>OY740719.1:143770736-145057763 GCA_963513945.1 Hydrotaea diabolus
CTCGTAGCTATATCGACTCAAGTGGAGATTCTGATTATATAATAAACATCGGGTTTAGTTCTACCATAGTGTCTTCTACCACCACGGTGTGATGTAAAGCAAAAAAAAAACTTTATACAGAGTGGAGCGCGGAATTTTGCTTTTTTTGTACTGCAGGCTGTGGCGGCACTGTTGGTTGAAGAGAGTGGAGAGTGTGCGTGGCTTATAGTTGCTGACGGGAGATTTGTATTCGTCTGCCTTTCAGTTGCCATCCTGCATTGGACACGTGAGGAGAGGTCATTTTGTATTGAAGCGTATTTTTCAAATGCGCACAGTCATCATTGCAGTGCAGCGTGTTTTTCGTTCACGATTTGCTGTTCCCCACGCAGACGTGTTCCTGGACGGCAATCAATTGTAAATTAGGTAACTTCATTGAAAACAGCAGGGAATGTGTCATGTGTACGAAGGCGACCTGAGAGAAGGATTACAACACCACAAAACATCGAGAGAGTTAGAGCAGCAGTACTGCAATCTCCGAAACGCTCTGCTTGGAAGCAATCACTTGCTCTTGACACTTCCAGACTTTTTCTCAGCCGGCTCCTGAACTAATACAATTAAAGGATACATGGATACAAACAAAGGATACAGGATGGTGGCATTGCACACACAGCGAGGGTTGCCATGAATTGTTTGAGGCAAATTTTTCCTAGACGGCTTATCTCTTTGAGGGGTGATGTAAACTGGCCGGCACGCTCTCTAGACTTAGCCCCATGCGATTTTTTCCTTGGGGGTTACCTAAAGTTGAAGGTGTATATCAACCGTCCCATTACCTTAGAAGACCTAATTAACAATATTGAGGCTGAAATTGGCAGAATACCAGTCGACATAGAGTTCATGAAAACTGCAGAAAACGTATGCAGCAGTGTGTGGATAGCGAAGGCCGACTACACTATTTCAAACCTTGTATTTTTCTAAGGTTCATAATTTTTTATTTCATTCCCCAATAAGCAAATTACCGCGCTTCACCTAGTACAAGGTAATATCGCCCCTAATGTCGTCAATAGGAGCCGTCCATCGACATTTTCAGGACATGATAAATTAGCGATTTTTTAATCTTTTTCTTGTGAAAAATGTTCAAAAGATTGTTTTTCGACAATAAATGTCGCGAATGAATGAAATTTCCTATCAGCGATGTAGCTGTCGCCCAGGACAATTTGGTCAACTGGGTTATGCTTACGCATGGAAAGCCATAACCACTACCGATAGTATTTTCTCCCTGGGAACAGGTACTACTCGTATAGCCACACATAGTATGAATATGGCCACACACATTCATACTATCATTTGTTCCTACGTATGTATTTTTATACGTCTCCATGTATATCTTTAGGTTTTGTTTTGCAAATAAATTGGCTAACTATGCTAACAATGTCTTAAATCTGGCAACACTTTTGGTCACGTTTCATAGAGCCAGAAAATAATTATTCTGAAAATGTTCAACACTTTGCTTTCACTGCTCTCAAAACGCCCCTTGTCCTGCTATTTTCTTCTTGGGACATTTATACTATTAGTTGTATTTAAAAATTAATTTAAATTTTTTAACAGCTGAAATTAACAACTAAAAAAGCGAAATTAAGGCAGACCAAATTTTGTATTTGTAAAAAATAATATCTGAAAAAAATGTCGATTTAAATCAAATTACGAAATGAAAGAGAGTGAAAGAGCAATTAGAAAGGTATCAGAATGGAAAAGTTGAGGCAGACAAAGTGAAACTGGATTGCACAACTGGGAACATTCAGCATATTTTTTAAAAAAAAAATCGGAGCAGCGGCCTTGAATGCTCTAGACTTCATATGGTAGAAGGATGAAACGATTGCCCTTTCGGCCTCTAGAACCCTTGGGTCCGGTACTTTGCCAAATCTTAAAGCTAAATAGCTAAGTCAGGCTAAGCCGACAAATTTTAAGGCTAAATAGCTAAAGAAAGTCAGGCTATGTCGACAGAATTTGAAGCTAAATAGTTAAAGTCAGGCTAAGCCGACTTTTGATGTTGTTCAATTCGTCCGGGCCAAAGACAATTTTTCCGCCAAATTTCATTGAGATTGAAACAATTTTTTCGCCCCTATATGAGAAAACAACAAACCAGATCAAATAAGCGAAATCCCAAAAAATTGGGTTTGGACGGACAGACAGGCATCACTAAGTCGAAGCAGTTTGTGATTCTGAGTCAACCGGTACCCCTAAAGATAGTAAGTCTAGCTTAAATATTTTTCGTACAGGGTGGCTGATGAAAGCCGCTACAAAAAAAATTAATAACATTTTGTTGATTTTTTTTTTATTTTGCAGATTGAATTTTAGATTTAACAAAAAATTAATAACTGGGACCCTGATGAAAGGCTGATGCAAGCCGTTACAAAAAAAAATTTAATAACTTTTTTTCTATTAAATGAATCTGGTTGATTTTTTTTTTTTTTATTTTGCAGATTGAATTTTAGATTTAACAAAAAATTAATAACTGGGACACTGAAGCAATAATTTGGTTTGTCCGCCGCTATCACGCAATGGAGTCCGTAGTTTCGGTTCAAAGAGAGTATAGACTCACGTCAGGCGGAAATCCTCCATAATGGCCATAATGAGACTTGTAAACAATTTGCCGAGCATGGGACAGTCAACTGAAGATCTTAAAATCGAAACTTCAGTTCGGCCGGAGAAAACAATCGCTGCTGTAGCTGCTGCCAGTCAAAACAATCCAACAGTTTCGACAAAAAGCTTAACTGCTCAAACGAGTATAAGTAGACAGTCGTTGCAGCCTATTATGCACAAAGATTTAGACTTATTTTCATATAAAATTCAAATGGCCAACAAAATGAACGCAGCTGACTTCCCGATTCGCTTAGAAGCAAGGTCCATTTCGATTTAAACGGCAACATAAATAAACACAATTATCGAATATGGAGTGCTTCCAATCCACAGATACTTTATGAGACGGAATTGCATCCACTTCGTGTTACTGTGTGGTATGCAGTTTCATCACGCTGCATTGTCAAGCCCTACTTCTTCGAAGAAAACGGTCACACCCTTACGGTGAGTGGAGACCGTTACTTGAGCATGTGGAGAAAGTTTTTCTATCTATAATTACGCAAGACGGTACAACCCCTCACATAGCCCGGCCTGTTATGACAGAATTGCGACAAAAATTTCCCAATAAGCTCCAGAATCTCTACATTCCGTTGGCCCTCAGGTCGTCTGTCCTTGACCCCTAGGTTATTGCAAACAAGAAGTATACAAAGCAAAACCAACAAATTTGTATGGACTAAAGGACTACATACAAGAAACAATTGCGGCTATTCCTGTCTCAACTCTCCAAGCAGTAATGAACTACTTTTTGGCATGATGCCACACATGCATCAATATTTCAATTCCATTATTAAGGGGTATTTCAATTCCATTATTTTTAAAACTAATTAAGCTATATTTAATAGAATTGAATGACATGAATAATAGAAAAATAATTCCATACACTTAAGCTTCTTAATGTGGCAATATTCATCAGCCACCCTGTAAATAGGACTCGACCCTTTTTTTAACAAAATAATATTAAATTTGTGTTAATTAAGGCGGGTCGATGCCAGGGTTTAAAAACCGCCAAATGGATATTATTTTACGGTTTCTTCGTTTTTGTGAATATAAATGAATACTTTCAAATCACAACTTTTTATGTATTTTAATATCTTTAAGTTTGTTTCGGTAAGTAGTCGAAACCGAACTCGCAGTCAAAAATTGCTATTGAAGAAAATAAAGCTTTTGGAGACACAAAACCAACGATATACCTTACAATGCGACTTCAAACGAAGGAACGGTACAATAAAATGCATTTTGGTGGTATTTAATTGTCGCGGAAATTTGTTATTTCACTTCTCTGATATACTCTCTCTATGTCTTCAAAACTAGGGGGTGACTCGCACAACTTTGTAACCCGCCTAAGTGATCAAAATAAAATTGAATTTTTTGCAATTACTGTAAATTTTTATTTTAAAATGTGTCCTCTAAAAGTTCTATAGGCTCTTTGCAAATGTCCTCCTTTTGTACCCTCCGCCATACAATGGAGGGTATATTAGTTTTGTCATTCTGTCTGTAACACCTTGAAATAATCATCGGAGTATATATATTCTTGATCCTCGTAAAATTCTAAGACGATCTAGCCATGTTGTTCGGCTGTCCGTCTGTTGAAAACAAGATAGAGCCTGCATGAAAACAGCTAGGCAGCTGAAATTTGGCACAAACATGTGTTGTTAACCTAGCATGGTTGGTATTGAAAATGGGCAATATAGCTCTGAGGGAAGTTGGTGTTGGAGACCCTCAACCGACTCTACCTCATAAAAATTATTTGTTTTAGTTTTTTATTTGAAAATATCCGTCCAGTTTCTTAAGCAAAATCACTGAAATTTTGCAAATAATAACCTCTATATAGGCGCAATCATTTATGTAAAAATGGTTTAGATTAGGCCACCATTTCTCGTACCTCCCATACAAACGGTCTGAAGGGCCTTGAGAAATAATATGACTATAACTCACCACAAACTTGACCTATGTGATATTTTACACATCAAGATTTCTATATACAACACACTTCTACGCTGAATTCGGTTGAGATCGGAAAAGTCCTACTGGTACCTCCCACACTAACGGTCTCATGGGCCTCGAAAAATAATATGACAATAACTCACCACACACTTGACCTATCGAGACGAAATTATCGGCATAAAGATTAATATATAGAACAGACTTTTGCGCTAAATTTGGCTAAGATCGGAAAGGCCCTACTGGTACCTCCCACACAAACGGTCTCATGGGCCTTGAACAATAATATGACAATAACTCACTACAAGCTTGACCTATCGAAATGAAATTTTGCACATAAAGATTTCTACATAGACCACACTTCCGCACCAAATTTGGTTAAGATTAGGTAGTCCCTTCTGGTACCATCCATACAAACGGTCTTATGGGCCTTGAGAAATAATATGACAATAACTCACCACAAACTTGACCTATTGATATGAAATTTTCACACATAAAGATTTATATATAGAACACACTTCTGCACCAAATTGAGTTGATATTGGGTAGCCTTTTTTGATACATCCCATACAAACGGTCTTAAGGGCCTTGAGAAATAATCTGACGATAACTCATCACTAACTTGACCTATCGAAATGAAATTGTACACATAAATATTTCTATATAGAGCACACTTCTGGACCAATTTGAGTTGATATTGGGTAGTCCCTTCTGATACCTCCCATACAAACGGTCTTATGGGCCTTGAGAAATACTATGACGATAACTCATCACTAGCTTGACCTATCGAAATGAAATTTTACACATAAATATTTCTATATAGAACACACTTCTTAGTCCCACTTAGGTAGTCCCTTTTGGTACCTCCCATACAAACAGTCTTATGGGCCTTGAAAAATAATATGACAATAACTCACCACAAACTTGACCTATTGATATGAAATTTTCACACATAAAGATTTATATATAGAACACACTTCTGCACCAAATTGAGTTGATATTGGGTAGCCTCTTTTGATACATCCCATACAAACGGTCTTAAGGGCCTTGAGAAATAATATGACGATAACTCATCACTAACATGACTTATCGAAATGAAATTTTACACATAAATATTTCTATATAGAGCACACTTCTGGACCAATTTGAGTTGAGATTGGGTAGTCCCTTCTGATACCTCCCATACAAACGGTCTTATGGGCCTTGAGAAAAACTATGACGATAACTCACCACAAACTTGACCTATCGATATGAAATTTTCCACATAAAGATTAATATATAGAACACACTTCTGGACCAATTTGAGTTGAGATTGGGTAGTCCCTTCTGATACCGCCCATACAAACAGCTTTAAGGGCCTTGAGAATTGAGGTCATCGCAAACTTGACCTATCGAAATGAAGTATTTCACATAAAGCATTCTATATAAAACATACTGCTGTACCAAATTTGGTTGATATTGGGTAGGCCTATCCGGTACCTCCCCTACAATCGGTCTTATGGGTCTTGAGAAATAATATGACAAAAACTCACCACAAACTTGACCTATCGAAATGAAATTTTACGCATACGAATTTCTATATAGAACACACTTGTGCACCAAATTTAGTTGAGTTTGGGAAGTCCCTTCTGGTACCTCCCATACAACCAGTTTTTGTTGTAGGAGACTGTAATATATGCCGCGCAACTTTGCAAAAAAATTCCATACAAGCAGCTTTTGTTGTAGAAGACTTTAATATATGCCGCGCAACTTTGCACAAAAAATCAACAGAAACTCTTCTCGCACAAAAAGGATTTTCATCATCTAAACACGGAACACATTTCGATTGGGCGTTCACCAACTCCGAACATAATTCGGTAAAATTTCAAACGTATTCCACAGCTCACAGTCATCATGATGCTAAAGTAATAGGCATTTAGTTTATATTTATAATAATTTGTAGGCTACTTAATAAGAAATATTGTGTGTAAATGATAAAAAAGACAAAAAAAGAAAATATGTTAATTATAAGTTATAATAAATTATATAAGTTATATTGCTTTAAATAAATTACAATAAATAACTTATAAAAATTAAAAAAAATAGTTTTTTATTTGGGAATCTGGTGGAGGGTATCCAAAGTTCGGCACAGCCAAACTTAACATTTTTTTTATTTTTTTTTGCTCAAATGTCCGCCTTTCTAAAAAATCTTTATGGTTACTCTGCGAGTAGTACTTATATCGAATTTTATATATCTCGTCTCACTCTAATGTACACACATACTCGTATACTTTATACAAGTATGTGCATATGTATTTAGAAGAATGTTGTAATATTTTCGTTGTCCGCAGCACATGAATTAAATTCTTTCGAAAACACACACACACATACGAGTACACACGAAACTGAAGAGATTTGACCACATCCGTTTAAGTTTGTAAGGGAAGCACACATAATCATTGCTTAGCTCTGTTGTCCATTGGAAGTCACGACCACTGGGAATTTATTTCTTACTGACTTATTTATGGGATATTTGGTTTAAGAAACAGATTTGCTAGTTAGGAATGAAGTTGTTTCGCAGATTTCCTTTATGAAGGATTTTCTTTGCCTTTGTACTGACAACCAACTTGCGTAATAATAAATTAATCTTGAACAGAAACTCGCAAGACGAAGATTAACCAGAAACTATAGAGGCATATTAACAAGTAAGCAATACATTTAGTACGGTCGGGTGGAAGGTGATATACGCTCCAGCATTAGTAGCGTTTAAATATGGCATTGGTACTGCTTATCTAAGAAAGAAAGTCACATCTACATTTCAGTAGTTTTGAGATATTCAACTTTTTTGACTAGGAAACACGATGTGACCATTTTGCTTAACGTTTTTCAGTCGTTTACAATTGAAAATGGGTCTTTTACGTTTAACACAAAATCTGAAACTCATTCACTGTTCCAAATCTGTCCTTAACTCAACTTTTAGTTTTTGGCGATTGTGACTATCTTTCTTAGGGCGGCAGTATAGTAGATGGGATAGGGGTTTACTGGGATAGGTAGGAGTTTACTTTACTTTCGTAAGGATCGTTTATTTTAATCAAACATAGCATTGAAAGTGTAGGGGAACTAAACTTCTTCTCTAAAAGGAAACCAACTTTCGATCAATAGAGCCCAAATATAACAATATGTGACGCGAAATAGAAAGGGACCTAAGGGTAAAAATCAGTTTTGTTCAGGAGAGCCATTTTAAAGATTTAAATACGTGTATCCTTGGTGTACCATCACTTTCATAAAACGCGCATATCTCTGGGAGGGAACACTTTTGGGGCATGGGATCGGTCTCATTCAATGCTCAGATGTTGTCCACATCAAAAAAAGAAAAAAAAATGAAAAATGATTTTTTACCCTTAGTTCCCTTTCTCTATGCGCTGTCACTTTTATAGAATTCGCAGAAAAATTCGGTCTCTTATTCCCATGAACATATTAATTCACCTTATTATCTAACGATGAGCATCGAGGAATTGCTCACGATTTCCAAGTAAAGTAAGTTTCCCTCAAATTTATTTCCAAAAAGTCAAATATTTTAAGATACTTATCATATCCTCCTCCATAGGGCAAGTGTTTTCCAAGTAGATCATCCAAACCCGAAATCGAAAACCGACAGTCTGGTTTAAATGGCCCGTCGGTTTCTAAAAAATAACGACATGTTGGTCTTCCCGGTTTTTTGCTGTCGGGTTTTCCAAGAAAATTCATTATTTTCAAGTACGGAATAATACGTAACTATCAAACATATTTAAGCTAGACCCACATTTAAGAGTACCGCTCAAATCAGAATCACCAGTTGATTCGATTTAACGATATCTGTCTGTCCGTTCTTCGTCAGTCGGCTGGCTATCTAAAGCTTCTTTTAAAACCACAGATCCCATTGTTTACCGATCTTCATGAAATTTGCAAAAGTAAGTTTTTTTTTTGGATATAGGCTATTGACTCTTATGGAAATTGGTTAATATTTATAAATATTGGGTGATCAATCTAGAGGTATTTTTTTTCAAAATAATAAAAAATATAAAAATTCAAATCAAGTGTGAAATCGTTATTGTTCATTCGAAAGGACATTCTTTGACATATCTTTTTTGAATATAATTCCCTTCTAATGTTGGCAGCAACTACGCCTCAGTGTGTTCATTTTGAGGGTCTAACTTCGGCTCGTTCGAGCATTTCGGCTGGTAGGGCGTTAATGACAAGCGTAATGTCGGCTTCTAAAACCTGAATCGTAGTTGGTTTGTCATGATAGACTTTGGACTTTACGTAGCCCCAACGAAAAAGTCTAAAGGTGTGATATCACACGACCTAGGCGGCCAACTCACTGGTCCAAAACGTGAAATTAGCTGCTCTTCGAAATGACCTCTCAATAGATCCATTGTTTGAGCATCTAAACGGCAGTGGCACCGTCCTATTGAAACCAAAAGTCGTCAAGATAGCGGGCTTCAATTGCAGGTAGCAATAGTTAGCACCATTCACGATTACATACTGACCATCATCATTTAAGAACAAATGGTTTTACAAGCCCATAACCCCCCCAAACTGTGATTTTCTCTGGGTATAATGGCACCTCTTGAACCTCTTCTGGTTGCTCTTTAGCCCAAATGTGGCAATTTGTTTATTGACGTTGCCGTTGAGCCAAAAATGGGCCTCATCACTGAACAAAGTTTTAGTCGAAAACAGCGGATCTTCTTCGAGCTTTTGAAGAGCCCAAACATTACAAAATTTTTCATGATGAAATGGCAAACAATACTAAAAAGAAAAAAAAATAAAGTTTAACACAACTCACGCAAAATCTGTGAATAGAACGCTTTTGAATATCTCTCCGGATATAACATACAACAGCTTTGGAACATTAATATTAATTCAAAATTTAAATAAATTTGGTGTGGTACTAGTATATAACTATTGACGGACAACCAATCCTGGACTCATTTCAGTCTTATTTTTTTATATATTCCCTGTACAAATTATCTGGGGCCTAAAACATGGCTTCCTAAATAAATGGAATATTTTGTGCTTAATGCCTTAAATAACAGAGTGGTGTAGGGTATCTCATAGTCGGCCATACCCGAAGTTGGGCCATTTTTGATAAGAACTTGAAAAACCATTAGTTGAGGCAGAATATGGCGCAAAGCTAGGATTTTTTGCGTGCTAAGTTTGAAGGAATCTTATGCATCTCCACTCACTGTACAAATCTAACATCGACGTCTTCACTGGTTCCCCAAGAAAAAAAATGACACTAGCGATGTTTTAGAGTTCTTTAAAAGCTTCATAAAATTTTTTTGGATCTACTGAAAATTTAAAAATATTAAGTTAAAGCATTTTTGTGTTTAATGCCAAAAATGACATAAAATTTAAATGGGAGAATAATATTATAATGCTGCTCTTTCTATGTAAACCACTGAATACTACCCAAACACAGTTTACTGTTGGCGTTCATATTATTCTGCATCAACGTACAGAGCATGTGTACATTAGGGTGTATCATAACCATACAGCTAAAAGTTAACTTCATGTATTAATTGGTCAAGGGTAGTTTTCTTCTGACTATCCTACGACTAACATACGAGGGCATATCAATAATTCCGTGAAAAAAAAATATTTTTCAACATAATCTCCTTTTCGCTCAATACTTTTAGTCCAACGTTTCTCCAATTTTTGTATCCCATCCAAAAAATAGGATTTTTCGAAGTCCATAAAATAGGAATTTGTTTGATCATTAATTTTATCGTTTGAGCTCACTTGAGTCACTGGGGGCTAAATCCGCAATTCATGCAATTTTGCCATTGTGAATGCACACGTATGCACCCGTGCATTATCTTGATGAAAAATAACATTTTTCCTGACCATATTTTTAAATCCTTGTTAAATCGGTCCAATAAGTTTCCAAAATATTCGCCGTTTATTGTTTTTCCCTTTTGAAGGTATCTCGCGTGCATACCAAAAAAACTGTTGCCATCACCTTAGTTGCCGACAAAGTCACCTTGGCATTCTTCGGAGCCGGTTCACCCGGAGAAACCCATTGTTGCTGCTTGGTCTCCGGAGCGTTTAATTGAATCCATGTTTCATCCACGGTTACAAATCGCCGCAAAAACGAATTCAAATTGCGGTTAAACAACTCCAAACAATCCTTTGAAGTTGTCACACGATTACGTTTATGGTCAATTGAGAGCAAACGCGGCACTCATCTTGCAGACAGCTTTCTTAAACCCAACTGATCATGTAAAATCGAAACCACACTGCCATATGAAATGCGTATGGCATCAACAATCTCGCGCACTTTTACTCTTCGACCTCAATTGATCTCAATTGGCCGTCCTGAACGTTCAGCGTCATTTGTACTTGTGCGCCCACAACGAAAGTCAGTAAACCACTTTTTTACCATTGAAATCGATGGTGCAGAATCCCCATAGTATTTATTGAGATTTTTTATTTATCCTTTGTTTGATTGACGGGGTTTTCCGCAAAAAATAATGTTTCATGAGCCCTCGGAACTCAATTGTTTCCGTTTTTAACAAAATTCACGAGGTTGTCTGTTTTGAACTGAATGTCGAAACTGTCTCAAAAATTGACAGGTGTTACTAGATGGGAGCAGTGTTGCCACATCAGAACGCATAAGGTGAGTATAATAAAACTCATATTTAAATATTTACCTTATATGTATCTGCGCTCCACCCTAATGTACATAACTTCGTGTAATATTCTTTACGACCTTTCATTGCGATACTGTGCTTTTTCAGCACGTAATTAGTACGCGTACCTATATTTGCACATAATCCTTCTGCTTTTAATGCTTAGACTTAGAAAATACGTAAATACATGGGAGTAGATAAGGTCGGAGCAGACACTTTTCAAGGGCACGGAGCTTATCGACCATAAAATTTAAAATGTTGCTCCCACGTTTTCGTAAAGATAAGAGAAAATTACAGAGATGGCATAAGAGGGCTAAGCCTCACATATTTTAACAAGTGAAAACGTCGCTATTTTCTATCATATAAGGGGTGGTTCATAATACACGATGTTAGAGTCACACCTTAACCTCAAGTTTTTTGTCTAACTTAATTTAAGTTGGACCATGCTTTATACAATCCATCTACCTTACGCTACTTAAAAAAAATCTCATTTTATTGTGCACTTTCGGGCCATGCGCCCGCCCCTAATCTCTTTCCAAATTACTATATGTGACGCACAAAATAGGAAGGGACCTAAGGTTAAAAACCAGTTTTGTTGAGGAGAGCCATGTTAAGGATTAGGTCCCTTTCTATTTGCGCTTAGAATCGTCGACTTCACTTTCATAAAAAGCGCATATTTCTGGGAAGGAACACTTTTGGGGCATGGGATCGGTCTCATTCGATGCTCAGATGTTGTCCACATCAAAAAAAGAAAAAAAATATTGTTTTTTTCCCTTAGGTCTCTTTCTCTATGCGCTGTCACATATATTTGAATTCGTGGCAAAATTTGCTTTAATTTGAGTACCCATATGTAATTGTTAACCTCTTTTGGCCCACATTGCTTAGCTCACATGAGCCAAAATGTCCAGCAACTATGCACTGTCTTGAATACCCGTTTTAACCGTGTCCGTCTACAAATACTCAAAAAGTGTACTTTTTATCGAGTTGCCTTAAGCCCCTTTAGAGGTACATTACGAGGGCGACCGCAAAAGTAACTGGCCTAACATAAAAAGAACCGTTTTTTTTGGAATTATTATTATTTATTTTTCAACATAATCTCCTTCCAACTCAATACACTTCATCAAACGTTTTTCAAGTTTTTTAATTCCATCCGAAAAATAAGATTTTTCAAGACCTTCAAAATATGCCTCAGTTTCAGCAATAACCTCGCTATTGGACGAAAATTTTTTGCCACCGAGAAATTTTTTAAATTTGGAAACAAGAAATTATCATAAGGAGCTAAATCTGGACTATATGGTGGATACGGAGTAATTTCAAATCGTAATTCGGCCAGTTTTTGTTGAGTTAAAAATGCAGTGTGTGAAGGCGCATTATCTTGATGAAAAAGAACGTTTTTTTTCTAAATGCGGTCGTTTTATCTTGATTTCTTCACTCAACCGATGCAATAATGCACAATAATATTCACTATTTATAGTTTTTCCTTTCTCAAGATAATCAATAAATATTATACCCCTTGCATCCCAAAATACTGTGGCCATTACTTTTCCTGCTGACTTAACAGTTTTCGCCTTCTTGGGACCACTTTTACCAGCTTCTATCCATTGTTTTGACTGTCCTTTGCCTTCTGGGATGTAGTGATGGATTCATGTTTCATCAACAGTTATGAATCGGCACAATAACTCTATTGGATTACGCTGATAAATCGCTAAAAGCTCCTCGGAATTGGTCCAACGGACGATTTTTTGGGGCAAAGTCAACAAACGCGGCACCCATCTTGCGGATAGCTTTTTCATGTGGAGTTCATCATGTAAAATACTCCAAACTTGTTTTTCGTGTACTTTATCAATATCAGCAAGTTCTCTGAGCTTTATTCGTCTATCTTTAGTCACTTCATTAAATATTTTTCTAATGTTTTCAATAGTAGTAGCAGTTTTCGGTCTTCCAGAGCGTTGTTCATCTTCCGTACTTGAACGACCCATTTTAAATTGTTGAACCCAGGATTTCACGGTGGAGTATGATGGTGCATTATCACCATGAACAGAATCCAATTCATCTTTGATTAATTGTGGCGTATAACTTTTCATATAAAAGTGTTTAATTACCGCACGAAACTCTTTTTTTCCATTTTTCAAAAATTATAAAACTTGTTTACTTCAATCACCTGTAACAAAGAAAATAATCATTAAATATTTCGGATATTTTGACAAGTGGCTTATAAAAGATTGCTTTTAAAAAACAAAAAGTTGCTAGTAAAACAGAAAATGTGCCAGGCCAGTTAGTTTTGAGGTCGCCCTCGTACAATCCCAAACAACTTATGACCATAAGTCATTATCATGTAAAATTCCAGGATACTATGTTGGTTCTTTTGATCGCAATCGTGCTTTCAACATGACAAGATCGTCTGGATTTTACGGCAATCAATAATTTATATACTTTAGGGTCTCCGTTCAATATTTCGGGGTGATGCAAACGGAATGGCAAATTTAGTATACGACCCAATCTTTGATGAAAGGTAAATTTTGCTTCCAATCCAAATATAGAATAATTTTGATGTGTTGAATGAGGAATGGACCACTTTTGTTCGTCGACGGTGGAGGCTACAAGAGGTTCGGTCTGGCTTGTTTTTATCTTAATCTGATATATCCTAAGAACAAATTCATATTTTATTTCCTTGCGACAACGTCTTTAATGTGAGTGTCCATATTTACTAGTGGCGGCTTCTTGTGACGCTGCGGGACGTTAAGCGTTAAGTAAACGTATCTTAGGACCATTATGGCCGAATTTTGGGCCGTTATAGTCAAAAACCAAACCTATTTTAAATGTGTTTAGTGGCACCTCCTATATTTGTGGCACCTCCTATATCAGGGTCCTATCATATTTCTATTTATCGCTTTCACGAGACGGACGGACACGGAAGGATCGCGTTGGAAGTTTAGAATCAAATAAACTGGGTTATCAATCTAGAGGTATTTTTATAAAAATAAAAAAATACAAAAACTCAAATCAAGTGTGAAATCTCTTTTGTTCATTCGAAAGGACATTTTATCTTATTTATTTTTTGAATATAATTTCCTTCAAATGTTAGCCGCAACTTTTTTTCAGGATGTCCATTCTGAGGGTCCAATTTTGGATGACTCGTTCGAGCATATCGACCGGTATGGCGTTAATGACACGCGTAATGTTGACTTCCAAAACCTGAATCGTAGCTGATTTGACAGCATAAACATTGGACTATGCGAAGCACTAAAGAAAAAAGTCTGAAGATGTGATATCATACGATCTGGTCCCAAACGTGAAATTAGAAAGTGAAATACTGAAAAGAAAATAAATATAAAATTAAACCCTATTAAGAAAATAGCTCTAGATCCGATTTGTCTAGATCCGTTATGTACCGATCAATATTTCGAGGTGTAGCAAACGAAATGACAAACTTAGAATACACTCCGTCCTATGGCGGAGAGTAAAAAATGGAATAGCCAAATGTTGGAGGTACACGAAAAAAAACTTCACAAAAATAAAGTCTAACGAAGAATCATTTAATTTTTAATAAGCCAGATTTGAATGGGCTTTATCTTTATCTATCATTGATGGTGCCACTGCACACACAGTGAGGGTTACTATAAATTCTTTGAGGCAAATATTTCCTGGACAGCTTATCTCTTTGAGGGGTGATGTGAACTGGCCGGCACGTCTTTTTGTCTTTGGGGTTACCTGAAGTCGAAGGTGTATATCAACCGCCTCAACACCTTGGAAGACCTCATTAACAATATTGAGGCTGAAATTGGCAGAATACCAGTCGACATGCTTGTTAGAGTTTAGAAAACGTATGCAGCAGTGTGTAGATAGCGAAGGTCGACATTTGCCAGATACACTATTTAAAACAACAAAAAGATCTCGAACCAGAATAAAAACTGTTCAAGTCATAATAATGAAAAAAGACCGAATTAATGTAAACAAAACAAAAACATAATTAGTAGGTTAGTTTAATATTAAGAGTTGAAACAGTAACTATATTTCTGGTTAAAAGAGGTAACCACTAAGAAGTTAACTTAACAATAAAAATAGTTTCATTAACAATCTTCATAGTTAATATTATCAACAATTTCATTGTTAAATTGAACATGTATTGTTTTAAGAAATTATTATTATTATTAATTTCAATTTTTAAAAGGGTCCCAACACAATAAGGTTATATAGACCCTGAATTATTAACATGGGTATACAAAATCAAATCTATGTACTATAAACTTATTTTTATTAATACAATATATTGATTATTTCTATACACTATGTATGTGTGTATGTATGTATGTTCATAGGTTTTACATTCTAAAGTTAAATCGAATTATATAAATTTATTTCAGTAAGGAATTTTTCGACAGTATCGAATTTATTTTCGTTTAATAAGATTTTAATATCTCTGATTTTATATTTATTTCTACTTTCTTGAAAATTGTTGCATTCGTTAAATATATGGTATACGGTTAATGTTTGACCACAGTTGCATTGGGGTGGAGGTGATTTTTCAATCAGATGCCTATGTGTAAGTAGACAGTGTCCAATTTTCAGTCTGTTTAGTTTAACTTGGTCTGATCTAGGTAAGCTGGGTTGGTTGTATCTAGGTGGGACACAGTCCTGAATGTGAAATAGTTTTGTCTGGTTATCTGTCCTCCATATCTCATTCCAGAGTCCAAATATATATTTCTTGCTAGGTCCTTTATAGTTAGAAAGTTGGATCCCAATTTCAGGATCGATGTCAAATGTCAGGGCCCCTTTTGCCAATTGGTCTACTTTCTCATTCCCAACAATATATAGATGGCTTGGTATCCACACAAAAGTCACCTGATTATTAGGCATTTTAGACAGGGTTGATCTCAGTCGCTGAATAAGAATGTTTCTACTGAAGGGGTCACTTAAACCCTTCAAGGCGCTTTCACTATCTGATAAAATGAGGATCTTCTGACATAGATAATTATTCCTAGCGTGCTCAATGCTCGTTCTGATCGCTAATAATTCAGATGTGTAAATAGATGCATAGTCATAAATACGTTTCTGTGTCATGTGGTTTTCGCCTAAGACTGCGAAGCCGGCCCTACCATCCATGACAGAACCGTCAGTGTAATCGAATACATGGTCCTGAAATTTTGTGTTTATGATTTCCAGAAATCGTTTCTGAACTTCTGTCGGTAGCATTTCTCTTTTGCTACAGTATGCAAGGGAATAATCAACACTTATGCCTAAAAATTCCCAAGGGGCCACGTCAGACGTTGTTGTGGGTTCTATATTCTCGACTACGAGGCTAAATATTGATGTGAATTTTTCGAATTCGATAACGGCCTTCAAGAATATTGGGTGGTACCGCGATTATCTGGATCTAAGTCTGTTGATCTAAGTAACGTCGGTAATCATCTGGTGGATCGGATGGTAACTAAGGGAAAATATCTTAAGGGTATAATTAAGTAATTGTTTTAGTCTTCTGAGATGAAGAGGGGGGGGGGGGGGGTTTGAGGCCAATATTTGTAGGGAACTTGCTGGACTAGTCCTAAAAGCTCCAATGGAAAGTCATATTCCTGTATTTAAAATTGGGTCGAGTCCTTTCAGGCGAGAGACGGTGGCGGAGGAGTATACAATTGAAGCATAGTCTAAAGTAGGTAACACAATTGTGTCCAATATTTTAAGAAGGGTGTGTGGGTCAGATCCATAGTGCGAACATCTCAGATTTTTTTATTAAATTTAATTTAGAATTGGCCCTTGCTTTTATATGCTGAATATGGTGCTGAAATGTTAATTTTGGGTCGAAAATAACTCCCAAAAATGTATGTCTTTCTACAAAAGCAATGTTTTATCCGATATCTTTAGAGTAAAGTTACTTGCTGTACAATCTCTTCGCCTGGAAAACTTTATGGCCACAGTCTTCTCATCGTTAAATTGAAATCCACTGGTTTCAGTCCATTTAAGAAATTAACTATAAAATTTTAATATTAACAATTTTTATGGGTTAAAACAATGCATTGTTAAAACAACAATAATTATTTTAATAATAATTTAATAATGAATTGTTAAAACAACAATTATTATTTAAAAATTAACAATTTTCATGGTTAAAAAATTCAACCATAGAAAAGTTAAATTGGCTAGTATTATTGTTAAATACCAGTCAACAACAAAATGTTCAAATTACCCTTATATAACGTAGTTTAATTATGGTTAAATTAACCTTATATAAGGTTATTTTTATTCTCATTGTGTATTAAAATCGAATATATTTTGGATAAAGCCAAAATTAAACTAAATTGCCTTTCACTTCTACCTCGCTAATATGCAATTGAAATCAATTAAATTTAAACGATTTGTTTCTACCTACTTACCGCAATATATAAACATCTTTATGATGTCAACTAAGTTCCAACGAATCTTTTCTCTTAGTGTACCGACTGCAGAGACAAACCTCATTTTACCAAAAGTTAAAACTTGTGAGCTGTAAACCTTTCGTAGTTGGGTTGCGATTGAATTCAGCTTATTAAGTTAATAGTAAAATTGGCTGAATATTATTTTGGAGAAAGGTTGGGCAGAAAGTTTCGAACTAACAGGTTGAAATAAACGGAGCCTCTTGCAATAACAGTACTTTCCGCCATTGCTTACTTATGTTTCTTTAATTACATGGAAAAATAATTATTAGCTCGGTAGAACATACTCGTACATAAATTATGTTTGCAAATTTAAATTGAATTCTGAAATAGCAAATGAATTGCCAAGAATCAACTCATTTCTGGGATATACAACATATATACAGTAAAGTGGTTCGCTACTTTTATAAAACATTATTAAGCGACTTTTTTTTAGCCAGGAACTCTAACAATTTTTTTATTCATTTTATTTTACAGCTAAACAAAAATTAAAATTTGTCAAAGTATTGACAACATTAGCCGCTCATTTTCAATCATTTCCAGGCACCCACTCTAATATACACACACACAAGTACTACTATTTAATTTCCATTTTTTGTTCCCTCTTTTGTAGATGTTCTACGGTTTCTCCAGTTTTATTGGACTTATGAATGTAATCGATGAATGGGACTTTTTGCTGGGCAAACGAACTAAGCCACGGGGAGAGACCATCATTGAAAAGGGCGACATCACAAAAAGTAATTGAATTTTGGCCAGGAACATGGCACGAATTTACATTTATGTTTTTTTTTCTTCCCCTATTTTTTCCAGCACATGTGATATTCAACATTATAACGATGACGGTATCAATGGGTCTGGTGTTTTCGTCGGTTCTATTGATATTTGGTTTGAAAAAGGTAATAATGAAAGCGACAAATTGCTATTGAATAATAATGAAAAAATGGGAAGAGCAATCTCCATAATATGATTAAGGACATTTTCAAAACAACTTCAATGAATGTATTTGAAATTTTAACAAAGAGGCAATTCTATAGGTAGGCTCTCTACCATGGATTGAGTGGTAGTACGGCAATAACAGTATTGGGGGATAAGTTTGTTGGTTGTAGGTCCTTGATTGACAGAACAAAAGAGTTTAAGCCCTATGAACCGTTGTCCTTTTCAGATTCGCGAATTGTTGAAGGGTCCCAACACTGATAAGAAAAATAACCTCTTATAAGGATAACTTAACCATAAGTAAACATGATTTGAGTCTACGTTATAAAGGGTGATTCATCTAGAGGTATTTTTTCGGAACAAAAAATTTATAAAACTTCAAATCAAGTGTGGAATCATTATTGGTAATTTCAAAGGACATTTTATGGCATCTATTTTTTGAAAATAATTACCTTCAAATGTTGGTAGCTGTAGTATGGAAATGAGCGTTCGGTGAGAAACGGGAAGATCCGCTGTTTTCGACCAAAATTTTGTTCAGTGATGGCTCAACGGCAATGCCAATAAACAAAATTGCCGCATTTGGACTGAAAAGCAACCAGAATAAGTTCAAGAGGTACCATTATACCCAGAGAAAACCACGGTTTGGTGCGGTTTATGGGCAGGTGGAACCATCGGTTCATATTTTTCAAAAATTATGATGGCCAGAACGTAACCGTGAATGGTGCTCGCTATCGCGCCATGATATCGAACATTGTGCTACCTGAAATTGAAGCCCGTAATCTTGACGACATTTGGTTTCAACGGGACGCTGCTACTTGCCAAACAAAAGATCTTTTGAGAGGTCATTTCGAAGAGCAGCTAATTTCAAGTTTTAGACCCGTGAGTTGGCCGCCTAGAACATGAGGTATCACATCTTTAGACTTTTTTCTTTGGGGCTACGTAAAGTCCCAAGTCTATGCTGACAAACCAGCTATGATTCAGGTTTTGGAAGCCAAAATTACGCGTGTCATTAACGCCATACCAGTCGAAGTGCTCAAACGACTCATCCAAAATTAGACCTTCAGAATGGACACCCTGAGGCCTAGATGCGGCCAACATTTGAAGGAAATTAGGCTCAAAAAATAAATGGCATAAAATGCCCTTTCGAATGAACAATAAAGATTCCACACTTGATATGAATTTTTGTATTTTTTTTTATGAAAAGAACAAAAATAATGTTTAACACAAACTCACTCGTAATCTGAGAAAGACATCTTATTGCAAAAAATACATCTCGATTGATCACTCGATATGAACCGATAAATTCACCACCAAACCGTAGTTTTTCTCTGGGTATAATGGCACCTCTTGAGCCTCTTCTTGTTGCTCTTCAGCCCAAATGTGGCAATTTGTGTTTACTGACTTTGCCGTTGGGCCAGAAATGGGCCTCATCACTGAACAAAATTTTGGTCGAAAACAACGGATCTTCCCGTTTCCCAACGAACGCTCATTTTTAAAAAAATAAATGCCATAAAATGTCCGTTCGAATTACCAATAAAGATTCCACACTTGATTTGAATATTTATATTTTTTTTGTTGTTTTGAAAAAATACCTCTAAATGGATTACCCTATATTATTTCTTATAAAATAATCTTCAAATTCAAAAATTAAGTATTCACTTTTGCATTAGCAAAATCCAAATTTGGATTATTCGCAGTCTCAAAAATGAATATTTCAATATTCGCTTTCGCTTAACCCACCTTCGTTACATCCCTACTCAATACCATTAGGGCAAAGTTCCTACATACGGGTTCCCCTTGAACTGCTCTATTTCGAACCAATGACCTAATCAATTTATTATATATCGATTTCATATATTTATGTTATTCCGTAAAATATATTTCAAATTATCCTTCTTTTTCATAAATTTCAGAAAAAACGAGAACTCTTTATTCCATGGATATTTCTAATGATCACCGATTTGTTTGTGGAACTCATCTATGTCGGATATTTCACGGTAAATCGTAGGGTTGACTTTGATCCCATCAATGGTTTTATTTTCACGCTAATATTGTTTATAGCGACATTGAATGTAAGTCAATAAATAATTGCTTTAAATTGTTAAGAAAAATATTTAAAAATATTTTTAATTAGATTTATTGCATTTTATGTGTGATATCACAATATCAACTGTATAGAGAACGAAGTCGGCTGGGAAACGAAAGGGAAAGTGTATGTATAAATAGGCAATAACAAAATTAATATATTTTTGTATTGAATCGAAAAATTTGTAATGTAATTATACTATCCAAGCCATAGTAATTATATTTCTTTAATTCCAACTTAATAAGTCAATCTTATAGTCATTCTATTTCTATCGTCTTATCACTTCACAGCCTTCTCATAATTGTTGTTCCAACGCCCAGGTGGCCATTACATTTGAAACAATTCCCAGATGACTAAAGGAAACCTATGCCCCCTCCGATGTAGCACAACCAACTTTTGCCTCAAGTCAATTGCAACATACGACGCATTTATTGTTTATTGCGCAACGTTGCCCCGTCATGACCGTCATACCTGAAGAAAGTTCCCAGACAAATCTCTAAGAAATATTTGTATAAGAATATCGAATCAATGCGAGTGCGACTTATTCCAAAGTCAAATCAACAAAGTTCCATGTGGAAGCATAAAATGTGTATCAAATATTCCGAATAATCAATCGATTTGTTTTGTAACACTTGTAAATAGCAAATTAAGAATAAATAAATAAACAAATAAAATAATTCATCGAATGAAGAGAATGTATGGCATTTTCCTTGTTGGCATGAATCCATTCTGACCTTGGAGGTGTGTAGTAATGGTGGATTTATTAGGAAAAATCAACCCACCTGTTGGTCTTAACAAAAGCTGTCTGATTTACTTGGAATTAGGGCTGGGACAACATTGGCAGGATTTATTTTTGTTCAATGACTTTTTATTTTGATTGATTGACGTGGCAATTTCTTTTTCTCTATTGCTTATGTCTCGAATAAATTGGCAAGATGACCTTCAATCTGCAATAATAAAAAATCTTTTGATGAATTTGAATTCTATTGCCTCCCAGCATCTAAGAGGCAAAAATAACATTTTGGGCGCCTCTAAACTTAGGTAACATTTTAATTTGCTGGTTAAGTATTGTCAACCAAAAATTGGGGAAAACAAGTGAAAACGTAGTTAAGCTACTAAAGCGCAAACAATTGATCCGTTTTTGGGCCCTTGCGTTCGTCCCTAATCTCATCCAAAACTTCAACACTACTTTATATTTAGATTAGTAGCAAAATTTGTTTTAACTCTAGACAATATTGCTAAAAAATCGTCCGTTTTGACCACGCGGTACGCATTTTAGGCCACGTAAGTCAAATAGTCCAGCAACTATAACCTTCCTTAAGCTATTTTCGGCATCCCTACTGACAACACCTATTCTTTACCATTGTTCGTCGACAATAATGTAATTATATGTATAATGTATAATAATGTAAGTATATTTAGATACTTAGCAAAATTTCTATAAACATGTGTCAATATAATAATAGAATAACAATAGAATACGAGGGCTGCTATATATATCTATATCTGGCCTAGTAACAAAAATGTATTTGAATGAATATTTATCATCAAAAATTGTTTTATTGTTTTTCAAAGTATTCTCCAGCATGATTTCTACACTTTTGCATGCGCTCAAACCAATTGTCGAAGCACTTTTTCCACTCTGATTGAGATGCCTCCAAAACATGGTTTTTGAACGCTTCAACAGAATCTTCTGGCGACGCATTTTTTTTTGATGTGCGGGAATAAAAAGAAGTCATTGGCTGCCAAGTCAGGGCTGCACGGCGGATGACCCATCAATTCGACGTAATGGCCGGTGAAAAAGGAGCATGGTGCACAATGATTCGTCTTCTCTTGTTCGTTTTTCGAATTTCTCCGAAGACTTCAGGCAAACAAATTGTGGTGTACCACTCAGAGTTGACCGTCCTACTTAGCTCAAGCGGAACAGTCGCCACATGACCAGTTTTGCCGAAGAAGCAGGCTACCATTTGCTTCGAAGTGCTTCTTCCACGAACAACTTTCGTTGGATTTGGTTCGTCTTCGAAGACCCACACGGTCGATTACTGTTTTGTTTCGGGCTCATACGCATAGATCCATTATTCGTCACCTGTGACAATGTTATAAACGTCTTTAGAAGCACCGCGATCGTATTTTTTCAAAATTTCTTTGCACCAATCGACACGAGCCTTTTTTGAGCGATTGTGAAATTGTGCGGGATCCAACGTGAACAAACCTTTTTTACGGCCGGGTGTTCATGCAATACCGAATGTACAAGTATGCTGGTGGAAGAAATGTCCAAGGATGTCTCTATCTCACGGTGTGTCACATGACGATCTTGCATTATCAGTTCACGCACGGCATCAATGTTCTCTGGCACAACGACCGTTTTTGGACGACCTTCACGACCTTCGTCTTTGAGCGAGCGCCGGCCACGATTGAATTCATTAAACCAGTTTTTCACAATGTCATAGGATGGTGCTTCATCGCCATACAAAGATTTAAGTTCATCGATGCACTCTTGTAGTGATAGATAATACACGTCGAAAGTTGTGAAAAATTATCGTACGAAAATGTTCACGAATTAATTCCATTATTTTGCTAAATTGATTTTTTCAAGTCACTGTAAACAACACAAATGATGGTCGTACGTCAAAACGTTCTGAGTACGTTTATGCTAAAAATGAAAATGTCAGATGGCGCCAGGCAACACTTAGTGTTGCCTATTCCAGAAATATATATAGCAACCCTCGTATTAAACACCCGTTTTTCTGTATGACCGGTGATAAAAATAATCTACTGCAATTTTTGTTATCTCAAATGGGATGTGGCACCCCCCACACATAAAAAAATTAAAAATGATCATAACTCAAAACTGTTAGAGTTACGTACATGATGTTTAGTATGTATGTAAGCTGTAGGTAAGTAACGAAAAAAATTGTGGGGAAAAGTGGATGGTGAGACGCTCCTTTTTTAGAAGCGGTGTAGAGCAAATAGTTATAGGACGATAGTCTTGAAATTTAAACAGTAGGTATATCTACCTATATGGGTAAGCAGATTGTGACACACTACAAACGAGTACGATTTTAAAAAGGGGAGTGAGAATACCTACTTTTTCAAAAATGTAGCACACCAAAGCTCATTCTAAACTATAGGAATTAAGAACATTAGAATCGGTATACATTAGAGTGGGTCGATTTAGCAATCGATAAAGTGCCATCGATTTTTCGATGGCTTTTGGAATGAGGAAAAAAGTTCCACTTTGACATTTCAAAAAAAAATCATTTTCGAGGAGCCAAAATTTTAATTTTTTGACTTTCTCTCAACTTTTATTTTTATGGTTTTGTTAGTAGGTAATAAAAAAAAACATTTTGTTTTAAAATATGACCTTTTCAAGGTGACATTATTTATACAAATATACATTCCCACACTAAAATAATAAGAGCGTGCGAGAATATAAATACGATTGAGAGAATCTTAGAGAATCGAATTTGGGCGTCTCGAAAATGATTTTTTTGACATGTCGTAGTTGAACTTTTTTTTCTTATGCCAAATGCTTTCGAAAAATCAATGGCACAATATCGAAGCATTGTTGTGCTTAAAAATCGGCCCAGCAGAGTAAACATAATGAATGTGTGTAATGAAATACGGCTCCACGCTGTTTTTTTTTAAAGCGGTGTAGCTCTTAGCATTGTAGGCCGATCGTCTTAAAATTTAAACAAAAAAAATAAAAAATTAAAACTCATAAACTTTAAGAGTTAGGAACATTTAAAAACGGTTTACATACAATGAGTGTGTAATGAAATACATTCGAGTGGACAAGAGAGCGGTGCCACGCCCCTTTTTTAAAAGCGATGAAGCGCCTAGAATTATAGTCCGATCGTCTTAAAATTTATATAGTATGCTGCTGCCGACCAAAAGAATGTTACATGCTATGAACGGAGACAATTTAAATGGGGGCGTGGCACCGCTCACTTATTCCAAAATTTGACACACCCAAAGCTCAGAGACTATAAGAGTTAGGAACATTAGAATCGCTATACATACTATTAGTGTGAAATAAAAAACGTTCGGGGTTAAAAGTGGGCGATGTCACGACCCTTTTTTAAAGCGTCGTAAAGCCAATAATAATAACCAAATCGTTTGAAAATTAATTTTAACAGTATGCTCCGGTAGACTAGTTGATTATCACATGCTCTAAACGGATACAATTTTAAAGAGCGCGTGGCACCGCCCACAGATCCCGAAACGAAAACACCCAAAGCTAATAGACTATAAAAGCCTTTTTTTTTGTTAGGAACCGGAGGTGTGGAATCTTCATCGATACAAGTAGCCCGCACTACAGGAATACACGATTCACCATCTCTGGCGCCTACGTACTAAACCACACCCCCACACTTCAACCACTCTCCCCCGTGGGACTGCCGTAAGGTATTACTTCGTGGGGGCTGGTTAGCATTTAAGCTGTCGTCGTTTCATCGTTGGATCTTGATTCCGCGTTTCGAATGCGTTCCGTCCTTCGTAATTCCTTAAGCACTATTGCTGTGTGCATTTCTACTTTCGCCCAATTGTCAACACTCTGGAACACTCCACAACGTGAATCTGGGACAGTTAAATACAGCGTGTTCTGCGGTTTCTTCTTCCTCCACACAGTTCGGGCATACAGGCGAGCTGTCATGTCCAAACCTGTGAAGATTTTTCCTAAAGCAACCATGCCCTGTAAGAAATTGCGTCAGGTAATAGTTTACGTCGCCTTGGGACCGATTTATCCAGTCAGAGACAGTGGGGATTAACTGGTGCGTCCATCTGCCTTTCGTGCTGCTGTCCCACCTGGCTTGCCAAATATCCTTTGAGACTTCTCTTTCAGAATTTAGCATATCTCTTCTTTCCGTTGAGTTTTTTGGTCTCCTATCGTATATGCGTCTCATTTCGTCTACCAAAATGTCGATCGGCATCATCCCTGCTACAACACAAGCGGCTTCGTCCGATACTGTTCGGAATCCACTTATTGTTCGCAGGGCACTCAGGCGGATAATAGAGGTTAGATTTCTTCTGGCTTCCTTTCTCGACATGGCGTCTGCCCATACCGGTGCTGCATAGAGGATCACCGAGTTAACGACTGATGTTATTAGTTTCCTTCTAGCTGCTTTGGGGCCTCCAATATTGGGCAACATCCTAGCTAGTGCGGATTGGATTCGTGCTGCCTTTTCGCTCGCGCAATTTATATGCTCTTTAAAGTCGAGCCTGTTATCTAACATAACCCCTGAGAGAGAGAGAGAGTGCGAAGAACGAGTGTAATGGTCTCCAACTCGTATGCTCATATACTTCATCCTTTGCTCATATACTCCATCCATCAACTATAAGAGCCTGGAACAATCTATTCGGTATACCTATACGAGTATATACTATCACTATATAATACAAAAACGTTCGGTGGAAAAAAGGCTGTGCCACGCCCTCATTTTTCAGAGCGATGTCATAACCGTAATTATAGGCAGATCGACAAATTGACACAGTATGCTATTGTTACGGAATATTTTGTCATAGATTATACAAAGATGTGTTTCCGTAGAGGGGCGTGGCACCGCCCACATCCAGAAATGCTTAGCAGCCAAAACTCATAAAGTATTAAAGTTAGGAACGTCTGATTTTGAATATATGCTACTGAAGTGAAAGAAGAAAGTTCAGGAGAGAAGTGGTTGGTTGGTTCCTTTAATAAAGGCAATGTAATGAAAATAAGAAGTTTCCACTGTGTGCTAATGTGTGTCAGGAACTACTATAGTACGAGGGCGGTTCGGAAACTTCTTGTTTCGATCTGGGAACTCCTTCATATAGAAACAGGTGTTCACAAAAGTCGCATCCGCGATTTTTTTACAATGGAAAAATTAGAAATGCGTGGTGTCATTAAATATTTACATAAAAAAGGTTTATCGGAAAAAGAAATTCATAATGATATGGAGAATGTGTTAGGTGAAAGTGCTCCTTCATATGCAACAGTAAAAAATTGGGTTGCTGAAACGTGGTCGTACAAGCATTATAGATAAACCACGTAGTAGACAGCAACAACAACAGAAATTGTAGCCAAAGTGCATGATATGGTATTAAATGATCGACGAATAAAAGTGCGTGAAATAGCTAATATCATGGGCATCTCAAATTATCGAGTCCATTTTATTTTGCATGAAGAACTACAGATGAAAAATCTTTCTGCAAGATGGGTGCCGGACTTGTTAACAGTCGACCAAAAACGCATAAGAATGAACATTTCTCAAGCTTGTTTGGATCGTTTTCAGCAAAATAAAATGGATTTTAAGCGTCGTTTCATAACTACTATACTCCAGAGACAAAAGAACAATCCAAACAATGGACTGAATCTGGAGGAAGTGCCCCAAAGAAGGCAAAAAGAATTCAATCGGCTGGCAAGGTTATGGCAACGGTTTTTTGGGACTTCAAAGGTATTTTATTGATTGACTATCTGCAAAAGGGTAAAACAATAAATTCAGAGTACTATTGCAACCTTTTAGATCAAGTAAATGTACAAATTCGAGAAAAACGTCCTGGCTTACAAAACAAAAAAATATTTTTTCATCAAGACAACGCACCAGCGCACAAGAGTGTTTTAACAATGGCTAAAATCAACGAATTAAAGTACGAGTTGCTTGACCACCCACCTTATTCTCCTGATTTAGCTCCCAGTGACTTTTACCTGTTCCCAAATCTAAAAAAAATTCCTTGCTGGCAAGCGTTTTACCCCAAATGAAGATGCAATTACAGTTGTAAACCACGATTTTGAGACCTTGAGGAAAACTTTTTTAATCAAGGGATAGAATTGCTAGATAAGCGTTGGACTAAATCTATTGAAGTTTTAGGAGATTATATTGAAAAATAAAATTATTTTTGAAAATCTAACTATTCTCTTTCATTGATAGGCTAAGAACTTTCCGAACCGCCCTCGTAGGAACATTAGAATCGCTCTCGTAGGAACATTAGAATCGCCCACTTTTACCCGTTCGGGGGTAAAAGTGGGCGATGTCACGACGTAAAGCCAATAATAATATCGTCGTAAAGCCAATTATAATAGCCCAATCGTTTGAAAGATTTTACAGTATGCACCGGTGGACTAGTTGATTATCACATGCTCTAAACGGATACAATTTTAAAGAGGGCGTGGCACCGCCCACAGAACCCGAAACGAAAACACCCAAAGCTAATTAACTATAAGAGCCTTTTTTTTGTTACGAACCGGAGGTGTGGAATCTTCATCGATACAAGTAGCCCGCACTACAAGCATGCGCGATTCGCCATCTCTGGCGCCTACGTACTAAACCACACCCCCCACACTTCAACCACTCTCCCCCGCGGGACTGCCGTAAGGTATTACTTCGCGGGGGCTGGTTAGCATTTAAGCTATCGTCGTTTTATCGTTGGATCTTGATTCCGCGTTTTGAATGCGTTCCGTCCTTCGTAATTCCTTAAGCACTATTGCTGTGTGCATTTCTACTTTCGCTCAATTGTCAACACTCTGGAACACTCCACAACGTGTTGAGGGACCGGGATGTCCATAAGTGAAGCGCTGAATCTGGGACAGTTAAATACAGCGTGTTCTGCGGTTTCTTCTTCCTCCACACAGTTCGGGCATACAGGCGAGCTGTCATGTCCAAACCTGTGAAGATATTTCCTAAAGCAGCCATGCCCTGTAAGAAATTGCGTCAGGTAATAGTTTACGTCCCCTTGGGACCGATTTATCCAGTCATAGACAGTGGGGATTAACTGGTGCGTACATCTGCCTTTCGTGCTGCTGTCCCACCTGGCTTGCCAAATATCCTTTGAGACTTCTCTTGCAGAATTTAGCATATCTCTTCTTTCCGTTGAGTTTTCTGGTCTCCTATCGTATATGCGTCTGATTTCGTCTACCAAAATGTCGATCGGCATCATCCCTGCTACAACACAAGCGGCTTCGTCCGATACTGTTCGGAATCCACTTATTGTTCGCAGGGCACTCAGGCGGTAAATAGAGGTCAGCTTTCTTCTGGCTTCCTTTCTCGACATCGCGTCAGCCCATACCGGTGCTGCATAGAGGATCGCCGAGTTAACGACTGATGTTATTAGTTTCCTTCTAGCTGCTTTGGGGCCTCCAATATTGGGCAACATCCTAGCTAGTGCGGATTGGATTCGTGCTGCCTTTTCGCTCGCGTAATTTATATGCTCTTTAAAGTCGAGCCTGTTATCTAACATAGCCCCTGAGAGAGAGAGAGAGAGAGAGAGAGAGAGAGAGAGAGAGAGAGAGAGAGAGAGAGAGAGAGAGAGTGCGAAGAACGAGTGTAATGGTCTCCAACTTTTATGCTCATATACATCATCCTTTGCTCATATACTCCATCCATCATAAGAGCCTGGAGCAATCTATTCGGTATACTTATGCGAGTATATACTATCACTATATAATAAAAAACGTTCGGTGGAAAAAAAGCTGTGCCACGCCCTCATTTTTCAGAGCGATGTCATAACCGTAATTATAGGCAGATCGACAAATTAACACAGTATGCTACTGTTACGGAATATTTTGTCATAAAGTGTACAAAGATGTGTTTCTGTAGAGGGGCGTGGCACCGCCCACATCCAGAAATGCTTAGAAGCCAAAACTCATAAAGTATTAAATTTAGGAACGTCTGATTTTGAATATATGCTACTTAAGTTAAAGAAAAAAGTTCAGGAGAGAAGTGGTTGGTTGATTCCTTTAATAAAGGCAATGTAATGAAAATAAGAAGTTTCCACTGTGTGCTAATGTGTGTCAGGAACTACTATAGTATATATGTACGATTTTATAAAGGGGCCACTTATCCCCGAACTTTGTTTATTTATTCGAAATCCGGTTTTCATTTAAATTTTTTTTGTTATTGATGGCTCTCAATGTGGAGTCTCTGTAGAGGTGGCCAGAGTGAGTTGTATTTTCGTGGGCAGTTGTGTGAAGAAAACTTGAAAAGTAAGATTTACAACAGTAGTTCTCATTCGTTTGGATAGAGCCTGGTCTTAAATATTTAGGTCTTTGTTTCTAAAATTGCTGTGAAGCTTTCTGAATAGGGTTGTCACAGATCTGAAATCGCGATAAAAGCAGTGTGCGGCCACGAAAATCAATGTAACTTTGCCATTTTGTTAAAAACTTATCTTTTATTTAAATATAGATACAAGAGGTCTTGAGCCGGTAAGTCCCTGTTTAATGTGTAAAAGCAACAGACCGAAATAAAACAAACGAGCTAAGCAATTTTTTGCAAACTTTTGGTGAGCGCATTATATCCCATCCTGGGCCTGTGACGTGGCCTCCAATGTCGTGCGATTTAACATCTCTGGACTATTGTTTGTGGTGCTATGAAAAGTCGCTTGTCTATGCAGATAAGCCCGACACGGTTGACGTCTTAAAAGGGAATATTGAGCGCCTTATTGCCGACATATAGCCGCAAATACCGCAAAAAATGGTCTTAAATTGGGCCTCTCGTCTGGAATTTATTCGAGTCAGCCGCGACGGCCACTTGCTCGAAATCATTTTTAAACATAATGGCAAATCCTTATCTTTATAATAAAGAAAAAATCTTAATTTATATGCGTTTTATTTCTTCTTCAAAGCGTCTAAAAACACCCTTCATCATTTTGTTAATGAAAGAGTGAAAATTGCCATAATGGAAGATTTTTTCACTGTGAGCTTTAATCTTACAAAATATTCAATTTTGGAAATTTTACTTTAGTGCCTTTTGTCCCATTGCCGAACAAGAGCTATAAGTCTTTAGTTTAAGAGCATCATGTGTCAGATGTGGCAATCAAACCTTTTCCATCATGTCTCCCCGTCCCCCCAAGCACGACATAGCAGTTCAAACAATACAACTGTCAAATCTAGGACAATATACACTGACATTAGCAAATTTGCACAATGGGCCCATATAGGCTAATCGCTCATACATGCGTATGTATGTATGTACAGACAGTTCGTCACAGATTGTCATTGGCAGTGACATCGTGTAAATCACACGTGAACGTTTGTCACGTCAAGTTACTTCCAACAAAAAGTTGTCATTAATCATTAAACAATTAAACCTTGCAATCGGGTGTATACAGCCATGTATGCTTATATATAAGTATATGTTTTACATAAAGACAGAACTCATTATGCTCACAGCCAGAGAATACATACGTATATGTTTATAAGGTTGGGTCGCGAAAAATATGCTGCGGTGTTTGAACTTATGAAATTGGCATTCTTTTTAAAAAATCACCAATTTAAATTGAGAAAAATGATATTATACGTTGGGAAAGAAAACTTTAAAATTAGGTTAAACTAATTGAGAACAATTAAAAACGGACTTAAGACGGACTGTGACGCTATGTGATACCCTACACAACTCTGCTATTCAGAAGACCCCATGTTCCCACACACAGAAAACAGATTTGTTGCTACAACCGATTTTCGCCAACAAAAACTTTGTTTACGACAAAAACATATTTCGTAGTCCATCAAAAATGTATAAAAACAAAATGGTCAGATAAAGAGTGATTTTTTTGAGGTTAGGATTTTCATGCATTAGTATTTGACAGATCACGTGGGATTTCAGACATGGTGTCAAAGAGAAAGATGCTCAGTATGCTTTGACATTTCATCATGAATAGACTTACTAACGAGCAACGCTTGCAAATCATTGAATTTTATTACCAAAATCAGTGTTCGGTTCGAAATGTGTTTATCGACAAATTTTGTTCAGCGATGAGGCTCATTTCTGGTTGAATGGCTACGTAAATAAACAAAATTGCCGCATTTGGAGTGAAGAGCAACCAGAAGCCGTTCAAGAACTGCCCATGCATCCCGAAAAATGCACTGTTTGGTGTGGTTTGTACGCTGGTGGAATCATTGGACCGTATTTTTTCAAAGATGCTGTTGGACGCAACGTTACGGTGAATGGCGATCGCTATCGTTCGATGCTAACAAACTTTTTGTTGCCAAAAATGGAAGAACTGAACTTGGTTGACATGTGGTTTCAACAAGATGGCGCTACATGCCACACAGCTCGCGATTCTATGGCCATTTTGAGGGAAAACTTCGGAGAACAATTCGTCTCAAGAAATGGACCGGTAAGTTGGCCACCAAGATCATGCGATTTGACGCCTTTAGACTATTTTTTGTGGGGCTACGTCAAGTCTAAAGTCTACAGAAATAAGCCAGCAACTATTCCAGCTTTGGAAGACAACATTTCCGAAGAAATTCGGGCTATTCCGGCCGAAATGCTCGAAAAAGTTGCCCAAAATTGGACTTTCCGAGTGGACCACCTAAGACGCAGCCGCGGTCAACATTTAAATGAAATTATCTTCAAAAAGTAAATGTCATGGACCAATCTAACGTTTCAAATAAAGAACCGATGAGATTTTGCAAATTTTATGCGTTTTTTTAAAAAAAAAGTTATCAAGCTCTTAAAAAATCACCCGTTAGTTTAAGTTTCGTGGGTGAGACGTTTAATGATTCCAAACGATGCTGCCGTATAAATTAACGAACTATAAATGAAAAATTAATAAAAGATATGCATAAAAAAATATTTTTAAAAGTATAGAAACAGACTTAATTGTAATTTAGCGAAATTACTCGGACGCGATCAGAATTTACGCCATAGGTAGAAATTGTTTTTGGCTTTTTTTCCTAGTACGGCCACCCAAAGATAAAGAAAATTAATTCTTTTCCGATTGGGGCATCACTGCAACGCTTATCAGAACATCTATCCAAAAACGTATTTATTTTACTGACCAGCAGTTGACCCATTGCAAGGCGGTAAAATATTACATTTTTCTAAAAGTACTTGTAACCTACAATCTTTAACAACAACCAATACATGTACAAATTCAGTTCCAATAATCATCTTAGTCTGTTAGGATTACCGATAATTGTTTTCTTCAACCGAAAGTGTTAGTACCATCTACTAAAAATAGCTGCCTTTTCAATCAACATTCGTTTGGAACGGTGGAAAACGTGGATAGTAGATGCAACCACCAAAAATTCGGTTGGCAAAAAATTCGGTTGTGACAACAAATCTGTTCTATGTGTGCGAGTGTCTCGTGTGAAAGCTTGAACCTGTGTGACCATTTCTTTTTTGATTTTATACATTTTTTGTGGATATGTTTTCGTCATAATTAAAGATTTTCTTGTGACTAGGGTTTATATTTTGATGTTTGAATAACCAATTTTATATTATAAAGGGTGTCCTAAGAAGAGCGCAATTTTTAAATTTTAAATAAAACACAGATATTTAAGAAAAAATCGTGAAACTTTATTATATCGTAAAGTAGACAGAATGAGGTTATGTATGATACAATATATCGTGCAGATGGCCGCCGCGGCTTTACTGGCATGCACGCGATCTTTTAATGAAATTTTCAATGACCGTTTTGCATGAATGCTGCGGTATTTCATTAATGCAGCGTCCAATTTCGTCTTTTAAGGCTTGAGTCGTCGTCGGCTTGTTCGCGTAAACCATCGACTTCAAAAAACCCCAAAGAAAAAAATCTAATGGTGTTAAATCGCACGATCTAGACGGCCAATTCTGATCTCCAAAACGCGAAATAACACGACCGGGAAATGACTGATGCAGCAATTGAATTGTTTCTCTGGCTGTATGACATGTGGCGCCGTCCTGTTGGAACCACATGCCCTCCACATTCATTTCTTCAATTCTAGGCAAGAAAAAACTGGTTATCATTTCACGATACCAAACACCATTGACTGTTTGCGCTTGACCTGCCTCATTTTCATAAAAAAAGGTTCAATGATTCCTCCAGCCCAAAAACCACACCACACAGTGACACGTTGAGGATGCATTTGCTTCTCGTGAATCACTCGAGTATTTTCCGCACCCCAAATGCGACAATTCTGCCTATTGACGAAGCCATCAAGATGAAAATGGGCCTCGTCACTGAAGATGATTTTATCGGCAAAATCAGCATTTTCATGTTGTCTCTCCAATACCCAATTAACGAACTCCCTTTCGTGTAGCGCTCCATTTTTACTAACCTCGTACCTTCTACTAACAAACAATAACATTTGTTCAAATGTCAAACAATGACACTTCGAATGTTGCCAGATTTAAAAATTGCGTTCTTCTTGGGACACCCTTTATAAGTAAGCGAACTTAACAGCGTTTGGTCACTACGAAGAACTTATCTGTTTTCATCACAAATTGTTGGTAACAAAGTACAATGTACACGTTGGACATGTCAATTGTTTAGTTGTGATAACCGCCATTTGTCGCAACTAAAAATGTAACTGAATTCGGTTGGTATAACTGTGTCATTGGCTGCGAATGCCGTGATATCATTGTAGCTACCATCATATGATATCGCGAACCATGATACGATCAATACTATTGAATGTTGTTGATTGCAACAGAAAGTCGGTTTATACAATCGAATATTTGTAGTTTGGACCGATTTCCAACTAATTTTATTTCTGTGTGTTAAACCCCAGTGGGATTACGTAGTAGTTTAAGCTTTTCAAGGATTCTTTTAGAAGATCACAAGCATTTTCGTGAAATGTTCGTGATTTTATTGGCTATGCGAATCCTTGCTTAATTCCCTTAAAGTCCCGGGGAATTTTTGTCAAATCAAAAAGCTGTTTGTTAAAAGAAAAGGGTTTGCAGCTGAAATGGTTCGAGAGGAAAATTTTACCCATACAGATAACAATCTCGCCTAAAAGAATTTGGATCTGTTTCATATCAATGGTGCACTTGAAAAACGACTAACTGTTTCATCAATTTAAGCTAACTAATAGGCTGTTTCCACTACGGTCGCGTCCACTTCCGCGTCCAAAAATCAATGAACGATCGTTAAAGCCTATTCAAATAACATAGGCAGTTAGGTATGGGAAAAAGTCGCGTTCATATTGGACGCGTTTTCCGAGTTTACTATAAATTCGATTATTTTTGCAATCGAAGCCCACCCATCCCTTAATGGCAACACCGCAAATTGCACATCCCTATTAAAACAGCTGTTTATCAGCATAAACATAAAGCGCTGCTGCTACTGCACATTTCCATTAGGCGCAATACCATTTGATCCTTATTTTCCACTGCGGTCAGCAAAATAATAGCATTTAACTCCATGATAATGTCACAACACAAAAATATTAAACTTTTCGCATCGCAAAAATAAACAAATAAACACAAACAGCTGTTTGAACGCAAACGTGGACGCAAAACACCATGGAAACACCATTACAAATTTTGGATAAATCGTTGACGCGGAAGTGGACGCGACCGTAGTGGAAACATACTATCCGCTAAGAACTTTTAGTAAAGAATCTTTTTTGGTTGTTAAATTATAACACCCTTAGAATCCTACAAAAACTTCAAGCGCTCGCATCAAACGGAGTTAGTCGTTTTGGCCAGCTAGCCATTAATATGTGTGTACGAATGCACCTTCAAGCAAAAAACTGGTTATATAATGCCTTATCCAAACGCTGATAGGATCAGGCCACATGGTTTCGTATAATTCATCATAATTACGGATTTCGTGGGTGATGATGCGATGCTGACAACGATTAAACAATACCACAAGCTGTACGTACATATGTACTACATGAAAAAAGTTTTTGTACATACATACATACGTACTTATGTATACAGGTATGCATAAACCTACAGAAGGGGTGGAACATAGCTGCAGCTACGAAATTATGTTTGACTTTTTAATTGGCCTGTTTCCAGGATTGTTGTCTTTTCAGCACATACACGACATGCACAAGTGCTACAACTTTTAATGCTTTGAGGTTCCCTTTTCCTTGGAACGAGTTCCAAATTAAGGATTCTTATTTTGAAAAGTTTAAAAACTTTCACTGAAGCCCAAAGACATAAATTGGCTGGGCACAATGAAATGCACGGATGGTACGGATGCACTCAACCCAATATTTTTAAAAATTATTCTCACAACATTACTTTCTTGTTCAATACTGCTCTCACTAAGTCTATTTTTCAAATCATTCCTCTTCCAAATCAAAACAATAGGCGTGTTCTAGTGGCACTCGATTCTTAAACGAGTAAATGGTGGCTAAGGCGATATCTTTAAAAGTTTACGAGTCATTTTTTAAATTTCTTTGTAGTCAAGAACTGAATGGCTTTGTAGTGAATTATATGGCATAAACCCTTTGATTTGAAAATTTTTGATTTGTAGACAAAAAGTTTTTCAAGAAATACTACAAACGAGGGCTGCTATATATATTTCAGAGCTAATAATAAATGGCCTAATAATGAATTATCATCAAAAATCGTTTTTCAAAGTAGTCTCCAGCATGATTTACACACATTTGCATGCGCTCACACCAATTGTCGAAGCGCTTTTTCCACTCCGATTGAGACACCTCCAAAACATGGTTGTTGAAAGCTTCAAGAGCATCTTCTGGCGACGAAAATCGGTGACCAGCTATTTTTATTGATGTGCGGGAATCAAAAGAAGTCATTGGGTGCCAAGTAAGGGCTGTACGGCGCAAGACCCATCAACTCGACGTTTTGGCCGGTCAAAGGTGCTGGTTTGAGCTGATGTGTAAGAGCTCGCATTGTCATGGTGCACAATGATTTGTCTTCTCTTATTCGTTTTTCGAATTTCTACAAGGACTTCAGGCAAACAAATTCTGGTGTACCACTCAGAATTGACCGTCCTACGTTGCTCAAGCGGAACTGTCGCCACGTGACCAGTTTTGCCGAAGAAACAGGCGACCATTTGCTTCGAAGTAGTTCTTCCAAGAACAACTTTCGTTAGATTTGGCACGTCTTTGAAGACCCACACGGTCGATTGCTGTTTTGTTTCGGGCTCATACGCATAGATCCATGATTCGTCACCTGTGACGATCTTATAAACGTCCTTTGAAGCACCGCGATCGTATTTTTTTTAAATTCTTTCTTCTTTGCACCAATCGACACGAGCCTTTGTTTGAGGGATTGTCAAATTGTGCGGGATCCAACGAGAACAAACCTTTTTTACGGCCAGGTGTTCATGCAATATCGAATGTATGCTGGTGGAAGAAATGCCCAAGGATGCCTCTATCTCACATGACGATCTTGCATTCTCAGTTTACGCACCGCATCAATGTTCTCTGGCACAATGGCCGTTTTTGGACGACCTTCGTCTTTGAGCAAGCGTTGGCCAAGATTGAATTCATTAAACCAGTTTATCACAGTGCCATAAGATGGTGCTTCATTGCCATACAAAGATTTAAGTTCATCGATGCACTATTATCGTGCCAATCCTCGTCGAAAGTTGTGAAAAATGATCACACGAAAATGTTCACTAGTTAGTTCCATTTTTAGCCAAATTGATTTTTTCAAATCACTGTTTTAAACAACACAAATGATGGTCGTACGCCAAAACGTTCTGAGTAAGTTTATTCTAAAAAATGTCAAACTTTCCAATGGAGATGGCGCCAGAAATATATACAGCAACCCTCGTATATGAAATTTTCAGCATATTATGAAAATTTCATAAAATGTATGAAATGTTGCAGATATCTAAGGCATCGAGGCATCTGATAACGAAAATCGGAAAAATAAATGTCATTTTGGGTTCATGTCCAAAATTGCATTGCCCTAACCGCGAAAAAGACGTAAGCGCCAAAAATAAAAATTTACAGAAGAGGGACATTTTTAAAGGCCGATAAGGCCTTTAAAAATATGCGTTTCACAGTTCACGTTTATGGTTCAAGATTTTTAAGAAAATGTCATTGCTCTTGAGTATTGTTTTCGGTATTTGAGTATCCATGTTTCATTAGCTCCTAGGGCCCATGGCTTAAATCGTACTTAGTAGGAACATAAATACTGTTACACACGTTTTATGCTATAAAATAAAAAGTACTGAATGTTTTTGGACTAAATATTTTTTAACATATTTATTGATGTATATTGTATCCAAAAAGAATCTACTTATTCGAAATGTCCGCCTTTTGCCTTTAAACACGCCTTAAGTCGCACTGGCCAATCGTCAATAGCTGCACGAACTTCGTCCATTGGAAAATTGGCCACAGCTCGAACCAAAACAGTCTTAAGAGATCCAATGTTGGGTTATCTTTTGTGACAAACCTTGTCCTCTAAAACCGTTCACAATTTGTAATCCAATGGGTTCAAATCTAGACTGCCTAAGTGCCATTCTTCAGAGGAAATGAACGCTGGCAAATTGTTTCAAAGCCGACCTGGGACGTTTTAGCCTTATAGGCCGGCGCAGAACCCTGCTGGTTTTGGATCAGGGAATTGTTAAGAGGCTTCACAACAGCTTCCAAAACGGTTTCTTGGTAAACTTTGGCCGATGTTTCGACTGCTTGTTCGCAGAAATGCAGGTCAGTGACCCCATCGTAGGAGACACCCCACCGAACCATGACTGAAGCTAGGTGATGGCCCTTTCCCACCCTTGGGATCAGTTCAGATGCTTCCTTAGATGACCGCGCATACACTCTATTTTGCTTGTTAAATTTTTCCTGAACGGTAAAATTTTTTTCATCCGTGAACAAAATTTTTCTGTGCAAGTTACACAGTACAACAGCCAATCTGGGGGGTGAGAAATTCCAAGTCAGGGTGATGGTACTAGGTCAGTATATTAAGTAACTTCACTTAATTGTAAATAAAAGCAGAACGCGTTATGCGATTTCTATAATCTATGTTGCATTTTGTTTATAGGTTATGTGACTTTACGTGAATGTTATAAGACTCTACATGTTTTTCCGTTAGGGATTTATATGTTTTAAAAAAAAAAAAAAATTTTTTTTTTGGCAAAATTTTCTTCATAAATTTATTTCTAATTGCAAAAATGTTGATTTGGTAGAGAAACAGTATATTTATGGATTAAAGAAAATGTAATTATTAATTTTTCTCAATTTATTTCAGCAAAATCGAACTAGTCGTTCTCGAGTTATGTCAAACTACGTTTTTGCCAACATTTTACAACTAAGCGAAAAAACATCAAGATAAGGAAAAAATGTAAAAGGTCATAAAAAAAACTGGCACATACGAACGCAAACCCCTTTAAGGGTTTTAATACTGACCTAGTACCATCACCCTGACTTGGAATTTCTCACCCCCCAGACAATAACCCCAAAAATGTTCCACAGTGTTATCAGCGTGCTTCACCAAAAGACGTTTGCACTTTCAATCCTATTTTTTTAAAGCTGCAGTCAATAAATGTCCGGTACGTCGTTTGAAAGCTCCAAGTCCCAAGTCTTTTTTAATGATTGGACTCATGGACTTTTGCGTGATATTCACCTCACGGGCCATGTTTTTCTGTTTTCGCAGCGAATTTCTGTGAATTCCTGAGTTAACGGCTTTGATGACATGCGGTGTTCGAGCAGAGCGTGGGCTGCCCGATCGGTGGCGTTCTTTTACTTCTCCAGTCTCCTCAAACAGTTTTATGCCTCGGTAGACGAACATGCGGCTAATCCCTAGTGGCCGAAGCGTTTTGGAAATATCGCTTTTTTCATTTCACACTTGAAAAACGCTATTGCAGCGATACGGTTCCCATTATCTGACCACTCCATGATGAAAGCTGAAACAATTTTAAAATCCCGTTACAGACCAACGCTATTGAGGTTAGCTTTCAAAACCCATATGACATTAACGGTATATGTTCAGTTATACTATTGAAATGGGTGTGTTCAATGTTGTAACAGTATTTTTGTCCCTACTAAGTATAATAATGGATTCGTAACAATTTTCACTTGCCAACTTATAAAAAACGTTACGCTAAGGAAAACATGTTAAAATTGAGGACCTAGTAATCTATAAAAAAATGTGATCCCTTTTGCATTTCTCAAAATTTGTTGCATAAAAATAACAATCCAATTTTTCACTTCCCAGAACTTCACTACTTCGACATTAAAACAACCACGTTGCAACATTCATTCTGTAACGACAGACCTCAATTCATTCGGTATCTAAAGTAAATTACAGCATTCTACCGAATTGTTAATGACCTTGACGTATCGTATCCTTTCCATTCGAAGATCTCGTTCAGCGGAAAAAGTATTTGAACAATTTGCCAGCAGACAATCGTATGACATTCCCCAGCAGATACACAAACACATTTACACTCCTTCCTACTCATATCAATGAAATAATTTTTGTGCAAAATTACTGTAGTAGGGTGAGTTTTTTTTGTACTCGTAAGGGGTAACATCGGACTAACTTGTATGTGATTTGCATTTCGGGTAAAAGATGTAATCAAAATTCGAGATTAGCTGTAAATATGCAAAATAAATTCTGGTTTTAAAATAAAATAAATTGTGGCTTCAGGTGGGCGTGAGTACACTATTTTGGACTTAAAGGTCGACTTTTTCATTGGTCGCTTAAAGTACGCGTTATCTTAAAGGAGAGAGGGAGAGGAAGGAAGTGAATGAGATCAATGGATAGAGAGAGATAGTGAGAGGGAAGGGCGGGGTTTTAGTTGAAGAACGATCCTAAACTACGCTTTATCTTAAACCGAGTTTAAACCTGAAAAGACCATCAAAAATTAGTGAAAGTTCGTATTTTTGCTTGTACGTATTTTTGCAGGCGTGTGGCTTTCAAGAAGAAATAAAACTCATATTACACTAGAGTTTACAAATTATGATGTTTTTCCTGTTTTTCCTAGAGCTCTAAATATTTTTTTCCTATAGATTTTGGCCTACCAAACACGAAAAAGAGTATAAAAAATGTTCCTCTGATAAGTTTTCAAGATAGAGTTTTTGGCATTTTTGTACGATTTTTTTAGGGATGTTCTAGCTTTTTAGACCATAATTCCCAAACGCTATTACCGATTTGTTTAAGAGTGGTCTCAAATAAAAGGAAACTTTTTCACACAAGATATTAAAATCAGTTCAAAAGATTTAACGTTAAAGGCATTAAAAATTTAAAAAAATGGAATTTTTTGTGCAACAGTCACGATTATAATTTTAAAAAAAATATAAACAGAATTATAAAAATATATAAAATGATTGGACTTTCTAGAGCACAACAAGCTATCGTTAATAAAAATTGGGCTACGAATGGTAGAGTTACACGTCCTGGTAAATTTTTCGATTTTCAGCATTTTAGTTAGTTCTTCACTAACCTCAGGTTTACCGTAGAGCAGGGGGTGCCTGCGGCCGATTGTTTTTTGTAAAGCACCCAGCATAGTCATGTAACTCGTGATCCATTTCAAGGTTTCCTACTTTTTTAAAGAAAAAAACACAGAAAATGCAAATTGAATGGGATATGTTTATAATTATTTGAAAGAACATTCTTTGGCGTTTATTTTTTGAAGATTATGTCTATCAAATGTTGGCCGCGGCTACGTCTCAGCTGGTCCATCCGTTGAGTCCAATTTTCGATGACTGGCGAACGACACGCGTGCTGTTTTGCTCCAAGGCCGTAATCGAAGCGGGTTTGTTCGCATAAACTTTAGACGTTACATATCCCCAAAGGAAAAAGTCTAACGGTGTGATATCACACGATCTTGGTAGCCAATCGACCGTGAAATTATCTGCTCACCGAAGTGTTCTCTCTATAAATCAATAGATTGATGCGATGTGTGGGAAGTGGGGCCGTCTATTTGAAACCAAATGTCGCCTAGATCACGAGCTTCAATTTTACACGCAGAAAAAAAGTATGGTTGTGGTGACAATATTCGAAGAGGATAACACTATTGTTGTGCATATGGTTGTGGTACAACAATATTATGATTCTCACAACAACAGTATGATTCAAATGCAACCATACTATGAATCTCACAACAATAGTATTATTCACACATAACCATACTATGATCCCCACAACCATAGTATGATTCACACTCAACCATACTATGATCCTAACAACCATAGTATGTTTCACACACAACCATAGTATGATCCTCACAACCATAGTATGATTCACACGCAACCATGTTATGATCCCTACAACCATAGTATGGTCACACACAATTATACTATGATCCCCAATATAATTTATTAGAATTTGTTTAAGTTGTCGACAATAGATTTGAACTATGAAAATTATTCAAAATAAAAATTAAATTAAAACAATAGGAGTGATTTATTTCACAGTAGAAAGAATATGTTTAAATAAACGTAAGCGTTTTTATTAAAAATATTTCAGTTAAACAAAACCAAAGCAGCTCGTTTAAAAAATTTTAATATCGATAAAAAAGCACTATTATAGCATTAGATCTGTACCAATAACATTTGTTCTTAAAAGCATATTTAAATGAAGAAAAATTACCATCATACAGTATGATTGCCGTAATCATATTATTGTTAACATAACACGCAAAACACAATACTTTTGTCGCACCAACCATATTTATATTGTTGCTATAACCATATTTTCATTTTTAAATTTGGCAATAATACTATTGTTACATTTCAACAATATTAATATTGCAGCAATTATACTATTGTCAAAACTAAATTCAGTTAACAATGCTATGGTTGCTACGAACATACTTTTACTGCGGATAAAATATTATTATTGTAGTAACCATGTTTTTTCTCTGCTCGAAAACGTCGGATCTTTTGGAACTTTTCAAGAGCCGATAGAGTGAAGCGATGTCGCTTACACAAGCTGTATTTTGTACGCATTCAATATAAGTTCTTAACGTAAAATGCGCCAAGTCGTTCCATACGTCAGCCCGAGTTGCTGCGAACGGCGCCAAATCGACTCTTCACGGTCTTGGTGTACACTCTCAGCTACGGCCACTACATTTTCTTCACTGCGTGCTTGACGTGGTCTTTTCGGTCGAATATTATTCAATAATGAATGCTGGGTCTCAAGATGATGTTGCGAATAGTACGCTTAGTAGGCCAATTATGTTGACCAAAAGTTGAACGAAGTGCAGAATGTGAATTTTCGTAATAAAGTTGAACGATTTGAAAACGTTGTTCAGGCGTAAGTCTTTCCACGATGAAATGCCAAACAATACTAAACAAAAATAACATGACACGACTCACACGTGATCTGTCAAAAAAAGGCTATTGAAAAAAGTCTCTCTACTTGGATCTCCCATTATAATCACGTCCCACTGTACTTCTTCGCCCACTAAACAACGTGTAGCTCTACCATTTTTCACACAATTTCAACAAACCATGGCTTGTTTTGCTCGAGAAACTTTATGCCCAATTTTTTAATATATTTTTATATATATTTTTTTATCTTTTTGTTTATATTTATTCGGTGTAATATCATTATTATCACTAGAACAGTTTCTATTCTGGTTCGATAAATTTTTGTTGATTCTTTTTCAGAATCAACGTAAAAAAACTGATGAAATGTATTGGATTGGTTGCCTGGCAGACTGTACAGCTGTTTCTAAACCCGCCAAGGTTTTTCTTCAGCAGTCTTTGGTAACGATTACTTCGGCAACAAATCATTATACGGGAGACTCATTTGAATTACCGAGAATTACCCTTTGCGTATATTTTTATATATTTTTTTATTATTGTTTATATATATTTTTTCAATTAATAATCGTGATTTTTGCACAAAACATTATATTTTTAAAGTTTTTAATGCGCCTAACGTCAACACTATTGAACTGATTTGAATACCTTGTATAAAAAAGCTAATTTCCTTTCATTTTGCACTAATCTTTGTCAAATTTGTAATAGCGTTTGGAAGTAATGGTATAAAAATCTGAGACATCTCATACAAACAACGTAAAAAAAATCCAAAAATTCAATCTTGAAAACTAATCGGAGGAAAATTTTTTAAAATTCATTTTCGTGTTTAGGAGGCCAAAATCTATAGGAAAAATATATTTGGGACTCTGGACCAAACTGGCTGTAAACTAGTGTAATTTAATTTTATGGCCAAGAATTTAGCTTTATTGCAAAGATAAGGTCTTCTAAAAATAATTTCGGCAAGTGGCCGCCGCGGCTGACTCAAATAAATTCCAGCCCAATTTTCGACCACTTTTTGCAGAATTTAGGGCCGTATGTCAACAATAACCCACCGAATATTCTCTTCTAAGGTGTCAATCGTATGGGCTTATTTGCGTAGACAAGCGACTTCACATAGCCCCACAAAAAATATTCCAGGGGTGTTAAATCGCACGATCTTGGAGGCCACGCCACAGGCCCACGACGCGAGATAATGCGCTCAGCAAAAGATTCCTTCACTAGATTGATTGTTTCGTTTGCTGTATGGCGTGTAGCACCTTCTTGTTGGAACCAAAGGTCGTCCACATCAACATTCCCAATTCAGGCACGAAAACGTCATTAATTATGACTCTATAGCCTTCCCCATTGACTGTAAAATTAATGCAGGCTTAATTTTGAAGAAGTATGGACTAATAATTCCTTGAGGATGTACGTAATGGCGTCTCAATGGATTTTTATTGTCCAAATGCGACAATTTTGGTTGTGAACGTACCCATTCAACCAAAAGTGAGCTTCATTGTTGAACAAAAATTTTTTTTTTGTACAAATCAGGATCGCTGGCCATCTCGTTTTGGGCCCATTCACGACGAATTGCAAACGTTGTTCCGAAGTAAGTCATTACAAAATTATAAAATTCAAGTGACAGCTGTCAAAAAGAAACAACTCCGAAATAAGTGTGGTCATCTTGAAAAGCAGACGTCTAAAAAAGGCCACCCTTTTTAACACTAAAGCCGCTTGCCAATTTCGCAAATGTTGAGCAAAAAACTCACCCTACTGTACGGGCATACGTAACTTTTATAAGGACTTTATGGTATTAAATTTTCCCTTTTGAAAATGTTGTGGCAGGGAATGTTTACCCAGAAAGTAAACTAAAATTCTTTTCTACGTCGGTCTGACACATTTCATTTATTTAAGAAGTCTACGAGGAGACGCTGTTCATATAAACTCTTAGACAAATAAATATGTACATTGTGGATAGTATACATACATACTTATATACAAACATACGTGTGCTCTGTACTCCTGGGAATAAGTACAGTGACGAGTAAAAGATAAAACATCTTTAAAGCACACTGCATGGAGAGGGGCTGTCGAGTTATATTTGAAGACATTTTCATGGAAGGGTCAGAATATTTAATACGCACCTTTAAATTTGTTTTCTCAAAAAGTTTATAAAACGCTTTTTTATAATCGTAAAAATGGCAGCAATAATTTTTTTATGGCTGCTTATGACCAAAAAATCATTGTTGGGCTTTACTAAAAATCTTGCTGCTATGAAACGGATTGGCCGAAACATGGGTCCTATGAAAAAAAACACTACGATCTATATTATGTAGTGACATTTTTTTTACTTTATTAGTTTTTTTTTTAAAAATTAATATTTTTTCAGCGTTTCAAAGCATAACACAATGTTAGCCAATGCCACGAAATTGCAAATTTTCAATAATATTAGCCAACAGCAAGTGTAGCTTAAAAAACCGACTCATTCCAGAAGCACTAGCCAAAGAAAGCATCTGCTTTTGAACATGACTAGCTAATACAAAAGAAGCACTGACCAGCTAAAAAATGTCGCAAAAAGCATTAGCAATAAATCTGAAGAAAACTAAAAACAGCCTTTGTTAGCAACCGGATTGCTGCTTTTTTAGTTTAGCTGATGGCTAATTTGAAAGCTGCAGCGTTTGTGCGCGGTCAAAAAAATATTTCTTGTTGAGTTCAGTGTTGCCTACCGAAGTTGTACATCATATGACAAACATTAAAAATCGTGGTTTTTATAATAAAACATTTAGCAAGAAATGTTTTACACATAATCGGTTTACATACTCGTATATTGTGACAAATACAGGGTGTCCGCCGGGAAGGTTTACTACTTTGTTTTGCCGCCATTTTGGTAAACATTAGTCTTGACAGTTCATATTTGGCAATCGTGAAGTAGAGACGTGGCAAATTTATTTGGGAAAAATATTCGATAAATCGTTAAACATTTTATCAAAATCAATCATCGATTACTGCGAGGGTGAGAAAGTTATGTGAAATTATTGAGAGAAACAACAACTACGAGGGCGGTTCGGAAAGTTCTTAGCCTATCAATGAAAGAGAATAGTTAGTTTTTCAAAAATATTTTTATTTTTTCAATATAATCTCCTGAAACTTCAATACACTTAGTCCAACGTTTATCTAGCAATTCTATCCCTTGATTAAAATAGTTTTCCTCAAGGTCTTCAATATAGTGGTTTACAACTGTAATTGTATCTTCATTTGAGGTAAAACGCTTACCAGCAAGGAATTTTTTTAGATTTGGAAACAGGTAAAAGTCACTGGGAGCTAAATCAGAAGAATAAGGTGGGTGGTCAAGCAACTCGTACCTTAATTCGTTGATGTTAGCCATTGTTAAAACACTCTAGTGCGCTGGTGCGTTGTCTTGATGAAAAATTATTTTTTTGTGTTGTAAGCCAGGACGTTTTTCTCGAATTTGTACATTTAATTGATCTAAAAGGTTGCAATAGTACTCTGAATTTATTGTTTTACCCTTTTGCAGATAGTCAATCAATAAAAGACATTTGAAGTCCCAAAAAACCGTTGCCATAACCTTACCAGCCGATTGAATTGTTTTTGCCTTCTTTGGGGCACTTCCTTCAGCTTCAGTCCATTGTTTGGATTGTTCTTTTGTCTCTGGAGTATAGTGGTGGATCCATGTCTCATCAACAGTTATGAAACGACGCTTAAAATCCATTTTATTTCGCTGAAAACGATCCAAACAAGCTTGAGAAATGTTCATTCTTATGCGTTTTTGATCGACTGTTAACAAGTGAGGCACCACATCTTGCAGAGGCTTTTTCATCTGTAGTTCTTCATGCAAAATTAAATGGACTCGATCATTTGATATGTCCATGATATTAGCTATTTCACGCACTTTTATTCGTCGATCATTTAATACCATATCATGCACTTTGGCTACAATTTCTGTTGTTGTTGCTGTTTTTGGACGTCCACTACGTGGTTCATCTTCAATGCTTGTTTAAATTGAAGCAAATTCAGCAACCCAATTTTTTACTGTTGCATATGAAGGAGCACTTTCACCTAACACATTCACCATATCATTATGAATTTCTTGTCCCGATAAACCTTTTTTATGTAAATATTTAATGACACCACGCATTTCTAATTTTTCCATTGTAAAAAAATCGCGGATGCGTCTTTTGTGATCACCTGTTTCTATATGAAGGAGTTGCCAGATCGAAACAAAATTTAACATGTGTTCATAGCAGAAATGGAAGTTTCCAAAACACTTAACTTTTTTCTGTTTATACCGAGCTTTTTGTGCTAGGCTAAGAAGTTTCTGAACTACCCTCGTATTTATCGTGTAGTGAATGATTTTGAAGAAAGAGGGTCTGTAGCTGATAGGCCCAAGCATGGACCACAACTTACTGCAAGATCGGCTGAAAACATTACTGCTGCCCAAGAAAATGCTCAAAATAATCCATCAATGTGCTCAAAAAGGCTCGCATTTGTGAGGCTAACAGAGGCGGCATTTATCGGATATGGTATTCCATACATAATTGCCGACATTTAACAAAGCATTTATCAATATAGGATCCATTCTCTTTCATTTAATCACAAATTATAAACAAGCAAAGTAGTACACCTTACCGGCGGACACCCTGTTTATATAAATGTTTATTTTGCCAAACATAGAGCAATTAAAGAATATAAGGTGATCAATCTACAGGTTTTTTTTCAATAGGGTTTTTTCACAGATTACTCGTGAGCTGTGCTAAACTTTATTTTTTGTTCTTCAGTATTGTTTGCCATTTCATCATGGAAAGACTTACACCGCGAAAAAACGGTTTTCGAGCATTTCGTCATACGACTCGTCTAAAATTGGACGTAGTTGCGGCGGCCAAGATTTGAAAGAAATTATATCCAAAAAATAAATGACATAAAATGTCCTTTCAAATGAACAATAAAGATTCCACACTTGATTTAAATTTTAATTTTGATAAAAATACCTCTAGATAGGTCACTTTACATATATACGAGTATTACTATGCACAGGATACATTTAGTTTGTCTTCTTACGACTTAAACAAATTAAAAGAGGTAAAGTTAAAAGTTCGACAAAACAATAAAAGGCTTAATTCTTCAATGAACTGTTGTTTATCGTCAGTTAAACAGAAACAAATTGTTCACGTTTAAGCAGTTTTTTTCACATCATTTCCTCCTCTTTTCCGAACATTACGCACATTTTTCGGCGCAAGTTCATCGTCAGCTCATGTTAGCTTAAAAACTGCAATCAACTTATTTTGTAGTTTAAGCTGTCTGAAAAAGAATTTTGGGCTGCTGCTGCTGCTGACTGTGTTTGACTGGATGCGTGTGCTTTTTGGCTAAGGCTAACGTGAGATAATACAACTATTTAAAATATGCGCTGAGCTAATTTGTTAAAAACAAAGGATAATTATTAGCGTTAGATTTTGATTACTTCGCCAAATCAAAGACTTATACGGGACACTCATTTGTATTATATTTGTTGTCGAAGTAATCGTTGCCAAAGACTGCTGAAGAAAAACCTTGGAGGGTTTAGAAACAACTGTACAGTCTGTCAGGCAAGAAAGCCAATACATTTCATCATTTTTTTACGTTGATTCCGAATAAGAAACTACAAAAATGTCTCGAACCAAAATAAAAACTGTTCGAGTCATAATAATGATAAAAGACCGAAAAAATAAATATAAACAAAAAGAAAACACAAATTTTATATATTTTTTAAAAATTTAAATATTTTTTTTTCAGAGTCGCCGATGTCTGTAAAAAACGTTTTGTTTCGTCCATAACTTCAATAAATGTGGCAGTCAAAAAATCAAAATTGGGCACAATTTAAATAAAAATCGGCGACTACCAAAATAATAAAAAAAAAATTAAACTTATCTAAAAATATATAAAATTTAAAAAAAAAATATTATAAATTAAAATTAGGTAACATAATAAAGATCCTAGTGTTCTTTATCATATGACCCAAAATTGTACAAACTGGTAAATCAGTCCTTAAACAGCGAGATTTTTAGTAATTCACAGGAATGCCTTGTTTGGCCATTTTTAACTTTTTAACGTCCCGCAGAAATAATCGACAGCGTATTAGATTTAGATTTTTTTTAAATTTAATTTATTTAAATTCACAGACGCCGATTTTAGAAAAAAATTTTATGTTTTGTCCATAACATTAATGGAGGTCCAAAAATCTAATTACTGTTTTAAATTTGTTAGACATATGCGCAAAGATGGTACAGTAAAAAAAAATAAGCGACTACAAAAATTAATTTTTTTTTTAAAAAAAACAAATTTCTTTTGTTAAAGCCAAAAATGCATTTATTGGCCATTTTAAGCCCCCACAAAAAAAAAGAAAATAGGGTAGCGTATTAAATTTACATTTTTTTTCTTAAATTAAAATTGTTTTTTTTAATTTACCCAGTCGCCGATTTTAGAAAAAACGTTTTGTTTTGTCCATAACTTTAACTGTTATGGCGGTTCAAAAATCTTATTACTATTTTGGATTTGTTATAAGCCAATATGGTGCAATTAAAAAAAATTAAATACAAACATGAAAAAAAATTAAAATTTTTTTAAAAACTTAAAAACATAATTTTAAATTAAAATTAGGATACCTCATAAATATTGTAGTGTTAGCTGCCATATGACCCAAATTTCGTACAAATCGGTCAAATAGTCCTGGATTAGCGAGATTTTAGTTCATTAAAATTAGTTTTTTGGCATTTTTAATTTTTTAACCCACCAAAATTAATTAATAGCAGCCATTTACACGTTTATAAAAAAGCGCGTAATAAACTTTTCGATCAAAAAAAATAATTAAGGTACGTATTAAATATTCTGACCCGCATTTTAAAAACTAAAATGGAGCAAAGCGTTAATTTTATGGCAGAGTGAATGATTTTAAAATATCTGTACTAATAAGTAAAAACCACTTATGCGCTCTTTAGATGGAAGTTTATTAAGGGACAGCATTTTAGAAGACTATCATACAAGAAAAGCCAGTTTAAAATCGGGGTAAGAACCTTTAAAATTTTTCTTAAGCGGGACTTTCACCTCGCAAATACCGACGACCTAACGAGTACAATTTTAATTTCTAAGTCGTATAAAATCCTTTAAGGCCCGGTCCTCGAGTATGACTTCAGTAGGTCCCAGCCATTGTATATATAAAGTATTTCATGCACAGCTCACTGATTCTCCGTTCTTTGTTTGTTTCTTTATGGGATATAATGGTATGGACCTACGGACATGGGTCAACCGGAGCTGGCAGTGATTGTGAGTCGATTGGTTTAATACAAATGAGGTACATTACCTTTCGTTACAAACATCTGCGCCAAGTTATAAAAACCTCTGTGGTATAGGCTACTTCAACTTAGTGGCGTAGGGGTTAAAAACTATCCTTAAATAATATTTTAAGGAAACATTACGTCCTTATTGTAGTCATGGAGATAAATCATTTAATTGTTTCTTGAGTATGTTTTTAGCTAATCGTATATGTTGGTACATAAGAATGGGTCGTGCGGTAAAATTATTATTTGAATTGGTTTACCTTTCAACACACTATATTTTGCATAATTCATAAAAAATCGGTATGAAAAATATTCAGTTTACAATATGTTTTTGCAAGTGGATTATAAGGGGAAAGGCTTATTAAATAGCACATTGGATAACATTAAATACGATAGCTTCCAACACTGGCTAACCCTAGCTGTATACATGGCCAAAAAACACAATGATCTTAAAGTAATCCAATTCTTAGGAAAATTCAACTGCCGGCCTACTTCAAGGGGCCTTCTAAAGGTCTGCGTAAAAATATTGGTCGATATGGCCAAGTTTCAGCAGAAATAATTATAGATCTTTTGTAAAATATAGCATGTAGAGCGGCATATATATTAATCGTAGTTGATTACTTGTCGCATGTTTCGTACTTTCCAAAATTTGAGCACAATTAGATATTATTTGTGAAATCCGCCAAGACCTTAGTATGGGTGTAATTTGAAAACATGGACCGATGTGGTCCTTTTTTTATCAGAGTAAGTTATTGGTAGCTCATTACATACCATGCAAAATTTTATATAAATAGGGTTTAATTTGTGGTTTCTAGATTGCTAAGACCTCAAATCAGGTAGGATCTGTGTGCAGTGGGTGGCTAAAGATGGACCGAGAAGGTTCAACTTCGCTAGTGCAACGGCGATAAATCATACAGACACATATCAAATATCGAAGGTTACAATCAGAATGACAAATGCGGTATAGACTTTAATAGTGGACAGTGTATTTTTTCCTTTTGATTCACCGGTAAAATGATTCCGAAGAATTTTTTACGCATTAGAAACCACTTAGGAGTGTTTAAAAAACAAATCTAACCGAAATCATATTGTACGAAACTGTACAAAAAAAAAATTGGCTAAAGATAAGTTAATAGGGGACACCTTATAAAAAAGATACAAATGTTATCCTCTTCAGTATGATGAAGGGAACACGAAAATCAAAATTAATAGTGGAGCTGACTGGAGGAGGCATTTAAAAAACGACCCCGTTTATTCACCTCGGTCATATGCGACTTAAATGAAAGGGAGTAACCTCAAAAGTTTAATTTACATTTACTTTTCGGATAGGACATGTTAGGGACCCGATGAACCTAATCTAGGGACACCGGGTTAGGCACTTATACTAAACCGCGCGATTTTTTAAATATTTTTTGACCGCCGCATACTTAAGTCCCACAACATCTTATTAAGGACCAAAGGGACACTTCTTCGGAACTTTTTGCAATTATCATTCCAGTGAACCCAGGTTCAACCTTGGGTAAAATATCTAACAGTTTTTTAGCGGTGGGTTTTTTACCTCTTAAATGCCGGCGACTTTACGAGTAAGAGATTTTTCTCCAAGCCATGTAAAGGGTGTTTTTTTTTTCAAACGTATGGTTTTCAAGAAGAAGTAAAACGCATATAACTTAATGTTATGGCTAAGAATTAAGGTTTATTAAAACGATAAGGGTTTTCCATTATGTTTTTAAAACGATCTCCGCCGCTGCGGCTGGCTCAAATAAAATCCAGCCGAGAGGCCCAATTTTCGAACACTTTTTGCAGCATTTGGGGCCGTATGTAAGCGATAACGCGACGAATATTCTCTTCCAAAGCGTCAAACGTGTCAGCGTCCGAGTGTTTTACATGATTCTCGCTGTGATAGCTTCAACCATGGTTCGCCAACGCACTGGAGACATTACCATGCGACGGCCAGCGCCCCTTAAGGCCAATCCCGCCGGTACCAATTCGAAGCGTGTTATATGGACACAACTTCCCCCTTGGTTAGGGACCGAGGCCTATCTAAAACCTCTGCTGTTCTATGGGTCACAGCACCCGGTTGAAATGCAACTCCACACCGAGCCGACCGTACCCCCAACAAGGCCCGAGGGCCTATAATGACCGGGTGGAGTCTTGAGAAAACCCCACAAGCCCCAGTCACCCGTGGTACCGGTTAACCTCCGGTCAGGTTCCGTAACCAAGTTACTCCCAGTTTCAGTCCCATGTAACCAGGGGACTGGTAGCCCCCCGTAGCAGCAGGCGTCTGGTCAAAAAGAACGACCGCCGGTTACAGCGAACACGGGATAACGCGACAACAACTTCACGGCGCCTAGAGAATGCCTGACAGGCGAACTGACTAATCCTAGCTTGACATGCGCTAGTGGAGAGTACCCCACTGACGTCCCACTGACCATCAGCGAAAACAACGCCCATGGCGTTCAGGTCACGTATGTCCTCATAGAGAGGGCATTCGCACAGGACATGCAGCCAGTCCTCGACCGGCGCCCCGCAACTACATGCCTGACTATCGCTCAAGGCTCTCTTATGCAAGAAAGCATTAAGAGAGCCATGCCCGGTCAACAAGAAACCCAGATAAAGGCCGAAACCAAAATCCGGGTTACTCGCGACAAATCTAACATCCCGAATGAACCTATACGTTACCCGACCGGTCTCGCTGGCATCCCATCTAGATGTGACACACTCACGCAGAAGCGCTTTGCGATCCCGCTCGGTGATACTTTCCACTCCCTCAATCGCCCAATCATTAGGCAGCATTGCTAATCCTCTCTTGATCTTGAAGGTAATACCGCAACGTATTACCTCAAGGTCAAGCGGAGCTACCCCTAACAGCACCTGCAGGGCCTCAGTAGAGACCGTGCGACACACTGGTAGACACGCAAGCAAGACAACTCTCTGACAAGAGAGTGTCTTCCGCAACCCGACAGCCGACCTGGCTGTCTCATACCAGACCGGTGATCCATATGTCGCACAGGCAACAAACAGACCACCGTACATAACGCGAACTGCACGTCTACTAAGGCCCCAATCTGTCCTTAGAATCCTGCGTACCTGCCCTACCACGCTGGTCAACTTCTCACGCAAGCAGACAAGATGAGGTAGAAAACTCATCCTTTCTCCCATCGTTATGCCCAAGTACTTGACTTGCGTCTTGTACGAAAGGCCCACTCCATCTAACCTAACAATGGGATGCCGGTTCTGCGACATTGCGCCTTTCAGCAACATTGTCACAGACTTGTCCCTTGCCACCTCAACACCAACTCGCGATCCCCAAGCACTTACAATGTCCATCATCCTGGAGCAACATTTTTATTGTTAATTATTCAATTTGTTTGTCTGCTACACACACACTAACATATGTGACGCGCAAAATAGAAAGGGACCTAAGGTTAAAAACCAGTTTTGTTCAGGAGAGCCATTTTAAAGATTAGGTCCCTTTCTATTTGCGCTTAGAATTGTCGACTTCACTTTCATAAAACGCGCATATCTCCGGGAGGGAACACTTTTGGGGCATGGGATCGGTCTCATTCGATGCTCAGATGTTGTCCACATCACATATGGAGCCGTACGTCAGCAATCACGCGCCGTATATTCTCTTCCAAGGCGTCAATCGTGTCAGACATATCTGCGAAGACAAGCGACTTCACATAACCCCAGAAAAAATAGTCCAGCGGTGTTTAATCTCACGATCTTGGAGGCCACGCCACAGGCTCACGACGCGAGATAATGCGCTCACCAAAAGTTTTCTTCAATAAATTGACTGTTTCGTGGGCTCTACCGCCGTCTTGTTGAAACCAAATGTCGTCCACATCAACATCCTCAAACAGACACGAAAAAGTCATTAATCATGGCTCTATAGCGTTCCCCATTGACGGTAACATTATGGCCGGCTACATTTTTGAAGAAATATGGACCAATGATTCGCTCTGCCCACAGAGCACACCAAACATTAACTTTTTGAGGACGTCATGGCGTCTCAACAATGGCTTGTGGATTTTCATTACTCCAAATGCGACAATTTTGGTTATTGACGTACCCATTCAACCAAAAGTGAGCTTCATCGCTGAACAAAATTTTCTTGTAAAAATCAGGATCGGTGGCCATCTTGTTTTGGACCCATTCACCACGATTTGCAAACGTTGTTCCAGACTTAGTCTATTCATTACGAAATGGTAAACCAAACTGAGCATAAATCAAGTGACAGCTGTCAAGAAGATAACTCCGAAAAAATTGTGGCCAGATTGAAAACCACACGTCTAACAAAAATACCCTCTACAAATTTCTCTATAAGTGCATTAGGCGTTCGAAGCCGGCGTTAAACAGTAGGTCTCTGTCATTGAGTATAAGAATTGAATCATGCACAGCTGACTGATTTGAGATAAGTTCCTCCCTGTTTCTTACTCACTGCCTTAATAGGCTGTTTCCACTACGGTCGCGTCCACGTCCGCATCCAAAAATCAATGAACGCGCGTTAAGGCCCATACAAAAAACATAGGCAGTTAGGTATGGGAAAAAGTCGCGTTCATATTGGACGCGTTTATCGATAAGTCGCGTTTACTATAAAATCGATTATTTTTGCAATCGAAACCCATCCATACCTATCAAAGGCAAAATCGCAATTGCACATCCCTATGAAAACAGCTGTCAATCAGTATAAATAAAAAAAATTCAAAATGCAAAAAACAGAAGGTAAGTTAATATTTTTGCTTTTGTTTAAATAATATTAATTTTTCCAATTATTTTAGAATTTAAAAAGACGGAATGGACAGCAGTAACAACACTACATCTGTTGGACCTCTGGGAGGAAAACATTGATGGCCTGAGGGGTGCTCGGAAAAACACCCACATATACAAAGAGATGGGCGAGAAGTTGGGAGTGACTGGCGCCGAAGTAAAAAACAAACTGGACAATTTAACGAAAAAATACAGTTAATTTTTTAAATATAAATTATATACCAATATTTTTTTGGAATTAAATCGATTGAGTTTATTGCAGAAAGGAGCAGGCGCCACTGCGGTTAGCAAAATAATGTCGTTTAACTCCATGATAATGTCACAACACAAAAATATTAAAATTTTTCGCACCCCTAAAAAAACAAATAAACACAAACAGCTGTTTGGACGCAAACATGGACGCAAAACACAATGGAAACACCATTACAAATTTATCGATAAATCATGGACGCGGACGCGACCGTAGTGGAAACAGCCTATAAGAGAAGTTTTCGCTTGTTCCACGTGCCGCTACACTATTTTACTAAAATAGGTCTAGCGCGCCCCAAACATGTCTGATCTGTAAAGTAAGTCCCCTTAAGTCGAGTTCAGGGGGTGGGGTCGTTTTTTCGATGTCACGCCACCGTATTCGATGGTACGCCACTGTAATATTGTAAATTTTCGTGCTTCCTGCGGCTTTCCAAAGGAGATGACATATTTTGCCGTTTCCTCTTTGGGTATCCCCCATAAATTAACTTTAGTCCCCATTTTACATGTGAACAAGCGAAACCTTGTCTTTACTCACCTTACTGTACACTCATCTACATGTAGAGATATCGAAGTTTCGCTGAACTCGTGCGTAACATTTCTAAGCCGGGAAGGAGTGGGTGCAGTATCTGCGGTTGTAAAACTTTTTTTGTGCAGACACTTAAAAATTAAATATTTTTTGGCGATTGAAATAAAGACAACGCTTTATTAACCATTTCCACACAGTTTGTTACGGATCTGCCTGCCATAGCACGAAAGAAATAAAAATAACAACCATAAAGATATTGAAAATAGGTAAAAGGAAAATGGTACGTGGGGGAAATTGATATAAGCAAGCTTGGGGGGGGGGGGGGAGCTTGCTCTCGGTTAGCTGTATGAATATTCAAAGGATATAAATGCTGCTCATCATAAGGATGTTTCTACACACGGTAAAAGTCGTCAAAGTTTATTTAATGTTAATGTTACTACATTTTAATATTTGTATTTCACACCGTCTACCACACAGGACAAAACAATGAAATAATCCCCATGAAGGTTGCCCATAAAACTCTAAGGGTACTAATTTGAAATAGAAGATCTTAATAGATAAATAAAATTACGAAGACGAAGTTTTATAAAAAAGGTGATAGTTTGAAAAGGAAAACGTGCTTACATTTGGCTAACTTGAATGGATTTATCCTTCTGCTTCAGCGTGTGGTTCATCAAGTGGTTTCTTTTTAAATAATACATATGTGACGCGCAAAATAGAAAGGGACCAAAGGGTAAAAACCAGTTTTGTTCAGGAGAGTCATTTTCATTTTAAAGGTGTACCATCACTTTCATAAAACGAGCATATCTCTGGGAGGGAACACATTTTTAGGGCATGGGATCGGTCTCATTCGATGCTCAGATGTTGTCCAGTGAAAATTAATTTTTTTTTACCCTTAGGTCCCTTTCTCTATGCGCTGTCACATATGTTATTTAGACAGTGACAGTTCTTTCGCGGCCGAAATCTTCACAAAACGGCAATATCATATTTCCGTGGAACGTAATGAATCGATTTGAACATCAATGGGCTACACTTACGGACTCTTATCGTCGTATGGTGCGCACGGAAGAGTATGAGTATTCGGCAGCCGAAAGTGAGCCAAACAGTCATGGCACAACGACTCACCATTGCATCTGAATAACTTAACATTTCACGCATCAGACCATTTGTTTAGCACGAAGTCCTGGGATGTTTCGCTTACAAGATCCAATTGACTTAGCAATTTAGGTCTCAGGACCATCCGCTTCGATTACACTTTAGGTCATAAAAAGCTTAAAATATACAACAAATCTGGAATCCATTCCGACAAATCTGGGGATCGGAAAAACGTTAGTCGAGGACCCAATACAACTACAGAGAGTAATAGTTTGGTGCGGATTTTGGAGCGACGGCCTCATTGACCAATTATTCTTCAAAAACGCTGCTGGAAACGCTATTTTGATTGCGAGTTGTTTGTAACTAGCAAAAGAAGCAAGGCAGAGTTACAGCGCTTATTTTTCCAAAATAAAAGTTCAACGTGATACACCCTGCTATATAAAAACATAAAATTTTTGTTATAGACAATCAAACAAGAAGGGGTCTCATCGGCGAATTCGTATTGGGATCATCTGTACCAGATGCGATAGGTGAATCTATAGATCAATTTGATGGTTTCAAGCCATTTTACACAGTTTTAAGAGGCAAATTCCATTTAATTGATTTTTTTTTTATTACAATTTATAGTTTTTTTTTATTCAGTGCTTTTGACAGGTTCGTCAATGAAACCTCTTGTTGTTCAATTCTGTTTGAGTTAAACTAGACACTAACTAGGCAACTACACACACACACACAAAAGTATTCAAATCAGCGGAACATATTTGTGTGAGCTATATCTAAATCTGAACCCATTTTCATATATTTTACCAGCATCCGTCCACAAAACTTTATTTTTTAAAGTTTGAGCGGTATTGAATGCAATATGTGGCTTTTAAAGCTGAATATATAAAATCGGTTAAACATACGAGTATGAGTTGGTGGTCTTTCTAAATCTAAACCGATTTCTTTGAATGTCAACAACGTTCGTGTTTTCTGCAAAAAAAAACTTCTGCCAAATGTCAAGCAGATCGAAAAACAATTGTGATATGTAGTTAAATCGAATCAGCCCGTGATTCGATCGGTGCAATTAAGGCGGAGAGTTGCTTGGAATTCCATACCGAACTGAGCATGCCACGTGCTTTTTCCTCTGACTTTCTAACGCGAAGGGAGATACGAGGGCGGTTCGGAAAGTTCTTAGCCTATCAATGAAAGAGAATAGTTAGTTTTTAAAAAATATTTTTATTTTTCAATATAATCTCCTGCAACTTCAATACACTTAGTCCAACGCTTATCTAGCAATTCTAACCCTTGATTAAAATAGTTTTCCTCAAGGTCTTCAAAATAGTGGTTTACAACTGTAATTGCATCTTCATTTGAGGTAAAAAGCTTGCCAGCAAGGTTTTTTTTTAGATTTGGGAACAGGAAAAATTCACTCGGAGCTAAATCAGGAGAATAAGGTGGGTGGTCAAGCAACTCGTACTTTAATTCGTTGATTTTAGCCATTATTAAAACACTCTTGTGCGCTGGTGCGTTGTCTTAATGAAAAATTATTTTTTTGTGTTGTAAGCCAGGACGTGTTTCTCGAATTTGTACATTTAATTGATCTAAAAGGTTGCAATAGTACTCTGAATTTATTGTTTTACCCTTTTGCAGATAGTCAATCAATAAAATACCTTTGAAGTCCCAAAAAACCGTTGTCATAACCTAAACAGCCGATTGAATTGTTTTTGCTTTCTTTGGGGCACTTCCTCCAGCTTCAGTCCATTGTTTGGATTGTTCTTTTGTCTCTGGAGTATAGTGGTGGATCCATGTCTCATCAACAGACGCTTAAAATCCATTTTATTTCGCTGAAAACGATCCAAACAAGCTTGAGAAATGTTTATTCTTATGCGTTTTTGGTCGACTGTTAACAAGTGCGGCACCCATCTTGCAGAAAGCTTTTTCATCTGTAGTTCTTCATGCAAAATTAAATGGACTCGATCATTTGAGATGCCCATGATATAAGCTATTTCACGCACTTTTATTCGTCGATATTTAATACCATATCATGCACTTTGGCTGCAATTTCTGTTGTTGTTGCTGTTTTTGGACGTCCACTACGTGGTTCATCTTCAATGCTTGTTTAAATTGAAGCAAATTCAGCAACCCAATTTTTTACTGTTGCATATGAAGGAGCACTTTCACCTAACACATTCACCATATCATTATGAATTTCTTGTCCCGATAAACCTTTTTTATGTAAATATTTAATGACACCACGCATCTCTATTTTTTCCATTGTAAAAAAATCGCGGATGAGTCTTTTGTGAGCACCTATTTCTATATGAAGGAGTTGCCAGATCGAAACATTTAACAGCAGAGATGGAAGTTTCCAAAACACTTAAATTTGTTCTGTTTATACCGCACTTTTTGTGCTAGGCTAAGAAGTTTCCGAACCGCCCTCGTAGACCACATGTTTCCCACTATCTGATTCGATTGAGCGATATCCGTCCGTCCGCCTAACCATCTGTCGTTGTATTCAAAATGCTGGACACAGCTTTTAAAGGTTAAAGGCAGGAACGAAAACAATGCTTTGTAAGAGACGCATAACCAATCCTAACTAAATTGGATTATACAGGGCCATAACCTCTGTCCGACTGAAGGCTTTTCGTATTTCTTCCAATCTGTCAACATGTCTTGCCATATTAACAGAGATTGTAGATTGATGTGACATTTTTCACTTGCAGTTCATTCGAAACCGATTTATCTGGTATTAACCGCTTTAGTTTCGATACTGATGGTGCGAGTATTATAATGAAAACAGTACCGTCACTCTTAATTCGGTACCGATACCCCATAGACAGTTAAGTACAGTGCGCATCATGGCATCATAATTCGTTCAGATGTTTTTTTTTATTTGACTAAATTTATAAACTATTTATTCGCTCTGCACATTAGGGTATTTCGGCAGCAGTCAAATTTGAAATTTAACCAAATTAATTCTCACAATCTTGGCAGTTAAAATAAAGTTTTATGCTTTTGAAAGTTTAAACCTGAAATTATGCTAAGCTCTCACACATTTATGGGGCATTAGTAAAACACACTAGCTTGCGTACGAGTCTCTGGCGCACAAATTATCATATCAAATGTTATGACATCATATCACGATGCAAACTGGAATTTAATTAGAGAGTTTATGGATGATCAAATTCGAAGTTTGCAAACTGTGGCGATTACTGCATCCAAATGCAGATGAAATGAATGCTAACGAATACCCTTTAAGACTGAGTAAACAAAATTCCGGTTGGACAGGGACTAATTGGCCGAAAAATATAAAAACAAACAGATTTAGCCGTAAATTACAATGAATTTTATATATATTTTGCTAAACACTTTTTCATAATTACGGCCCTATTCTGAGTTTCAAGTATAATACAGTCAATGGTTTTTATTTTAATTTTGTTTTAAATCGTTCCAACTGTTTTATTTGTTTCGGCACTTGCTTGATTTGCTCATTTAAAAATAAATTGTTATTCAAAATGCTGAAGCGAAGCAATAAATCAATTATAACAAGTCAAATAAACTAAAGTCGCACCGGCTTCAACGCACCTTTTAGCATACTGGATATGTAGAAAAATTAATCTTTTAGAATTGAATCACTGCACAGTTGCTTTCGTGGATTAGACTAACAATTATCTAGACCCCAAGTGTCCGAGCCAAAGAACTAGTCAAATCTTAAAAATATGTGAATGGTTTAATAAATATTCATTTCCTAAAAGAGCCGATTTTTCGTCACCTCTAAATGTATAAGTAGTTACCTAAACTTAACAAGCAAAACAGTCGTAATATGACAGCGATGACTTTATTATACCCCACATAACTGTCGTAAAAAATGGTAGGTGCATTTAAAATGGTGGGTGCATTTAAGAAAAATACAATTTAAAACGAGTTTTTTAGAACTACTAGGAGCTCAAATCTGCAGGGGTACGGACTGATAAGATACCAAATACGCTTTGAACTTACCAGTCTGTAGGATCTCGATATAAAATAACAGGTGCCTATACTGAAGGTGCCGAGACTTTAAACTTTAAAATACTCATCAGTATCGAAACTAAAGCAATCCATACCGGAAATATAGGTTACGAATAGACGGCTTAGAAAAAACGTCAGACCACTTTAAAGTTTCTATTATAATGGCAAGATTTATTAAAAGATACTCCTATGAACAACTTAGAAAAGTCGACAGTCAGACAGGAGCAACGGAGCAATATTCTAAAGAATTCATATCACTTTTGTGCGGAATTTAACATAGATGGGCATATATAGTCCCATTTTACCAACATTGAAGATCCGTAAATGAATAATTTTTTCCTGATTTCAATTCAATTATATCATAATTTGGAATTAATGCTTTTCTCCAGTAATATAATTGAAACAATTCAAATTTATTTAGCAAAAAAGAATTGCAATTTATTTCCAATTCAAATGAATTTGGCAAAATGAATTGCATTTCATTCCAATTCATTTAAATTGAATTGATTTTGAATTAATTCGAATGAATTAGAAAAATTAATTCGTGATTCATATTTGATTTAGAAAAAGTCTAGTGTGAGTAAAACAAATTAAAATTAATTGCAATTCATTTCTAATTCAAATGAATTTGGCAAAATGAATTTTATCCCAATTTATTTAAATTTAATTCATTTTAAACTAATTCAAATGAATTCGCAATTCATATTTATATTGAATTGATTTGGAAAAAGTCTAGTGTAAGTTAAACAAATGGAAATAAATTACAAATTATTTTTCTAATTTATTTGAACAAATTTAAAATCAATTGAAAGTGAATTGCAATTTATTTGCCAAATTCATTTAAATTTTAAAAAGGAATTGTAAGTCATTCTGCCAAATTAATTGAAATTGGAAAAAACCGTAAGATGCAATATAATTTGTGACTTATAGATCAGGTTAAAGAAAGGGACCTTTGTTGAATTTGAATTAATTCGAATGAACTAGAAAAATGAATTTGCAATTCATTTTTGTATTGAATTGAATTGATTTGAAAAAAGTCTAGTGCAAGTAGAACAAATGGAAATAAATAACAAATTTATTCTTCTAATTCATTTGAAAAACTTCAAAATACATCAAATTAATTAAAAATGAATTGCAATTTATTTGACAAATTCATTCGCATTTTAAAAAGGGAATTGTAATTCAAATAAATTTGAATTGAAAAGGAAATGAACTATGCAAAATATTTTGAGACTTGTAAATAATAATAAATATTAAATGAAATGCAGAAAAAACCTGGACGTTTAGGTGTGGTTCACATTCAACATCGGCCCTTAAAATTTAAACACCCTTTAGAACGGGTGAAAGGAAGGGGTCTATAGCAAACCAAAATACAAATTAATTTTTCTAAATCATTTGATAAACTTCAAATTCCATTCAAATGAATTGAAATTGAATTGCAATTCATTTGAGTTTTAAAAAAGGAATTGTAGTAATTCATTCTGCCATATAAATGAATTGGAAATGAATTGAAAGATGCAATATAAATTGTGACTTGTAGATAAAGTGTTTCTCACTTTATCTACAAGGGGCCTTTGTGTGCGTTTACAAAATAATTTTTGTAATTCAATTAAAAAAACTTTAAATTTCATTCAAATGAATTGAAAATGAGTTGCATTTTTTTTAACAAATTCATTTAAATTTAAAAAATAAAAAGTAATTCATTCTGCCAAATTAATTTGAATAGGAAAGGAATTGAAAGATGCAATATAATTTGTGGCTTGTAGATCGGGTGAGTGGAAGGGGGTTTGTTGATTTTGAATTAAAAAGAATGAATTAGAAAAATGAATTTGCAATTTATATTTGTTTCGCATTGATTTGGAAAAAATCTAGTATACTCGTATGTAGAATAAAAGGAAATGACTTTACTTTACTTCAAAAAATTCAAAATTAATTCAAATGAATTACAATTTATTTGCCAAATTTGTTTAAATTTAAAAAAGGAACTGTGATTCGTTTTGCCAAATGTATAATATAATTTGTGACTTGTAGATCGTGTTTCCTCTCAGCCGATCTTTGTGTGCAGACTATAGCAAATTATGGACCATTTGGGTTGAATGCAAACCTCTTGTAACGTACTCGGATCATACGAAATTTGGGCTAAATCGGGTCGGCCGATAATGAAAAAATGGACCGCTTTGATGCAATTTTACCAGGCTTGGTTAGAGATCTTCCATAATGCACAGCGAATAGTTTGGGCAAGATCGACTTTAAAATGTGGCTTTTAGAGTGGCCGGAGCACTTCGTCATACCGGTCGAAATGTCATCCAAAATTGGACGCTTAAAATGAACACCCTGAGGCGTAGTTGCGGCCAACATTTGAAGGAAACTATATTCAAAAAGCAAATGGTATAAAATGTCCTTTCAAATGAACAATAAAGATACCACACCTGATTTGAATTTTTATTTTGTTTTTTGTTCTGTAAAAAATGGATCACCCTATTTTTCTGACCTAGGCAACACTAAGTGTTATCTGGCGCCATCTGGCATTTCCATTGGAAAGTTTGAAATTTTTTAAGCATAAACGTCCTCAAAAGGTTTTTACGTACGACCATCATTGGTGTTGTCTACAGTAACTTGAAAATTCAATTTAGCAAAAAAAATGGAATTGACTCGTGAATATTTTCGTGTGATCATTTTTCACAACTTTCGACGTGGCTTATCACGACAAGAGTGCATCGATGAACTTAAATCTTTGTATGGCGATGAAGCACCATCCTAAAGCACTGTGAAAAACTGGTTTAATGAATTCAATCGTGGCCGACGCTCGCTCAAAGACGAAGGTCGTTAAGGTCGTCCAAAACCGTGCCAGAGAACATTGATGACTGATAATGCAAGATCGTCATGTGACATACCGTGAGATAGAGGCATCCTTGGGCATTTCTTCTACCAGCATGCATTCGATATTACATGAACACCTGGCAGTAAAAAACTTTTGTTCTCTTTGGATCCCGCACAATTTGACAATCGCTCAAAAAAAGGCTCGCGTCGATTGGTGCAAAGACATTTTGAAAAAATAAGATCTTGGTGCTTCAAATGACGTTTATAAGATCGTCACAGGTGACGAATCGTGGTTCTATGCGTATGAGCCCGAAACAAAACAGCATCGACATCCAGAAGTTCAAAGCAAGTGTCAATAAACATTACTCCCTCTTTCCCCCCTCCGATCCTTTACTTTCCACTCGCCAACGCAATGCACCGCATGTATAGGGGGCGACCCCTGAGTGTTGGTTATTTAAAAAAAAACTGGCCATGTGGCGACTGTTCCGCTTGAGCAACGTAGGACGGTCAATTCTGAGTGGTACACCACAATTTGTTTGCCTGAAATCTTCGGAGAGATTCGAAAAACGAACAAGAGAAAGCGAATCAATGTGCATCATGAGAATGCGAGCTCTAACACATCAGTTGAAAAGATGAGCTTGTTGACAACTCAACATGTCGAATTGATGAACCATCTACCGTACAACCCTGATTTGCTTCCCAATGACTTCTTCTTATTCCCGCACATTAAGAAAAAAATGCGTGGTCAACGATTTTCGTTGCCAGAAGATGTCGTTGAAGCGTTCGAAAACAGTGTTATGGAGGTGTTTCAATCGGTGTGGAAGAAGTGCTTCCACAATTGGTTTGAGCGCATGCAAAAGTGTATAAATCATGCTTGAGAATACTTTGATAATAATAACTATTTTGATAATAAATATATGTATTTTCATTATTAGGCCAGAAATATATATACCAGCCCTCCTCTAGATTGATCACCCGATATATATCCATTTTATCAAATTTTAGCAGCAGCCGTCCATGACAAAATAAACTTACTTGTGACAAATTTCTTCAAGTTTGATGTACGGATAGTTAGTAAGCACTAAATACCTTAAAAAGTGACTGGACTGGAGTAAAAACGTTGTTAAGTACGGGCCGAGCGAACCTTACACTCCATATACACTCCACCGTTTCTACGCTACTAAAGCGCAAAAACAAAAATATTGTTGCTTTCGTCCCAAAACTTAGTCGAAATTGCTCTATACTTAGTAGGGACATAAATACTGTTACAACATTGAACACACCCATTTCAATAGTAGAACTGAACATACCCCGTTAATGTCATATGGGTTTTAAAAGCTAACCTCAATAGCGTTAGTCCGTAACGGGATTTTAAAATTGTTTCAGCTTTCATCATGGAGTGGTCAGATAATGAGAGCCGTATCGCTGTAATAGCGCTTTTCAAGTGTGAAATGAAAAATAGTGATACTTTCAAAACGCTTCGGTCACTAGGGATTAGCCGCATGTTCGTCTACCGATGCATAAAATTGTTTGAGGAGACAGGAGATGTAAAAGACCGCCACCGGTCGGGCCGCCCACGCTCTGTTCGAACACCGCGTGTCATCAAAGCCGTTAAATCAAAAATTCACCGAAATCCGCTCCGAAAACAGAAAATCATGGCCCGTGAGATGAATATCACGCAAATGTCCATGAGTCGAATCCATAAAAAAGAATTGGGACTTTCAAACGACGTACCGTACATTTATTGACTGCAGCTTTAAAAAAAATAGGATTGAAAATGCAACATCTTTTGGTGAAGCACGCTGATAACTTGCACAGAAAAATTTTGTTCACCGATGAAAAAAAATTTACTCTTCAGGAAAAATTTAACAAGCAAAATGATAGAGTGTATGCGCGGTCATCTAAGGAAGCATCTGAACCGAGGGGTGGAAAAGGGTCATCATCCAGCATCAGTCATGGTTTGGTTTGCAGGTCTCACTGACCTGCATTTCTGCGAACAAGGAGTCAAAACATCGGCCAAAGTTTACCAAGAAACCGTTTTGGAAGCCGTTGTGAAGCCTCTTAACAGTTGCCTGTTCCAAAACCAGCCATAAACTTTCCAGCAGGATTCTTAGCCTAAGGCTAAAACGTCCCAGGCCTGGCTTCGAAACAATTTTCCAGAGTTCATTTTCTCTGAAGAATGGCCCTCAGGCAGTGCAGATTTGAACCCATTGGATTAAAAATTGTGGACGGTTTTAGAGGATAAGGTAAGATACACCAATATTGGATCTCTTAAGACTGCTTTGGTTCGAGCTGTGACCAATTTTCCAATGGACGAGGTGCGTGCAGCTATTGACGATTGGCCAGTGCGACTTAAGGCGTGTGTAAAGACAAAAGACAGACATTTCGAATAAGTAGATTCTTTTTGGATACAATATACATCAATAAATATATTAAAAAATATTTAGTCCAAAAACATTCAATACTTTTTATTTTACAGTATAAAACGTGTGTAACAGTATTTATGTCCCTACTAAGTACACTTCACCGTCTCTACGCTACTAAAGCGCAAAAACAAAAATATTGTTGCCTTCAGGCCCATTTAGTCTCGACGGTTGACGGTTGACGGTAGACAATCAGCTATTTCAGTTGGGGGTTGCATTTTGCATGTGTTAGAGGGAGATAACTACAGTTTGACGGTTGACGACGGTAGACTTCTGCAGGTTGCAGAATCTACCGTCAACCGTCGAGACTAAATGGGCCTTTAGTCATAAATCTCAGTCAAAATTGCTCTATATGTGACGCGCAAGATAGAAAGGGACCTAAGGTTAAAAACCAGTTTTGTTCAGGAAAGCCATTTTAAAGATTAGGTCCCTTTTTATTTGCGCTTAGAATCGTCGATTTTACTTTCATAAAACGCGCATATCTCTGGGAGGAAACACTTTTGGGCCATTGGATCGGTCTCATTCGATGCTCAGATGTTGTCCACATCAAAAAAAAGTGAAAAGATGATGAAAAGTTTTGTTCAGGAAAGCCATTTTAAAGATTAGGTCCCTTTTTCTTTGCGCTTAGAATCGTCGACTTTACTTTCATAAAAAGCGCATATCTCTGGGAGGGAACACTTTTGGGGCATGGGATCGGTCTCATTTGATGCTCAGATGTTGTCCACATCAAACAAAAAAAAGTGAAAAGATGATGAAAAGTTTTGTTCAGGAGAGCCATTTTAAAGATTTGGTCCCTTTCTATTTGCGCTTAGAATCGTCGACTTCACTTTCATAAAACGCGCATATCTCTGGAAGGAAACACTTTTGGGGCATGGGATCGGTCTCATTCGATGCTCAGATGTTGTCCACATCAAAAAAGAAAAAAAAATGAAAATTGATTTTTTTTACCCTTAGGTCCCTTTGTCTATTGGCTTTAATTTGAGTACCCATTTGACCAAATCGACTATTGATCGCCCGGCTTGACCATGGGGGAGTTTTATGAGCCATATGAGCCACAACATCCAGACTCGTAAACTTTTTTTAAGCTACTAGATGCGTCCCAACTAAGAGTACCCATGTTGGCCTTTGTACATCCACAACAAACTATGATAATGATTTAACAAAAACTCCAAAAAGTGTACTTTGTACTGTGTACCTTTAGTCCCTTGGAAACAACTTTTTTTCACCTAAGCCGATTTCTTAAATTTGCAATCCCAAAGAATTCATCACCATAAGCTATCATCGTGCAAAATTTCCTATGTTGAATCGTTTAACTGCTATCGTGTTTTCAACGGAGACACGGCAGGATATGGCTAGATCGTCTTAGAATTTAACGACAATCAATAGAATATATACTTTATAGGATCTATGACCAATTTTTTGGGGTGTTGCAAAGGGAATGATAAATTTAGTATACCATCCACTCTTCGATAGAGGCTATAAAAATGACAACACTGCAACAGACAATTTCGACTAAAATGTAATCAGTACGAAATTCTTAGTTTACCATTTTAATCCAAGCTGGGTCTTCAAAGCTTAAAAATTTCAAAGTGTTACAAACACAAGCCCTGGACTAACATACCACACCCACAAAATGTAGGGCATACACAAACACTTTTAGTTTACGTTAAAACAATATTTACATTTTATTCAAACATTTTGGGCCATAAAGTTAAAGCCCACAAACAATCATGACAGGAGTACAGAACATTTCGGGTATTCTCGGTGGAGAACACTTTACTTGCCGCCGCCACCACCACCACCGCCGCCACCACCGAAGCCACCGCCACCACCACCGCCGCCGCCACCACCAGGGAAGGGCTCTGGATTAGGTTGAGGATTAGGAGAGGCTAATACAAATTGACAATAAAGGATTATAAAGATAAAATCGAAAAAGGAAAGTACGCTGCGAACTCACCTGCGGCCACGGCTATCAGAGCCAAAACAAAGCCCAAGAATGCGAATATTTTCATTGTGATCGAGGAATACACTGATTTTGAAACCAGTATCAGTCGGGTATTTATAGTACCTTCAACAGATGTTGAACGAATTAAATTAGACTATACCGATGTGTGTACGTGATGATTTTCGTAGGTTAATCTCATAATTTGGATGTTGACAAAAATGACAACAATTCAAAACAAGCAGTACGTCAGTCAGTGGCAAACCTGTTTCGTTTTTTCTTCTTAATTCTACGAATTCTCTCTATTCTCGTTGGGGTTCCCTTGGCTTGTTGCAGCACATTTGGGTATTTCCAGTTAGTGCGCTTATTTCTCAAATTTCGAGTCCAATACACGTGTTTTATACTACGTTTGTACGAGAAATATTCAAAACGCGTGCGCTTCAATGCTAATTTCTTTGACACTTCACAAAATTATATCGAAATTCATACTTAACGCTATTATTATGGGGTACCTACCATTGACTTTCAGTTAAGTTCGCTCTGTTGCTGCTTTCAGTGTAGCATACGATCCGTACAATGACATTCACATTTCGTTTCTGAGAATTACAGAGCAGAAAAAGTACCATATTTTTACTTAATGCAATTTTCCGAGAACTTGAAGCACATGCGATTATGTGAACCCCTGGTCACATACGTGTGATGCAAAAAGCGTCAAATCATTTCTTAGCGCAAAGTTATTTACGGTGTCTGGGTCGTTTACAACTTTTGTAAACTTTATCAAGAGACTGGGTACTTACAAGAGTTTCGAAACAATTGAGAAAGATTATTGAGTATTTGCGGTTTGGAGTAAATAGTGTCTCTGAAGTTAAGTATGCCATTAATAAGTGGCTCACATGGAATGCGTTACAATTTCAGCGCCTGTCCTCAAACTAGGTAATTAAAGAAAAAAAAACGCACATAAGACATTTTTGTATAAAAAAGGGCATTTAATTAAAACTGTTTTAATTGCTTGTAAGAAAAAAAATTGTGTTATATCTTGAGTTTGTTATATCCGTTACCTACTGTACATTGGTGTGGGTCGAAAAAAAAGTTACACCAGTCACCATCTAGATTTAAAGATTATCTAAAGACCATTTCGGAAACACAAAAATGTTGGTTTCTGTGCACCCTACATACCGAGCATTTATTTTTTTTTATCTGCCTTGTCATTTGAAGTCCGATTGTAACGACATGGATACCGTTGTTCAAGTTTTGGCAAGGGCTATATTTCGTCCATAGGTAATTTTTGACTCAGGGGTTAAATTCGATAATTGCCCTCTGTTATCTAGTTTTCTACGCCCATGATTAAGACTCATTTTGAAACTTTAGTAAAGGGCTTTAAAACTGATAAGCTTTTGCCTTTGAAGTACTCATTTTTATTCATAAACAAAATAGTTACGAGGGCGACCGCAAAACTAACTGGCCTGGCACATTTTCTGTTTTACTAGCAACTTTTTTTTTGTTTTTTAAAAGCAATCTTTTATAAGCCATCTGTCAAAATTTCCGAAATATTTAATGATTATTTTCTTTGTTACAGGTGATTGAAGTAAACAAATTTTATAATTTTTGAAAAATGAAAAATAAAGAGTTTCGTGCGGTAATTAAACACTTGTATATGAAAGGTTATACGCCACAATTAATCTAAGATAAATTGGATTCTGTTCATGGTGATAATGCACCATCATACACCACCGTGAAATCCTGGGTTCAACAATTGAAAATGGGTCGTTCAAGTACGGAAGATGAACAACGCTCTGGAAGACTGAAAACTGCTACTACTATTGAAAACATTAGAAAAATATGTAATGAAGTGACTAAAGATAGACGAATAAAGCTCAGAGAACTTGCTGATATTGTTAAAATACACGAAAACAAGTTTGGAGTATTTTACATGATGAACACCACATGAAAAAGCTATCCGCAAGATGGGTGCCGCGTTTGTTGACTTCGCCCCAAAAAATCGTCCGTTGGACCAATTCCGAGGAGCTTTTAGCGATTTATCAGCGTAATCCAATAGAGTTCTTGCGCCGATTCATAACTATTGATGAAACATGGATCCATCACTACATCCCAGAATGCAAAGAACAGTCAAAACAATGGATAGATGCTGGTAAAAATGGTCCCAAGAAGGCGAAAACTGTTAAGTCAGCCGGAAAAGTAATGGCCACAGTATTTTGAGATGCAAGGGGTATAATATTTATTGATTATCTTGAGAAAGGAAAAACTATAAAAAGTGAATATTCTTGTGCATTATTGGATCGGTTGAGTGAAGAAATCAGTTTAAAACGACCGCATTTAGTAAAAAAAGTTTTTTTTCATCAAGATAATGCTCCTTTACACACTGCATTTTTAACTCAACAAAAACTGGCCGAATTACGTTTTGAAATTGCTCCGCATTCACCATATAGTCCAGATTTAGCTCCTTCTGATTATTTCTTGTTTTCAAATTTGAAAAAAATTCTCGGTGGCAAAAAATTTTCGTCCAATAGCGAGGTTATTGCTGGAACTGAGGCATATTTTGAAGGTCTTGAAAAATCTTATTTTTCGGTTGGAATTAAAAAACTTGAAAAACATTTGATGAAGTGTATTGAGTTGGAAGGAGATTATGTTGAAAAATAAATAATAATAATTCCAAAAAAACGGTTCTTTTTATGTTAGGCCAGTTACTTTTGTGGTCGCCCTCGTACATAGGGTTCAACATTTTAAAATGTACACTAATGTCAAACTCGAAAGAGTGACGTTTTCTGTGAGAGTGACTCACCCACATACACGAAAAAAACACTTCCAAAAGAGCACAACTATTAGAGCTATTCGCAACTATTCACAACTGTTAGAGCTAATAAGAAATTAAATTTGTGGGAATCACCACTTAATTTTGTAACTTTCTTAGGTAGAATTTCAGAATAAAATCACAATGTTTTCCCACGCACCCTACATTTGAGCAAAAAGGTTCTTTTGTTCACTGCTTCGTTATTTATTATCCGATCGTATGATGAGTCGTTGATCATTGATTAACAAGGGTTTAAACTTCTTCTATATGTTAGTTTGGAATTCGAGGTCAAGTTAAACTAGTGACTTCTGTTACCAGATTTTCTACCCCCGTAAATGGTACTTATTTTGCAACACAAGTACTCGTAAAGGCATATAAAAATCATTATAATTTTCATTTTTGACTTATATTTTTATTCAGTAAAAAATTACTTAATGACCAAAACTTGAACAACGGTATGCATGTCGTTACGATCGGACTTAAAATGAGCACACAGACTAAAAGACACTAGGAAGGACGATATGTACGGCGGACAGAAGAAAAAAAATTGTTTTCCCGAAATCGCCTTTAGATAATCTACAGGGTGTCCGCCGGAAAGGTATACTACTTTGTTTTGCCTCCATTTTGGTAAACAGTAGTCTTGACAGTTCATATTTAGCATTCGTGAAGTAGAGACATAGCAAATTTATTATGGAAAAATATTCGATCAATCGTTAAACATTTTATTAAAAACAATCATCGATTATTGTGACGAGGAGAAAGTTACCTGAAATTTTTGGGAGAAACAACGTGCCAACAAAACGCACTATTTATCGTGTAGTGAATGATGTCGAAGAAAGAGGATCTGTAGCTAATAGGCCCAAGCATGGACCACAAAATACGTGGGTTGCTATATATATTTCTGGCCTAATAGTGAAAATGCAAATATTTATCATTAAAAATGGTTTTATTGTTTTTCAAAGTATTCTCCAGCGTGATTTATACACTTTTGCATGCGCTCAAACCAATTTTCGAAGCACCTTTTCCACTCCGATTGAGACACCTTCAAAACATGGTTTTTAAACGCTTCAACAACATCTTCTGGCGACGAAAATCGTTGACCATGCATTTTTTTCTTAAAGTGCGGGAGTAAAAAGAAGTCATTGGGTGTCAAGTCAGGGCTGGCAGTACGGCCGATGACCCATCAGTTCGACGTTTTGGCCGGTCGAAACGGCGCAGGTTCGAGCCGATGTGTGAGAGCTCACATTGTCATGGTGCACAATAATTCGCCTTCGCTTGTTAGTTTTTCGAATGTCTCCGAAGACTTCAGGCAAACAAATTGTGGTGTACCACTCAGAATTGACCGTCCTCCTTTGCTCAAGCGGAACAGTCGCCACACGACAGGTTTTGCCAAACAAACAAGCGAACATTTGCTTCGAAGTGCTTCTTCCACGAACAACTTTCGTTGGATTTGGCTCGCCTTCGAAGACCCACACGGTCGATTGCTGTTTTGTTTCGGTTTCATACGCATAGATCCATGATTCATCACCTGTGACGATCTTATAAACGTCTTTTGAAGCACAGCGATCGTATTTTTTCAAAATTTCTTTGCACCAATCGACACGAGCCTTTTTTTGAGCGATTGTCAAATTGTGCAGGATCCAACGAGAACAAACCTTTTTTTACGACCAGGTGTTCATGCAATATCGAATGTATGCTGGTGGAAGAAATGCCCAAGGATTCCTCCATCTTACGGCATGTCACATGACGATCTTGCATTATCGGTTCACGCACGGCATCAATGTTCTCTGTCACAACGGCCGTTTTTGGACGAACTCCGTCTTTGAGCGAGCGTCGGCCATGATTGAATCCATTAAACCACTTTTCACAGTGCCATAGGATGGTGCTTCATCGCCATACAAAGATATAAGCTCATCGACAAAGATATAAGCTCATCGGCGCAGTCTTGACGTGATTGTCCACGTCGAAAGCTGTGAAAAATGATCGCACGAAAATGTTTACGAGGTAATTCCATTTTTTGCCAAATTGATTTTTCAAGTCACTGTAAACAACACAAATGATGGTCGTGTACGTCACAATGTTCTGAGTACGTTTATGCTAAAAAATGTCAAACTTTCCAATGGAAATGTCAGATGGCAACAGGCAACACTTAGTGTTGCCTAGGCCAGAAATATATAATATATGACGCGCAAAATAGAAAGGGACCTAAGGGTAAAAATCAGTTTTGTTCAGGAGAGCCATTTTAAAGATTTAAATACGTATATCTTTGGTGTACCATTACTTTCATAAAACGCGCATATCTCTGGGAAGGAACACTTTTGGGGCATGGGATCGGTCTCATTTGATGCTCAGATGTTGTCCACATCAAAAAAAGTGAAAATTGTTTTTTTTACCCTTTTCTCCATGCGCTCGTACTACAAGATCGGCTGAAAACATTACTGCTGCTCACGAAAGTGTTCAAAACAATCCATCAACCTCAATTCGATGCCGTGCTCGGGAGTTTGGTCTTCAAAGAACAACTTTGGCCACAATTTTGCACAAGGATTTGCATTTCTTTCAATTTAAGATTCAGTTGACACAAAAGCTTCTTCCACTAGACCATTAACGCCTTACATATGCCGATAGGATGTTACAGCTCGCCCATGACAAAACATAATGACAGACAAGGCACATTTTCATTTGAATGGATATGTGAATAAACACAATAGTCGGTTCTGGGCAATGGAAAACCCTCAAATTATTCATCAGTCACCTTTGCATCCATTAAAAGTGAAAGTCTGGTGTGCAATTTGGTCAGGAAAAATCATTGGACCTTACTTCTATGAAAATTTAAACGGCAACTGACAATGGAGAGCGATAGCGTGATATGATTGAAAACTTTTTTACGCCAAAACTGTATGCTTTGGGCTTGATTAACATGTGGTATCAACAAGACGGTGCCACATCGCATGCAGCCAGGATTACAATGGAATTACTACGAGACCTCTTTCCACAACAAGTTATTTCAAGAATTGGCCTCCATGGTCCATGGTCATGGCCTGATTTCACTGTTCCGGACTTCTTTTTGTGGGGATATCTAAAAAGCAAGGTTTATGCAAACAAATCAGAAACACTTGAACAACTCAAACAAAATACTCGTGATGAAATTAATGAAATACCGCGTGCAATGTGTAAGAATGCAATGAAAAATGTGTTTAAAAGGACTTTCATTTGTTGGGTAACAGAGGCGAACATTTATCTGATATTGTATTCCATACATAATTGCCGACATTAAATAACACATTTATCAATATAAGATCCATTCTCTTTCATTTAATCAAAAATTATAAACAAACAAAGTAGTATACCTTCCCAACGGACACCCTGTATAAATTTAGGGGGTGTATGATATAAATCTAGAGGGTGTATTGCTTGTGGTTAATGTTTGGCCCAGGGACGAATATTATTTTAATTGGTCCATTTCGGTCCATGTTTAGAAATCAAAGGGTTTTTTTCAGTTCGAAAGTTATGGCGTGAACCAGCTAGCAGACAAAAAAAAAGCTTCTTTTGAGATGTTGTTTTGTTATCCGTAAGAAATGATATTTACCCTCTTACCCAGTAGGACCTAAAATTTACTGCGAATATTGACATTCACAAAAATTTACTGCGAATATAATAATCTATGCCTATAAATAATTAAATATCAATTTTAAAAGACAATTTGGAAATGTATCATTTCTGAACTTGAAGTTATCTCTTCTAGCTCAGTATTCTTTAAGGTTATAGCAGATAACCCTTATCGCTTGTCTGTATTTTGAGCGTATTACGATCTTTCTTATAGGAATGTTTTTTTGTGATAGCAATTCGATCAAGTAACAAATGAATTATCGTTAAGTGCGGCCAAGCCAAATCTTATTAAACCTTCTGCGTTAAAATATCAACTATATCAATCATATGGCCTCCAAAACGTTCTTTTTCTGAGACTCTGAGTTGCATGAGACCGAACAACGGACGGACAAGGTGCCTCTGAAATTTTTCAACGATGAACAATATACGTATAAGGAGCCGATCAATAACTGTAGGTGTTTCAAACGGAATGACAAAAAAATGCAGATCATTTAAGAACTGACCCTATTTGGATTATAAAAATTTCAATTTAACTTGAATTTGTTATTTTAAATTGAGAATTTTCCCATTTTAAAATTAAAAAACTTGAATTGATATTAAGATTTTCAATTTAAAAATAAAAAAAGAAATTCTATTTCCAAAATTTTTAACATTTTGAATTTAATATTGAAAAAATACCTATTAATCTTGGGAATTTCCATTTTCATAGAAAATTTCAATAAAACTGAAATTTTGCGATAGAAAAAGATAGTTTTTCTTCCAAATTCAAAAATAATGAAAAATATATACAGGATGATTCATTTACGACTGAACAAATTTCACCAGCGTATTGCTGCCTTATTTCATGAAAATATGTCCATCTATGACCATGCCCAAAAATGCAAGGGGGCGAAATGGCAGCAGTTTGAAAAATTTCGGATTGGTGGTCGGGAGTACTAGGGTAAAATTTCTAAGTTCTGAACCAGTGGTCGCAGTCCAGAGGTCCTACCGTTCTAAAGTTATGACTATTTTTTTTGGGTTTTAGTTCAAATAGTCAAAACTTTGGAACGGTCTTCGTTCAGGTAATTTTGAAAGGGAAGAGGTAGGGCAATCATTCCGCCGCTTGCATTTTCGGGCATGTTCGTAGTTAAACATATTTCATGAAATGATCCAAGAAATACGCTGGTGAAACTGGTCTAGTCGTGAATGAATCACCCTGTATATATGAAGAAGTTTCGGTTTGAAATAGAGAATTTATATTTGTAATGACACTGGAAAGTTTAAATTGAAAATGATAATTTCCATTTTAAATTAAGAATACCTAATAAAAATTAATAGTTTTTATTTGAAAAAAAATTCAAATAAAATCGAGAATTTCTATTTAAAATTAAGAAAATTCCAATTAAAGTTGAATATTTCCATTTAAAATTTGTAACAAAATAAAATCTCAAATAGAAATTCTATTTAAATTATTTCTATTTTAAAAAGAGAAAATTATCAAATAAATAGAAAGAAAATTATAAAATAATTTTAAAGATTTGACTGAGATTGAGGTTTGGCCTTATGGACCCTAGGGGCCAAAAAAAACGGTATCTATAATACAATTGAGCGCTGAATAGAAAAGAAGTAACTCAAATCAAAAACACTTGATGTACGAATCAACATATGGACCCTAAAAACGGCTCTTATGGTTAAAATTTCACTAGAAATCCACATATGTGACAGCGCATAGAGATAGGGACCTAAGGGTAAAACAAATCAATTTTCACTTTTTTTGTGGACAACATCTGAGCATCAAATGAGACCGATCCCATGCCCCAAAAATGTTCCCTCCCAGAGATAAGCGCGTTTTATAAAAGTGATGGTACACCAAAGATACACGTATTTAAATCATTAAAATGGCTCTCCTGAACAAAACTGGTTTTTACCCTTAGGTCCCTTTCTATGTTGCGCGTCACATATGCGCAAAAAAGTCCCATGTGATCAAAACAATCAATTGTAAGTATAGACATATTGATGACGGACTCATTAATCCTAAATGCGGTTATTATTGTCAAATGAGTCAATCAGAACTAAATATGGACATACGGATTAACAAATTTAAAAACAAAAAAACGCTCTTCTCCTTTTTGGAACCTGACAAAACTTTTAAGATGTCTAAGAATATTGCAAACTTGAGACATAACAATTCACGCTTCTCTACAACAGCAGAATTATTATATCGCAACTTTTATGATATTCACACATATTTTGCTAATATCAGAGATTTAGTCACAGAGAACCTAGTAAGGGACACGATTTATGAGTTCAATTCTTGCTCAAGTTCGAGTAATGAAGTCTCTATTTCGTATGCGAACATTTGTGCAATAGTGAAGAGTCTGAGATCCAGAAAGACGCCTAGAGCAGATGGCTTAAATAACAGCTGCCTTATAGCTCTGCCCAGAAAAGGAATCACATTTTTGACGATTTTCATAAACAGTTGTGTCAAGTTGTGCTATTTCGCTGAGGCCAAAGTAATTGCCATTCAAAAATCCAATAGTCTCCCTAACTCTCCATCTTCGTATCGTCCAATAAGTAAACTGTCTTCCATTAGTACGAAGGTTGCTATTTATATTTCGGGTCCGGCAATAAAAAGACATAATTTATCATTGGAAACGGTTTTATTGTTTTCAAGATCAAAACACTTTTGCATGCGCACAAACCAATTTTCGAAGCACTTTTTCCACTCCGATTGAGACACCTCGAAAACATGATTTTTTTATCGCTTCAGCAGCTGCTTCGGGCGATGAAAAACGTGGGCCCCGTATTTTTTCATTATGCTATGGAATAAGAAGCAGTGATTGGGTGCGAAATCAGGGCTGTACGGTGGGTGGCCCATCAATTCGAAATCTTGAGTGGTCAAATAGCTCATCGTCTTATTATCTCTCCTCATTTCTTCGAACACTATTGGCAAACAGATAGTTGTATACCACTTAGAATTGACCTCCTACGTTCCACTAAAGGCACTGAGGCAACATGACCGGTTATACGAAAAAAAACGCAATCATTTGCTTCGATGTACTTCTTCCACGAACAACTTTTGTTGGATTTGTCTCGTCTTGAAAGACCCATACGGTCGATTGCTGTTTTGTTTCGGGTTCATATGCATAGCTCCATGATTCGTCACCTGTGACAATGTTCTACACAGCCTTTGAGCTACCGCAGTTGCACTTTTGGCATCTCTTTGCACCAATCCATACGAGCCTTTTTTAGGCATTTTTCAAATTATGTGGGATCCAACGAGAACAAATGTTTTTCACGGCCAAATGAACATACAATATCTTATTGATGCTTGCCATACTAATGTCCAAGGATGCCTCAATCTCACGATATGTCACATGTCGGTCTGCTTAATTAGTTCACGCACAGCATCAATGGTTTCTTGCAAAGTGACCGAAGTTGGACTGGAGCGAACGGCGTCCGAGACTGATGAACTCTTGGTACCAGCGATTAACAGTGGTTTTTGATGCTGCTTCATCGCCAAAAGTCGTAAAAAGTTGATTTAAACACTCTTGTCTCGCTGAAAATCGGAAAAAATCATTGCACGAAAATGTTCAAGGGATAACTCCATTTTTTGACCTGAGATGAACTTTTCAACACACTGTAAACAAAACAATTCACCCTCAGATGACAAAACGTTCTAAGTGAAGTTATGCAAAAAAATGTAAAAGTTTCCAATGTAAGTTCCAGTTTGCATCTGGGAACAATAGTATTGTCAGTGTCCCTAGTAATAAAATTTATATTTCACGCCGTTATTTTCTATGCAGCACCTGTCTGGGCTAAAAGTGCAAATTTGCACTTGAAAAGGCAGATCATTCAAAATAAGCAGTTGAAATTAATTTACAATCTTCCTAGATGTTAATTTTACGGCAAGACTTCACCAACTTGCGGATGATGATCTGGTAGCCGTCAAATAGATAAAATAGATAGAAATTTTAACGCCAAATGTTCGTATTCCGAACATGATCATTCTGGCTTCAGTCTGAACATTTTTAATTAGGTTATAAGTTTTATTTAAAAATCATAAATTTACAAAGGTTTTTTTTTGGAAATATTCACCTTTCCATTTACTATGTTTAATTAAAAATAATTATTTTAAAGTACCAATTGAAAATATTTAAGCAGAAAAAGGAAAATGCCTTAAACTCTTTACATACGTATATGTGACCCGGCCTATGAAAAGGTCGCTTATGACCCAAAAAAGAAATTGGGTGAAACAGTCAAAGATAAGTCAAAGTTAAAGATGAGTCATACGCCACCCTTTCATAGGCCGGGTCACATATATTTAAATTATTAACAAATCTGAAAATGCTTTGAAAACAATAAATTTAATTGAATTGATTAGCAAATGAGGCAATCAGTACTAAATATGGACATACATTGAGAACAAAATAACCTTATATAAGGTTAACTTAACCATAAATAAACATGATTTTGAGTCTACGTACTGGTGTCTAACAATAATAATAGTTAATTTAACTTTTCTATGGTTGAATAGTTTAAACATGAAAATTGTTAATTTTAAAATAATTATTGTTGTTTTAACAATGCATTGTTGAGTTTTTTAAGCATTAATATTGTTATTATTAAAAAAATATTGTTGTTTTAACATTGCAGTGTTTTTAACCATTAACATTTTTAATATTAAAATTCCATAGCTAATTTATTGAAATAATACATATTCAATTTAACAATGAAATTGTTAATATTATTATCTATGAAGTTCGTTATAGAAATCATTTTTATTGTTAAGTTAACTAATTATTGGTTACCTCTTTTAACCAGAAATATAGTTACTATTACAATTTTTAATATTAAAATATCCTACTAATTATGTTTTTGTTAAGTTTGTATTTATTCGGTCTTTTTTCATTATTATGTATGACTTGAACAGTTTTTATTCTGGTTCGAGACCTTTTTGTTGTTTCTTTTTCAAAGTCAATTAAAAAATTGGTTAAATGTATTGGCTAAATATATTGGCTGTACATCTGTTTCTAAACCCGCAACGGTTTTTCTGTAGCAATCTTTGGCAACGATTACTTCGGCTACAAATCAAATGACTTATACGGGAGTCCCATTAAGATTAATGAGAATTACCCTTTGCGTATAGTATGCTAACTGGGCAAAACGCAATATCATTGCGCTATGAAGATTGTAAAGCTAGCATTTGCATTTGGTGGTTTGGATGGTTGGGTGGTTTTTTAAAAGAGAGAAATAAATTGTCTTATGATCTTTCTCACAATTACAAACGTCCAGAGCAGAGAAAAAAAGGAAAAATGGTGGGGGCTAAGACAGTCGCATTCGATGCAACTTCGTGTAACTTAATTCTGAACTTCGTATAATACAAAGCAGATCAAAAACTTCGATACAACAGAACCGAATGATCTTTAAATTTTTGTTTATGTCGCATAATTTTTGCCTTTCTCTTGAATAAACCAACCTTATATAATTTTCACTCAACTATTTTGTATGAATATTTGACCTTATATAACATTATTTTGTCTTCGTTATCAAACATTTACCATGAACATTTTAATTTAAAAAAATCATTCTAGTTTTGTCTCAGTGTACGGGAACTGAAAATAAAAAAAATCGTAACTAGTCTAAAGGTGAAATTATTCCAATGGTTTGTAGGAATTGGACCTCAATATATGTGACGCGCAAAATAGAAAGGGACCTAACGTTAAAAACCAGCGTTGTTCAGGAGAGCCATTTTAAAGATTGGGTCCCTTTCTATTTGCGCTTAGAATCGACGACTTCACTTTCATAAAACGCGCATATCTCTGGGAGGAAACATTTTTGGGGCATGGGATCGGTCTCATTCGATGCTCAGATGTTGTCCACATCAAAAAAAAAGTGAAAAATGATTTTTTTTTACCCTTAGGTCCCTTTCTCTATGCGCTGTCACATATGATAAAAATGATCTGAGGACCCTTAAAACGAATTCCGCCGTATAAACATATGGATATCAAATAACAATAAAAATGTTCCCAGGAAGGTGAGAGACAACTAAGAGACTTGTTGGGCTATAAATTAGAAGATTTTTTCGGGTGGCGGGTATATAAGATTCGGCAACGTTTAAGATTTGAACAACGTTTCTATTTATTTCTATTGCGTTTGGAAATGGTGTATAATATTTGTTATTAATTATAATACTTGTATACTTAAACCATGCATGAGAAGAGCTTTAAAATCAGCACCGTTTGCACAAAATAAGAGCTCTGCCTGCAAAGTATCTGATTGGAACTTCTGAGTCTGAAAAATATTTTTCGATGGGCTTCTCTTCATCGAGAAAAAAAACTGGAACTTAAAATTTAAACTTTCTTGTTAATTAATAGCAATTTGCATTAACTCCGTACATAAAATCTCTGGCGAGTACGTGTGAGACCCCGCTGTAGTCAAACCACTGGACCAGTTGATGCTGACTTTATATGCACAGCCTAGCCCAGTAGCTAAAAAGATCAATTCGCCAGGCGACGTCATTGTGTTTAATGACTGACATCGAAGTGCTAATAACAAAAGTATTTACATTTAAATTCACATATTTGTACGAATATATGTGAGTGAATTGCAAACATGCGTAACTGACATTTGCATTTTGCAAGAGGGAAATTAAAAACAAGCACAAATTAAAATTAATCTACTATCGGGAACAAGAGAAAATGAAGAACAGAATTTGAGATTGTAGAGTTTAAAGGGGACAATGAGGCCTTTAGCCGCCGGAAGGTCATATACGTATGTATGGAAGGAACCAACCAATTATTACCTTGGGCAGAATTTTCAAACCATATTTTGTCCTTACGCCAGTGCTTCGTTTCATTGAAAACAATTAGAAAGCTGAACAGATTCGAATTTAAGTTTGTTTGGTATCATTTTAAAGGTAATAGTCCAACAAAGAAAAATCCGCAAATATTTGTCCATAGAAAATGTTTTTTTGGGGGGTCCAGAGCCATTTAAAGTGAGCGATTTCTATACAGAATTAACTAACAGGAGAGCCATTTTAAAGATTAGGCCCCTTTCTATTTGCGCTTAGAATCGTCGTCGATCAGCATGGGATCGGTCTCATTTGATGCTCAGATGTTGTCCACATCAAAAAAAAAGTGAAAAGTTGATGAAAAGTTTTGTTCAAGAGAGCCATTTTAAAGATTAGGTCCCTTTTTATTTGCGCTTAGGATCGTCGACTTCACTGTCATAAAACGCGCATATCTCTGGGACTCATTCGATGCTCAGATGTTGTCCACATCAAAAAAAGAAAAAAATGAAAATTGATTTTTTTACCCTTAGTTCCCTTTCTCTATGCGCTGTCACATATATATATATATATATATATATATATATATATATATATATATATATATATATATATATATATATATATATATATATATATATATATATTTCTGGCCTAATAATAAAAATGCGAATATTTATCATCAAAAATGGTTTTATTGTTTTTCAAAGTATTCTCCAGCATGATTTATACACTTTTGCATGCGCTCAAACCAATTGTCGAAGCACTTTTTCCACTCCGATTGAGAACGCTTCGACAGCGTCTTCTGGCGGCGAAAATCGTTGACCACGCATTTTTTTCTTGATGTGCGGGACTAAAAAGAAGTCATTGGGTGTCAAGTCAGGGCTGGCAGTACGGCGGATGACCCATCAATTCCACGTTTTGGCTGGTCTAAAAGGAGCTGGTTTGAGCCGATGTGTGAGAGCTCGCATTGTCATGGTGCACAATGATTCGTCTTCTCGTGTTCGTTTTTCGAATTTCTCCGAAGACTTTAGGCAAACAAATTGCGGTCTACCACTCAGAATTGACTACGTTGCTCAAGTGAAAGAGTCGCCACATGACCAGTTTTGCCGAAGAAACAGGCGACCATTTGCTTCTTCCACGAACAACTTTCGTTGGATTTGGCTCGTCTTCGAAGACCCACACGGTCGACTGCTGTTTTGTTTCGGGCTTTTACGCATAGATCCATGATTCGTCACCTGTGACGATCTTATAAACGACTTTTGAAGCACCGCGATCGTATTTTTTTCAAAATTTCTTTGCACCAATCGACACGAGCCTTTTTTGAGCGATGGTCAAATTTTTTACGACCAGGTGTTCATGCAATATCGAATGTATGCTGGTGGAAGAAATGCCCAAGCATGCCTCTATCTCACGGTATGTCACATGAAGATCTTGCATTATCAGTTCACGCACGGTATCCATCCATGATTTCTCACCTGTGACGATCTTATAAACGACTTTTGAAGCACCGCGATTGTATTTTTTTAAAATTTCTTTGCACCTATTGACACGAGTCTTTTTTTTTGAGCGATTGGCAAATTGTGCGGGAACCAACGAGAAAAAACCTTTTTTTACGGCCAGGTTTTCATGCTGGTGGAAGAAATACAGAAGGATGCCTTTATCTCACGGTATGTCACATGAAGATTTTGCATTAGCAGTTCACGCACGGCATCAATGTTTTCTGGCACAACGGCCGTTTTTGGACGACCTTCACGACCTTCGTCTTTAAGCGAGCGTCGGCCACGATTGAATTCTTTAAACCAGTTTTTCACAGTGCTATAGGATGGTGCTTCATCGCCATACAAAGATTTAAGTTCATCGATGCACTCTTGTCATGAATTATCCACGTCGAAAGTTGCGAAAAATGATCGCACGAAAATGTTCACGAGTTAATTCCATTTTTTTGCCAAATTGAGTTTTTCAAGTCACTGTAAACAACACAAATGATGGTCGTACGTCTAAACGTTCCGAGTACGTTTATGCTAAAAAAAAATGTCAAACTTTCCAATGGAAAAGTCAGATGGCGCCAGGCAACACTTATTGCTGCCTAGGCGAGGAATATATAAAGCTACCCTTATTGTATTTCTTTCCTGAGTAGTTGAAAAAAAATATTTGTCAAAGATGCATTTTTAAACGGAATCGAATTGGCTTTTAATTTTTAAATAGTTAAGAAGTGGTGCAAATTAAGATTTTTTTTTTAATTTTTTGAGATATGTTAAATATTATTTTTAAATAATTTTTTATATTTAATTTTTTTTTATATTTAAAAAAAAATAAATTTTTGATAGTAAAATAAAAAACACATCATAAAATTCCGTGAACGTTTTTTGCACAATAAATAAGTTTGGACTTTCGTCTATGAGAAAAAAACTAAATCTTCCCAGATTTTTTCCGATTCATTTTGGTTTTCAACTTTAAAAAGTGTATGATAAATTTGTTATTCAAAAAAAAATCTAAATTTTGTATTCAAAAAGCAAAAACAATAAAAAATTCGGTGTCAATTTTGTTTTCCACAATAAATTAGTTTGGACTTTCGTCTACTGGAAAAAACGAAATCTTTTTTATTTTTTATTTTTAAGAAGAGCTTAAGATTATTTTTTTTCAATAAAAACCAATAAAAAAAATACATTTTACAAGAAAACTGCTTATGTTACACAAAAACCGATAACATTTTTAAAATCAGCGTATTATAATCCATTTAGAAGTTTCATTGTGTTCTGAAAATTCCTTCTATTTTGTTCTAATGCTAGTATGGGAACGGAGCACTGTGGCTTCAGACCCTAGTGCCTAGTGTAAAGTCTCTAATGAGTTGTTCTTTAAGTCCAACTGTGACTGCATTTAAATCTATTTTTTCGAATTTTAGACACTCAACACTATTCTAGACACTCATTCTTTTCCACAGAAATTCATCACAGTCAATCTAAAAATTTTTGTTAATTGATTCGCTTTGCTTTCTCTTTAAGAATTATTTCTTCAGGGGGTATAAATAGCCCGACATCCGAGACATCTGCATTAGAAGAGACAAAAAGTCGCGTAGTAAGCTTTGTGTCATCGTTGTTATAAATTACTGAATTTAATTTGCAAAACCGTATTAACGAGTTTCAGTCTGGTATAATGAAGTGCGTATTTAAATTGTTCATTGTGCTTTTGGTGGTGTTGTCGGTAATTGGAGGTACGTATGATAATTTCGAGCTTAAGGCATATAATTAAAAAAAAAAACAAAAAAATACTTTGTACTTACAGTCTCAACGGGCGAACCATTCAAATGGCCTTGGAGTAGTGATGATGATGATGCCGGAGCACCAGGAGCCCCCGGCTCTTCTTCGGGTTCATCGGGATCCTCTGGTTCCTCTTCGGGTTCTTCGGGCTCATCAGGAGGTAATGGTGGTGCTCCTGGTGCCCCAGGCGCCCCCGGCGGTCGATAGTCGCTGCAGTTGGATATAAAGTCGAGTACCTTTAACAGATGTAAAGAAGATTATAATGAAATACAAAATAAAAAAGTAAAAAATTGTTACCACAAGACTTCCTGTTCCTAAAAACGTGTCCACATTCTTTTAGAAAATTCCTCCAAAAAAGGTGGTGAATATTTGTTCTATATTCCGTAGGGTATCGCTTCGAAATGGTGCCAAACAACTCCAATCCTAATTGACTTGAAGATATAGCAATGGACCAGGGAGGATAATCAGAAGCATTTTAAAGATTTTACACTAATATAGGGTGAGTCATTTAAAATTCGCTTGCCACACAACTCCAATCTTGAAGATTAGCAATGGGACAAATTTGAGAGAAGTAAAAACTGTACATCAGCAGGATTGTTAGAAACATTTTAAAGATTTTACACTAATATAGGGCGGGCCTTTTTAAAATCGCTTTGAAATGGTTGCCACACGACTCTAATTTAACCGACTTGAAAAATGAAGTAAAAACTGTTTTTCAAGAAGATTGTCAGAAGCGTATTAAACATTTTACACTAATATAGAGTGGGTCATTTACAATTTTAAATTTGAATCAGCTGTAAAAAAAGTACTGATAATATTTTCAAATTTCTGGTTTTATAGGAAAGTTTAAACATTGTCATTTAATAATGGAACACTATCCGATGCGTTTTTGCTTCCCAATGGGCTGAAGATTGTTTAGCAGGACTTAAAGAATTTTACCGAACAATCGTGTTTTCAGATGAAGCTCATCTTCATCTCGGTGGCTATGTCAATAAGAAAAATTTCCGCATACGGGGTTCAGAGAACCTACACGTGACTATTAAGAAGCCAATTGTGGACTTTGGGCTGGCGGCATAATTGGGTCATTTCTCTTCGAAAATGAGCAAACCTGACATGGACCAAAATGTCGGCCATGGCATTCTCTAGAACACGACGGGGCCACATGTCACACAGCCAACGCAATTATCGATATTTAATGCACTGTGAATATCGAATAATCAGCCGAAATTGTGATGTCAACTGGCTGCCTCGAAGCTGTGATTTGAGCCCTTTCGATTATGTTCTGTGGAGACCCATTAACGATATATTTTACGCAAAGCATCTAGAGACAATTGAAGCATTAGTTCGATAGAATCTAAAATAGCCATTAGAGCGACAAGATCCCCAATCGGGACAGATATTTATATGGAGCTATTCCAGAATGTGGATTGATATAGTCAAATTTTACTGGGGTTTGATATTAGATAAAAAAAAAACAAATTTGTCAATTTGTCCAATATTTTAAATCGTATCGGAAGGGCCCTTACAAGGACTCTACGATTTCTAGTCGTTAGAGTATGTGAACGTGATCATGGGGATCCAAATAATTAAATCAACATGCTTTTGAAAACACCTTGTAGTCATGATCGATAATAGACTGAGTATTAGGATTACCTTACCCACGTGGAAGAAGCGACAGCAAAAACTTAGGCCTCGTTTACCAGGGCAAGTTGGGCTCAAGCCAGCACCATTAAGGTTAATGCAAAACATGTTCCCATTAAGGGCAGAGACTCTTGCCGTGAACGTTGGCTTACAGACCTCAAACTTTAAGAACCATCAGTGGATTTCGAACGAGACAGCAGGAGTGGTTGACCAAGGGTGGTCCAACTAAAAAGCCCGATGTTAATTGTAAGTAAAACATAGTTGTTTAAGAATTATCTTCATAGTTTTTAATATGATGGAAGTATCTATGACAATAATGTAGTAATGTAATACCTCTATCCTAAACTTTTACTTAACTTCGCACCCTGAAAAGTACGAAGTCAATGAACTTGCATCTCTTGGTAACTCCGATCACTGCATTGTTTCTTGTTGAGCTCAACCACTTTTTCCAGCATTTCAATTGGAAACTTTAATGCTGCGGCTGAAATGATCCAAAACATGATTTTATCTGGAATAAAGACTTTTGTTCCAAATAAAATTATGCTGGCTAAACCAGCCAAAAACAGTTGGTTTAACCAGGCATGCAGGGATGCTGTCAGATCAAAGGAGGAAGCGTTCAGAAATTGGCGTTTGAACAAAAACTCCATTACTGAACTGCTGCGAAAACAGGCAAAAGCTTCGTGTGCTAGAGTGCTTAGGCTTACTTCTCCCAGGGCAAGTAAGAGCTTTTGGTCGTTTGTAAGAAGAGTGAAGGATAGTTCTTCATCTATCCCAACTCTTGTTAAAGACGACCAGACATTCACTGACCCGGTTGATAAAGCTAACCTTTTGGCTGAAATATTTGCAGGAAATTCTTTCTTGCCGGAAAGCAATCAACCACTCCCCGCGATCGAAAACGTATCAAGTTCCATGCCTCAGATATTTTTTTCTAACGCGTGGATTTAAAAGGGTTCTTGCGAACCTCGATGTAAATAAATCCCCGGGCCCGGATGGTATCTCGGCACTTGTCCCATATAAGTGCTCGTCGACGCTAGCCCGTCTATTACGCAACCTTTTCAACCTTGCTTACCGTGCGGGAGTTTTCCCAGCGTGTTGGAAGGTTGCGAACGTCCAGTAGCTCCCTAAAAAGGGTGAAGAAAATAATCCTGCGAATTATCGGCCAATTGCGATTTACTCTGCGCTCTCCAAGGTAATGGAGAGCATGGTAAACCATCATCTTGTGAGGTATTAAGAGACTAACGACTAGCTAAGTGATCGACAGTATGGCTTCCGTAGAAGCCGCTCTACCGGAGACCTGTTGGCGTTCTTGTCGGAGCATTGGAGTCGGTCTATCCACCAGTTTGGTGAGAGTAAGGTCGTGGCTCAAGATATCTCCAAGGCCTTTGATAGAGTCTGGCACGGTGCACTCAAATCAAAGCTAATCGCTTTTGGTGTCGGTAATACGTTTGCTCGATTTATATCGAGCTTTTTTAGAGATGGCACTGAGTTGATGTAGATGGGTTCTCATCCAACACACATAGGCTGATCGCTTTTGGTGTCGGTAATACGCACTATTAGAGTTGATGTAGATGGGTTCTCATCCAACACACATAGGCTGACCGCAGGTGTTCAACAGGGCTCTGTCCTTTCTCCCTCTTTATTTCTTATTTTCATTGACGATCTTTTGGGTCAGACCGTGTATCCAATCTACTCTTTTGCAGATGATAGTAGCCTCTGTCATTCATATTCATTCGACCGTAGGCCGTGTCTTCAAGATATTGAAGACAAAAGGCGAATTATGGATGAGACACTTGGCCGGGATATACTGGCCTTTTCCAAATAGGGTCGATAAATAGATTAGATTTTAATACACGTAAGACACAGTGCTGCTTGTTGTCTCACAAGAGATTCGCTGACCCAATAATATCGCCAATTTCTATCGATGGCACGCATATTGAACAATCAGAAGCTCTCGATGTTCTGGGCATGAAAATACAATGTGACGCTCGTTGGGCGAGACATGTATTCGAAGTGTCAAAAGAAGCACTCAAGTGCATAGGCTTTTTAAAGCGGTGCAAGAAATATGTCACTCCTTCTGATCTTTTCAATATCTATACAACTTACATCAGGCCAAGGATGGAATACAACTCCCATATATGGGCAGGTGCTCCATATATGCGTGGCGCTGTTCCATCGTTACTTTCATGGTGTGTGTTCATCAGACATCCGTCGCCTTTTTCCTGACGTGAGGATGTTCGGCAGGGATACGCGACTTTCTAGGAATTCACACCCGTTTGTTATCGATTGGCCAGTTGACCGCACTATACACTACAGATCAAATTCGTTTTTCGCTCGTACAGTCCGTATGTGGAATCGACTTCCGGCAAATGTATTTCCCACTAATTGACAAGCGTCAATAATCATTACTCTCTTCCCCCCTCCGATCCTTTACCATCAATTGGCACCATCATGTTGGAGCTACATATCGTCCAGGTCGATATCCTCAATTTCAGGCCACAAGAAGTCCGTTATTATCTCGTGATAGCGAACACCATTCACGAGTCGAGGTTGACGACTCTTCTGTCACACTATCGCGAACAACGTTATTGTTTTCCACAGAACGAACTGGGTGAGCATGCACAGATGTTTTCACATTTCCTACAGACCTGGCTTGTTAACCTTTGCGCCTAATTCTCCCGATTGTGGACACATTTAGTCGATTATGCTGACCAAAAAAATCACATGTGCACGAAATGCATTTTGATCTGAACGCCCGTGTTTGTAAAAAGCTATAAAAGTATGGCTGGGGTGACAATATTCCAAGAGCATGCTACTATTGTTGGGTATATAGTTGTGGTACAACAATTTATGGTTGTAAGGATCATAATATTGTTGTGCTATTTTGTTGATTTCTTAAATTCGAATGTGCTCTTTTACACGATGTTGGAAGTAAATGCCAGCCGTAACTAATACTGTTTTGTATTTTAAGTACTTGTACAAAATAATTGGCTTTCATCACTCATACAAAAATATACGAGTATTTAAAAAATAATATAAATCATGTTCATTCAGACTGACAAAAAGTAGTCCTCTTAAACTCAAACTCCTCTTAAACTTACAAGAAAACAAAGTGGCAAAGTTACTAGTTTTGTCACCCTAAATAGCCAATTGCACACGAAACGACGCAATTAATATACCCGCTACTTCATCCTATACACGCAGAGAAAAAACATGGTTACTACATGGTCACGGCAATAATAATATGTTCTCCGCAATAAAAGTATGTTCGTCGCAACCATAGCATTCTAAACTGAATTTATTTTTGACAATAGTATAATTGCTGCAATATTAATATTGTTGAAATGTAACAATAGTATTATTACCAAATTTAAAAATGAAAATATGGTTATATCAACAATATAAATATGGTTGCTGCGACAAAAGTATAGTGTTTTGCGGTTTTTGTTAACAATAGTATGATTACGGCAATCATACTGTATGATTGTAATTTTTGGTAAGGATCTAATGCAATAATTATACTTTTTTTCGAAATTAAAATTTTTTAAACAAGCTGCTTTGGCTTTATTTAACTGAAATATTTTTAATAAAAACGCTTACGTTAATTTCAACTTATTTCTTCTACTGTAAAATAAATCACTCGTATTATTTTGAATTTAATGTGTTTTTCAATAATTTTCAAAATTCAAATCTATTGTTGACAACATAAACCAATTCTAATAAATAATATTGGGGATCAAATCTATTGTCGACAACTTAAACAAATTTTAATAAATTATATTCGGGATCATAGTATAATTGTGCGTGATCATACTATGGTTGTAGGGATCATAACATGGTTGCGTGCGAATCAAACTATGGTTGTGAGGATCATACTATGGCTGTATATGAAACATACTATGGTTTTGAGGATCATACTATGGTTGTGGAGATCATAGTATGGTTATGTGTGAATCATACTATTGTTGTGAGGATCATAGTATGGTTGTATTTGAATCATACTATTGTTGTGAGGATCATAATATTGTTGTACCACAACCATATACCCAACAATAGTATTATCCTCTTCGAATATTGTCACCACAACCATACCTTTTTTCTGCGTGTAAATATATTGCGGTAAATCATGTTTTACTGTATATCTTTTAAAGTTCAGGTAACCTAAATAAAGCATTTCCTTTTGACATTTCGTTTTTACTGCTGACGGAATTTTTTATGGGCTTCAGTGAATTTGTATTTATGCATTTTTAAAATTCGTATTGTTGCTATTTTGGCTGTGTCTCTTGCAATCCGTCTGGTATTCCCTTGATACTTGTTAAAAGAAATATATGAGTATATATACTCGTATATATGAAAAATCTTAGAATTAAGTCAATGAAACGTTAGGTCATATCGAAAAAAAATATTTTTTTGGTTTTAAAAAATGGAAAACATGTGGGTAAAAACACTGTTTGTGCCCTCCGACGAAGGGGGAATTTCCTTAAATTTGTCATTCCGTTTGGAAAACTTTTTTTAGATCCCAAATATGGACAATTTCAGGACCTATACTCATTTCGTCTACTTAACCACGTTATTGATTTTCACTTCGCAACAGCCTACCACCACCACCATAATCACGAATCTGCCTTTCACCATTTGTTTATTTTTTTTCCCCATTTGAAATGTTAAAATATAAAATTAAAAATCTTCGGCTACGGCTTACTAAACACTGCATTGTCAGAATGAGAAACTTGCAATCCAATTTCTTAAATTTCTTTAAACCACTTCAGGAGCATCTCTCCAAATGACAAAGCGACAAAAACTCAATGGAAAACCGACAGAGAAAACAGGTGAAAAGCTTTTACCAGTAAACAAATATGAAAGTAAAATTCTTCTAAAAGCTGCGTGAATACTTAAATATCGGGCTTTTAAGAAAATTGCATAAAAAATTCATGTTTCGGAGGGATAGTAAAAACGCACCAAAACGTGTGTTTTATAAACATGAAGGTGGTAAGGGGTAACTGATTGGTGCGCAAAGAAGCTGGGGAAGATGAAGAGAACAGGGTCTACCTGACTTTGTAGTCGTCGCTACAAACGGTAAAAAAAATCGGAAACTTAAGTTCATTCATGTGCTAGAAATACTCGTAGTTCAAATCTTATATTCTTTTAAAAATTAGAAGAAGTTAACAAACAATTTTTTTCGTTTGGGGTTTTAAAGAGCAGACATGACCATAATTTATAAAGCGTGGTTAAATTTTAAGGGCCAATGTTGAATGTGAACCACTCCTAAACGTCAAGTTTTTTTTCTGCATTTCATTTGATATTTCCCAATTTCAGACTAACTCAATTTGAACCATGGAAATATACATAAGCGAGCAACGCGTTACAAGTTATTAAGGCTTATTATAAAAAGGAAAATCAATTTTAGAAGAAAATCATCTTCAGCGATGAGGCACATTTTCACCTCAGTGGATTCTTCAATAAACAGAATTGTCGCAGCAATTGTCGAACTTTTTATGGCCCGAATTGGAAGATATGGATGTGGACGATATGTGGTTTCAACAGGACGGCGCCACTTGCCACACAGCCAACGAAACAATGACTCTTTTGCTCGATAAATTCAATGGCCGTGTTATCTCACGTCGTGGCGATGTTAATTGGCCGCCAAGATCATGTGATTTGACACGTTTGGACTTCTTTCTTTGGGGTTATTTGAAAGAAAAGGTGTACGTCGATAAGCCAGCAACAATTCAAGAGCTAAAGGATGAGATAATTCGGCACCTTAACGGCATAGAACCTCAATTGTCTCATGCCTCTGCGTCATTAATAATTTGGACCATCGGATGGAGGTGTGCTGCCGAGGTCTCGGCGGCCATTAGGCCGATATTTTCTTCCATGCATAATTGAACCATACCAATATTATCATAATAAAAAGAAATGACAATAATTTCCTAAATACTTTGTGTTTTATCCAAAATTAACATCGGCCCTTAAAATTTAACCACCCTTTACATGTGATTCATAGCCGATTGAATTCAAATAGTATGTCAGAATCCAACACTTTTTGAACAAAATATATTATTTCATAGAAAGATGTAGGGTACACCTATGAGTTTATTCATGAACAAAACTTTAAAATTCCCTGCCTAATTGTTTTATTACTCGACCACTTAAATGTTAAAGATATTAAATGCGTTCGTTGAAATACTCGTATCTGTATATGAAAAATACGTGCAAGGTCCAGACCGACAGAATCCCAATGACGATGGCCATCGCATGTTTGGTCATTATTAACTTTTTGCCGTTAAGTTCACCTTTCTGATATCAATGGACAGATGCAGCTGCCAACGGGCTCCTGTTCACATGTGTACACGATTGCGACGCATGGAAATCTGAACAAAAGTGTACTTATAATAAATATAAATGCGTACGATGCAACTTTTAAACACATGGAGGCATACAGACAATATATACATACATACATACATGTATAGATAGCGTATGTTGGTAAATCGATCGTACAGGGTGGTCCAAATCCAAATTTATTTTAATAAATTCAGTGCAATTTCCCAATTTCTTTGAAATCTAATGTAATTTGCCGTTGTTGGCGTTATTTGCACCAATTTCAGTTTTCCAATAAATTCAGCGGGTTTTATTCTACTTATAAATATCAAAAATACACATTTAACCAGTATATATATAAGTATCTACATTTTAATTGAACTTTCAAGACAATTTTCCCCAAGCGTTTAACTCTGGTAACAGGCTCTGGTATAGGCTATATTGCCTATGCTGCCGCTGCTGCCATTCTCTGTGTATGCATTTTCGGCTTAAATCTAGTTTAGCTGCAACTCACGCAAGGACACCATCGATAGAACTTTTGATTCTAAGCAGAAAAGATGGAATACACAAATCGGCGGTCTCCCATAGTTTCCGAGATATGGGCCTCAAAAGTTCAGACGTATAATTCAGATATTGAGCCATATCTGTGAAACTTTTACTTTTATTATTACATCACCATTCCTGTAATAGATATAAGTAACATATATACATATGTGACGCGCAAAATAGAAAGGGACCTAAGGTTAAAAACCAGTTTTGTTCAGGAGAGCCATTTTTAAGATTAGGTCCCTTTCTATTTGCGCTTAGAATCGTCGACTTCACTTTCATAAAACGCGCATATCTCTGGGAGGGAATACTTTTGGGGCATGGGCTCGGTCTCATTTGATGCTCAGATGTTGTCCACATCAAAAAAAAAGTATGTACTTAGTAGGGACATAAATACTGTTACACACGTCTTATGCTGTAAAATAAAAAGTACTGAATGTTTTTGGACCAAATATTTTTTAATATATTAACTGATGTATATTGTATCCAAAAAGAATCTACTTAATCGAAATGTCCGCTTTTTGCCTTTACACACGCCTTAAGTCGCACTGGCCAATCGTCAATAGCTGCATGAACCTCGTTCATTGCAAAATTGGTCCATTGAAAATTTAAATCCAATGTTGCGGTATCTTTTGTGACAAACCTTATCCTTTAAAACAGTCCAGTCCCAACAGTCCAAATTTTTAATCCAATGGGTTCAAATCTGGACTGCCTGAGGGCCATTCTTCAGAGGAAATAAACGCTGTCAAATTGTTTTGAAGCCAGGCCTGGGCCGTTTTAGCCTTATGGGCCGGCGCAGAATCCTACTGAAGAGTCCATGGCTGGTTTTGGAACAGGGAATTGTTAAGAGGCTTCACAACATCTTCCAAAACGGTTTCTTGGTAAACTTTGGCCGATGTTTTGACTCCTTGTTCGCAGAAATGCAGGTCAGTGACCCCATCGTAAGAAACACCCCACCAAACCATGACTGAAGCTGGGTGATGACCCTTTTCCACCCTTGGAATCAGTTTAGATGCTTCCTTAGATGACCGCGCATACACTCTTTCATTTTGCTTGTTAAAGTTTTCCTGAACGATAAAAATTTTTTCATCGGTGAGCAAAATTTTTCTGTGCAAGTTATCAGCTTGCTTCACCAAAAGACGTTTGCATTTTTAATCCTATTTTTTTTAAAGCTGCAGTCAATAAATGTCCGGTACGTCGTTTGAAAGCCCCAAGTCCCAAGCCTTTTTAAATGATTCGACTCATAGACTTTTGCGTGATATTCATCTCACGGGCCATGATTTTCTGTTTTCGGAGCGGATTTCTGTGAATTCTTGATTTAACGGCCTTGATGACATGCGGTGTTCGAACAGAGCGTGGGCGGCCCGACCGGTGCCGGTCTTTTACATCTCCAGTCTCCTCAAACAGTTTTATGCATCGGTAGACGAACATGCGGCTAACCCCTAGTGGCCGGAGCGTTTTGAAAATATCGTTTTTTCATTTCACACTTGAAAAGCGCTATTACAGCGATACGGTTCTCATTATCTCCACTCCATGATGAAGTTGAAACAATTTTAAAATCCCGTTACAGACTAACGCTATTGAGGTTAGCTTTCTACTATTGAAATGGGTGTGTTCAATGTTGTAACAGTATTTATGTCCCTACTAAGTAATATGTCTGTGTAGACTTATTATGCCGACATACGAACATTTAAATGTTTGTAGCATGTTCCAAACATGTTAATGTTGGCATGCAAACAGTTTTTGTGGGAATTTTTTATCTCTTAACCGATCTGAAACGGCCGTTGTGCCAGAGAACATTGATGCCGTGCGTGAACTGATAATGCAAGATCGTCATGTCACATACCGTGAGATAGAGGCATCCTTGGGCTTTTCTCCCACCAGCATACATTGGATATTGCATGAACATCTGGTCGTAAAAAAGATTTGTTCTCGTTGGATCCCGCACAATTTGTCAATCGCTCAAAAAAGGCTCGTGTCGATTGGTGCAAAGAAATTTTGAAAAAATACGATCGCGGTTCTTGAAATGACGTTTACAAAAAACAAAACAGCAATCGACCGTGTGGGTCTTCGAAGACGAGCCAAATGCAGCGAAAGTTGTTCGTGGAAAAATCACTTCGAAGCAAATGGTCGTCTGTTTCTTCGGCAAAACTGGTCATGTGGCGACTGTTCCGCTTGAACAACGTACGGTCAATTCTGAGTGGACATTACAATTTGCTTGCCTGAAGTCTTCGGAGAAATTCGAGAAACGAAAAAGAGAAGACGAGCTCTCACACATCGGCTCAAACCAGAGCATTTTTGACCGGCCAAAACTTCGAACTGATGGGTCATCCGTCGTACAGCCCTGACTTGGCACCCAATGACTTCTTTTTATTCCCGCACATAAAGAAAAAATGCGTGGTCAACGATTTTCTACGCCAGAAGATGCTGTTGAAGCGTTTAAAACCATGTTTCGGAGTTGTCTCCATCGGAGTGGAAAAAGTGCTTCGACAATTGGTTTGAGCTCATGCAAAAGTTTATAAATCATGCTATTCTCCAGCTTCGAAAAATAATAAAAACCATTTTTGATAATAAGTATTCGAATTTTCATTATTAGACCAGAAATATATATAGCAGCCCTCATAATGTCGCTAAAATACTTAAAAGCCTGTTTCATTATTCTGAAAATAATAATAATTAATTATTATAGGAAAAATATTCTGATATTGGGATAACCAATAAAAAGGCTTTGGTTACTACAAAGAACTTGTCTGTACATCGATAACACAGTACAACAGCCAATCTGGGGGGTGAGAAATTCCAAGTCAGGGTGATGGTACTAGGTCAGTATATTAAAACCCTCAAAGGGTGAAGTGAAGTTACTTAATTGTAAATAAAAGCAGAACGCGTTAATCGATTTCTATGATCTATGTCGCATTTTGTTTATAGGTTATGTGACTTTACGTGAAAGTTATAAGACTCTACACGTTTTTCCGTTTGGGATTTATATGTTTTAAAAAAAAAAAAAAATTTTGTTGGCAAAATTTTCTTCATAAATTTATTTCTAATTGCAAAAATGTTGATTTGATAGAGAAACAGTATTTTTCTTAATTTATTTCAGCAAAATCGAACTAGTCGTTCTCGAGTTATGTCAAACTACGTTTTTGTCAACATTTTACAGCTAAGCGAAAAAACATCAAGATAAGGAAAAAATTTAAAAGGTCATAAAAAAACTGGCACATACGAACGCAAAACCCTTTGAAGGTTTTAATATACTGACCTAGTACCATCACCCTGACTTGGAATTTCTCACCCCCCAGACAATAACCCCAAAAATGTTCCACAGTGTAATTGGTACTTAAGAACATGTACATTATAATTGGTTGGTTGCCATAACCACCAGTAGTGGCGACCAAAAGTTTTACTAAATTTGGTTCTTATAACCGACTTATTGGCTATGAGTTCCGTGACATTGTAACTACTTTTTTATGGTATGTCGAACCATGTTACCATCAAGACAATAGAATGTTGGTGATTGCAACAGAAAGAATGTTCATCCACACTGATTTTTTTAGTTTGGACCGATTTCTAACTGATTTTTCTGTGTGTGAGTTTTTATGATACTCAGTTCCAATTTATTAAATGCTGCAATATGTTAGACCTTGTGCTTATGCTCGTATTTGTTTTGCAAGAAACTTTTGTTAGAGAAATTGTGAAATGATTCATAAGTCAAAGAATTTATTTCGTGATTGATAACAAAGATGATTTGGCGTTGATATGATTTCCCAAAAAATTATCAACAAAATGTTATGCGTTCTTCGATTTCGGTGTGGAAGCTACTTCTGATTTCCAGAACATGATATGAGCAAGGTTGTCGTTTGAAGGCGGTGGGAGGAGCACAGAAAAAATCTATAAAAGTTCGGGTAGAGTGCAATAATCGATCATTTGATGAAAAAGTAGTGAGAAAGACAAGTTTACAAAAAAAAAATAGACCAAGTAACGGAGAATATTTGAAAATATTGAAAATGTTAAATAAAATTGCTGTAATTTCCATTGTAATTGCCGGCTGTATGACATACCTGGCTTCGGGCGAGCATTACGATGAATGCGATGGCAAGGAAGCGGAATCGTTCGTGTCCAGTAGTGAAAATTGCGCCGCCTACATCTATTGCGATGGCGAAGATTCTCTAATGGATTTCTGTGACGAAGGTCAATATTTCGATGGCGAGGTGTGCGACGCCAAAGAAAATGTTCAATGTCCGCTGGATGACAACGAGGAGGGCGGCGAAGAGGAAGGAGTCGATGAAGAAGAACCCGAAGCAGAACCGGAGGAAGAGCCTCCAACCACCAAGGCTACGCCGGTGCCCAGCACCGAAGTGACCGTTGCTGCGTTAGCCACCGATTTACCAGTGGATTTTTTGGACATACCACCTGTTGTCAAAGACACTTGTCCCTCGACGGATGATCCCAACCAGATTGTGCTAATTGTTAATAGCAACTCGTGTTCGGATTATTATGTGTGCTATCATGGCCATGCCATTGGCATGCACTGCATGGACCATTTACACTTTAATGCAGCCACGGGGAAATGTGACTTTCCCGAGAATGCCAATTGCAAAGTAAGTGTTCGCTTCGAGCAACGTTAATTAAGCCGCCACGTTGCTTTCCCACTGTGTAACTTAATTTACTTATTGTTTTTTTTTTTTTTTCCTACCTCCTCTTGCTCTTCACCCCTTTCCAGTTGTCGGTGCTGGCACCGTCAGAATTTCACAGATGCCTGCCCAACATGTCGGAGTTCTTTCCGCATCCCACCAAGTGCAATTATTTCTACTACTGCATCAAAGGCTACCAGACTCTGCAACAGTGCCCCTTCTACTATGGCTGGGACATCGAGAAGCGCACATGTATACACATGTCGCAAGCCAAGTGCTACAACAATAACCCCTAAGTCGCCACCGCTCGTCAGCCCCGCATTTCACTAGCTGTCGCTGACAGTCAGCAACATAATTTTTCTGCGTAGCACTGGACAGCACGTGGGCGGCATCTGTTGCACGCTCGTCCTTAAAAGCATGCAAATGACAAGCATAAAATTGAGTATTGTTTGTACTGAATTGTGTTACGGTTTTCTTACTTATTTTAAATATTTTTAAATTATTTTTGTTTTAAATTAAGTTCAGTTCATTCTTTCGTTTGGCATAAATGAAAGAAAAAATGTTTAACAAGTATCTGATGTTTTTTTATCTGATTTCGGGTAAAACACAAGGGTAGCTCGCACATCACAACGCTGATGTTCGCTTATCAACTCAAATGGTTTGGAGATTTTATCGGGTTGCTGGCATTTGGTATTCATCAGTCGTTGTTCTTTTTTCTCTTCACTACCGTAGCCAGAGGGCTATCGCCGTGCCAACGTCGCATTACATTTCATTAGATAATGACATTCTCGTGTAAACACGTACTTACTGTTTAGCTGCAAAATTTTGAATCGTCATAGAACGTAGCGTTAAATGAATGACGATACATTTTGAGCGATAACTTTTACCGACTTAAGGTACACCAATTTTGTTTGAATATTTAACAAGTATGCACAGAAGGAACAAACAAAATTTCAAAAAAACCTACACTAGGGTGGGTCGATTTAGCAATCTATATTCTGCCATCGATTTTTCAATAGCTTTTTGCATCAGGGAAAAAATATTTCACTACGGCACGCAGTGCCCATACTAGCATTGGACAAAAATAGGAGTTTTCAGAATTGTTAATGGATTATGATACGCTGATTTCAAAAAAATCGGTTTTTATGTAACATTCGCGGTTTTCTTTTAAATGCTGGTTTTTACTTTTTACTTGCTTTTTTTCTAACAAACGAAAGTCCAAACTAATTTATTTTGCAACAAAATTTTACTAATTTGTTGGTGTTTTTTTGGTTTTTGGAATCAAAGATTAAGAATTTTTGGAATAAAATAAAAATTCACCATTGACACTTTTAAAAACTGAAAATTAAAAAAAAACCGGACAAAATCGGCAAAGAACTTGTTTTTTCTAATAGACGAAAGTCCAACTAATTTATTATGCAAAAAAAAATTCTTCGAATTTTTTGAAAATTTTTTTGGAATCAAAAATTGAGAATTTATCGAATAAAAAATACATCATAGACACTTTCAAAAACTGAAAATCGAAAAAAATCGGGAAAAACGGCGATAATTTCGTTATTTTTTCTAATAGACAAAAGTTCAAACTAATTTATTGTGAACGTGACGCGCAAAATAGAAAGGGACCTAAGGGTAAAAACCAGTTTTGTTTATTATAGCCATTTAAAAGATTTAAATACGTGTATCTTTGGTATACCATCACCTTCATATCTCTGGGAGGGAACACTTTTGGGACATGGGATCGGTCTCATTCGATGCTCAGATGTTGTCCACATCAAAAAAAAAGTGAAAATTGATTTTTTTTACCCTTAGGTCCCTCTCTCTATGCGCTATCACATATTGAATTTTTTGATGTTTTTTTGTGTTGCCATCAAAAATGGAAAATTTTTTAGATATTCGTCTAAAAATATAGGTTGATCCATCTAGAGGTATTTTTTCAGAACAAAAAAAAAATATAAAAATTCAATTCAAGTGTGGAATCTTTATTGGTAATTGAAACGACATTCTATGGCATTTATTTTTTGATGTCATAAATGGTCTTATAATTGATAGCAAACATAATTTTGGACATCATATTGACTCTGTCCATTGTAGAATTTATGGCATTTTGCGCAGGTTGTATTCGACTAACATTTATTTACCGCCATTGGTTAAATGTAGTCTTGCCCATGCACTTTTAATGCCACAAATTTTGTATGGACTAGAGGTAGTGTCGGGTACAGTCGAATATAATTTGCTTAAACTAAGGCGTATTATGAACACTGTTACTCGGTTTGTATATAATTTTCAAAGGCGTGAACATGTATCTGCGTTTGTTAGAAGTTTTTAGGAGTGTCATTTACTGAATATGTTAATCATAGGATTTTATTTCAGTTCTATAAGGTTATGCAAAGTGGTGTGCCTGTTCCACTGTGCAGTTCGTTTTGTTTGTCGCACTCTAGTAGGAATACTCAAATCGTTATACCTAGAATTTTTAATTCCATATTTGAAAAGTCTTTTGCTGTTCGGGTAGCCAGGTGCTGGAATCAATTGCCTATTGAACTGCGAGTTTTTTCTCACTCTAATAATGCATTTCGTCTTAAGCTCTTTGATTACTTAATATCAGTTACACCTTAATAATTATCTTCATAATTTCATTTTTATTTCCATGGATATAAAACATGTTTGCCAACATGACTAAGTATGGTTTGTACAAATCTGGACTATATTTCTATTTTTTTTAGTTCTACTTGATGTAAATATGGCTGGGGAGCGAGAAATGAGCTGCTTTTCGAAATGACCTCTCTATAGATCCATTGTTTGAGCAGCTGTATGGCAAGTGGCACCGTCCTGTTGAAACAAAATGTCGTCGAAAGTGAAGCCCGTAGTCTTGACGACACTTGGTTTCAACAGGACGGTGCCACTTGCCATACAGCTGCTCAATCAATGGATCTATAGAGAGGTCATTTCGAAAAGCAGCTAATTTCACGTTTTGGACAGGTGAGTTGGCCGCCTAGATCGAGTGATATCACACCTTTAGACATTTTTCTTTGGGGTTACGTAATGTCCAAAGTCTATGCTGACAAACCAGCTCTGATTCAGGTCTTGGAAGCCAACAATACGCGTGTCATTCAAGTTATAGCGGTCGAAATGCTCGAACAAGTCATCCAAGTCCAAGACCCTCAGAATGAAAAGGCGTATTTGCGGCCAACATTTGAAAGAAATTATATTCAAAAATAAATGCCATAAAATTTCCTTTCAAATTACCAATAAAGATTCCTCACTTGATTTGAATTTTTATATTGGTTTTCTGTTCAGAAAAATACTTCTAGATGGATCACCCTTAAGTTTGTAGGGGAAAACCGCAGCTCGGATTACTGGATAATTCGAATTAGCGAGGTCTTACTGTTTTTTTTTATAATATATTTTATATATGCACCATCTATGCAACTAACGAGTTTTTGCTATAAGCACTGCGGATGCATATAAGCGATTTTGTTAAATGCATTTCCGTTTATAAGCACTTTAATTTTTAAGCAATTAAATGCATATAAATAACCCATAGCAACTGTAACGTAAACCAAAACGGTCAACCGTGAACCAATACGGATAACTTTCAGCAGCTACTCGTACAATGCAAAATACAAATATATCACCGATTTTAATTATTAGACTGGAAATCTTAAGATTTCAATGAAATTTGATATCGCATATTTTGAGTTGTAGTGGTTTTGCACTAAACGTTCCATCGTATATGGACTCTCTTTACAGTTTTGTATCTGACAATATAACGCATACTGACAGTTAAAATGAATGCTGGCAAAAGCTGTCAGTGTCAAAAAACCAAACGATATTGCAAGCATCCTATAAAAAAAATATTTATTCTCTATGCCTTTCCACATGAAGTCTAACTCAGCAGTTCTACCAAACAAAGCAAAAATAATTTGCGTGTTCCTTTAGCTCCTTGGCAACGTGTACTCTAATGTTAGTTGAATGTGCAACAAAAAAACTACATATTCTTCCTTTACGAAAATGTACTCGTAGAAACATTGCTCTATGCCAATTACGTTAAAAATGTATGCAATTACAAAAAATTCAGTAACACAACATGTAAGGTAATAACTAGACAGCGGAATTTTATGCGATTTCTAATTTCACAACAATTGAATTGAAATTTTCTATATGGGCTAGTTGTAAGAACACTAATTTTTTTTGCCCGCATATTTCATATACATATGTGACGCGCAAAATAAAAAGGGACCTAAGGGTAAAAACCAGTTTTGTCCAGGAGAGTCATTTTAAAGATTTACAACGTGTATCTTTGGTGTACCATCACTTTCATAAAACGCGCATATCTCTGGAAGGGAACACTTTTGGGGCATGGGACCGGTCTCATTCGATGCTCAGATGTTGTCCACATCAAAAAAAGTGAAAATTTATTTTTTTACCCTTAGGTCCCTTTTTCTATGCACTGTCACATATGCAGTTTTCAATGAAAAAATGTGCAAATAATTGCATAGGCAAGAAAATTAAAAAAAAATATATGCAATTGAAAAACAACAATTTAAAATTACAAAATCAATTTATTTTTCATTTGTTTAAAACGTCAGTTGCAAGACGGACCAATTTATAAAATTTATGTTGGGCAAAAAGAATTTCCATTCCATTAACAATTATGATGGAAATTCCGTTTTATAAGTACCATAATATGACTGCTATACCAATATTATGGTACATACAACTACATTTGCGGTCACATTAGCCGAATGAAGTTTTGACTATTGCTTGCCAGAACCGCCTTGTGTGGCAACTAATAGTTTTGCCAAAAAATGTATTAAAAAAATGTATGGTAAAAAAACATAAAAAAAAACAAATAAAACCTTAAAAAAAGAATGCTACTACGGCGGAGTTTCAAGGTTTGTCTAAGAAATCACTTCGTCGGAATGGAAATTATAATAAGGGTGTTTTTTCCTAACGTGTGGTTTTCAAGAAGAAATAAAACGCATTTAATTTAATGCTATGGCCAAGAATTTAGCTTTTTTATAAAAATAAGCGTTTGACATTTATTGTTGTTTCAGAAATGGTTTTGGGCAAGTTGCCGCCGCGGCTGGCTCGAATAAATTCCAGCCGAGAGCAGCATTTGGGACCGTATGTCAGCAATAACTCGCCGAATATTCTCTTCCATGGCTTCAAACGTGTCGGGCTTATCTGCGTAGAAAAATCCACTTTACATAACCCCTTAGAAAAACAGTCCAGCAGTGTTAAATCGCACGATCTTGGAGGCCACCCACGCCACAGGCCTGCGACGCGAGATAATGCACTCACCTAAAGTTTCATTCTTTGATTGTTTCGTTGGCTGTATGGCATGTAGCGCCGTCTTGTTCGAACCAAAGGTGGTTTACATCAACATCCTCCAATTCAGGCTCGAAAAAGACATTAATCATGGCTCTATAGCGTTCCCCATTGACTGTATTATTATGGCCGGCTTCATATTTAAAGAAATATGGACCAATGATTCCCTCTGCCCATAGAGCACACCAAACAGTGACCTATTGAACGGCGTATCAACAATGGCTTGTGTATTTGTATTACTCCAAATGTGGCAATTTTGGTTATTAACGTACCCATTCAACCAAAGGTGAGCTTGATCGCTGAACAAAATATTCTTGTAAAAATCAGGATCGGTGGCCATCTCGTTTTGGGTCCATTCACCACAATTGGCAAACGTTGTTCCGGACTATTCATTATGAAATGGCAAACCAAACTGAGCATAAATCAAGTGATTTGTCACTTCCACCAACATGTTTAATTCCATTGACTGATCGTTTTTGTGAACCAACTAACATTCGGTTGCGTGATAGTACATGCAACCTTAATCATTCAGTTGTGGCAACGAATCTTTTCTCTGTATGAAGTATTTAAAATTGTCAGTCCAAACTACAGAATTTCTGTTGGGCGAAAACCAAATCTTATCACCAAATGTTAATAATCATGATAAAAAATTTAGTTGAAAGTAACATTAGATGATTGATATGGCAATATTATGGAACAAACATACTATTCGGTCACATAAACCGAATAAAGTTTAAAATATTGGTTGCCAGAACCGCATGTTGTTAAAATAGAACTGTTCGATGCAACCGACAATTAGAAATGACATCAAATTATTTCTCCCCAATAACCGGAAATTGGTGCATCTTAGATGCAACGTTATTGTAAAAATTAAATATAAAAACAATTAAGAAAAAAAGGGAATACGTCTAAACTTTAAGGTTTCTCTAAGATTCAAATCGTCGAAATATATACGAGGGCTGCTAAATATATTTCTGGCCTAATAATGAAAATGTGAATATTTATCAACAAAAATGGTTTTATTGTTTTTTCAAAGTATTCTCCAGCAGGATTTATACACTTTTGCTTGCGCTCAAACCAATTGTCGAAGCACTTTTTCCACTCCGATTTAGACATCTCCAAAACACTGTTTTTAAACGCTTCAACAGCATCTTCTGGCAAATGGGTGACCCCGCATTTAACTCACGATGTGCGGGAATAAAAAGAAGTCAGTGGATGCCAAGTCAGGGCTGTACGGCGGATGACTCATCAATTCGACGTTTTAGCCGGTCAAAAAGGCGATGGTTTGAGCCGATGTGTGAGAGCTCGCATTGTCATTGTGCACAATGATTCGTCTTCTCTTATTCGTTTTTCGAATTTTTTTCGAAGACTTCAGGCAAACAAATTGTGGTGTACCACTCAGAATTGACCTCCTACGTTGCTCAAGCGGAACAGTCGCTACATGACCAGTTTTGTCAAAGAAACAGGCAGGCGACCATATGCTTCGAAGAGCTTCTTCCACGAACAACTTTCGTTGGATTTGGCTCGTCTTCGAAGACCCACACGGTCAATTGCTGTTTTATTTCGGGCTCATTCCCATAGATCCATGATTCGTCACCTGTGACGATCCATTAAACGTCTTTTGAAGCTTCGCGATCGTATTTTTCCAAAATTTCTTTGCACCAAACTTTTTTTTGAGAGATTGTCAAATTTTGCGGGATCCAACGAGAACAAACCGTTTTTACGGCCAGGTTTTCATGCAATATCGAATGTATGCTGGTGGAAGAAATGCCCAAGGATGCCTCTATCTTACGAAATGTCATATAACGATCTTGTGTTATCAGTTCACGCACGGCATCAATGTTCTCTGGAACAACGGCCGTTTTTGGACGACCTTCACAACCTTCGTCTTCGAGCAAGTTTTTTACAATGTTATAGGATGGTGCTTCATCGCCTTACAAAGATTTAAGTTCATCGATGCACTCTTGTCGTAATAATCCACTTCGAAAGTTGTGAAAAATGATCGCACGAAAATGTTCACAAGTTAATTCAATTTTTTTTGCCAAATTGATTTTTTCAAGTCATTGTAAACAACACAAATGATGGTCGTATGTTAAAACGTTCTGAGTACTTGTACGGAAATGTCAGATGGCACTAGGGAACACTTAGTGTTGCCTAGGCCAGAAATATAATCGTTTATATGTGACAGCGCATAGAGAAAGGGACCTAAGGGTAAAAAAAAATCAATTTTCACTTTTTTTTATGTGGACAACATCTGAGCATCGAATGAGACCGATCCCATGCCCCAAAAGTGTTCCCTCCCAGAGATATGCGCGTTTTATGAAAGTGAAGTCAACGATTCTACACCAAAGATACGCGTATTTAAATCTTTAAAATGGCTCTCCTGAACAAAACTGGTTGTTACCCGTAGGTCCCTTTCTATTTTGGGAGTCACATACAGAAAAAAATATATCAGTGTTAAGCATAAACGGGTCCAACGGAAATCTGTTTCTCTTGCGGTTTTGTTATTATCCCACCATGGGATTACTTCCCCTTTCATGTCCCACATGCGTATGAATTTCCATCATTAGCAGCAGTGATGCACATCGATCTTGACCGACTGCTCGGATTTTAATCTGCATTTATTTTACAGTTTCATTCAAGTTTTCATCAATGAACTTGACATCGAAAGTGGTGACTAGACGAGGTTCTCCAGTTACACATTCGAATTACTTGCACTTGCCCACTGCGACGTAAGAATATTTTATGGTTTTTTCTTTCACGCTAATTTAAAACGATAATTATAATTGGCGAAGAAAAGTGTTTCTTATCTTAAAAAGCAACGCAAACTTTTCTTTGTTGTCGATGAATTTCGAAAGTGGAAATGGATTCGCTGGCAAAAAAAAACGAACGCAGGGCAAAACTATGGAAGCATTAAGAAAAGCACAAGTTCATTAACTGTAGTGCAACATCTTGTCCAGGCCACTTGAGAACCAAATGTTGGTTGTTACAATTACATGTTTTTTGCTTATTTTTTGTTACACTTGTTTGTGATTCAGCCCACTGTTGCACTCACCTATAAATAGGACTGGCGAATGCCTGCAGCCCAACAAGTGCGACTATGCATTAACTGCGAATGCTACGGTGAACGGAGATATAAGTTCCTAATCGAAGAGAATGCTGCTAAGTAAGTATTTTACAGTCCGAAAACAAATGGAACTGGATACACTTTAAATTGAGTTCCCACTCTACATCATTGCAGTTTTACAATTGAGTTTACCGCTGATGATTCTTGCGCATTTAAGTGAAGCAATTGTAGTGTCTCAGCTTTGTCAAAACCGCCAGTTCGGTTTTAAAATTCAAGATCCCGAAGATTGCCATGGTTTCTATGTGTGCCTTGGAAATTTGGGCCAATTCAGTTTGGACTGTGGCCGTGACTATCGCTTCAGTGTGACACTGCAGCGTTGCATTAGCGGCAAATGTCCACCCTGTTCAGGCGGGGCATCGGCATATGTACCACAAGCCGCCTCCTTTATACCTGTTGTAACATATCCTTTGGTTTATAATCAAATGGTTCCGAATGTGAATGCTCAACAACCGTGTGCTATGTGTGGCGGAGAAGTACATGTCGGGCCAAAGGTTGACGACCAGGGCAATGTATTGAAGAATGATGATCAGAGGAAATTGTCGCGCAAGTCCGTTCACCACCCCATCGGTGATCTAACGATGTCAGCTGAAAATCGCAACAGCTCGGCAACCGCCCTGGCCGAATCATCATCTGATGTTGTTTTAAATTCTAAAGCAGTTGCACTACCTTTGCAGGCTGATGTTCCAACTCCATCTTCAGTTGCAGTTTTGGAGTCTACACAAAGCAAATCGCCCAAGAGACCTTTGTCATCTAGAGATCTGTTGCTCAGCACAAAAAAGACAGGTACCTTAACACTAGAATTATTTCAAATGAACCAAACACTTCAGGATCTTTGAATGATCTTAAATTTAATTCAATTACAGTTACATTAGAATCTTTGACTGATCTTGACTCCCATTAATTTGCTATTGCATCATCTTCTTCCCCATCCCTAGGGTCTAACGTTACCGAAACGCCCAAAAAACGTCTATCATCCAGAGATCTGTTAGTCCCCACTTCGAAGATAGGTACTAAAAGTTTTAAAAAATTAAATCATACACTCTACCATCTCCAAATAACCTTGAATCCCATTCATTTTCAGTTGCACCATCCTCTTCACCAGACTTGGAGTCATCAGTAGACAAATCCTCCCATAGACCTTTGTCAGCCAGAGATCTGATAATCACAAACTTGGAGACAGGTAAATAAATTTAAGACTTAGACCACATAATATTTATAATGGCTACATCTTCCATAGCTGAAACTTTGGGACAGTTTGAAGCCGTAACCGAATCCGAAATAAACGAAGAAACTATATTCACAACGGAGTTGTCTGCTTCAACAACAGAACCAAACGAATCCATAGCTTATAGCAAAGCGGTCCCAGAATCTACTGTTACTGAACCAGGAACTTCATTGATTTCGTATGGAACAGAATCCACAATTGATCAAACAGAAACTACGGTAAACCCTGCTCCCGCAACTACCACCGGATTATTGGTTGACCATAGTTTTACTACCGATGCTACTACCGACTCTCCAAGACTGGCAACTGAAACCGTAAATGACACAACGGAAGCTACTGGAAGTTTCGATCAAAACGCAATCACCGGACCATTGGTGGACTCTCCTCCCAAAGCCGATGCCACAACCGATTTGAACACATTGGAAATAAAATCCACATTGAATCCATCCGCTACCATGGGAACCACGGATGCAACAGCCGAAGAGACAACTACTACACTGGAAGCAGAATCCACAGTTGATCCTTCTGGATTCTCAGATAATATTCAGGCTGCTTCCTCTCCGGATGTTACAAACGAATCGAACACATTGGAAACGGAATCCACATTGGATCCATCCTCTACCACGGGAACCCCTGGGGCTGCAGCTGAATCCACAACTACCGCCGATGTATTAACTGATTCTACTTCTGCTCCTGATGCAAACGCATTGGGTACAGAATCTAGAATTGATCCTGCGGGATTCATAGCTTATATTGAGGCTACAGCTGAGCAAGCAACCACCACTGGAGCACTGCTTGACCCCAATTCAACTTGGGAAACAGAATCCACATTGGATTCATCTGAATCCACGGAGGCAACAGCCGAATCCAAAACTACGACCAATGCATTAATTAAATCTACTTTAGCTCCTGATACAAACATACTAAGAGCAGAAGCAACACTAGATCCATCTGCACTCACAGGCAACATTGAAGCAGCAGCTGAACAAACAACCGGCACGGGTGCATTGGTTGACTCTACTTTCAAGTCCGATTCTACAACCGATTTGAACTTATTGGATACTTTTGCTCCCGATACAAATATACTGCGTGCAGAAGCAACATTAGATCTATCTGCACTCACAGGAAACACTGAAACAGCCGCTGAGCAAACAACCACCACCGGAGCATTGGTTGACCCTACTTTAAAGTCCGATCCTACAACCGATTTGAACGCATTGGATCTGGAATCCACATTGGATCCATCCGCTTTCACGGAGGCAACAGCCGAATCCACAACTACTACCGATGCATTAATCGACTCTACTTTGGCTTCATATACAAACATACTGGGATCAGAATTAACAGTAGATCGATCTACATTTACAGGCAACATTGAAGCAGCAGCTGAGCAAGCAACCACCACCGGAGCATTGGTTGACCCTACTTTAAAGTCCGATCCTACAACCGATTCGAACACATTGCAAACAGAATCGGCATTGGATCCATCAGCTTTCACGGAGGCAACACCCGAATCAACCACTACCACCGATGCATTAATCGAATCTACTTTTGCTCTTGATACAAACATACTAGGAGCAGCATTAGCAATAGATCGATCTGCATTCACAGGCAACACTGAGGCTGCAGCTGAGCAAACAACCACCACCGGAGCATTGGTTGACTCTACTTTCAAATCCGATGCTACAACTGATTCGAACACATTGCAAACAGAATCGGCATTGGATCCATCTGGTTTCACGGAGGCAACACCCGAATCCACAACTACCACCGATGCATTAATCGACTCTACTTTCGCTTCCGATACAAACATACTGGAAGCAGAAGCAGCAATAGACCGATCTACATTCACAGGCAACATTGAAACAGCAGCTGGGCAAGCAACCACCACCGGAGCATTGGTTGACCCTACTTTAAAGTCCGATCCTACAACCGATTCGAACACATTGCAAACAGAATCGGCATTGGATCCTCTAGCTTCCATAGAAACTACTGAGGCAAAAACTGAACCCACAACCACCAACGACGCAAACATACTGGGAGCCGAATCCACAATAGATGGATCTGGATTTACAGGCAAAATTGAGGCAGCAACTGAGCAAGCAACCGCTTCCGCATCATTGGTTGACTCCACTACCCCTCTAGATGTTACAACCGATTCAAGCACATTAGATCGTACTGCTGCCATGGGATCCGCGGAGACGGCAACTACCACATATGCATTAATTGAATCTGATTCCGCTTCCGATGCAAACACACTGGGAAAAGAATTCACAATTGATCCATCTACATTTATAGGGAACGCAGATGAAGCTGCCGAGCAGACACACAGCACCGGAGCAATGGCTGAGTCTACTTTATCTCCAGATGCTTCAACCGATTTAATTATTTTAGAAACAGAAACCGCAGTTGATCCGTCTAAATCCACGGGAACCACTGAGGATGCAGCTGAAGGAAAAACCACTACGGCTTCCACCACACTGAAACCTAACGGTCCAACGGAAACATTTACACAAACTGCAGCAATTCAAGATACAGTAAGTGAAACATTAGGCCCTATAGCTTCGGCAATTACCTCTACCACACTGCAGGCAGATGAGACCACCACGGAGTTGCCTACCGATTCCACCAACACAAATACTGTAACTGCCGGAACCACTATTGAGACTTTTGAACCTAACGGTCTAGCGGAAACATTAACTCAAATCACTCCATCATTAAGTGAAACGTTAGGCCCTATAGATTCGGCAATTACCTCAACCGCTCTGCAGACAGATGAGACCACCACGGAGTTGCCAATCGCTTCCACCAACACAAATACTGTAACCACCGAAACCACTATTGAGACAACCACAAATCTAGAAACTACGTTACCAGACGTCACAGCTTCTATAAACTTTCAATTAGAAGCTGGGCTTGTTGACAAATCACGCTGTTTTAATGTGACAGATGGCGATTTCATACAGGATCCTCAAAATTGTAGCCAATATTATATATGCTTTGACAACAAGGCATATGTTCAAAGTTGTCCCGGCAACTTGTACTTTGATCCGAAACAGAGAATGTGCGAACTTAGCTATTTAGTGGATTGCACAACTGTAGCGCCCGACTCTCAATCACCGAATGCAAATACAGTTTTACCCTTGGAATCGGGTACCACGCAAACGGAAGGTAATACCGACTTTACAACCATAGCAATAACTACCGAGGTTTCAAGAGAAACAACCCCTATACCGAGCTCTAAACACACTACGGATTCTAATGAGGCACAGACAACTACGGCGAACGCTGATGCAACAGAATCGTCAACGGATATGGCCACAGAGTTGCCAACCGAAACAACTACCCAACAACGGACAACCACTGAACGGCCAACTGAATCCACGGACAGAGAGACTACCACAAATTTGCCAACAGATTCTGAGCCTTCACAGAATACAGTGATCAATACTAAGTTGCCAATTAAAGCTAGCAGTATACATAGCACTGAAACGTCCACATATACCGCAACAACGGCAGAGTTGCCACCTGAATCTACAACCATACAGACCAATGAGATAACTACCGAACTAACAACGGAATCAAACAGCATACCAACTACTGAGATCACAAACGCTCGGGAGTCAACTACAGAGTTACTCACGGAGTCCACAACAGAGTTACCTACGGAACCTACAACAGAGTTATCTACGGAACCTACAACAGAGTTACCTACGGAATCCACAACAGAGTTACTCACGGAACCCACAACAGAGTTACCTACGGAATCCACAACAGAGTTACTCACGGAACCCACAACAAAATTAGCTACGGATACGGAATCAACCACAGTGCAGACAGCAGAGACGACAACATATTTAGGCAGCATACCAACTACAGAGATCAACGGAGAATTAACGACGACTGAGCCGAGTACAGAGCTAATAACGGATTCAAGCGGTACTACTGAGTCTTTAACAGAGCCGACTACGGCTCTGACAACGGAGTTCCCCAAGGAATCAACGACCATACAGACGAATGAGACAACCACAGAATTTATTACGGAAACAAGCTTCACCACCGAGACTACAACAGAATCAGCAACAGAGTTTCCGACGGAATCGACTACGGAGTTATCTACAGAATTAACAACAGCAGAGTTACCGACTGTAACAACAACGGAGTTACCTACAGAAACAACTACAAAACTACAAACGGGATCAACAGCTGAGTTACCCACAGAGGCAACAACAGTGCAGACAACTGACACCACAACAGATTCAAGCAGCCTACCAACTACGGAGATCACCACAGAATTAACGACAACCGAAATACCAAACGATAACACCACGATCCCTGAAATCACCACCTTGGCCACAACGGAGCTGCCTACAGACTCTACTACAAAAGATACCACTGAGACGGAAACAAAAACAAATCAAACAACGGAGCCAGGCACTACATTCTCCACGACAACCGAAACTGAGACCATCACCACTAGGGAAACAACAATCACTCAAACAACCGAAACAACCACAAATTTGATCATCCCCTCAGATATTGCACCAGGCACAGCCGAACCAACATCTGCACCGTGTACCTCGACTCAGTGCACGACAACCACTAAAACAAAGCCTTGTATAACCACAACGCCTTGCCTTAGTTCAACGACCAGTCCAGCATGTGGGTGCTCCGACAATGACTCCTTCAAAACGAATGGAAAAGTGATACTGTCCAATAGCGACATTCCGTCACCTTCAATTTGTTTGAATCGCCGAGATGGCGACTTCATTGGCGATGCTCAGGATTGTTCAAAGTACTACACCTGCTTTGAAAATGAAGCATATCCGCAAACATGCCCCGGCCGATTGCACTTCGATTCTGCACGAAAGTTCTGCAATTATCCGGAATTGGTGGAATGTCCTCATAGGACAAATGACAATGAACCACTTGTGACGGCTGGGACGTCATCTGTGCTCGTCAATAGAGCGGCGGTGGCGGGCAGTGAACCAGCGGCAACCCCCAATAAAAAGTCACCAAGTAAAGCGCTACCAGTTGATTGTGGCCATTTGGCCGGTGGTGCATTCATCAGAGATCCAGTAGATTGTCGGAAATACTATGTGTGCCTCAATGGCAAGCCCATTCAATTACTCTGTCCACGTGGACAGTATTTTGATGATGTGAATTTTGTATGTAATTTTCAACATTTAGTAACTGGTTGCTAATAAATTATAGAAACTGTAGAAAATCGTTTTAGACACAAAAAGAGCTTTCCAAGTCCATATTTATTAATTTCGCCTTAGAGTATTTAGATAGAAAGTGCTCTAAGTGGCCAAAACAGCTTAATTAAGACAAACCACATACCAACGTATATTTTTTAAAGCATATACACCCTCTCGCATGGGTATATTGAATGACCCATGGGCATTTTGGTCTGTGAGCTGTTTAAAATTTGGGAAAAATTTGTTTTTTTTAATATCGAAAACACGAATTTTTATCAGATTTAAGAAAGTAAACTTAATATGCAGTTTTCACCAAATTATCGATACCCTTTAGGAAATATCTATAGTAAAACAGTACTGATTTTCTATTAACTTCGTCACCAGTACTACTGACTAATTATGAGGGCTGCGAAACCGTCACCACATGACCAGTTTTGCCGAAGAAACAGGCGACCATTTGCTGCGAAGTGTCACACGGTCGATTGCTGTTTTGTTTCGGGCTCATACGCATAGATCCATGATTCGTCACCTGTGAAGATCTTATAAACGCCTTTTGAAGCACCGCGATTGTATTTTTTCAAAATTTCTTTGCACCAATCGACACGAGCCTTTTTTTTTGAGGGATTGTCAAACTGTGCGGGATGTATGCTGGTGGAAGAAATGACCAAGGGTGCCTCTATGTCACGGTATGTCACATGACGATCTTGCATTATCAGTTCACGCACGGCATCAATGTTCTCTGACACAACGGCCGTTTTTGGACGTCCTTCGTCTTTGAGGGAGCGTCGGCCACAATTGAATTAATTAAACATGTTTTTCACAGTGCTATAGGATGGTGCTTCATCGCCATACAAAGATTTAAGTCCATCGATGCACTCTTGTCGTGATAAACCACGTCGAAAGTTGTGAAAAATGATTGCACGAAAATGTACACGAGTTAATTAAATTTTTTTGCCAAATTATTTTTTTCAAGTCACTGTAAACAACACAAATGATGGTCGTACGTCAAAACGTTTTGAGAACGTTTATGCTAAAAAATGTCAAACTTTTTAATGGAAATGTCAGATGGCGCCAGGCATCACTTAGTGTTGCGTAGGCCAGAAATATATATAGCAACCCTCGTACAATGGTCTGGTGACAAAAAACTTCAGTTAAATGAGTTTAAAGGGAGAATGTTCGCCCAACGTCTTTTTTTCTTTTAATTAGGCTTTCCTACCACTGTGCCCACTGCAACATACATAGTTTTGAATAATTTAACAAATGGAATATCATTAAACGTCTGCAACATCCAAATAACCATTTTGGGAAAACATGAGCATGTTTTTCCAAATCATTGCACGGAATCGTCATAACACCCACCATTTTAGATTTGTTGCCAACACGAATTCCCAAAGGGTTTAACAGTTGAACTAATATGCTAACTTTTTTTACCCCAGGGATAACTTTTTGTACAGGGTGGCCCAAATGAGACCTAGTGATGTAAAACACGTATTACTCTTGTAATAACGGGGTTTTTTAAATGATTTATTTTTATATGTTAAGTACATTTTATGGAAATTTAAGGTGACTATGTGTGAAATATGACATCAGACAATGGACCATCATTTTGCTCGATACAGACATTGGCTCTTTTGAGCGCATTTTCCATTACACGGCGTTATGTTTCTGGTTGCAGGCGCCGTATTTCGTCTCGAATATTCTGCTTGAGCTGTCCAAGTGTCTGTGGTTTGTTAACATACACTTTGTCTTTTAAATAAACCCATAAAAAAAATCGGCCGCAGTTAAATCTGGTGAACGAGGAGGCCAAGGGAAATCTGATTTTTTTAAAAAAATTATGCGTTTACCAAAAATTTCACGCAGCATGTGCATAGTTTGCCTAGCAGTATGCGCAGTGTCTCCATCTTGGTGAAAACACAAATTAGGATGTTGCTCCACTATTGGCCGCAAAAAGTTGTCGATCATTGTTCTGTAAGAAGCCCCGGAGACCGTTTCTGGCGTTTTATCTTCATTATCAAAGAAATATGCAACACTCTGCTGCACAGCTTCTACGTTGTCTTCAGTACGAATATTTCGATGAGCACCTCTTCCTAGACGGTCGGCAACTGAACCCAGTTCCTCAAAACTGTGAACTTAACTTGTAATCATGGAAGATGTGGGCGCTGATCTTACGTTAAAAAAAGGGGCGATAATTTCGCTGTTATAATCGGCAAAAAGAAAAAATAAATTATGTTGAAAAATAAAAAAGATATTTGTGTTTCACATCAGCTGGTCTTATTTGGGCCACCCGTATAAATAAGCAAAATTCAATGTAGGGTTTAGAATATAAAACACATGTTTAATTCAGCGGAATAATAAAACTAATATCTGAGTTTAACAGCTTCCGGGATTAAATGGCACACAATTTTACGTAGGATTTTTGTGATTGGAATTTGGAAAAGCCACAAATGTTGTCTGCCATAAAATGTAAATATTTAAAACACATACCGGCACACAATTATTGGGAACACAGTGGGTAATCTCTTTCATTGGTTTTTGATTTTGGATATAAGAACTGGAGTTTTGTGGTGGGAGAAAGAGTTTTAAGCCTTTAGAAAGAATGAGCCCAATAAAAATACTCGTTTCAAAATCGTCTTCACAAAAAATGCTGCCAAGGTTTGTGGATGGTTCCGTACTCCTTGTAAAATGTTTTCTTCCAAAAGAAGGTAAATTACAGAGTCTGAGCCAAAATTACAGCTATATTCGTAAATTGAATCCATATTTGTATGGACGACAATACAGGGTGCCGCACCAATTGTGCTACAATTTAAAATTAAAATAACTTTTTTTAATTAATGCATTTTTTTGTATAAAATATTCCATTTAATTACCTTAATTGTGTTTGAAGATGATAGACCGTAAATGACCTCCATGATCATCTACGCATATGCAGCACCTGATCCGAAATTTATTCAATGCGGCCTAAAGGCTTGAAGTTCAATAATTGTTTTCATGGACTGATTGAATGCAGTCGAATTTCTTGGTTTCGTTGCGTAAACCTCTTGCTTGGCATAACCCTATAAAAAAAATCTGGTGCAGTTAGGTCCGTTGACCTCGAAAACCAGCGGAATGTGGAATTTCTGGATTTTAATTTGTTTTGGGATTTTCGTTGGAGCTTTGCCAGGTCTGGCTATATGTGAAGTTGCTCTATCTTGCTGGAACCAAATGCTGTTCAATCGGATACGTCTTAGGAGCAATTCTTGGCAAAAAAAACTCCTTTAACATCTTTAAATAACGATCCCATTTACAGTCAATGTCAAGCCGTTTTCTTCAAAGAAGTATGGCCCCATAATGCAGCTGGATGAAACTGCGCACCGCACCACGGTTATTCGTTCTGGGTGCTGTTCCCTCTCGTATTGAGTATTTGTGGATTAGATTAGGCAATTTTGCTTGTTTACATTGTCGTTTAGATCCAAATGGACCTCATCAGACAAAAACCAGCAATTTATCTAGCTGCAATCTTCTTCGGCCATTTCAATAAATATTTGGCCAAAATTCCATTAGAATAGTCAAATCCAGAGGGTTTAACTTGCTTAATTTGGACTTTGTATGGAAACGAGTTCAAGTCATCATGACATATCCGTTGTAATGGCCGTCTGCTAACTGCAATTTTAATTGACAGTTTTCGAGTCGAAACGCTTAGATTTGCCTGAATTGACGATGCTACACCCGCGATGGTGTCTTGAACACGAACATAGGGATCTCGTTGGTCTGCGTGCGATGCTTCCAAATGCGGCAAACATGTTTACCAGCCGGTTCTACGATCCCCCGACAGCCGGTTCTACGCACCGGATCGACCCGAAGGAGAAATTCTTCGACCAAGGGCTGTCAATTGGACACTATTTGCCGCTATTACAACAACAACGAGCCGGTTCTGTCAATCCGACGATAGCCGGTTCTATGGACCGGATTGACCCGAAGAACAACTCTTCGGCCAAGGGCTGTCACCCCGGCACATAGTTGCCGCTACAACAAAAACAACGAGCCACATAATTGCACCCAAAGGGTGATAGGGCGAAAAGAAGAGTATTGCGTCGTATCCGCGATCTCCGAGTCGAAAAGGCACCACCACAATTTACCGTTGGCGAAGTTGCCAATGTCATGCGCAGCGCAAAGTCATTAAAGGCGCTAGGTCCGGACGGAATCTCAATCCTGATGTTGAAGCACTTGGATACCCCGGGAGTAGAGTACATGACCAAAGTGCTCAATCTGTCGCTAGCCACTCACTTAGTTCCCGATGCCTGGAAAATGGGCAGAGTGGTTCCGCTACTGAAGCCAGGTAAAGACGTAAGTAAAGAAGATTCGTACAGGCCGATCTCCTTGCTTTCTCCAGTAGCAAAGACGCTTGAAGCACTGCTCCTCCCCAGACTGATAGAACACCTTCATTGTGCTGATCATCAGCCTGGGTTCCGCAAGCAGCCCAGCACAACAACTGTTTTACACACCATCACCACACGTATAAGTCGGAGCCTTTACCAGAACAAGCCTAACGACAGGACGCTCCTCGGGGCTCTTGACCTAACAAAAGCCTTCCTCACGGTCAATCATACCACTCTGTTCGAGGACATTGAAGAAACGTCCCTTCCACCCAGTTTGAAACTTTGGGTCGTAAACTACTTTATATGTGTGGGCGCCAGTCATATGTAGAATTTAGAGACAGAAAGACAAAGCCTCGTAGAGTTAAACAAGGAGTTCCCCAGGGTGGAGTGATATCCCCGGCTCAACTTAATCACTACCTCTCTAAAATCCCTGCACCACCAGACGGCGTTGACATTGTGTGGTACGCTGATGATTGCACAATTCTGGCGTCAGGACCTAAAGTGGACTGACTTGGCACGCTTTTTCACTGCGAGGAGTATGAAAATATCCGCCTCCAAATCATTAGCCACACTGTTTACTGCATGAACCGCAGACGTGCGGTTGTCACTCAATGTGAAAGTCGATGACGTCAACATTCCGACTACCAACTACCCCAAAATCATTGGGGTTACATTAGACAGCCTATTTCGATCTTCTGCACATGCTGCAGCTATCTGCGATAAACTCAAAAGTAGGCACAAGCTCCTCAAGTCACTTGCCGGCAAGATCCAGTTACAGTGTGAATGTAGTGCTAGGGGTACATCCCCCGGAGATTTCACCTGATGAGAAACCGGCATACGCGCGTGGTTCGGACTCAGCTGAGATCTTGATAATGCAGTCACCTCACTTCTTATTGGCCGCGAATTGGTGCTAACGTTCCAGACATTTGTCCCGCCTGCCATCAAGGAACACAAGACGTACTGAACCCCTTCAATTGTCTGGCTAAGCCCACTCAACTGTCACCCAGGTCTCTGTTAACACATCCAGTTCAAATGGCGCGTTTTCTCTAACTTGATATCAAAGCAGATCCTCTATAGACGAATAGGACTTCAAAATAAAATATATTATTTTTTCAACAACAACAACGACCCACAATATGGTCTATCTACTCGGGAGAGTTCCGCCAAACTCCCTCCTAAATTCCTTTTGGACGGAGATACAAGACCGCAAAGGCATCTCCGTACAGCTGCACTATCCAAATCCTCTTTTCGGTACCCGAACCATTCACTTTATAATAACTACATACTAACCTTCCAAATAAAATAAAGAACAAGCCGATTCTTCACACAGAAAAAAATTATTACGTTTTTGTAGCACGATGCGTGCGCCACCCTGTACATCTATAAGTACTTAGTAGGGACATAAATACTGTTACACACGTTTTATGCTGTAAAATAAAAAGTACTGAATGTTTTTGGACTGAATGTTTTTGGACCAAATATTTTTTAATATATTTATTGATGTATATGGTATCCAAAAAGAATCTACTTATTCGAAATGTCCTCCTTTTGCCTTTACACGCGCTTTAAGTCGCAGTGGCCAATCGTCAATATCTGCACGAACCTTGTTGATTGGAAAATTGGCCACAGCTCGAACCAAAGCAGTCTTAAGAGATCCAATGTTGGGGTATCTTTTGTGACAAACCTTGTCCTCTAAAACCGTCCACAATTTGCAATCCAATGGGTTCAAATCTGGACTGCCTGAGAGCCATGCTTCAGAGGAAATGAACGCTGGCAAATTGTTTCGAAGCCAGGCCTGGGACGTTTTAGCCTTATGGGCCGGCGCAGAATACTGCTGGAAAGTCTGGCTGGCTGGTTTGGGAACAGGGAATTGTTATGAGGCTTCACAGCAGCTTCCAAAACGGTTTCTTGGTAAACTTTGGCCGATGTTTTGACTTCTTGTTCGCAGAAATGCAGGCCAGTGACCCCATTGTAAGAGACACCCCACCAAACCATGACTGAAGCTGGGTGATGACCCTTTTCCACCCTTGGAATCAGTTCAGATGCTTCCTTAGATGACCGCGCATACACTTTATCATTTTGCTTGTTAAAGTTTTCCTGAACGGTAAACATTTTTTCACCCTGGGATCAGTTCAGATGCTTCATTAGATGACCGCGCATACACTCTTTCATTTTGCTTGTCAAATTTTTCCTGAACGGTAAACATTTTTTCATCGGTGAACAAAATTTTTCTGTGCAAGTTATCAGCGTACTTCACCAAAAGACGTTTGCATTTTTCAATCCTATTTTTGTTTAAAGCTGCAGTCAATAAATGTCCGGTACGTCGTTTGAAAGCCCCAAGTCTTCTTTTTAATAATTCGACTCATCAACTTTTGCGTATTATTCATCTCACGGGCCATGATTTTCTGTTTTCGGAGCGGATTTCTGTGAATTCTTGATTTAACGGATTTGATGACATGCGGTTTTCGAACAGAGCGTGAAGGCCCGACGGTCTTTTACATCTCCAGTCTCCTTAAACAGTTTTATGCATCGGTAGACGAACATGCGGCTAATCCCTAGTGGCCGGAGCGTTTTGAAAATATCGCTTTTTTCATTTCACACTTGAAAAGCGCTACGGTTCTCATTTGCTGACCACTCCATGATGAAAGTTGAAACAATTTTAAAATCCCGTTACAGACTAACGCTATTGAGGTTGGCTTTCAAAACCCATATGACATTAACGGGGTATGTTCAGTTCTACTATTGAAATGGGTGTGTTCAATGATGTAACAGTATTTATGTCTCTACGTATAGTGTAGTTTGCAATTTAAGCGAATTGCATGTACCGTGCATGTAGGTTCTAAACTGTACTGAAATTGAGTCATTCGTGTACTAGAAGAGGCGTGGCTAGGAGACCATTATTTGTCACCAATTACACAATTTAACCTGTTGTTAAGTATTGATTTTGGGTTAGATCGTTTAAAAAGCCTTAAAGATATTTCAAGACAAGTGGGCAAAATGGGACATTTGTGTTGGTGGTTCCTGAATGGGGCGTAACAACCAGTTTTTTAAATATGAGAGTACAAAGCCCTTTTTTAAAATCAAGGTTAGGGTTTGTATCACGGTATTTTTTTCCGCGGAAATTTCCGGGTAACTGTTACAATTTTATTTCCCGTGTCCCTGAAATACGCCTCTGGATCCCGGGAATTTTGTTTAACTTTACCCTTAAATACTAAATTCTTATCTAAAATTTTGTTAATTCAAGCGTATTGCGCTATGGGGGAGTCCACTGTAGATTTTATAGCCAATGTGCAGACACAAGTAGTAAATGAACAATTTGAAAAACAACTGATTGCATCAAAGGACTTTTCAAATTTTTTTTCGCTTGTGGCTCAAATATTTCAACAAGAAAAATTTTAATACTTACTCGTACGAGGGTGGTTCGGAAACTTCTTAGCCTAGCACAAAAAGCGCGGTATAAACAGAAAAAAGTTAAGTGTTTTGGAAACTTCAATCTCTGCTATGAACACATGTTAAATTTTGTTTCGATCTGGCAACTCCTTCATATAGAAACAGGTGTTCACAAGAGACGCATCCGCGATTTTTTACAATGGAAAAATTAGAAATGCGTGGTGTCATTAAATATTTGCATAAAAAAGGTTTGTCGGGACAAGAAATTCATAATGATATGGTGAATGTGTTAGGTGAAAGTGCTCCTTCATATGCAACAGTAAAAAATTGGGTTGCTGAATTTAAACGTGGTCGTACAAGCATTGAAGATGAACCACGTAGTGGACGTCCAAAAACAGCAACAACAACAGAAATTGTAGCCAAAGTGCATGATATGGTATTTAATGGACGACGAATAAAAGTGCGTGAAATAGCTAATATCATGGGCATCTCAAATGATCGAGTCCATTTAATTTTGCATGAAGAACTACAGATGAAAAAACTTTCTGCAAGATGGGTGCCGGAGTCGACCAAAAACGCATAAGAATGAGCATTTATCAAGCTTGTTTGGATCGTTTTCAGCGAAATAAAATGGATTTTAAGCGTCGTTTCATAACTGTTAATGAGACATGGATCCACCACTATACTCTAGAGACAAAAGAACAATCCAAACAATGGACTGAAGCTGGAGGAAGTGCCCCAAAGAAGGCAAAAACAATTCAATCGGCTGGTAAGTTTATGACAACGGTTTTTTTGAGACTTCAAAGGTATTTTATTGATTGACTATCTGCAAAAGGGTAAAACAATAAATTCAGAGTACTATTGCAACCTTTTAGATCAATTAAATGTAAAAATTCGAGAAAAACGTCCTGACTTACAACACAAAAAAATAATTTTTCATCAAGACAACGCACCAGCGCACAAGAGTGTTTTAACAATGGCTAAAATCAACGAATTAAAGTACGAGTTGCTTGACCACCCACCTTATTCTCCTGTTTAGCTCCCAGTGACTTTTACCTGTTCCCAAATCTAAAAAAAATTCCTTGCTGGCAGTTGTAAACCACTATTTTGAAGACCTTGAGGAAAACTATTCTAATCAAGGGATAGAATTGCTAGATAAGCGTTGGACTAAGTGTATTGAAGTTTCAGGAGATTATATTGAAAAATAAAAACATTTTTGAAAAACTAACTATTCTCTTTCATTGATAGGCTAAGAACTTTCCGGACCGCCCTCGTATACACAAATTTATTTCATTCTAGTCGATAAACAAAATCAAATAGCAAATAAACTCAATGGGATAATTAAACAAAATAAATCAAACCTTTGAAAGCATTTACCTCACACTCGAATTCAAAACTTTAAATCTAAGCAAAGTGCCTTTCAAGTTTCAAGTGCGTCTAGAATTCCAAAAATAAATTCCCAATTTAATCAATTAAAAGTTTTGCAAAGTAAATAATAATTTTCTTCTTTGCCTAACTAATCGACATTTGTTGACTGGCTATCAAAAAAAGTGAAAGCAAAATTCCCCAAACCAATCATCTTTTGTTTGATTACAAATTATGAGATTATTTGCCATTCGGCTAGGATCAGTGTTGGTACTTTTTGTACACTTCATCCAAATTGGTTGTCTGGCTTCATAACAAAATTTCCCAATGTCATATCCTGGTATGCCATTATTTATCATTTGGTCAACACAATTCGAATGCCAAGTCAAAGCACAAAGGCCTGTAGGCGAGGCAAACGAAAAAGGAATATTTTAAGGGAAAGCCCATGGCTATAGATCATTATTCTGTTAAAACCCATATCATACTTTAATGATTGTCTTTGGTATGGACAGATATTTTTTTTTCTTTCATAAACCCATAGAAATATGTATTGCGGTATTGTCAAATATGTCAAGTTTGTTTCTCGTTGAGATGCGTTATTTTGTAGATTTTTGTTGAACAATAAAGCCATAAGAAAAAACTTAAAGATTTTACTAAAGTCTACGAGGGCGACCGCAAAACTAACTGGCCTGGCACATTTTCTGTTTTACTAGCAACTTTTTTTTTTGTTTTTTAATAGCAATCTTTTATAAGCCATCTGTCAAAATTTCCGAAATATTTAATGATTATTTTCTTTGTTACAGGTGATTGAACTAAACAAGTTTTATAATTTTTGAAAAATGGGAAATAAAGAGTTTCGTGCGGTAATTAAACACTTTTATACGAAAGGTTATACGCCACAATTAATCAAAGATGAATTGGATTCTGCTCATGGTGATAATGCACCATCATACTCCACCGTGAAATCCTGGGTTCAACAATTTAATATGGGTCGTTCAAGTACGGAAGATGAACAACGCTCTGGAAGACCGAAAACTGCTACTACTATTGAAAACATTAGAAAAATATTTAATGAAGTGACTAAAGATAGACGAATAAAGCTCAGAGAACTTGCTGATATTGTTAAAATACACGAAAAACAAGTTTGGAGTATTTTACATGATGAGCTCCACATGAAAAAGCTATCCGCAAAATGGGTGCCGCGTTTGTTGACTTTGCCCCAAAAAATCGTCCGTTGGACCAATTCCGAGGAGCTTTTAGCGATTTATCAGCGTAATCCAATAGATAATCTTGCGCCGATTCATAGCTGTTGATGAAACATGGATCCATCACTGCATCCCAGAATTTGTGGTTCCTGTTGAAACCACAAATCGTCCACATCCATATCTTCCAATTCAGGCTATACAAAGTTACGATAGCGACCACCATTCACAGTAACTGCCTGACCGGCCCATAATGCCGCCAGCCCATAAACCGCACCAAACAGCCACTCTTTGTGGGTGCATTGTTTTTTCGACAATCGCTTCTGGATTATCATTTGCCCAAATGCGGCAATTCTGCTTATTGACGAATCCACTGAGGTGAAAATGTGCCTCATCACTGAAGATGATTTTCTTCGAAAATTGATTTATCATTTCATAATAAGCCTGAATAACTTTAACGCGTTGCTCGCTTATGTATCTTTCCATGGTTCAAATTGAGATAGTCTGAAATTGAGAAATATCAAATGAAATGCAGAAAAAAACTTGACGGTAATTTTTATATTTGAATTTCTGCAATTATGAAGGAATCTAAAGCACAAAGCTGTAACTCGCAATAGATTTTGAAGTTTAGAAAACCTTGAAAAGATTTCTGGGTATACCTTTGCCGTAGAAATATGAACGAGATCAAAATATTTATTCTTTTGAATTGTTAGCAGGTTTTTTAAAAACTTGGTTTTTACTTTCGAATCTAATAAAGATTGTATGAGGGTTGCTATATATATTTCTGGCCTAGACAACACTAAGTATTGCCTGGCGCGATCTGACATTTCAATTGCAAAGTTTGACATCTTTTAGCATAAACGTACTCAGAACGTTTTGACGTACGACCATCATTTGTGTTGTTTACAGTGACTTGAAAAAATCAATTTGGCAAAAAAATGGAATTAACTCGTAAACATTTTCGTGCGATCAATTTTCACAACTTTCGACGTGGATTATCACGACAAGAGTGCATCGACGAACTTAAATCTTTGTATGGCGATGAAGCACCATCCTACATCACTGTGAACCATCCTTCCTACATCACTCGCTCAAAGACGAAGGTCGTAAAGGTCGTCCAAAAGCGGCCGTTGTGCCAGAGAACATTGATGCCGTGTGTAATCTGATAATGCAATATCGTCATGTGACATACCGTGAATTAGAGGCATCCTTGGGCATTTTTTCCACCAGCATACATTCGATTTTGCATGAACACCTGGCCGGTAAAAAAGGTTCGTTCTCGTTGGATCCCGCACAAATTGGCAATCGCTTAAAAAAAGGCTCGTGTCGATTGGTGCAAAGAAATTTAATAAGACAAACGGTCGCAGTGCTTCAAAAGACATTTCTAAGATCGTCACAGGTGACGAATCATGGATCTATGTGTATGAGCCCGAAACAAAACAGCAATCGACCGTGTGGGTCTTTGAAGACGAGCCAAATCCAACAAAAGTTGTTCGTGGAAGAAGTACATCGAAGCAAATGGTCGCCTGTTTCTTTGGCAAAACTGATCATGTGGCGACTGTTCCGCTTGAGCAACGTAGGACGATCAATTCTGAGTGGTACACCACAATTTGTTTGCCTGAAGTCTTCGGAGAAATTCACAAAACGAACAAGAGAAGGCGGACCATTGTGCGAGCTCCCACACATCGGCTCAAACCAGCGCATTTTTGACCGGCCAAAACGTCGAATTGATGGGTTATCCGCTGCGCAGCACTGACTAGACATTCGATGACTTCTTTTTATTACCGCACATCAAGAAAAAAATGCGTGGTCAACGATTTTCGTCGCCAGAAGATGTTGTTGAAGGATTCAAAAACCATGTTTTGGAGGTGTCTCAATCGGAGTGGAAAAATTTCTTCGACAATTGGTTTAAGCGCATGCAAAAGTGTATAAATCATGCTGAATACCTTGAAAAATAATAATACCATTTTTGATGATAAATATTCGCATTTTCATTATTAGGCCAGAAATATATATAGCAGCCCCCGTATGCTCAAATGGACTAATTTTATGCATCGAATTGGTAAAGTGAGTAAAAAAATTAAATTTTGATTTTAAAGTGTCATCAAATTTTTTAACAGGACTAAAGTGGAGTATTAAGCCTAAAGATTTCCGGCTACTTTATAGTTAATGTAACACAAAATATCTACAATCACAGCAAGCATTGATTGTAGATATTTTGTGATATTTCGACTACAGATGTGATAAAAAATATATACTTTCATATCGGTCATATTTTGTAGGTTATTGAAAAAATGGTTGGAAAATTTCTATATTCAAATCGACCCTCTGTGTTTCTTTTAGTTAGGTTCCATTGTAAACATAACTAATTCATTAAATTTTATTAATTTTTTTTAAATGACGAAATGGCTCCTTTTTTTCTTAAAGATGTTCTAATATTTTTGACGATTTATTCTAAAATGATAAAAGTAGTCATTAAGTAAAACATTTTAACCCAAAAACGATCATTTTTTTAAACATTACAACTTCGTTTATAAAAGAACATGACCCAACTGAAATTACAATATTTTATTATTTTTTCAAAAAAAGGACCAAAAGGACACTCTAATCATAGAGATAAAATGTTATAATAATCTACTAAAAATAAGATCCATACGACTTCACTTAAGACAGCTCATCACGACAATTCGGTAAAACGAGGGAATATTTACTTCTTTTTAACTTACTTTATATAATGGGTGATCCATCTAGAGGTATTTTTTCAGAACCCTTATTGGTAATTTGAAAGGACATTTTATGGCATTTATTTTCTGAATATAATTTCCTTCAAATGTTGGCCGCAACTACACCTCAGGGGTTCCATTCTGAGGGTCCAATTTTGGATGACTCGTTCGATCATTTCGACCGGTATGGCTTTAATAACACGCGTAATGTTGGCTTCCAAAACCTGAATCGCAGCTGGTTTGTCAGCATAGACTTTGGACTTTAAGTAACCCCAAAGAAAATGTCTAAAGTTGTGATATCACTCGGCGGCCAACTCACCTGTCCAAAACGTAAAATTAGCTGTTGAAACCAAATGTCGTCACGAATACGGGCTTCAATTTCAGGCAGCAAAAAATCAGATATCATGGCACTGCCATCGTCATTTTTGAAAAAGTATGGTGCGCTGATTCCACCAGCTTATAAACCGCACCAAACTGTGGTTTTCTCTGGTTATAATGGCACCTCTTGAACCTCTTCCTGTTGCTCTTCAGCTCAAATGAGACAATTTTGTTTATTGACTTTGCCGTTGAGCCACTGAACAACATTTTGGTCGAAAACAGCGGATGTTCCCGTTTCTCACCGAACGCTCATTTCCATAATGCAGTTGATGATAAACTGTATTTATTTTCAAAACATAAATGCCATAAAATGTCCTTTCAAATTTCCAATAAAGATGCACACTTGATTTGAATTTTTATATTTTTTTTGTTGTTCTGAAAAAATACCTCTAGGTGTATCACCCTATAGTATAGCGTCGCAAAATAAAAAAGTTTTTGGCCTATAAAAATAACTCGGACCTACGAGGACCGTCCCTTTGCAAATTTACTATAATCATCTAAGTCTTTTATTTCTAGAAGATATCAGTCACACCCCCGAGAAGGTCCGAAAAGTGTAATATGTTACAACAGCGAACTAAACGGGGTTTGGTTATTACAAAGAATTTAATTGTTGTCACCACCAATTATTGGTACCCACGTAACATGTACTTCATAATTGGTTGGTTGTCATAGCCACAAATTGTACAACCAATAGTTTTACTAAATTTTGTTGCTTTAACCAACTTATTGTCTGTAAGATTAGTAATAATATTGTAGCTACCATCTTATGGTAAGTCAAACCATGTAACCATAAAACCATGGTTTATTTGTAGTTCGGACCGATTTCAAACAGATTTTTTCTCTGTGTGCATAATTTACTGATTTGAAGTTTAACTCCAAAAATGTTGCCATAAACCGTCTTCGTCATTTAATAACGTCATTTAATAATTTTTTGAGTGGTGATCGCGCTCTTTGATCCGAAATAATGGCATTAAGGTTTGGAGATATTGCTTTTTTAAAATTTGCAAAATGGCAAGTTGTCGTACGTAGCTTCTGCTACATGCAAAGTCCGAAAATAACCTCTTTTATACAATCTGCCTAAGTTATAGCTGTGTTCTTCTCATGTTACTAAACAAGCATTTGTATGGAAATTACTCGGTTAACAAGCGAGTTGATCACAACTCGCTAAAGAAACGAGTAAGAGTTACCATACTATTTTTTCAACAACAATATTAAACTTGACACACTCTGCTTTTTGAAAACATATGTGGGTGATTCTGAGATTATGGGCCAATTTCGACATAATTTTTGAAATTTGCAGAATTTAATATTTAATTCAGGTAGACGTCTTAGTTCTAAGAAAGACTAGTCATTTTTAAAAGGTACACATCAAAATTTATTTTTAACGGAATGACTCATTGAACAGAGAAATGACGAAGACAATAAAATATATAGTATTTTTTCTTTAAAATCAAGAAATTCATTTTAGTTCAGTTCTTTTGTAAAAAAAATAAAAGAAAAAATCTGTTAATCGTCATTCCCCTGTGAAAAATTGATGAATGATGAATTTCTTCAAAACCCCCTGAAATGCTTATTTAAGTACTTATCCTTACGAAATTGACATGAGCTGGAAGTTTATACTTGCAATAAACACAAAAAACACTTGCAAAATTATAAAAAATACTAATAATCTTTTTAAAAAACAACACAGGGGAATGACCAACTTAAGTGTGAACGTTCGTAACGAGTGACAAAACAGGACTTACATAATTTTAATATGACTGTTGACGAAAAAACTATTATATGTGCACCCACTTCAAGTAATGTTCAATCATATTTGAGTTGCTTGAAATCAGGATTGTGTATTTTCAGCGACAGAAAATAAGCATCCATAAAAATATAAATTGAATAAAAAATTATAATCGGTAATAGCAACAAAACTAATTGAATATTATTTTTTACTATGGACTGGTTTTATTAAATAAATAATTAATATTTTTGTAAAAAATTGAGAAAATGTCAATCGAAAGTAGTGCTAGGGACAACCAGGGTAATGATATTTGAACACTTTGGTAGGAAATTTTTTGAAGAACAAATAATTTTTTTAAGAAACAATTTTAAAGACTTTAAAGGTCCTTTTAAGATTTATTGTATAGTAAATAAAAAAGTATAATATAATTTATTGGCCCATAATCTCAGAATCAACCATGTATGTTTTTTGTTATGATACTAAAAAATATTCAAACAAGAAGAGGTCTCTTCGGCGGAGTGGGAAAGCAACAATAAACTCATACTGATAGTAAAAAGAAATTATAAACATTTTTACAAAGCTGGCTGAAAAATCCAGCAATGTTTTGTATAAATAGACCCTTAAATGAGTAAAGATCTTGTCAGCCGCATACACATGTATCGGGTTTTCCAATAGGGACATAACAATTTCGTATCTTTATGTCAACGCACCCTTTAACATTTTTAATGAGCTTTCAGTGCCAACGCGTTAGTCGAAGTCAACATTTTCATCATGGTAAAGTTGTCTTAGGAACAACGTTTGAAAATCTTTAAAATTACTACGTTTCACAGAAATCCAGAATTTTATCAAAAATTATGTTCAGCGATGAAGCTCAATATATGTTTTATAGGACAGCAACAAACACACATGTACATGTGCTTCAAGAGACACAATTGCATCCGCAAGAAATAACTGTGTGGTTTTGATGCTGGTTTTCATGGGGTCGTATTTTTTCGTCGATGAAAACCATCGTCATGTTACCGTCAATGGACAGCGCTATCGTGCCAGGTTAGAAAATTATTTTTGGCCAGAATACGATGAGCTTGACATCGCCAACATGTGGTTTCAACAAGACGGTGCCACTAACCACACAGCTCGCGTTACAATCGATTTACTGAAAAGCAAATTCGGTAAACGTGTTATTTCGAGTCCGGTCGAATGGCCACATCGTTCATGCGATAAAACGCCATTGGATATCTTTTTATGGGGCCATATCAAGTTATTGGTCTGTGCCAACAAACCAACAACTTTAGACGAGCTCAGAGACAATATCCAACGCGAAATTGCCAACGTTCTGGTAGAGATGTGTGCAAGAGTGGAGGAAAATTGGGTCCAAAGAGTAGATCGCTGTACACGGGCTCGTGGTCATAAGACCGATATCGAATTTCATTTTTAAAATGTAACATTTGCACTACACCTGGAATAGATTTGAACTGTATCTCTTAAAGATTCTGTGTTTCATTAAAATACAAAATTGTTATGTCCTTGAAATTTGCAAGATGGCATATGTGACGCGCAAAATAGAAAGGGACCTAAGGTTAAAAACCAGTATTGTTCAGGAGAGCCATTTTAAAGATTAGGTCCCTTTCTATTTGCGCTTAGAATCGTCGACTTCACTTTCATAAAACGCCCATATCTCTGGGAGGGAACACTTTTGGGGCATGGGATCGGTATCATTCGATGCTCAGATGTTGTCCACATCAAAAAAAAAGTGAAAAGTTGAAGAAAAGTTTTGTTCAGGAGAGCCATTTTAAAAATTAGGAGGGAACACTTTTGGGGCATGTGATCGGTGGTCTCATTCGATGCTCAGATGTTGTCCACATCAAAAAAAGAAAAAAAAATGAAAATTGATTTTTTTTACCCTTACATCCCTTTCTCTATGCGCTGTCACATATAGTTTTAAACTCGCCACTCATTCGACTCGTGGTCAGTGTTTTTATCTGCATAGAAACAGAGTCATTTGCAAAGGTGGTACCAGAGGGGAGATGGCTAGAAATCCAATAATTTCTCCAGGTTAATATTACCGCCTTGTTCATAAGTATTGATTTTGGGTTAGATCGTAGCATTAAAGATATTTCAAGAATACCAAAAGTGGGCGTTATAGTACATTTATGTGAAGGGTACCAACAGAGGTGTGGCTACATGCATCATTTCCAATGCCACCGGCAGATTTTAAACAATATTATGATGTGTTTTTAAACGATAAGTATCTTCTTTCGTGAGTTATGCTGCGAACAAGCCACATGGCTCAAATGACTTAAAAAGTCTTGAATCGGATTTGGTCAAAACATATGAAGGGTCTAAAATGCTTTTTTCAAAATCAAATGATATACCTTTTTACCCAGCAGGTTGAGGTTATGTAGAGCCGGTAGTCGCTCTCTTTCTACCTTTTTCTGTCCACTTTGCAATTTTTTTATTCTGCTGCTATACATAAGCTAAAAATGATCTCGAACTTTGTCCGTTCAACCGGCAAGCAACACAAAAATACTTTCAGCTGGGTCAGTGTTTATAGTACAATTCTTCAAAAAAGGGGGGAGAGAGGTAGCCTAGTTAAGGAGAATAGAATGAAAAAAGAACTCTACAAAACTTACCCTTTCCAAATGTTTTTCAAAACCTGGTGAACTTTTTATAATATCCATGATATGTTTTAATATTTCTGCGCCTTTTTTATATGTTCCCATCGCTTACAAAATCTAAATCCTTCTAATTTCCACAAAACTATTTCGAATGAAGCAATTTATTCGAACGTTAAAAAAAACTAAAAAATCAAAACAGACCAGCTGTTCGGATAGTCGGTAAACAGATCAATGTTGCCAGACTAAATCTTATTATTTAATAGTTGTGTTTTTTGTGTACACTCGTTAAGAATATGTATTGAAAAAATGAGAAGGTCCCTGGGGACCTTTTTTATTTTTAAACTGAAATTACTCCATGATAGTACATGGGAAGTAAACCCAACGCCCACATGTATTTCATGGAAATGTGAACTAGCATCGTTTGAAAAAAGTTCAAGGCGGTCCGACCAATAGTTTAGTTTTCATTGACCAGTAGTGAACGTGTGAAAAGGTTCGTTGGGGTCCAAGTACTGAAATTTTGAGAAATCATAAATAAATATTTTTTCTTATGGCTAGTTTCATTGTTTGACCACATCACACACGTGTTCTTACATGAAATTATAAACATTGCAACTGAGTTCTTTGAATTTACCCTTACATTTTTTAACCTGCGCATTCTATTCCCTAATTACGCAGATGTAAAGGGTGTTTTTTTTAAACGTGAGGTTTTCAATCTAGCCACACTTTTTTAGGAGTTGGTCTTTTTGACAGCTATCACTTGATTTTGTTTGCCATTTCATAATGACTGGACCTATTCCGGAACACTGTTTGCAAATCGTGGTAAATGGGCCCAAACGACATGTCAACCGATCCTACATTTTTACAAGAAACTTTTGTTCAGCGAATTAGTTCACTTTTGGTTGAATGGGTACGTTAATAAACCAAATGAAAATCCACAAGCCATTTTTGGGACGCCATTACATCCTCAAAAAGTCGCTGCCTGGTGTGCTCTATGGGCAGAGGTAAACATTGGCCCATATTTCTTAAAAATTGAAGCCTGTCATAATGTTATTGTCAATGGACAACGCTATAGAGCCAAGATTAGTGACTTTTTCATGCCTGAATTGAAAGAACGACCTTCGGTTCCAACAAGACGACAATACGAGTACATGCCATACAGCCTACGAAACAATCAATCCACTGAAGGAAACTTTTAGTCAGTGCATTATCTCGCGTCGTAGGTCTTTGGCGTGGCCTCCAAGATCGCGCGTTTTAACAACGCTGGGCTATTTTTTGTGAGGTTAAGTGAAGTCGCTTATCTACTACGCAGATAAGTCCGAAACGATTGACGCCTTGGAAGAGAATATTCGGCGCGTTATTGCTGACATACGTCTCAAATGCTGCAATAAGTGGTCGAAAATTTGGACATTCGGCTGGAATTTATTCGAGCCGGATGACTAGGAAGTTGATATTCCTGAATTGGGTCTTAAAGGTGCGGATAACGACGATTTAAAATTTAACCATATTTTCATGTTGATGATTCGGATACCGAAAGTGAAGCACGTATAGACATAAATGATAATATTAGAGTAACGAGTGCGGAACAACCGCATATCCAAGGATTCGGAACGCAATGGACACATTTGATGTAAAGGTAAGAAACAACAAATTTAATGTTTAAAAGTAGAATAACTAGGTTTTATATTACATTAGATATCAACAGAAGAAGCTGCAAAAATTTAAGTTGAGTTCTATTTTGAGCGACAAAAATTTTTTATTATTGTGTTCTATTGGTACTCGCTTACTAAACGAGTAAGTCGTTGCTAAGACGATAACTTTAAAACTTAACGATATTTTTTTAAATGTCATTATATACAGAACTGATTGGCTTTATTCAACATAAACAATTTAATTTAAAAATTTTTAATTGTAGAAAAAAGTTATTCTATAAGCGAGTAATAACTGAGCTCACTTAAACGCGCTATAAGGTTATTCTTAAATAACTTTCTTATCAAAAACAATCGTGTTCTAACGCATATTGTAGTTAGTTTTCTGTAAACAAAATCATTTTTATATTTTTGTACAATGGTGTGAAGTTATCGCGTTAGCAACCTCCTAAGCGAGTAACCATTAGAACACGGCTAAAGTTATTGTGATTGATGGACTATGTCAAGATCGCAATTTTTAATTTTAATTAATTAAAAAAATATTCATTAGATCAACAATCAAAATGATATTAGAGCAAAACAGGAATTACATTTTTGTAAAGGCTGGGAAAAATTGCCAGCTTTACACCGTTGAGTTAAAACAATCCTTTCCATAAGCCCGGCCTTTACTTAGTGCGATCTTAGTAATTTTGGTAAGAGTTCCATTCAATTTAACTCTTTTTTTTAATACTCTTCTTAAATTCGCAAAGCACTTTGTTTTCCGCTGCCGTCAGTATTAAGAACGGCATAGGCAACATGATGACAGTTTGTTCTTTCTAGGTTCCTATTGTCGATCTTCATAATATGTAAAAGAGGAAAAATATGTAGCTATTCTGCTTTTTAACATTAGAATTGGTTTTTATAACCTTTTCATCAAATGTTTTTATTGCGTTCCGAATCCTTGGATATGCGTTTGTTCAGCGCTCGTTCCTCTATGTTCTTTGGAAATGAAGTAATTGTCACTTATTTGCGAAGCATTAGTTTTTTTCCTCTTCACCATTATCGTTATCACTTACTGGTATGTCTTCATTGATGTCTATACGCGCTTCACTTTCGGCATCCGAATCGTCAACATGAAAATTTAGTGAAATTTAAAACGCCATTATCCGCACCTTCAGGACCGATTTCAGCAATATCAACAAGGACCCCAACGGAACTTTTAACTCGTTCACAATTGCTTACTATTTGTCGGATCACCTTTTTTAAACGATTCCAGGCAAAAATTCATTAAAATACATGTAGGGGTCGGGTAAACTTCTCATGGACCATCATAGAGTAATGAAAAAATGTCCCCAGGGACTTTCTCACTTATTACCATACAAATTCTTAACGAGCGTTAACCAAAAAAATCTAAAAATAATAAGCTTCAGTCTGGCAACATTGATCTGTTTACCGACAGCTGTTCTGTGTTTTGTTTTTTTTAGTTTTGTTACATTTGAATAAATTGCTTCATTCGAAATAGTTTTGTGTGGTAAATGGAAGGAATTAGATTTTGTAAGCGATGGGAACACATAAAAAAGGCGCAGAAATAATAAAACATATCATGGATATTATAAAAAGTTCATCAGGTTTTGAAAAACAGTTGGAGAGGTAAGTTCAGTTCCTTTTTCCATTATATTATCCTTAAGTGGGCAACCTTCCTGTCATCTCTCTTAAGAATTATTCCATGAACACTGCCCCAGCTTGCCGGTTGAATTACTAGAGATTAGAATTGCTTAAGTTCGAGATCATTTTTAACTTTCCAAAGCAGTTGAATAAAAAAATACAAAGGGGACAGTATAAGTTAAAGGGAGCCGCTACCGGCTCTGCATATATGTACATAACCTCAATCTTCTGGCTAAGAAGATTTATATCATTTGGCACGGACAAAAAATTTAAGGTATCGAAAAAAAGCATTTTAGACTGTATGTAGGGTTTTACCAAATCCGTTTCATTTTTCTCTGTAGTTTCATGTTTTTTAAGTCATTTAAGCCATGTGCGGCTCATTTGCATGCTAACTCTCGAAAAGAGCTTTTTCAAATTGTTCATGCCATAATATTTTTTTTAATCTGCCTATGGGATTGGAAATGAGCCATATTGCCACACCTATTCTGGTACCTGCCACACAAATTAACCATCACGCCCACTTTTGGTATTAAATTGATCGTATGAATGATCTAACCAAAAATCAATTCTTAAGATCAGGTTGGTGAAAAGTTATTGTCATCCTAGCCACCACCTTCTGGTACCTCCCACACAAATGACATTGTTTATGAACAGATAAGAACGCTGTCTACGAGTGGAATAAGTGACAAGATTAATACTTGAGCGTGGCCGATTTAACTTTTTTAATATTAAACGGCTGTAAAAAAATTAATTTTTTTTTAAAATTCTGGTTTTATTGGAAAGCTTGAACTTTGGCATTTAATAATGGGACACAACATCATATATATGACTACCACATTTAGCTCGGCAGTACCTCATCCGATCAAACCGATTTTTCAGTAAATTTTGGATTGTTTCGGGCCGAAATTCAATGGCAATCTCGATATCATGTTTCAACGCTTCTGTTGTCTCTGGTTGCTTTGCGTAAGATTTATCCTTAATGGCTCCCTACGGAAAATAATCCAAAGGGGCTCAAACCACAACTCCGAGGCGGCCAATTGACACCACAATTTCGGCTGATTATTAGATTTTCACAAACAGTGCGTAAAATATGCGGCGGTGTGAAATGTTGCAACTAAAAGTCGTTCTTTTGAATTTTTGGAAACAAAAATTCGTAAAGCTTGGCGCGGTAACGTTCACCGTTGACGGTAACAGCGGCTCCTTGTTCATATTCGAAGAAAAACGGCCCAATTATGCCGCTGCCCAAAATCCGCAATAAACAGTGACTCGTTGTGGATGCATTGGCTTCTCAATAGTCACGTGTGGGTTCTCTGAACCGCTTATGTCGCAATTTTGCTAACTGACATAACCACCGAGATGAAAATGAGCTTCATCTGAAAATTATCTGATTTTTCGGTAAAATTCTTCATAACTTTCTCATTGGTTAAACCTTTCCAATAAAACCATAAAGGTCCAATTAGTCTTGACGGTTGACGGTGGACGGTTGATTCTGCAACCTGCAGAAGTCTACCGTCGTCAACCGTCGAACTGTAGTTATCTCCCTCTAACACATGCAAAATGCAACCCTCAACTGGAATAGCTGATTGCCTACCGTCAACCGTCAAGACTAAATGGACCTTAAATTTAAAAAAATTTCAGTATTTTTTTTTTACAGCCGATTCAAATTTTAAATGGCCCACCCAACAAATGCCATTTTGCAATTTTAAAAGCTCATTATATCGAAAACTAAATGGAAATTTTAGGATTAAAAAGAAGATTTATTAAATTACAAAGTTAAACATTTCCAACAAAACCATAAATTTAAAAAAAAATAGTATTTTTTTACAGCCGATTCAAATTTAAAATCGCATTATATCGAAAACTATATGTAAAATTTGAAAATTAAAAGAAGATTCGTAATCAGCATATCAGAGCGAATTACGAAATAGGATTTAAGAGACTAGCGACAAAAACAAAAGTTTTGTGAAATTCTAAAATTACTCGTAGAGAAAAAAATTAAAATAATAATTCAGTTTCGAGTAACACGCCGAGGCAAGATATCGTACACAGCGAAGGTCTAGCAAAGGAGGCGCAAGCTGCAGCTACAACAAATCGTACCAGAGATATCTACCGAATTACAAAAAAAAAATAACCAACAAGTCTATCGTCTCCACGAGGCAACTAAACAGCACGGGTGAACTTTCAAGCAAACGGCCTTCTAAGCGTATACTAGTAGCAGTATTTTGGCAATTGTTAGACGAAAGTATTGCTATTTGTCCTCCATGGACGCACTAAGATCCACTCTAGAGCAAATTTTGCAATTCTGCCATTCCAGGTGAAGAATACAATATTCTTAAAATTATTTCAGAGAGACGGTTCTCTAGCTTTATTAGCGATTACTAGTAAAGGTTAGGTCATTTAAAATTTTAATCGATTGTAAAAAAATACTGATAATTTTTTTAAATTTCTAGTTGTATTGGAACTTTTTCATTTAATACGAGTAATGGAATACCATTCGATGCGTTTTTGCTTCACCCCATGGACTGAAGATTGTTTGGCAGAACTTAAAGAATTCAAAAGAAAAATCGTGTTTTCAGATGAAGCTCATTTGCATCTCGGTGGCTATGTCAATGAGCAAAATTGCCGCATATGGGGTTCAAAGAACCCACACGTGACTATTTCGAAGCGAATGAATACACAACGAATCATCCTTTGGTATGCATTTCAGACTTGCGGCATCATGGGGCTATTTTTCTTCGAAAATAAGAAAGGAGTCGCCGTTACCGACAAATGTGAGCATAACCGAGCCATGGTCAACGATTTATTTTCCAAAACTTCAAGAGAATGACATGGACGACATTTGGGGTCATCAAATCGGGCCCACATGTCACATTGCCAACTAACCATCCATATTTTACGCACTGTTGAAAATAAAATAATCAGGTAAAATTGCGATGTCCATTCGCTGCCTCGAAATTGAGTTTTGAGCTCTTTGGATTATTCTCTGGTGGAGCCTTTAAGGATAAATGTTACGCAAATCATTCAGAGACAATTGAAGCGTTGAAACATGAAATCGAAGTTACCATTTAAGAGATTCGGCCTGCAACAATCGAAAATTAACTGAAAAATTGGGTTAATCGGATGAGGTACTGCCGATACAGTTGTGGTAGTCAAAATAAAAGGGGACCTAAGGTTAAAAACTAGTTTTGTTCAGGAGATCCATTTTAAAGATTAGGTCCCTTTCTATTTACGCTTAGAATCGTCGACTTCACTTTCATAAAACGCGCATATCTCTGGGAGGGAACACTTTTGGGGCATGGGATCGGTCTCATTCGATGCTCAGATGTTGTCCACATCAAAAAAAGAAAAAAAAATGAAAATTGATTTTTTTTACCCTTAGGTCCCATTCTCTATGCGCTGTCACATATACTTATAAATTATAATATGTTCCATTACTAAATGACAAAGTTCAACCTTCTAAATAGAACCAGAAATATTAAACCAACAATTGTCTTTTTTTTCAACCAATTCCAATTTATAATGTTAAATCGCCCACCCTGTATATGTTCAATCGATTTTAACAAAAAAATATTGTTTTCGTAAATTTAAATATGACATTAGTTTCAAAACCTGGGTCTGTTGGGTCCAAAAACCTATTTTCAGTTGGCTTTCGGAACATGCAGGAGTGCAGGGTATAATATAGCCAGCCAAGCCCGTCTCTTAGCTTTTTTATCTAGTTTTAATTAATATATGTATCACTAATGGAAAACATGGTACAATTGTAACATTTGTTGCGCAATTAACACTCGTTGGTACCGTGGTACTCTCAATCCAGTTTTGGTACAATTTACTGAATACTTTTTTATAAATTTCTTTACAGAAGGTTATGATACACTGAAATTTATTAAGGTAAATCTATCACCAAAACCAAGAAATGATACTCTTTAAAATTAAACTTCAGTCCATATGTTTTTGGAAGGGACATAGCACGACTCTGAATAAGACCAAAAGGTAAAATTTCAAGAAATTAAAATAATTTAATAAAATATTACGGAATATGAATAATTACGTTACAAAAACAGCAAGTATCTTAACATTTTTTAAGTAATTTCAGATATTTATCGGTGCTATTTTCTCCACTCGTTTTATAACTACTTGACCAACTGACGAGAAATTATATTAGTACCAGCTTCAAGTGTAAAACTTTCATAATAAGATTGATACTCTTATACTTAGTAGGGACATAAATACTGTTACACACGTTTTATGATGTAAAATAAAAAGTACTGAATGTTTTTGGACCAAATATTTTTTAATATATTTATTTATGTATATTGAATCAAAAAAGAATCTACTTCTTCGAAATGTCCGCCTTTTGCCTTTACACACTGGTCAATAGCTGCACGAACCTCGTCCATTGGAAACTTGGCCACAGCTCGAACCAAAGCAGTCTTAACAGATCCAATGTTGGGGTATCAAACCTTGTCCTCTAGAACCGTCCACAATTTGTAATCCAATGGGTTCAAATCTGGACTGCCTGAAGGCCATTCTTCAGAGGAAATGAACGCTGGCAAATTGTTTCGAAGCCAGGCCTGGGACGTTTTATGGTCCGGCGCAGAATCCTGCTTGAAAGTCCATGGCTGGTTTTGGAACAGGGATCTGATAAGAGGCTTCAAAACAGCTTCCAAAACGGTTTCTTGGTAAACTTTGGCCGATGTTTTGACTCCTTGTTCGCAGAAATGCAGGTCAGTGACCCCATCGTAAGCCAGGCCTGGGACGTTTTAGGCTTATGGGCCGGCGCAGAATCCTGCTGGAAAGTCCATGGCTGGTTTTGGAACAGGGATTGTTAAGAGGCTTAACAACAGCTTTCAAAACGGTTTCTTGATAAACTTTGGCCGACGTTTTGGCTCCTTGTTCGCAGAAATGCAGGTCAGTGACCCCATCGTAAGGGACACCCCACCAAACCATGACTGAAGCTAGGTGATGACCCTTTTCCACACTTGGGATAAGTTCAGATGCTTCCTTAGTTGACCGCGCATACACTATCATTTTGCTTGTTGAATTTTTCCTGAGCGGTAAAAATGTTTTCATCTGTGAACAAAAGTTTTCTTTGCAAGTTATCAGCGTGCTGCACCAAAAGACGTTTGCATTTTTCAATCCAATTTTTTTAAAGCTGCAGTCAATAAATGTCCGCTACGTCGTTCCAAAGCCCCAAGTCTTTTTTAATGATTCGACTTATGGACTTTTGCGTGATATTCATCTCACGGGTCATGATTTCCTGTTTTCGGAGCGGATTTCTGCGAATTCTTGATTTAACGGCTTTGATGACATGCGGTGTTTGAACAGAGCGTGGGCGGCCCGACCGGTGGCGGTCTTTTACATCACCAATCTCCTCAAACAGTTTTATGCATGGATCTGAACATGCGGCTAATCCCAAGTGGCCGGAGCGTTTTGAAAATATCGCTTTTTTTCATTTCACACTTGAAAAGCGCTATTACAGCGATACGGTTCTCATTGTCTGACCTCTCCATGATAAAAGTTGAAACAATTTTAAAATCCCAGTGAGGTTAGCATTCAAAACCTATATGACATTACCGGGGTATGTTCAGTTCTACTTTGAAATGGGTGTGTTCCATATTGTAACAGTATTTATGTCACTACTAAGTAGATAATGATCGTTTTAAAGGCACTATAGCTTAATCCGCAACAGATCCCCAATGGGCTATTCCAAACGATAGAATTGGGCATATTCCTAGGTAGAGAGTACATAAGATTTCGCCTTTCTCCTTAAAGTTATCACATCAGAACGAATGGATAGATTTCGCTACAAAAATAGCTAAATTTTCAAAAAAAAATTATAGCATTTTGGATATAAGAGATCTTTTAGAGTTTCGAATTCGACCAGTGATATTGCGGTTGTCGAAATCGACAAAAATGGTTCCGGTAGAACTATTAGTTTCTGCATATCCTTATGGCCCTATGTTCCACTTTGGAACGACGGAAATAAATATATCTGCATATTAGGGGTATTCTATTTTTTAACCTATGTTTTACATGCCCATTCACGATGAGAAACATTAAAAAAATGTTATCTGCGTTTTTAGTTTTTTATTTCATTCAAAAAAGTTCACGCACCAAACGATTTTAAAATTTACATGCGCATATACACTAGGGGTATTCTATTATATAGCAAAATATGATTCTCGCAGGATTATAATTACATTTAGTCCTATGAAGTATAAACAAAAAATTTCTGGCAAGATTCAATCCAAACATTTATTAATGCCAGATTTAGGCGAAAAAAGGATAAATTGGCAACACTGTCTATGGCATTTTGAAAGCAGGTGCTGATTCCTCTCAATATTATCAGAATATCATTTTTTTTGTTTTCAATGTGCATCGGCGAAATTAGTTTTGCGAATCCACATTTTATATGGGTCATAACGGGATGTTTTCCTCTAAGTTAAGTAGCCTAACTCTCTACACCAGAGTGTCAGCTCGTATTTAATTAGATTGCCTCGATGCTCCTACAGATCGTCCAATGCCTTACCAGGACAAATCGTTCATCAGCTGTACTTTCTGATTCTCAAGTAGTAAACACACAGATGTGTTTTCAGTCACTCAAATTAAATATTCCTACGCAATATTTCATCTTTCTTTCTCTAACCGACATACGAGTACATAATATAAAAGAGATCTCCTGAGTTTTAGACTGATAAAGAATAGTTTTTAAATACAAATTGTAAATCCCTCATTGTAATTGGCTTATCTTGTTGTTCCATTTCAGTTGGAATCCCGTCTGTCTAACTTGAAAGATTAATTTTGGTACCATTAGGAGAGTTTTGGTACAATTATAAGTATGTGGTCATTTTGGTACAATTTAAAGTTTAGTGAATTCCATCACTGACATGTATTCCTGATGAAACTTCTACAATATTTTAAGGCAATAAAAACTACAAATTGTTTAAGAAGTAAAAACTTAATGAACAACTTACAATATTGTGCGTTGATTGCATGAATTTCTTCATCACACCATTCTTGAATAATTTTTTTTATTAATTTTGCAAAAATATTCACCAAAAATGACTATTTGGTTCTGTTTATGTACAACGGTACTGGGGTCTATTAAATAGCCTTTCATGCTAAAGATTTTCCCGTCTTATCTATAAATTCAAAATATTCTTAATAAACGGCATGCGACGCATGTGAGGAAACCATTTTTAGGAAACATTAACAATGATTTCAACAACCATCCCTTAATATGATAGCACCGAACAAACACGCCTATTGTTATGGTCGATTAATGAATTATTTAGAATGACTCTGCCAGAGTTAGCAAATCTGACTAGCGAAAAAAATTTGTTTGAACATAACACAAAACAGGAAACAACTTCCTTTATTGTTAATGTTTAAACACGTTTTAAGGTTGCCCGGAAATGAACAAAACGACTGTTTTACAGATTGGCCTGTCAAAAGTGCTTCCGTTAATATTTATTACATCTACACGGACAAATACAATGTTATGGTGGCATTGGTATGCGTGCCAGCGACAATCCAGAGGCGGAATAAAACGTTGAGCAGGCCTAGGCATTTGTAAATGAAGCGACATAAACTGACTAAGGGAGGGCTAAATTTGTCATCATCCATCAGTTATTCCTATAAAGAAAGCAGAACTTCCAGATGCATATCTTCATTACAAATACCGCACTTACAAACAACTTTAATGTGCCCCAATGCCTGCACGCAGAAAAAAAGTATGGTTGGGGTAACAATATTCGAAGAGCATTGTTGGTTATATGGTTGTGGCACAACAATATTATGATCATCACAACAATAGTATGGTTCACACACAACCATACTATGATCCCCATAACAATATTATGGTCCTCACAACAATAGAATTATTCATACACAACCATACTATGATCCCTACAACCATATTATTATTCACATTCAACCATACTATGATCCCCACAACCATATTATGGTCCTCATTACCATGGTATGCTTAACGTACAACCATAGTATGATCCTCACAACCATAGTATGACTTACTCACAATCATACTATGATCCCCAACATTTTTTGTAAAGATTGGGTAAAGTTGTTATTTAACAATTAAGAATTTTGTTAAGTAAGTTATGTAGTGATAGGAGTGATTTATTGAACAGTAAAAAAATTATTTATTAAAAATATTTCAGTTATACTAATTCGTAGTTTGTTTAGAAACAATTTAATTATTTTTACTATTATTGCGTAAGATTCGTAAAAATAACATTGTCAAATTAAAAAAAGTACAATTTTGCCGGTATAAATGCCGTAATCATGTTATTGTTAACATAAAAGACATGAAAACAATACTTTTGTCCCACTAACCATATTTATATTGTTGCTACAACCATATTTTCATTTTTAAATTTAGCAACAATACTATTGTTATATTTCAACAATATTATTATTTCTGCAATCATACTATTGTCAAATTGAAATTCAAAAAACAATACTATGGTTGCGACTACCATACTTTTATTGCAGAGAACATACTATTGTTGCCGTGACCATATAGGAACCATATCTTTTCTCTGCGTGTGCCATCGGGCCTCCTTCGGACAGTCCTTTTAAATTCCGCCGCTGGGATATTGTATTTGCGTATGTACGAGGGATGCTCTTCCACAATTGGTTGTGCACTGAATTGGAAACTCGAAATCGCACAATTACATAGGAAGGGGATTCTTTGGGAGTCGAAAGATTTGTGTAACCTCCGCGTGCACCACACTGCGGTACTGAGTATTATGACTAAGTGCTGATGTTTGTGGCATCTCAAACGATTGGAAATAGAACTCAAATTTAAAAAAAAAATGATCAAGTTAGGAACAATATCTCAATTATCTAAGCGATGTTCGTCTGTCCTTTTATCGTTGTAATCAAAGAGTAGGTTGCCAATGTTAACCGATCTTGTCGATACATTGCACATTGTTCAGGCTTGGGCTAAGAATGACGAAGTACAAGTTGTGTGAAACGGTGAGAAGGTGAATTTTGAAATTTCTCGGGCTACGCGCATTCGGTGAGAATTTATTTTTTAATTCATAGTCAGATTTGAAACCGTGTTTTATTTTAGCTTTGTTCACAGAGAACCTAAAAAGTTATTCAAAATGCAGTCGAAAAGTCTTGAAGTCTGAACGCTACATCGCCATCCTCAGACCCCAGCAACGAATGTGGTAAAACCATGATCAATGGCTATACACTTAAGTGTTTTTTTACGAGGGCTGCTATTTATATAATTCAGGCCTAATCATAAAAATGTGAATATTTATCACCAAAAATGGTTTTATTCTTTTTCAAAGTATTCTCCAGCATGATTTATACACTTTTGCATGCGCTCAGACCAATTGTCGAAGCACTTTTTCCACTCCGATTGAAACACCTCCAAAACATTGTTTTTGAACGCTTCAACAGCATCTTATGGCGACGAAAATCGTTGACGACGCATTCTTTTCTCGATATTCGGGAATAAAAGGAAGTCATTGGGTGCCAAGTCAGGGCTGTACGGCGGATAATTTATCAATTTGTCGTTTCGGCCGGTCAAAAAGGCGCTGGTTTGAGCCGATGTGTGTGAGCTCGCATTGTCATGGTGCACAATGATTTGTCATCTCTTGTTCGTTTTTCGAATTTCTCCGAAGAGAATCAGGTTATTGCGAAACTGGATATCAGCTTATTGCGAAATTTTTGTCTCCGGGCTATGTGAGGAGTTGCACCATCTTGCTGAAACCACACAAAGTTGAAAGAAATTCTAATTCGGTGTAATTCTGAATCGAAAAACTCTCTTAACATGCTCAAATAACGTTCTCCTGTAACCGTAACGGTGTGATCGTTTTGTTCGAAGAAATAAGGCCCGACAATGCAGCGTGATGAAACTGCACACTACACTGTGACTCGAAGTGTATGCAATTCCGTCTTATGGAGTATCTGTGGTTTGAAATCACTCCACATTCGACAATTTTGTTTGTTTATGTTGCCCTTTAAATCGAAATGGGCCTCGTCAGACATGAAAAGACAGTTCAGCATTTTTTTCCTCTTCCACCATTTGAAGCATCTTCTGGCAAAATTCCAAGCGAATCGGGAAGTCAGCTACGTTCAGTTTGTTGGCCCTTTAAATTTAATATGGCACTAAGTCCAAATCATTGTGCATAATTGATTGCAATGGCTGGCTGCTCATACCCATTTGAGCAGATAAGCTTCTGGTCGAAACTCTTGGATTGTGTTGTATGGCAGCAGCTACAACAGCGATTGTTTCATCCGTCCGAACTAAAGGGTTTCGATGGTAAGATCTTCTGTTGACTGTCCCATGCTCGGCAATATTGTTAACAAGTCTCATTATGATTGTTGTTTTGGTTGTGGCGGCACATACTACCGGAGTGACAGCTCTTGCTACTTCGGGTCGATCCGGTGCTAAGAACCGGCTATCGTGGGATCCCATTATTGTCTATTTCTTCGGACTATTGAAGCGCTAACCGTGCGCCTATACTCTCTTTAAACCGAAACTTCGAACTCCAGTGCGTGATACCGCCGGATAATCTAAATTCTTATTTCAGTGCCCCAGTTATTTTTGTTAAATCTAAAAATCAATCTGCAAAATAAAAAAAAAATTAACCAAATTCATTAAATAGAACAAAAGTTATAAAAAGTGTTTTTGGTAGCGGCTTTCATCAGCCACCCTGTAGTAACTATATTATACATATAAGCGTCCCGCTCCAATAAATGTGGTAGTATATCTCGCAAAAGATAATCAATTACCTTTAAGACAACATGCACATGATGAATATTATGATCTACCTTTCCAAGTGTAATACGTATCCTATCTTGCCTTTCCACAATTTATTTATTTTGTCGGTGTGTCAGAATGACCACAAACGAGATATTTAAATGGAATACGTGTTCACCTTGGGAATGTGTAGTGCTGCAATTAACATACTCACCTCATACCAACCATGTACACTTTGTCAATTGGCTCAAGGCATACATGGATGTATACAAAATACTCGTACTTTGGCCCCATTAACATTGCGTGTATTCGACATCGATTCCAACACTTTTATACTGGAAAAAGTCATGGTCATTGGTGGATAGGATATTCTGCTTCCTGTACGGGGAAAAATAGTTTCAGTAGGAAATCACATCATCGGTAAGTTTCTGTAATACTTTGAAAGAATTCTGTGAAATGTTTAATTTTGTAATGTAAATTCAGCTTAAAGTAAATCACCGACCACCGAGTTATTTGACCAGGCATTGTGGCGTAATGTTTACTGAATATTTTTTATTAAAAAAATATTGTTTATCTCGTGTAACATTTTGAGACCTCTTGCGTCTATATTGTAATAGAAGGCTATTTTTAAAAAATTTCATGTCTGTATTTCCTGTTTATCCAAAACTGTTATCCTACTTTTCTTAAGCTCACTTTTCAGTTTCCTCCAAGCAATTACCCAAGAAAATGCAGTTCTTAATTCTTTGACGTTTGGGAATAAGGTCTTAAGTCAAAAAAATGCATTTTGAGTTTTTGATTGGGTTTAACTACATTTTTTTTCTGTTTCGTTTGGTATCAATAACTTAATTCTAGCACAACTGCATCCAATCGTAATCATTTGCTCTTTAGGCTATAAGTCAGAAAAATTCATATTTTGTTTGGTATTAAGGTCTTAAGTTGACTTAAGTCTTTGTGACCGAAACCTTTGAAACATTTAATATTCTTCTAAGGGCATAAGTTGACTTAAGTCGAAACAACAAAGAAAAGAAATCGGTTATTTCATCGCCTGTCTAATCTAGTTACCTAGCGTTTATACTTCATATGAATCGCAATACTCAATTGAGCGAATGAATTTGCATTTCTCTGAATTGGGTTCACATTATTTAATAACAGTTTACAACAGTTCCATCGCTATTTTCGGCTATGCCAAACATTTTTGATTCCGAAGATAGCGTTATGGATAAGGATTTTTTCCCAGAAGAAGAAGCCAGTGAAAGCGAAAAAAATGGAGTTGCAACTAGTCCATCAGCTCAAGTAAGTGAGGACGTAGTAGTTGATAACATGGGAAATAATGGTAAGAAGTATTCGAGGCGCATAAGGAAAGAAAGAACTAAAAATATTCATAGCGGCAAAAGTTATGTAAGTGTCAGCGGAAAAGTAATTAAGGCAAGGCAATTACAACATTTAAAACAATGCAGGAAAAAATGCAATTCTTTTCTTAAAGAAGAAATTATGAAAACGATTTTTGACGAATACTGGTCTCTTGGGAATCACGATAAAAGGGTAACTTTCATTGCAAACCTCATAAATGTTAAAGAAAAAGAGGTTTCTCGCAAAAGAAAAGCTGACAGTTTAAAAACTAGGGAAGTAACCTACGAATATTCCCTAGAAGTAAATGGCACAAGAGTTTCTGTGTGCAAGGGTTGTTTCAGTAGAACTTTAGACGAAAGTTTATATCAAATGCCATTAAAAATAAAATGCTTAATACATCCGGCATTACTAGCGATGATCAAAGAGGAAAAAAATCTCCGAAAAACAAAAAGTCTCAGGAGGAAATTAATGAGGTACGGGCTCACATAACATCATTTCCAAGCTATGAAAGTCATTACACCAGACGTACAAATAACAAGAACTTTTTACCTTCCTATTTAAATTTGCGCATTATGTACGACTTATACAAAGAAGGACGAGAAAATTTTGTTAGCCGTTCAATCTATGGGAGGGAATTTCACAATTTAAAACTCGCCTTTAAAAACCCAAAAGTGGACACCTGTTATAAGTGCGACACCCTTCAAATGCGCGTTGAAGTTGCTGCCACTCAAGAAAAAAAACAAGAAGCAGAAAATGACCTCCAAATCCACCAAGAGCAGGCTACTGCAGCGTATGATGCCAAAAAAGCAGATACGCTTGTGACACAAGACAATGCTCTAAAGAAATGCTTCAGTTTTGATCTACAGCAATGCCTGCCAACCCCATTTGTTGGATCGTCGGTAGCATTTTATAAAAGGCAGTTGTGGACCTTTAACTTAACAGTTCACGATAATGCTACAGGAGAGTCAACACACTATATGTGGCATGAAGCTCTAGCAGCTAGAGGGGGAAACGAAATAGCGTCCTGCTTATACGCTCATTTGAAGAAGCTACCTGGTAGCGTTTCTGAGGTGACATTTTACTCAGACACATGTGGGGGACAAAACAAAAACAGTCACGTGGCGGCAATGTTTTTAATGGCTCAGGCTAAGTTCCCCAATTTAACCATAAACCACAAGTTCCTTGTTCCGGGACATACGCATACGGAATGCGACGTGGATCATTCCATGATTGAAAAACAAAAAATGAAAACAAAAACACCAGTTTATCACCCCCATGATTGGTACCAGTTGGTAAGAACAACAGGCCTTAAAAAGAAGTTCCACGTACACGAAATGCAGTAAGAAGAATTTTTAGATTTTGCAGCTTTGTTGAAGACAGTTTTTGTATGCAGGAAAAAAAAATACTTTAAATGAACACTTCTCTTGGCATAGTGCACAATGGCTTCAATACAAGCAGAACGGCTTAGTGAGTTACAAAAACAGTTTGAAAGATTCCGAAGATTTCTAGATTTTAAGCTTCCTTAGGAGAGGAAAAAATAAAAATCTAAAAAAGTATACACTCCAAAGAAAATATAAAACTTTGGTCCCGATATCTGAGGAGAAAAAAAGGGATTTGTGTTCTCTTTTAAGCTTGATACCACCTGTGTTCCACAGTTTTTATATAAATTTACCTACTTCCTACACCGCTGTAAATGATGATCCTGATTTGGTACATGAAGAGGAGGAAGCAGAGACAACTTAAATTTTTTTTCTTGGTTTTTATTATTAACTTTATAATTATTAATTATTAAATTACTTTTATTGTTTATTATAATAATTTTTCAAGCTTTTGAATAAATGAGTTAATCAATTCCTATTTTTAACTAAATAACAACGTTTTATTTCCTGAATTAATTCTTACAAAAAAGCAAAACTTTTAGAAATGATACAAAATTTGTGGATCCTAAGGACTTAAGTCATCTAAAAAACGGTAAATACTAACAAATTTTAAAAAATGTGTTAATATTACTATAGGTTATCATATCCATGCTTGTTTCCGATCAGTTCCTTTTCAAACAAATTTTATCCTGATTTGCAAACAATTAAATAAATTTCAATTTAAAATTACGAAAAACTACAATTTCTGACTTAATACCTTATTCCCAAACGTCAAAGAATTACCACCTCTACTGATACTCCAAATTTGTAGCCATCAGTAGTAAAGCATTGGCAACAGAATTCGAATATTCCATATCTTAATATAGGGTGGGCGATTTAAAATTTGAATCAGCTGTAAAAAATACTGATACGAGGTCTGCTATATATATTTCTGGCCTAATAATGAAAATGCGAATATTTATCATCCAAAATGGTTTCTCATTGTTTTTCAAAGTACTCTCCAGCTTGATTTATACACGTTTACATGCGCTCAAACCAATTGTCGAAGCACTTTTTCCACTCTGATTGAGACACCTCCAAAACATGGTTTTTGAACGCTTCAACAGCATCTCCTGGCGACGAAAATTGTTGACCACGCATTTTCATAAAAAGAAGTCATTGGGTGCCAAGTCAACGCTGTACGACGTTTTGGCCGGCCAAAAAGGCGCTGGCTTAAGCCGATGTGTAAGAACTCGCATTGCCATGGTGTACAATGGTTCGTCTTTTCCTGTTCGTTTTTCGAATTTCTCCGAAGACTTCAGGCAAACAAATTGTGGTGTACCACTCAGAATTGACCGTCCTACGTTGCTCAAGCGGAACAGTCGCCACATGACCAGTTTTGGCGAAGAAACAGGTGACCATTTGCTTCGAAATCCTTCTTCCACGAACAACTTTCGTTTGAATTGACTCGTCTTTAAAGACCCACACCGTCTATTGCTGTTTTGTTTCAGGCCCATACGCATAGATCCATGATTCGTCACCTGTGACGATCTTATAAACGTCTTTTAAAGCACCGCGATCGTATTTTTTCAAAATTTCTTTGCGCCAATCGACACTAGCCTTTTTTTTTTGAGCGATTGTCAAATTGTGCGGGATCTAACGAGAACAAACCTTTTTTACGGCCAATCGAATGTATGCTGGTGGAAGAAATGCACAATGATGCCTCCATCTCACGGTATGTCACCTGACGATCTTGCATTATCAGTTTACGCACGGCATCAATGTTCTCTGACACAACGGCCGTTTTTGGACGACCTTCGTCTTTGAGCGAGCGTCGGCCACGATTGAATTCATTAAATCAGTTTTTCACAGTGCTATAGGATAATGCTTCATCGCCATACAAAGATTTAAGTTCATCGATGCAATATTGTCGTGATAATCCACGTCGAAAGTTGTGAAAAATGATCGCACGAAAATGTTCACGAGTTAGTTCCATTTTTTCGCCAAATTTGATTTTTTCAAGTCACTGTAAACAACACAAATGATGGTCGTACGTCAAAACGTTCTGAGTACGTTTATGCTAAAAAATGTCAAACTTTCCAATGGAAATGTCAGATGGCGCCAGACAACACTTAGTGTTGCCTGGGCCAGAAATATATAACAGCCCTCTTCATAGCGCAATAGATTGATTTTCGTACAGTTCAAAGACTATAGACAAAGGGTAATTCTCATTAATCATACGTAATGGAACTCCCGTATAAGTCATTTGATTTGTAGCCGAAGTAATCGTTGCCAAACACTGCCGAAGAAAACTCTTGGCGGGCTTAGAAACAGCTGTACAGTCTGCCTGGCAAACGTAGCCAATACATTTCACCAATTTTTTAGAAACAACAAAAAGGTCTCTGGCAAGAATAAAAACTGTTCATAATAATGAATAAAAACCAAATAAATGTAAACAAAACCAAAACATAGTTAGTAGGTTAATTTAATATTAAAAATTTTAACTGGAACTATATTTCTGGTTGAAAGAGGTAACCAATAATTAGTTAACATAACAATAAAAATGATTTCTATAACAATCTTCATAGTTAATAATACTACCAATTTCATTGTTTAATTAAACATGTATTGTTTTAATAAATTAACTATGAAATTTTAATATTAACAGTTTGCATGGTTAAAAACAATGCATTGTTAAAATAACAATAATTATTTTAATAACAATTTGAATGGTTAAAAAACTCAACAATGCATTGTTAAAACAACAATTACTATATTAAAATTACCAATTTTTATGGTTAAAAAATTCAACCATAGAATAGTTAAATTAACTATTACTATTGTTAAATACCAGTCAACAACAAAATGTTCAAATTAACCTTATAAAGGGTGTCCCAAGAAGAACGCAATTTTTAAATCTGGCAACATTCGAAGTGTCATTGTTTGACATTTGAACAATTGTTATTGTTTGTTAGTAGAAGGTACGAGGTTAGTAAAAATGGAGCGCTACACGAATGAACAACGCATTCTCATTGTGAAATTATTTTACCAAAATGGTGAAAATTTTGCGGCTACAGTTCGCAAATTGACGAGGCCCATTTTCATCTTGATGGCTTCGTCAATAGGCAGAATTGTCGCACTTGGGGTGCGGAAAATCCTCGAGTGATTCACGAGAAGCAAATGCATCCTCAACGTGTCACTGTGTGGTGTGGTTTTTGGGCTGGAGGAATCATTGGACCTTTTTTTATGAAAATGAGGCAGGTCAAGCGCAAACAGTCAATGGTGTTTGGTATCGTGGAATGATAACCAGTTTTTTCTTGCCTAGAATTGAAGAAATGAATGTGGAGGGCATGTGGTTCCAACAGGACGGCACCACATGTCATACAGCCAGAGAAACAATTCAATTGCTGCATCAGTCATTTCCCGGTCGTGTTATTTCGCGTTTTGGAGATCAGAATTGGCCGTCTAGATCGTGCGATTTAACACCATTAGATTTTTTTCTTTGGGGTTTTTTGAAGTCGATGGTTTACGCGAATAAGCCGACGACGACTCAAGCCTTAAAAGACGAAATTGGACGCTGCATTAATGAAATACCGCAGCATTCATGCAAAACGGTCATTGAAAATTTCATTAAAAGATCGCGTGCATGCCAGCAAAGCCGCGGCGGCCATCTGCACGATATATTGTTCCATACATAACCTCATTCTGTCTACTTTACGATATAATAAAGTTTCACGATTTTTTCTTAAATATCTGTGTTTTATTTAAAATTTAAAAATTGCGCTCTTCTTAGGACACCCTTTATAAGGTTATTTTTCTTCTTAGTGTTATTTTTCTTCTCAGTGTAGATCATTTGTTGGGCAAAAAAATCGGATCTGTTCTCTGTGTGTGGTCATCAACATTAAAAAGAGTCCGTTTTTACGAAGTCAGTTACAAACACAACTTCAAACACTTCGACCTTTCATACTACTGACATACAGTTCTTCTAACTAGAACTTCTCAATCCGACACTTTGAAATGTTTTGCTGGGTTATCTGGCCCTTTCGACAATGACCACTTGAGCGTATGAATAAATTGTACTGCCAGTGAGGCTAATAAATCAACAGACTCTCCGCCGTCAAGGCCGTTCATAAAACACCACAACAACATCCCAGGATCAGCTAAGCACATCCATAAGTATTTTCTATCTAAGGACATACGCTTAACTCAATGTTTATATGAGCCAATCTATCATCCCACCCAAAAAAAAAAAATAAAAATACGTCCAAACAACCAAATGTGGTTGGACACCAGAAAAAAAGAAACGGAAACAAAATAATAACTCCAACACAGACACGACACACACATACGCAAAACATCCACACAGAGGAAAACTTTAACGTGCCTCCAGGATACACTTGGCCTAGGAATGTGTTCATAGCAAACAAGAAAAAATGAAGGAAACACACAAGGAAGCCAATGAAATTGGCCCTTAAAATATAGACAATGTCTGCGACATTTGTCCTTATCATAAAATCTATTTCCGAAATCTTTTGGGAAAATTCAAATTAAAACATAGATAAATTATCGAAATGTTCCTCCTCGGAGGATTTGTTCGCAAGTCAAGGGCACGTCTGCCTAATTGTGTTGTTATGGCTTTTGCCAAAACGTGTAAGGTTGTCGACGAGCACGACTCAACATAAAAATGGACAACTGGAAGCCATTAGCTGCTAGGACAATGCGACGTGACAGAAATCTCGATAAACCACAGTTGGGGACAAACAAACACTAAAAAATAGTTGAACATTTAATGGGAACTAAGCTTAGATAGACGCTGGCAAACTTTACAGAACTATGCGGAGGATTGTAGAACAAGTTGGCAGAATTTAATTACAATCCAATTCCCCCCATTGAACTTTGAAATAAATTTCAAAACGCTTACTAATATTTTAAAGATGGGTCAGAATATTTAATACGTAACTAAAAAATTTTGTGAAGAAAACTTGAAAAGTAAGTTTTACAACAGTAGTTTGGGGAGAGCCTGGCCTTATAGAGTTCGGTTTTACTTTCAACAATTGCAGCAAGGCTTTCTGAAGAGGGTTGTCACGGACCCGAAATCATGATAAAAGTAGTGTGCAGCCACGAAAATCAATGTCACTTTGCCATTTTGTTAAAAACTTGTATTCTATTTAAATATAGAAGCAAGAGGTATTGAGCCGGTTAAATCCCTGTTCAATGTGTAAAAGCAACAGACCTTAATAAAACAAACGAGCTAAAAAAATTTGTTTGCTCGAAAACTAACGGGTGATCAATCTGGAAGTATTTTTTCAATAGGTTTTATTCACATAAAACGCGTGAGTTGTGTTAAACTTTAATATTTTTCTTTTCAGAATTGTTTGCCATTTCATCATGAAGAGATAGAAACTTCTCAAAATTGTTGTGCAACTGTATTATCAAAGAAGATCCGCTGTTTTCAACCAAATCTTTGTTCAGTGATGAGGCCCATTTGCCGCATTTGATCAATAAATCAGCCAGAAGAGGTTTAAGCGGTACCATTACAGCCAGAGAAAACCACGGTTTGGTGCGGTTTATGGGCTGGTGGAATCATCGGTCCATATTTTTTTTTAAAATTATGATGGCCGGAACATAACCGTGAATGAGGCTTACTCTCGCGCCATAATATCGGACTTTTTGCTACCTCAAATTAAAGCCCATAATCTTGACGACACTTGGTTTCAACAGGACGGTGCCTTTTGTTATACAGCTGCTTTAACAATAGATCTATTAAGAGGTCATTTCACACAGCAGCTAACTTCACGTTTCGGACCGGTCCGTTGGCCGCATAGAACGTGTGATATCACACATTTAGACTTTTTTCTTTGGGGATACGTAAAGTTCAAAGTCTATGCTGATAGACCAGCTACGATTCAGGTTTTGGAAGCCAACATTACTTGTGTCATTAACCCCATGCCGGTCGAAATGCTCGAAGGAATCATCCAAAAATGGACACTCAGAATGGATACCCTGAGGCGTAGTTGCGGCCAACATTTGAAGGAAATTATATTCAAAAAATAATTGTTTCCTTTCGAATGAACAATAAAGATTCCACACTTTTTTTATATAACCAACACTCAGGGGATGCCTCCTATACATGCCGGGCATTGCGTTGGCGAGTGGAAAGTAAAGGATTGGAGGGGAGAAAGAGGGAGTAATGATTTACGCTTGCCTTGAACTTCTGGCTGTCGCAATTAGTGGGAAATACATTTGCCGGAAGTCGATTCCACATACGGACTGTACGAGCGAAAAACGAATTCGATCTGTAGTGTATAGTGCGGCCAACTGGCCAATCGATAACAAACGGGTGTGAATTCCTAGAAAGTCGCGTATCCCTGCCGAACATCCTCACGTCAGGAAAAAGGCAACGGATGTCTGATGAACACACACCATGAAAGTAACGATAGAACAGCGCCACGCAACCCACATTCCAACGACGCTCAAGGGAAACAATAGAGTTGGCTACCCTACTGTCACATATCAGCGCCATCGCTCTCCTTTGGAGCTACAAGGATGATTTTGGAGCACCTTCCCATATATGGGAGTTGTATTCCATCTTTGGCCTGATGAAAGTTGTATAGATATTGAAAAGATCAGAAGGAGTGAAATATTTCTTGCACCGCTTTCAAAAGCCTATGCACTTGAGTGCTTCTGATTGTTCAATGTCCGTACCATCGATAGAAATTGAAGTTATTGTTGGGTCAGCGAATCGCTTGTGAGACAACAAGCAGCACTGTGTCTTACGTGCATTAAAATCTACTCTATTCACTCGACCCCATTCGGAAATTGCCAGTAGATCCCGGCCAAGTGTCTCAACCATAATTCGCCTTTTGTCTTCAATATCTTGAAGACTCGGCCTAGGTTACTATTATCTACGAAAGAGTAGATTGGATTCACGGTCTGACCCAATAGATCGTCAATGAAAATAAGAAACAAAGAGGGAGAAAGGACAGAGCCCTGGGGTACACCTGCGGTCAGCCTACTCGTATGTGTGTTGGATGAGAACCCATCTACAACAACTCTAATAGTGCGATCTCTAAGAAAGCTCGATATAAATCGAGCAAACGTATTACCGACACCAAAAGCGATCAGCTTTGATATGAGTGCACCGTGCCAGACTATCAAAACCCTTGGAGATACCTAGAGCCACGACCTTACTCTCACCAAACTGGTGGATAGACCGACTCCAACGCTCCGACAAGAACGCCAACAGGTCTCCGGTAGAGCGGTTTCTACGGAAGCCATACTGTCGATCACTTAGCTAGTCGTTAGTCTCTAAATACCTCACAAGATGATGGTTTACCATGCTCTCCATTACCTTGAAAAGCGCAGAGCAAATCGCTATTGGCCGATAATTCGCAGGATTATTGGCTTCATCCTCTTTAGGGATCGGCTGGACGTTCGCAACCTTCCAACACGCTGGGAAAACTCCCGCACGGTAAGCAAGGTTATATAGGACAAGTGCCGAGATACAATCCGGGCCCGGGGATTTATTTACATCGAGGTTCGCAAGAACCCGTTCGAAAAAATATCTGAGGCATGGAACTTGATACGTTTTCCATCGCGGGGAGTGGTTGATTGCTTTCCAGCAAGGAAGAATTTCTTGCAAATATTTCAGCCAAAAGGTTAGCTTTATCAACCGGGTCAGTGAATGCCTGGTCGTCTTAAACAAGAGTTGGGATAGATGAAGAACTTTCCTTTACTCTTCCTACAAACGACCAAAAGCTCTTACTTCCCCTGGGAGAAGTAAGAACCTTTGTACGTAGACGTTGTTCGTGCAATTCGAATCCATAGTATTTTTTTAATTATGAAAAAAATACCTCTCGATTGATCACCCGATATTTAAAGCACTTCCCTACTATTGTATAAATGACTGCTATTTTTTTTTATTTTTTTTTTAAAAATATATAAAATTTTTTAAATCAAAAACTGCCGCCCTTATAAAACAGATTTGTTGCCAAACCCGATTTTTTTGCCAACCAAATGTTTACGGTTGCATGTACCTTCATTGTATTCCAAGGCTACAACCGAATGGTGATTGGGTACACGGATATTTTAAGAATGGGAAACTGACAGTATCGATTGAAAAGACATACAGGGTGTCCGCCGGGAAGGTATACTACTTTGTTTTGCCGCCATTTTGATAAGCATAAGTCGTCACAGTTTATATTTGGCAGTCGTGAAGTAGAGACGTAGAAAATTTATTATGGAAAAATATTCGATAAAGCGTGAAGTGAATGATTTCGAAGAAAGAGTGTCTGTAGCTGATAGGCCCAAGCATGGACCACAACGTACTGCAAGATCGGCTGAAAACATTACTGATGCTCAAAACAGTCCATCAACCTCAATTCGATGCCGTGCCCAGGAACTTGGTCTTCAAAGAACAACTTTGGGCACAATTTTGCACAAGGATTTGCATTTGTTTCCATTTAAGATTTAGTTGAAACAAGAGCTTCTTCCACAAGAAAATTTTCCCCGCCGTACATATGCCAATAGGATGATAAAGCTCGCCCATGACAACCCCGATATAAATGAAAAAATCATAATGAGTGCCGTTGCATAATTGAATGGATATGTGAATAAACAGAATAGTCGGTTCTGGGCAATGGAAACCCCTCAAATTATTCATCAGTCACATTTGCATCCATTAAAAGTGACAGACAGTCTGGTGTGTAATTTGGTCAGGAGGAATCATTGGACCTTACTTCTATGAAAATGAAAACGGCCTAACGGTAACTGTCAATGGGGAACGATATCGTGATATGATTACAAACTTTTTAACGCCAGAACTGCATGCTTTCGGCTTGATTAACATGTAATATCAACAAGACGGTGCCACATCACATACAGCCAGGACTACAATGGAATTATTGCGAGACCTCTTTCCACAACAAGTTATTTCAAGAAATGGTGATGTTAAGTGGCCTCCACAGTTGTCTGATTTGCTGCTCCGGACTTCTTTTTGCGGTGATATCTAAAGAGCAAGGTTTAAGCAAACAACCCAGAAACGCTTGAGCAAATCGAAGAAAATATTCGTGATGAAATTAACAAAATACCGCGTGAAATGTGTGAGAATGTAATGAAAAATTTGCTCAAAAGGGCTCGCATTTGTGAGGCTAACAGAGGCGGACATTTATCTGATATTGTATTCTATACATAATTGCCGACATTAAATAAAATATTTTTCAATATAAGATCCATTTTCTTTCATTGAATCTAAAATTATAAACAAAGTAGTATACTTTCCCGACGGACACCCTGTTGTATCGGTAACCCTAATTTAAATAATTATTTTAACAAAATTTTTACATGTATTGGATGTTGTTATAGATAATTGGCTGTAAGAAATCTATGAATTCGGTTGTCATTACCACTAGCATTTGTTTGCCATACCACTTGATAAGTCAATTTTAAGTATTCGGTTATCTGACCGAAATAATCTAATTTTATTTATTAAAAGATTTAAAAATATTTATTCTGTTATTTGACTTATGAACGCGAACTTTGGGTTTATTTATTTTTATGCACAAGTCGAACGATTTTATGCATTCAATCAGTAAAGTTGGTCTGCTTACGTAGATAACTTTTTTAGTAGAGTAAAGTGAAATTTTATATCTAAATAATTCCGTCTACTTAAGGGTTAATGTGACAAAAAATAAATCAAATCAATGCTTGTAGTCTTTGCTACAGTAGTGGAAAAACCATATAAAACTTCCAATTGGTCATATATTGTAGGTGAATAAGAATTTTAATATTCAAATCTCTTCTATGTGTCGATTTTGGATTTAATTCTGAAAAAAACTTATTCATTAAATTTTATTTAAAATTTTTATTCTTTTAAAAACGACAAAAAGTTTTAGTTTATTTTGGAGATATTCCAATTTTATTTACGACTTATCAGTTATTGTCAAGTTTGAGGCTATAAGCAACAAAACAGATGTTGGTGTTTTTATATTTTATCTAGTTTTAAATAACACAATACTTAGAAAAGTATACGTCGTTTATCATCAGGGGTAATCAATTTAAATAGTAAAAGCACCACAGGACAGAAGTAAAACAATTGTTCAGAATACAACGATTGCGCTGGCTTGTACAAGTCAGTCGAAAAGAAATAAATGGTCCATCAAAACGATAACTATCGCTAACTGGGAAGACCAATACTCTGGCGGACGAGAGGTGCCATTAACGCTCAGAACTACATTCAGACATCCAAACGATTACAATGTGCTTAAGTTCTACCACTCGTACAAAAGATCTAAAAAAAAAATTTCTACGAGTATTACAATCTTCATAGTAACAGTTAATTGTTACTTTGAAGATTATTAATATTAACAATTTTATTGTTAAATTGAACATGTATTGTTTCAATTAATTAACTATGAAATTTTAATATTAACAATTTTCATGGTTAAAAACAAATGCATTGTTAAAACAACAATAATTATTTTAATAATTACACGTTTAATGGTGAAAAACTCAACACTGCATTGTTTAAACAACAATTATTATTTTAAAATTAACAATTTTCATGGTTAAAAAATCTAATCTTGAAGATTAGATCGATATCATGGCGCGATAGCAAGCACCATTCACGGTTACATTCCGGCCATCGTCATTATTGGAAAAATATGCACCGATGATTCTACCAGCACCGTGGTTTTCTTTGGGTATAATGGCAGCTCCTGAACCTCTTCTTGTTGCTCTTCATCCCAAATGCGGAAATTTTGTTTATTGACTTTGCCGTTGAGCCAGAATTGGACCTCATCACTGAACAAAATTTTGGTCGAAAAACGTTGCTTACCAAATGTTCATTTCCATAATACTTATACAGTCGCACAAATTGGAGACGCTGCGGTGTAAGTCTTTACATGATGAAATGGCAAACAATACTGAAAAGATACAAAAATAAAGTTTAGCACAACTCACTCGTAATCGGTAAAAAAAAAACTATTGAAAAAAATACCTCTAGATTGATCACCTGTTATAAGCTTATTTTTATTTTCTTGTGTATTTTCATTAAATTGTTTGAAATGATCAGTTCCATATAGATTACTCTTCCGAGAATGCTTGAAATCTTCGCAGTTTTACTTGGAGCCATGTCTACTTAATACTCTTCACCAAAAAAAAGGAGTATATATTAGTTTGGCATGCCGTTTGTAACACATTGAAATACTTATCTGCGACCATATAAAGTACGTATTTTATTAATCGTCTTGAAATTCAAGGCCATGTCCGTCTTTTGAAAAAACGATTCACTCCAAATGAAAAAAGCTTGAATCTTCAAACTTACTAGTAGACGACTTATTTAAATTTAACAACATCCCATTAAGGAACACGGGAAACATCTTTAAATCAGTAAGCTGTGCACAATTCCAAGTCTTATTTTCACTGACCGGCCCTACTGTTTAACGAAGGCTAATGCCTTTTATAGAGAAGTTATTTTATGGCTTAGAGGTATGTCTTTTACTCGTAAAGTCGCCGGTGTTTAGAAGGTGGAAACCCGCCGCCGAAAATTGTTTAGATATTTTTACTCCGGGGGTAACCTAAGTTTTCTAGCATGATAGTCGTACACATTTTCATAACACAACAGTGGCCCACTATAGACAATGTGGGGCAAAATTAATAATGGAATTTGTTTTTTTTTTATAATTTTATACTAACCTAAAAAAAGAATTTTGAGTAATAGAAATCATTGTTGGACTATGACCGCTCCATTGCGTACTTGCTTGTATTCCGCAGATGTCTACTTAGTTTACAAATGTCAAATATGACTGACTTACGACACCTTGCAAAATCTAAATTATCTTCTGATAGTGTAATTAATTTTGCCTCACCTTGTTTGTCTAATAGTCGGCGTTCAGTTGGTATTAAAAATTGAACATATCGAAAAAATTGAACAAAGTTTCCCTTTGAGGAACTAAAAAAGTCATGATAAAATTTTGAATTGTAGGACTTTTTGCAGAAACTAACCGTAATCTGAAGCTACTATTACCGTTCCCGCATCGTATGAGAGGCAACTATAACTTATCCCACTTTTGAACTGCTGTAACGAACTACCGACTATAGTCAATCTGACCAGCCAATTTGATATTGCCAAGCTTATACCGAGGCTGATAAAAACGAGCAAACTACGGAGTTCCCTACAACCGAGCCTTCTACCAAATCTGCAGTAGCCGACTACCGATCCTGCTATAGTCGAACAGAATACCGAACCAGCTACTGCCGAGCCTATACCGAGGCTACTATAACCGAGCGTACTACCTAATCCTCCATACGTACTAACGAATTGCTATACGTACTACCGAATCCGCTATAAACGATCTCAGCACAATATTTGTTGTAACTTACCTGATTATCGACGACCTTATACGAGGGCTGCTATATATATTTCTGGCCTAATAATGAAAATGCGGGTTATTTATCATCAGAAATGATTTTTTTGTTTTTCAAAGTATTCTCCAGTATGATTTATACAATTTTGCATGCGCTCAAACCAATTGTCGAAGCACTTTTTCCACTCCGATTGAGACACCTCCAAAACATGGTTTTTAAACGCTTCAACAGCATCTTCTGGCGACGAAAATTGTTGACCACGTATTTTTTTTCTTGTTGTGCGGAAATAAAATGAAGTCATTGGGTGCCAAGTCAGGGCTGTACGGCGGATGACCCATCAATTCGACGTTTTGGCCGATGTGTGAGAGCTCGCATTGTCATGGTGCACAATGATTCGTCGTTTTATGTTCGTTTTTCGAAAATCTCCGAAGACTTCAGACAAACAAATTGTGGTGTACCACTCAGAATTAACCGTCCTACGTTGCTCAAGCGTTACAGTCGCCACATGACCAGTTTTGTCGAAAAAACAGGCGACCATTTGCTTCGAAGTGCTTCTTCCACGAACAACTTTCGTTGGATTTGGCTAGTCTTTGAAAACCCACCAGGTTGATTGCTGTTTTGTTTCGGGCTCTTACGCATAGATCCATAATTCGTCACCTGTGACGATCTTATAAACGTCTGTTGAAGCACCGCGATCGTATTTTTTCAAAATTTCTTTGCACCAATCGACACGAGCCTTTTTTTTTGGACGATTGTCAAATTGTGCGGGATCCAACGAGAAAAAACCTTTTTTACGACCAGGTGTTCATGCAATATCGAATGTATGCTGGTGGAAGAAATGCCCAAGGATGCCTCTATCTCACATGACGATCTTGCATTATCAGTTCAGGCACGGCATCAATATTCTCTGGCACAACGGCTGTTTTTGGACGACCTTCATCTTTGAGCGAGCGTCGGCCACTATAGGATGGTGCTTCATCGCCACACAAAGATTAAGGCTCATCGATGCACTCTTGTCGTGATAATCCACGTCGAAAGTTGTGAAAAATGATCGCACGAAAATGTTCACGAGTTAATTCCATTCTTTTGCCAAATTGATTTTTTCATGTCACTGTAAACAACACAAATGATAGCCGTACATCAAAACGTTCAGAGTACGTTCAAGCTAAAACTGTCAAACTTTCCAATGGAAATGTCAGATGGCGCCAGAAATATATATATAGAACCCTCGTATCGAGACTTAAAACCGAGCCAACTACGGAATTTGCTATAATTCTACGAAATCGGCAGTAACCGACTGCTGATAGTTAAATAGTCGAGCAGAATACCGCATCAGCTACTGCCGAGCCTATACCGAGGCTACTATAACCGAGAGTACTACCGAATCTGAAATACGTACTACCGAATTGCTATAGGTACTACCGAATCCGCTATAATCAATCTCAGCCATAAATTAGTTGTAACTTGCCTGATTATCGACGACCCTATTAACCGATTACTGACAGTGACAGTGTCTGTACCAGACAATAGACAGAGTCAGTACCAGATAACCTAACCGAATAATTCATTCATTGTTGCCCATTAGATTACCTGTTGTTAGTTGGTATCGTTCAATGCTAAATATCGATAACCTTTAATCGACCCTAGGAAATGATCGCCGCCAATAGTGACCCTCTTAATCAATACATGGTCCTTAAGGTTTGAGGGAACTTTGTTAGACCCTAAAAGTGACTAAATTTGTCTGAGTCGTCCATTTTAAACTTGGGTTTCCTAAAAAAAAAAATAATAAAAAAAAATATAAACCTTAGAAAAATTTCTTCTATATTTTAATTATATTATAGAGTAAGGGAATATTTAAATAGTGTATCTGGCAAATACCGACCTTCGCTTTCCACTCACTGCTGCATACGTTTTCAGAAGTTTTTATGAACTCTAACAATCATGTCGACTGGTATTCTGGCAATTTCAGCCTCAATATTGTTAATTAGGTCTTCCAAGATGTTGGGACGGTTGATATACACCTTCGACTACAAGTAACCCCAAAGGAAAAAATCGCATGGAGCTAAGTCGGGTGAGCGTAACGGCCAGTTCACATCACCCCTCAGAGAGATAAGCCGTACAGAAAACATTTGCCTCAAACAATTCATGGGAACATTCACTGTGTGTGCAGTGGCACCATCCTAGCACCGGAACCATGTATCCTCTAATTGCATTGCCTCAAGAGCCGGCTGAACAAAATTCCGGAAATCCCAAGAGCAAGTGATAGCTTCCGGAGCGTTTTGGAGATTGCAGTACTGCTGCTTTAACTCTTTCGATGTTTTGTGGTGTTTTAATCCTTCTCTCAGGTCTCCTTCGTACACATGACACATTTCCTGATGTTCTCAGTGAAGTTACCCAATTTACAATTGATTGCCGTCCAGGAACACGTCCGCGTGGGGAAACAGCGCATCTAAACGAAAAGCACGCTGCACTGCAATGATTGAGTGCGTAAATACGCTTGAACACAAAATGACCTCTCCTCACGTGTCCGATGCATGATGGCAACTGAAAGGCAGACGAATACAAATCTCCCGTCGGTCACTATAAGCCACGCACACTCTCCACTCTCTTCGTCTAACAGTGCCGCCACAGCCTGCAGTGCAAAAAAACAAATTTTCGCGCTCCACCCTGTATATAAATAGGTACATGTGACGCGCAAAATAGAAAGGGACCTAAGGGTAAAAACCAGTTTTGTTCAGGAGAGCCATTTTAAAGATTTAAATACGTGTATCTTTGGTGTACCATCACTTTCATAAAACGCGCATATCTCTGGGAGGGAATACTTTTGGGCATGGGATCGGGCTCATTCGATGCTCAGATGTTGTCCACATCACATATGCGGGTGTATAGGTTTATACGGAGAAAAGTTTTCGGTTTTTATGTTAGCGTGAGCAATTCTAGGATGCAACTGAAAGATTCAATTTTTTTAGTAATAAGAAACAAATTATCAGTTGTCATTAGCAATTGTTGGTACCATCGAACAATTTTTTACAAATCTGTTAGTTAACACAACAGGTTGTTCCGACAAACAAAAATTTGAATTTGATTTGATAAATTTAACAGAATTGTTTGTTGTGTGTATCATTCCTTTTTTCTTATTGTGCGTTGAACAGAATTTCCTTTAAAATAATTAAAATTTTATGATTGCAACTCAAAGTCTTCTCGTCCAGCAACATTTTTGTAGTTTCGACTGATTTTTCTTTGTGGGCACAACTGCTACCATTTTAAATTTAAAGTTAGAAGTTGGGCTAATCTCATCTACCTGTTTTATTTGCCAAGACCTATTTTCAAACCACCAGTCCTGGCGTTAACTTTTTTTATTCTATCCCTTTAAAAACAATCAAACTTTCCTTTTTGTCCTTTTTAGGAAGTCATCCTTTCTCTTCTCTTTAGACGAACAAAGCAAAAACATTTCGTTATTAAATAAAACACATCTGAGAATTCTAAATCAAAATTTATTTCAAATACAATTTAAACAATTTCAGATTCCCAAGACACCGAGAATGGCTTGCCAACAACCGAATACTGACAATCCGCCACATTTGTACTTTCCAGTTTTCTTTAAAAGGGGTGAGAAAAAAGAAATTCGAAGAAAACAAAGAAGATAGAATACCAGGACTCCAAGGACAACAGTAAATTGTAAAATGAAAGGATAAAAGATATGTAAAAGTGAAAGAACGATTTTTGTTTGCCGGCTTAAGAGTAATTAAAACTTTACTATGTTCGGATGGGTACTTGAGCCATCTTCCGCTGCTACTGCTGCTACGCAAGAGTGGGATCATATTGCTTTTGTTCCCATTTCGGGCTGCATTCTGACAGGCCGTAAAAAGCAATTTAATTGTTGATGTTGACGTTGATTTGGCTGTGAAGTTATTGGCCTTTCCCCCCCTTCAGGAGCACAAATCCTCCACTGACTCAGCCTGCAGGAGCACCCGATGTTCGCCCTTCTTCTTGGAAGGCAGTTTCGTTTTGCCTCTCCTGTTTACCACACCATCGTCCTCGTCCATCATGCGTAGTATGGTGGTCTGTAAGTGCAAAAAGGAAAAGTGGAAGAGAAGAAGAAGAGGAAATCAGACGTAAGTACAATTAAATTTTAATTATATCACTGCTTGAACACTTTAATAAGGATAATGAATGAAAAGCATAAAAGGAATGTTATGTCCTTAAATTGAATGTTAGTGTCGGACTAAAAGCTTTTCGCTATCCTCCAGTGACCAGAAAACAATGAAATAAAGTTTAAAATCCCAATCAATGTTCGTTTGAAAGGTGCGGGCAGTCTCTAATAAACACAATGTGAGACCATTAAAAATCTAAAAGTGGCGGCGACCAAAAGGGCATTTAATGCAGTTGTGCGCGCCAAAATAGCACAGTTGGTATTTATAGTTTTCTGATGGTTTTGAATTTCCTTGAGGTAATCTTAAGCTTTTTAAATATCTAAATAGCGCAGTGGGTATTTAAAGTTTATGTTGGTTTTGAATGTGCTTTTCTGGGAGTAAACTTAAGTTTTCTGTAACTATGGAAACTAATTATCGAAATGTGAAAAACCTTGAGAAGGTTGCTATATATATATTTCTGGCGCCTTCTGACATTTCCATTGAAAAGTTGACTTTTTTTTAGCATAAACGTACTCAGAACACTGACTTTTTTGTTGTTTACAGTGACTTGAAAAAATCAATTTGGCCATAAAATGCAATTAACTCGTGAACATTTTCGTGCGATCATTTTTCACAACTTTCGACGTGGATTATCACGACAATAGTGCATCGATGAACTTAAATGTATGGCGATGAAGACCATCCTATAGCACTGTGAAAAACTGGGTTAATGAATACAATCGTGGCCGACGCTCGCTCAAAGACGAAGGTTGTGAAGGTCGTCGTAAAACGGCCGTGTCAATGTGCCAGAGAACATTGATGTGCGTAAAATGATAATGCAAGATCGTCATGTGACATACCGTGAGATAAAGACATCCTTGGGCATTTCTTCCACCAGCATACATTCAATATTGCATGAAAACCTGGCCGGTAAAAAAGGTTTGTTCTCGTTGGATCCCGCACAATTTGGCAATCGCTCAAAAAAAGGCTCGTGTCGATTGGTGCAAAGAAATTTTGAAAAAAAATACGATCGCGGTGCTTCAAAAGACGTTTATAAGATCGTCACAGGTGACGAATCATGGATCTATGCATTTGAGCCCGAAACAAAACAACAATCGACCGTGTGGTGACATACCGTGAGATAAAGACATCCTTGGGCATTTCTTCCACCAGCATACATTCGATATTGCATGAACACCTGGCCGCAAAAAAGGTTTGTTCTCGTTGGATCCCGCACAATTTGGCAATCGCTCAAAAAAAGGCTCGTGTCGATTGGTGCAAAGAAATTTTGAAAAAAAAAATACGATCGCGGTGCTTCAAAAGACGTTTATAAGATCGTCACAGGTGACGAATCATGGATCTATGCATATGAGCCCGAAACAAAACAACAATCGACCGTGTGGTTCTTCGAAGACGAGCCAAATCCAATGAAAGTTGTTCGTGGAAGAAGCACTTCGTATCAAATGGTCGCCTGTTTCTTCGGCAAAATTGGTCATTTGGCGGCTGTTCAGCTTGAGCAACGTAGGACGGTCAATTCTGAGTGGTACACCACAATTTGTTTGCCTGAAGTCTTCGGAGAAATTCGAAAAACGAACAAGAGAAGACGAATCATGGAGCACCATGACAATGCGAGCTCTCACACATCGGCTCAAATCAGCGCCTTTTTGACCGGCCAAAACGTCGAATTGAGGGGTCATCTTGGCACCCAATGACTTCTTTTTATTCCCGCACAACAAGAAAAAAATACGTGGTCAACGATTTTCGTCGTTAGAAGATGCTGTTGAAGCGTTTAAAAACCATGTTTTGGAGGTGTCTCAATCGGAGTGGAAAAAGTGGTTCCACAATTGGTTTTAGCTAATGCAAAAGTGTATAAATCATGCTGGAGAATACTTTGAAAAACAATTAAACCATTTTTGATGATAAATGCTTGCCTTTTCATTATTAGGCCAGGAATATATATAGCAGTTCTCGTATAATACTCGTCTAAACAAGAGTTTTTTATTAGATTTGGTTGCAATTTATGTTGTTGCGCTGTAAGCGCTAGTACCTACAGAAAATGTGTCAACATAATTTTTAGTGTCTCCAATAGTTTTAGAGTTATGTATTAAAAAAAATGTTCCAATTTTCCTCGATTTCATTGGGCAACCAAAAATTTTTTTTTCTTAAATTGCCATTTTTGTCGGATGTACCTTAATTGTTTTGACCATCAAATTTGTCTCAAAAGCCACATCATTTAACTCAAGTTTAGCTTAATGACCAAGTGAGAGATTTGGAACTGACCGAAGAAAACGCAGAACTACTTGCTTCTTGCATCAAACAATATACCATGTTGGCCCCCAGGTGTTAACGTATCGTATTACAAATTAACAAAAATGTACATAAATAAATAAAATAAATAAATTAGCGAACTGTAACGTTAAAATAAAGAAAAAATTAGCAAACTAGATTCTTTTAAAAATGTGGTACTACTACAAATAGGGCCATAACTTCCATATTTATGCATAGATATCCTAAATACGGGTTGTTTTCTTCGTTAGGATGCTAGCTATTGAATTATGAAATAAAAGGAAAATTTAGGTTGTTTTCTTCTGCTATTGCTAGCTACTCAAAAATAAAATAAAAATAAAAGTTAATAACTCATTAAAATTTTTTATGAATTTATTTGCTTCAACAAAAATCGATTTTTTAAGAGAATAGAAAAAATACAAATTTTTGTTATCTTTTTTTCCACTGTTCGTTTACTTCTACATAAAAATGTTGTTCATAACATTTATAGCACAGGGTGGGCCAAAAGTTACCATGAGGCTTAAAACTTTTTAAACGCATCCAAATCCAATTAAAATTATAGTTTTTCGAGCATTATAAATATGTTCACACCTGAGGTTACCAACTTCGGAGTCGTGCCACACGACACCTTTTCTGACAGGAGGTCTAGATTTATTTTTGGAAACTGAAATGGATCTTACCTTTAGCTCATGGATCTACGACACATCAACACAACAGAAATTAAAAATTTATTTTCAAAATATTTTATTTTCCAACCACTGTGCGCAATTGTGTTCATTCATGGCGGGAACACTCTAACTTACTCTAACTTGAAAATCTTGCCTCTACATCGAATTAGTTATTGGTCTAGCTTCATATTATTCTTGTTCACCACCAAACCAATTTTCGCTGACTTCTATCATGGGATTAGATACAGATCGTACAGTTTTTCCCTATGGAGTCTATGTTATCTGGGACTGTATCGATTTTGTTGCTGTAGCGGCAAACCGATCTCGATCCCACGACAGCCGGTTCTACGCACCGGATCGACCCGAAGCACCAATTCTTCGGCCAAGCGCTGTCACCCCGGTACGGTTTGCCGCTACCGTACGGTTTACGGTTTATCGATTTTGTCGTATCGATTGCTGCTTTTTCCGCAATTCTCTGCAGCAGAATTTGACAAGAGTCATCTAAGAGGTCTCCCTTTACATCAAATGGTTCGGGAAGGTCCTTCCACAACTTATAACTTATTGGACTTGGTTTTTTTCTGACCACGAAATTATATACGAGGGCGGTTCGGAAACTTCTTAGCCTAGCGCGGTATAAACATAAAAGTGGAGTGTTTTGGAACCCTCCATCTCTGCTATGATCACATGTTAAATTTTGTTTCGATCTGGCAACTCCTTCATATAGAAACAGATGTTCACAAAAGACGCATCCGCGATTTTTTACAATGGAAAAATTAGAATTGCGTGGTGTCATTAAATATTTGCATAAAAAAGGTTTATCGGGACAAGAAATTCATAATGGTGAATGTGTTAGGTGAAAGTGCTCCTTCATATGCAACAGTAAAAAATTGGGTTGCTGAATTTAAACGTGGTCGTACAAGCATTGAAGATGAACCACGTAGTGGACGTCCAAAAACAGCAACAACAACAGAAATTGTAGCCAAAGTGCATGATATGGTATTAAATGATCGACGGATAAAAGAACGTGAAATAGCTAATGTCATGGGCATCTCAAATGATCGAGTCCATTTAATTTTGCATGAAGAACTACAGATGAAAAGGCTTTCTGCAAGATGGGTGCCGGACTTGTTAACAGTCGACCAAAAACGCATAAGAATGAACATTTCTCAAGCTTGTTTGGATCGTTTTCAGCGAAAACAAATGGATTTTAAGCGTCGTTGATGAGACATGGATCCACCACTATACTCCAGAGACAAAAGAACACTCCAAACAATGGACTGAAGCTGGAGGAAGTGCCCCAAAGAAGACAAAAACAATTCAATCGGCTGGTAAGGTTATGGCAACGGTTTTTTGGGACTTCAAAGGTATTTTATTGATTGAATATCTGCAAAAGGGTAAAACAATAAATTCAGAGTACTATTGCAACCTTTTAGATTAATTAAATGTACAAATTCGAGAAAAACGTCCTGGCTTACAACACAAAAAAATAATTTTTCATCAAGACAACGCACCAGCGCACAAGAGTGTTTTAATTAACAATGGCTAAAATCAACGCATTAAAGTACGAGTTGCTTGACCACCCACCTTATTCTCCTGATTTAGCTCCCAGTGACTTTTACCTGTTCCCAAATCTAAAAAAATCCTTGCTGGCAAGCGTTTTACCTCAAATGAAGATGCAATTACAGTTGTAAACCACTATTTTGAAGACCTTGAAGAAAACTATTTTAATCAAGGGATAGAATTGCTAGATAAGCTTTGGACTAAGTGTATTGAAGTTTCAGGGGATTATATTGAAATATAAAAATATTTTTGAAAAACTAACTATTCTCTTTCATTGATAGGCTAAGAACTTTCCGAACCGCCCTCGTATATCCCTCCTTACACTCACGCTATACCATTTCTTATTTCTTTTGTCGGAACAGGCACCTCCTCTCTCTTCTAACCATCTGATATCATCCAGCTCTTATTGCTACAACCTGCAGCGTTGCGGTATGGGCAACATTCTTTGCTTCTATAGCCTTTTCTACACTCATCGTCTTACCTTGGCAGACGTGTTACCCTACGTTTTCTTTTCTACGGTGTTACCTTACGTATTCTTTGGCTGCGGATAAAAATAAATGGACGATATGATTCCACTCCGCACAGATGTCATTGAGTAAAGGATTCTTTTTGCGTAGCAATTGGGATTTATAGATGGAGAACGCATTGGTTGCCCTTATAGGGGCAGCGGTAAATTGAGTCACTTGTTTTCATGCTGCATGGTTTCCAAAGGTCCTATGTATCCTCTGTGTCCAGTAGAAGCGTATGGAACTCAAAGTTAAAGTTGTGTAATATTACGAGGTCTGACCGGAGTTTATAATATGGAACCACTGGTGAAGAACTGTAGTATTGGTCTCGTCCACTTGGAAACGCCTTTAGGGGAGTTTGGCGGTAGCTGTAGTTAATACCTTAAATCCTAGGTGCAAATCGGCTTGATGTGAGGAAGCGAGTAAAATAGGTTCCTGGGCCCATGGACTCGCAGAGCCAATAACTGAGATTCTAACCAAGAGTATGGAATATGCTCACAAAGTATATTTTGAATTGGAAACCGCTAGGGAAACTGGAAAATAACTGGCCGTCAAGCTTTCAGGCATTCCAGTGCTGTAAAGCACCTTGGTAAATGTATAACGGTTTAGAACGTTGACTGTCGACGCCTGAATAGATCGAACATCTCAAACACTAGAAGCGTGGCTCTATATCATCGATATGTCTCAGAATTTCAATCAATTTGATTTGGCTTTCTGAGCTCAGGGTACAACCAGGCGTGGATGCTAAATAATTTAAACCTGGCGCTGATTAAGGCAATTAAATTCGTCTTAGATGATATCGAAATCTTTTGTTCACCACGATTCCACAGCAAAATTAGTTATTGTCCCCATTGCAGCTACACTATAAAGGGAGGTCCAACTAAAACGCACAATGTTAATTGTTAATGAAACCAAAAGTTTTAAGAGAATTATCATAATATCTCCTTTTATGATAGAAGGATCAATGGCAATTATGTGTCAAACAATATATCTGCCAAATGCTGGCCACGGCTTTAGTGGCATACCTCTATTCGATCGTTCATATGTGCAATGACTCGGAGACATAATGTAGGTTCAATGTCGATAATGTGCCAAATTATATCATCCTTTAGCTCTCTACTTGTTATAAGCTTATTAACGTTCATTTTTCCTTTTAAATGTCCCCAAAGAAAGAATCCTACGGTGTCAAGTCACATGATCGTGGCGGCCAATAAACATCACCCCGTCGTGAGATAACACGAACATTGAATTTCTTGCGCAAACGAGCCATAATTTCGTTGGCTGTGTGACAAGTGGCTACATCCTGTTGGAACCATATACGAGGGCGGCTCGGAAAGTTCGAAGCCTATCAATGAAAGAGAATAGTTAGTTTTTCAAAAATATTTTTATTTTTCAATATAATCTCCTGAAACTTCAATACACTTAGTCCAACGCTTATCTAGCAATTCTATCCCTTGATTAAAATAGTTTTCCTCAAGGTCTTCAAAATAGTGGTTTACAACTGTAATTGCATCTTCATTTGAGGTAAAACGCTTGCCAGCAAGGAATTTTTTTAGATTTGCGACCAGGTAAAAGTCACTGGGAGCTAAATCAGGAGAATAAGGTGGGTGGTCAAGCAACTCGTACTTTAATTCGTTGATTTTAGCCATTGCTAAAACACTCTAGTGCGCTGGTGCGTTGTCTTGATGAAAAATTATTTTTTTGTGTTGTAAGCCAGGACGTTTTTCTCGAATTTGTACATTTAATTGATCTAAAAGGTTGCAATAGTACTCTGAATTTATTGTTTTACCCTTTTGCAGATAGTCAATCAATAAAATACCTTTGAAGTCCCAAAAAACCGTTGCCATAACCTTACCAGCCGATTACATTGTTTTTGCTTTCTTTGGGGCACTTCCTCCAGCTTCAGTCAATTGCTTGGATTGTTCTTTTGTCTCTGGTGTATAGTGGTGGATCCATGTCTCATCAACAGTTATGAAACGACGCTTAAAATCCCTTTTATTTCGCTGAAAACGAACCAAACAAGCTTGAGAAATGTTCATTCTTATGCGTTTTTGGTCGACTGTTAACAAGTCCGGCACCCATCTTGCAGAAAGCTTTTTCATCTGTAGTTCTTCATGCAAAATTAAATGGACTCGATCATTTGAGATGCCCAAGATATTAGCTATTTCACGCACTTTTATTCGTCGATCATTTAATACCATATCATGCACTTTGGCTACAATTTCTGTTGTTGTTGCTGTTTTTAGACGTCCACTACGTGGTTCATCTGCAATGCTTGTACGACCACGGTTTAATTCAGCAACCCAATTTTTTACTGTTGCATATGAAGGAGCACTTTCACCTAACACATTCACCATATCATTATGAATTTCTTGTCCCGATAAACCTTTTTTATGTAAATATTTAATGACACCACGCATTTCTAATTTTTCCATTGTAAAAAATCGCGGATGCGTCTTTTGTGAACACCTGTTTCTATATGAAGGAGTTGCCAGATCGAAACAAAATTTAACATGTGTTCATAGCAGAGATGGAAGTTTCCAAAACACTTAACTTTTTTCTGTTTATACCGCGTTTTTTGTGCTTGGCTAAGAAGTTTCCGAACCGCCCTCGTATCGTCCACGTTTATATCCTCAAGTATAACTGCTTGGCCGACCTCATTTTCAAAGAAGTACGGCCCGACGACCCCACCAGCCCATTAACCGCTCCAAATAGTCACTCTTTGTGGATGCATCTGATTCTTAACAATCACTCGTGGATTTTCATTTCCCCTTAATGCGGCAATTCTGGTGCTTAACGAATTCACTGAGGTGAAGGTGTGCCTCGTCGCTGAAGATGACTTTCTTTGTAAAATCACCATTCACTTCTGTCTGTTCAATCAACCATTTGGCGTATTGACGACGCTTACTGTTTAACGGCGGCTGCGAACGACGAATGCATTTTTAAAGTAGTTTTTTCAAACGAAACTCAGACATCCTGTGCTATAAACTTTTCTTTTCAATATATTCGCAACTAAGGCACAACTGTTGCTTAGGTACATCTTTTTTAGTGAATATTTAATGTTTAGCACTGCATTAAATTTCCACTTTATAGCCTAGAATTCAATATATTGAAACAAATTTGTGGGTTTGTGGTTGATGGTCGCAGGCTTATTGGTTCACCCAGTGCCACATCCAACGAACTAGCCACAGTGTCACCAACAAACCCACACACACACAAACAGCCATACGTATACAGATGTACGTACCTGGTCCGAGCAATCCATGGGGGCCACAGAAATATCGCGCACAGCACGAAATTTACCGCAATTATTTAAATGCTCATTCTCCAGTCGGAAATAATTCCATATGAAACGTCGAAATACCTCCAGTGGACTGAGTATCGTAACCATAACATCGCCCTCCATGTAGCCGGCCTCAATTAAACTCATCGACACCGTCCAGGCGAATCGCAATATTAAATCCTCAATTATGCCAAAGTAATAGAACCTCTGAAACGAAAGAAAGTAGAATTACTATAAAAGAAAGTGAGAAAAGAAATAAAGTAGTTGGTTTGTTTTTGTTTGTTTACTTTTCTATATCCTTCCGAATGTCTGTAATTGCGCAAGGAAATGGAAAAAATGCACGAAAGCAGTGGAAAGTTATCCGGAGTGCTTAGCCAACAGCCTTTAATTCATATTCAAGTGGGAGGAAGTGGGACACATTCAGGTTTTATGGTCATCTTTTACGACAAGCAAATTATTTTTTTTATGTGGGCTTATGTTTGGCAAGATATGAAACTGTTGCTTAGAAAGGAAACTAAAGAAGTAGAGAATATGACGCTCATTCCATGCAAGACTGGCACAACTAAAAAATCGGTCTGTTTTGATCTATAGTTGCAAAAGTCCATACAGAGGCTCAAAAAAACAACCCTTTTGGGCACAACCAAACTCATATTGTAAAAATGGATATATGCTTATATTGTTACACATATGACTAAGATTAGGTTTCACGACCTTGGGGTCCCAAAAATGCTAATACAAGCTAGGGTTACATAGCCGATTTTTCGACTTTTTGGAAAAAAAAAGTCATGAAATTTTAGTAACATAACACAATTTTTATTCCATCCAACGATGGGTGGATGGTATACTAAAGTTTTCAGTCCGTTTAATATATTATTAATGATTCTGAGACGGTAAAACCCTGTCCGTCCGTACATGGACCCTAAATATGTGCATGCTAAAGTCTAAACGTCATTATATCTTTGTGATTGTAAAACGGCAGAATCACCTCAGCGGGAAAAATTCGTCCGTTCCTAATCTCAGCCAGAACATTAAAATTACTCTATAGTTGGATTCGTAGCAAAATGTATTGATCGCCCGCTCTGACCATGCCAAAAAGTCCAGCAGCGCACAAACAGATTACTTTTAAGCGAGGTACATTCAGTTTCTTAAACGAAAACTTCTTCCCCTAAGCCGAGTTTCAATCCCAAACAGCTTATGACCATAAACGATTATCATGCAAAGTTTCTGGATAGATTTGTTTGACCGCTTTCTTATTTTCAACAGACATACTGCTTTGGCTAGATCGTCTTCGAATTTTATGACGATCAGGAATATGTATACTTTATAGGATCCCAGATCAATATTTCGTAGTATTGCAAACAGAATGACAAATTAAATATACCACCCACCTTCGGTGAAGTGAGAAAAATAATAATTCAGTGTTATAAACTGGTGATAAGCTAAATTTTGGCTTAACGACAGTAAGTTCTAAATGTGCAGAAAAATCAAATAAAACTGGGTATGGACCCTCGAACGGATTCTAAATTTACTCAGATTTAAAAAACAATGTCACAGTTGGATTTGTGAGAAATTGTAATTAATATTTTGTATATTTGCATTTTTTTTACGCATATTCCGTCACTAAATAAAGCCAAATTTCAAAAACTAAGTTTATTTTTGACCTCGTGCGAAAATGTTATTCTCATTTGATACCCACCCTCCGTTTTTCGGGAGCCAAAACCATGTGTACGAGGGCGGTTCGGAAAGTTCTTAGCCTATCAATGAAAGAGAATAGTTAGTTTTTCAAGAATATTTTTATTTTCAATATAATCTCCTGAAACTTCAATACACTTAGTCTAACGCTTATCTAGCAATTCTAACCCTTGATTGAAATAGTTTTCCTCAAGGTCTTTAAAATAGTGGTTTACAACTGTAATTGCATAGTCATTTGAGGTAAAACGCTTGCCAGCAAGGAATTTTTTTAGATTTTGGAACAGGTAAAAGTCACTGGGAGCTAAATCAGGAGAATAAGGTGGGTGGTCAAGCTACTCGTACTTTAATTCGTTGATTTTAGCCATTGCAATTCTATCCCTTGATTTAAATAATTTTCCTCAAGGTCTTCAAAATAGTGGTTTACAACTGTAATTGTATCTTCATTTGAGGTAAAACGCTTGCCAGCAAGGATTTTTTTTGGATTTGGGAACAGGTAAAAGTCACTGGGAGCTAAATCAGGAGAATAAGGTGGGTGGTCAAGCAACTCGTACTTTAATTCTTTGATTTTAGCCATTGTTAAAACACTCTTGTGCGCTGGTACGTTTTCTTGATGAAAAATTATTTTTTTGCGTTGTAAGCCAGGACGTTTTTCTCGAATTTGTACAATTGATCTAAAAGGTTGCAATAGTACTCTGAATTTATTGTTTTAGCCTTTTGCAGATAGTCAATCAATAAAATACCTTTGAAGTCCCAAAAAAGCCGATTGAACTGTTTTTGCCTTCATTGGGGCACTTTCTTCAGCTTCAGTCCATTGTTTGGATTGTTCTTTTGTCTCTGGAGTATAGTGGTGGGTCCATGTCTCATCAACAGTCATGAAACGACGCTTAAAATCCATTTTATTTCGGTGAAAACGATCCAAACAAGCTTGAGAAATGTTCATTCTTATGCGTTTTTGGTCGACTGTTAACAAGTCCGGCACCCATCTTGCAGAAAGCTTTTTCATCTGTAGTTCTTCATGCAAAATTAAATGGACTCGATCATTTGAGATGCCCATGATATTAGCTATTTCACGCTCTTTTATGCGTCGATCATTTAATACCATATCATGCACTTTGGCTACAATTTCTGTTGTTGTTTCTGTTTTTGGACGTCCACTACGTGGTTCATCTTCAAGCTTGTACGACCACGTTGAAATTCAGCAACCCAATTTTTTACTGTTGCATATGAAGGAGCACTTTCACCTAACACATTCACCATATCATTATGAATTTCTTGTCCCGATAAACCTTTTTTTATGTAAATATTTAATGACACCACGTATTTCTAATTTTTCCATTGTAAAAAAATCGCGGATGCGTCTTTTGTGAACACCTGTTTCTATATGAAGGAGTTGCCAGATCGAAACAAAATTTAACATGTGTTCATAGCAGAGATGGAAGTTTCCAAAACACTGAACTTTTTTCTGTTTATACCGCGCTTTTGTGCTAGGCTAAGAAGTTTCCGAACCGCCATCGTATGTTTTGGGGGACCTAGCTGCCTAAAAAATGTGTCACATGGTCTAGTCTCAAACTGGTCCAATTTGAAATGTGTTCTAGAGCGGTTGTTTGTAAAACCGTAAAGGACCTTTGCACTGGAGCTATATTAAAATGTGGACCGATATATACCAATTGTATCTAAGATGGTCGTTATAACCTGTGCCAAAGTTCATCAAGATTTGATGATGATATGTGTGCCTTTTACGGCTAAAGACATAAAATCGGTGTAACGTAAATATGTTTGGAGACGAAATATAAATCTAAACCGATTTCATTCAATTTCAACAAAACAAAGTATAAGTACTTAGTAGGGACATAAATACTGTTACAACATTGAACACACCCATTCCAATAGTAGAACTGAACATACCCCGTAAATGTCATATGGGTTTTGAAAGCTAACCTCAATATCGTCAGTCTGTAACGGGATTTTAAAATTGTTTCAACTTTCATCATGGAGTGGTCAGATAATAAGAACCGCAACGCTGTAATAGTGCTTTTCAAGTGTGAAATGAAAAAAACGATATTTTCAAAACGCTCCGGCCACTAGGGATAAGCCGCATGTTCGTTTACCGATGCATAAAACTGTTTGAGGAGACTGGAGATGTAAAACACCGCCACCGGTCGGGCCGGCCACGCTCTGTTTGAACACCGCATGTCATCAAAGCCGTTAAATCAAGAATTTACAGAAATCCGCTCTGAAAACAGAAAATCATGGCCCGTGAGTTGAATATCACGCAAAAGTCCATGAATCGAATCATTAAAAAAGACTTGGGGCTTTCAAACGACGTACCGGACATTTATTGACTGCAGCTTTAAAAAAAAGGATTAAAAAATGCAAACGTCTTTTAGTGAAGCACGCTGATAACTTGCACAGAAAAATTTTGTTCACCGATGAAAAAATTTTTACCGTTCAGAATAAATTTAACAAGCAAAATGATAAAGTGTATGCGCGATCATCTAAGGAAGCATCTGAACTGATCCCAAGGGTGGAAGAGGGTCATCACCCAGCTTCAGTCATGGTTTGGTGGGGTGTCTCTTACGATGGGGTCACTGACCTGCATTTCTGCGAACAAGGAGTCAAAACATCGGCCAAAGTTTACCAAGCTGTTGTGAAGCCTCTTAACAATTCCCTGTTCCAAAACCAGCCATGGACTTTCCAGCAGGATTCTGCGCCGGCCCATAAGGCTAAAACGTCCCAGGCCTGGCTTCGAAGTAATTTGCCAGCGTTCATTTCCTCTGAATGGCCCTGAGACAGTCCAGATTTGAACCCATTGGATTACAAATTGTGGAAGGTTTTAGAGGACAAGGTTTGTCACAAAAGATACCCCATCATTGGATCTTTTAAGACTGCTGTGGTTCGAGCTGTGGCCAATATTCTAATGGACGAGGTTCGTGCAGCTATCGACGATTGGCCAGTGCGACTTAAGGCGTGTGTAAAGGCAAAAGGCGGACATTTTGAATAGAGGGCGGTTAGCCTAGCACAAAATGCGCGGAATAAACAGAAAAAAGTTGTGTTTTGGAAACTTCCATCTCTGCTATGAACACATGTTAAATTTTGTTTCGATCTGGCAACTTCTTCATATAGAAACAGGTGTTCACAAAAGACGCATCCGCGATTTTTTTACAATGTAAATATTAGAAATGCGTGGTGTCATTAAATATTTACATAAAAAAGGTTTATCGGGACAAGAAATTCATAATGATATGGTGAATGTGTTAGGTGAAAGTGCTCCTTCATATGCAACAGTAAAAAATTGGGTTGCTGTATTTAAACGTGGTCGTACAAGCATTGAAGATGAACCACGTAGTGGACGTCCAAAAACAGCAACAACAACAGAAATTGTAGCCAAAGTGCATGATATGGTATTAAATGATCGACGAATAAAAGTGCGTGAAATAGCTAATATCATGGGCATCTCAAATGATCGAGTCCAATTAATTTTGCATGAAGAACTACAGATGAAAAAGCTTTCTGCAAGATGGGTGCCGGACTTGTTAACAGTCGACCAAAAACGCATAAGAATGAACATTTCTCAAGCTTGTTTGGATCGTTTTCAGCGAAATAAAATGGATTTTAAGCATCGTTTCATAACTGTTGATGAGACATGGATCCACCACTATACTCCAGAGACAAAAGAACAATCCAAACAATGGACTGAAGCTGGAGGAAGTGCCCCAAAGAAGGCAAAAACAATTCAATCGGCTGGTAAGGTTATGGCAACGGTTTTTTGGGACTTCAAAGGTATTTTATTGATTGACTATCTGCAAAAGGGTAAAACAATAAATTCAGAGTACTATTGCAACTTTTTAGATCAATTAAATGTACAAATTCGAGAAAAACGTCCTGGCTTACAACACAAAAAAAACAATTTTTCATCAAGACAACGCACCAGCGCACAAGAGTGTTTTAACAATGGCTAAAATCAACGAATTAAAGTAAGAGTTGCTTGACCACCATCCTTATTCTCCTGATTTAGCTCCCAGTGACTTTTACCTGTTCCCAAATCTAAAAAAAATCCTTGCTGGCAAGCGTTTTACCTTAAATGAAGATGCAATTACAGTTGTGAACCACTATTTTGAAGACCTTGAGGAAAACTATTTTAATCAAGGGATAGAATTGCTAGATAAGCGTTGGACTAAGTGTATTGAAGTTTCAGGAGATTATATTGAAAAATAAAAATATTTTTGAAAAACTAACTATTCTCTTTCATTGATAGGCTAAGAACTTTCCGAGCCGCCCTCTAAGTAGATTATTTTTGGATACAACACACATCAATAAATATATTAAAAAATATTTGGTCCAAAACATTCAGTACTTTTTATTTTACAGCATAAAACGTGTGTAACAGTATTAATGTTCCTACTAAGTAGTTTGATTACAATAGACGGGCAATCGAACAGACAGACATCTCTAAATCGAATCAGCTAGTGCTTCTGAGATCTGTAATTGGATAACAAGCTTTAGATGGACAGCAGACGAACGGACGGATAGATAGATAGACGAATAGGCATGGGATTTTGAGCCTGATTACAACACTTAAAGGTAAAGTCTAGCTAAAATATGTGCCACGAAACTAACTTATAATACCCAGAATGGTGCGAGGTAAAAATATTTGTTTAGCCGGTAGCAAAAAGTTGAACGACTAATCGATAATCGACTTTTACAACCCTAACACAAGCCACAAGTAGTAAATATTACCTTTTCGTCAGTATAATTCGTGAATCGACCAAGTTTATTTCGATACTCGTAACTCTAGCAAAAGTTTTATTAATACAAATTTACATATCCTACATCGTAGTATGAAATTTGTCATGGAATTGGCCGAAATCAGTTTAGGTGGAAAAATGTCCCCTTGAAGGAACCAATAAAGATACACCTTGAGTATTTGCTTAACATATTTTTTGACACCTTAATAGGTGTCAGTGTTGCCTGACTTTTAGGCTCGTGTGGCCCGTGAGGTGGTCATTCAATATAAATTTTTCTTTTTAAGAGAACAAATTTGTTGCCACAACCGATTTTTTGCCACAACCGATTTTTTTGCCAAACGAATGTTTGTATTTGCACGTACTTGCCGCTTTAACCGTTTGTTGATGGGGTACACTGCGATTTTTAGTAGAGAAAACTGGCACTATCGGTTGAATAGACCAAGTATCGGTAACCCTAACCTATAATGATGATACTGCAAAAAACGATTTATTTATTTAACAATTATCATAAAAAATAATTTTGAGACAAGGTAATGTTGTATTATACAGGGTGGGCGATTTCACACTTCAATTTGAATCCGCTGTAAAAAAAAGTTCTTATAATTTTTTAAAATTTCTGGATTTATTGGGAACTTTGTCATTTAATAATGAAACACAATATCATTGATATGACTAGCACAGCTGGATTCGCAGTACCTTATCCGATTAGCCCAATTTTTCAGTGCATTTTCGATTGTTTTGGGTTGAATCTCGTTAATGGCAACTTCGATTTCGTGTTTTAACACTTCAATTGTCTCTGGATGCTTTGCGTCACGTTTATCCTTAATGGCTTACCACAGAAAATAATCCAAAGGGCTCCAAGGCTGTCAATTGACATCAAAATTTCGGCTGATTTTTCGATTTTCAAAAACATTGGGTATTATATGGGTGGTTGTGTTGGCTGTGTAACAGGTGTTGAAACCCGTCTTGTTGAAACCAAATGTCGTCCATGTCAATTTCTTGATTATTTAATGACAAAGTTCAACTTTTCTAATAAATCCAGAAATTTGAAATTATTATCAGTACTTCTTATTACAGCCGATTTAAATTTAAATTGAAGTGACAAGAACCGATCAATTATTATAGGGACTATATTATGATGTTAGGATAACCAAAAATATGTTCGAACAGTGAACAAAACGGTGTTTGCTCCCTCCAGAAAAATTATCAGTTGTCACCAACAATTATTTGTAACAAAGTAACATGCACTTCATAACCACTAGCCAAAAATTTTGCTAAAATCCGTTGGTAAAACCCATTTATTGGTTGTAAGTTCCGTAATATTATCGTAGATACGAGTATGTCGAACAATGTTACCATAAATACCAGAGAATATGGGTGATTGTAACAGAAAGTTGGTCAATCAAACTGGTTTTTTTTGGAGCGCTTTCAAACGGATTATTTATCATTTCTCTTCTGTTCGCCATTATTAAGTTTTTTCTAATCGGAATATTTAAATAATTCTATTTCAAATAAGCTTACATTCGAACCAAACAAAGCTTTGCCTACGAACAACCCGTTTCTTTAACTTGCTCGTTATCGTCACCAATAATTGGTTGCCACAAATAATATTCTGCAAAACTATTAGTTGTCTCAACTAACAGTAGTATTAAAAACTTAATATATTTTCGCATTTTCATTGTTATGACCGTTCAATTGGTTGTGTGCAACATAATTTCATCATATTTACATATCATAAAATGGTATGTCGAACTGAATATTATTATTAAAAACATACGGTGCTGTTAACAAAAATTCTTCTGTTGCAACGGAATTTGTGTAGTTCAAACCAATTTCCAACAATTTTTTTCTTTGTGTGTACGTTTAGGGCTTGAACCATAGGTTTCTCAAATATGCTAATTGGTATTTCCTAAATTTGAAGAGCGGTAGGGCTCATAACATTTAACCGGCGTAATTAACTTCAGTTTTACCTGTTGGAGTTGTGACATTCTTGCACGAAATGGGCGCCATGTGTTAGTAACATTCATAAGTAAAATATGTAGAAGCAAATGTTTCACGCTGTGACAAAAACTTTATGGAGTGTTGCGTGAAGAAGAGAATATGGCCAATATGCCTGCCTGGGCATGCACGATAAATAATGTCCGGCAAAATATTGCCGACACTAATCATAATTAACAAAAGTTTTATTAAGGAAATTATGCAAAAATTCAGAGAAAGAACAATTTTTTTTGGAAATAGGTCTTAAGCATCCACAGATTAAAAATTCAACAAGAAAAGATGATTTAACTGGAAATTTCTATGAAATTATTTTGAACTCGTTTTTTTCCTGAAAACATATTTTAAGTATACCAACGATAAAGAAAACGTTGCTTTTAGTCAGACTTGGATGGCTGAAACAAATTTACAACGTGTGCCCCAATTCGTCAAGATAAATCTGTAATTCAGCTAGTTAAACATGCATGAAACATGCTTTAATGGGCACATTTCCCTTTGTGGCCATTTGCTGGGCCTCATACGAGGGTTGCTTTATATATTTCTGGCCTAGGCAACAGTAAGTGTTGCCTGGCGTCATCTGACATTTCCATTGGAAAGTTGGACATTTTTTAGCACAAACGAACTCAGAACGTTTTGACGTAAAAATGGAATTAACTCGTGAACATTTTCGTGCGATAATTTTTTACAACTTTCGACGTGGATTAGCACGACAAGAGTGCATGGAGGAACTTAAATCTTTGTATGGTGATGAAGCACCATCCTATAGCACTGTGAAAAACTGGTTTATTGAATTCAATCATGGCCGGCTCGCTCAAAAAAGAAGGTCGTGAAGGTCGTCCAAAAACGGCCGTTGTGCCAGAAAACATTGATGCCGTGCGTGAATTGATAAAGCAAGATCGTCACGTGACATACCGTGAGAAATAGGCATCCTTGGGCATTTTTTTCACCAGCATACATATGATATTGCATGAACACCTGGCCGTAAAAAAGGTTTGTTCTCGTTGGATCCCGCACAATTTGACAATCGCTCAAAAAAAAGGCTTGTGTCGATTGACGCAAGGAAATTTTGAAAAAGTACGATCGCGTTGCTTCAAAAGTCGTTTATAAGATTGCCACACGTAACGAATCATGGATCTATGCGTATGAGCCCGAAACAAAACAGCAATCGACCGTGTGGGTCTTAGAAGACGAGCCGAATACAACGAAAGTTGCAAATGGTCGCCTGTTTCTTTGGCAAAACTGGTCATGTGGCGACTGTTCGGCTTTTGCAACGTAGGACGGTCAATTTTGAGTGGTACACCACAATTTGTTTGCCTGAAGTCTTCGAAGAAGTTTGAAAAACGAACAAGAAAAGACGAATCATTGTGCACCATGACAATGCGAGCTCTCACACATCAGCTTAAACCAGCGCCTTTTTGACCGGCCAAAACGTCGAATTGATGTGTCATTCGCTGTACAGCCCTGACTTGGCACCCAATGACATCTTTTTATTCCCGCACATCAAGAAAAAAAAACGTGGTCAACGATTTTCGTTGCCAGAAGATTTTAAGCACCTAACCACTCGGACAAACGAAGTTATTGCCTGCTTTCGCAGCACTTCAGTATTGGCGTTTTTGTTTTTACACTAAATTTTGAACGCCTTCTCTTTGGATCTGACAGCATCCCTGAATGCCTGGTTAAATCCGCTTGTTTTAAATGATTAAAATTTTTGGAAAGAAAGTTATTTAAGAATAATCTTTAGCGAGTTTAAGCGAGCTCGGTTAGAACTCTATCCATCTAGAGGTATTTTTTCAGAACAAATAAAAAATTTAAAAACTCAAATCAAGTGTGGAATCTTTATTGATAATTTGAAAGGAAATTTTATGGCATTTATTTTTTGAATATAATTTCTTTAAATGTTGGCCGCAGCTACGCCTCAGGGTTTCCATTCTGTAGGTCCAATTTTAGATGACTCGTTCGAGCATTTCGACTGGTAAGGCTTTAATGACACGCGTACTGTAGGCTTCCAAAACCTGAATCGTAGCTGGTTTGTCAGCATAGACTTTGGACTTTACGTAACGCCAAAGAAAATTGTCTAAACGTGTGATATCAATCGATCTAGTCGGGCAACTCACCGGTCCAAAAAGTGAAATTAGCTGATCTTCGAAATGACCTCTCAATAGATCCATTGTTGGAGCAGCTGTATGGCAAGTTGCACCGTCCTGTTGAAACCAAGTGTCGTCAAGATTACGGCCTTCAATTTCAGGTAGCATAAAGATCGATATCATGGCGCAATAGCGAGCACCATTCCTGGTTACGTTCCGGCCATCATAATTTTTGAAAAAATATTTACCGATGATTCCACCATCTTATGAACCGCCAAACCCCGTGGTTTTCTCTGAATATAATGACACCTTTTGAACCTCTTCTTGCTGCTCTTCAGCCCAAATGCAGCAATTTTGTTTATTGACTTTGCCCTCGAGCCAGAAGTGGGCCTCATCACTGAACGAAATTTTGGTCGAAAACAGCGGATTTTCTCGTTTCTCACCGAACGCTCATTTCCAAAATACTGTTGCCAACATTTGAAGGTAATTATTTTTAAAAAAATAAATGCATAAAATGTGCTTTCAAATTACCAATAAAGATTCCACACTTGATTTGAATTTTTATATTTTTTTGTTCTGAAAAAATACCTCTATATGGATCACCCTATACATAGTATTTCATGAATAACTTTTTTTCCACAAATAATAAGTTTTCAAATCAAACGGTTTATAATGCATAAAGCCAAACAGTTATTGTATGCAAAGATTCTCCTGAAGTTTTGATGTTATCGCATTAGCGACCACTTACTTGTTTATGAAGCGAGTTCCAATGGAACACGCCTATTGTAAGACTATGGCTAGAATAGAGTTGGATGTCACTTCACCGATATTAATATACTTCTCCTAAAAACTTTCGATGTGTTTATTAGTTCGAGTTCTAACCCAACGTTCTTAAATTAATTTAGAAGCTGGTTCGTTTAAATTCAGCAACTTTGAATTCTCTTCCGTTTCCATTCGAGCGTCACAAATGTTTTACAGTATCTTAAAAAGTGTACGTATACTTAAACGCTATTGAATTTTAATTTATTACCAATTAATTAAAAATCTCCCATAGAATTCACTTAAAGGAAGCTTAGGCGTTATTTATTGCCTTCCCACCACCTTGACACTGGCACGTGTTAGGTGATGACACCTTCCTCAAGGATGCTTAGTACACAGATACGAGTACTCGCAGTCGTCGTAGTGGAGTGCTAAACGCTTCACTACAAAAGTGTACGCATTCTCTAAAACCTTGTCATAGCAAATTTCCCTGCCCTTGGGAAAAATCTTAAAACTCATGCTGTCACTGTTATTGATTTGTCGAGGTAGCAATTTTTAATTTAAACATTTCACAGAAAATACTCGTTCGTTTACTTACCGTGGACGAGTAGACAATTTCCTCGCGCAGAAATGTATTGTCACCGGCTTTGGGATCGAAAAGTCCCCAATCGAATTTAATGTCCCACGTGTAGGCATAGCAGGAGGAAACAATGGCAGCGCAAATCCAAAAGTAGAACCAGGGATTATCCTTCGATGTTTCATAGGCGGCTGCAAGGAAAACGTAAAACAGAAGAAAGATGTTTCATATCCTTACATGTATGTACTTATATATGTGAATGTATGAGTGAGTGTGCGTGTTTGTTTGTATGTCTGTTCGGTAATTACATATTTTTGCCTTCAACGATGCCATTTGTAATAAAAGTCTACGAGACATTTTTATATCTTTTAATGCTCGCCTATACGTACGGGATCCTCTTGGTGCAGTTCGCAGGACTTCTGTAGCTCATGTTTTGTTCGCAATGTCCTTATTTCATTGGTAGGGATAAATACACATGCGGGCAATGGACATCATTTAAATGGTTTAATAAATAAACGTTGCATATTTATTTTTATTAGGTTTCTCGGTTAATTGAAATTTCGTTGTTATAAAGGGTGTCTCGAAATTCGAGCAAGAAACGCAAGATTAAAATAGCAAGACAACCGCAAATATAAACTTTTACTTCCGGTTTTAACAACGTTTTTACAGCAGATTTGCTTATTGCACATAAATTAAAGAATTCATATTTAGCGTGATTTTTCGGGACACCCTATTTATTAACTGCTGCGTAGCAAAGTTTTAATTAAGGTGCAAGACACATGTTCTAAAACAAAATTTGGAATGTTGAATTATGGAACACTTGTCTCTATGAATACAAACAAAACAAGTAAAAACGTCGTAAAGTTCGGGCTGCCCGAAAATTATATATCCACCACTGTGAATAAAAGTGTCCCATTGTTTGGGCCTCAGACGAATTTTGAAAATAAATCCATATGTGACAGCGCATAGAGAAAATGAACTAAGGGTACAAAATCAATTTTCTTTTTTTTGAGGTGGACAACTTCTGAGCATCGAATGAGACCGATCCCATGCCCTAAAAGTGTTTCCTCCCAGAGATATGCGCAAATAGAAAGGGACCTAATCTAAACCGTAGGTCCCTTTCTATATATATATATATATATATATATATATATATATATATATATATATATATATATATATATATATATATATATATATATATATATATATATATATATATATATATATATATATATATATATATATATATATATATATATATATATATATATATATATATATATATATATATATATACATATATATATATATATATTTCAAGGTGCTGAAAATGGAAGGACAAAATGGATATACACTCCATACAATGTAAAAACATGGTCCTGAATCATTTACAGCAGCCATTGTTTCTTCAGGTCTAGCATCAGATTTTGGGCCAAGTTTAATAGAGATCGAAGTTATTATTATGTGACTTTAAGAGGCTTCTGAGGCAGCAAAGCAGAACGGACCTTTCTTTACCTTAGAGCTAAGTATGGGTTAGTATTCGTTCATTTCGCACTGTGCCAAATACTTTTGCTATTCTCTGTAGCATTTATGTCGAAATTCTCCATAATATCTGTTGCACGGTGTAAACCCATTTACATATGCATTAGACACGATTCCTTTTTATACCCAATTAGCGCGATATTGCCGAAAATCATTCCGTTTTGTCACTCGTTCTCCCCCATTTGCAATGTATAGTCGTATATGTGATAAATGTGAGTATGTGTGTGTGTGCGGTATTAATTTCGATAAAATAATTGATTTCTGAATACAATTACCACGTACAACATCCGCTTAGATGGGCGTGAGTGTGGAAGTGAGTGTATGTTTTTAGACCTCTACATATTTGGATATCGGTTATAGGCAACTACCCAGCCAACAATTGCAACGATAGATCGCTTATCTAGCTATTCCGCGAATCGTCTTAATGAATTTTCGAGATTGGGTTACTTATCTATTTGCCTAAGCGAAGTCTTGGTGAAATTTCTAAAAGACTCCAGGAAGACTTATCATCCTAACTATGATTCTGCGGGTATTGATGCCGATTTTTATATCCTGCATCATAGGATAGAGGGCCATTCCGTTTGCAACAACTCGAAATACTAGTCGGATATTCTGATCTGATCAAAATTTTAAGATGATCTTGCCATGTCCGTCCGCCTGTCTGTGCAAAGCAAACTACTGGTCACACTTTTGAAGATGGGTGGCTGAAATTTTGCAGAAACTTGTGTTTAGACTGAAACGCTTGGTATTGCAAATGCCAGATCGGCCAAGAGGTAAAAATTCTCAATACACAGGACTGCGTCAACCTCTGTATAAATCAACAACCCTGCACTGATAAAGTAATATCTCATGAGCTATTCGAGATATGACGATGATTGGCATGAATCGAAGCACATTAAATGCACATTCAAATGGTCGGTGCCACGGCCCTTTACAAAATCGAATTAATGGTTAAAGTAATGGATCGATCATCATACAACTTTTACTATTAGCAGAATTCGAGGCCCTATCAATAATTCCGCGACCTTTAGAATAAAACACAGTTTTTTTGAAAACAAAAAAATATTTTTCAACATAATCTCCTTTAAGCTCAATAAACTTAGTCCAACGTTTCTCCAATTTTTGTATCCCTTCCAAAAAAATAGGATTTCTCGAGGTCTATAAAATAGGCATTTGCTCGATCAATAATTTCATCGTTGGAGCTGAATCTCTTTCCACCGAGCCATTTCTTTAGGTTTGGAAATAGGAAATAGTCATTGGGGGCTAAATCCGGAGAATATGGTATGTGAGGAACCAATTCGTAACCCAATTCATGCAATTTTGTCATTGAGACTGCACACGTGTGCCCCCAATCATTATCTTGATGAAAAGGAACTTTTTACTTGGCCATATGGGCTCGATTTTTAAATCCTCGTTAAATCGGTCCAATAACTGGGCATAATATTCGCCGTTTATGTTTTTCCCTCTTAAAGGTTATCGATGTGGATTATATCGCGTGCATCCCAAAAAAAATGTTGCCACCGCCTTATTGGCCGACAAAGTCACATTGACCTTCTTCGGACTCGGTTCATCCAGAGAAACCCATTGTTGCCCACTGCTGCTTGGTCTCCGGAGTATTGCAATGGATCCATATTTCATCCACAGTTACAAAATGTCGCAAAAATTGATTCGAATTGCGGTTAAACAACTCCAAACAATCCTTTAAAGTTGTCGTAGAATTAAGTTTATGGTAAATTGAGAGCAAACGCGGCAGCCATCTTGCAGACAGCTTTCTTAAGCCCTACTATTCATGTAAAATCGAAACCACACTGTCATATGAAATGCGTCTGGCATTAACAATCTCACGCACTTTTACTCTTCGATCGGCCAACACCATATCTAGGACTTTTCGACATTTTGGGAAGTATTGACCTCAATTGGCCCTCCAGAACGTTCAGCGTCATTTCTATTTGTACAAGCACAACGAAAGTTAGAAAACTACTTTTTTTACCATTAAAATCGATGGTGCAGAGTCCCAATAGTATTTGTCAAGCTTTTCCTTGGTTTGGTTGATGGCTAATTTCCGCAAAAATTATGTTTAATGAGTACTCGAAATTCACTTTTTTCCATTTTTAACAAAGTCCACGAGCGTGTATGTTTTGAACAGCTGTTAAACATAAACTAAATGACGGAACTCTCTCAAAACTTTACGGTAGTCTATTAACAGATGGTACATGATGGGAGCAGTGTTGCTTCTCAAATAACTACGGGGGAAGGAAAAGTCACGGAATTATTTATATGCCCTCGTATTATTTTCAAATTAGGCAAAAGGTTGTGGCCCCTTCCAAACAACCCAAAACATTGTACAACTATACTTATATATGATGGTGACATGATAATAAACACATCCTGAGTGGAAATGGGGCTGTGCCACGTCCTCTTGACAAAATGTTCATATTGGACCGTAATCCACGATGAAGAGTGTATAAGTTTATGCTTCGATACGGCTGAACTTAATTTGTCTACTTTTTGTAGGCGCATAAAGAAATCAGTGCTTAAGCGCTAATTTAACCTCAAACATTGCCTAAGCGATGCCTTCGCTGACTGTAATCTGAGAAATGCACTCAAGATCGATTTTAGGGTTCGTTACAAAATTTGCTTTAATTTGATTTTCCTATTGGTAGTTTTTTTAATCATAAGGTCCTTTTTTAGGGGAGTTTTAACCAGTTGATTCGTAAACAACAACCGTCTATTAATATCATCTTCCAGGCGATTTTGCAATCACAAAATGTTTACGAGGTCGTACCATACGGGCAGCAGGATCAAACAGTATTTCAACTCCTGCTGTTATTTGAGGGGGAGCACACACATTTCGGTGTGGTTTACAATGACACCGTGTGTGTAGGTAGGCACGCCTATGATAGTTTGGAATTTTGGGTGTTTAGGCAACCATAGATACTCGTAGCATAAGTGCATAATGTATTCTTTGTTGACGTGTCATTGAGAACATTCTTTAATTAAGAAGAATGCGAAAACTATAGGAGCCTGAATTATAAACACATTTCACATATATTTAGGACGACTATATGTAAATGAAATGGCCTTAAGTAACAGTTTGATATAACCTTTGTATTAGTTTCAGGTTAAGGGAAATTTAATAGGCGTGTTCTTTTGTTGCTCGGGGTCATAAAGCGAGTAAGAGGTCGCTAATGCGATAACTTTACACTGTTGTACAAAAATAGAAAAATGATTTTGTTTACGATTAAATTTTGTCACGATTTACAATTTGCGTCTTTAAAAATTTGTTTTGAAAATTATAAAGTTTTTTGATAAAAATTTATTTCACAATGACCTTAAACGAGCTCGGTTAGTACGCGCTTATAGTACAGGATGGGCCATTTAAAACAATAAATTAGAATCGGATGTAAAAAGAAGTACTGATATTTTTTTTCAAATTCTGGTTTTATTGGAAAGGTTGAACTTTGTCATTTAATAACTGAACACAATATCATTCATATGACTACCACACAACTGGCTATGCAGTACCTCATCGGATCAACCCAGTTTTGCAGGACATTTTCGATTGTTTCTGGTCGAATCTCTATTTCATGTTTCAACGCTTCAATCATGGAATTGCGAGGTTAGTTATAATAATGGATGCCGTCTTGAACTTAAAATACATTCCAAGCCATTGGAAAGTAGCGGAAATAGTTATGATCCAAAAACCAGGAAAAAATCCTTAAGATCTAAAGTCATACCGTCTAATCTCATTACTTCCAATAGTGGAAAAGAAAAGCTATTGAGTGTACACTTAAAAGCAATTGTAAAGGCTAAGAACATAATACCAAACCACCAATTTGGATTCCGCAAAAGGCATTCAACAATCGAACAGATTCATTGAGGCACTTCCACTGTTGAAGTAAAAAATGGTATGTTCTGCCATTTCCCAAATTTTTGATGGACTCTGGCAAAGTGGACTTATCCAAAAACATACAACTTATTTCTGCGCGAGTCTTAGATCATACATCAAGGATACATTCTACCGAGTCCTATACGATAATGAATTCTCCGAATCTGACATTTCCATTGGAAAGTTTGACATTTTTTAGCATAAACGTACTCAGAACGTTTTGACGTACGACGATCATTTGTGTTGTTCAATTTGGCAAATACATGGAATTGACTCGTGAACATTTTTGTGCGATCATTTTTCACAACTTTCGACGTGGATTATCATGACAAGAGTGTATCGATGAACTTAAATCATTGTCTGGTTTGATGAATCAAAACTGGTTTAATGAATTCAATCGTGGCCGACGCTTGCTCGAAGACGAAGCTCGTGAAGGTCGTCCAAAAACGGCCGTTGTGCCAGAGAACATTGATGCCGTGCGTAAACTGATAGTGCAAGATCGTCATGTGACATACCGTGAGATAGAGGCATTCTTTGGCATTTCTTCCACCAGCATGCATTCGATTTTGCATGAACACCTTAAAAAAGGTGTGTTCTCGTTGGATCCCGCACAATTTGACAATCGCTCAAAAAAAGGCTCGTGTCGATTGGTGCAAAGAAATTTTAAAAAAATACAATCGCGGTGCTTCAAAATACTTTTATAGGATCGTCACAGGTGACGAATCATGGATCTATGCGTATGAGCCCAAAACAAAACAGCAATCGACCGTGTGGATCTTCGAATACGAGCCAAATCAAACGAATGATGTTCGTGTAAGAAGCACTTCAAAGCAAATGGTCGCCTGTTTCTTTTCCAAAACCGTGGCGACCGCTCGAGCAATTTACGAGGTCAATTCTGAGTGGCACACCACAACTTGTTTGCCTGAAGTCTTCGGAGAAATTCGAAAAACGAACAAGAGAAGACGAATCATTGTGCACCATGACAATGCGAGCTCTCAAATATCGGCTTGAACCAGCTTCTTTTTGACCGGCCAAAACGTCTAATTGATGGGTCATCCGCCGTGCAGCCCTGACTTGGCACCCAATGACTACTTTTTATTCACGCACATCAAGAATAAAACGATTTTCGTCGGCAGAATATGCTGTTGAAGCGTTCAAAAACCATGTTTTGATGGTGTCTCAATCAGAGTGAAAAAAGTGCTTCGACAATTGATTTGAGCGCATGAAAAAGTGTATAAATAATGCTGGAGAACACATTGAAAAACAATCAAACCATTTTTCATGATAAATATTCGCATTTTCATTATAAGGCCAGAAGTATATAAAACAGCCCTCGTATGATGTGCCGATTTCAAAAATGTTATTGGTGAATTATGTAACATTCGCGAATTTCTTGTAAAATGCAATTTTTTGGTTTTTACGCTATTCTCAACGTATAGATACATGATTCGTCACCTGTGACGATCTTATAAACGTATTTTGAAGCATCGCGACCGTATTTTTTCAAAATTTCTTGGCACCAATCGACACGAGCCATTGTTTGAGCGATTGACAAATTGTTCGGGAACCAACGAAAACAAACCTTTTTTACGGCCAGGTGTTCATGCAATATCGAATGTATGCTGGTAAAAGAAATGCCCTAGGATGCCTCTTTCTCCCGGTATGTCACATGACGATCATGTATTATCAGTTCACACACGGCATCAATATTCTCTGGCACAACGGCCGTTTTTGGACGACCTCCTTTGAGCGAGCGTCGGCCACGATTCATTAATTTATTAAACCAGTTTTTCACAGTGCTTTAGGATGGTGCTTTATCGCCATACAAATATTTTAGTTCATCGATGCATTATTGTCGTGCCAATCCTCGTCGAAAGTTGTGAAAAATGATCGCACAAAAAGGTTCACGAGTTAATTCCAGTTTTTTGCCAAATTGAGTTTTTCAAGTCACTGTAAACAACACAAATGATGGTCGTACGTCAAAACGTTCTGAGTACGTTTATGCTAAAAAATTTCAAACTTTCCAATGAAAATGTCAGATGGCGCCAGGCACCATTTTGAGATGAAGTTTCAATGTATTCTAAAAGCTCCTTCTATTTTTGTCCAATGCTAGTATGGAAACGGAGCACTGTGTAATGCTTGATACTCTCACTTGGCAGAAAATGAAAGCACCTAAAACAGTTTTAAACTTCAAAGAATTCAAATCAACTGCGCACAATATCCAATTGTCCCTTTGTAGGGGAAAACTAGCAGAAGAAACACTATTCATTGTGAACGGATCATAACATCTAGACGGCATTCAATAATAACCCTGTTTTTGCACCTTATCCGCTGTCGAGTCATCAGACATGAGACAGTTGAGCATCTTAGCAGCAGCATAATTCCCTTGAAGCATAACACTTCCTCCCCTGTTCCCACCTACGCCTGCGGAGTATGATAAGGGTATCCATTACTAGACATGCATAATCCCAAAATGTATATTTTGTGTTTGGCCATGTTTTTTCTTATCAAACATTCTGCAGGACTGAGCAAAAACTAAACAAAACACCAAAGGATATGAGATAAAAATCTTTGACGAAACCATATTAATCTCTATTATAAAATATTTAAGCCTCAGCCAGATTCAAATTAATCAATCACTGCATACGTGGGAAAGGGCACACAGAGTTTGTTTAACCCCAATTTCATAGTGGCACAACAAATAGCTTCCAACCTTCCTTGTGGCCCCACTAATCGTTTCATAGGTTTTTCATTTTCTCTTATTCCCATTACCCCTCCTCCCCTTACTTACCATTGGTGGTCTGATATTTAAAGGAGAATATCACAACGAAGAATGAGGTGGCATATTTGGCGGCATTCACCAAATGCGGAAAGCTTTCCTTCGTATCACGGAAACGCCGGCAACACTGGGCAAAGCGAAAGAAGGCAGGTAAAATGGCCATGATGGGTCGAACAATTGATACATCTTCAATGCAATAACGGCCGCCATCTGGAAGAAAAATATGAGTAGCAAAGTAATATCAATTCTACAGCGGGGGAAACCCCCCTTTAACCGGACTCACCTACGCCCATCTTATGCCACGATGGGTTCTGGCCAAAGAAGCATATAACAAAGGGTATGTCCAGAAATGCCGGCACTATACTATTCAATTGATCGGCCAGCCAGAAATCGGCAAAGTTTACAAAGAAGAAGGGAGCCATCATAACGCGACTCAGGACACGCACCGACCAGTAGCGGGCCTCGTGGTAGAATGTCTTGGTGGGATTCAGCAAAAAGGCGGTCATGATGGTGTACAGAAATATCGGTGGGGCATATTGTGGCAGACCCAGGGGATCACTATAGATGTAGAACAAAACCGTGATGGCCCATAAAACTCCAAATACCGAAGCGATTTCCATTATATTCTGTTCGGACAAATGATTGCGTGGATCCAGTTCGAAAATCAGCACATGATTGACGCCCGACGACCTCCAGCCATAAACATTTACGCCCCACAGAAACAAGGCTTCAATCACCAAAAAGGGGCCGCGAAACATGCGCACACCCACCCGCCAATCTTCGCCAAATCCATAGAAGGCGGCCGACAATATGACCGTTATTAACAGTACCACAAAGGCTCCCGAGAACAAGCCCACCTTGAATGTGGTCCATGGACTTTGTTGCTCTCCCAGCGGAGGCACTCGCAACCGTTTCATGGCCTTCTGGCGATCACCGCCCTCGATGTCATGCGTAAAGGCCGTTTCTGTCTCCTGAATCAGACGATCTATATCTTTGTTCACATAAAAATGCGCACTTTCCACATGTTCCTTGCGCCAATTCGCCCCGAAGTCCACCGTCAACAGCTTATCGTGCTTCTTGAGAATCTTGCGAAAACCGGTGAAATTGAGATTCTGATAATTTTGCAACAATATCAGGCCCAAGTAAAATTCACTAAATGCCAACTTGAGATCTTGCAATTTGCGCGCCGGCACGTTTTTCTTTCCCAGGGGGGTTTTCGATTTCCATGCCGGCTGCTTTTTGACGGTGCCCATTTCCAGAGTCTCGGTCAGTTCACTGCGTAGATTGCCATACTTTCGGGTGGCTTCGGCCATTTTCTCCGAATAGAAGGTATTGATTTTGGCCAATTCCTTGTCGCAATAGTGAAAGAATTGTTCGTCGAATTTGGCAAAGTAGCGCGTCAGAACGGCCGGATCAACCAGTTCGGCGGAGGGAGCTTGCTCGACGGCCGCATACAGCATGGCCTTCATTTCCTAAGTAGGAAGAAAGGGACAAAGGAAATAAAATCAATGATTTGTAGAGGAAAACTCGTATTTTAAAAGCATTCATTTTCTTCCTTCCCTGCGACGAAGAGCAAGTCAGACGTCATATCCTTCATACTCTAACATCTTTTCCCCCAAATTCTATGGCAACTCTAAATTAGCCTCTCTTAATGCTGGGCACGACTTAGTGAGCACGAGTATCACGCATAAAACCCAGCATTTATTTTCTTCCTTTCTCCGAGGGAGAGTGTGTCAGATGTCATGTCCTATGTACTCTTATATCATCATTCCTGCTAATTCTATGCTAACTCTAATTGAGCTTTTGTTAATTCTTAACATGCTGGAAACGACTAAGTATGCACGTATATCACACATGAAACCCAGGTTTAATGCCGGAAAGGAATTTTTAGCGGCAGGATTATATATCCGCAGATTAACAGTAGATCCGGTCAAAGAGTTTAAGAAATTCGCCGTAAACCGTTTACAGATTTAAGATAAGATCCCGGTTGTTGAGGATAATGTAGAGGATAAATTCGTGTTCGTGAGATTGACTTGCTAGTGCACAATTCCCATGGTGCTACGAGTACAAACGAGTATGTGCTGCCGTGGCGAAGAGTGGCGCCATCTACCTGAACAACTTGTCATTTAAAGCACACCCTTTTGTATATTTTGCACAAAGCTCTGGGATTATATGGTTACAAGGAACACGGGTAAAAAACTTCCCCTTTAGAAGACTAAAACCAATATTTCTTTAAATCTACGAGTAGAAATAATTTTGAAGAATATTTCAGATGATCTAGCCTTTTCGGAATAGCGAAAAACCCTACTTTTCTGTGAAAATGTGCTCCCGAAGTTTATCCGAAAGAGCTCGACATGTGCATTTGAAAAGCAGCGCTGGGAGTAAACCAGGATGAAACAGGATTCATACGTTTTACTGGGAACCATCGTATTCTAAAAATTTAGTCAATGACATTTGGTCACAAGAGAATATCTTGCAATTACTTAGTAGGGACATAAATACTATTTCAACATTGAACACACCCATTTCAATAGTAGAACTGAACATACCACGTTAATGTCATATGGGTTTTGAAAGCTAACCTCAATAGCGTTAGTCTGTACCGGGATTTTAAAATTGTTTCAACTTTCATCATGGAGTGGTCAGATAATGAGAACCGTATCGCTGTAATAGCGCTTTTCAAGTGTGAAATGAAAAAAACGATATTTTGAAAACGCTCCGGCCACTAGGGTTCAGCCGCATATTCGTCTACCGACGCATAAAACTGTTTGAGGAGACTGGAGATGTAAAAGACCGCCACCGGTCGGGCCGCCCACGCTCTGTTTGAACACCGCATGTCATCAAAGCCGTTAAATCAAGAATTCACAGAAATCCGCTCCGAAAACAGAAAATCAGGGCCCGTGAGATGAATATCACGCAAAAGTCCATGAGTCGAATCATTAAAAAAGACTTGGAACTTGGGGCTTCCAAACGATGTACCGGACATTTATTGACTGCAGCTTTAAAAAAAATAGGATTGAAAAATGCAAACGTCTTTTGGTGAAACACGCTTATAACTTGCATAGAAAAATTTTGTTCACCGATGAACAAATTTTTACCGTTCAGGAAAAAATTAACAAGCAAAATGATACAGTGTATGCGCGGTCAGCAAAGGAAGCATCTGAACTGATCCCAAGGGCGGAAAAGGGTCATCGCACAGCTTCAGTCATGGTTTGGTGCGGTGTCCTTTACGATGGGGTCACTGACCTGCATTTCTGCTAACAAGGAGTCAAAACATCGGCCAAAGTTTACCAAGAAACCGTTTTGGAAGCTGTTTTGAAGCCTCTTAACAATTCCCTGTTCCAAAACCAGCCATGGACTTTTCAGCAGGATTCTGCGCCGGCCCATAAGGCTAAAACGTCCCATGCCTGGCTTCGAAACAATTTGCCAGCGTTCATTTCCTCTGAAGAATGTCCCTTAGGCAGTCCAGATTTAAACCCATTGGATTACAAATTGTGGAGGGTTTTAGAGGACAAGGTTTGTCGCAAAAGATACCCCAACATTGAATATCTTAAGACTGGTTTAGTTCGAGCTGTGGCCAATTTTCCAATGGACGAGGTTCGTGCAGCTATTGACGATTGGCCAGTGCGACTTAAGGCGTGTGTAAAGGCAAAAGGCGGACAGGCAATTGTTCGTAGTAGCAGCACTTCGAAGCAAATGGTCGCCTGTTTCTTCGCAAAAACTGGTCATGTGGCGACGGTTCCGCTTGAACAACGTAGGACGGTCAATTCTGAGTGGTACACCACAATATGTTTGCCTGAAGTCTTCGTAGAAATTCGAAAAACGAACAAGAGAAGACGAATCATTGTGTACCATGACAATGCAAGCTCTCACACATCGGCTCAAACCAGCGCCTTTTTGACCGGCCAAAACGTCGAATTGATGGGTCATCCGCTGTTCAGCCCTGACTTGACTTCTTTTTATTACCGCACATCAGGAAAAAAAATGCGTGGTCTACAATTTTCGTCGCCGGAAGATGCTATTGAAGCGTTCAAAAACCATGTTTTGGAGGTGTCTCAATAGGAGTGGAAAAAGTGCTTCGACAATTGGTTTGAGCGCATGCAAAAGTGTATAAATCATGCCGGATAATACTTTAAAAAACAATAAAACCATTTTTGATGATAAGTATTCGCATTTTCATTTTAAGGCCAGAAATATATATGTATATAGCAGCTCTCGTACAATATCAGATAAATGTCCGCCTCTGTTAGCCTGAAAATGCGAGCCCTTTTGAGCACGGCGTCGAATTGAGGTTGATGGATTGTTTTGAACACTTTCTTGAGCAGCAGTAAAGTTTTCAGCCGATCTTGCACTACGTTGTGGTCCATGCTTGGGCCTATCAGCTACAGACCCCATTTCTCCGATATCAATCACTACACGATAAATAGTGTTCTCCCAAAAATTTCACGTATTTTTCTCATCGTCACAGTAATCGATGATTGATTTTGATAAAAAGTTTTAACGTTTAAAACACGTTGGTTTTTCGAATATTTTTCCATAACAAATTTGCCACGTTTCTACTTCACGACTGCCAAATATGAACTGCCAAGACTAATGTTTATCAAAATGGCGGCCACCCTGTACTATTGTCATACCGGTATTAGTTCATAATACGAGTATATGGCCTTTTGAAGTTTAGAGTTTAATAAGCGATGTCATGCCCTTTTTTCCTTTTTAAACATAAGAGAGTCTACAATTCCTTGTTTGTTATTGAATTAATGCTGTTAAAATTTTGTAACAATCGGGCGATTGCTTTGGCCAGTTTTTAAAGGGTACGTGTCACTTCCCCGTTTTTTACCAGGGTTTGTTTCGCTCTATGCCAGTATCATATGTTTAAAAAATCTTCGCCGTGTACAGGAATCCAGGATAAGCTTCTTCGGTCCGACCAAAATTAATTTCTTCACTTATTTTACTTGGTAAATACGACTTTATTGAAAAATCAAAGTAAAATAGGGGACGGCGCCCATAAACCGAGAGTGTTGTTTTAAATAAAATTTTAAATTCTTACTTGTATTTTTTGTTATTTTTCTATGTTAAAAGCGGATCAAGGGTAAATTAATGTTTGAGGGATAAGGAATCAGAACATAACTTCTATTTTATTTGCATTACACAAAGTCCCTTCATATGCCGAGGAGCCCTCGAGCAGATGGAACATTCTTTATGTTGAGAGGGTCTATCAGAGTCGAACCAGCCCAAAGCTTTTCTATGTTCTCTCTTGCAACCACAACAATGACGTGAAATCCTCTCTCCCACATTAACGAAACGAAACAAACCCACCACCACCTCCACGCTTTCATAACGACACGTACGTACAACAACACCTGTTAACGCTTTGTTTGTAAACAAAAGTCGGCAGTGGAAGCACGTGTTTTCCCTAGTAGCCACATCACCCAGAGGAGGCCAAAACAGCTGCTCTTATCCGCGTCGGCGCCACAAAATTTCCCTATTTTTACATGTGTTTCTCAAACCATGACGTCATCGATTATTTTGTGTGGTTTTTATTTGGTATCCAAAAACACACACACACACTCACACACACTTCGATTCGTTTTGACCTGCATATATACACACTAAAAATTTTCACTTTCACTTTTTCACACACTGCAAGGATTTCGGAAAAATACCTCCAAATCTGTCCAAATGCAAAGCGATTATCGTGGCCATACCTCATAATTGATGTATTGCTTGCGCCATTCCGGCGTAATGTGAGCCGTCAAGTGCTCGGCGAATTTCATGGCGTTTCTTTGGTTAAATGAAAAAAAAAATATTGGCACTAAATTATTAATTTTCCACACATTTGTTTATGGGAAACGAACGAACGCACGCACGCTTCTCGACGGAGCAGGTTTTCTTTCGATTGTTTGTGTACCAACGCGTTGTTTTCGACTGAATATTTCCCAAAACAATGAGATTTCTTCGAGGAGTGTGAAAGTGATGTGAAGCTTATTCTTTTCCCCCCCCCAAAAGCTTTTAACGTCGTTGGCGGTGTGTGGCCATAAAGCTTTATGCGGTTATGGAGCTTTGTATTTGAAAAATATATTTGTGTGATGGCGGTTAGTTTAAAAAAAAGCAACAAAATTTAAGAAGTGGATGAAGCTAATAGGACCTAGGGCACTAAGGTACAGGGTAGAGCGCGGTAATTTGCTTTTTTGCACAGCAGGCTTTGGCGGCACTGTTGGCCAAAGAGAGTGGAGAGTGTGCGTGGCTTATAGGGGCTGACGGGAGATTTGTATTCGTCTGCCTTGCAGTTGTCATCATGAAATGGATACGTGAGGAGATGTCATTTTGAGTTGAATCGTATTTTTCATATGCGCACTCGATAATTGCAGTGCAGCGTGCTTTTCTTTTACGATTCGCTGTTCCCCCATGCGGACGTTTTTCTGGACGGCAATCAATTGTAAATTGTGTAACTTCGTTGAGAACAGCAGGAAATGAGTCATGTGCACGAAGGGGACCTGAGAGAAGGATTACAACACCACAAAACATCGAGAGAGTTAGAGCAGCAGTACTGCAATCTCCGCTACGCTCTGCTCGGTAGCAATCACTTGCTCCAGATGTTCTCTCCACCGGATTTTTCATGATGAACTGAATTTTCACCTATATGAAATGTGCGTGGTCTAATAATTATCAGCACGGGACTATTTGACACGGAGGTCCTCTTCGTGTGTAAACAAACAATATATGTGACGCGCAAAATAGACAGGGACCTAAGGGTAAAAACCAGTTTTGTTCAGGAAAGCCACTTTAAAGATTTATATACGTGTATCTTTGGTGTACCATCACTTTCATAAAACGCGCATATCTCTGGGAGGGAACACTTTTGGGGCATGGGATCGGTCTCATTCGATGCTCAGATGTTGTCCACATCAAAAAAAAGTGAAAATTGATTTTTTTTTTACCCTTAGGTCCCTTTCTCTATGCTCTGTCACATATGCGGTACTGGAGTGAAACAAACCCCAGAGAACTTCATCAGAGTCCTCTGCATTCGGACCGCGTCACTGTGTGCACTATGCAATATCACGAGTAGACATCATTGGCCCTTACTTTTTCCAGGATAACCGTCTTGCCGTAACTGTGAACTCCGAACGGTTCTTGACTGTGACACGGTATTTTTTCAGCCGGGTCTTGAGGCAATGCAATTAGAGGATACATGGTTCCAACAGGATGGTGCCACTGCACACACAGCGAGACTTGCCATGAATTGTTTGAGGCAAATGTTTCCTGGATGGCTTACCTCTTTGCGGGGTGATGTGAACTGGCCGACACGCTTACCAGACTTAGCCCCATGCGATTTTTTCCTTTGGGTTAACCTGAAGTCGAAGTTGTATACCAACCGTCCCAACACCTTGGAAGACCTTATTAAGAATATTGAGGCTGAAATTGCCAGAATACCAGTCGACATGAATGTTAGCGTTTACGAAAACTTCAGAAAACGTATGCAGCAGTGTGAGGATAGCGAAGGTCGACATTCGCCAGATACACTATTTAAAACCATGTAATTTAAAAATTCCCTTAAGGTTCAATGTAATTAAAATATAAAATAAATTTTTCTAAGGTTCATAATTTTTTTATTTCATTCCCAAATAAGCAAATTATTGTATTGAGCGCTAACCTTAAAAAAGACGTAAGCGCCAAAAAATAATTTAACCGGAGAGGATTTTTTCTGGTTTTTGTCATTGGGTTTTTTATCTGAAGGATACAATTGAAATTTCAATATCTTGGTAAATATTAATATATTATTTTCAAAATTTAAACTTAAAAAGCCTTGTACAATTTTCTATTGAATTTCATTAAAAAGCGAGAGGGCCTTGCGAAATTTTCGTGGTAAGAGCTTGAAATATTCCTGCATATTTACTGATGAAAGATGGGACCCTTATCACGCCGAAGGAATGCTGACCTATTGTCCTAAGTGATCGTGTCCTAAGTGATCGTCATGTATAGTTTAGAGCGTACCACCCTGCAGGTAAAAAAAAATGTTTACCATACACCTACGAATATGAAGTATTATTTTTTTTTTGCCGAACGTAGGTAACTCGCTTTTACATTTTTCTTTATATCTTCTGCATTTACAGCCGGATCTTAAAGTGTGATACATCGATGTTTTTATCTCGAAGACACCAATTTTTCTGTTTTTGAAGTCATCGGCCTCAAGTACCCCCTGGTACTTACTTACCCATCATATCTAGTACTAGTACTTACCCATCATATCTCAGTTGTTACTACCCTTATGTTTCACCCTAATATCACAAAATTAAAGCTCGCACAAAATCATTAAACTATTGCTCAGGAAGTATGTCGATAATCCCAGCAGAATAACTTTTAAAATAGTTTTTGCCTAATGTAGGGGTTATCTTACGATATGTTGTAGTTAAGATATAATGGGTAAATATCAATAAGGGGTTCTAGAGGTCAATGTCTTCCGATCTGTCGCTATTGTTGTCCGATCTGAAATTTGACAGAATAATTTTTTTGTCGCTATTGAAGAAAATCAGATCATATTTAGATATTGGTCCCATGTAATGTTCTTCCCATTTTATATTTTTAGCTCTTGAAGCTACATATTACGTATAACCAATCTAGTTGAAATTTGGAAGACTTCACCAAGGTACAAATTTGGATATAGCTCCGACTTTTTTATCTTAGGGCTGTTCACGACATAATAGAAAAACATTTTTTTGTCGGATCTTATTTTGTGCCACTTGGAGAGCAAAATAGACCAGCAAAAGACAACATTTAGAGGTTGCTCAACGCTCCAAAGATATTTTTTAGAACATCCTGTGTATATATCATTAGAATTTTTATTTTGACCTGGTGTCGATTTGTAAATTAGAATTAGAAGATAATGGTTGGCAAGAGGTATTCACTTCACTTGCTGTGAGTACCTAATACTCAGTTTATTTTCTTTCATAAAAAATTGTAGGCAAAGCATTTGAAGCATACATTATTTCAGGTGGTAGAGGATCAGAGAAAAAGAGTTCCCGGCTCGAAAAAAAGATTATAATACCTTATAGAATACGAGGGCTATATTTCTTGCCTAATAATGAAAATGCGAATGTACTTAGTAGGGACATAAATACTGTTACAACATTTAACACACCCATTTCAATAGTAGAACTGAACAACCCCGCTAATGTCATATGGGTTTTGAAAGCTAACCTCAATAGCGTTAGTCTGTAACGGGATTTTAAAATTGTTTCAACTTTCATCATGGATTGGTCAGATAATGAAAACCGTATCGCTGTAATAGCGCTTTTCAAGTGTGAAATGAAAAAAGCGATATTTTCAAAACGCTCCGGCTACTAGGGATCAGCAGCATGTTCGTCTACCGGGCTTTCCAGCAGGATTCTGCGTCGGCCCATAAGCCTAAAACGTCCCAGGCCTGGCTTCGAAACAATTTGCCAGCGTTCATTTCCTCTGAAGAATGGCCCTCAGGCTGTCCAGATTTGAACCCATTGGATTACAAATTGTAGATGGTTTTAGAGGACAAGGTTTGTCACAAAAGATACCCCAACATTGGATCTCTTAAGACTGGTTTGGTTCGAGTTTCGGCCAATTTTCCATTGGACGAGGTTCGTGCAGCTATTGATCGAAAAAGTAGATTCTTTTTGGATACAATATACATCAATAAATATATTAAAAAATATTCGGTCCTAAAGTACTTTTTATTTTTCAGCATAAAACGTGTGTAACAGTATTTATGTCCCTACTAAGTATATCATCATAAAAGGTTTTTTGTTTTTTAAAGTAGTCTCCAGCCAATTGTCGAAGCACTTTTTCCACTCCGATTAAGACACCGCCAAAACATGGTTTTTGAACGCTTCAACATCATCTTCTGGCGACAAAAATCGTTGACCACGCTTTTTTTTCTTGTTTTGCGGGAATAAAATGAGGTCATTGGGTGCCAAGTCAGGGCTGTACGGCGAATGACCCATCAATTCGGCGTTTTAGCCGATCAAAAAATCGCTGGTTTGAGCCGATGTGTGAGAGCTCGCATTGTCATGGTGCACAATGATTCGTCTTCTCTTGTTCGTTTTTCGAAAATCTCCGCAGACTTCAGGCAAACAAATAGTGGTGTACCACTCAGAAATGTAATACGTTGCTCAAGCGGAACAGTCGCCACATGGCCAGTTTTGCCAAAGAAACAGGCGACCATTTTTTTCGAAGTGCTTTTCCCACAAACAACTTTCGTTGGATTTGTCTCGTCTTCGAAGACCCACACGGTCGATTGCTGTTTTGTTTCGGGCTCATACGCATAGATCCATGATTCGTCACCTGTGACGATCTTTTAAACGTCTTGTGAAGCACCGCAACCGTATTTTTTCAAAATTTCTTTGCACCAAATTGTCAAATTGTGCGGGATCCAACGAGAACAAACCTTTTTACGCCCAGGTTTTCATGCAAGATCGAATGTATGCTGGTGGAAGAAATGTTCAAGGATGCCTCTATCTCACGGTATGTCACAGGACGATCCTGCATTATCAGTTCACGCACGGCATCAATGTGCTCAGGCACAACGGCGGTTTTTTGACGACCTTCCTTTTTGAGCAAGCATCGGCCACGATTGAATTCTTTAAACCAGTTTCTTATCAGTGCTATAGGATAGTGCTTCATCGCTATACATAGATAAAAGTTCATCGATGCACTCTTGTCGTGATAATCCACGTCGAAAGTTGTGGAAAATGATCGCACGAAAATGTTCACTAGTCAATACCATTTCTTTGCCAAATTGATTCTTTCAGGTCACTGTAAACAACACAAATGATGGTCGTACGTCAAAACGTTCTGAGTAAGTTTATGCTAAAAAATGTCAAACTTTCCAATGGAAATGTCAGATGGCGCCAGGCTACACTTAGTGTTGCCATAGGTATACAACCATCTGTTTGCCAACAGTGTTTGAAGAAATGTGGAAAGATAATAAGAGAAGACGCATCATTTAGCATCACGACAATGTGAGCTCTCACACATCAGCTGAAACGATGAGCTATAGCATCAAGAATGCGTGGTCAACGTTTTTTATCGCCCGAAGCAGCTGTTGAAGCGTTCACAATCATGTTTTGGAGGTGACTCAATCGGAGTGCAAAAAGTGCTTCGAAAATTGGTTTGTGTGCATGCAAAAGTGTATTGATCTTAAAGGAGAATATTTTGAAAAACAATAAATATATTCTCAATGATTGTGTATTTATTGCCGGACCCGAAATTTAAATAGTATTGAATTCACCGAAACTGCAGTCATACCTGCTTGAATCTAACAATCTTTCAGACAGTTTTTTGGAAATATCCACAACTTTATTTGTAAATACGTATGTGAATTTATTTTGATAAACGGCATTTATTATTTTCTGAATACGTGAATTCGTTTGTCGCTTGAAATCGAAAATATTTTCGATAAACAACATACGATAATATAGTTACTATGTGAAATTTGTTATCAGAGGATTACTAATTTATTTTTTGTTTGAATTTTTTCATTGAACCGATTTTTTTTCCTGTATAAATATGTACATAAATAGGGCAGGTGTACGTACATACAGCTTCGTGCAGCTAATTAGGGACAGTTTTATATATTTTGTTAAAGACCATACACAATTTTTGTTACAAAATACGAGGGCGACCGCAAAAGTAACTGGCATAACTTAAAAAGAACCGGTTTTTTGGAATTATTACTATTTATTTTTCAATATAATCTCCTTCCAAGACCTTCAAAATATGCCTCAGTTTCAGCAATAACCTCGCTACTGATCGAACATTTTTTGCCACCGAGAATTTTTTTTTAAATTTGGAAACAAGAAATAATCAGAAGGAGCTAAATCTGGACTATATGGTGGATGCGAAGCAATTTCAAATCGTAATTCGGCCAGTTTTTGTTGAGTTAAAAATGCAGTGTGTGAAGGAGCATTATCTTGATGAAAAAGAACTTTTTTTTCTTCTAAATGCGGTCGTTTTATCTTGATTTCTTCACTTAACTGATCCAATAATGCACAATAATATTCACTATTTATAGTTTTTCCTTTCTCAAGATAATCAATAAATATTATACCCCTTGCATCCCAAAATACTGTGGCTATTACTTTTCCTGCTGACTTAACAGTTTTCGACTTCTTAGGACCACTTTTACCAGCTTCTATCAATTGTTTTGACTATTCTTTGCATTCTGGGATGTAGTGATGGATCCATGTATCATCAACAGTTATGAATCGGCGCAAAAACTCTATTGGATTACGCTGATAAATCACTAAAAGCTCCTCGGAATTGGTCCAACGGACGATTTTTTGGGGCAGTCAACAAACGCGGCACCCATCTTGCGGATAGCTTTTTCATGTGGAGTTCATCATGTAAAATACTCCAAACTTGTTTTTCGTGTATTTTAACAATATCAGCAAGTTCTCTGAGCTTTATTCGTCTATCTTTAGTCACTTCATTAAATATTTTTCTAATGTTTTCAATAGTAGTAGCAGTTTTCGGTCTTCCAGAGCGTTGTTCATCTTTCATACTTGAACGACCCATTTTAAATTGTTGAACCCAGGATTTTACGGTGGAGTATGATGGTGCATTATCACCATGAACAGAATCCAATTCATCTGTGATTAATTGTGGCGTGTAACCTTTCATATAAATGTGTTTAATTACCGCACGAAACTCTTTATTTTCCATTTTTCAAAAATTATAAAACTTGTTTACTTCAATCACCTGTAACAAAGAAAATAATCATTAAATATTTCGGAAATTTTGACAGATGGCTTATAAAAGATTGCTTTTAAAAAACAAAAAAAAAGTTGCTAGTAAAACAGAAAATGTGCCAGGCCAGTTAGTTTTGCGGTCGTCCTCGTAAAACGCTATGATTCAACAATGTTTCTAAAGTATAATGCAACTCCGTACAAATTAAATTATTTATACCGTTTTTTTTTTGTGGCGCTATATTATATTTTTTGAAATAAATTTATCGTGCATCAAATCAGGGACAGTAGTAATTTTTGCTACAGTAGCAAATTATAAAAATTTAAAAAAAAATAATTCCACCTGTGGTGATTACAGGTCGCAAGTTGTAGTGCTCGGAATTTTTTTGCTAGTTGTTTGCCATGGGTAAAAACAGATCTTGTGACGCCAGTACTCGGAAGATTATAGTACAAATGCATCAGGATGGAAGTACTTACACGTTTTCAAAACAATGGTTTACAACGCTTTACAGTATTTTAAGATAAATTCGACCACAAAAAAGGTTATCCGTAAACAGAGAAGCCAAATTACAACACTCAGAGAAGACAAACTAATTGTCCGGGAGTCAAAAAAAACTCCGCATAAATGATGAAATTCGGGTTGCAATCTTTGGCGAAAATGAAGTGAAACCTTCCGTAGACACAGTAAAGCGACGATTGCGTGAAGCTGGACTCTTTGGGAGGATTTCCCATACGAAGCCACTTTTGTCTGAGCGTAACCGTAGGGAAAGACTAAACTTTGCCAAAAAGTACCATCATTGGACAGCTGTGCAATGGAAAAGAGTGTTATTTTCGGACGAAGCTATAAATAATAGAGTCTCCCCCGATGGAAAATAGTATGTTCGCCATCCTAAGTCCAAAGAATTTAATCCAAAGTAGACTCGGTCCACATTAAAGCACGGTGGATGATCCATTATGCTTTGGGGTGCTATGTCGTCATGTGGAGTTGGGCCTCTGCACAAGATTGAGGGCATTAAGGAGCAGTTCTATTACGCAAATATCCTAAACAACACAATGTTACCTTAAGCTGATGAAAATATGCCTGTAACTTGGATATTCCAGCAAGATAAGAGGGTTGCTATTTATATTTCGGGTCCGACAAAAAAACACAATAAACTATCATTGGAAATGGTTATTATGGTTTTTCAAAAATCTTCCTTTAAGATCAATACACTTTGCATGCGCACAAACCAATTTTCGAAGCACTTTTTATACCCCGATTGAGACACCTCCAAAACATGATTTTTGAACGTTTCGCTGATTTTTGAACGTTTCAGCTGCTTCGAAAATGTTGACCACGTATTTTTTTGATTCTAGGGAATAAGGAGAAGTCAGTGAGTGCCAAATCAGGGCTTTACGGTGGATGGCCCATCAATTCGACATCTTGAGTGGTCGAATAGTAGCTCATCGTTTCAGCTGATGTGTGAGAGCTCGCATAGTCGTGGTGCAAAATGATCCGTCTTCTCTTATTATCTTTCCTCATTGCTTCGAACACTGTTGCCAAACAAATGGTTGTATTCCACTCTGAATTGACCTCCTACGTTCCACTAAAGGCACTGTGGTAACATGGCCGGTTATATCCAAAAACAAAAACCCAATCCTTTGCTTCGATGTACTTCTTCCCCGAACAACTTTTTTTGTATTCGGCTCTTCTTGAAAGACTCATACGGTCGATTGCTGTTTTGTTTTGGTTTCATTAGCATAGATCCATGATTCGTCACCTGTGACAATGTTATACACTGCATTTGAGCTGCCGCAGTTGTACTTTTTCAACATCTCTTTGCACCAATCCATACGAGCCTTTTTTTGAGAATTCGTCAAATTATTTGGGATCCAACGAGAATAAATTTTTTTCACACACCAATGAACATGCGATATCTTATTGAAGCTTGTCATACTAATGTCCAAGGATGCCTCAATCTCGCGGTATGTCACATGTCGGTCTTCCTTAATCAGTTCACGTACAGCATCGATGGTTTCTGGCAAAGTGACCGAAGTTGGACGTCTTTCACGGCGTCCGAGACTGAACTCCTGGTACCAGCGATTAACAGTGGTTTTTGATGGTGCTTCATTGCCAAAAGTCTAAACAAGTTGTTTTAAACACTCTTGTCTCGATAAACCACGTCTAAAATCGTAAAAAATCATCGCACGAAAATGTTCACGTGATAATTTCATTTCTTAACTGAGATGAATTTTTCAACACTCTGTAAACAAAACAATTCGCCCTCAAATGACAAAAAGTTCTGAGTAAAGATATGCTAAAAAATGTCTAAGTTTCCAACGGTAGTTCCAATTTGCTTCTGGGAACACTAGTATTGTCAGGACCCGAAATATAAATAGCACCCTCTTAATGATTCAAAACACACCTCTCGACACGTAAAGCAATGATTTGCAAAATATACTGTTACCGTTCTTGATTGGTCATCTTGCAGTCCTGATCTCAATCCGATTGAGAACTTGTGACAAGTTGTGAAATCCAGAGTTGGCTTGTTAAAGATAAAGAATTTTAACGATCTCTAAGCCGAAACCGAAAAAGCTTGGAAAGCAATTCCAAATAGCACATGTAAAAAGTTGGTAAACTCGATGACTCGCAGATGTCAAGCAGTTATCGATAACAATGGTTTCGCCATAAAATATAAATATTTTTTCAATAATTATGCGTTTTCCCAATAAATATATGTGACGCGCAAAATAGAAAGGGACCTAAGGTTAAAAACCAGTTTTGTTCGGGAGAGCCATTTTAAAGATTAGGTCCCTTTCTATTTGCGCTTAGAATCGTCGACTTCACTTTCATAAAACGCGCATATCTCTGGGAGGGAACACTTTTGGGGCATGGGATCGGTCTCATTCGATCCTCAGATGTTGTCCACATCAAAAAAAAAATGAAAATTGATTTTTTTACCCTTAGGCCCCATTTTCTATGCGCTGTCACATATGTATTTTTACTCGTATAAAAATTATGATGTGTCCTTAATTATATGCGCGACAACGGACCGCGATAAAGAAAATTGCCACATTTGGGCTGAATAGCAACCACGGTTTGGTGCAGTTTATGGCCTAGTAGAATCATCGGTCCATATTTTTTCAAAAAAGATGATGGCCGTAACGTAACCGTGAATGGTGCCTGCTCTCGTGCCATGATATCGGACTTTTTGCTACCTCAAATTAAAGCCCGTAATCTTGACGAAATTTGATTTCAACATGACAGTGTCACTTGCTGCTCAAACAATGTATCTATTGAGAGGTAATTTCGAAGACTCGTTTTGGACTGGTGAGTTGACCGCCTAGATCGTGTGATATCACACCTTTAGACTGGGGCGTTGTTGTGGCCATACTTTGAAAGAAATTATATTCAAAAAATAAATGGCATAAAATGTCCTTTCGAATAAACATTAAAGATTCCACACTTGATTTAAATTTTTGTATTTTTTTTATTTTGAAAAAAATATTTCCAGATGGATCACCCATTATATACTAAGTAGGGACATAAATACTGTTACAACATTGAACGCACCCATTTAAATAGTAGAACTGAACACACCCCGTTAATGTCATATGGGTTTTGAAAGCTAACCTCAATTGCGTTAGTCTGTAACGGGATTTTAAAATTGTTTCAACTTTCGTCATGGAGTGGTCAGATAATGAGAACTGCATCGCTGTAATAGCGCTTTTCAAGTGTGAAATGAAAAAAAGCGATATTTTCAAAACGCTCCGGACACTAGGGATTAGCCGCATGTTCGTCTACCGATGCATAAAACTGTTTGAGGAGACTGGAGATGTAAAAGACCGCCACCGGTCGGGCCGCCCACGCTCTGTTCGAACACCGCATGTCATCAAAGCCGTTAAATCAAGAACTCATAGAAATCCGCTCCGAAAACAGAAAATCATGGCCCATGAGATGAATATCACGCAAAATTCCATGAATCGAATCATTAAAAAAGACTTGGGACTTGGGGCTTTCAAACGACGTACAGAACATTTATTGACTGCAGCTTTAAAAAAATAGGATTGACAAATTCAAACGTCTTTTGGTGAAGCACGCTGATAACATGCACAGACAAATTTTGTTCACCGATGAAAAATTTTTTACCGTTCAGGAAAAATTTAACAAGCAAAATGATAGAGTGTATGCGCGGTCATCTAAGGAAGCATCTGAACAGATCCCAAGGGTGGAAAAGGGTCATCACCCAGCTTCAGTCATGGTTTGGTGGGGTGTCTCTTACGATGGGGTCACTGACCTGCATTTCTGCGAACAAGGAGCCAAAACATCGACCAAAGTTTACCAAGAAACCGTTTTGGAAGCTGTTGTGAAGCCTCTTAACAATTCCCTGTTCCAAAACCAGCCATGGACTTTCCAGCAGGATTCTGCGCCGGCCCATAAGGCTAAAACGTCCCAGGCCTGGCTTCGAAACAATTTGCCAGCGTTCATTTCCTCTGAAGAATGGCCCTCAGGCAGTCCAGATTTGAACCCATTGGATTACAAATTGTGGACGGTTTTAGAGGACAAGGTTTGTCACAAAAATACCCCAACATTGGAACTCTTAAGACTGCTTTGGTTCGAGCTGTGGCCAATTTCCCAATGGACAAGGTTCGTGCAGCTATGGACGATTGGCCAGTGCGACTTAAGGCGTGTGTAAAGGCAAAAGGCGGACTTTTCGAAAAAGTAGATTCTCTTTGGATACAATATACTCGTACATCAATAAATATATTAAAAAATATTTGGTCCAAAAACATCCAATACTTTTTATTTTACAGCATAAAACGTGTGTAACAGTATTTATGTCCCTACTTAGCATATAATTTGTATTGGTTGAGGTATGATTTTCATAATACTGTCCATAATTAGTTGCACGCATACATATGTTTCGTGTTTGAAACACTGTGCGGCGATTGTCGGAAAACCAACTATTCGAACATCAACATAATTGGCAAGGCACGTCAACGAACATAATTCAAAATAATGCACAGTTGGCAACAAATTCCTCTCGTCGCTCCATGACGAAAAGCTTAATACTCTCTCACACACACGCAACTGAAAGTTCTAAATTGAAAATGGACAACACTCATTTTAAAGTAAACAATGAAATCGGTCAGCCGTTGCCAATAATACCGGCATTAACTACGACGCCCCACTTCCTACACTCCAATGTGATCACTTCCATATCAGCAGCTGACTGCTTTCTTCTCTCTAATGTCTTCCCATCGACATTAGCAGCTGACTGCTCTTATCAGAATATTGCCTTTCATCGATATGCACGATCATTTGCAAGAAGACGATCATAAGTCAGAAACATCGTTTTCAAATAAAACTACTTTTAGATGTACTTTTTGTCAGACATGCCATGATGAATTTCAAGACATAAATGTACTCCTGCCCCGAAAACGATTGTAACTCAATGAGAGTTGAGTTGCAATCGAACGTACTATCATCGACTAGGAGAGAAAAAATCTAAAATATGTTTTTTTCAATTATTACGTTTTCGCCAGAAATTGAGAGGTTCCCAATAAGCACATCGGATCCGAATCTGATCCGAATCGGATCCGACTTCTCTGATTTGGTTTCGAGAACGGGTCCGATTTCGGTCCGAGGTCGGACACGGGAACGGGAGCAATTCCCTCTTCGATATCGGACCGAGAATTGAGTCCGATTTCGAAATGATATCGGACCCGAACTCAAAACGATGTCGGATCCAACATCGAAGTGAGTTCGGATCCGATTTAGATATGAGTTCGGACCCGAACTCAAAACGATGTCGGATCCGAAAACGAAATGAATTCTGATCCGTTGCCGAAACGATTTTTGATCCTGCATAATTTAGCATAAAATAATAAGGCGGAACAAATTCAATTTTTACGCATTTATTTATAGCATAGGTAAGTATAAACGATTACTTTACGATAATATTTTTTCATTGTTATATTTTGTTTTTTTCGTAAATCTGTCCATTGCATATTGGAAGTATTTTTTGCTCCGCTGGTCCATTACTTCCAAGGGCTCGTGAGGATTTTATTGAGTTTGAAGATTTGCCCAATGAGCACAACATATTACATATAAAAAAGGTTTTCAAAATTAAATTGACAAACGAATTGTATTTTGTACCACTTATACACTAATATGATATCTGTTACATATGAGTCATATACTTATTAATATATTAAATTTTAATGTCATATTACTTTTCATCTAATTGTTGCTTATTTCACCACATATATACTAAGTAATAAATTTAAAATAATAAATAAATTCATTAATAAATATAAAAATAAAACTCCAATTTTTTACTGCAAACCTGAATCGAAAGCGGAGTCCGACATCTCGGACTCAAATCGGATCCGAATCGGACCAGAGAAAGCGGAGTCTGTCATATCGGACTCAAATCGGATCCGAATCGGAACAGAGAAAGCGGAGTCCGACATCTCGGACTCAAATCGGATCCGAATCGGTACAGAGAAAGCGGAGTCTGTCATATCGGACTCAAATCGGATCCGAATCGGAACAGAGAAAGCGGAGTCCGACATCTCGGACTCAAATCGGATCCGAATCGGAACAGAGAAAGCGGAGTCCGTCATATCGGACTCAAATCGGATCCGAATCGGATCCGAGTCCGACTTTGTGCTTATTGGGTTGTACTGGTTGAGTATGTACCTATGTATGTATGCATGTGTGTGTCCCACATTGATAATATGAATGAACGGGAAGAGGTGAAAATTAACAACCGCCCCATATCCCTACCCAACAAAAGAGAATAAAATATGAAATGGAATAAAATGGGAAAAAATTTCTCAATTGCATTTGATGACACAAACAATCCAAATGTCACGTATGTACGAGCAGCATGTGTGTACAATATGCAGGCAGGGTTAGAGATTATCACAAAATGTTGCTGGTGTGCGCCTTAATGGTGATTATAAATAATCATTAATTTATTTATTTATTATCGTTTATTACAATTAAAATTATAATAAAAAGTATTTTAAAAAAGCACTAGCAACCAAGGCTAACGGCCTAATAAATAATCTTAGCAACGATTTGAACGCTCATTTTCAATGTGGAGTCTCTGTAGAGGTGGTAAGAGGAAATTGTATTTTCGTGGGCAATTGTGTTTTAAAACTTGAAAAGTGAAATTTACAACAGTAATTCTCAAACGTTTGGTGAGTCTCTGTTTTGCTTTTAACACTTGCTGCGAAGATTTGTGATGAAGGACGTCACGGACGTGGCTATAAAAGCAGTGTGCAGCCACGAAAATCAATGTCACTTTGCCATTTTGTTAAAAAAAATATTTTCTATTTAAATGTAGGTGAAGAGGTCTCGAGCCTGTTCCTGTTCAGGCTTTAACAATCTTAAAGCACTGTTCAGTTGTTTACCTCTCCATGGTTAAATATGCCGAACACTGCAGCAATGAAAATCAAATAAAGTTGGTCAAACAACTTGACGTTAAGGCGTGACTCACAATTAACATCGTACATTATGGTTGGACCATCCTTTATTTACAAGCAGGGGTAACTGCACTTTCGTTGAGCGCCACTACACCATCATAAGACCCCAAACAACGAATGTGCTGAAACTATGCTTAGCGACTATGTTTAAGGGCAGACATTTTCGCATTTAACGAGAACTACCGGCTGTAGAGTTTTCCTCGGTACACATTTAAAATCCCTCGCACTGGCTATACGAGTATGTACATGAGTTTTGTTGTTTCCATTAATTAAATATCATTGCCATATCTGATATATAGTTAAGATTATTTAGGAAATTTTTAATTGAGTGGTGATAAAGTTCACATACCAATTTTTTGGTTGAAATTGGAGGGTTGTCTTTCTTTTCTGTGTGTATCATATAAAGGGTGGGCCAATTACAATTTTAAATCTGAATCTGCTTTAAAAAAGGTACAAATATTATTTTTTCAAATTTCTGGTTTTATTGGAAGGGTTAAACTTTGTGACTTAATAATGAAACACCATTCGATGCGTTTTCTCCTCGCTAAATGGGCTTAAGATTGCTTGACAGGAGATAAAGAATTTCATCAAAAAAACGTGTTTTCAAATGAAGCTTATTTTCATCTCGGAGGCTATGTTGATAAGCAAAATTGCCGCATCTGGTGTTAAGAGAACCCACACGTGACTATGAAGAAGCTAATGCATCCCTAACGTATCACTGTTTGGTGTGGATTTTGAGCCGCCGTTACCGTCAACAGTGATCGTTACCGCGCCATGCTCAACGAATTTTTTCCAAAAATTCAAGAGAGTGACATGACCGACATTTGGTTTTAACAAGACGGGGCTGCATGTCACACAGTAATCGAAGAGATTCGACCCGAAACAATCGAAAATGTACTGAAGAATTGGGTTGATCGGATGAGGGACGAGGGTTTCTGTTTATATAGAGTGATCCATCTAGAGGTATTTTTTCAGAACAAAAATATATTAAAATTTAAATCAAGTGTGAAATTTTTATTGGTAATTTGAAAGGACATTTTATGGCAGTTATTTTTTGAAAATAATTTCCTTCAAATGTTGGCCGCAACTACGCCTCAGGGTTTCCATTCTGAGTTAACCACGCATTTTTTCTTGATGCTAGGGAATAGAAGAAGTTATTGGGTGCTGTACGGTGGATGGCCCATTAATTTGACATCTTGAGTGGTCAAATAGCTCAGCTGATGTGTGAGAGCTCGCATTGTCGTGATGCAAAATGATCCGTCTTCTCTTATCATCTTTCCTCATTTCTTCGAACGAAGTTGGGAAACAGATGGTTGTATACCACTCAGAATTGACCGTCCTACGTTCCACTAAAGTCACTGTGGCAACATGGTCGGTTATGGCGAAAAAGCACAATCATTTGCTTCGATGTACTTCATCAACGAACAACTTTTGTTGGATTTGGCTCGTCTTAAAAGACACATACGGTCGGTTGCTTTTTTGTTTCGGGTTCATATGCATAGATCCATGATTCGTCACCTGTGACAATGTTATACACTGCCTTTGAGCTACCGGAGTTATACTTTTTCAACATCTCTTTGCACTAGCCTTTTTTGAGCATTCGTCAAATTATGTGGGATCCAACGAGACAAATTTTTTTCACGGCCAAATGAACATGCAATGTCTTATTGATGCTTGTCATACTTATGCCCAAGGATGCCTCAATCTCACGGTATTGCACATGTCGGTCTTGCTTTATCAGTTCACGCACAGCATCGATGGTTTCTGGCAAACTGAGCGAAGTTGGACGTCCTTTACGAAATTCATTCTGGAGCAAACGGCGTCCGCGACTGAACTCTTGGTACCAGCGATTAACAGTAGTTTTTGATGGTCCTTCACCGCCAAATGTAGACACAAGTTGATAGTAACACTCTTGTCTCGATAACCCACGCCGAAATTCTTAAAAAATCATCGCACGAAAATGTTCACGGGATAATTCCATTTTTTTGACCGAGATGAATTGTTTAACACGCTGTAAACAAAACAATTCGCGCACAAATGACAAAACGTTCTGAGTGAAATAACGAGGGTTGCTATATATATTTCCGGCCTAGGCTATACTAAGTGTTGCCTGGTGTCATCTGACATTTCTATTAGAAAGATTGACATTTTTTAGCATAACCGTACTCAGAACGTTTTGACGTACGACCATCATTTGTGTTGTTTACAGTGACTTGAAAAAATCAATTTGGCAAAAAAATGGAATTAACTCTTGAACATTTTCGTGCGATCATTTTTCAAAGTTATGAACGACATGGATTATCACAACAACAGTGCATCGATGAACTTAAATCTTTGTATGGCCATGAAGCACCATCCTATAGCACTGTGAAAAACTGGTTTAATGAATTCAATCGTGGCCGACTCTCGCTCAAAGACGAAGGTCGTCCCAAAACGGCCGCTGTGCCAGAGAACATTGATGCCGTGCGTGAACTGATAATGCAAGATCGTCATGTGACATACCGTGAGATAGAGGCATCCTTGGGCATTTCTTCCACCAGCATACATTCGATATTGCATGAACACCTGGGCGTAAAAAATGTTTGTTCCCGTTGGATCCCGCACAATTTGACAATCGCTCAAAAAAAAAAGGCTCGTGTCGATTGGTGCAAAGAAATTTTGAAAAAATACGTTCGCGGTGCTTCGAAAGACGTTTTTAAGATCGTCACAGGTGAAGAATCATGGATCTATGCATATGAGCCCGAAACAAAACAGCTATCGACCGTGTGGGTCTTCGAAGACGAGCCAAATCCAACGAAAGTTTTTTGTGGAAGAAGCACTTCAAAGCAAATGGTCGCCTGGTTTTTCGGCAAAACTGGTCGTGTGGCGACTGTTCCGTTTGAGCAACGAAGGACGGTTAATTCTGAGTGGTACACCACGCCTGAAGTTTTTGGAGAAATTCGAAAAACGAACAAGAGAAGAAGACGAATCATTGTGCACCATGACAATGCGAGCTCTCACACATCGACTCAAAACAGCGCCTTTTTGACCGGCTAAAACGTCGAATTGATGGATAATCCGCCGTACAGCCCTTACTTGGCACCCAATGACTTCTTTTTATTCCCGCACATCAAGAAAAAAATGCGTGGTTAACGATTTTCGTCGCCAGAAGATGCTGTTGAAGCGTTCAAAAACCAAGTTTTGGGAGTGTCTCAATCAAAGTGCTTCGAAAATTGGGTTGAGCGCATGCACAAGTGTATAAATCATGCTGGAGAATACTTTGAAAAACAATAAAACCATTTTTCATGATAAATATTTGCATTTTTAATATATAGCAGCCCTCGTATGCGTAAAATTGTCAAAGTTTCCAATGGAAGTTCCAGTTTGCATCTGGGAACACTAGTATTGTCAGGACCCGCAATATATTTTGTAACCCTCGTACACCCTGTAGGACCTAAAGGACCAGCACTGGTGAAATCGCCAGTGCCACTTACGCAAGAAATATAGATTGCTTCCGTACCCTGTATTTTCAAACACACACACATACACATATGTATATAAACATACGAGTATGTGTGGATGTGATGACAATTACGTTTAGCGTTCGTCCACTGACCGTATGCCAAAGTCGAGAGTCAAATACCTCTGTTTAGTTAGAATTCTAAGCACGATCAGAGCGCTACGCCGTACACTGAGCTACACTGCACCCAACGTCCCGTTGTACGTACAAGTTCGAAGACGTTTGATCTATATAGTACGTACTGTCAGAAGTTAGTGAGTGTGATTGTCACAGTGTTTGTGTTCGCCAATCGAACCAAAAATTAAACGGCATTTAAGCGAACCCCCACCACCGTTCAGTACACACTGTGAGGAGGGGTCGATCGAACGTTATCTGGCTGGTATCGGTACTATCAGGGCGGCTCTCTTGCGTGGTCGGTTGCGCTATATTACAAATTAACGCTAGAGGTTTTTTTTTGATATGAGAGTCGAGCGCCTCTTTACTGTTGGTCGCTGCATACCGTGCTAGTTGTCGTTGCCCTTAACTTTAATTTTTTTTTCGTTTCAATTTAAGCGTAGTCAAGTTCAGTTGTTACCGCCGGTCACTCTCGAAACATTTTGATTTGTTGTTTGTTTTATCGCTGCCTACACTAGTGCCAAAAGAAAAAGCACCATAACGCGCCAACAAATCTTGCGCTCATGCGATAAACATCTTGTGAATGAAGGCAATCAAACTCAAATCCAAGTCCAACGAAAAACAAACAGCGAAATAGCGAAAAGCGGCCGACTACTCTAATCTCGCTCTAAAAACGTACAAAAAAGAATCGGTAATAAAAGCAATAAAGTAATCCCAAAACAGTTGTCCAGGCCAGACCGACCGACTTAGAATTGCCCGTGTTGCTTTCAAACAGTTTAGTACGCGGTTGTATTTAGTGCCAAAGAAACCGTTTCGTTCCGTGTTCTGCTCGTCCGTCCGTCCGTCGAGAAGCCGATCAGTCAGTGGGAGAACAAGTGAGAGAAAGTGAAACTTATTCGAGCATTTTTAATTGAGCTGTTGGCCGGAGGCCTTTACAATTTACAACAACAACAATAATTTTGTGAAGGAAACGGAAGATATAAAAAACACGCGACAATGCCTATTAAAACTATGACGCCCAACAAGCAGCAAATCGACCAGCTGCGGAAAATGTTCATTGAGAAATATGAGAATAGTCCGCCAGCGGGTAAGTAATGCAATACATAATGCGCACAGCGGTGGCCAATGCTATAGCAGTGGGTCACACGGAACAGTGGGGGGATTTTTACAATTTGTTTATAATAATTTTTTTTGTCATTTGAAGCATAAGTGCGGACAATGAGACTTACAATAACTATTAGATTGATAGATGGGTTAGAATATTACTTAGTAATGACATAAATCCTGTTACAACATTTAACACACCCATTTCAATAGTAGAACTGAAAGCTAACCTCAATAGCGTTAGTCTGTAACGAGATTTTAAAATTGTTTTAACTTTCATCATGGAATGGTCAGATAATGAGAACCGTAGTGCTTTTCAAGTGTGAAATGAAAAAAACGATATTTTCAAAACGCTCCGGCCACTAGGGATTAGCCGCATGTTCGTCTACCGATGCATAAAACTGTTTGAGGAGACTGGAGAAGGAAAAGACCGCCACCGGTCGGGCCGCCCACGCTCTGTTCGAACACCGCATGTCACCAAAGCCGTTAAATCAAGAATTCACAGAAATCCGCTCCGAAAACAGAAAATCATGGCCCGTGAGATGAATATCATGCAAAAGTCCATGAGTCGAATCATTAAAAAAGACTTGGGACTTGGGGCTTTCAAAGACGTACCGGACATTTAATTAAGCTCTAAAAAAAAATAGGATTGAAAAATGCAAACGTCTTTTGGTAAAGCACGCTGATAACTTGCACAGAAAAATTTTGTTCAACGATGAAAAAATTTTAACGTTCCGGAAAAATTTAACAAGCAAAATGATAGAGTGTATGCGCGGTCATCTAAGGAAACATCTGCACTGATCCCAAGGGTGGAAGAGGGTCATCACCCAGCTTCAATCATGGTTTGGTGGGATTTCTCTTACGATGGGGTCACTGACCTGCATTTCCGCGAACAAGGAGTCAAAACATCGGCCAAAGTTTACCAAGAAACCGTTTTGGAAGCTGTTGTGAAGCCTCTTAACAATTCCCTGTTCCAAAACCAGCCATGGACTTTCCAGCAGGATTCTGCGCCGGCCCATAAGGCAAAAACGTCCCAGGCCTGGCTTCGAAACAATTTTCCAGCGTTCATTTCCTCTGAAGAGTGGCCCTTAGGCAGTCCAGATTTGAACCCATTGGATTACAAATTGTGGACGGTTTTAGAGGACAAAGTTTGTCACAAAAAAATTTCATATAGCCATTTTGTAAAAAAAAAACTTGGTTTCTATTAAAACCTGGATGCAAGAGGTCTCGAGCCGGTTAATCACTGTTCGGTTTTTTGATATGAAATACATAAATACGAGGGCTGATATATATATTTCTAGCCTTATAATAAAAATGAAAATATTTATCATCAAAAATGGTTTTATTGTTTTTCAAAGTATTCCCCAGTATGATTTTGCATGCGCTCAAACCAATTGTCGAGGCTCTTTTTCCACTCCGATTGAGACACCTTCAAAACATGGTTTTTTAAAGGCTTAAACAGCATCTTATGACGACGAAAGTCTTTGACCACGCATTTTTTTCTGGATGCTATGGAATAAGAAGAAGTCATTAGGTGCCAAGTCAGGGCTGTACGGCGGATGACCCATCAATACGAAGTTTTGGCCGGTCAAAAAGGCGCTGGTTTGATTCGATGTGTAAGAGCTCGCATTGTCATCGTGCACAATGATTCGTCTTCTCTTGTTCGTTTTTCGAATTTCTCCGAAGACTTCAGGCAAACAAATTGTGGTATACCACTCGGAATTAACCGTCCAAAGTTGCTCAAGCGGAACAGTCGCCACACGACCAGTTTTGCCGAAGAAACAGGCGAACATTTGCTTCGAAGTGTTTCTTCCACGAACAACCTTCGTTGGATTTGGCTCGTCTTCGAAGACCCACACGGTCGATTGCTGTTTTGTTTCGGGCTCATACACATAGATCCATGATTCGTCACCTGTGACGATCTTATAAACGTCTTTTGAAGCACCGCGATCGTATTTTTATCAAAATTTCTTTGCGCTAATTAAGACGAGCCTTCTTTTAAGCGATTGTCAAATTGTGCGGCATCCAACGAGAACGAACCTTTTTTACGCCCAGGTGTTAATGCAATATCGAATGTATGCTGGTGGAAGAAATGACCAAGGATGCCTCTATCTCACGGTATGTCACATGACGATCTTGCATTATCAGTTCACACTTGGCAACAATGTTTTCTGGCACAACGGCCGTTTTTGGACGACCGTCGTCTTTGAGCGAGCTTCGGCCACGATTGAATTCATTAAACCAGTTTTTCACAGTGCTATAAGATGGTGCTTAATCGTCATACAAAGATTAAAGTTCCTCGATGCACTCTTGTTGTGATAATCCACGTCGATAGTTGTGAGAAATGATTGCACGAAAATGTTCACGAGTTAATTCCATTTTTTGCCAAATTGATTTTTTCAAGTCACTGTAAACAACACAAATGATGGTCGTAAGTCAAAACGATCTGAGTACGTTTATGCTTAAAAATGTCAAACTTTCCAATGGAAATGTCAGATGGCGAGACTAAGTGTTGCCTAGGCCAGAAATATATATAGCAACCCTCGTTCAGTTCATTTTGAAGACACTTCATTTTAAGCTCTATTTAAATCTGAAAATGAAAATCCCCAACACTACTTTCAAAAATATTCCGAATTCCCCCACTGTGCGCTGCACCCAACAATGGTGAAATAAGGTGGGCAGACTCAGTTAGAAAGAGTTATCTTTCATTAGATTTATGGAGCGACTTTTTCAAAATAGGTAAATTGTTTCTTAAAACAGTTTATCGCTAGACTAGAAGAAGATATTGAAAATTGATGATTATGACGTTTTCATAAAAACAAAATTAATAGGTGTTGTAGCCCTGCACAGTGTAGTAATAAGATGTGTAGCCAAATTTAGTCGCCCCAAATGCTTCCATTTGGATGACCAGTTCTGTGAATTTTTGGAAATGCCAACTAAAACAACTTTAGACCATAGACTTTAGTCTAGTCACTAGACACCAGTGCCATTGATAAGTTTTAGAAAGAACCAAGAAAAAACGTCGTTATGTTCAGTTAGGCCGAACCTTGTATACTAGGGTGGAGTGAAAACATGCTTTTTTTATAATTTAAAAAAGTTAACCTCGGAAAGAGATGTAGTCTGGGGTCCTAAAGAGGGGAAAAATAAAGAAAAAAATTTAAAAAAAATTTTAGGGGTCGCGCCACTCCCTAGACATTTGGAAATTATCGCTATTTTGGCGTTGATTTTAGAAAAATCCTAAAAATTAACGACTTAACTTATTCGAAATTTAAAAGTTTGAGCTTGTTCAGTGCCCAAACAAAAGTATTTGAGGCAAATATGAGGATAATCGACTAATATTTGTAGCTTTGGTGGCGATTTCATTGTTCAGTCAATTTTCTGAAGAAGGGAAGATTTGACTTATTTTACTGTTTGAAATTTTTGAACAATGAGAAAAATTTTTTTAAATTTTTTCATGCCCTTATTTCATTGTTTACGCTATTGCAAACATTTATTGACAAAAAACTTTTTAGGATTTTTCTAAAATCAACGCCAAAATAGCGATAATTTCCAAATTTCGAGGGAGTGGCGCGACCCCTAAAAATTTTTTTAAATTTTTTTCTTTATTTTTCCCCTCTTTAGGACCCCAGACTACATCTCTTTCCGAGGTTAACTTTTTTTTTTGAATTTCACTCCACCCTATTGTATACCCTTCAAAATCCCTACGCTACCAAAGCGCAAAAATGGTCATTTTTTTGACAACTTCAACCCATGTGACCGTCCCTAATGCATTCGGATTCGTAGCAAAATTTGTTTAAATTAAAGTAACCATTTGTGCATATTCACTATTGATCGCCCGTTTTGACCGTGTGGGACTTTTTTTGGTCCACCATGCGGGTACATTTTGTCCCTTAAAGATAAACTTTTTCCCCCTGGGCTGATTTCGCCCATTTACAATTCCAAACAGCTTATGACCATAAATCTTAATTATACAACATTTCAGGATCATAGTTTGATTCGTTTGACCGCTATCGTGCAAATTTTGAACGATGATGGCTCATGGTCATACGTTTTTTGGAATTGTAAATGGGCGAAATCGGCACAGGGAGAAAAAAAGCTAGGCCGAACTTAACGACGATTTTACTTGTTTTTTTTCTGTTTCCGCTTTAAAAAATTGATCTGCCAACCATTTGTCGGATTCGTTGGTTTTGAAAACTTCTAGTAATCATCAGTCTGAATAGGACATTAACTTACAAGTAGAAAACAGTAGATCATCTATAGTAAATATCAGAAATAGTGTTTGTATTTTTAAATCGCTGCGCTCTACAAAACATTACGAGCTTTAAAAAAATATCGAAAGTCTGTTAGGTTACAGAAGCTCGAAAACAGTTTAGGGAGAGGAAATATTTCTGAGTTTCTTCACTTAAAATTACAATTATTTTTCTTTTTATTTTACGCACATTGTTAAGCCGTCTACTTTAAACAAATTGCATAAATCTATGATCTGTACAACTTGAACTTTTAACTCGAAAGTTGTTTTTATGGTGCTGTCTAATGCGATAGAATGCGTAAAAACTCTTTGTTTTTATAGCGGGTTTATGGTGGTCATCCCTTTGATCTTAATAAAACAGATGCTCTTTAATATTTATTTTAAGGGTCGGTCCAATGGACTTTGTTTGCTTGTAACGGGTGTTTTTTATAGAGGTACACTGAGAAGAAAAATCACCTTATATAAGGTTAACTTAACCATAAGTAAACATGATTTAGAATCTACATTATATAAGGTTAATTTAAACATTTTGTTGTTGACTGGTATTTAACAATAATAATAGTAAATTTAACTATGGTTGAGTTTTTTAACCATGAAAATTGTTAATTTTACTAAAAGTTAATTTTTTTTTTATTAATTCATTGTTGAGTTTTTTAACCATAAAAATTGTTATTATTAAAATAATTATTGTTGTTATAACAATGCATTATTTTTAACCATGAAAATTGTTAATAATAAAATTTCATAGTTAATTTATTGAAACAAATCATGTTCAATTAAACATTTAACAATGAAATTGTAAATATTATTAACTATGATAATTGTTATAATCTTTTTTATTGTTAAGTTAACTAATTATTGGTTACCTCTATTAACCAGAAATATAGCTACTGTAACAATTTTTAATATTAAATTAACCTACCAATATTTGAATAAAGCAAGAAAAATTTAATTTTTAACAAGTTTTATTTTATTTAATAGAGATAAATATACATATGTACATATTTTTCGTACGATCTTGGAGGTCAATTCACAAGTCCGAAACTTAGAACTATGCGGTCACCATAAGTTGCATTCAATAAATCAAATGTGCCACGCAGCTACGCTCTACAGCAGCAAATGCTTTTCTGAACGCAATGTACGAAGTCTCCGTGGATGCGCACTATCATTTAGAGTAAACGTGGTTCGAAAACGTTGTATAGTAAATCGAGTTAATTGCTTTGATGGACGATTATGTTAGTTAATTTCGAGCAGAACCACGATTTTCAAAAAAATTGCTCAATTTGGAAGCGTTGTTCAGGCCTCATTCTATTCATGTTGAAATGCCAAATCAAACTTAACCTAAATCACTTAACAGCACACAAAATGGCCACTAGTTAAAAAAGTGCTGCCAATTAAAAGTGTTATACCTCCATAGAAACACCCCACTAAATCGTAACGAATTGTTCACAACATGTGAATTAGGGTGGAGTGAAATTCAAAAAAAAAAAGTTAACCTCGGAAAGAGATGTAGTCTGGGGTCCTAAAGAGGGGAAAAATAAAGAAAAAAATTTAAAAAAATTTTTAGGGGTCGCGCCACTCCCTCGAAATTTGCAAATTATCGCTATTTTGGCGTTGATTTTAGAAAAATCCTAAAAAGTTTTATGTCAATAAATGTTTGCAATAGCGTAAACAATGAAATAAGGGCATGAAAAAATTTAAAAAAAATTTTCTCATTGTTCAAAAATTTCAAAAAGTAAAATAAGTCAAATCGTCCCTTCTTCAGAAAATTGACTGAACAATGAAATCGCCACCAAAGCTCCAAATATTAGTCGATTATCCTCATATTTGCCTCAAATACTTTTGTTTGGGCACTGAACAAGCTCAAACTTTTAAATTTCGAATAAGTTAAGTCGTTAATTTTTAGGATTTTTCTAAAATCAACGCCAAAATAGCGATAATTTCCAAATTTCTAGGGAGTGGCGCGACCCCTAAAAATTTTTTTCTTTATTTTTCCCCTGTTTAGGACCCCAGACTACATCTCTTTCCGAGGTTAACTTTTTCAAATTATAAAAAAAGCATGTTTTCACTCCACCCTAATGTGAATGTGTTACCTTCGGCCGGATACTACTTTAAGGGTACATTACGATGTGATAGGACAAGGGGCGTGGCACCGGCCATACAACCCAGAAATTAGAAGACCGTATCTCATGAATAAATGGAGATATGGTAATTATATTTTGAACATATATCGGGTGATCAATATAGAGGTATTTTTTTCAAAATAAAAAAATACAAAAATTCAAATCAAGTGTGGAATCATTATTGTTCTTGTTCGAATGAAAATGTTATGCCATTTATTGTTTGAATATGTGACAGCGCATAGAGAAAGGGACCTAAGGGTAAAAAAACAATTTTCACTTTTTTTTTGATGTGGACAACATCTGAGCATCGAATGAGACCGATCCCATGCCCCAAAAGTGTTCCCTCCCAGAGATATGCGCGTTTTATGAAAGTGATGGTAGACCAAAGATACACGTATTTAAATCTTTAAAATGGCTCTGCTGAACAAAACTGGTTTTTACCCTTAGGTCCCTTTCTATTTTGCGCGTCACATATAATTTCCCTCAAAGTATGGCCACAACAACGCCCCAGGGTGTCCATGCTGCGGGTACAATTTTAAATGAATCATTCGAGCATTTCGACCGGTATGGCGTCAATGACACGCGTAATGTTGGCTTCCGAAACCTATTTCGTAGCTGGTTTGTCCACATAGACTTTGGACTTTACTTTACATAACCCCAAAGAAAAAAGTGTAAAGGAGTGATATTACACGATCTAGGAGGCCAACTCACCTCAAAAACGTAAAATTAGCTGCTCTTCGAAATGACCTCTCAATAGATCCATTGTTTGGGCAGCTGTATGGCAAGTGAAGCCGTCCTGTTGAAATCAAATGTCGTCAAGATTACGGGCTTCAATTTCAGGTAGCAAAAAGTCCGATATCATAGCGCGATAGTGAGCACCATTCACAGTTACGTTCCGGCCATCATCATTTTTGGAAAAATATGGGCCGATGATTCCACCAGCCCATAAACCGCACCAAACCCTGGTTTTCTCTATGTACTTAGTAGGGACATAAATATTGTTACACACGTTTTATGCTGTAAAATAGAAAGTAGGTACTGAATGTTTTTGGACCAAATATGTTTTAATATATTTCTTGATGTATATTGTATCCAAAAAATCTACTTATTCGAAATGTCCGTCTTTTGCCTTTACACACGCCTTAAGTCGCACTGGCCAATCGTCAATAGCTGCACGAACCTCGTACTACATTAGAAAATTTGCCACAGCTCGAACCAAAGCAGTCTTAAGAGATCCAATGTTGGGGTACCTTTTGTGACAAACCTTGTCCTCTAAAACCGTCCACAATTAGTAATCCAATGGGTACAAATCTCGACTGCCTGAGGGCCATTCTTCAGAGGAAATGAACGCTGGCAAATTGTTTCGAAGCCAGGCCTGGGACGTTTTAGCCTTATGGGCCGGCGCAGAATCCTGCTGGAAAGTCCATGGCTGGTTTTGGAACAGGGAATTGTTAAGAGGCTTAACAACAGCTTCCAAATCGGTTTATTGGTAAACTTTGGCCGATGTTTTGACTCCTTGTTCGCAGAAATGCAGGTGAGTGACCCCATCGTATGTGACCCCCACCAAGCCATGACTGAAGCTGGGTGATGACCTTTTTCCACTCTTGGGATCAGTCCAGATGCTTCCTTAGATGACCGCGCAAACACTTTCTTTTTGCTTGTTAAAATTTTCCTGAACGGTAAAAATTTTTTTTACATCTCCAGTCTTCTCAAACAGTTTTATGCATCAGTAGACGAACATGTGGCTAATCCCTAGTGGCCGGAGCGTTTTGAAAATATCGTTTTTTCATTTCACACTTGAAAAGCGCTATTACAGCGATACGGTTCTCATTATCTGACCACTCCGTGATGAAAGTTGAAACAATTTTAAAATCCCGTTACAGACTAACGCTATTGAGGTTAGCTTTCAAAACACATATGACATTAACGGGGTATGTTCAGTTCTACTATTGAAATGGGTGTGTTCAATGTTGTAACAGTATTTATTTCCCTACAAACCTCTTGGAACTCTTTTGGTTGCTCTTCAGCCCAAATGTGGCAATTTTGTTTATTGACGTTGCTATTGAGCCAGAAATGGGCCTCATCACTGAACCTAATTTTGTCCGGAGCCAGTTTCTTACCGATCGCTCATTTGCATTATACAGTTGCACAATTAGGAGACGTTGTTGCGGTGTCTTTCCATGAAGAAATGTCAAATGTCACTGAAAACAAATAAAAAATAAAGTTTAATACAACTCACGAGTAATCTGTGAAAAAAACCCTATTGAAAAAATAACTCTAGATGGATCACCCATTATAATAAGGCTGAAACGAAACACACACTGGTTGAAAAGGTGGCGGTGCTACGACCCTTTTAAAAAATCGCATTCATGGCCAAATTGATAGATCAATCGTTTAAAGGATTAATCAAATTATTGTAGCCAATTTTTTTGTTAAAATTGGACAAAAGGGCTTGGCCCATTAAACTCTAAACATTGAGAGGTCATATCTTGTGAATAAAAATAGATGTGTGTATGGCATTAGTAAAAAAAACACGCCCTGTCAGAATAGTGGACGGTGTCAAGCCCCCTTAAAAATACAAAGTAATAACGATCGAAGCAGAAGTTTGACCAGTAAACAATTTTTTCATATGGTCGTGTCACTGGCCATTTGTCCACACTGAGGAGAAAAATAACCTTATAAAGGGTGGTTAAATTTTAAGAGCCGATGTTGATTTTGAATAAAGCACAAATTATTTAGAAAATTATTGCCATTTCTTTTAATTATGATAATATTAGTATGGTTCAACTATGTATGGAACAAAATATCGGCCAAATGTCCGCTGCGACCTCGGCGGCACACCTCCATCCGATGGTTCAAAATCGATAACGCTGAAGCATAATTGAGGTTCCATGCCGTTAATGTGCCGAATTTTCTCATCCTTAAGGTCTTGAGTTGTTACTGGCATATCGACGTACACTTCTTCTTTCAAATTACCCCAAAGAAAGAAGTCAAACGGTATCAAATCACAAGATCTTGGCGGTCAATTAACATCGCCACGACGTGAGATAACACGGCCATTGAATTTGTCGAGCCATTGTTTCGTTACCTGTATGACAAGTGCACCGTCCTGTTGGAACCACATACCGTCCACATCTACATCTTCCCATTCGGGCCATAACAAGTTCGTTATCATCTTACGATAGTGAACACCATTCACAGTAACTGCCTGACTGGCCTCATTTTGGAAAAAATACGCCCCGATGATGCCGCCAGGCCATAAACTGCACCAATTCACGATAGCGAGCACCATTCACAGTAACTGCCTGACCGTCCTCATTATGGAAAGCCCATAAACCGCACCAAACAGTCACTCTTTGTGGATGCAATGTTTTTTCGACAGTTACTCTTCGATTATCATTCGCCCAAATGTGGCAATTCTGCTTATTGACGAATCCACTGAGGTGAAAGTGTACCTCATCACTGAAGATGATTTTCATCGAAAATTGATCATCCACTTTATAATAAGCCTGAATAACTTTAACGCGTTGCACGCTTGTGTATCATTCCATTGTTCAAATTGAGTTAGTCTGAAATTGAGAAATATCAAATGAAATGCAGAAAAAAACTTGACGTTTTCGTGTGGTTCACATTCAACATCGGCCTTTAAAATTAAAACACCCTTAATAAGCGAAAAAGTTATTACATTTTTAAAACCCGTGGTAACTTTGGGCCCACCCTGCTGCGCCACCCTGTAAATAAAAGCTTACACTTATGACCACCCCGCGACTCCAAACCAATGCACACTTCTCTACAAATAACTAAAATGTTAGGTAACATTTAAACTGCAATTTTTCTAACCCCCCTTAGAGAGCACTTCTTGTTGCCCTTTTGGACCGATTTTTCTCTATTGCAATACCAATCGATAAAGCAATAATAAAATTGATATGCATGTATTAGAAATGCTTTATACCTGTAATTTCAACGGATAATCAAGTAGACGAACGAGCTATAAAGCAACGATCAGATGATTAGATTACAAACATTAGACGCTGATATCTTGAGTGGTAACGGGCCGGGCCGCATAACCAGCCAGGGTCATTTGCAACCAAACTCCAATCGACAGTGGCTGAAGCATTTAACCCTCAACAATGTTTATGAATTAGCTAGCTATATAAGAGTAGAAGCTAGAATTGCAGCTACTTCCACTTGCAGTAATTGCGCTAATTGCTACTTAGCACGTCAAGGGAAATTGATCTCACCGTTGATGTTTGTGCACCTGAATGAACGCAAATTGTCGATGCAGTTGCACTTGCCTTCCAAAGTTCAAGTTCGATGCAAAAATGTGCAATGTTGTGAAATTTGTTATTTGATTTACTAATTTGAGTATGAATGCTAAACTGTATTTAAAGGGATACTTTTGCAAATGCAAATAAGCAGGCATAATTTTAATAAATAAATACTCAGTTAAATATACATAAGATAACCCAGCAAACAATTTGGTGATTTTCGGATAATGGATCATCCGTGCGATTATGGAGTGAAATGCTTACTCAGTTCGAAAGCGATGGATATGCAAACCTCACAGTCTAACTGTAAACACCTGGAAGATGCTGAGAACACTAATGGTCCGAGGGATGTTGTCCCTTCCCCTTCGTTCCTTGACGATCCCTTATCGATGCATCGCATATTTTTTGGTGTTATTGCTATGAGGAATCGTTTCAGCATGGCCTAAGTGATGTCCTTGCAACTCGAGAAAACCACCGAGAATTTTACAATCATTACATTAGCGAGGCATGATTAGCTACATTGCCTTAGCTTTACTTCGCTATCAGTAGGAGCGCTTAGATCCGCTTAGCTATTGCCAAAGCGATCTAGTCGCAACCTGATTGAAACAAAAATTTATAGGAGTATATAAAGGTTGGTCCAACTAAACCGCACGATGTTAATTGTACGAGGGTTGCTATATATATACACGCAGAAAAAAAGTATGGTTGTGGTGACAATATTCGAAGAGAATTATACTATTGTTGGGTATATGGTTGTGGTACAACAATATTATGATCCTCACAACAATAGTATGATTCAAATACAACCATACTATGATCCTCACAACAATAGTACGATTCACACCTAACCATACTATGATCCCCACAACCATAGTATGATTCACAATCAACCATACTATGATCCCCACAAACATAGTATGATCCTCACGACCATAGTACGTTTCATATACAACCATAGTATGATCCTCACAACCATACTATGATTCACACGCAACCATGTTATGATCCCTTCAACCATAGTATAATCACTATTTAGATTTGATTTATTAGATTAAATTCAAAATAATAGGCAGTGATTTATTTCACAGTAGAAAAAATAAGTTCAAATAAACCTAAGCGTTTTTATTAAAAATATTTTAGTTAAACACAGCCAAAGCAGCTTGTTTAAAACATTTTAATTTCGATAAAAAAAAAGTACTATTATTGAATTAGATCCATACCAATAACATTTGTTATTAAAAGCATATTTAAATGAAGAAAAATTACAATCATAAAGTTTGATAATCATAGTATTGTTAACATAAAACGCAAAACACAATACTTTTGTTGCACCAACCATATTAATATTGTTGCTATAACCGTATTTTCATTTTTAAAGTTGGAAATAATACTATTGTTACATTTCAACAATATTAATATTGCAGCCATTAAACTATTGTCAAAAATAAATTCAGTTAACAATGCTATGGTTGCGACGAACATATTTTTATTGCGGAAAACATATTATTATTGCCGTGACCATGTAGTAACCATTTTTTTTCTCTGCGTGTAGGGTGCTCCATCTAGAGTTATTTTTTAAGAACAAAACAACAACAAACATTCAAATCAAGTGTGGAATCTTTATTGGTAATTTGAAAGGACATTTTTTGTCATTTATTTTTTGAATATAATTATATGCATTGATGATTCCACTGCTTATAAACCGCAATAAACCGTGGTTTACTCTGGGTATAATGGCACCTCTTGAACCTCTTCTTGTTGCCCTTCAGCCCAAATGCGGCAATTTTGTTCATTGACTTTGCCGTTGAGCCAGAAATGGGCCTCATCACTGAACAAAATTTTGATCGAAAACAGCGGATCTTCCCGTTTCTCACCGAACGCTCATTTCCATAATACAGTTGCCAACATTTGAAAAATAAATTTTCGAAAAATAAATTTCGAAAAATAAATGCCATAAAATGTCCTTTCAAATTACCAATAAAGATTCAACACTTGATTTGAATTTTTATATTTTTTTTTGTTTTGAAAAAATACCTATAGATGGATCACCATATAATTCTGGCCTAGGCAACACTAAGTGTTGCCGAACGCCATCTGACATTTCCATTGGAAAGTTTGGCATTTTTTGCGTAAACGTACTCAGAACGTTTTGACGTACGGCCATCATTTGTGTTGTTTACAGTAACTTGAAAAAAATCAATTTGGTAAAAAATTGGAATTAAATCTAAACATTTTCGTGCGTTCATTTTTCACAAATTTCGACGTGGATTATCACGAGAAGAGTGCATCTATGAACTTAAGTCTTTGTACGGCGATGAAGCACCATCCTATAGCACTGTACAAAACTGGTTTAATAAATTCAATCGTGGCCGACGCTCGCTCAAAGACGAAGGTCGTCCAAAAACGGCCGCTGTGCCAGCGAACATTGATACCATGCGTGTACTGCTAATGCAAAATCGTCATGTGACATACCGTGAGATAGAGGCATCCTTGGGCATTTCTTCCACTAGAATATATTCGAAAAAATCCGTAAAAAATGTTTGTTCTCCTTGGATCCCGCACAATTTGACAATCGCTCAAAAAAAGGCTCGTGTCGATTGGTGCAAAAAAAATTTGAAAAAATACGATCGCGGTGCTTCAAAAGACGTTTATAAGATCGTCACAGGTGACGAATCATGAATCTATGTGTATGAGCCCGAAACACAACAGCAATCGACCGTGTGGGTCTTTGAAGACGAGCCAAATCCAACGAAAGTTGTTCTCGGAAGAAGCACTTTGACGCAAATGGTCGCATGTTTCTTCGGCAAAACTGGTCACAATTTGTTTGCCTGAGCCTTTGTAGATATTTCTTATTTTAAAGTTTTAAAAAATAATGTGGAGACCGTTGCACACTTAATTTCATTGACGAAAATCAGAAAACTGACCTGTTATTATTTTAAATTTGCACAATAAATTAGTTGGACATATTTTTCTATTAGAAAAACCGAAGTTTTCGTCGATTTTATCCAAATCTTTTTAAATTTTATTTTTTTAAAGCGTCTTTGACAATTTTTTTATTCGAAAAATTTTCAATTTTTGATGGTATTTTATTTTACCTCAAAAATCAAAAAATTCGGTGAAATTTTTGTGCACAATAAATTAGTTCGACTTTCTTTATTAAAAAAATGAACGATTCTATGATGAATTTTTTTTAAGAAAAATTTTCAATTTCTGATTCCAAAAAGCAAAAAACATTAAAAAAAATTCGGTGACATTTTTTTGCACAATTTTTGATGGTATTTTATTTTACCTCAAAAATCAAAAAATTCGGTGATATTTTTGTGCACAATAAATTAGTTGGACTTTCTTTGTTTTTAGAAAAATTTTCAATTTCTGATTCCAAAAAGCAAAACACATTAAAAATATTCGGTGACATTTTTTTGCACAATTTTTGATAGTATTGTATTTTACCTCAAAAATCAAAAATTTCGGTGAAATTTTTGTGCACATTAATTAATTGGACTTTCTTTATTAGAAAAAATGAACTGTTCTATGATGAATTTTGTTTTTAGAAAAATTTTCAATTTCTGATTCCAAAAAGCAAAAAACATTAAACAAAATTCAGTGACTTTTTTTGCACAATAAATTGGTTAAGACTTTCGTGTACTCGAAAAAAAACGAAATCTTCCCCGTTTTTTATTTAAATTTTTAAAAGAAAGATTAGTTTTATTCAGTAATAACCCATAAAAAAATTGAATTTTACAAGAAAACCGCCAATGTTACTTAAAAACCTAAAGCATTTTTGAAATCAGCGTATTATAATCCATTTACTTATAGCAATGAAGTTTCATTGTATTTTGAAAACTCCTTCTATAAGTGTATTTGTCCAATGCTAGTATCGGAACGGAGTACTGTGCATGGCCACGAAAAACTCTAATTGTGCCATTAGCCAAAGTAATAACCATATTCCAAAAAAAATTCAAAAAATCGAAGTAACGTTTTTTTCCAAATCGGGGTTTTTTTTCAAGATAAAAAAAATTAAAAAAGACATGCCTTCTACTTATATATTGTTAGGACCAATGCAACCTTTACAAGGTATCCCTGTATGGGTAAGGGTAAGTCGGTTCACCTTAATGCAATTTTTATTTCTTTTAATGCTTATTTAAGCCATAAATGTAGCTTTTTGTAATGGAAATAAAATATTTGTCATGTATGAAAATAGAAAATATTTTAAAATAATGTGGAGACCGACAAACATTTTCATTTTTAACTCGAAAAGTAGAGGCGGGACCAACCAAATATTTTTTTCTGCCATTAGCCAACATACAAAGCTTTCAACAAAATTTTTTTAAAAACCAAATTTTTTCCAATGTCACAAAACAATTTTTTTTTCCAAAATATAATTTTTTTTTTGTTAGCCTCAATTTAATACTGATAGTTTAAAAAATGCCTTAAATATCATAGCTAAATAAGTAGAACAAAAGTTTTGAGTTTTTTTTTTTTAAAAACGTATTGAAAATGTTGCCACTTCAGTAATTTTTAGAATTCTGAATTTTTCAAAATAATTGTTCTTAATAATTTAATTTTTCATAATAATTTTTCGGCTTAAGGTCATGTATTTTAACTCGATGTAATGTTTTTGGTTTATTTTTGCCAATATTTCGATTGACTTCGTCAATCATCTTCGGGGGTTGTCAATTAAGAAAACAATGTCGTCCGTCTGATTACAGCGACAGCGATAATGAAGATGATTGACGAAGTAAATCGAAATTTTGGAAAAAGATACAAGTAATAACACTAAAGGTCAACTATTCACCTACAACGTTCTGATTTTTTTAAAAAAAAAAAATCCAAGCTCTATTTTTTCTTTTTAGAACACCAAAGTAAACCATCACCGAAATTTACGTCAAAATCAAAGACCTACTTGTAAAAAGTGATCGGTTTCACATGGTACTGACGCATACTCTCCAAAGGAAGTTGTTTTTACTTCCATCGAGCTCACAATTCAATGCCCATTATTTTTGGGGTCTGAGGATATCATAGCCCCCGTCATTCGTATGAAAACATTGAATTCGTCTTTTCCAAAACGTAATTTTCGAAGTTATGACAGTCATGTACAAAACGAGCGTTATCAACAATTCTAACGTGCCGTTCCTCCCCACCCCACCATGATTGTTTAAAAATAATAATAAAAAAAACCTAAAATGATCTAAATGTTGTATTTTTATTATCGTATCAACGTGAGTTAATAATTATTGACAAATTTGATTAACGATGTTATAAACCACATTTTATAGTAAATTGTCGGCCGTTCCGCTGCCGATGTTCTTGTTTTCTTTTTTTTTTGGTTTTATTGATAGCAGAATGTGTGCAGGCATGTACAAATACAAGGGCATTGATATTTACTTGACTTGTCCTACGTCCCTCGTAGTTATATGAATGCAACACTGCTCCCATCAAGTACCATCTGTTAATAGACTACTGTCAAATTTTGAGAGAGTTCCGTCTTATAGTTTGTGCTTAACAGCTGTTGAAAACATACAACCTCGTGGATTTTGTTAAAAATGGAAAAAAGTGAATTTGGAGTGCTCATTAAACATTAATTTTTATGGAAAAAAAACCGTCAATTAAACAGAGGAAAAGCTTGATAAATACTATGCATCGATTTCAATGGTACAAAGTGCTTAACTGGCCTTCGTTGTGGTCGCACAAGGACAAATGACGCTGAACGTTCTAGGTCGATACACCCGAAAATGACGAAAAAATCCACTATATGTGACGCGCAAAATAGAAAGGGACCTAAGGTTAAAAACCAATTTTGTTCAGGAGAGCCATTTTAAAGATTAGGTCCCTTTCTATTTGCGCTTAGAATCGTCGACTTCACTTTCATAAAACGCGCATATCTCTGGGAGGTAACACTTTTGGGGCATGGGATCGTCTCATTCGATGCTCAGATGTTGTCCACATCAAAAAGAGAAAAAAAGGAAAATTGACTTTTTTACCCTTAGTTCCCTTTCTCTATGCGCTGTCACATATGGTGTTGGGCGATCGAAAAGTAAAAGTGCGTGAGATTGTTGATGCCACACGCATTTCATATGGCAGTGTGGTTTTGATTTTACATGATCAGTTGAGTTTAAGAAATCTATCTGCAAGATGGGTGCCGCGTTTGCTCTCAATTCAATTCGTCAGACAACTTCAAAGGATAGTTTGGAGTTGTTTAACCGCAATTCGAATGTATTTTTGCGGCGTTTTGTAACTGTGGATGAAACATGGATCCATTACAACACTCCGGAGACCAAGCAGCAGTCTAAACAATGGATTTCTCCGGGTGAACGGTCTCCAAAGATGGCCAAGGTGACTTTGTCGGCCTATACGGTGAGGGCAACAGTTTTTTGGGATACACGCGGGATTATCTACATCGATTACCTTCAAAAGAGAAAAACAATAAACGGCGAATATTATGCCAAGTTATTGGACCGATTGAACAAGGATTTGAATTAATTTATTTAAAAACGACCCCACATGGCCGAGAAAAAATGTCTTTTTCATCAAGATATTGCAAGGGTTCACATGTGTGCTGTACCAATGGCACATTTGCACGAGGTGGGTTACAAATATTCTCCGGATTTAGCCCCCAGTGACTATTTCCTATTTCCAAAACTAAAGAAATGGCTCGGTGGATAGAAATTTAGCTTCAGTACCAATGGCACAATTGCACGAGGTGGGTTACAAATATTCTCCGGATTAGCCCCCAGTGACTAATTCCTATTTCAAAAGCTAAAGAAATGGCTCGGTGGATAGAAATTTAGCTTCAACGATGACATGGACCTCGAAAAATTTTATTTTTTGGAAGAGATACAACAATTGGAGAAACGTTGGACTAAGTGTATTGAGCTAAAAGGAGATTATGTTAAAATTATTTTTTTTTTGAAAAAAAAATGGGTATTATTCGTAGTCACGGAATTTTTGATCTGTCCTCGTATGATGGTCATTTCGCGTTAAGCCGTCATAATTCAATAAATAAAATTTCGACTAAAATGCCTTTTATGTTTATACTCTGCACCACTATAAGTTAGTTTCATGGCAAATGTTGGTAACTTCCAAAAGTAAAGGGTGCTCCAACCATAATGCACTATGGTAATTGTGTGTCACACCCTAACGTCAAGTTTTTTTTTCCAACTTAATTTGAAATTTATTTGTTGCAGTGTTTGACAAATTCAAACGTGGAGATTTACACAATTGAGTAGCTCGGACAGAAAATGGACGTTCAATACAAAATGCATTTCGTGCACTTCGTGATTGTTTTGGTCAGCATAATCGACCAAATATGTCCACAATCGGGCGAATTGGGCGCAAATTTCAGCAATTAGGAAAATGAAAATATTCGAGTGATTGTTGAAAAGCCGATGCATCAACAAGGAGTAACTGTTTGGTGCGGTTTATGGGCTGGCGGCTTCATCGGCCCGAACTTCTAAAATTAGGTCGGTGATACAGTTATGCTGAATAATGTTCGCTATCGCGGGTTGATAACGTACTTCTTGTGGCCATCAGTTGGGGATATGGACCTGGACGACATGTGATTTCAACCGGGTTGGTGCCACTTGCCACTCGGCCAATGAAATAATGCCTCTTTTTTGTAAAAATTTCATTTGCCGTGATATCTCACGTTGTGGCAATGCTAATTGCCCGCCACGATAAAGTGATTTGACACCGTTTGGACAGCGTGTTTGGATAGGTGTGTTTGGTGTAAATTGTGAACACTCAAGATTTTTGTTATATTTACTTTAACTGGCAAAAGTAAGTAATTGGCTTCAATGAACATATGAAGATATAGAAATAAAATAAAATTTTATTTAAAATAATGAAGGATGGGTCGTGGACATCATTGTGGTGATGAAGAAAGAAGACTAGTTCATCAGTTACGAAAGCAAGGAAAGACATATGAATTTATAGCCGCGACATCATTAGGACGATCACAAAACTTCGTTACAAATGCCTTAAAAGCCAAAAATAGTGTTGAAAAACGCGGATCAATAACAAAACATCTGCAGTTACAGATAATCGCATAGTTACATTAGCGAAAAGAGACCCCTTTAAGTCTTCCAGAGTTATTGCTCGTGAAATTGGGAATATTGTATCATCCCGAACTGACTGACGAAGATTACTGGTCGCAAATCTACCTGGTAGAGTACGAGGGCTGCTATATATATATTTCTGGCCTAGTAATGAAATGCGAATATTTATCATCAGAAATGGTTTTATTGTTTTTCAAAGTATTCTGCAGCATTATTTAAACACCTTTGCATGCGCTCAAACCAATTGTCGAAGCACTTTTTCCCCCCGATTGAGACACCTCCAAAACATGGTTTTTCAACAGCATCTTCTGGCGACGAAAATCGTTGACCACGGATTTTTTTCTTAGCGGCAATAAAAAGAAGTCATTGGGTGCCAAGTCAGGGCTGTACGGCGGATGACCCATCAATTCGACGTTTTCGGCCGGTCAAAAAGGCGCCGATGTTGAGCCGATGTGTGAAAGCTCGCATTGTCATGGTGCACAATGATTCGTCTTCCCTTGTTCGTTTTTCGAATTTCTCCAAGGACTTCACGCAAACATATTGTGGTGTACCACTCAGAATTGACCGTCCTACGTTGCTCAAGCATAACAGTCGTCACATGACCAGTTTTCCGAAGAAACAGGCGACCATTTGCTTCGAAGTGCTTCTTTCACCAACAACTTTCGTTTAATTTGGCTAGTCTTCGAATACCCATCCACACGGTCGATTGCTGTTTTGTTTCGGGCTCATACTCATAGATCCACGATTCGTCACCTGTGACGGTCATATAAACGTGTTTTGAAACACCCCGATCGTATTTTTTCAAAAAAATTTGCACCAATCGACACGAGCTTTTTTTGAGCGATTGTCAAATTGTGCGGGATCCAACGATAACAAACCTTTTTTACGTCCAGGTGTTCATGCAATATCGAATATATGCTGGTGGAAGAAATGCCCAAGGATGCCACTATCTCACGGTATGTCACATGACGATCTTGCATTATCAGTTCACGGACGGCATCTCTGGCACAACGGCCGTTTCTGGACGACCTTCGTCTTTGAGCGAGCGTCGGCCACGATTGAATTCATGGTGCTATAGGATGGTGCTTCATCGCCATACAAAGATTAAAGTTCATCGATGCACTCTGGTCGTGACAATCCACGTCGAAAGTTGTGCAAAATGATCGCACGAAAATGTTCACGAGTTAATTCCATTTTTTGCCAAATTGATTTTTTCAAATCACTGTAAACAGCACAAATGATGATCGTACGTCTCAACGTTCTGAGTACGTTTATGCTAAAAAATATCAAACTTTCCAATGGAAATGTCAGATGGCGCCAGGCAACACTTAGTGTTGCCTTGTTCAGAATTATATATGGCAACCCTCGTAGAGTTTAAAACCATAATCAGCGAACCCTTTTTATGTAAACAAATTCATTATGTTCGGACATCTTGAGTTATATGTACGATTATATGTACTCTGTTAACAATGAAATTGAACTATTGACGAAACCAAGTTTACAAACAACATAAAAAAAGTATTTTCAGTGAGAATCAAATCGGTATCCTAACATTTTTTAAGGTCGCACTCCAAACACATTTGGCACAGTTAATTTGAACAAGTCCTTACATATCTCAGCACACATTGACCTATTTCTATTTACTTTTTTTTCCAGCTGGCTTTCATCCTGTCGATATTGACCGCGTACGCAATGAGGATCTCTGGTGCACCCGCTTCCTCGAAATGTACGATCTGGATATGACCGCATCGCTCGATAAGCTCTGGAGTACCTGTGTGTGGCGCCAAAAGTTCGGTGCCAACGATTTGAACGAATCCAATGTGCGTCTGGACTACCTTTCCGATGGCGTTATCTTTCCGCACAACAAAGATGTCGATGGCAAGCCATTGTTGATATTTAAAACCAAAAAACATATCAAAGGAGCCAAGGAGATGAATGAAATATTGAAAGTTCTCATCTATTGGGTGGAGCGTATACACCGGGAAACACATATGGAAAAGGTCACGATCTTCTTTGATATGGACGGCACGGGTTTGTCCAGCATGGACTTGGAATTCATAAAAATGATCATTGAGACTTTCAAGATGTACTATCCGAATGCCTTGAACTATATACTGGTATTCGAGATGGCCTGGGTACTGAATGGTGTGTGTTTTGGTTAATTATTTTCAAATGTATCTAAAATGAATGTTTGTTTTTTGCTTAAGCTGCCTTTAAGATTATCAAGGCCTTGTTGCCCGAGAAGGCGGTGGAGATTTTAAAGATCATCACCAAGAAGACCATCAGCACGTATGTGGACAAGGACAATTGCCTGGCCAGTTGGGGCGGCAATGACAATTATGAGTTTTCGTTTGTTGCGGAAAAACGGAAACCTCCACAGAAGGGAACGGCGGCGGCGCCGGCAGATGATCAAAACAATAATGTTCAGGATAAAAAGGTAAGAGCTGAAAGTTTGTCATTGTCTTATTGGTGCAAGCAATCAGTGTTACCCAATGTTAACTGGGTTTACGGAAATTTTCGGTAGATTAAACTAACACTTTCTGTGCTATCCCACGACTGCCGGTTCTTTTTGCCGGATGGACCCGAAACAAACACTCTTTGGCCAGGGCCAGTCACCTCGACAATATGTTTTTTTTTTTGTTTGTCGATTTTTTCGTCGTGGAAGCAGCACTTTGCGGAATGCCTGCTCCGAATAGTATTGGTTTGAGCTGGGATCGAACTAAGACCTTGACCTTGGATCTGCTCGGATTGTCAGAACCGTATACGTACACCATCGTGCTGTGACTTTAAGGTGTAATCGTTAATTGGAGTGAGTGCACTTCAGAAGCTGTTCAGGTGTGAACCACATCTGGGCGTATAGCGAAACGGACGTTGTTGCCTCGTGCTGTATTAACGTAGTTCGCAATGGGTTCCTGAATTAGGTATCATCATCGCCGTCTTGAATTTCGTCGTCGTCAATGGCATCATCATCCAACTATGAGACTCCCCCGCAGTCTCCCTCGCACCAGTGTCAACATATACAGCATCTTGCACCACAGATTGCTGTTGCCACTCCTGGCAGTGCCCAAATTTTGCAAATTTATTGTAATGGCCTACACGCATAGAATCTGAAAAAGAAACAACAAAAAGGTCTCGAACCAGAATAAAAACTGTTCAAGTAACCAGAATAAAAACTGTTCATATAGTTACAAAATATGGTAACTATATGGTCACGGCGATAATAATATGTATGTTCGTCGCAACCATAACCAAAGTATGTTCGTCGCAACCATAGTATTGCGTATTGAATTTAATTTTGACATTAGTGTGATTGCCGCAATATTAATATTGTTGATTGAAAATGAAAATATGGTTGTAGCAACTATATAAATACAATAACAACATAAGTATTGTTTTTTGGGTTTTTATATTTGTATCCTTAATTCAAATCTTTTGTTGACAACTTAATCCAATGCTAATAAATAAGTTTGTGGATCATAGTATAATTGTGTGTGATCATACTATAGTTGTAGGGATCATAACATGGTTCCGTGTGAATCATACTATGGTTGTATGTGAAATATACTATGGTTGTATGTGAAATACTATACTACTATGGTTGTATGTGAAATGTACTATGGTTGTATGGGAAATATACTATGGTTGTATGTGAAATATACTATGGTTGTGAGGATCATAATATGGTTGTGGATATCATAGTATGGTTAAGTGTGAATCATACTATGGTTGTGGGGATTATAGTATGGTTATGTGTGAATCATACTATTGTTGTGAGGATCATAGTAGGGTTGTGTGTGACCCATACTATTGTTGTGAGGATCACAATATTGCTGTACCACAACCATATATTCATATATTAACAATAGTATGATGCTCTTCGAATATTGTTATCCCAACCATACTTTTTTCCACGTGTACGTAACAGAATCACTGAGGTTATAGAATGTATAAGTCGGAAAAACATTATCGTCGCTGCGACCCAAGCAACTAATGCCACCTGCAGCCTGCACAGTTGCGACGGATACAACGTGCTACGTAAGGATCGCAGGAGAAGTGGAGGTGGGGGACTTGCTTTCCTGTTACACCATTCTGTACAGTACAGGCCTATCTCGCCTGAGCTTGACTGTAGAGACCCTTACATCGAATATATGATGTAGCAGTCAAGTCTGGCACTGCTGCGATAGGTAGCTGTGCCACGCGTTATTTGCTATACATTAGCAATCTGCTACATACAAAGCAATAACAGCTTGATTCTAGGAGCTTCAATGGCCACCAAGAACTGTGGAATTCTCTCCTAGACATCGACCAGAGGGGCCTTGCTTTGGCAGAGGAAATTGATAGCTCTACGTTCTGCTCAGTGAATAAGGACGTTCACGCGGATTATGGGCGATTGTCATAGCTCTCTAAATATAATATATAATAATATAGCATTGCCTGGCTGATCAACGACGTCACCTGGCAACCCGTCATCTCATTAGGATCAGACCACCTTCCCATAATCCTCTCCAACAATAGGCCTTCCGACTTCATAGTTTCTGAACGCCGTAGCTGTCTCAACCAAAACAAGGCTGATTGGGATGCATTCAGCGAAGCCACCAACCATAGCTTTTGTAATCTACCCGTTCGCTCGGATGTATAGGTAGCCGAAAAAGAAGTTCAGGGCCATAATCCACGCAGCAGCCGCTCGCCATATTGCTGCTGGTTGAAACTCGAGATACGACCAAATTTCCCAGCAGAGACAGTGGGAATCGCAAATGAGCGTCAGAACTTTCATCGCTCCAACCCTGTTGATGACTCTAGAATTAGGGATTTCAACTCTGAATATAAGCGGAACAAATGACTAGATTACTTAAAGCAGTGCAACTTATGTTCCGAAGTTAGTCAACTGTGGACAACGGTCAAAGCGCTCTCTAATCCTGAAAGAAAGGATGATGGGACAGCCGTCACGTTCGATGACAGAACAGTGACAGATCCGAAGCGGTGCGCTCGCTAATTATTTGACCCGCCTTTTTATTTTGAGCTCCCCGAGAGTGAAAATGCGCTCTCCGAGTCGAAGAGGCACCGGACTTCAAAACAAAATAGTCGCCTATTGTTGTTACAACAACAATAGATGGATAGACAGACGTTGCACAGTGGGATGAGATTAAAAAAACTAAATAATTCAGCCGTTTCTAAACTATCAGAGGGATTTTGATGAAATTTCAAACATTTATAGGAGAGGTGTTTTCGAGCTTAAATTTTGAGTTTGCGCCGCCCAGGGAGGGCGCTACAGGGCTCCAAGTCAATTTAAAAACGCATGTTACTTTTGTATTTGTGAACCGATTTTAATGATTTTTGCTATAGAATCTGAGACCTACAAAAACGTGTGTTACACCTATGCATTATCCTGTATAGTTTCTGAGATATACGTGTCTAAAAATGAAACACCTTTTCTATAAGGTTGTGAAATTTAATCAAAATCCGACTGTTAGTTAAGAAACGGCTAAATTATTTCCTTTTTTTTTAATCCCAAAGGAGATTAAAAAAAGGAATCCGATAGCCTGACGGAATCGATCGGTAAAATAAACATAGGTTCTATTTCCTTTCTTTAAGGTGTTACAAACATCCGCACAAAATCAAATATGCTGTACCGCAGGGCAAATTAAACAAATTTCACTACGATTTATTTTAAAGATTTTCTTGAGATTCAATCAGGTTTGAGGTTTAAAAGGATTCAGTTACGTCAAACATTTCTTTTGAAACGTTAGATCAACAATAAAATCATCGCGAAAAATCAACGAAATTGTAAAGAACGTTTTTCTCTACCCACTTTAATGTTTATATGTATGTACGTACTCATATGTATAAGTATGTATGCATATTTAGGTATGTCAGTAACGGCTTGGCGGTATTTACATCATTAATAGGTTTCCATTTCGAAGCGTTGACTATCCCTTCAGCACAGAAAGACACTTTCACCTTCATTTTTGCGTCACAACAACGATGACGACCTCCCCACAAAAGGATATCGAATCGAAGGAAGACACATGTTTTTATTGTGCCAACCATCCGTCCCGTCTGCGTCCATCTGTCCGTCCGTTCGCTACATTTGCCGTGTGCTTCCGTCCGTCCGACAATAATTGTACGACACGCAATCCAACCTATAAATATCCATTTTTTATGACCACTTTCAATTAGGTCAGTGGAGGAGAGGACGACAGTCGTCGGTTACTTTTGATAGACACGCACCAAAGTGTTGTGACACGGTGTAAATGGCAAGCAAAGAAAAACAAAAGAGACGTGTAATTGTTTTCTAGTACTTGATACTCTAGTTAATATAGGGGAATTATAGTTCGAAAATAATCTGTATTATCGGCTTTGGTCTATAGTTAGATTAAACTTTGTTGTGGGCGTTGGAATTTCCGCAAATATTTTCAACGGGTATGAAGTAGTACACATAAACACGCTGATAAAACAAATTTATTGTCACAAACGATTTTTAGTTTAGCCAATCAAACTATCCTTCATGACAACCGAATGTTAAATTGCGCACTAAAATCTTCCGTAAATATGATGGAACGAGAATTTATCAGTACCCCTCGCCAAAAAAAAATGATTATTGAGTCTGAATATTTATACATTAATTAGTTGTTGTAATTAAATTTTTATGTATGAATTTGCTCCTTAATGGCCTAATTAAGTATACGAATCTTAATTATATTTCAATAATGAATCCTAGTATGGATTTTCGGGTTACGTAGTTCTCTGCGCATTCGCAGGATTTGCATTAATGTGTTCTTAATATTATATAAAGGGTGATCTATATAGAGGTATTTTTTCAGAATAAAACAAATATAAAAATTCATATAAAGTGTGGAATCTTTATTTGTAATTTGAAAGGACATTTTATGGCACATATTTTTGAAAATAATCACCTTCAAATTTTGGCAACTGTATTATGGAAATAAGCGTTCGGTGAGAAACTGGAAGATCCGCAGTTTTCGACCAAAATTTTGTTCAGTGATGAGGCCCATTTCTGGCTCAACGGCAAAGTCAATTAACAAAATTGCCGCAATTGGGCTGAAGAGCAACAAGAAGAGGTTCAAGAGGTGCCATTATACCCAGAGAAAACCTCGGTTTGGTGCGGTTTACAAGCTAATGGAATCATCGTGAATGTTGCTCGCTATGGCGCCATGGTATCGATCTTTATGCTACCTGAAATTGAAGCCCGTAATCTTGACGATACTTTGTTGTGCCACTTGCCTTACAGATGCTCAAACAAAGGATTTAAAGCAGCTAATTTCACGTTTTGGCCAGGCGAGTTGGCCCCCTAAATTAAGTGATATCACACCTTTAGAAAATTTTCAGTGGGGTTACGTAAAGTCCAAAGTCTATGCTGACAAATAAGCTACGATTCAGGTTTTGGAAGCCAACATTACTCGTGTCATTAAAACCATACCGGTCGAAATTCTCAAATGAGTCATCCAAAATTGGACCCTCAGAATGAAAACCCTGAGGCGTAGTTGCGGCCAACATTTGAAGGAAATTACTTATATATTCAAAAAATAAATGCTATTTATATTTCGGGTCCGGCAATAAAAACGCAATAACTTATCATTGGAAATGGTTTTATTGTTATTAAAAATATTCTCCTTTAAGATCAATACACATTTGCATGCGCCAATTTTCGAAGCACTTTTTCCACTTCGATTGAAACACCTCCAAAACATGATTATTGAACTCTTCAACAGCGGCTTCGGACGAGGAAAAACCTTGACCACGCATTTTTTTCTTGATTCTAGGGAATAAGAAGAAGTCTTTGGGTGCTAAATCAGGGCTGTAGGGTGGATGACCCATCAATTCGACATCTTGAGTGGTCAAATTGGTAATGTGTGAGAGCTCTTATTGTCGTGATGAAAAATGGTCCGTCTTCTCTTATTATCTTTCCTCATTTCTTCGAACACTGTTGGCAAACAGATGGTTGTATACCACTCACAATTGACCGTCCTACGTTCCACTAAAGGCACTGTGGCAACATGGCCAGTTATACCGAAAAAAACGCAATCATTTGCTTTGATGTACTTTTTCCACGAACAATTTTGTTGGATTTGGCTCGTCTTAAAGAACCCATGCGGTCGATTGCTGTTTGGTTTCGGGTTCATATGCATAGATCCATGATTCGTCACCTGTGACAATGTTATTCACTGCCTTTGAGCTACCGCAGTTATACTTTTTCAACATCTCTTTGCACCAATCCATACGAGCCTTTTTTTGAGCATTCGTCAAATTATGTGGGATCCAACGAGAACAAATTTTTTTCACAACCAAATGAACATGCAATATCTTATTGATTCTTGTCATACTAATGCCCAAAGATGCCTCAATCTCACGGCATGTCACATGTCGGTCTTGCTTAATCAGTTCACGCACAGCATCGATGGTTTCCGAGACTGAACTCTTGGTACCAGCGATTAACAGTGGTTTACCCACCCGATAACCCACGCCGAAATCGTTAAAAATCATCGCACGAAAATGTCCACGGGATAATTCCATTTTTTGACTGAGATGAATTTGATGACTGAGATGAACACACTGTAAACAAAACATAACTTCTAAGTGAAGTTATGCTAAAAGTTTCCTATAAAAGTTCCAGTTTACATCTGGAAACACTAGTATTGTCAGGACCCGAAATATAAATAGCAACCCTCGTATAACATATGAGCACTTGAGAATAGAAATACGACTGTTTCGATTCTCTCAGTGTATGTGTATTTAAAAATATTATTTCTTGTATTTACAACTAAAAACACCTTAAAAATAAAAGTGGTGAAAAAATCAAAAGATTGAAATTTGTGCGCCATGAAAATGTTTTTTTTTGTTTTGCGTTGTGGAACTTTTTTCCTCATGCCAAAAGCTATCACAAAATCGATGGCTCAATATCGATTGCTAAATCGACGCACCCTACTGAACATACATATGTACATGTAAATGTGTCCGATTTCTTGCTAATATCTAAAGGATTTTCCAGGCTACTTTTACTGTATCTGTACATGAATACGAGTAATGCTTTAATTGTCCCCAGTGCATTGACGCCTCTGCTGCGTGTGTGTTTTTTTTTTTTGATTTCCCGTTTCTTTCAATTCATTACAAAATATGCAAGTATGTACAGTAGATAAACAAATAATAAAGGAATAATTTGTGGGTGGAGCGGTGAGCGGAAGTTTGTTTACATATTAACTGTTCTACTACTAGCTGCTCTGCGATATACAATGAATTCGCACTTTGCTTGAAAATATGAGTGATCACTTAATAACTATCTCCACTTGTCCTCTATTATGCGGATATCTCCGCTCTGTCTGTAAATGTATCTCCTCTCTCTCGGTTTCTCTCTTTGAGTTTGTTTGAGAGACCTCTCCCCGTTTCAATAATCTAATTATTGTCATTGGATTCTCTCTATTGTCTGAAAGGGGAGCAAAACGAATATTTCTCACTCTATGTTTATACGTTTGTCTGTTTATTAGCTTTTACAACTATTGTCGTCGCCGTTGCTGACGTAGTTGTTGCCGCTTTTTACACAAAGAAGAATGAAAACAGCTGTAGCGCAGACTAACATATACATGTCGTTCGGTATGGGTGTAGTTTTGTCGAGTTGTTGTTGATATTACAAATGTTGCTGTAGTAGTGGGGGCACCTAGAAAGAAAGAAATCATCATTCAGTCTTTTATTTAGTTCGTCTGTTCATTTAGTGGCCATTAAAGTATGATACGAAAAGCAATATATATCAGCGGTATGATAAGTTGGGTAGAAAGAATTGCTAAACATGACTATCGATTGCTTTAAATATGTTTATTAAGTAATAACGTAAAATATAGAGTGGTCCAGCTAAAACGCACGATGTTTATTGTTAATGAAACAAAAAGTGTTTAAAGAATTATCTTAATATTTTTTATTATGCTAGAAGGATCTATGACAAATATGTATCGGTCAAATGCTCGCTTCGGCTTCGGTGACATACCTCTTCCCGATAGTCCATATTTTGTATGACTCTGAGTCATAATGGAGGTTCAATATCGTTAATGTGCCGAATTATCTTATGTTTAAGCTCTTGAATTACTATTCTTTATTGACGTATACTTTTCATTTTATTTTCATTTTTCTTTTAAAAATCCCCAAAGCAGACGTCCAGCGGTGTCAAATCTCATGATCGTGGCGGTCAATAAACATCGCCACGACGTTAGATAACACGCACGCAGAGAAAAGATATGGTTACACTATGGTCACCGCAACAATAATATGTTCTCTCCAATAAAAGCATGATCGTCGCAACCATAGTATTGTTTTTTGAATTTCATTTTGACAATAGTATGATTGCGACAATATTGCTATTGTTGAAATGTAATGTAATAGTATTATTGCCAAGTTAAGAAATGAAAATATGGTTGTAGTAACCATATAAACATGGTTAGTGCAACAAAAGTATTGTTGTTTAAAATTTACGTTAACAAAAATATGATTACGGCAATCATACAGTATGGTTGTGACTATGAACATAACAAAACAGGTTTTGTAGAGAATACATGTATGTGTGTGCGTATGTTTTTTTGATGTACAAAAAAACACATACACACGATACAGTGAATGCTTGCTGTCCATTAAAAAAATAACAATCGGAAGGAAGTTCGAGGGATTTTTATTGTGTTTACTTTGTTCGGTGAAATACTCTAATACCGACTGGTTCTCGTTTATTTAAAATCTGCCTGCACTTAAGTATATAGCCATTGATCATGGTTTAATCACATTCGTTACTTGGTGTCTACGGATGGTGAAGTAGCGTTCACCTCTGCTGGCAACTAAAAGTATTTTTGACCATTGGAATATATATTTTGGTTTCTTGAATGAAATGTTCAATAAAAACGTGGCCTCAAAATTGGCTATGATCTAATAGTAATGCAATTTATAATAACTTGCTTGATAAAAATCTCTATTTTTGAATAACAACATTACCCAATCCTAATAAATAATTTTGGGGATCATAGTATGGTTGAGTGTGAATCATACTATGGTTGTGGGGATTATAGTATGGTTGCGTGCGAATCATACTATGGTTGTGAGGATCATAATATGGTTGTGAAGATAATAGTATGGTTGAGTGTGAATCATACTATTGTTGGGATGATCATAGTATGGTTGTGGAGATCATAGTATGGTTGAGTGTGAATCATACTATGGTTGTGGGGATCATAGTATGGTTATGTGTGAATAATAATATTGTTGTGAGGATCATAATATTGTTGTGGCACAACCATATAGCCAACAATAGTATGATCCTCTTCGAATATTGTCACCACAACCATATTTTTTTTCTGCGTGCGGTCATTAAACTTCTCGCGCAAAAGAGCCATTGTTTCGTTGGCTGTGTGGCAAGTGGTACTATCCCGTTGGAACCATATATCGTCCAAGTCCATATCCTCAATTTCTGACCACACAAAGTCCGTTATCATCTCGCGATAGCGAACACCATTCACGGTAATTGCTTGGCCGACCTCATTTTCGAAGAAGTACGGCCCGATAACGCAGCCAGCCTATAAACCGCACCAAACTGGCACTCTTTGTGGATACATCGGCTTTTCAACAATCACTTTTTGATGTCCATTTTTCCACATGCGTCAATTCTGCTTGTTAACGAATCCACGGAGGTGATAGTGTGGCACGTTGCTGATGATCGTTTTTTTTTTGTAAAGTCACCATTCAGATCTGTGTGTTCAACCGACCATTCGGCGCATTGACAACGCTTGAAATGGTCAGAAGGCTTCACCTCTTGAGTCAATTGAACCATAAAGCGTGTAAATTCAAATCTTTATTATGCACAGGTGTTTTCACATTTCCTACAGACCCGGTTGGCTGAAATTTGCGCACAATTCTCCCGATTGTGGGCACATTTGGTCGATTAAGCTGACCAAAAAAATCACGAAGGGGGCGAAATAGCTTCGAAGTCAACTTTTCGACTACTACAAAAAAAATCAAAAGTCGACTTTTATACTTTTTGACTTCTAAGTATAAAAAAGTCGATTAAATCGATTGTTTTCTTTAAAGGAAATGAAAATGCTTTATTTTTAAATAAAAAACTAATTTTCTGTGTATAACAAACTGTTATTTAAGAAACTAAGAGTCATTACAAACTAATCAACATCAGGAATTTTAAGTTGTTTTTTCATTAGTACTTTAGTAATATTCAAGTTTTATAAAATTAAAACAAAGTTGGTATTTTAAAGCAGTCGACTAATATACACGAAACCACATGTCCGCATCAATTGATAAAAATATAATCATATTTAAATATTTTAGAGAAATTTGGCTCCGTATTTGGGTAGCAATACGAACTGCATACGAAAATAATCTTTTTCGCAGGACAGAAGTGACAACGATTGACAAATTTTGTTTTCGCTATTTTTGCAATGAATGGTTACTCGCTTTCCATTGTTCTCCATATTGTATTGTATAATTTTTGTTGTACGACAAACAGGCGATACCTTCAGATAGTCCTGTAATTGGCCTTCTTCGCGCCTAGTGCTTACACTCTTGTCAACGAACCCCCGTTTGTTACCCTCTTCGTTGGCCTTGGAACTGTATAGGTATTCAAGAATTTTTGATTTTGTTGTTTATCAATTCGCCTTTAAAAATAATAAAAATATACTTTTTATATTGCTGAATATAATTTCAGTGTTGAACATTTTTAAAGGCATACGTTTTTTTTTAAATAAAACTTTTATGTATTTCTCAATCGGCGAAAATAAATAATAGCGCATTTAAGCAGTACGCATTGTTTGGATGACAGTACACATTGTTTGGATGACAATTTCAAATATTTGAAGGTAAAACGCAAAAGTAGACATGAAAAAGCCGACTTTAGAATTAGACTTTCAAAAACCAAATGTCCGCTTTGACGACTTCGACATTTTTATACCCAAACGTCGACGAGTTACGAGGGCTGCTATATATATTGCTGGCCTAATAATGAAAATTCGAAAGTTTCAATGTATTCACCAGCATGATTTATACTCTTTTGCATACGCTCAAACCAATTGTCGAAGCTCTTTTTGCACCCCGATAAAGACACCTCCAACGCTTCAACAGCATCTTCTGGTGACGAAAATCGTTGACCACGCATTTTTTTCTTGATGTGCGGCAAAAAAACTTATTGGGTGCCAAGTCAGGGCTGTACAGCGGATGACCCATCAATTTGACGTTTTGGCCGGTCAAAAATGCGCTGGTTTGAGCCGATATGAGAGAGCTCGCATTGTCATGGTGCACAATGATTCGTCTTCACTTGTTCGTTTTTGGAATTTCTCCGAAGACTTCAGGCGAACAAATTGTGGTGTACCACTCAGAATTGACCGTCCTACGTTGCTCAAGCGGAACAGTCGCCTCATGACTAGTTTTGCCGAAGAAACAGGCGACCATTTGCTTTGAAGTGCCTTTCCACGAACAACTTTCGTTAGATTCGGCTCGACTTTGAAGACCCACACGGTCGATTGCTGTTTTGTTTCGGGCTCATACGCATAGATCCATGATTCGTCACCTGTGACGATCTTATAAACGTATTTTAAGGCACCGCGATCGTATTTTTTCAAAATTTCTTTGCACCAATCGACACGAGCCTTTGTTTTGAGCGACTGTCAAATTGTGCTGGATTTCAACTGTATGCTGGTGGAGAAAATGCCCAAGGATGTCTCTATCTCACGGTATGTCACATGACGATCTTGCATTATCAGTTCACGCACGGCATCAATGTTCTCTGACACAATGGCCGTTTTTGGACGACCTTCGTCTTTGAGCGAGCGTCGGCCACGATTCATTAATTCATTAAACCAGTTTTTCATAGTGCTTTAGGATGGTGCTTCAAAGATTTTAGTTCATCGATGCACTCTTGTCGTGAAAATCCACGTCGAAAATTGTGAAAATTGATAGCACAAATATGTTTACGAGTTAATTCCATTTTTTTTTCCCAAATTGATTTTTTCAAGTCACTGTAAAGAACACAAATGATGGTGGTACGTCAAAACGTTCCGAGTGCCTTTATACTAAAAAATGGCAAACTTTCCAATTGTAATGTCAGAAGGCCAGAAATTTATATAGCAACCCTCGTAATCGATTAGTCGAAAATCGACTAGCACGAAATGCATTTTGATTTGAACGCCCATTTTTGTAAAAGGTTCAACAATCTTAACGCTCTGCTCAATTGTGTACCTCTCCATGGCTGAATTTGTCAAACACTGAAACACAGGAATGTCAAATTAAGTGGGGCAACAAACTTGACGTTAAAACGTTGCTCACACAATCTAGCATTATGATTGCACCATCCTTCATTTGTGAGTGTCCCACTATAATGTTGATTATACCATCATATTTTCCAACCTTTGCATACCACACCCCCACACGGCATTCAAAGCCAAAAGCGAAAAAGCACATCATCGGTAGTGTTTGTGTTGCTTTGGCCGAGTGAGAGTGACTTTGCTCTTCGCTAGCAAAACAAAACCCAACCATTCCACACAGTTTCGAAATGTTCAAATATTGTGTGCGTTTAGTTTATTTTTGTTGGTCTTCGCGTCATCTCTAACTTTAACAAAAAAGAAAAATATTTAAAAAAAAACCAAAAAAAAATTGTATATTTTTAAAAAAGTATTAACATTTTTCATCTTAAAATAAAACTAATCAGTGGCACCAGTATATACAAAACAAAAACAAAAAAAGTAGCAACTACCTTAATTTTCAAATAAGATTTTCGTCATTAATTTCTGATAAGTCTCGCTCCCCGTACCGCGATTTCAACGGTAGATCGAAACCAAAAAAAAAAATTAAGTAAAGAAAAACCAGTTTGAAACACATGAAACAAACGGACGGCGAAAGAAATCATCTTAAAAAAGAAAATATCCAATTGCCGGCTGTTGCAGAGGCTTTCTGAGTTTTACTTTCTGTTTCTTGCTTTAGAAAGTTGTAAAAGTTCGTAGTTTTAATTTTGCAAATATCGTTTTAAGGTGGTACGAGTAGTTTGTGAAAAACAGAAGCAGTGTTGGAAAACCCCAGTTCGTTCAATATAAGTTTTGTACAAGATATCCGGAAGATATCCACGATATTTCTAGCTATCATCGTTCGTTCCTGTTCGCAGTAACAGCATTTGTTTGTTATTCTCAGCAACGAGCAAGAAATCAACACCAAAAGCAGACTTAAGATGCCACGGGTATGTGATCATAATTTTTAACCCAAACACGTTCTCTGTATAATTGAATTTGTCTTGCTTCTTCTTTGTATCGAAATTCTGGAATAACAAAAACAGAATTAAAAGTTTTAAACAAAGAAAAGCTTTAGGCAGCCAAGCCAGTCAATGTACGTACTTTGTATATACAATTATTCTAAGCGCAACTTTTGAACAACAATAGGAACAGTGGTACATCTTGCACAAAAAGCACCCTGCACAGTGCTTCCAAACAAAAGGTGGTGCAGAGTGAGAGTTTTGGCATTATTCGATTAAATGTACTTAGTAGGGACATAAGTACTGTTACACACGTTTTATGCTGTAAAATAAAAAGTACTGAATGTTTTGGACCAAATATTTTTTAATATATTTATTGATCAGGCTTATCAGAAATTATTGACGAAAATTGTATCCAAATTGAATCTACTTATTCGAAATGTCCGCCTTTTGCCTTTACACACGCCTGCACGAACCTCGTCCATTGGAAAATTGGCCACAGCTCGAACCAAAGCAGTCTTAAAAAATCCAATGTTGGGGTATCTTTTGTGACAAACCTTTGTCCTCTAAAACCGTCCACAATTTGTAATCCAATGGGCTCAAATCTGGACTGCCTGAGGGCCATTCTTCAGAGGAAATGAACGCTGGCAAATTGTTTCGAAGCCAGGCCTAGGGGACGTTTTAGCCTTATGGGCCGGCGCAGAATCCTGCTGGAAAGTCCATGGCTGCAGGGAATTGTTAAGAGGCTTCATAACAGCTTCCAAAACGGTTTCTTGGTAAACTTTGGCCGATGTTTTGACTCCTTGTTCGCAGAAATGCAGGTCAGTGACCCCATCGTAAGAGACACCCCACCAAACCATGACTGAAGCTGGGTGATGTCCCTTTTCCACCCTTGGGATCAGTTCAGATGCTTCCTAAGATGACCGCGAATACACTCTTTCATTTTGCTTGTTAAATTTTTCCTGAACGGTAAAAAATTGTTCTTCGGTGAACAAAATTTTTCTGTGCAAAAATCAAAAGACTTTTGCATTTTTCAAGCCTATTTTTTTGTAAAGCTGCAGTCAATAAATGTCCGTTGTAAGTCCCAAGTCTTTTTTAATGATTGGGCTCATGGACTTTTGCGTGATATTCATTTCTGTGAATTCTTGATTTAACGTCTTTGATGACATGCGGTGTTCAAACAGAGCGTGGGCGGCCCGACCGGTGGCGGTCTTTTACATCTCCAGTCTCCTCAAACTGTTTTATGCATCGGTAGACGAACATGCGGCTTATCCCTAGTGGCCGGAGCGTTTTGAAAATATCGTTTTTTCATTTCACACTTGAAAAGCGCTATTACAGCGATATGGTTCTCATTATCTGACCACTCCATGATAAAAGTTGAAGCAATTTTAAAATCCCGTTACAGACTAACGCTATGGAGGCTAGCTTTCAAAACCCATATGACATTAACGGGGTATGTTCAGTTCTACTATTGAAATGGCTGTGATAAATGTTGTAACAGTATGTAAATTAGTTGGAACTAACGCGTGATCAATTTCGAGGTTCCCTACTTTTAAAAAAAAAAACAGAAAATTCGAATTGAATGGGGATTGTTTATTATCATTTGAAAGAGCATTCTTTGGCCTTTATTTTTAGAAGATTATGTCCATCAAATGTTGTGCGCGGCTACGTCCCAGATGGTCCATCCGTTGATTCCAATTTTTGATGACTCGTTCGAGCATTTCGACCGGTAAATGGCGAATGACACGCGTGATGTTTTGCTCCAAGGCCTGAATCGAAGCGGGTTTGTCCGCATAAACTTTAGACTTTACGTAGCCCCAAAGAAAGAAGTCTAAAGGTGTGATATCACACGATCTTGGTGGCCAATCGACCGGCCCAAAACATGAAATTATCTGCTCACCGTAGTGTTCTCTCAATAAATCCATTGATTGATGCGATGTGTGGGAAGTGGCGCTGTCTCGTTAAAACCAAATGTCGCCGAGATCACATGCATCAATTTCAGGCTTCAAATAGTCGGTTTTCATGGCACGATAACGGTTGCCATTGACGGTTACGTTCTCGCCGGCATCATTTTTGAAGAAATATGGACCGATGATTCCACCGGCCGACAAACCGTTGTTTTTTCTGGATGAATTGGCAGCTCTTGAACCTCTGGTTGATCTTCGTCCCAAATGCGGCAATTTTGCTTGTTTACATACCCATTGAGCCAGAAATGGGCCTCATCGCTGAACAAAATTTGGCTCGAAAACGTCGGATCTTTTTGGAACTTTTCAGGAGCCCACAGAGCGAAGCGATGTCGCTTGGGATTATCGGCTTCAGTTCCTGCACAAGCTGTTTTTTGTACGCTTTCAATTTAAGATCTCGACGTCGGTATACGTCAGTTGCTGCGAACGGCACCGAATCGACTCTCCGCGGTCTTGGTGTACACTCTCAGCCACGGCCGCTACATTTTATTCACTGCGTGCTAGACGTGGTCTATTATCCAATAATGAATGCTGGGTCTCAAGATGGGTGATAGTGTTGCGAATAGTACGCTCAGTAGGCCGATTATGTTGACCATAAGTTGAACGAAGTGCACGAAACACATTCCTCACAGAACGTGAATTATCGTTATAAAGTTGAACGATTTGTAAACGTTGTTCAGGCGTAAGTCTTTCCATGATGAAATGCCAAACAATACTAAACAAATATAACATGGCAGCATGACACGACTCACATGTGATCTGTCAAAAAAAGGCTATTGAAAATAGTATCTCTACTTGGATCACCCATTACAATAATTCCATTGTAAAAAAAGAATTTCCGTTGCAATCACCAAATGTTTATCATTGTAATGGATATTCGGTATGACATACCAAAAGATGATAAATATGATAATCGTATTGAATTATTGTATTGTATTATTACTTCAACTAGGTATTTTTTTCAAATTAAAAAAAAAATCAGATCAGGTGTGAAATCTTTATTGTTCATTCGAACCGACATTAAATGGCATTCATATTTTAAATATTTGACCGCATCTACGCCTCAGGGTGTCCATTCCGAGGGTCCAACTTTGAAGGACTCGTTCGAGCATTTCGACTGGTATGGCGTTAATGACACGCGTAATGTTGGCTTACAAAACCTAAATCGTAGCTGATTTGTCCGCATAGACTTTGGACTTTACGTATCCCCAAAGAAACAAATCTATAGGTGTGATATCACACGATCTAGGCGGCCGACTCAGCGGTCCAAAACGTGAAATTAGCTGCTCTTCAAAATTACCTCTCAATAGGTCCATTTTTTGAGCCGCTGTATGTCAAGTGGCACCGTCCTATAGTAACCAAATGTCGTCAAGATAACAGGCTTCAGTTTCAGGTATAAAAAAATCCGATATGGCGTGAAAGCGTGCAGCATTTTTTTATATATTACAACCAACACTCGGGGTGTCCCCTATATATGCAGTGTATTGTATCGGTCAAGGGAAGATAGGGAAGGAAAGAGGAAGTAATGTTTATGGACCTGTAAAAGAGTGATATGCAACGACCACTCCGCCGATGCTCGAGTGAAACAACAGAGTTGGCTACCCTGCAATATCCAACAAGCATCAGCGCCCTCCCTTGTACTCGGTCGAGAAACTCCTAAGAAGACCTTAAAGCACCCGCCCAGATGTGGGAGTTATACTCCATTTTTGGCCGAATGAATGTGATGTAGATGTTGAGGAGATCGGAGGAAGTGAAGTATTTCTTGCACCGCTTTAAAAAGCCCAGGTCCTTGAAGCTTCTATCGACACTTCGATTTTCATGCCCAGAACATTAAGAGCACCCGACTCCTCGACAACAATTCAATTCATCAATATTGTCGACGATGTTAAGCCCGTCGATCTTTTATGGCTCAACAGGCAGCACTGGGTTTTTCTACGATTAAACTCGACCCTATTTGAACCCACTCTGAGACCCTCACAAGATCATCCTTGAGTGAGTCAGTCATATTTTGCCTCGCCGCCTCTGTATCTGTGAGGCCCGGTCTACGGTCGAACGAATATGAGTGACAGATGCTGCTATCGTCAGCAAACGAATAAGTAGGGTTTGCTGTCAGACTCAGGAGGTCATTGAGAAAAAAGAGAAACAGAGAGGGAGAGAGAACAGAGCCTTGCGGTACCTCTGCATTTATAGCATACTCATCAGACGAGACTCCGTCTATAACAACACCTATAGAGCAATCTTTGAAAAAACGCGATATGAATCGAGAGAAATCAGTACCGACTCCAAAAGCAATTAGCTTAGATAAGAGTGTGCCGTGCCACACTCTATCGAACGCCTTTGAAACATCCAGAGCCACTACCTTACTTTCACCAAGTCGGTGAATTGATCGACTCCACAGCTCCGAAAGGAACGCCATCAGGTCTCGCGTAGATCGGTTCCTACGGAAGCCATTCTGTCGATCGTTGAGAAGGCCATTTGACTCTATATAATATACAAAAGCAAACTGAAATTGGGCGGTAGTTGTCATGGTCGGTATCGGTATCGGTGTTACATTAGCAATCTTCCAACACGAGGTGAAGACTCCCGCACGGTACTAGAGGTTGAAAAGATTGAGCAATGACGGCGAACACTTATTTAGGACAAGTGCTGACAAACAATACTGAAAAGAAAAAAATTAATACAACTCAAGCGTAATCGGTGAAAAAGTACCTCTAAATTGTTTACCAGTTAGTGGTTGTGGCAACCAATAGTTTTGCATAAAAACGGTTGTTGCAACCAATTTTTAGTGGTGATAACTACAATTTCATCGTAACGAAAAGCGGGTCGTTAGATGATAATTGTATTTGGTTGTCAGGGTTACTAGCCTCACCCTTTTTCGGTATCGGTGTTACATTGGCAATTTTCCAACACGAGGTGAACATTCCCGCACGGTACGAGAGGTTGAAAAGAATGCGCAATGGACGAGCTAGCGTCGACAAACACTTATTTAGGACAAGTGCTGACAAACAATTCTGAAAAGAAAAAAAATAAAGTTTAATACAACTCTAGCGTTATAGGTGAAAAATTACCTCTAGATTGATTACCCGTTAGTGGTTGTGGCAATCAATAGCTTTGCATAAAAACGGTTGTCGCAACAAATTATTAGTGGTGATAACTACAATTTCATCGTAACGAAAAACTGGTTGTTAGATGATAATTGTATTTGGTTTGAATAAGCATTATTAAAAAAATATAATTTGATTGTTACGGACCCTAAGAGAATCGATTGAGTAGTCCAATAGTTTTCAGTAAAAATCCTCCATCATCACTTCCATCTATCTTGAAGAGTACTTGAAGTATTTAAGCAACAGTTTCTCTAATGAAAATTTTAAAGTTTTGGGCATGTGGATTTTTTAGTACTTGAATTATTTAAGCAACAGTTTCTCTAATGAAAATTTTAAAGTTTTGGGCATGTGGATTTTTTAAATCCGACAATTTTTTTCTTAAGGTTCGGATTCTTTGTGTATTTCACCGATATTTAAGTTTCAATTACTGAAAATTACAGAGCAGCAACTTACATTCGGTTGTACTAATTTAATACTCGAGGTACCTGCAGTCTTAGTCATTCGATTATAAAAAAAAAATCGATTGTGGCAACGAATCTGTTCTCTGTGTATAGTAAAAAAGAGCTTAAGTTGGGCTTTACCGACTACATTATACCCTGCATGCCTGAATGTTTAGAAAAGCCAAATGAAAATTGTTTTGGACCCAATTTACAAAAATTTTAAATAAAACTTTATACAAAATTTTAAAATTTAAAAAAAAAACTAAAGTTGGGTGTGACCGACTACATTATACCCTGCACTCCTGAATGTTTAGAAAAGCCAAATCAAAATTGTTTTGGACCCAATTTACAAAAATTATAAACCTTATGTCATATTTGAAATTGTGAGAATATTTCAATATTTTTAGTAAAAATTGGTTGAACAATTATGCGGGAGCTATATCATAATCTCAACCGATTTTCATCCTCGGCACGAGAAGTTTACCCGTGTCAAATTTCATCAGGATTAGTTGTAATATGGGGCTTCTAGAGCTATTATATTTGTTTAATTTTAGCTATACGAGTATTACCGATTTTGCTATGCTTTACTCGTACGGCATAAGCGTATACGATCGAAATTCTCTGGATTATTCGATTTCGGCTATCAATTTCCATACAAATTGTAATAGACTTCGACAAGAAATCCCATGAATGTGGATTTCATTTGTGTGAAAGAGACATTAATGCATTCAAAATGCAATACAAATTTCTCGATCGATTAAAGCATTGCGATTGGGTGGATTATTTTTCATTTTTTGAATATTTTGAAAGAGACAAAACTTGAAAAATTTACGGGCCGGGTTTTAAAACTTTTATCGGTCAATAGGCCTAATCCAGGAACTCGGGACAATTGATAACTATCACCGGAATTTGGATAAACATCCTCCTTTTATTTTGGGTGTTACAATAGTTTGTTTCTGAAGAAAACTAAGGCAAAATTTTTTTTTTTATAAAATCGCGCTATTTTTACAAAATATTTTTTTTAATAAATTTTCAAATTTCTTTTCCAAAAAATTGGGTGCTGTATTTACACTATCTACAACTCAAAGATGTAAAAGTTGATACTGTACTTTTAGAACAATTTCAGCATCAAAAGTAACGTGTTACTTCCGTGGCCCACTTGGAGCTTACTTGATACATTTTCAACTGTTTCGATATGTCATTTTACACCACACTGTGGTGCCCTTATACCAATCTGGTAAAGGGTAGTGCTGATGTTTGCTGCTGATAGTGCTGATGTTTGCAACACCTTTAAGGAATGAAGATAGTCCCTATGTTACTAATCGATTCTGAATAACTATCTGGAATCCATTGAGCGATGCCCGTCTGTCCATCTAGCGTTGCAATCAAAGTACTGGTCGCAATTATAAACCGATTTCGCTGCAATTTGTTCATTCTTTAAGTTTGGGACAAGGGCGAATCCTAATAAAATTGCTACATATTTTGATATCATTACTAACTTACTTACCTAATACCCATAACATCCCACTAAGAAACATGGGAAACTCCTCTCAAGTCAGTGAACTGTGCACGATATTATACATATACGTACTCACTGACAGGGACAGTAGGAACAGTAGGTTTAACGACGGCTTCGAACGGCAAATGCATTTTATAGAGAAGTTTTTACATGGCTTAGAGAATAATCGTCAAGTCGCCAGCATTTACGTGGTGGAAACCGGCCTCTAAAAATTGTTAGATGTTCATACCTGAGTTTGCACTGGGGTTTGCTAGCATTGTAGTCGTGCACAGTCATCACACACCACGACGGCGCACATGCATCCCGCCGTGGTGTGATATATTGCGTGATATCATTCATAGTTTTTTCCCCAATTTCAGAACCTACAGCTCTAAAAGCAATATATTATTACCGATTTCGACCAATTTTTTCAACACTAGCATATACAGGGTGCGGCAAAAGTAACGAAGGGATTTAAAACAATCATTACTTATTTAATTTTTAATTTAAATTTATTTTTCTTACAAAATAAAAAAATTTAATATCTGTAGATTTTTTTAAATTTATGTGTGAAAGATTGCGTCACGTAAGTGACCACCATTTTCAGCCACGCAAAGTTGAGCTCTTTCGAGAGCATTTTTCTATGACACGAATCAGAGTATCTGGCTGCAACGCTCTTATTTCGGCCCGAATATTCTGATTCAGTTGTTCAAAGGTTCTGGTTTTATTGATATACACCCTCTCTTTTAAGTATCCCCAACGAAAATAATCAGCTGATGTTAAATCCGGCGAACGCGCAGGCCAATGGAATGCTGAATTTTTGGAAATTAAACGTTCGCCAAAAATCTCCCTTAGGAGGTGCATAGTGATTCGAGCAGTGTGTGTAGTGGCCCCATCATGTTGGAACCACATCTCTGGACTGTCAGAAAGAGCTGGAGTTAAAAAATTTTGGAGCATACACGGTATCGCTCGCCATTTAGCGTTGTCATTGTTATCTTCGAAAAAGAATGGTCAAATAATTCTTTGGGACGTAATTGCGCACTATAATGTACATTTATAAGGATGTAGTTGTCGCTGATGAATCACCCTTGGGTTCTCAGTACCCCATATTCTGCAGTCCTGTTTGTTTACAAAACCATTTAAGTGGAAATGGGCTTTATCGCTCATTATCGGATAATGAATAAATTCATTATGTTCTCTGGCCAATTCTTAGAAGCGAAGTGCATAAATTATTCATTCTTGGGGATCTCCTGGCTTTTAAGGGTTGCACTAACTTCAGCTTGTATGGAAAAAGATGTAAATTTCTCCTTAATATTCTGCGTAAAGACCTGTCAGACATTTGCAGCTGAGCAGAGCGCCTTCGAGTAAATGTTTCAGGTTTCTTCTCAATACTCTTTTGAACGCGTTGAATATTTCCTACATTAATTACAGAACATGGTCTTCCGCTTTGTGGAAGATCCCCCACTGAGCCTTGTTCCCGAAATCGCGTCACTAAGCGTCGAATCATTGATTCTCGGAGGGTGAATTCTGCACATTAAAACGACGACGATAGGCTCGTTGAGTTTGAATTATTGATCGCTGATGTTTAAAATAAAATTCTATGATTTTGGCTCGTTGGATAACGGTGTAACTTTCCATGATTAATCTACCAGATTTATTTTGCAAGTCCTAAAAAGAAAAAGTTAAACAAATTACATTAGAAATGTTATTAATATTTCAAAACCATCGCGACTTTTGCCGCACCCTGCCCATGGTCTTTGAAAAGCTCCAATACAATTACTGAAAATAACGGAGCAGCAACTAATATTCGGTTCTACTGATGGAATACTTGAGGTACCTGCAAGCTCAGTCATTCGATTGGCAAAAAAAATCTATTGTGGCAACGAATCTGCTCTCTGTGTGTAGTAAAAAAGAGCTAAAGTTGGGCGTACCCTGCACTCCTGAACTTTTGCCGCAACCTACCCATGGTTTTTGAAAAGCTCCCATACAAAGGTCCAACTTGAGGTCCAGCAGCTCTACTCGCAGATGCCACTAATTACACCCGACCATGCCAAAATATGGCATTGTACGGTATGAGCGATCATTAATTAACTGTGGTGAAACTGGACCACATAGGTCCATATTTTCGTTTACTTCCCATACAAATTTCTTTCCCGATATCAGAATCTGCAACTTAAGAAGCTACATTTTAATCCGATTCCTACCAAATTTCGCATGGAATATTCTTTTTACAAACGAGCAACACCTACATCCTGTATCATTGGACCATATCGATCCATGTTTTCGAATAGCCCCAGACAAAGGTCCCTCCCGATTTGTGGTCCCACATAACCCAGTGCAAGAAATTGTCTTATATTATGAATAACGTAATATTTTTAAAACGACGGTATACTCGCATATAAAAAAGTGGTAGACACGCCCCATTCAGATACATCCCATGCCAATACACAATTCTGCCCACTTTTGGAATTTTTTTTTATATATTTAATGATATTTTTACGCTCAAACTGAAGATCAAACTCAGAGTTATAAGAATTACTTGGTAATAAATAAATGCATTCTTAGCCACGCCCCTTTTGGTATCTACCACACAAATAACCCTGTTTGCGGTGTATATTAGAACCTACATAACTTGCGTTCTACGGCATACAATTCGCTTAAATTGTACGGGCGACCGCAAAAGTAACTGGCCTAACATAAAAAGAACCGTTTTTTGGAACTATTATTATTTATTTTTCAACATAATCTCCTTCCAACTCAATACACTTCATCAAACGTTTTTCAAGTTTTTTAATTCCATCCGAAAAATAAGATTTTTCAAGACCTTCAAAATATGCCTCAGGTTCAGCAATAACCTCGAAAATTTTTTGCCACCGAGAAATTTTTTTAAATTTGGAAACAAGAAATAATCCGAAAGAGCTAAATCTGGACTATATGGTGGATTCGGAGCAATTTCAAATCGTAATTCGGCCAGTTTTTGTTGAGTTAAAAATGCAGTGTGTGAGCATTATCTTGATAAAAAAGAACTTTTTTTCTAAATGTGGTCGTTTTAAACTGATTTCTTCACTCAACCGATCCAATAATGCACAATAATATTCACTATTTATAGTTTTTCCTTTCTCAAGGTAATCAATTAATATTATACCCCTTGCATCTCAAAATACTGTGGCCATTACTTTTCCGGCTGACTTAACAGTTTTCGCCTTATTGGGAGCACTTTTACCAGCTTCTATCCATTGTTTTGACTGTTCTTTGCATTCTGGGATGTAGTGATGGATCCATGTTTCATCAACAGTTATGAATTGGCGCAATAACTCTATTGGATTACGCTGATAAATTGCTAAAAGCTCCTCGGAATTGGTCCAACGGACGATTTTTTGGGGCAAAGTCAACAAACGCGGCACCCATCTTGCGGATAGCTTTTTCATGTGGAGTTCATCATGTAAAATACTCCAAACTTGTTTTTCGTGTATTTTAACAATATCAGCAAGTTCTTCGTCTATCTTTAGTCACTTCATTAAATATTTTTCTAATGTTTTCAATAGTAGTAGCAGTTTTTCATCTTCCGTACTTGAACGACCCATTTTAAATTGTTGAACCCAGGATTTTACGGTGGAGTATGATGGTGCATTATCACCATGAATAGAAGCCAATTCATCTTTGATTAATTGTGGCGTATAACCTTTCATATAAAAGTGTTTAATTACCGCACGAAACTCTTTATTTTCCATTTTTAAAACTTGTTTACTTCAATCATCTGTAACAATGAAAAAAATCATTAAATATTTCGGAAATTTTAACAGATGGCTTATAAAAGATTGCTTTTAAAAAACAAAAACAAAAAAAAGTTGCTAGTAAAACAGAAAATGTGCCAGGCCAGTTAGTTTTGCTGTCGCCCGTAATCTTAATATTATTAAAAAAAAGCTTTATACACTTGTACGAACAGTTTGGATGACACGCCCCATTCTCTTACCTTCAGTGCAAATGCAGCATTCCGCCTACTTTTGCTATTCGAATAATATGTTACATTCAATGCAAACGATTCTGCTGAAAATTAGTATCTTGGAAATTGTTTATAAATTAGACTAGCTTTAGCCACGATATTCAGGCAATAGTGAACGATACAACAGAAAATTTAAAATCCATAAATGGACGAGGGTTAATGTAAGAGTAGAATCAACTGCAACTTTTTTACCGAACGCTGCTAATTCGCAGCGAAGTCTGACACAGACTTTGCCGAGAAATTTCGAAATTCACCTTTTCTATTCAGCGACCTCGTACATTTCGGTAAAGCAAAATTTTTTATTGCCGTCAAATAATTTGTGAAACAAATAATTTATATATTTTATTGTTTCCAAAAAATATTCAAAAATATGCTAATGTTTGTCACTACTATCGCTTTGTATCGAAATTAACATATCTGACGTCAGATAAGGTCCAAATACAATTCAAGATGATGAATCATCCTATACAAAGTAGATATCAAAGTTCAAACCCGGATTTTAATCGTTCTTCGGACGTCGACACCTTTGATCTTGCTGCCAACTGAACGCGTTCAGTAAGAAAAACGTATCTTCAAATAGTGAATGAACAAGACTAACGCGACCTGTGTTCTGCTCGTAGAAATATAACAATTACGCAGAGCACCGACAATGAAACAATTTGTGGTTACGCACTTATGCATTTTAGCTTACATACTACGTTTTTTGATAGTATAAATCGGAAAATACCACCAAAAATGAGCGTTTATTTGGTTGAATATGTTGAAACTCACGAAATGATTTCATGATAAACACTATCGTCTAAACGTAGCATGTAACCCCTTAATTTGTATGTAGGAAATACGCTTTATTGTGTAAAGGCATAGCTGGTGAAAGTGTTTAGATCTGGGTAACCCTCTTAAACTCTCGTATACTCTTGAACTTTCACTCTCAACCGTTTGGTTGAGGTTAGTATGTATAAAGCGTTAAATTGAATGTTTTATAAATTAGTAATACAGGGTGTCCGTCGGGAAGGTATACTACTTTGTTAATAATTTTTTATTAAATGCAAGAGAAGGGATCTTATATTGATAAATATTTTATTTAATGTCGGTAATTATTCATGGAATACAATATGAGATAAATGTCCGCCTATGTTAGCCTCACAAAAGCGAGTCCTTTTAAGCACATAAGATTACATTCTCACACATTTCACGCGGTATTTCATTTATTTCATCACGAGTATTTTGATTGAGTTGCTGAAGAGTTTCTGGTTTGTTTGCTTAAACCATGCTTTTCAGATATCCCCACAAAAAGAGGTCCGGAGCGTTCAAATCAGGCGACCGTGGAGGCCAATCAACACCGCCATTTCTTGTATGTATTGTTGTGGACAGAGGTCTCGCAGTAATTCCATTGTAATCCTGACTGTATGCGATGTGGCACCGTCTTGTTGATACTACATGTTAAGCAAGCCCAAAGCATGCAGTTCTGGCGTTAAAAAGTTTTGCAATCACATCACGATACCGCTCCAAATTGACAGTTATCGTTACGCCTTTTTCATTTCACCACTCAGAATTGACCGTCCTCGTTGCTCAAGCGGAACAGACGCCACATGACCAGTTTGGCCAAAGAAACAGGCGACCATTTGCTTCGAAGTTGTTCGTGGAAGAAGCACCACGAACAACTTTCGTTGGATTTGGCTCGTCTTCGAAGACCCACACGGTCGATTGTTGTTCTGTTTCGGGCTCATACGCATAGGTCCATGATTCGTCGCCGGTGGCGATATTATAAACGACGATCTTGCATTATCAGTTCACGCACGTCATCAATGTTCTGTGACACAACGGCCGTTTTTGGACGACCTTCGTCTTTGAGCGAGTGTCGGCCACTATTGAATTCATTAAACCAGTTTTACAATGATTTATGTTCATCGATGCACTCCCGTCAAAAGTTGTGAAAAATGATCGCACGAAAAAGTTAACGAGTCCGATGGAAATGTCAGATGGCGCCAGACAACACCTAGTGTTTGCCTAGGTTATATTAGTAGTATCCTATGGTGCAGAACCAGTCACGTAACAGGTCCTTCATGGATGGGGATCGCCCCAGTACCGATGCAACTATATGAAAATAACCGGTATCTTTTACATGGATTTGTCACGGGACTGTTAAAAAATGACAGGCACCGAACGTTTCATTGTATTCGTCGTAAAGGGTGGTAAAATTTTAAGGGCCGATGTTGATTTTGAATAAAACACAAATTAATAATAAAACACAAATTAAACACGTGAGATAACACGGCCATTGAATTTGTTGCTCAAAAGAGCCATTGCTTCGTTAGCTGTGTGGCAAGTGGCACCGTCCTGTTGAAACCACATTTCGTCTACATCCATATCTTATAATTTGGGCCATAAAAAGTTCATTCCAGTAACTGCCGGACGGCCTCATTTTGGAAAGAATACGGCCCGATGATGCCGCCAGCCCATAAAACGCACCAAAGAGTAAGTCTTTGTGGGTGCATTGTTTTTTCGACAATCACTCTTGGATTATCATTCGCCCAAATACGGCAATTCTGCTTATTGACAAATCCACTGAGGTGAAAATGTGCATTATCCCTGAAGATGATTTTCTTCGGAAATTGATCATTCACTGTTTCCATTTCTTGCCACCATTCTGGCCATTGATGATGGCCATGGTTCAAATTGAGTTAATCTGAAATTGAGAAATATCAAATAAAATACAGAAACAAACTTGACGTTTAGATGTGGTTCGCATTCAACATCGGCCCTTAACATTTTGCCACCCTTTATAAAACAATCCGCTGCGCCAACGCTGTTTACTAGTTTTTGCGACGGCGCAAAGGTTTTGGAAATGTACTGTGTTATGCTTCTTCTAGTAGAGAAAGTGTTTGCAACACCTCAAAATACTGTTCTGAGATCTTATTGTATTGTTGATCTTTAAAAAATCTAAGACCACCTGATATGTCCGTCCGTCTATCTGTTTGTTGAAAGCCTTGTAAATATAAGCTGCCTGAAATTGTAAATGGAAGAAATCGGCCAAGAGGGGAAAACGGATCTATAAGAACCTATGAAAATGTACACATTTTTAGTATTTGTTCAACATTCCTAGATTATTTGTGGAATGGCCCGAACAACGATTCTAATAGTGACTTTGATACAGGCATATAAATAATTATATGGTACAGGTGTTTTTTACACCCCATAAATGCCGGCGAGTAAGAGATTTATCTCTAAGCCATGTAAAAACTGCTCTTTAAAATAAAAACAGAAGGTCCCGGTATAAGAATTGAATCGTGCAAAGTTCACTGATTTGTAAGAGGTTTTCCCATTTTCCTTAGTGCAATGTTGTGGGACTTTAGTAAGTACAGATGTTATTTTGGATTTTTTTCTAAAAATCGATTTTGAATCTCATATTATTCATTGTAAAGGGTAGGCGATTTAACAGTTTGAATTTGAAACGGTTGTAAAAAAAGTACTGATAATTTTTTTTTAAATTGTTGGAAAGCTTGAACTTTATCATTTGGAACACTCAAAATGGAACACTTAATCAGTCATATGACTACGACAACTGGCTCAGCAGTACCGCATCCGCCCACCTCAAGTATTCAGTAAATTTTTGATTGTTTCGGCTCCAATCTCTTTAATGGCAACTTTGATTTCATGTTTCAACGCTTCAATTGTCTCTGGATGCTTTGCGTAACATTTATCCTTAATGCCTCCCCACAGAAAATAATCCAAAGGGTTCTAATCACAGCTCCAAAGAGGTCAATTGAGATCACTGTTTAGGTTGATTATTTGATTTTTTAAACAGTGCTTCAAAAATTGATGGTTGCGTTGGCTGTGTGACCGCGTCTTGTCGAAACGAAATGTCGTCCATGTAATTCTCTTGACATGGTGCGGTTACACTCACCGTTGACAGTTACGGCGGCTCCTTGCTCATTTTCGAAAAAATGGCCCAAAGAAGCTGCCAGCCCGAAATCTACACCAAACAGTGAATCGTTGTGGATGCATTGGCTTCGCAATAGTCACGCGTGTGTGTTCTCTGAACCCCATATGCGGCAGTTTTGCCATAGCCACCGAGATGAAAATGAGCTTCATCGGTAACACGATTTTTCGGTCAAATTCTTCATCTCTGCCAATCAGTCTTCAGCCCGAAGCGAAAACGCATCGGATGGTGTTCCATTTTTAAATGACAAAAATCAACCTTTCCATTGAAAGGAGAAATTTGAAAAAATTATCAGTATTTTTTTTTTACAGCCGATTAAAATTGTAAATGGCTCACCTTATATATAAACTCTGTCAGTCGGAAAATAATGTCGTTTATTCTTGTTGTTTTTAATATTAAATATTAATTTATATACTTAGTAGGGCCATAAATACTGTTACACACGTTTTATGCTATAACATAAAAAGTACTGAATGATTTTGAACCAAATATTTTTTAATATATTTATTGATGTATATTGTATCCAAAAAGAATCTACTTATTCGAAATGTCCGCCTTTTGCGTTAACACACGCCTTAAGTCGCACTGGCCAATCGTCAATAGCTGCACGAACCTCGCCCATTGGAAAATTGCAGTCTTAAGAGATCAATGCTGGGGTATCTTTTTTGACAAACCTTGTCCTCTAAAACCGCCCACAATCCAATGGGTTGAAATATGGACTGCCTGAGGGCCATTCTTCGGAGGAAATTATCGCTGGACGCTTTAGCCTTATGGGCCGGCGCAGAATCCTGCTGGAAAGTCCATGGCTGGTTTTGGAACAGGGAATTGTTAAGAGGCTTCACATCAGCTTCCAAAACTGTTACTTGGTAAACTTTGGCCGATGTTTTGACTCCTTGTTCGCAGAAATGCAGGTCGGTGACCCCATCGTAAGAGACACGCCACCAAACCATGACTGAAGCTGGGTTATGACCCTTTTCCACCCTTGGGATCAGTTCAGATGCTTCCTTAGATGACCGCACATACTCTATCATTTTGCTTGTTAAATTTTTCCTGAACGGTAAAATTGTTTTCATCGGTGAACAAAATTTTTCTGTGCAAGTTATCAGCGTGCTTCGCCAAAAGACGTTTTCATTTTTCAATCCTATTTTTTTTAAAGCTGCAGTCAGTAAATATCCGGTACGTCGTTTGAAAGTCCCAAGTTTTTTTAATGATTCGAATCATGAACTTTTGCGTGATATTCATCTCACGGGCCATGATTTTCTGTTTTCAGAGCGGATTTCTGTGAATTCTTGATTTAACGGCTTTGATACATGCGGTGTTCGAACAAAGCGTGGGCGGCCCGACCGGTGGTGGTCTTTTGCATCTCCAGTCTCCTCAAACCGTTTTATGCATCAGTAGACGAACATGCGGCTAATCCCTAGTGGCCGGAGCGTTTTGAAAATATCTTTTTTTTTCATTTTACACTTGAAAAGTTCTATTACAGTGATACGGTTCTCATTTTCTGACTACTCCATGATGAAAGTTAAAACAATTTTAAAAATCCCGTTACAGGGTATGTTCAGTTCTACTATTGAAATGGGTGTGTTCAATGTTGTAACAGTATTTATGTCCCTACTAAGTATATGTGGCATGTTCCCGAGTTGGGAATCCGTCCTCACTATGTGTTTATGCTCCAGAGCAGCAAACAAAAAATATAGTGTATCGTGCAGCCTTAAATTGAATATTCATTGTTCTATTATTTTTTTAGATTTCTGATCCAGTTAAAGTTATTTGAATAATAATAAGGTATCCGGTTCAGTGCACCTGTCATTCTTCTACAAAATATCAATCCACCACGACATTGCAACGGAACCAAACTTTCAGTGAAAATAATATTTGAAGGCTAAACAACGTTTTTCGGGTCAGCTAGTACTTAATATAAATAATAATTGCATTTTAATTTATTTTACAATGTCGGTCGGCTGCAAGGTGTTTTGGTGGTTTTTGAAAATCTGTGGTCGGAAAAATATTTAGCTAATGGCAACACTGTACACATTCGAAAGTGCTAAAATAAAAGCTCACTCTTTTCCGGGCAGCTTTCTGACAAACCGCAAATGTTGCCAGACTAATAAAGGAAAAATATGTACACTCAAACCTCGTTTTATGCGATTAATTCGTTTAATATGTCGTTAAATGCTAATTTTCGCTGTTTATGAACTGGTACGGTATCACTTTCATTACTAGAGGAAGCAAATATATTGTCATGAATTGGTAGACTATTTTCGTCACTAGAAGTATTTTCATTATGAGTAGAAACAATATTAAAGGAGATTTCTGGAACTTTATTTAGTTCGTTCTTTTCGTACAAAATAATTTGTCACTCGACTTTGTAATGTTGGTTTTATAGCAGTTTATATAGGTATTTTAGAGGTATTTTTTCAGAACAAAAAAAATATAAAAATTCAAATCAAGTGTGAAGTCTTTATTGGTAATTTGAAACGACATTTTATGGCATTTATTTTTTGAAAATAACTACCTTCAAATGTTGGCAACTGTAATATGGAAATGAGCGTGCGGTGAGAAACGGGAAGATCCGCTGTTTTCGACCAAAATTTTGTTCAGTGATGAGACCCATTTCTGGTTCAACGGCAAAGTAAATAAACAAAATTGCCGCATGAAGAGCAACAAGAAGAAGTTCAAAAGGTGCCATTATACCCAGAGAAAACCACGGTTTGGTGCGGTTTATAAGCTGTTGGAATCATCGGTCCATATTTTTTCAAATAATTCTCGTCTGCATCGAATATTTGATCTGGGGTGTAGTCTTATTTTTCAATTATTTTTTTTATATGCTGATTCGCCTCTAATTTAAATGTAGTGAATCTTTTTTTTTTAAATCGTGCTATCAATCCATTGCTTGCTAAGAATTCTTTTGGTGCAGAAGTTGATTGCTTTTTCTTTTATCATGTATCCGCTTATGGGAACTCTAATTGGTCAAATTTTCAATCCATAAGACAATAGATCTTTCCACTTTTTCAATCAGTGTGTCTCTTGAATACGTATAATGTTTAGAGCTCAGCTTTTTGCCAGAAAGTATGGATTTTCTTTTGGAAACCTCATTATTTCCAATCGACCTTATAGTGGATTTTCCTAGTTACTCCTTTCCAAGTGCAGTGTAATTCCTACCATTTTGGCCCAGAATCACGAATAAAGGCTCTTTTGTCGATTAAACGCTTAATTTAGAAGATATTGGCGATTTAAGTTTTTATAAGAAATTCCTACTTTATGGCCTAGGAAACTAGTGATTACGAATTAAGGTTCGCTTAGTTTAGAAGATATTGGCGATTTACATTTTTTTTAAGAAATTCCTACTTTTTTTGGCCCAGGAAACTAGTGATCACGAATTAAGGCTCTTTGGTCGATTAGACGCTTAGCTTAGAAGATATCGGCGATTTAAGTATTTATAAGAAATTCCTACTTTTTCGACCTAGGAAAGTAGTGATCACGATTAAGGTTGTTTGGTCGATTAGACGCTTAGTTTATGGAAACCAAGTGTCGTCAAGATTACGGGATTCAATTTCAGGTACCATAAAGATCGCTATCATGGCGCGATAGCGAGCACCAATCACGGTTACGTTCCGGCCATCATTATTTTTGAAAAAATATGCGCCGATGATTCCACCCGCTAATAAAACTCACCAAACCGTGTTTTCTCTAAGTATAATGGCACCTCTTGAACCTCTTCTTGTTGCTCTTCAGCCCAAATGCGGCATTGTTGTTTATTGGCTTTGTCGTTGAGTCAGAAATGGGCCTCATCACTGAACCAAATTTTGGTCGAAAACAGCTGATCTTCCCGTTTCTCACCGAACGCTCATTTCTATAATACAGTTGCCAACATTTGAAGGTAATTATTTTAAAAAAATAAATGTCATAAAATGTCCTTTCAAATTACCAATAAAGATTCCACACTTTATTTGAATTTAAAAAAAAAATTGTTCTGAAAAAATACCTCTAGATGGATCACCCTATATTTATACTGATATCAATGTTGCTAACTGCTGGAATGAAAATTTTATGTAAAAACGTAAAAAAAATAAATAAAAAAAACTCATAAATTTGAATTTGCATAAAACGAGGTTTGAGTGTACCTTAAATATGTACCTAAAAATCTCATTTCCCCTATATTGACCGAAAGTCGTTATCAAGGGGATAGAATTGAAACCGTATTTCTGACACAACAGCTTTTCTTTAATCATTTCCGTCAAACAAAAGTACCATTTTTTTCTTTTGATAACCGGTCAATCCCAAAATCTTGGTCTGCTCAGCGTTAACGTTGTGCGACTAAAGTGGCAATTTGTCAATTTTTGGAACCATGCGACCGACTTTTACTGCCCCTTTTTCATAAATCCACTTTTTGCCACTTTTTGAAAAATTTGCTATTTTCCCAACTCGAAATGTGTGCATTTCTTTAAACTGATACGACTATTCTTGTTTCTGGGGTTAGGGATTGCTCCGGTGGGAAAAAGTACTATAATTTATTTGGTTATAACCTGGCGCATACACTAGGCATTATGGATACTTGCTGCGAAGACAACCTCCAATCAGTCCCGTCGTACAGCTCTGAAACGTCAAATTTCATCCAATCCTGAGAAAATTTGGCACACTATTCTTGTTTCTGGGGTTAGGGATTGCTCCGGTGGGAAAAAGTACTATAATTTATTTGGTTATAACCTGGCGCATACACTAGGCATTATGGATACTTGCTGCGAAGACAACCTCCAATCAGTCCCGTCGTACAGCTCTGAAACGTCAAATTTCATCCAATCCTGAGAAAATTTGGCACAGAATAGCCTGCACATTAGTGTACTCTAGGAAAAAAATACCAACAAATCGGAACATTTGTAAAATGTATCAATTAAGCAACCTTGATTTGAGGTGGCCAAAAATACGGCCCATTCAAGCAACGATATGGGTACCAAAAAATTAAAATTTTACCACAAACCCAACGAATCCATAACAATATTTTTTAAAATCTGGTCATATTAGAACCCAGTTCATAACTTCAAGGAGCCCAAGGAGCCTTGTTTCAGTTGGCTCATCTGCACATCCAGTAGAGCAGGATATTATATAGTCCGCCATGCCCGACTTTTGATGTTTGGATTTGTATACCCTTCACGAAAGAGAATATTAAATTTGTCATTCCGTTTACAGCACCACGAAATATTGATCGGAGACCCTATAAAGTAATTATAATCTTGAATGTCATAAAATTCTAACACGCTCTAGCCACGTCCGTCCGCGTTTCTGTTGTAAACATGATATCCTTCAAACGTATTAACCTAGTATTCAGAAATTTAGCATGATGCAGGCTTATGGTCACAAGCTATTTAAGATTGTAGATAGCCGAAATCGGTCTAGGGGGAAAATGTTTTTACCAGAATAAAAAGTACTCATTTTTGCTTAACAAATCAGAATTTTTTGTGAATGGACAATGGGTACTGTTAGTTGGGACGCACTAAATACCTCAAAAAAGAGCAAAGCTGCTAAGAGGCTAGGCTCGACTGTCCAAACATCTCACATGGTCAAAACATGGGGGGTTTAAAAGTCAATATGGATATATGGGTAATACAATTAAAGCAAACTTTGGTACTTCTTGCGCTTTCTTATCGTATAGTGGAAGGTACATGAGAATTGGAAATTGAATTGTTCTTTAGTTCATTTCATGGAACTGAGTTTTTACTGTGTTGTTTGCTATTTTTCTTAATAAATTCAAATGTATTATTTTAATAAATCAAACTTACGAAAAGTTTGCGACTGTTTTTTTATTAAAAAATACCTTTTTGTGCCACTTTTTTAAAAATAATCCCCTTTTTGTGCGAATTTTTGAAAATTTTCAACGGTAACCCTGGTCTGGCATCACTACACGGCAAAGAATGAGAAAACAAAACAAAATGTCAAATCAGATGGTATAAAAGAATGAAACCGTTCAGACTTTCGCGTCTGTTTGTTTTGTAGTCAGTAGTCAATGAAGAAAATCTTTTATACATTTTTCAAAAAAAGTTGTTTATAATCAACTATATGCCAAACAACACAAACAACTATACACGTATTTGATAAACATAAATGTTGTAAGCTAAATTTGCCAAGAAACAACAAGAAATTGAGAACAATCATTTTCAACAACACAACCAGAGGTATGTCATCAACATCGAGCGTTACAACATACGACGGACGTTGAGCGTACATACGTATGTATATCCCAAGTATGACGTACGTAGATAATTTGAAAAAAAATATCAGTAGATACTCCAGGTCATTTGTCATACACTCATAAAAGTGCGTCCTCTTGTGTCACGTATAGGGCCACGGGCACTATTTCATTATACGCGGTTATCAACCTGTGTTGCGTCCTCTTTCAGTTCCATACCGATATTGCATTGCGAAAGCAGCAGACTTGTATGGAATTCACGTGGGTGGGCTGGGTTGGGTGTGAGTGTAGTAGGAAATGTTCAGCCAAGTTCTCATAAATTATTGATTGATTACTTGTGCCCTTAAAAAAATGGGGAAAAAGGACAACACAGCCACAATGACCCACCAAGCACCAACCAACAAACCAAAGTGGGCACCAATCATTTAAGTGACGATTTAAACACTTTTTTGTGTCTTGAGATTGTTGGCTTTGTCTTTTTTTACTGCAGCAGAAAACTGCATCCTTGTGCTACAAATGCAAATCTGTAAGGACTTCTCAAGTGATGCTTGAGTTTTTTTTCGCTTCTTTAAGTGAAATTTGTGGTAGTCTTTGCTCAGCTACACATTGTGGACGGAAATAGGCAATGGTTAGGTGTAGAGGAAGCATTTAATTGAATTTACATTTCAGTCTTTTAAATCGTTTGACGTGTAAAGGTTCTAACATTTTGTGGTATTCTATCTCTCTCCGGTTTACAGGTCCATTTTGCCAATAGCAGTCCCACCCGAGTGCCTGTTGTACCAACACAAATGCATGATATACCGGATCATTTACCACCAAAAGAAAGTAAGTATTTAGCTCAATTTGATCATACATATGTACGTATATATATAGAAAAAAAGAAGAACAGCCAAAACCCGACATCTCGGTTTACCCGGTTTTTTGTTATCGGGATTTTCGGTTTCGTTCTTTGAGTTGTTGAATATAAAGAGTGGTCCAACTAAAACACACGCTGTTAATGGTAAATAAAACAAAAAGTTTCCAGAGCATAATCTTAATATTTTTTATTATAAAAGAAGCGTCTATGACAATTATGTGTGAAACTAAATATCGGCCAAGTGCTCGATACAACTTCGTTGGCAAACCTCTATCCGAAGGTCCATACGAGTATTTTAAATGACTGAGACACAATAAAGGTTTAATGTCGTTAATGTGGCGACTTATCTCATCCTTTATCTCCTGAATTTTTCTTGGCTTATTGACGTACACGTTTTCTTGGAAATATTCCCAAAGAAAGAAGTCCAACGGTGTCCAATTAACATGGCTACGTCGTGAGATAACACGGCCATTGAATTTCTCGCGCAAAAGTGCCGTGATTTCGTTGGCTGTGCGGTAAGTGGCACTATCCTGTTGGAACCAAATATCGTTTAGGTCCATATCTTCAACTTCTGGCCATCTGGTTATCATCTCGCGATAGCGAACCCCATTCATGGTTACTGCTATAACCGCAGTGATACTATTGCCAATAGCTATGCCCCGCTATCCTATGACGGAAGGTACAAAAATACATAGAAAGGAGTCATTCAATCGAATATGAGCTAAAATATCGAAAATTCCGACTAATTGAGAATTTTGGCGTTTTAGAGTAAGCTACTTTTTCGTTAAGACCTTCAAACGTTAGATTAGGGCGTTTTTATAAAATCCGCCAGAATAATAGCCAACTCACTAAAATATAAGTCGCCGTAAGTCGTTGATCTCACCATATTTGGCGAGAAATCTCAAAATCTGACAAACATGCGTTGCACTCCCCAAAACAAGAGAAAAAACACTAAAATCTTATTTTTGGAGGTACAGATGAAAAGAGAAATCCCACGCATAGCATTAAACGAGTAAAAATTCCAACATGTAGAGGTAAAATCTATAAAATCAAGTCCCACTTAAAGAGGTTCAAACTCCTGCTTAAAGAGTTTTTTTTTTATTTTTTTGTTCGGAGTGTGCTGGGTCCGCCAAAATTGTCCCTAGGTCGTTAGAAACGTAGTGAGGCTTAAAGTATGGTACAGCCTCAAATCAGGACGTGCATTTGTATGGGCGCTGCATGAAAACATGGAGCGATATGTACGAGCTTAGGTACGATTGAATTTAAGTAGAAAGCGAAGTTTAAGCAAGACCGGTGTTAATCTGTGCATTCTAGAGCGACATGACCTCAGATTGGTAGAATTTTTTCATGATCGTACACAGCCCATTCTACACTGTGAGAAACTGGTTTAATGAATTCAATCGTAGCCGATGCTCGCTCAAATACGAAGGTCGTCCAAAAACGGCCGTTGTGCCAGAGAACATCGATGCCGTGCGTGAACTGATAATGCAAGATCGTCATGTGACGTGAGATAGAGGCATCCTAAAAAAAGATTTGTTCTCGTTGGATCCCGCACAATTTGACAATCGCTCAAAAAGGCTCGTGTCGATTGGTGCAAACAAATTGTGAAAAATACGATCGCGGTGCTTCAAAAGACGTTTATAAGATCGACACAGGTAACGAATCATGGATCTTTGCGTATGAGCCCGAAACAAAACAGCAATCGACCGTGTGGGTCTTCGAAGACGAGTCAAATCCAACGAAAGTAGTTCGTGGAAGAAGAACTTCGAAGCAAATGGTCGCCTGTTTCTTTGGAAAAAACTGGTCATTAGGCGACTGTTTCGGTTGAGCAACTTAGGAGGTCAATTCTGAGTGGTACACCACAAGTGTGCCTGAAGTCTTCGGAGAAATTCGAAAAACAAACAAGAGAAGACGAATCATTGTGCACCATGACAATACGAGCTCTCACACATCGGCTTAAACCAGCTCCTTTTTGACCGGCCAAAGCGTCGAATGGATGGGTCATCCGCCGTACAGCCCTGACTTGGCACCCAATGACTTCTTTTTATTCCCGTACATCAAGAAGAAAACGCGTGGTCAACGATTTTCGTCGCCTAAAGATGTTGTTGAAGCGTTAAAATTCCAAGTTTTGGAGGTGTCTCAATTGGAGTGGAAAAAGTGCATCGACAATTGGTTTGATCATACGCTCAAAGTGTATAAATTATGCTGACGAATACTTTGAAAAACAATAAATAAAACCATTTTGATAGTAAATATTCCCATTTTCACTATCAGGCCAGAAATATATATAGCAGCCATCGTATAAGAAAACTGTCTGTAAGATGTGTGCTTCAATTACCATCTCATCAAGGCATTAGGTCTATTATCAAGGGACAGGTGCGAAATTCTAATGTTTAGTGATTAATATCGTCATTTCAAACACGACGCTTAAAAATGTTAGGTATTCTTACCTTAACAACATTATGGAGTTTTTACTTAAATCTGCTAAAAGTACTGAAAATTCTTTTTTCTTTCTGTTTTAATTGGTAATTTTGCCATTAGATAGTTAAACACCATCCCATGCGTTTTCGCTTCGCCCAATGGGCTGAAGATTGTTTGGCAGAAGAGTGTTTTCAGTGTTCATTTTCATCTCGTTGGCTATGTCAATAATCATATGGGCTTAAGAGCATATGGGCTTAAGATTATATGGGTTTAAGAGTACCTACACGTGACTATTAGAAACCAAGTTCGGTGTGGATTATAGCAATTTTTCTTCGAAATGAGCATCGGTGAGCGTTACCGCGCCAGACTCAAGGAATTTTTGTTTCCAAAACTTCAAGAGAATGACATGGACGACATTTGGTTTTAACAAGATGGGGTCACATGTCACACAGCCAACGCAATTATCGATATTTTACGTACTGTTTTTGAAAATCCAAAAATCAGCAGAAATTGTGATGTCAATTGGCCGACTCGGAGTTGTAATTAGGCATAAATGTTACGCAAAGCGGCCAGAGACAATTGAAGCGTTGAATTATGAAATCGAAGTTGCCATTGAAGAGATTCGACCTGAATCAATCGAAAATGTACTGAAAAATTGTGTTGATCGTAGTAGGTACTGCCGAGCCAGTTGTGGGTAGTCATATGACTAATAACACAGTGTGACAGAGAAAATACCTGGGAAATCATATTATTTTTCTTGTAGATCATGCTAATACAACAAAAAACCAGTTTTGAAATTTCCCAAACACCTCCAAAAACTGGAGTTACGGGTAAAAAACCGGTTTTTCGGATCTTACGCACTTATATGCCAGTAACTTGCTTGAATATTAACCGATTTTAAGTTTTTCGGCTGATATGGAAAGAAGAAACTGCGTTTCTTCGAATGATGTCTACACTTTTAAAATCACTCTGAAAAAAATCTTTGTATTCTTCCTGTAAACTCATTTTTTTTTTAAATTTTTTGTAATTATTGAACTTTGGATGATTTTTTTAAAAGAAACAGAACAATTTTTGAAATGAATAATAAAGAGAGTGTTCTTACGAATACAATTCGGTGTCATTTTTAAAAATCCGTTAGAAACTAATTGAGTTATTAAACTTTTGTTAAAACAACATTTTTTAAAAAAATACAATTATTGGCAAAACTACTTAGAAATGTTTGTTTGACCGTTTTCTTCTTAATTGAACATCATCAGTATCCCGTTTAAGTGACCAGGAATATTCGGAAATCATTTTTATTTTTTCTTTTCCTTCAAAACGTTTTTCCATTGTAATTATTTCCTGATGAAAGTGTTCGCCTTGTTCATCACTGAACTGGACCAGGTTTTCTGGGAAGAAGTCTAGATGTGAGTGGAGGAAATGAATTTTAATTGACATGTTGCAGCCCATTTCACCATACGCACTCAAAAATTCATCAACAATCGCGACATAGTTGTCGCTTCTATGATTACCAAGAAATTTATCACATAGTGCAACAAACTCTCTATGCGCGTTTTAAAAAGGGAACTGAGATTGTTGATAAAATTCTCATCTCTCATAACTTTAAGAATTTGAGGTCCAATAAATATCTTCATTCCAAATCAGCCGAAAAACATGAAATCGGTTGATATTCAACCAAGTTACTGGCATATAAGTGCGTAAGATCCGAAAACCGGTTTTTACCCGTAACTCCAGATTTTGGAGGTGTTTGGGAAATTTCAAAACCGGGTTTTTGTTGTACTCAGCAGGATCTACAAGAAAAATAATATCAATTCCCAGGTATTTTGACTTCATTCTTTTTTGTTACACTGTGTTATGTGTTCCATTTTTAAGTGACTAAGTTCAAACTTTTCAACAAAACCAGAAATTTGAAAAATTATCAGTACTTTTTTTACAGTCGATTCATATTTAATATGTTAAATCGTCCACCCTGTACATTAGCCGTTTGAAGCCCGCGTCAAACAGTAGACCACGGTCAGAGAGTATACGAATTATATCGTGCGTAGCTAACTGCATTGCCAGAAGTTTCCCCTTGTTTTTTAATGAGAGCTTGAGGGACTATAGTAAGTTAGATGGGTAGGACAGCCTAGCGGGAGGGACTTTTGTGTAAAGGCTATTGCAAAAAATGGGCCAATAAAGCCTTATTTTATCTAGACAACATAGTTTGATAAAGCCCAATTTTACCAAAGTTTGTTCATGTTCAGCCATAAAGTTTTATTTCAAATTCAATTATTTTCGAATGTGTTTGTTGTAAAAAAGAAGTAAGATATGGTTGTAATTCACCCATAACTTCTAAAAATACGCTTTGTCGGTAGGAAACTTAAAACTAATATTTAAAACTAATTTTTGTTCTAAATAAAATTATATTTTTCCAATTTTGTTTATTTCATTTGTGGTATTTTTTCCGTATCTAACCCTACAGAAAATATGTTGCGAGTATCTGCTTTAAACTACCTGAAATTCACCCGTGGCGATGACAAAGATTGCACATTGGAGCTAACGTGTATAAGCTCAAATCCCGTGACTTTCAAAGTGAGTAAGCTTATGAATGTCCTGTTGACCTTATACTAAACTAATATTATTTCTCCACTCTCAATTTAGATACAAACAACATCTCCCGAAAAATTCCGTGTACGTCCCCGATTAGGTATTATAAATCCTGGCGAAACGTTTGCCATTAATATTGCCGTGAATCCCAATTATTTGGTGTCCGAAAATGGCAAAGATAGGTTCTTAATTATGTGCATGCCCTCAATGGATATCGACAGCAATCAGGTAGCTGAAGTATGGAAAAAATTTGGCCACCACTCGGCTAATATGGAGACGCATCGTTTGGTTTGCACATACAACGAAGACGGCGCGACTGCGGACCAAGCAGCCAGTAATGGCTATATCAGTGGAAGTTTGGCCGATAAAAAGAGAGACTTTTCGTGTGCGGTAAGTAATGAAAACGGCAGAGCGATATTTTATTTTTACGGCTAAGGGAAGGAAGTAAGTATGAAAGATGAATATCTTTTGCTAACAAAATTGCTGGGAAAAGTTCCTTAGAAAAAATAAGTCCAACGTAGAACCCTACAACACCCCGAAAGGACCGAAGAGATTGAGCAGGAAGTCTTCAAAAATTGCGAAAACTCTGACACGGGGCTTTGCCCAATGCAGGGCAGGAAATCAGCCAAGGTAAAACTGTGGAAATCTGGCCAAATCTGAGGGCACGACGCAAAAAGAGTGCAATATACTGGGATAAATACTACAAGCAAATTAGACAATATAAGAAAATCATAACAAACGCAAAATGGGATTATTTTGTACTAGTAAACAGGTAGACAGCATGAAAGACGTTTCAAAAAAAATCCTATCTAAAACAAACCCACAAGCAGCCGGAAATGCTGGCCCACGCAAATGGTACCCAAATGGACACCAACGGCGAAACATGCGGTGATGTGTTTGCCTTATCTTCGCTGACTTACTTTTCCTTCCCCCTAAGACAAACTAATGCAATTCTGATCTTATTAGCTTGTGGAGTATTGCACTCTTTCAAAAAAAGATGAACGACTTGAAAGATGAAACCGACAACTGTAGAACATTAGTCACGTATGACATACAATCACGAAGTTTTAGTCATAATAATATGATCCGGAGAGCAGTACAAAGCTTCATCTCGTCTAAGGCAGCATGACCAGATGGAATTTTCCCAGCCCTTCTACAACAAGGGTATTTTCAGAAACCATCTAGCCAACATCATCTCAGTATGCCTTATCTTCTCGTATATACCGAAGATCTGGCAAAGAGCGAGTGGTAGCCTTCGTACCAAAACTTGGCAAGGCTAGCTATGCAAACGCTTAAGCATTTGCCTTTATTTTTTTCTTTCAATATCACTTTGCCATTTTGTAAAAAAGAACTTGTCTTTTATGAAAATGTAGATGCAAAAGGTTTTGAGCCGGGTTATCCTTATTCAAGGTATATTTCCCTTTATTTGATCCACTCGGGAGCTTAGGGCTTTTACAAGAGAATTCCATGTTCTTTTATTATAACATACGAGAGTTGCTGTATATATTTCTGGTGTTGCCTGGCGCCATCTGACATTTTCATTTTTTAGCATAAACGTACTCAGAACGTTTTGACGTACGACCATCATTTGTGTTGTTTACAGTGACTTGAAAAAATCAATTTGACAAAAAAATGGACTCAACTCGTGAACATTTTCGTGCGATAATTTTTCACAACTTTTGACGTGGATTATCACGACAAGAGTGCATCGATGAACTTAAATCTTTGTATGGCGATGAAGCACCATCCAATAGCACTGTGAAAAACTGGTTTAATAAACTCTATTGTGGCCGATGCTCACTCAAAGACGAAGGTCGTCCAAAAACGGCCGTTCTCTGGCACAACATTGATGCCGTCCGTGAGCTGGTAATGCAAGATCGTCATGTGACATACCGTGAGATAGACTGGCATCCTTGGGCATTGCTTCCACAAGCATACACTCGATATTGCATGAACACCTGGCCGTAAAAAAGGTCTGTTCTCGTTGGATTCCGCACAATTTGACAGTCGCTCAAAAAAAGGCTCGTATCGATTGGCGCAAAGAAATTTTTAAAAAATACGATCGCGGTGCTTCTAACGGCGTTTATAAGATCGTCACAGGTGACGAATCATGGATCTTTGCGTATGAGCCCGAAACAAAACCGCAATCGACCGTGTGGGTCTACGAAGACAATCCAAATCCAACGAAAGTTGTTCGTGGAAGAAGGCCTTGAAGCAAATGGTCGCCTGTTTCTTCGGCAAAACTGGTCATGTGGCGACTGATCCGCTTGAGCAACGTAGGACGGTCAATTCTGAGTGGTACACCACAAGTTGTTTGCCCGAAGTCTTCGGAGAAATTCGAAAAACGAACAAGAGATGACGAATCATTGTGCACCATGACAATGCGAGCTCTCACACATCTGCCAGCGCCTTTTTGACCGGCCAAAACGTCGAATTGATGGGTCATCCGCCGTACAGCCCTGACTTGGCAGCCAATATCTTCTTTTTATGCGTGGTCAACGATTTCGTATTTTTAAAAATCCTAATGCTTAGTGTTGTAAACGCTTGGATCATATACGAGTATATGGAGCATCATCACACTACGCTACGTTTAATTCAGTTTATAGTTGCTTTAGCTGAAGCGCTTATAGCGAAGGGAGTGAAACACAAAGGACTAAAAACACTTCGAACTAAGCGGACTAAAATGGTGACTTTGAAAAGCACTTTGCGACGTCGTTGCGTTCGACGGACTCCCATAAACTTTATTGGGGTTATACAGGAGCATCAATCTAGTGGTATTTATTCAGAAGAAAAAAAATATAAAAATTCAAATCAAGTGTGGAATCTTTATTGGTAATTTGAAAGGACATTTTATGGCATTTATTTTTTGAATATAAATTCCTTCAAATGTCGGCCGCAACTACGCCTCCACGTTTCCATTCTGAGGGTACAATTTTGGATGACTCGTTCGAACATTTCGAGCGGTATGGCTTTAATGACACGCCTAATGTTGGCTTCCAAAACCTGACTCGTAGCTGGTTTGTCAGCCTTTGGACTTTACGTAACCCCAAAAAAGTGTCTAAAGGTGTGATATCACTCGATCTAGGCGGCCAACTCACCTGTCGAAAACGTAAAATTAGCTGTTTTTTGAAATGACCTCTCAATAGATCCATTGTTTGAGCAGCTGTATGGCAAGTGGCACCGTCCTGTTGAAACCAATTGTCGTGAAGATTGCGGGCTTCAATTTCAGGTAGCATAAAGATCGATATCATGGAGCGATAGCCAGTACCATTCAGGGTTACGTTCCGGCCATTATCGTTTTGGAAACAATATGCACCAATGATTCCACCAACTTATAAGACCGCACCAAACTATGGTTTTCTCTGGGTAAAATGGCACCTCTTGTTGCTCTTCAGCCCAAATGCGGCAATTTTGTTGTTGTTGTAGCGGCAAACCGTACCGGGGTGACAGCCCTTGGCCGAAGAATTGGGGCTTCGGGTCGATCCGGTGCGTTAGCTCAGTTGGTTAGAGCGTCGTGCAATTTTGTTTATTGACTTTGCCGTTGAACCAGAAATGGGCCTCCATCACTGAACAAAATTTTGGTCGAAAACAGCGGATTTTCCCGTTTCTCACCGAACGCTCCTTTCCATAATACAGTTGCCAACATTTGAAGGTAATTATTTTCAAAAAATAAATGCCTTAAAATGTCCTTTCAAATTACCAATAAAGATTGCAACACTTGATTTGAATTTTTATATTTTTTTGTTCTGAAAAAATACCTCTAGAAGGATCACCCTATATATCCCAGGACAACGGCAAGGACGACTTCTCATGTATCGCTAACATCTTAGATGTTATCCTTATAACTATATTTGCCGTCAAAATTTAAATAAACCTCAAAGAAATAAAAAAAACTCATGGGTGAAAGGGTTAAACAGTTCGGGGTTCCTTTCAAAAATTGCTGCAAAGCTTTCTGACGAAGGTCGTCACGGACCTAAAATCGCGATAATTGCAGTGTACAGCCACGAAAATCATTGTCACTTCATTTATTTTGCGAAAAACTTGTCTTCTTTTTAAATGTATATGCAAGAGATCTCGAGCCGGTTAATCCCAGTCCAATGTGTTGGCAAAACTTGTCTAGGGCCGATAATTCGGCCCATTTAAACGAAGATATATGGGCACCATAAAACAATAATTATGTCTTACAAATTGAAATATTAGATTATTTTTAAAAATCTAGTTGAATAAGGGGGATCCAAAATCCCTATTTCCAGTTGGCTTATCTAAAAAAAACCAGAAGTGCTAGGTATAGTCGAACTTGCACCTAGTTTGTAAGTTGTAATGTGGAGACTGTGAATTGCTGTACGTTTTGGGTAAATACGGGTATTGTGAAAAACGGGCGGTAAATACGTCATGTTAGTGAGACTCAAAAGCAGATTTTGCAAGAATATAAATATCTACGCTATGATTAAGGTCTGCCGAAGTAGCCCAAAAACGGCCCAATTGATTAAAAGTAGTGGCCACCGATAAATTAATGTCGGTTTTACTACGAATATGGATATTTTCAAAGATATGGCTTAAATTTGGATCGGACTCATGGACTCAAAATCAGGCCAATTTAATTTTCAGAGAAGGATAAACCTAAAGGGTGGTTAAATTTTAAGGGCCGATGTTGTATGTGAACCACACCTAAACGTCAAGTGGTTTTCCTGCATTTCATTTGATATTTCTCAATGTCAGACTAACTCAATTCGAACCATGGAAAGATACACAAGCGAGCAACGCGTTAAAGTTATTTAGGCTTATTATGAAAATGAAAATCAATATTCGAAGAAAATCATCTTCAGTGATGAGGCACATTTTCACCTCAGTGGATTCGTCAATAAGCAGAATTTCCGCATTTGGGCGAATGATAATCAAAGAGTGATTGTCGAAAAACAATGCACCCACAAAGAGCGGCTGTTTGGTGCGGATTATGGGCTTACGGCATCATCGGGCCGTATTTTTTCCAAAATGAGGCCACTCAGGCAGTTAATGTGAATGGTGTTTAGGTGTGGCCCGAATTGGAAGATATGGATGTGGACGTTAAGTGGTTTCAACAGGACGGTGCCACTTGCCACACAGCTAGCGACACAATGGCTCTTTTGTGCGACAAATCAACATCGGCCCTTAAAATTTAACCACCCTTTATACGGTTCGCCCTGAACGAACTTGACGACGTTTTTACTTTTTTTGTTTAAAATTATAAAAAAATGCTCTCACAAAAAAATTTTATTTTTCCTTGAAAGCAAAAATATGTTTTAAATTTGTTTTTATTAATCAAGGGGACCTACTGGGCAAAAATTTGGGTTAAACTACTTTTGCGCCCCTTTTTTCTTATCTCTTATTTCAGGCCTCAGTGGAAACACTTAGATTGGAAAAACAACTGAGAAATACTCAAATTTTACAAATCGTGACACTGGTCTTCCTCCTTATACTATCCGCGGCCGTAATTTACCTACTTAAACTTCAGCTGTGTGGCGATGAGGGTTGCACGAGCAAAGACAACGCCGCCGATTCGGTTGATTTTGCCGCCTGCGCCAAAGGCAAGGCGGATCTATAATATTTACTTACGAAATGCAATCTGACCAAACAACGCCTCCTCAATGCCGCTGCAGCTGCCACCACAAAATGTCGCCACTTTAAGACTCACAAAATCCACAAGCTCATCAAACACTGCCAATGCCCTGAGGGCTATGTGGCCACCGACGGGTTCGGTGATATGAACGATGAAACGCTAATGGATCCCTACGGCATGAACGGTGAATGTACCCAAAGAGATGGCGGCGTTTTAGGGGGCGGCTATTTGCTTGGTGTTGTCGCATTCGCACGTAAATTCGCTCGTTGCATTCTAACGCTTACAATGCTCTGCGGCATTGTCTTCATAACGTTCTATTTATGTTCAACATCGCGCGAGACAAACTCGATCGTTCCCGCAAATGCTCTACTCCAAGTCACCGAAGCCGAATACACCCTAACCACGTACGACTGGAATTGATGTGGCCAAAACCGAAGGGCGGCTACAACTCATTGCAATGGTCAGGAGGAGTAAGTGCGTGCAATTAATCCAAATTTTAAACGGTGTTTAGCAGTAATTATTATTTAAAACAAGTATATACCATATAAATGTGCTGAAATCGAAGAATTTATTGTTATATTGATAAATAATTTTGTATAAGAAATGAGCAGAAAAAAAACTAAAAATTTAGTTTACAATAATTGCGGATGTTAATTTGAATCGACTTTTTCGTTGTGTAAGTGTAGTACGTACGTACCTACTATCTACTGTGTAAATATATAAAAACAAAACAAAAAAACAATATAAAATATATACCTCTTTAAACAATTATAATTTTTCTTTTCTAATTAACAAAAAAAAGCGAGATTTCGTTTGGTAACCAACTAAAACTACTGTAACCAACTATAAAATGAAGCCATTAAACCCACTTAATTCAAAATAGATCCCATTCACACAGACAATCTCTACCCAGCAAACCAAACCTTCAGAACTCGGTCAGAATTCTGTACGACAATCGGCAAAATGTTCCGATTTCGGATCAGAATTCTTAGCGAGTTCGTAACGAAGAGCATATCAGAGGGTTGTCATGAATTCTGAATTACTTCTCTGAGGGAATTCTGATGTTTTTGCCGACATTTCGAACCGATTTCTGACCGAATTCTGAACTGTAGTCTTGGGAAATTCGAAAGGAAATTTCGATTTCTCGTATCGAATTCTAAATGACTTCGGTCAGAATTCTGGCATTGTCTTATTAAATTCTGTTGTTTTTACCGACATTACTAACTGGATTCTGGACGAATTCTGAGCTTATGACGGAATTTATCATTTCCGAATGTAAACAATCAAAAAGAAGAAAATATTTTTGTTCTACAAAAAAACTGTTGTAAAACATTTTCAAAAAGCGTTCGGAAAGACTTTTGGTTACAAGAATAGACTACCTCAGATAAATAGTTCAGAATTCGTTGCGAGTTCGATATGAGACGCCTGAACAAAAAATTAATAAAAATCCCACATACAAGTCTAACAGAATTCGGGCCGAATTCGTTCAGATATTTCGGGACATAATAAATAAAAAATCCTCAGACAAGTCGAACAGAATTCGTTACGATTTCGGTAAGAATTCTCTATAGAGTTCAGAATTGTCTGATATCAGACATTGGCGGCAAGTTTGGTTTACTGGGTATTTACTGGGTTTTTGGATGTTTAAAATCTATGATTGTTTTTATTTAAAAACCATAAACGAGCAAATTATTTATACAATAAACATAAAATGACATTCACAACAAATTGTTCGGTTTTGTGGCTTTACGAAAATTGTATTAATGCGAATTTACCATAAGGATATTGTTTCTCTACAATGATTAATTTAAGATTTAAAACCAAACAAAAAATAAAAATACTCGTATACAACCAATCAACCAGCATACGAACAAATAGACCAAACCAAAATAAATAAACAAAATTAATAAAAATAAAAATATTGATTACGTTTACACAAGTTGTTTTTGTTGTTGTTGCTGTTGTATGTGACAGCGCATAGAGAAAGGGACCTAAGGGTAAAAAAATCATTTTTTTTCTTTCTTGGACAACATCTGAGCATCGAATGAGACCGATCCCATGCCCCAAAAGTGTTCCCTCCCAGAGATATGTGCATTTTATGAAAGTGAAGTCGACGACTCTAAGCGCAAATAGAAAGGGACCTAATCTTTAAAAGGGCTCTCCTGAACAAAACAGTTTTTTAACCTTAGGTCCCTTTCTATTTTGTGCGTCACATATTCAGACTTGCCAGAATACCGCCCTCAGAATATCAACAGGGTGTCTTCATATGTCTTCTTGGACCATCTGCATAAGGGGTCGAAGGTCCTTACCGTGCGCAGACACAATTTCCTGTTGTATAGAGGCATTTTTTCAGAACCAAAAAAAATATAAAAAATTCAAATCAAGTGTGGAATCTTTATTGGTAATTTGAAAGGACAGTTTATGGCATTTATTTTTTGAAAATAATGTCCTTCAAATGTTGGCAACTGTATTATGAAAATGAGCGTTCGGTAAGATCCGCTGTTTTCTACCAAAATTTTGTTCAGCGATGAGGCAAATTACGGGCTCAACGGCAAAGTCAATAAACAAAATTGCCGCATTTGGGCTGAAGAGCAACAAGAAGAAGTTCAAGAGGTGCCATTATATCCAGAGAAAACCACGGTTTGGTGCGGTTTATAAGCTGTTGGAATCATCGGTGCATATTTTTTTAAAAATGACCATGGCCGGAACGTAACCTTGAATGGTGCTCTCTATCGCGCCACGATATCGATCTTTATGCTACCTGAAATTGAAGCCCGTAATCTTGACGACACTTGGTTTCAACAGGACGGTGCCACTTGCCATACTTCTGCTCAAACAATGGATCTATTGAGAGGTCATTTGGAAGAGCAGCTAATTTTACTTTTTGGACCGGAGAGTTGGCCGCCTAGATCGAGTGATATCCCACCTTTAGACATTTTTCTTTGGCGTTACGTAAAGTCCAAAGTCTATGCTGACAAACCAGCTGCGATTCGGGGTTTGGAAGCCAACATTACGCGTGTCATTAAAGCCATACCGGTCGAAAGCCATACCGTGCTCAGAATGGAAACCCTGAGGCGTAGTTGCGACCAACATTTGAAGGAAATTTTATTCAAAAAATAAAGGCCATGAAATGTCCTTTCAAATTACCAATAAAGATTCCACACTTGATTTTAATTTTTTTTTATATTTTTGTTTGTTTTGAAAAAATACCTTTAGATGGATCACCATATATAAGCAATACCTGCTGGGGTGTTTTCGCAGCAGTCATCATAACTACCATCTCTTGAACAGGATGCCTCCGCCCAGGCAGATTAGCTACGATCTTCATGATCAGAGAGAGAGAGAGAGGTCCGGCGGTATAAGAGAGAACCTTTAGATCATCGAAACTATCAGCCAGGTCTGAACAACATTCACGCCGATGAAGTCGCAGCAGCAGTATCCAGCAACCGCGTGAATGTCGTGCTAGGGGAGCATCCCCCGGAGATTTCCCCTGAGAAGGCACTACCTCGGCAGACGCCGAGGTAGTGCCTTCTCTAGCGCAGCTGAGATCTGGATGGTGCAGCCACCTCAATTCTTAATGGGCACGAATTAATGCTAACGTTCCGGACATCTGTCCCGCCTGCCATCAGGGCCCACATGATGTGCTGCACCTCTTCAATTGTCCGGCCAAGCCCACTCTGCTGATCCCTAGTTCTCTGTGGAGGCATCCACCTCAAATGGCGCGTTTCCTCCACCTGGATATCGAAGCAGATCCCCGATAGACGAACAAGACTTCAATATATATATATGTGACGCGCAAAATAGAAAGGGACCTAAGGCTAAAAACCTGTTTTGTTCAGGAGAGCCATTTTAAAGATTTGAATACGTGTATCTTTGGTGTACCATCACTTTCACAAAACGCGCATATCTCTGGTAGGGAACACTTTTGGGGCATGGGATCGGTCTCATTCGATGCTCAGATGTTTTCCACATCAAAAAAATGTGAAAATTAATTTTTTTACCCTTAGGTCCCTTTCTTTATGCGCTGTCACATATTGTTATTACAACAACAACAGGACATATCAAAAATGACCTGACTTTTCGAATAAAACAATTTTTTTGGCAAAAAAATATATATTTTTCTACATTATCTCCTTACAGCTCAATACACTTTGCCTAACGTTTCTCCAATTTTTATATCCCTTCCAAAAAAAAAATTCGAGGTCCATAAAATACTTACATGTAGTTATTTGTTTGATCAATAATTTCATCGTTGGAGCTGAATCTTTTTCCATTGAGCCATTTCTTTAGGTTTAGAAATTGGAAATAATCCCTGGGGGTTAAATCCGGAGAATATGGCGGATGAGGTACCAATTCGTAACCCAATTCATGCCATTGACACTGAACACGTGAGCACCCGTGCATTATCATGATCGTCGTTTTATTATTAAAGTTTATTTTAGTTTTTAAGTTTTTCTATTTGGGAATGTATTGCTAAGTAATACGGTTTTTTTTTGGCCCTGTGGTTTTGTATTACTATATGTGACAGCGCATAGAGAAAAGGACCTAAGGGTAAAAAAAACAATTTTCACTTTTTTTGATGTGGACAACATCTGAGCATCGAATGAGACCGATCCCATGCCCCAAAAGTGTTCCCTCCCAGAGATATGAGCGTTTTATGAAAGTGAAGTCGACGATTCTACACCAAAGATACTCGGACACGTATCTAAATCTTTAAAATAGCTCTCCAGAACAAAACTGATTTTTACCCTCAGGTCCTTTTCTATGTTGCGCGTCACATATGAATAAATAAATAAATCCTCGATAAATTCCTCCAATAGGTTGGCATAATATTCGCCGTTTATTGTTTTTCCCTCTTGAAGATATTCGGTGCGGATTATCCCGCTTGCATCCCAAAAAAACTGTTGCCATCACCTTATTGGCCGACAAAGTCACCTTGGCCTTCTTTGGAGCTGGTTCACCCGGAGAAACCTATTGTTTAGACTGCTGCTTGGTCTCCGTAGTGTTGTAATGAATCCATGTTTCATCCACAGTTACAAAACACCACAAAAACTCATTCGAATTGTGGTTAAACAACTTCAAAAAATTCTTTGAAGTTGTCACACGATTACGAGGGTTTCTATATATATTTCTGGCCTAGGCAACACTAAGTGTTGCCTGGCGCCATCTGACATTTCCATTGGAGAGTTTGACATTTTGTTTAGCATAAACGTACTCAGAACGTTTTGACGTACGACTATCAGTTGTGTTGTTGCATTGACTTGAAAAAATCAATTTGGCAAAAAAAATGGAATTAACTAGTGAACTTTTTCATGCGATCATTTTTCACAACTTTCGACGTGGATTATCACGACCAGAGTGCATCGATGAACTGAAATCTTTATATGGCGATGAAGCACCATCTTATAGCACCACAAAACTGGTCGGCCGACGCTCGCTAAAAGACGAAGGTCGCCCAAAAACGGTTGTGCCAGAACGCATTGATGCCGTGCGTGAACTGATAATCCTTGGGCATTTCTTCCACCAGCATACATTCGATATTGCATGAACACCTGGCCGTGAAAAAGGTTTGTTCTAGTGTGGGTCTTCGAAGACGAGCCAAATCCAAACAAAGTTGTTCGTGGGTGAAGCACTTCGAAGCAAGTGGTCGCCTGTTCTTCGGCAAAACTGGTAATGTGGCGACTGTTCCGCTTGAGCAGGAGGTCAATTCTGAGTGGTACACCACAATTTTTTTGCCTGAAGTCTTCGTCCAAATTCGACAAGCGAACAAGAGGAGACGAATCATTGCGCACCATTACAACGCGAGCTTTACACATCGGTTCAAACCACCGCCTTTTTGACCGGACATAACGTTGAATTGATGGGTCATCCGCCGTACAGCCCTGACTTGGCACCCAATAACTTATTTTTATTCCCGCACATCAACAAAAAATGCGTGGTCAACGATTTTCGTCACCAGAATATGATGTTGAAGCGTTCAAAAACCATGTTTTGAAGGTGTCTCAATCGGAGTAGAAAAAGTGCTTCGACAATTGGTTTGAGCGCATGCAAAAATGTATAAATCATGCTGGAGAATACTTTGAGAACCAATAAAACCATTTTTGATGATAAATATTCGCATTTCATTATTAGGCCAGAAATATATATAGCAGCCCTCGCACGTTAATGGTCGTTTGAGAGCAAACGCGGCACGCTTCTTGCAGACAGCTTTCTTAAACCCAACTGATCATGTAAAATCGAAAACACACTGCCATATCGTAGTTGATGCCATAGGGCATCAAAAATCTCACGCAATTTTACTCTTCGATCGTCCAACATCATATCGTGGATTTTTTCGACATTTTCAATTAGCTGTCCAGAACGTTCCGCGCCATCTGTACTTGTACAACCAGAACGAAGGCCAGTAAACCAATTTTTTACCATTGAAACCGATGGTGTACGGAGTCCCCATAATATTTATGAAGCTTTCCCTTGGTTTCATTGACGGTGTTTTTCCGCAAAAAATAATGTTTAATGATCACTCGAAACTCACTTGTTTCAATTTTTAACAAAAATCCACGAGGTTGTTTATTCATTTAGAGGTATTTTTTCCAGAACAAAAAAAAATATAAAAATTGTATGGCTTTAATGACACGCGTAATGTTGGCTTCCAAAACCTGAATCGTAGCTGGTTTTTCAGCATAGACTTTGGACTTTACGTAACTCCATAGAAAAATGTCTAAAGGTGTGATACCACTCGATCTAGGCGGCCAACTCACCTTTCCAAAACGTAAAATTAGCTACTTTTCGAAATGGACTCTCAATAGATCCTTTGTTTGAGCAGTTGTAGGGCAAGTGGCACCGTCCTGTTGAAACCAATTGTTGTCAAGATTACGGGCTTCAATTTCAGGTAGCTTAAAGATCGATATCATGGCGCGATAGCGAGCACCATTCACGGTTACGTTCCGGCCATCATCATTTTTGTAAAAATTTGCACAGATGATTCCACCTGCTTATAAACAACACCAAACCGTGGTTTTCTCTGGGTATAATGGCATCTCTTGAACCTCATCTTGTTGCTCTTCAGCCCAAATGCGGAAATTCTGTTTATTGACTTTGCCGTTGAGCCAGAAATGGGCCTCATCACTGAACAAAATTTCGGTCGAAAACAGCGGATCTTCCCGTTTCTCACCGAACGCTCATTTCCATAATACAGTTGCCAACATTTGAAGGAAATTATTTTCAAAAAATAAATGCCATAAAATGACCTTTAAAATTACCAATAAAGATTCCACACTTGATTTGAATTTTTATATTTTTTTTGTTCTGGAAAAATACCTCTAGATGGATCACCCTATATATTTTGAACAGCTGTTAAACACAAACTAAATGACGGAACTCTCTCAAAAATTGACAGTAGTCTATTAACAGATGGCACTTGATGGGAGCAGTGTTGCATTTCATATAACTACGAGGAAAGTTGGAAGTCATGGAATTTTCGATATGCCCTTGTAGCACTGATACGAGTATTCATTTCAAAATCCTGTCTAGAAAATGAAACGAACTACCAAAAGTGCATATTACTTTAAAAATCTCGAAAACATGTGACAATTCACGATGGAATTCAAAACGCACATGGGCTTGATGGCTCAGCAATTCAAGTTGAAGAGTATCTGCTTTTGTTCGTATAGGTTTAGTGATCTAGGATTCAAATCACTCTGGCTTCAACTCTGCGTTCCGCTTAGCAGTTTCTGGAATTTGTCGACATAGCAATTTTCATGATTTAAAAAGAATCAAATTTATACTGAAACAAGTAAACTCTGCCTACATCACTCTGCTATTCAGGTGCTTAAGCAAGCTCCGACTTAATATTTGACTTCTGATAGGGGAGGACATATTTCGTAGGGCTATATACAGTCGCGGACAACTGAATTATAGCCTACAGACAATTTTAAAACTTTCGGACTAATTTAAAAAGAATTAAATTTAAATTGAAACAACTAAAATATAGCTACACCACTGCGCTATTCAGGAGCTTGAGCAAGCTCCGACAATTTATGTGACTTCAGAGAGGGAAGGACATATTGCGTAGGTATATATACAGTGGTGGACAAAAACAAGGGTCACTTATACTCTGCACACCATTTTAACAATTTCGGACTAATTTTTAATGCTATTTTAAATACTTTCTTCTATGAGTATTGTAAATAAGGGAGTTCTTAAAACTAAAATCTGGTCATGCCTTCCAAGACAATAGCCTTGCTCTATTGGCAATAAATCTGGTCATGCCTTACAAGACAATAGCCTTGCTCTATTGGCAATAAATGCTCAACTATGCAAAGAAATCTATAGAATTTTCTTTACATACAAGAACTCGTTGACTCTATGCATCATAATGGGTTTGATTTGGAAATTTAGTAGAACTAATAAAAAAAGTAATTCAACATATACTAACGGGTGATTAATCTAGAGGTATTTCTCACAGATTGCGCGTGAGTTGTGTTAAACACTATTTTTTTCTTCTTTTTCCAGGAGTTGAAGCCTTTTGACGTTCCTACGTCACCGTTTCAGTGTTTGGGTTCTTCAAAAGCTCGAAGAAGATTCGCTGTTTTCGACCAAACTTTTCTTTAGTGATAAGACCCATTTCTGGCTCAATAAACAAAATTGTCGCATATGGGTTAAAGAGCTACCAGAAGAGGTTCAAGAGGTGCCGTTATACCCAGAGAAACCCACGGTTTGGTGCGATTTATGGGCTGGTGGAATCATCATATTTTTTTAAAAATGTTGATGGACTTTTTGCTTCCTGATATTAAAGCTCGTAATCTTGACAACATTTGGTTTCAACAGGACGGCGCCACTTGCCATACAGCTGCAATGGATCTATAGGGAGATCACTTCAAAGAGCAGCTAATTTCATGTTTTGCACCGGCAAGTTGGCCGCCTAGATCGTCTGATATCACATCTTTAGACTTTTTTCTTTGGGACTACGTGAAGTCCAACGTCTATGTGGACAAACCAGCCGCGATTCAGGTATTGGAAGCCAACATTACGCATGTCATTAACGCTATACCGGTCGTAATGCTCGAACGAGTCATATAAAAGGTTCCATGGACATATCAATTTACATAATGATTGCCTTTAAGTAAGAGAATGTATGATTTTATGTTCAAAAAAAGAGTTATCCACGAGATCCCAGTAAAAAAGTATTCAAGTATTACAATCATGTCGTTTTTATTTTGTATTATAATTATTTTTATCAAATCAAATACTACACTAAACGGTGTATAAAAATCTTATGACAGGTTGGGAAGAGAGATAGAAGGAGTCTAGAAGTATAATCTAACAATACAAATTTGCGTTTTAATTTCATGAAATATAATTTTTCTGTAAATTTACTACTGCCATCAAGTCCGAGGACTTCCTTCCATTTCCTGCAGCGTTGGAAAGGCAAAATTAACAATGTACAAAACAAAACATTCTCGTTGAGAAAAACAATATAAAGTCAAACAAAAGGTTTTATAATAATCAATTTGAATAAGGGGGGAGGAAGGAATTCATGCTAAATTTGGAAAGGAGAGAAAAACAATATTCCATTTTTTAGTCTTTAGAAAAAATATAATTGTTTTAAAAAATAAACTGGCCATGGGAAAGTGGTGTTTGTAGTACTCTTGCATGCAGAGAAGATTAGAGTCTAACAATTCTGTTGTGTATTTCTTTCAATCTACTGTAAGATTGTGCGAGACAACATATTGTAGGATCAGGATAAAAGGATAAGTATTACGAGCTACAATTTTAATATGACTTATTTTTTCTTGCGTCCTTTCTTAGCTGCCGGCGGTGCAGACGTTGAATCGGCATCATCTTTCTTGTTTTCGTCTGTAGCATTTGATGTGGTGTCGTTATCCGTGGCCTTTTCGCCGTTTGTTTTTGTAGCTACCACTTCCTCTACCACTTTCGCTTCGGCTTCTGCTGGTGCTGCATCGTCTGTAGCTTCGCCATTTTTATCTGCCTTGACTTTGGCTGCCGCTGGTGTCTTCTTGGCTGCTTTCTCCTTCGGCTTGGGTACTTCTTCCGAGGCTGGTTGATTTTCATCTTGTACCAAAAATATACTGTGCTGACCACCACTGGCTGCTCGAATTATACGTTTGCCTTCAGTCTGCTTGCTAACTATCAGCACTGGCTCCAGGGCGTCGTCTTCGGAACCTGTACCCAATTGATGATTGGATCCCATACCCCAGGAGTACAGTTTGCCGTCGTCGGTTAGAGCAAATGATTGCGCCTCACCACAAGACACACTTACGATTTGTTTACCTTTCAGTGCAGTGATGGTCTTCAATTCAGTCACATCATCTGCCACCGTGCCCAGTCCCAAACGACCGTAATCCTTACGACCAATGACGAGGACTGTACCGTCTTCTTTAAGTATCAATGTGTGATGTTGTCCTCCGGCGATCTGCTTGACATTTTCTATTTTCGTGTTGATAGGGTTAATGATGGTGGGCAAGTCTTTGGCATTGGCCAACAGCTGCTTGTAATTGTTTAAACCGAATGCCCATATAATGCCAGTCTGCAATTCTCGCAGAAAAGTACAATAGTTCGTGGCCCAAATGGCTTCAATGGGTTTGTTTTTGTTCTTCGTTATGACCAGGCCGGGTTTTAGCAGTTCGGTTTTACCACGTCTGCCCTCGCCCGAAGCTGACCTCAAGCTTACTCTACCCAACTGGCCCTGCTCGGCGCAACCCACTGTATAGACCTTACCTTGGCACGTCAGTATAACTAAATGATCGGCACCCGAAGCTATGTCACAGCATGTCATATCCGGTAAAACGTTAATCGGCATCCTCTTGTTGCCCTCCAAGGTTAAGCCCATATTACCGTGAGAGTCACGGAACGAACCCCAGGCAAAGACACGGCCATCTTCCAGCAAGCAGGCCGAATGTGAGTCACCTGCGGAGATTTTCAAAACCTTGCCGGGCAAATCAATGGGACTGGGTTCAAATTCGGAGCCCTCTTCACTGCTATCGCGGCCGAGGGCGCCTTCGTCATTGCAGCCAAACGAAAAGATTCGTCCATCGTGAGTCAATACCAAGTTGTGCATGCCGCCCGCCTTAACATCAACGACGTTGGCGACCTTCTCGATCAAAGCCGGACGTTTGCGTTCAAATTTCGAATCGTCATCCCCCAAACCCAGCTGGCCCATATCTCCTTGGCCACATACCAACGCCCGTCCTACAACACGTGGTCTTTCCGGAAGGGGCAATTGAAATCCAGTGCGTAACCTCTTACCTTTGGGACCGGATTCACCTTTGTTGTTATTATCAACATCTGTAGGCTCATCTTCGGCTTTTCTTCTTACTGCAACGCGTGGCATATTAAGGAAACAGAAGTCTTGGGGACAGTTCACAAAAAACGCTATAAACAAAACAGAAATGTATGTATCACAGCACTCAAAATCACAGCGTCTTTAGCCCATACTTACTATTAAATTATTTCTCGCGTTTTCGTCGTCTTTTGCAATTTCGCTTTCGAATGTTTTCTATGCTTGTTCTTACGGGTGGGATTTCTTCAACGCTACTGCTTCTTTTGCTTGGCTGCACTAATGACGTGTGTTTGCTTTGATGTTATGTTTGTTAATGTTTCAGAAAATAATTTCTCGTGAAATAAACTGATAATTTTTCCAAGCATGGATATCCAGTGTTTTCTTTCTACCTGCTTTTGTTTTAATTCAGAGACCAACGTGCGCGGGAAAAAGACCGGTGTGCTGCTTGCAAAATTATTCTGCAGCTGTCAAATATTCTGACATTTGCCTGCTCTTTTTTGTGCATCATATGAAATGTTGCCACATCGTGCTGCCACTAAGCCAAAGTCGGTTTACATTAGGGGTATTCGCTAAAACAAATGCGTAAATTATTTGTCAGATGTTAAATTGACTAAATCGAAAAAAAAAATTTAAAAACTAAATTTAATCGTAATTAAGATAATTTATATATTTATTTGATTTTAGTTGTGGTAATTTGGTTAAAGACCAGTACGGAGTTTTCTAAAAAATTCTTGTCTTCATAAGAAACGCAAATAAAAAATGTTGTCAGCGGTACGCAGTATGACGTAACAAAAAAAATGTTTATCTTTCCATAAGAAATTTGAAATGAAATTTTACATTTAAAATAAAAATTTAACAGAGAACTCCGTACTGGCCTTAGCACTCGTTAATAGTTTGTGTGGTAACATAAAGACCTTATGATCACTTTTCATCACTATTTCTTGAAAGAAACATAGCAAATATATTTTTTTGTTTTGTGAAGTGTACACTTAAATTAAATCTAGTATTTTTTACCTCTAAGGAAATTTCCGAAATTTCGTTTAAGGATCTTCGTGTGGTGGTAAGCAGGTGAAACGCTGCAGATGACTTGAAAATTATTTGATGGAACTTTTTTTTCCTCATGTCAAAAGCTATCGAAAAATCGATGGCACAATATCGATTGCTAAATCGACCCATCCTAGTGTATATATGTGTATCCTGAGCCTTCGTAAAATACTAATGACGCGTGATCCATTTCGAGGTTCCCTACTTTCTTAAAGAAAACAACACAGAAAATTCAAATTGAATGGGGGATGTTTATTATCATTAAAAAGAACTTTCTTTGGCATTTGTTTTTTGAAGATTATGTCTACCAAATGTTGCCCGCGCCTACGTCTCAGATGCTCCATTCGTAGGGTCCAAATTTCGATGACACCGGTGACGTTTTGCTCCAAGGCCTATATCGAAGCGGGTTTTTCCGCATAAAATTTAGTCTTTACATATCCTTGCAGGAAAAATGCTAACGGTGTGATATCGCACGATCTTGGTGGCCAATTGACCGGCCCAAAACGTGAAATTATCTGCTCAACGAAGTGCTCTCTCAATAAATCCATTGATTGATGCGATGTGTGGAAAGTGACGCCGTCTTGTTGAAACCAAATGTCGCCGAGATCACGAGCTTTAATTTTAGGAATCAAATAGCCGGTTATCATGGCACGATAACGGTCGCCATTAACGGTTACGTTCTCACCGACATCATTTTTGATGAAATTTGGACCGATGATTCCACCGGCCCACAAACCACAACAAAATGTTGTTTTTCTGGATGAAGTGACAGCTCTTGAACCTCTTCTGGTAGCTCTTCGTCCCAAATGCGGCAATGTTGCTTGTTTACATGCCCATTGAGCCAGAAATGGGCCTCATCGCGGAACAAAATTTGGCTCGAAAACGCACGAAACACATCCCTCACAGAACGTGAATTTTCGTAATAAAGTTGAACGATTTGTAAACGTTGTTCAGGTGTAAGTCTTTCCATGATGAAATGCCAAACAATACTAAACAAAAGAATAGCATGACACGAATCACACGTGATCTGTCAAAAAGGGCTATTGAAAAAAGTATCTCTACTTGGATCACCCATTATGATCAAGTCATGTCATGGGCTTTATCGGTCAGGAGGTAAACATTTTTCCCACTCCAAGACTGAGTCAACCTCTGGAAAAGTCAACAAATCTGATCTTTAAAAAGGCAATATCTCATGGACTATGAATGATATGACAAGGGTAAGATTAACAAATCGAATCTATGGCCAAATAATGGACCGTTCGTTATAAAGTTTAAAAACAGATTAAAATCAGTGACTTCTAAATTACTCAGGGGTGTCATAGAATCCAATGTTGTCACTATTGGTTTTGAAAACGATTAGAAAAAATTCTTTGGTGTCATAAAAATGTTATCGTTTTTATCAGCAACAGCTGATTCGAACATTGGTTTTATTTACCTTCGAAATGGACAAAACCAACTTGGTTTCATGACACCGAATGAAACCAACATTGGTTTGCAAAAACGACAATTAGCAAAACAGACATGGTATCAATGACAGTCCTTATTGAATACGTTATGGTAAAATTGGACAAGGGGCGTGGTACACTGCCTTAAGGACAATATCTTATGAACTGTTGGAGATTTGACGATGATATTTGGAACATATGATGTTGGCATTGATCGAAATGTATCCTGTAGGAAATGTGGGCGGTGCCACACCCCTTTAACAAATCGTATCTATTGTCAAACAATGGACTGTTCGTTATAAAGTTTAACAACAGATAAAAATCAGTGACTACTTAATTATTATAAAATACGTTATGGTAAAATTGGACAAGGGGACGTGGCACCGCCCACACAAACCTGACATGAACTGTTGGACATTTTTATCCTGGTGGAATAGTATGCGGCGAAATTTGCTGCTCTTCGAAAAGACCTCTCAACAGATCCATTGTTTGAGCCGGGCGTGGCACCGCCCACACAAACCTGACATGAACTGTTGGAGATTTTACGGTGATATCTGAAACATATGATGTTGGCATTGATCGCAATACATCCTGGTGGAAAAGTGGGCGGCGAAATTTGCTGCCCTTCGAAAAGAACTCACAACAGCTCCATTGTTTAAGCAACTGTATGGCAAGTGACACCGTCCTGTTAAAGCCAAATGTAGTCAATATTGTGGGCTTCAACTGCAGGTAGCAAAAAGTCCGATACCATAGTGCAATAACTTGTTTCAATTCGAATCTCTTTTATGCCAACTTCGATTTCATTTTCCAACGCTTCAATTTCCTCAGGATGTTTTGCGCAACATTTGTCCTTAATGGCTCCCCACAGAAAATAATCCAAAATCACAATTTCGACTGATTTTTCGATTTTCAAAACAGTGCGTAAAATATCCATGGTTGCGTTGGCTGTGTGACATGTGGCCCCGTCTTGTTGAAACGAAATGTCGTCCATGTCATTCTCTTCAATTTATGAAAATAAAAATTTCTTGAGCATGACGCGGTAACGCTCACCATTGGCGGTAGCGGCGGCTCCTTGCTCATGTTTGAAGAAAATGGCACAATGATGCTGCCAGCTCTTCAATAGTAACGCGAGGGTTCTCTTTAGCCCATATGCGGCAGTTTTGCCTAACAAGATTTTTCTGTAAAATGCTTTATCTTCTGCCAAACAATCTTTAGCCCATTGGGCAAAGCAAAAGCGCATCAGATTGTGTTCCATTATAAAACGACAAAGTTACACCTTTTCAATAAAACCAGAAATTTGAAAAAAAAATATAGCACTTTTTTTACAGCCGACTCAAATTTAAAATTTTAAATGGTCCACCCTTTACGAAGCGTATGCATACATATGTACATAACATTTATTTTTCAAATATTGAAATGTGTGAAGTTTGTTTATATGTGCAAATGGATGGTGATTAAAAATTCAGGTAAGAAACGGAAATATGCACCATATGGCGAGAGAAACTGTATCTTTTTTGAAGGGTTCGCCGTGTCTTAGGTAAAACGTTGCATAAACTAAATGATTAAACTAGTTACTAAGGGCGACGCAAACGAATATAAGGGTGGATCGGAGCATATTCATAAACCCGGTTTACGTTGATCGTCGGCACTTAGGAATCAACGAATTTGTTTTATGTCATATGATACCTGATTTGAGTTCAGGTAGGGCTTGGTTGGAATCTTCCATCATCTTAAAGATTGGCCTAGACGTGAGTTTTAGAAATGAAAGCTGTGTAAGAGATCTATATATGTGACGCGCAAAATAGAAAGGGACCTAAGGGTAAAAACCAGTTTTGTTCAGGAGAGCCATTTTAAAGATTTAAATACGTGTATCTTTGGTGTACCATTTCTTTCATAAAACGCGCATATCTCTGCCAGGGAACACTTTTAGGGCATGGGATGGGTCTCATTCGATGCTCAGATGTTGTCCACATCAAAAAAAAGTGAAAATTGATTTTTTTTTACCTTTAGGTCCCTTTCTCTATGCGCTGTCGCATATTGGGAACACGGCACCAGAAAAAAAGAAATACTTCTTCAAAACAAAAAATTATCATACGAGGGTTGCTATATATATTTCTGGCCTAGGCAACACTAAGTGTTGCCTGACGCAATCTCACATTTCCAATGGAAAGTTTGATATTTTTTAGCATAAACGTACTCAGAACGTTTTGACGCACGATCATTATTTGTGTTGTTTACAGTGACTTGAAAAAATCAATTTGGCAAAAAAGTGGAATTAACTCGTGAACATTTTCGTGCGATCATTTTTCACAACTTTCGACGTGGATTATCACGACAAGGGTGCACCGATGAACTTTAATCTTTGTATGGCGATGAAGCACCATCCTATAGCACTGTGAAAACCTGGTTTAATGAGTTCAATCGTGGCCGACGCTCGCTCCAAGACGAAGGTCGTCCAAAAACGGCCGTTGTGCCAGAAAACACTGATGCCGTGCGTGAACTGATAATGCAAGATCGGCATGTGACATACCGTGAGATAGAGGCATCTTTGGGCATTTCTTCCACCAGCATACATTTGATATTGCAAGAAAACCTGGCCGTAAAAAAAAGGTTTTTCTCGTTGGATCCCGCACAATTTCACAATCGCTCAAAAAACGTGTCAATTGGTGCAAAGAAATTTTGAAAAAAGTACGATCGAGGTGCTTCAACAGAAGATTATAAGATCGTCACAGGTGACGAATCATGAATCTATGCGTATGAGCCCGAAACAAAACCGCAATCGACCGTGTGGGTCTTTGAAGACGAGCCAATTCCAACGAAAATTGGTCGTGGGAGAAGCACTTCGAAGCAAATGGTAATTGTAGTTGTAGCGGCAACTGTGTACCAGGGTGACAGCCCTTGGCCGAAGAATTGCTCCTCGAGTCAATCCGGTCCGTAGAACCGGCTGTCGTGGTCGCCGGTTTCTTCGGCAAAACTGGTCATGTGGCGACTGTTCCACTTGAGCTTCGTAGGACGGTCAATTCTGAGTGGTACACCACAATTTGTTTGCCTGAAGTCTTCGGAGTAATTTGAAAAACGAACAAGAGAAGACGAATCATTGTGCACATTGACAATGCGAGCTCTCACACATCGGATCAAACCAGCGCCGCCATACAGCCCTGACTTTGCACCCAATGACTTATTTTTATTCCCTAGCATCAAGAAAAAAATGCGTGGTCAACGAATTTCGTCGCCAAAAGATGCTGCTGAAGCGTCCAAAAACCATGTTTTGGAGGTGTCTCAATCGGAGTGGAAAAAGTGCTTCGACAATTGGTTTGAGCGCATGCAAAAGTGTATAAATCATGCTGGAGAATACTTTGAAAAACAATAAAACCATTTTTGATGATAAATATTCGCAGTTTCATTATTAGGCCAGAAATATATAGATCAGCCCTCGTATATGTTGTTATTGTTAAATCTAGCCTTCTGGTGGAGCGACAAATCTCTTCGTTAAATATGAATATTTTATGGGTATTAAAGGGTAAGTCAGCTGAATTAGTTGCACAGGCATTTGAAATTGACCACGGCATTTGTAACAATTGCTTTACAACTGGAATTGTAATTGTGTTACCGCCTCACGATATAATTTCAAACTCTATTTATACACGTTCTGCGTTGATGCTACAAAAAAAAACCAACCAACCCACTAAAAATAGACAAATTGTGGTATAGCGCCTCGAAAATGATAAGTTTTCTTAGAATAATAAATATTAAATCACTTGCACCCGCACTGTTGGAATGTTCATTGTAATTAAAACGGAACGGACGCATTATTGATGGCAAAACGTAGTCATGGCCGGCCATCAGGGTAGTGTCTCTAAGACTTATTATGCGCCTGTAACGCGCAGTCCTAGTGAAGCCTTGGTCGAAACTGTCGTCAACATAACATTGCTCTATCTATTTCTTTTGTTCATTATTGCCGCTGCATTATTTGTGATATTTTTTTGCTATTTAAAATTTTGTAAAACGTAAATAAAATTAATGAAAATTTTAAAAATGTGAATTGATTTTTGGGTACAAAAAGCGCCAGAGAATTTTTCTTTTTGGGAAAACTGAAGATAAATCAATAAATATTTTGACATGCTTAAGTCGTGATTTATTTGACAAGCAGTAAATTCCATAATCAAAATAAGTGGACAATACGTACGAGTAAGTTCGTCTATGAATGAAGTTTCTTAGAAAAAAGGCGCACAATATTATTTTTTATACTGCTCACACACATACGAGTAATTAAGACATCTGAAACAGAAAAAAAATTATATTGAAAAATAAAAATATTTTTGAAAAACTAACTATTCTCTTTCAGTGATAGGCTAAGAACTTTCCGAACCGCCCTCGTAATTAAGACATCTCAAACAGAAAAAAAATTCTTTAAATTTTTTTTACGTTTTATAAATATAAACTAAACAATATCGACAGTTTATATTCAATATCCTCTATCTTAAAAAACACAATTGTTCAGTAGAGCCAAAAAAACCGTTTATATTCCTAATTTTAAAGAAAATTAAAATTTTTTGCATTGTTTATTACACCTAACTACGTGAACTACTAAATAATATTTTTTTAATATTTGCACCACGGGCCATTTTATGGAAGATAGAGGGTATTGCTATACAAAAATTCTTCATGTATAAAAAAAGATAGAGATTATTGCATCGTAAAAAAGTGTATTTATGAATTCCACAATTTTTTTAATATACATATAATTATATAAAAATAATAAATAATAATAACAATAAATTAATGATTACTTTTTTATTTAAGTATTATCTTTTTCTTGGGGTTCATTTTTGAATCCATTTTCAAATTGTCATAGAAAAAATGTTATTAAAATCTTGTAATACCATTTTTATCTTTAAAATCTTGTAAATTTGTCCATTTATTTGGGGGTACTGCAAGTGTTTCAAAAAATAAATTTTTTGGTTTATATAGCAAGAGTATGATTTAATGCGAGTAGGTAGGTCAATGTGGTTATCATCGAAATTTACTTTACATTCAACACTGTCATTTGGAAGATATGACAGTGATCTTAAGTGAGATACTGTATGATCATTCTTTACACCACCTGGTCCAATGGTTGAAAAACGTAGAATTTCATCATCCTTGTAATTTTTAATAAAAATCGCAGTTTAAATACAACGCATAGAATTGTTTTTTTATAACTTTGAGGTTAACTTTAACAGTTTGTCTGGTCTCTTAAGTAACCCAAATGTAATCATGTGGCAAGTAAATTGATGGATTTTTTAATCTGATATCAATTTTTGAATGTGCAGTATCACACTCCATTTGTGTATGACCTTTTTCTTGAAATTTTAGTTCTATGACTTTTTGATGTTTTATCGCAAAATTGGATAAGGCATTAGACAAATAATAGTTTCGGTTTTGATATCCACAACCGTCTGAGAAAATTGTTATTGGCAATGAATCTGACAATTAAAACGTTTCTAGGTGATTAATTGTGCAGGAAATAAACACTAAAACGGACAAATCGAAATTTGAAGATATTCTAAATAGTTAAAACAAATTATTACTACATAGTTGGATATAAAAATAGTCATAATTTGAAAACTAAAGCTTCGACTAAAAAAATTTAACCAAATTCGGGTTTAGCATACTCTTTTTACCAAAGAACTTTAGAAGAAAAAAAAACAAAAAAAATAGTCCCAAATTATATGAAGAGATAGAGGGTATTGCATTTAGAAAAAATAAATGTGTAAGATAGAGAAATTACAAAAATAACCATAAATTCTCAATTTTTGTTTATTTTTTATTTCCAAATTAGTACCATAGATGCGCCTTATTTTACTGAATATTTTAACATCAAAATCTCATTTTTTCAAAAATTGAAGATAGAGGGTTTTGAATATAAGCTCTCGATATGTTTTCTGTTTGTTCGTTATTGCATCGTAGGAGCAGCTTATAGGTTTGAGCTGGAATCGAACATTATTGTGCAACGCCTGTAAGATGTAATCGTTGCATGGAGTGGGTGCATTTCAGGGGCTGTTCAGGTCTAACCCACAACAGGGAGTATAGCAAAACGAACTTTGTTGCCTCTTGCCGTATGAACGTTGTCTGCAGAGGGTCTCTGGATTCGTCGCCGCCCACACCTTCGTCGCCGTTGTCATCGTTACCATCATCCAACTAGGAGACCCTACCGCAGTCTCCCTCATAGCAGCTTCATCAAATACAGCAACTAACACCACCGATTGCTGTTGCTACTCCAGACAGTGCAGTGCATTCATTTTACAATTTAATTGCAACGGTCTACGCAACAAAATCAGAATTTATGAGTCGGAGAAACATCATGTATGTCGCAGCGATCCAGCAAACTAAGCTGAATGTCACTTGCAACCTGCACATACGAGGACACCGCAAAAGTAACTGGCCTAACATAAAAAGAACCGTTTTTTGGAATTATTATTATTTATTTTTCAACATAATCTCCTTCCAACTCAATCGAATTCATCAAACGTTTTTCAAGTTTTTTAATTCCATCCGAAAAATAAGATTTTTCAAGACCTTCAAAATATGCCTCAGTTTCAGCAATAACCTCGCTATTGGACGAAAATTTTTTGCCACCGAGAATTTTTTTTAAATTTGGAAACAAGAAATAATCAGAAGGAGCTAAATCTGGACCATATGGTGGATGCGGAGCAATTTCAAATCGTAATTCGGCCAGTTTTTGTTGAGTTAAAAATGCAGTGTGTGAGCATTATCTTGATGAAAAAGAACTTTTTTTCTAAATGTGGTCGTTTTAAACTGATTTCTTCACTCAACCGATCCAATAATGCACAATAATATTCACTATTTATAGTTTTTCCTTTCTCAAGATAATCAATAAATATTATACCCCTTGCATCCCAAAATACTGTGGCCATTACTTTTCCTGCTGACTAAACAGTTTTCGCCTTCTTGGGACCACTTTTACCAGCTTCTATCCATTGTTTTGACTGTTCTTTGCATTCTGGGATGTAGTGATGGATCCATGTTTCATCAACATTTATGAATCGGCGCAAGAACTCTATTGGATTACGCTGATTAATCGCTTAAAGCTCCTCGGAATTGGTTCAACGGACGATTTTTTGGGGCAAAGTCAACAAACGCGGCACCCATCTTGCGGATAGCTTTTTCATGTGGAGTTCATCATGTAAAATACTCCAAACTTGTTTTTCGTGTATTTTAACAATATCAGCAAGTTCTCTGAGCTTTATTCGTCTATCTTTAGTCACTTCATTAAATATTTTTCTAATGTTTTCAATAGTAGTAGCAGTTTTCGGTCTTCCAGAGCGTTGTTCATCTTCCGTACTTGAACGAATCATTTTAAATTGTTGAACCCAGGATTTCACGGTGGAGTATGATGGTGCATTATCACCATGAACAGAATCCAATTCAACTTTGATTAATTGTGGCGTATAACCTTTCATATAAAAGTGTTTAATTACCGCACGAAACTCTATATTTTCCATTTTTCAAAAATTATAAAACTTGTTTACTTCAATCACCTGTAACAAAGAAAATAATCATTAAATATTTCGGAAATTTTGACAGATGGCTTATAAAAGATTGCTTAAAAAAAGTTGGTAGTTAAACAGAAAATGTGCCAGGCCAGTTAGTTTTGCGGTCGCCCTTATGTGACGGATGCGTACGGATTGCACAACAAGTAAAGGTGATTGACTTGCTTTCCTGCTACACCATTCTGAGCAATACAGACATATCTCGCCTGAGCTTGACTCTAGAGACCCATACATGTGTCAAGTCTAGTACTGCCGAGATAAAGGTGCATAACGTACGTATACACCCCGCCGGCTGGTTGCTCTGCCCGCGTTATTTTCCTGACACTATCAATATGCTACAAGGCAATATCCGTCTGGTCCTCCTAGGAGACTTTAATGTCCACCACGAACTGTGGCATTCTCTCCTAGGTAACGACCAGAGGGACATAGCTTTGACGCCCTCATGCAGAATATGGGCTCGCGAGACAAAACTATTATCTCGTTAGAATCAGACCACCTTCCCATAATCCATTCAATCAACAGACCGTCCATACGCGCCTTCACCACAAGTAAATATAAGTAAAAGCCGCGGCCTTAACTAGAACAAGCCCGACGACAGGACGGTCTTCGTGGCTCTTGGCCTTACCAAGGCCTTTTAGTTTGAAATGTTGGTCTCATAAACTATATAACGCGTGATCCATTTCGAGGTTCCCTACTTTTTTAAAGAAAAAAACAGAGAAAATTCAAATTGAATGGGGAATGTTTATTATCATTTGAAAGAACATCCTTTGGCATTTATTTTTTGAAGATTATGTCTATCAAATGTTGGCCGCGGCTACGTCTCAGATGGTCCATCCGTTGAGTCCAATTTTCGATGACTAGCTATCGAATGACACGCGTGATGTTTTGCTCCAAGGCCTGAATCGAAGCGGGTTTGTTCGCATAAACTTTAGACTTTAGATATCCCTACAGAAAAAAGTCTAACGGTGTGATATCATACGATCTTGGTGGCCCAAAACGTGAAATATCTGCTCACCGAAGTGTTCTCTCAATAAATCCATTGATGGATGCGATGTGTGGGAAGTGGCGCCGTCTTGTTGAAACCAAATGACGCCGAGATCACGAGCTTAAATTTCAGGCATCAAATAGTCGGTTATCATGGCACGATAACGGTCGCCATTGACGGTTACGTTCTCACCGGCATAATTTTTGAAGAAATATGGACCGATGATTCCACCGGCCCACAAACCACACCAAACCGTTGTTTCTTCTCGATGAAGTGGCAGATCATAAACTTCTTCTAATTGCTCTTCGTCACAAATGCGGGAATTTTGCTTGTTTACATACCCATTGAGCCAGAAATGGGCTTCATCGCTGAACAAAATTTGGCTTGAAAACGCACGAAACACATTCCTCGCAGAACGTGAATTTTCGTAATAAAGTTGAACGATTTGTAAACGTTGTTCAGGCGTAAGTCTTTCCATGATGAAATGCCAAACAATACTAAACAAAAATAACATGACAGCATGACACGACTCTCACGTGATCTGTCAAAAAAAGGGCTATTGAAAAAAGTATCTCTACTTGGATCACCCAATTTATGGGCGCCAGTCCTATGTAGAATTTAGAGACAGGAAGTCGAAGACCCGTAGAGTAAAACAGGGAGTTTCCCAGAGTGGTGTGTCTCCGGCACTGTATAACGTCAGACCCTAAAGTAGATGACATATGCGAGAAAATCAGCTGCGGATGCAGCCATGACCTGCAAGGGAGTTTGTGAGATGGTTATTTGTGTCCATTTGTTTACTTTGGATCCAATCTGTAATATTTGGTATAAGACAGAAAGGCCATCTTCCTCCTCTAGCTGTACTCCGTGATTGGTTGGTTTACGTGGCCGCTCCAAGGAGCGTCAAATGCGAGGGCTGCTATATACATTTCTGGCCTAATAATGAAAATGCGAATATTTATAATCAAAAATGGTTCTATTGTTTTTCAAAGTATTCTCCAGCATGATTTAGACACTTTTGCATCAGTTAAACCAATTGTCGAAGCACTTTTTCCACTACGATTAAGAACGCTTCAACAGCATTTTCTGACGACGAAATTCTTTGAACACGCATTTTTTTCTTTAGGTGCGGGAATAAACAGAAGTCATTGGGTGCCATGCCAGGGCTGTACGGCAGATGACCCATGAATTCGACGTTTTGGCCGGTCAAAAAGGCGCTGGTTTGAACCGATGTGTGAGAGCTCGCATTGTCATGGTGCACAATGATTCGTCATCTCTTGTTCGTTTTTCGAATTTCTCCGAAGACGTAAGGCAAACAAATTGTGGTGTACCACTCGGAATTGACCTCCTACGTTGCTCAAGCGGATCAGTCGCCACATGGCCAGTTTTGCCGAAGAAACAGGCGACCATTGGCATTGAGGTGCTTCTTCCACGAACAACTCTCATTGGATTTGGCTAGTCTTCGAAGACTCACACGGTCGATTGCTGTGTTGTTTCGGGCTCATACGCATAGATCGATGATTCGTCAAATGTGACGATCTTACAAACGTATTTTGAAGCAGCGCGATCGATATTTTTTAAAATTTCTTTGCACCAATCGACGACAAGCGATTGTCAAATTGTGCGGGATCCAACAAGAACAAACCTTTTTTACCGCCAGGTGTTCATGCAATATCGAATGTATGCTGTTGGTAGAAACGCCCAGGGATGCCTCTATCTCACGGTATGTCAAATGACGATCTTGCATTATCAGTTCACGCACGACATCAATGTTCTCTGGCACAACGGCCGTTATTGGACGAACTTCACGTCCTTCGTCTTTGAGCGAGCATCGGACAGTTTTTCACAGTGCTATAGGATGGTGCTTCATCGCCATACAAAGATTTAAGTTCATCGATGCACTCTTGTCGTGATAATCCACGTCGAAAGTTGTGAAAAATGATCGCACGAAAATGTTCACGAGTTAATTATATTTTTTGCCAATTTGTTTTTTCAAGTCACTGTAAACAAACAACACAAATGATGGTCGTACGTCAAAACGTTCTGAGTACGTTTATGCTAAAAAATGTCAAACTTTCCAATGGAAATGTCAGATGGCGCCAGATGTGCAACACTTAGTGTTGACAAGGCCAGGAATATATATAGAGCAACCCTCATAGTGTTGTGCAAACCGTTTTGAGTCTCATCACTCAGAAAACCAATCGTTTATGTTTTTTCCCCTACGAGTAAATTGGCATATACTTACAGGATATGTCCTCCAAAATTCATGATCTCAGGGTAAGTCAAAGCAGAGCTCCAGCTAATCTTAAAAGGGTATTTTTAAATGCCGTGCATGATCTTCAATCGGGCAGTGTCCTTTCAGAACGACAATCGTTTTTGAAATATCCTTCCTGCTGTGGCTGATGAGAGACTTTGATCTCCTACTATCGTGCGTTTTATTTATATATTTATTTATTTACAGTAAACTACAGCTTAGATAGAAACACATTTAGTTGGACCACACTTTTTATTTCTTCAATTTTGAAGGTGTTAGAGGTACCAAGCTGCATACAGCTAGATCTGTATCCGAACCGATTTTCCTTAATTCCAATAACGCTCTTCCTTAGTGCAAAAACCTAATTCGTGCTAAATTTCATCAAGATTGGATGTAAGATGTGGGGACAAACATATGTATGGGAGCTATATCAAAATCTTAATTGATTTTTTTCCGTTCTTCTTCTTAAAAATTTAAATGTGTAGAATTTCATGAAGAAAGGACAACAATTACGACCTGTTGCTTTAGATGCACATACGGACGAACTAATAGGTGGGTCTAGCTTAAATATTTTTGGTAGTTACAAATATTTGCGATGAAAGTAACTTGTAATACTCTGCTGCACCACAGAGTGATATGATTGTAAATGATATATATCGACAACAGGATGATAGTCATGGAATAAATCAGTAGAGCTCAATCGCATGCAAAATGCTGCATTAAAAGTTAAACAAATCGAGCTACGGCAGACCCAATCATAAAACTTACCCAACGTGGTTTATATTACGTTTAAAAAGAGAATTGGAAATCCACAATTTTTGCATTATTGTTCATTTCACTTCATCTACAGCTAACACAGGTATTGAAAATATATTTCATGTGGCATTAAAAAATTCCAGATCCCATTGTTTAAAATTCAATGCTGAAAGGCCAGTATTTATGATTTTGACCCTTAATCAAATTGAAAGGCACCAAACGTTCACCGGTGTGGAAGGTATCCATGATGGCAACATCTTCTGCAGATAATTTAAAATCGAAAATATTGAAATTTTCCTCAATGCGTTTAGGATTCGATGATTTCGGAATGGGTATAGTGCCAATATCAACCTGTTAAGTAAAACAACCAAATCACATACGAGTTCAAATGAGAAATCTCAGCCCAAAACTTACCAAATAACGCAAAATAATCTGAGCTGGTGTCTTCTTGTACTTTTCAGCTAGGGCTTTAGTTTTCTCCGAAAAATAGAAGTCTGGCTTGTTTTCAGAAGGCTTGGGCCGGCCCAGTGGCGAATAGGCGGTGAGAGTTACACCACGCTCCTTGCAGTATTGGGTTAATTTACGTTGATTCAAGGCAGGTGAACATTCAACTTGATTGGTTACCGGTTTAATTTCACAATTGTCCAAAACACGTTGCAACTGTTCGCTGTTAAAATTGGAAACGCCTATGCTGCGTACTAGGCCCAACGTAACCAACTTTTCCATGGCTTTGTAGGTGTCCAAATAGTCTACATCTCTGAAACGAGGCGAATAATTATAAAATCATTCCAGCAATTCGTTCAAAAACCACTTACGTTAGTTGCAAGACATCGGCTTCGTTTTTGGGCAAGAGCGTTTCTTCATTCACAAACTTATAGCCAACTGGCAAGTGCATTAGATATAGATCAATGTAATCCAAGCCAAGTAACTGTAGCTGCTTACGGCAGGCTCCCTCAACACGCTCCGGTTCATGGTGTATATTCCAAAGCTATGGATGTGGGACATTTAGTAAACGGGTTTGAAAGTGGTGGGGCAAATGTCACCAACGAATGCTTACCTTTGTTACCAAGAATATTTCTTCCCTTTTAACAACTCCTTCAGCTATTTTATCTTTGATGGCTTTACCGATTTCCGCTTCATTTTGGTAGAAATAGGCGGTATCTATATGACGGTAGCCAATGTCAATGGCATGCTTGACTGCAATTTCACCTTCATTATTTTTGGACTGGACATAGGGAAAGAAAGAAAGAAAGAAAGAAAGAAAGAAAGAAAGAAAGAAAGAAAGAAAGAAAGAAAGAAAGAAAGAAAAAAAGAAAGAAAGAAAAGAAAGGTTATTATTGAGTATTGCCATATGCCGATCTTAAACGTAATATTTTTTAACTCGTAATTCTGTTCTTGTCAATAAATGTTTGTTCGTTTAAATAGGCTTTTAAACATTTCGCTAGATATAAAAGATGGTCCAACCATAATGCACGATGTTTATTGTGATTCTCACCATAACGTCAAGTTTTTTGCCCAACTTAATTTGATATTTCTTTGTTTTAGTTTGGCAAATTAAACCATGGAGAGGTACAAATTGAGAGGAGCGTTAGGATTTTTAAAGCTGTTTACCAAAATGGGCGTTAAAATCAAAATGTATATCATAGTGGTCCTACCCTAATGCGCGACTGTTATTGTGAGTCACACCTTAACGTCAAAGTTTTGGCCCAACTTTATTTCACATATCTTTGTTTTAGAGGTACACATTTGAGCGGCGCGATAGGATTATTAAAGCCTTTTACGAAAATAGGAGTTACAATCAAAATGTAATGCGTGCACTTCGTGATTTTTTCGGTTCGCAAAATCGACCAAATGTGTCCACAGTGGATTCCTTAACAAGCAGAATTTCCGCATTTGGGCAAATAAGAATCTACGAGTGATGAGCCGATAAATCGAAAATGAGTGACTGTTTGGTGCTTTTTATGAGGTCGGCCAAGCAATTACCATAAATGGTGTTCGCTATCGCTATCGCGATAACGAACCAGAAAATAAGGATATGTACCTAGACGATATGTGGTTCCAACAGGATGGTGCCACTTGCCTGACAGTCCACGAAACAATAGCTGTTTTGCGCGAGAAATTCAATGGCCGAGTTATTTATCTAACATCGTGGCGATATTAATTGACCGCCACGATCATGTGAATTGACACTGTTGGAATTTTTTCTTTGCGTATAAAGAAAAAGTGTACGTCAATCAGCCAAGAACGAATCAAGAGCTAAAGGATGAGATAATTCAGCACATAAAGGATATTGAACATCAATTACGTCTCAGAGTCATTGTAAATATGGACCATCGGATAGAGGTGTCCCACCGAGAGATGCATTTCATCGACGGCATCTATTGACAATGAAATACGATCAGGACTGTCTGATGAAACTAAAGATTTGTTTAAGTTTTAGTGCTAATTTTTTTTTTGGTTACGAGGGTTGCAATTTATATTTCGGGTCCTGACAATACTAGTGTTCCTAGTTGCAAACTGGAACATCCATTGGACACATTGACATCTTTGAGCATACCTTCACTCAGAACGTTTTGTCATTTGAGGGCGAATTATTTTGTTTACAGTGTGTTAAAAAATTCATCTCAGTCAAAAAATGGAATTATCCCGTGAACATTTTCGTGCGATGATTTTTTACGATTTTCGGCGTGGGTTATCGATACAATAGTGTTTAAATCAACTTGTTTCGACTTTTGGCGATGAAGCACCATCAAAAACCACTGTTAATCGCTGGTACTAAGAGTTCATTATCGGACGGCGTTCGCTCAAGGATGAATTTCGGTCACTTTGCCAGAAACCATCGATGCTGTGCGTGAACTGATTAAGCAAGACCGACATGTGACACGCCGTGAGATTGAGGCATCCTTGGAAATTAGTATGACAAGCATCAATAAGATATTGCATGTTTATTTGGCAGTGAAAAAAAATTGTTCTCGTTTAATCCCACATAATTTGCCGAATGCTTAAAAAAAGACTCGTATGGATTGGAGCAAAGAGATGTTGAAAAAGTATAACTGCGGTGGCTCAATAGCAGTGTATAACATTATCACAGGTGACGAATCTTGGATCCATACATATGAACCCAAATCAAAACAACAATCGACCGTATGGATTTTTCAAGACGAACCAAATCCAACAAAAGTTGTTCGTGGAAGAAGTACATCGAAGCAAATGATTGGGTTTTTTTCGGTATAACCGGCCATGTTGCCACAGTGCCTTTAGTGGAATGTAGGAGGTCAATTCTGAGTCATCTGTTTGGTAATAGCGTTCGAAGAAATGAGGAATGATAATAAGAGAAGACGGATCTTTTTGCGTCACAACAAAGCGAGCTCTCACTCATCAGCTGAAACGATGAGCTATTTGACCACGCAAGATGTCGAATTGATAGGCCATCCACCGTTCAGCCCTGATTTGGTACCCAATGACTTCGTCTTATTCCCTAGCATCAAGAAAAGAATGCGTGGTCAATGTTTTTCATCGCCCGAAGCAGCTGCTGCAGCATTCAAAAATCATGTTTGGAGTTGTCTCAATCGGAGTGGAAAAAGGGCTTCGAAAATTTGTTTGGGCGCCTTCAAAAGTGTATTGATCTAAAAGGAGAATATTAAACAATAAAAAAACAATAAAACCATTTCCAATGATAAATTATTGTGTTTTTATTGCCGGATCGGAAATATAAATAGCAAACCTCGTATTTAGTGAAATTTTTCTTGTGTGTTCAATGAATGGATTCCTTTTTGTTTTGATTTGTTGACGAAATCTTCGTAAATATGGACAACAAAAAGTTTCTCTGGACATAGAATCGATTTAAGTATTTTAAATATTTCGAAATACCGGGATCATAGTTTTTTAAATCCTGAAAGCCGGAAATTCTCAAAGTCAGTTCCGATCGACATCGAGAATCGGTAAAAAACATAACCTGTGACAGAACTGGTTCGGTAGGGATATAATGGAGTCAATTACTTGAAATTTTGACTTTGCAAATAAAAACGCACACAAAAGATCTTACCCATCCTAGGATTTCAGCTATCTGCTCAAAGTGGATTTTGTTTACAAATCGATTCAAATTTGTATAAAAATGTACATTCAGATCAAATTTTTCAAACAATCAGACTAATCGTTAAATTAAACTGATGGGATGGATAGGATGGGTTATGTGTGGATATTCTATGATAGATACAATGACACGTTCGGTAACTTTCTTTTTAGCCTAGGCTATGTAACCCTATTACCGATTCAAGATGACGATCAAGTGTCAGAATGTTAAAAAAACACAGTTTCTTTGGTAAAAAAATATGTTTAGCTCAATACATCTAGAGAAACGTTTCTTTAATTATTGTTTTCATTTCAAAAAAATAGGATTTTTGAGGTCTATAAAAAAGGCATTTGTTTGATCAATAATTTCATCGTTGGAGCTGAATCTCTTTTCACCGAGCCATTTTTTTAGGTTTGGAAATAGGAAAATAGGAATAGAAATAGTGGGCTAAATCCGGAGAATATGGCGGATGAGGTACCCATATAAAATGCGTATGGCATCAACAACCTCACGAAATTATACTCTTCGATCGGCCAACACCATATCGTGGATTTATTCGACATTTTTGGGTTACCTCAATTGGCCGTCCAGAACGTTTAGCGTCATTTGTACTTGTGCGACCACAGCGAAAGTTAGTAAACCACTTTTTACCATTGAAATCGTTGAGGCGGAGTCCCCATAGTATTTATCGAGCTTTTCCTTGGTTTGATTGGCGATTTTTTTCGCAACAAATCCACGAGGTTGTATGTTTTGAACAGCTGTTCAACACAAACTAAATGACGGAACTCTCTCAAAATTTGACAGTAATCTGTTAACAGATGGTACTTGATGGTAGCAGTGTTGCATTTCATATAACCACAAGGAAGTTTGAAAAGTCACGGAATTATTGATATACCATCGTTTATACCTACAAATTTGTTTTTGCTTTAGAGGAAGCATTAATAATAATGCTCGTGAAAATTACCAGGTACCGATCACCGCCATTGTTTTGCCCATAAATTCCATAATTTTGAAGGTCCAAAAAATCGAGTAACGAACATTAAAAAATGGAAATTTTTAAAAGAAACTGGATTTTTAAAAAAAAAATTATGTTATCTTAATTTTAATTTAAAAAAATGAATTTGACTTTTGGTACCTAACACATCCATATAAAATAATTTCCTATTATTCTACCATTCATTCTTTTTAAGTTTATTTCTAATAGCTTTTTCCATATATTCAACTTTTTAAATCTACAAGTACTAAGCACAATCACAATAATTCCTACAGGTCTCCTATTTCTAACACAGCCTAATTGTGTGATTGTTGAAAGTCTATAAGAGGCTGAGGCTTTAAAACAAAACACCACAATAATATTATTTCAAATACTTGGTTCAAAAATTATTAATTAAGTATTTAAGAATTAAAAATAGAACTGTTTAAAATAAATTTAAAAATCAAAGTGTAATTTATTTAAGAATGTAACACAAGGTTTGTATCATAAATTATTGATTATAAAATATTGCTTAAATGTTATTCAGTCCTCGCCAAAAGGCCAATATTGATGGCAACTAGCCATTTCATTGCGCCATAAACGCAAATTATTATCGAAACAGTTCAATATGGAGATTTCCTCTTTTGTTAGGTTAAAACTGAAAATATCTATATTTTCCAACAGTCTCTCAGGTCTGGCCGATTTCGGTATAGGCACCGTTCCAATATCAATCTAAATAAATAAATTGTACAATTGAAAACATGTTCCCACTTGAGAGTAAAGAAGACCTACCAAATATCTTAAAACAATTTGTGCTTTTGTCTTTTGGTATTTTTCTGCCAGTTGTTGTATCTCTGGCGATTCATAAAACTCGGGTAAGGGCTTGGTCGGTTTCGGTCTAGCCAAGGGGGAGTATGCAGTGACTAAAATATTGTGTTGGTCACAAAACTCTCTTAACTTTCGTTGATTTAGGGCCGGGTGACATTCCACTTGATTTGTAACCGGCTTAATGGAACAATTTGTTAAAATCCTTTGCATTTGTGGTATATTAAAGTTGGACAGGCCAAGACTTCGCACCCAACCCAATGCGACAAGTTCTTCCATGGCTTTATAGGTCACCACGTAATCGATGTCACTAAAACAATAAGATGAGATATTAAAACAATGGTTTTCTATTTTAAACGTTGAATGAACAGCTTACCTGGTTTGCAACTTATCGTTTTCGTGCGGCATTAGAGCTTCATCACCCTCATATTTGTAGCCAATTGGTGAATGCATCAAATAGAGGTCTATATAATCGACCTGTAAAGCTTCCATTTGTTTTTTACATGCATATTTCACTCTGCGCGGTTCATGAAAAATATTCCATAGTTTTGTCACCAAAAAAATATCTTCACGTTTGATTTTGAGCCGGTCGATATGCTCTTTCATGATACGACCAATTATGGCTTCATTGCGATACAAATAGGCCGTATCGATATGGCGATAGCCGATATTTATAGCATCGCGTAGTGCCTGCTCACATTTAGTCTTTTTCAACTTTAAAGAAGAAACAATAGAAGATGTACAGTGACTCAAAAATAAAATGGGACATGGAATGGTTCATAACTTGAGAACGGTTTAATACAATTTTAAAGAGATAAAGAGCAAAAAGTTTGTATTTAATAAATATTCATATTTTATAGCATTTTTCCAGCAAATATCTTGAAAGGTCAATTTTCCAAGTCAAACAAAAAATGGAACAGTAGTGAAAATAACGAAATAAGGAAACAAATATTAAATCCAAGTTATTATTGATGTTCAAAATTGTAAGCTAATATTTCGTGCTTGCTTTAATTACTCTGCTTGTAAACGACGTTGCATGGAGTTCACTAGGTTTTCTGTAACATATTATGGAATATTTTTCCAGATTTCTTTAATGGCAGCTGTGAGTCCAATTTGTCCACGAATTCCCGCTCACGTAATTCTATTTCAAAATGAGTCCGATCGGGACTATGAGAAGGATGCGGTAACACTTTATTGACGTCGTACAGTAACCAATCTCTGACGACATACGTAAGCCTTGCTGGCAATTGCAGTTTTTCGGCGGTTTTAGATATATTCTCCTTCAGTATATCTACGAGGGTTGCTATATATATTTCTGGTCAAGGCAACAATAAGTGTTGCCAGGCGCCATCTGACATTTCCATTGGAAAGTTTGACATTTTTTAGCATAAACATACTCAGAACGATTTGACGTACGACCATCATTTGTGTTGTTTATAGTGACTTGAAAAAATCAATTTGGCAAAAAATGGACTTAACTCGTGAACATTTTCGTGCGATCATTTTTCACGACTTTCGACGTGGATTATCACGACAAGAGTGCACCGATGAACTTAAATCTCTGTATGGCGATGAAGCACCATCCTATAGCACTTTGAAAAACCGGTTTAATGAATTCAATCGTGGCCGACGCTCGCTCAAAGACCCTCCGTCTTTGAGCGTCCAAAAACGGCCATTGTGCCAGAGAACATACCGTGAGATAGAGGCATCCTTGGGCATTTCTTCCACCAGCATACATTCGATATTGCATAAACACCTGGCCGTAAAAAAGGTTTGTTCTAGTTGGATCCCGCACAATTTGACATTTGCTCAAAAAAAGCTCGTGTCGATTGGTGCAAAGAAATTTTGAAAAAAATACGATCGCGGTACTTCAAAAGACATTTACAAGGTCGTCACAGGTGACGAATCATGGATCTATGCTTATGAGCCCGAAACAAAACAGCAGTCGACCATGTGGGTCTTCGAAGACGAGCCAAATTCAACGAAAGTTGTTCGTGGAAGAAACACTTCGAAGCAAATGGTCGCCTGTTCTTCGGCAAAACTGGTCATGTGGCGACTGTTCCGCTTGAGCAACGTAAGACGGTCGAATCTGAGTGGTACACCACAATTTGTTTGCCAGAAGTCTTCGGAGAAATTCCAAAAACGAACAAGAGAAGACGAATCATTGTGCACAATGGCAATGCGAGCTCTCACACATGACTTGGCACCCAAATACCTCTTTTTATTCCCGCACATCAAGAAAAAAATGCGTGGTCAACGATTTTTGTCGCCAGAAGATGCTGTTGAAGCGTTCAAAAACCATGTTTTGGAGGTGTCTCAATCGGAGTGGAAGAAGTGCTTTGACAATTGGTTTGCGCGCATGCAAAAGTGCATAAATCAAGCTGGAGAATACTTTGAAAAACAATAAAAATCATTTATGATGAGAAATATTCGCATTTTCATTATTAGGCCAGAAATATATGTATAGCAGCCCTCGTAAGTAAGACAATTTTGTCATATTACCGTCGACGAAACAAAATGAACCCAATCCATTCGCCGCTATTGCTCCTCACATCATTACATGGCCGCCACCATGTTTTACAGTACTAACTACATTGGAGTGCTGTAGCTTCCCTTCATCAGACAAAACTTTGACTGTCGGAGGAGCCAAATATATTGAATTTCGACTCGTCGCTAAAAATAACGTTGCTCCAAAATTCATTCGGCTAGTCAATATATTCTCAGGCATATGCCAACCTTTTATTGATGTTGGACCTTGAAAGAAGCGGTTTTTTAGGAGTGTATGCTTTGCAAATGTTGTTGGGAAGAAAACTTCTGATAGTTTGTGAGTTTACTTCAACAATGGTTGACTCTTTTAATGATTTGGCAATATCAACAGCAGGAATTCTCGGGTACTCTTTTAACAGCTGTAAAAGATAACCCAAGAGTCAATTTTGGTCACATCGAATTAATTTTGGAAACCCTTCCAGTACCACTTTTTCTTTGCAAATATCCGTTTATTTCATAGTTTTTTAATATAGTAAATACTGTAGACTTAGGAATATTTAAAACTTCTGCGATTTCACGTATACAGTGAGTCACAGTGAAAGTGAGCCACCTACAGCTACAATACATTTTTGTATAAAAACTCTTAGAAATATGACACTTTTAAAGCAATTTATTACCAAATTTTTATTTAAACATAGGTTTTGATTTTTAGAATATTTTGTAATTGACATTAACATAAGGAATGCTAAAAATAATGAAAGCAAAAAAAAAAGTAAATTTTATGGTTTACAGTGAAAATGAGCCACTTCAAGAAAAACTAATTTCGGAATGTTTTTAATATTTGGTAGGCTCTCCTTTTGCCGAAATAACAGCTTCAAAGCGACGTGGCGTTGATTCCAATAGTTTAGTATGTATGAAGATAGAATTGCATGCCATTCAGTCTGTAATTGACCTAGAAGGTCCTTTTTGGAAGAAATGTTATGTACATTTGCTCTAGAAGTGCAAACAAATTTTCAATTATATTAAGGTCTGGGGACTGCGTTGGTACTTCTAAGACATGGGGACAATTATATAAGAGCCATTCACGTGCAACATAGGACTTATATTTGGGATCGTTGTCCTGATAATTCTCCACACTCGGCTTCAGATTATGCTTTAAAATATCGATATATCCATTTTTATTCATTATTCCAGGAATATGATGTAGATTTCCCGTGACACTACCTGCCATACAGCCCCTGAACATGACCGAACCGCCGCCGTGTTTTATATTGGGCGTAACATTTTTAAGTTGGAGCTCCGTATTTTTTTGGGCCATACCATACGCTTACAATTTGAACTAAATAAGTTAAATTTACATCAGTAAATAAAACCTTAAGAAGAAATTATTAGAAGGTATTCGACGTTTAAAACCAGTTTTTTACATAAATTCATATCCTTCAATACATATTTACGTGAAAAATCTAATCTTTTTTTTGGGTTTTCGCGCTAATAAACGTTTTGTTTTGAGACATTCGTCCATTGAAATCATTTTTTCTGAGTACTTTTCTTACTGTTTCAGTATTTATTTCAATATCGAAGTGTTTTTTTTACTATTTGGGTATGCTTTGGAGCGCTTAGATGAGGATCCTTCTTTATCTCTCTTACAATAAATGACACATCTCTATCAGAAAATGTCTTTCTTTTACTTTGTTTGGATTTATTTTCGATTCTCCATCTCTCTCGAAGCTATCAATAATATGTTGTAAAGTTCCTCGACTCATTTGTAAATCGGTAGCGATTTTCCCTCCTGCATCAGCTTAATTACAAGCCGTCTAATTTCCACACTTGTTTGACAAGACATCTTCAACAAATGGCGTTTGATGCGAAACTGCAGCATAACCAATGTCATCTCTTCGAACTCAGACATTCCTGGAAAAGTTTACCGTTTCTTTAACAAAAAAAAACACTTGGTGGCTAACTCTGACATGATTTTACGTACTACACATAATTATACCCTCACCTTACTGGGTAAGAGGGTAATATCATTTGGTACGGTCAAAAAGTATAACGCAATGAAAAAATCATTTTAGATCCTACATATGTGTAGACCACATACGTTCGCAAGATAACTCTCGAAATTTTTGAATTTACATGTCGTAATATTTTAACGAAACTGCCTATGGTATTGAAATTGGGCAATATTGCCACATCCCTTAGGTACGAGTACCTCCTACACAAATGTACCATAACGCCTACTTTTGGTATTTTTGAAATATCATAAATCAAGTTCATACAATCTAACCTATAATTAATACTTAAGAACAGGGTTATAAGCTTTACTTAGTCACCAATAATTTGATTCCTCGCCTCGCTCCTTCTTGTACATCCCACACAAATGACTTCTGTTCTATGCAGATTAGAACCCACATAACTTTTTACCCAGTGAATAATCTTTGAAGGCCCCCATACGATCTAATCCAAAAACAGTACTTAAGGCCACAAGTTAAAGAGAAAAGCCTATGTATGACATCAATTGAACGATTTGTTCCAATTTCAAAAGGGTTCGTTTTGGGCCCAAACCTGGAAAATGTATAGAGTTTTATCGAAATCGTTTCAAAATTGCGACCTTTACTTTGACTATAACGATAGATAGACAGACGGACGGACCTTGCACAATGGACTCATGGAATGGAATGATACTGAATCGATATATATATATATAGGGTGATCCATCTAAAGGTATCTTTTTAGGACAAAAAATTATAAAAATTCAAATCAAGTGTGGAATCTTTATTAGTAATTTATTTTTTGAAAATAATTACCTTCAAATGTTGTCAACTGTATTATGGAAATGAGCGTTCGCTGAGAAACGGGAAGATCCGCTGTTTTCGACCAAAATTTTGTTCAGTGATGGGGTCCATTTCTGGCTCAACGGCAAAGTCAATAAACAAAATTTGCCGCATTTCGGGCCGAAGAGCAACAATAAGAGGTTCAAGAGGTGCCATTACACCCAGAGAAAACCACGGTTTGGTGCGGTTTGTAAGCTGGTGGGATCATCGGTGCATATTTTTTCAAAAATAATGACGGCCTGAACTTAACCGTGAAGGGTGCTCGCTATCGCGCTATGATATCGATCTTTATGCTACCTGAAATTGAACCCGTAATCTTGACGACACTTGGTCAAAAGACACAGGACCAAGGACGGTGCCACTTGTCATACAGCTGCTCAAAGAATGGATCTATTAAGAGGTCATTTCGAAAAGCAGCTAATTTCACGTTATGGACAGGTAAGTTGGCTGCCAAGATCGAGTGATATCACACCTTTAGACATTTTCGCTTGGGATTGCGTAAAGTCCAAAGTCTATGGTGACAAACCAGCTACGATTCAGATTTTGGAAGCCAACATTACGCGTGTCATTAAAGCCATACTGGTCGAAATGCTCGAACGAGTCATCCAAAATTGGACCTTTTGAACCAACATTTGTAGGAAATTATAATTCATTTCATTTCAGTTATTGACATTCAAAAATAACCGAGTCTTTAGGCCTTATATTGTTACAAAATTACTTCAGATTTGTTTAAAATATACAAAAAAAACTTAAAGTAAGATTAAACAATTTAATATAAATAAGTATTAAGTTAAGTATACATTTAAATACAAAAAAATATTTTTGATATCCCCAATTACGCAAAAAAAAAGAGGTGTTCATGAAAGACTACTAGATAAGTTTCGTAGTGTAACAGCAGCATGAAAGTGAAACACACTAAGCCTACTAGCCAATACTATTGTTTCAAATCACAGACAAAGCAATACCCGTAGAAAACGCTTTTTTAATTATTTACAAATCATTATGTTTCACATGTTGAAATATTTTTTTCTTATAAGTATGGCAGGAGTAATTAAATGATATGAGCGAGACAGGCAAACTATAAAAATGCCAGCAACTCTCACGTGAAATGATCGACCTAAATCAGAATTCAATCGGGGAATTATAAGCTGTGGATTTCTTCTGGACCTTCCAAACGGAAAAAAATCAACAACAAAGATTGGTGTCTGAAGTTTATACAACTTATAGAAGTGAAGTAAACTCCTAATTTTTTGAAACTCCAAAAAGCTACAATGCAAAAACCTATCAATGTACTCCGAAACGTGCCGCCGAATATTAGGGGAATATAAATATCTCACCACACGATTGTATGCTCGACGAATCTTATCCATGACCTGAGCCACTGCTTCAGAGTAAACTTCAATACAATACAGAAATATTAGCATAACAATCGCATGAATTATTCTAATTTTAATGTGTAGTGGAAGAGACAATTCCAAGTTGTACAATTTTCGCAAATTAAAGTAAGCTCTGGAAACCATGGAAACAGCATGGGCCTCAAACTTTAACTTATTATCAAGAGTAATAACAAGACATTGAATATTATCAACGAATTCGAAGCAATGTTCTTTGGCAGTCTCCAAAGGACTGCCAAAGAACATTGCTTTCGTTTTTTTCACATTGACTGTAAGTCCATTACTGGACAACCAAACAGCCAAATTAGATGTTACGAAATTAATATTACTCTACAACACGTCTGTTCAAGTCCGAATTTCCCTTAAACAACAATTGAACATCATCAACAAAAGCAAAAGGAACACAGGAGCTGGTTTCAACACTAACAAACATATCATTAATATACATTACAAACAAAAGCGGTCCAAGAACAGAACCCTGAGGAACTCCACTACTAACTGGAAGCAAATCTGAGGAACAACCATTTAAACATACATACAGTCTTCTATCAAACAAATAAGACTGCAATAGCCTACACGCGGAACTTGAGAACCCATACGAAAAGTATAACTTCTCAATAAGCTGTGCATGATCCAATCGGTCAAATGCCTTCTCTAGATCAAGCAATAGGAGAACGCAGCAACCACGATCAACAGTAACTTTTCTTATATTGTCAGTCAGACCGATTAAATCGGAAGTTGTACTTCGATTATAAGTGAAACCAGACTGACAATCATGGAGCATTGAAAAAGCATTGATCTTGGAGACCATTTGAACTTTAAGAATATAGTCCACTACCTTTGACAAAATTGGCATAATGGAAATCGGTCTATTATCTTCAGCATGTCGAGCATTTTTCTTGCGAATGCGAATAAAATAAATGCCATAAAATGTCCTTCCAAATTACGAATAAAGATTCCACACTTGATTTGAATTTTTATATTTGTTTTTGTTCTAAAAAAATACCTCTAGATGGATCACCCTAAGGTGTTACAAACATCAGCAGTAAGTCATAATCCCTTTACTCCCTGTGTGGTTTAGGGTATAAAAAGACAACTAACTGAAATTGGAAAACTGTATCAAAAGAGACCAAAAGTTTTAAATGAGAGGAAGAAGGAAAAGCAACGTCCTTGACGACTTTAAAGACTATATTATTGGCTCCTGTGAATGTTACGGTCTTAAAATCCAAAAATATGCAACGCCATTTAAAAAAACAATGTTTAAGGTTTCACATTATTGACGTTGGAAATGATAAGATGCAATATTACCTAACATTGTCCAAGGGTAAATCGATCTATTTATTGACAAGATTTTAAGCAAAATTGAGCTGTCACTCACAAAATACCATATGATTAAAAACAAATCCTAAATGGGTCACCCTTTATTTAAATACAACACAAGTGGTCATACAGGAACACAGCTATTATAAGCAAAACAGAAATTCGAAAGCTGCGGCAAGAACCACGTACCTACACACACACACACACAAAAGAAATGCCAAACAACAATGCCGGTTCGGTACATCTGCCATTATCAAGAAGACAACCACAATTATAGAAACTATAATTTATTATCTTATCATCACTTCTACCTTGTATCAAAATATAAATTTCTACTCACCTCGTACGTTCCCAAACCCAAAACGGGCATTTCGTAACCGTTGTTCAGCTTCACAGTGGGAGCAAATATTGGTGCCATTCTGACAGATGTTTTTGCAAATTGTCGATTTATACCGTGGAGTGGATGAGCCTTTTGCTGCAAACTGCAATTCTTCTTCCCTGTTGATCCAGTCAAACAATAGAATAATCAAGAACTTTAAAAAACTATGAACCGCACAACAGCTGACATCAAATAAAACAAATTGTCAATTTTGTTTTCGTGATAAAAGCTTTTTTTCTTGATAGAGCCCGAACACAACTATGTCGTTTGTCGTGCAGTTTATATGGGCGAGTACATTTGGTTGACGACAAGACGCCAACTTAAAATCCTATTTCATATTCTTGTTGTTGTTTTCAATTATTGTTGCCACCTAATTAAAAAAAATTAAGTGTTGGGAAGTGGTTCGCACCAGAATTTTTCAAACATTAGGTGTTTCCGCAACTATTTGACTTTTTCCGGTAAATATTCACTCCGACGGATTTTTTTGCCGCAGTTGACTATTATGACAAAACAGAAATTCGAAAGCTGCGGCAAGAACCACGTACCTACACACACACACACAAAAGAAATGCCAAACAACAATGCCGGTTCGGTACATCTGCCATTATCAAGAAGACAACCACAATTATAGAAACTATAATTTATTATCTTATCATCACTTCTACCTTGTATCAAAATATAAATTTCTACTCACCTCGTACGTTCCCAAACCCAAAACGGGCATTTCGTAACCGTTGTTCAGCTTCACAGTGGGAGCAAATATTGGTGCCATTCTGACAGATGTTTTTGCAAATTGTCGATTTATACCGTGGAGTGGATGAGCCTTTTGCTGCAAACTGCAATTCTTCTTCCCTGTTGATCCAGTCAAACAATAGAATAATCAAGAACTTTAAAAAACTATGAACCGCACAACAGCTGACATCAAATAAAACAAATTGTCAATTTTGTTTTCGTGATAAAAGCTTTTTTTCTTGATAGAGCCCGAACACAACTATGTCGTTTGTCGTGCAGTTTATATGGGCGAGTACATTTGGTTGACGACAAGACGCCAACTTAAAATCCTATTTCATATTCTTGTTGTTGTTTTCAATTATTGTTGCCACCTAATTAAAAAAAATTAAGTGTTGGGAAGTGGTTCCCACCAGAATTTTTCAAACATTAGGTGTTTCCGCAACTATTTGACTTTTTCCGGTAAATATTCACTCCGACGGATTTTTTTGCCGCAGTTGACTATTATGGTATTATGTAGGCCGCATTTGCATATTATGTATGCGTATTATGTATACCGCAGGTGATTCACCTCTCATACAAATGAATCCGTTAAATATCCGACAGAAAAATGATGCGGATCAGGTAATTTGTTTGCGAATGGACTTTTTTTTTGCAAATACAAACATTTTTTGTATCTTGCTATGGAAGATAAAATGTAAGATGAGAAACCAGTGGAAATAATTAAAATGTATTCCATATGAAAAAAATAATTTTGCTACTCACATTGCATAGGCTTATTTGAAAACACTAACAGCCCTCTTTTGAACTTCTTTTCGTATATAACGATTTTCTTTCATATTAAAAAAGCCAACTGATGAATTCATTAAGCGCTCTCGACTTTTGTTTGTTTTGTTCTGCAAAATTGCCGTCAAAATGGTAATTTGACCTGTTACAGCATGCACCGACTGCAAGTCGATAATAGAGTCATCCGATGGTTTGCTTAATACCATTTTCCTTAGGGAAATTCCGTTTCGCGGTGAATCCTTCGGCGTGCATAATAGACACGATTATTGAAAAAAGAAGTTTCAATCCATTTTAATCATATTTGTTAGAAAATATTTTTTGAAACAATCTATTTCTTCTCATGTTAAGCAAGATAAGACTCAAGGCAGTTGTCGTTCTTATCTTTTCTGACATTTTGTGATGTATTCGTTCTGATTTTTGTGTGAAAAATAATCTGCAGCCAACTTTTTACTACAAAAACACAAAAGGAATTGACATTACGGGCAATATGTTTCCCTTTCCATTCCCCGCACCCCTATCACCTACAAACTGTGAGTTGCGACAAAATAGGTTGTCTCATGCTAATGGCTACTTTTATTCACAATATCCCGATTCACACTAGGCAATTTAAATTGCCGCAATTCTCAGTTCGCAGGAATGACAGGTAAGGGAAAAAACTTGATCGCACTTCCCATGCCTTTTATGTTTTATATAAACAACTTTTTTTTCCTCACGTAATTTTTCACACAAAAATCAGAACGAATATATCGCAGTGTCAGAAATGGCAATAATGAAAACAAAAATTTCCAAAACCGATTTGGCTTGTATGAACAAATGCACACTAGGCAATTTGAATTGCAGCAATTCCCAGTTCGTAGGAATGACAGGTAAGGGAAAAAACTTGATCGCACAGGCCATTTCTTTTATGTTTTATATAAACAACTTTTTTATTTCCTCACGTAATTTTTCACACAAAAATCATGACGAATATATCGCAGTGTCAGAAATTGCCAAAACCGATTTGGCTTGTATGAACAAAAGCGGCAAGTTCAAAACGGAATCACAAATATTGTAGCAAGAAAGACTGCCTAGTGTGGACCGGAACTATGCGACATGGTTGTGGTCGAGCCAGTGTTGCCAACTTAATGGTGTTCCCGTCCAATCTAGCGCTTTCAAATGCCCACCGCGAAATGAATTGATGGTTAGCGGGGTTATTAAATCATTTGGTGGTAAAGTTGTAGGTTCTTTTCGTTTGTTTTATGCAGGTTATTATGACTGATTTCATAGTAAATGAAATAAAAAATCATACTTATTCTGGATCTAAATTGAGAGACTAATATGCCAATCATGCATTTTTTTAAAAGATTCAATCAAACATGCATATGGAAGCTGAACAAAACCAAGCATAAAGCAACATTTTGGATGGCCGGAAATAGATAAATTGGAGTTTTACAAAGGTATAGAGAAGTTTATTTAGAGTTTGCTGAGAAATGTAACTTATCACACTAAGAATGAAACAGAATACATAATAAAAACTGTGACTTACGAAAGATCATAGCTCCATCTCCTGCACAAATTATTAACATTTCATCAACATTAAAAATGATTAATTTATGATCTTTAAAACAATGCAAGGATTATTGAAGACTCTAATTTGCTAATCTGAATCACATGTTTTTAAAATTTTTACCATTTTGTAAAGTAAAAATTCTTAAATTCATGTCAAATTGATGCGTATCTGGAACATTTTTCTTGCACCGGTCATTTCTAAATTGGTTTGATGCATCGAAACTCTTAAATTCGATAGGAAATGGAGTATTAATTTCATATGTGATCTGCTATTGCGATTAAATTTCATTTTTTGTTGTAAGAAAAACTTCTAATTTATTTTCTTTACTTCTAATGTCCTATTTAGTACTTGCACACATACTGAACATTCTATTTAGGGATAAAAGGGAAACTTATCCCTAAATGGTTATAAACACAGATTGCGATACAATCATTTTGCAATAAAATGCCATTGATTTGTTAGTGTATATAGGACAAGGCGGGGTTTAACCGTTAGCCACGGAATTGAAAATAATTAATGATGTTTAAATTGATGACATTAAAGGCAACAATATTATCTTCCAAAAGATTGTGCAAATCGCGGTTGTTCTCAATATTAGATTATGGGAAGCAAAAATTTAATTAGCATGTATATTTCAAAGCTTTCTTTAAATTATGCAGTAAAAATATTTTCAAATTTTTTTATGCATATTTTTCTATTTAATAGTGCATATTTATCACTTAAAACAAGGTTTTTAATGCATATAATCCCTAATTATAACGTTTAAGGCTTCTACAAAGTCAAATTACTGTTTTCAAGATTGTTGGCAGATACGCTACTAAGTTAAACCCTAAAAATTACAGTTTATTAATGGCTTTTTAAAAAAGTTAAAATTGTTTTTGATTATCGCTCTTTTCAAATAATTTTAAGAAGTTTTTAAAAAGTTTGCGTTACTTTTTAATTTTTCGGCTTAATAAAGAATTTAGCGATTTCTAGCACTTTTATAGTTCCATTTGACGGGATTCATCACAAAATAATTGGCAACTCTGGGTCGGGCTCAAAGCGTAGAAGAGCATTCTCTGAAGAGATGAGAGAGAGCGGAAAATTACATATAACTTACCAACTGCAATTGCACTTTTCAATAAACTAATTTCCGAATCCGTCTTGTTATTCAACAAACCACTGAACTGCTTGACATTATTTCTCTGGATCACTTCGAGTTGTGGCCATTTTACGGATTTCCACAAATGTGAACAAGATTTTGTAATGCACTGCATGTCGAATAGGAATGCGTACGTCCGATGTAGTAGGCGTACAGTGGGCACTGTCAAGTAAAATGTTAAACTATTGACATAAATGCCCTACAGCTGATGTGGAGACTGTCGACAGACGGATCACGACGGCGACAAATTGGAAATTGTATAAACAGGGTGGGCAAAAAGTTACCATGGGTTTAAAAACTTAAATAAGTTTTTCGTTGTTTAATTTTTTTTCTCATATTCAAATAGAAATTTTTTTTACACTAACTATGAAAAATAATTTCACTTAAAGTACCGCAGTTTTCAGCTTCGCAATGATGGGCTAATTTTAGAGCATTTTTTATAACATCTTTTAAAATTTGTGACTGTAGCTTACAAATTTGTGAAACAATGTTGGCCTTGAGTTGAAGGATTGTCTCGGGCTTGTTCACATATACCCGCTACTTCAAATAACCCCAAAGAAAATGGTGCTGACAAATCTGGCGATCGCGCTAGCCAAATAATTTCCGAATTTCTAGAAATTATTCGCTCTCCAAAAATTTGACTTAAAAGTGCCATTGTGTCTCGGGCAGTGGCTCCGTCCTGCTGAAACCACATCTCAGGGAATGTGGGCAAGTGACAGCTCATCGAGGTCAAAGGGTGTGGGATGGGGGAAAATATTCACAAAAATGATGACCGACCCCCATTAATTTTTCCCTCCCAATATTTTTTCCAAACATAACTTCCCCCTTTCTTTACCCCCACAGAGGGCTCACCACCTTTCTTTTAAACTTTGCTTCCACCGCTTTAACTACCCCAAAAGTGCCCCTAGAGGAGTTAAATGTAAGACAAACTCCCAATATTTCTGCAATTCCAACAGTTTCTCAAAACAAATTCACCCTCTATCTTCAACCGTTAAGGGAGTCCCCATACAAATTTTTGTCATTAATAAATATCCTCTATCGCTAACCCATAAGAACAGTCCAATGCAATATGCACTTAAAACGACCAAACAAAACAAAATTCACCACAAAATAATAATTTCGTTTAAATTTTCTGTTGTTATTGATGACAATTTATTTTCGTTTTTATTAAAAGTAAAAATACATGTATTTAAAATTCGAAAATGTTAGTCAAATTAATTTAATTTTTCATGTGATGGATATTTCTTCCGATTTTCGGCGACGACCTCTTGGCTTATTGCCGTACACTTTATCTTTATAATATCTCGAAAGAAAGAAGTCCAACGGTGACAAATTACAAGATCGTGAAGGCCAATTAACATCGGCACGAAGTGAAATAACACGGCCAAAGAATTTTTCGTTCTAAATAGACATTGTTTCGTTGGCTATGTGGCAAGTGGGACCATTCTGTTGGAACCCCATATCGTCCAGGTTCATATCCTCAATTTCTGGCCACAAAAAGTCCGTTATCATCTAGCGATACAAACCACTATTCACGGTAGCTGCTTGGCCAATTTCATTTTGGAAGAAGTGCGGTCCGATGACGCTGCCAGCACATAAACCGCACTTAAGAGTATTTTTAACAATCACTCGTGGATTGGCATTTGCCCAAATGCGGCAAATCTGGGTGAAAGTGTGCCTCGTTGCTTTCACTTCATTCTGTTTAACCTACCATTCGGCGTATTGACGACGCCAAAATTGGTCAGTAGACTTCAGCTCTTCAGTCAATTGAACCTTGTTAGCGTGTAAATTCAAATCTTATTCAAAATTCGTGATGTTCAATTGTTGGGCACGACGACGAGTCGCGAATAGCATTGTTTTCCCCCAGAACGAACTGGTCGAGCATGCAAAGGGGTTTTCAAATTTCTTACAGACTCGGTTTGCTGAAATTTGAGCACAATTCTCCCGATTGTGGACAAATTTGGTCGATTTTAAAGACCAAACAAATTAAGAGTTGAACGCCAATTTTCTTAAAAGACTCTAAAAATCTTAACTCAACGCCCCGCCCAAATGTGCACCTGCCCATGGAAAAAAGACTGGAGCAAAGAAATGTCAAACTAAGTTGGCCAAAAAACTTGATGTTAAAGTTTGACTCACAATTGCCATCGTGCATTAAGGTTGGACCAGCCTTTATTTATCGTTTATCTTGTAGGAGACTTATAAGTCCATGGCCGGGCCAATAAATTCATTCATAGAAACTACAAAAAAAAATGTTTAGATTGAAACTGTGTATAAATAACAATACGAGGGTTGCTATATATATTTCTGGCATAGGCAACACTATGTGTTGCCTGGCGCCATCTATCATTTCCTTTGGAAAGTTTGACATTTTTTAACAAAAACGTACTCAGAACGTTTTGACGTACGACCATCATTTGTGTTGTTTACAGTGACTTGAAAAAATCAATTTGGCAAAAAAAAAGGAATTAACTCGTGAACATTTTCGTTTGATAATTTTTCACAACTTTCGACGTGGATTATCACGACAAGAGTGCATCGATGAACATAAATATTTGTATGGCGATGAAGCACCATCCTATAACACTGCGAAAAACTGGTTCAATGAATTCAATCGTGGCCGACGCTCGCTCAAAGACGAAGGTCGTCCAAAAACGGCCGTTGTGCCAGAGAACATTGATGCAAGATCGTCATGTTACATACCGTAAGATAGAAGCATCCTTGGGCATTTCTTTCACCAGCATATATTCGATATTGCATGAACACCTGGCCGTAAAGAGGTTTGTTCTCGTTGGTTCCCGTACAAATTGACAACCACTCAAAAAAGGTGCAATTTTTTTTGAAAATACGATCGCGGTGCTTCAAAAGACGTTTATAAGATCGTCACAGGTGACGAATCATGGATCTATGCGTATGAACCCGAAACAAAACAGCAATCTAACGTGTGGGTCTTCGAAGACGAGCCAAATCCAACGAAAGTTGTTCGTGGAAGAAGTACTTCGAAGCAAATGGTCGCTTGTTTCTTCAGCAAAACTTGTCATGTGGCGACTGTTCCGCTTGAACAACGTAGGAGGTCAATTCTGAGTGGTACACCACAATTTGTCTGTCTGAAGTCTTTGGAGAAATTCGAAAAACAAAAAAGAGAGGACGAATCAAACCAGCGCCTTTTTGACCGGCCAAAACGCCGAATTGATGGGTCATCCGTCCTACAGCCCTGACTTGGTACCCAAATGGCTTCTTTTTATTCCCGTACATGAAGAAAAAAATGCGTGGTCAATGATTATCGTCGCCAGAAGATTCTGTTGAAGCGTTCAAAAACCATGATTTGGAGGTGTCTCAACGGAGTGGAAAGTGTGCTTCGAAAATTGGTTTGAGTAAATGCAAAAGTGTATAAATCATGCTGGAGAATACTTTGAAAAACAATAAAACCATTTTTGTTGATAAATATTCGCATTTTCATTTTTAAGCCAGAAATTTTATAGCAGCCCTCGTAAAACTAAGGCTTTGTTTTTGGCAAAAGTGTATAAATCATGCTGGAGAATACTTTGAAAAACAATAAAACCATTTTTGTTGATAAATATTCGCATTTTCATTTTTAAGCCAGAAATTTTATAGCAGCCCTCGTAAAACTAAGGCTTTGTTTTTGGTTCAACTCGAAGTGGTTTTTCTGACTTTAACATCTACGTGAGCGATACTCGAAATTGTGGAGGAAATAAAATGTGTAGGCTTTATTCTTGATTGTAGGCTTGATTTGTCCTGTTTGAGGAGATTGTACACTACCAATATGTACGTGTTTTCTTACTTCACAAAGATATTTTAATGTTGGAGATAAATTATGTACGAGAAGTCATACCCCCAACTACGCCGACCTTATTAGCCACTTCGTTAGACAATTAGTCATTCAAGTCGCTTGTGCGTAGATTACTTTGTTCATACGTTGCGTCTCTCTGGTTTCAAATTTCGGACACATCTAGTTTATCGTACCCGTTCATAGGTTGCCATCACTTTTCAGGCTTAAGCTTAAAGACAATCAAGGTACCCCGCCTTTGCAAAGTTTCAGCAAAATTTATCGGGTTGGTAAGAAAAAACATATTCCAAAAATATGACTGTTGCTTTTTAGCTTCAAAACTTTTTACGAATTGTCTGTTTGTTTCAAAGGCAACATCAATGGTAAAAAACCTTCGCACAAATAGCGCGAAATTAAAATTTAGCGAACATTTAGGTATTGCAGAAGTTTTAGGGGTTTAGGACTTCCATTAAAAAAGTTAAAATTTAAAAGCATTATTAGCTATCAAAGCTGCCTTTATTACGTTTTATCTGAAGCACATTTAAAGCTTTCTGTTACAGAAGTTTTTTGCAATCTAAATTTTATAGACAATAGAAATATTGAGGAACTGGCCTCTTCAATTTTAATATTCAATATTAAAAGGATAATATTTGCTCTTTTTGGCATGATCCATGGGTATCAAACGATCACCGGTATTAAAGGAATCCATTATCTTGTGATCTTCGGGTGTCAGCTTAAAATCGAAAACATTAAAATTCTCGATGATGCGATTCTTATTTACCGATTTGGGAATGGGAACGGTGCCGATTTCAATCTAAAAAACAGAAAAGGTTTTAAAACTCTTTTACAATTTGAAAAACTTAAAAACATACCAAATATCTCAACACAACCTGGGCCGGAGATTTGCTGTATTTATCGCCGATTTCTTTAACCTTGGAATCAAACAAATATACCGGCAACTTTTTGGCAGGCTCCGGACGTCCCAAGGGGCAATAGGCCGTAACCACAATATCGTATTTCTTGCACAAAGCAATCAAAGGTTTTTGATTCAAGCCAGGATGACATTCAATTTGATTGTGGATCGGCTTGATCTTGCAATTTTCCATGAGGCGCGCCAATTGTTCCGAATTGAAATTGGACACGCCGATGTTTTTGACCAAACCCTTTTCCTGCAATTTCTCCATGGCCTGCCAAGTGTCCAAGTAATCAACAACGCTTTAAAGAAACAGACATAAAAATTACTGCCCCTGCGAATGACAGAGATTGCTATTTAAACTGTACCTTAATTCCACGTCTCCCTTGGCATTGGATGGCATCATTACGTCATCGCCACGATGAACGTACGAGTAGGGCCAGTGCATGAGATACAAATCTATGTAATCCAGGCCAAAGTTGGACAAAGTTTTGCGACAGGCGTATTCGACACGTTCGGGTTCATGGAAATGACACCACAACTGCGAAAGACAAAAAAGGGTTTAATTGGATGCACTCTCACACACAACAGACCTTCTCATAGTTCATGTTTAATTTGCTGGAAGCCGCCGTCGGAGTATGTTTTCACCAAATGCGGGGAGTAACGTTTTTTGTTGTTGCTATTTTCCTGCCACCTTCCTCTTAGTCACTACGACTAAAAAGAAAGTGGCACCACTGCATTCCGCAGGTGATAATTACCTTGGAAACGATGAATATATCCTCGCGTTTGATTACACCCTCAGCAATTTTATCCTGTACAGCTTTGCCCACCTCATGTTCGTTTTCATAGAAGTATGCCGTGTCTATGTGACGGTAACCAGCATCAATTGCATCTCCAACGGCACGTTCACAATCGCCACCCAATGACTGTGAGGCATGGGGTGGACGTCATCAAGCATTGGACAACGGTGGCGATGGTAGATAAATCCGCCAAACATTTTAGGGGAAAGAAGAAAAAGGGAAACCGAAAAGAAAAGAGTATAGCATAGAGTGAAATAAATGTTTAAATAAACTTTCCTAATGAATGTTGGATCCACGTACGGCATAAAGTTAGACGCCTTTTCGCGGGAATAATGGATAGAGTTTCAATTGCAATGCGTATGAAATAAAAGTGGACGTGGTTAAGAAGTTGCAAGTTTCGTTAAAACAACAAAGTGGTGTTGCAATTCGAGACAATGGAACGCGAGGGTAACCCTAGTTTAAATCCGATATGAACATCTGACCGATTTTTAACTGTGGCGTTTTTACCTCGTACTATGTGTAAGTGAGACATCTCTTTAGCTAAAGACTAAATACGAGTAGTTATGATAGACATAAGTGCCGCATTTTCAAACTCACTGAGAATTTTCTTTCTTACAAAGGAAATCCCTTACCAATGTGATTTGTGACGTCATGTCGGCTACATTGGTTTCAGATTGAGATAGAATTACTTTATCAAAAAGTCGCTTAGGGTGATGACAGAGTGTGCGCTCAAAGCCGAGCTGAAAGCTGATTGAAATTCTTAAAACAGTATCCATACAAATTAGTACAAATCGGCGTCGCGATGGCAGAGTGCGCGCCGAGCGGAGCTGAAAGCTGATTGAATGGAACAAAACTGTTTTGAAGCGTTTTTCGAGCTGATTGGTGCTGATATTTGATTGTACTTTATGTGTAAAGATTTAAGTTGTTAGTAATTTGTAAACGGTTCTTGACCAGGGTTTAAAATGCTAACGCAATTTTAGTCAAAAGTACAGAATTTGTCAATTAGTTTTAGCATAAAAAAGTCAAAACTAATATGCGAACAAATGCTAAAACTAAATTAGTCGTAATATTCAGTTAGCGTTAGCAAAATAATCTAACGCTAACCAAAATATGCATATATTATTAGCAATGGAAGAAGAAGCAACTGCTGATTTTGCTAACGTCTTTGCTAAATTGTGCTAATTTGGTGACTAATTTCGACTTGTGTGTTTGGTTCGGTTTTTGTGTGTAACCGAAAATTGTGTTCGGCTCGAGTACGGTGTTGCCTACCTTTGATAGACAATAAGTTGTGTTTTTAAAAAATCGCATGAACAATATTGCTGTGCGTTTCTGTAGCTGTTAAAGGTATATATATAAAAACAAGTGAAATTAATAGCACAGAAATAATTCGAGGTAGGTACTCGTATATATTTACATATTGTTTATACATATAATATAATGTTATGTACAATGACTAATAAATCACTGCATAATGGAGTCCACATGGTTAGATCCGTTTAACTTCCAACGGGAATGTTATATGTTCCACATTTAACATTGGAACATAACGAACTCTGAAAATGCTGAAATAATAAATATTCGTAGAATAAATAGTATGACTGTTTAACCTAATATTCTCAATATTTTTCAAACATACATATTGAGCGTTTTAATAGAAAAATAGTCCATCATTTCGCGTTTATTTAGGGCATTCGTTCAGAAGTTATTGACACTGTTCGAAAACGGACAAAGAGAGAAAATAGAAACACTACGAAATTTTTGAAGGCTATTTATTTAAAAAATCTTGTATCAGAAATCCCCACTACGGTACCACTATTGGATACTTTGCGTCATGTTCCGTTGACAACACTGAAACCAGCTCAAATTTTTTGCTAACGAAAAATGGTTAGTCAAAATTAGCAAATTTTTAGCAGCACATTAGTCAATTGTGGTTAGCAGAGGTGTGTCATTTTTTTGACTAACGCTAACGCGAGCTAACGTTAGTCGGACATTAGTTTTAGCTCTGGCTTGTGGAAAAGATTGTTAGCATTAGTTTAGCAAAATGATGCTAATGGTTAGCGGACTGGTGCTTTTAAACCCTGTTCTTGACGTTTTGAAACTGGTGAAATATTTCTCTCTGTTTTGCTTGACAAATTTTTCGAATATTGAACAAATTTATTTAAATTTGATCAATCATATTTATAATTAAATGATAATTCATAGTTCAGATTTATCAGAAATTTCCATTATTAGATTAATAAATTAATGACATACATTACTTAGTAGGGACATAAATGCTGTTACACACGTTTTATGCTGTAAAATAAAAAAGTACTGAATGTTTTTGGACCAAATATTTTTTAATATATTTATTGATGTATATTGTATCCAAAAAGAATCTACTTATTCGAAATGTCCGCCTTTAGCCTTTACACACGCCTTAAGTCGCACTGGCCAATCAATAGTCAATAGCTGCATGAACTCCTTCCATTGGAAAATTGGCCACAGTTCGAACCAAAGCAGTCTTAAGAGATCCAATGTTATGGTATCTTTTGTGACAAACCTTGTCCTCTAAAACCGTCCACAATTTTTAATCCAATGGGTTCAAATCTGGACTGCCTGAGGGCCATTCTTCAGAGGAAATGAACGCTGGCAAATTGTTTCGAAGTCATGCCTGGGACGTTTTAGCCTTATGGGCCGGCTCAGAACCCTGCTGGAAAGTCCATGGCTGGTTTTGGAACAGGGAATTGTTAAGAGGCTTCTAAAACGGTTTCTTGGTAAACTTTGGCCGATGTTTTGACTCCTTGTTCCAGAAATGCAGGTCAGTGACCCCATCGTAAGAGACACCTCACCAAACCATGACTGAAGCTGGGTGATGACCCTTTTTCACCCTTGGGATCAGTTCAGATGCTTCCTTAAATGACCGCGCATACACTCTATCATTTTGCTTGTTAAATTTTTCCTGAACGGTAAAAAATTTTCATCGGTGAACAAAATTTTTCTGTGCAAGTTATCAGCGTGCTTCACCAAAAGACGTTTACATTTTGCAATCCTATTTTTTTTTAAGCTGCAGTCAATAAATGTCCGGTACGTCGTTTAAAAGCCCCAAGTCTTTTTTAATGATTCGACTCATGGACTTTTGCGTGATATTCATCTCACTTGCCATGATTTTCTGTTTTCGGAGCGGATTTCTGTGAATTCTTGATTTAACGTTTTTGATGACATGTGGTGTTCGAGCAGAGCATGGGCGGCCCGACCGGTGGCGGTCTTTTACATCTCCAGTCTCCTCAAACAGTTTTATGCATCGGTAGACGAACATGCGGCTAATCCCTAGTGGCCGGAGTGTTTTGAAAATATCGCTTTTTTCATTTCACACTTAAAAAGCGCTATTACAGCGATACGGTTCTCATAATCTGACCACTCCATGATGGAAGTTGAAACAATTTTAAAATCCCGTTACAGACTATCTCTATTGAGGTTATTTTTTAAAACCCATATGTGACAGCGCATAGAGAAAGGGACCTAAGGGTAAAAAAATCAATTTTATTTTTTTTTGATGTGGACATCTGAGCATCGAATGAGACCGATCCCATGCCCCAAAAGTGTCCCCTCCCAGAGATATGCGTGTTTTATGAAAGTGAAGTCGACGATTCAAGCGCAAATAGAAAGGGACCTAAACTTAAAAATGGCTCTCCCGAACAAAACTTTTCACTTTTTTTTGGTGTGGACAACATCTGAGCATCGCATGAGACCGATCCCATGCCCCAGAATTGTTCCCTCCCAGAGATATGCGCGTTTTATAAAAGTGAACTCGACGATTCTAAGCGTAAATAGAAAGGGACCTAATCTTTAAAATGGCTCTCCTGAACAAAACTGGTTTTTTCTATTTTGCGCGTCACATATGGCATTAACGGGGTATGTTTAGTTCTACTCTTGAAATAGGTGTGTTAAATGTTGTAATAGTGTTTATGACCCTACTAGGTATAGGTTAAAAAATCATTTTGTATAGCCCACAATAGGTTAAAGGATCCATAAAATTTATGTACCGTTTGAAATGAATTTTCCTAAGCTTTCTAACGATATCCATATCTAGGTCCGATTTCAAATGTTGCAGAAATATCCAGTTATAGGTTCGAAATTTAGGATGCCGTAACTCGGAAAATATAGGTTGCCGCCGACCATTTCTTAAACTTCTTTGTTTTTAATGCCCTACAGGCCCATACCATTTTTGACAATTGCTACGAGGGCTGATATATATTTTTCTGGCCTAATAATTAAAATGCGAATATTTAACATCAAAAATAGTTTTATTGTTTTTCAAAGTATTCTCCAGCATGATTTAGACACTTTTGCATGCGCTCAAACCAATTGTCGAAGCACTTTTTCCACTCCTATTGAGACACCTCCAAAATATGGTTAACATTAAAATCGTTAACCACGCATTATTTTCTTGATGTGCGGGAATAAAAAGAAATCATTGGGTTCGAAGTCAGGGCTGTACGGCGGATGACCCAATTCGAAGGCATTGGTTTGAGCCGTTGTGTGAGAGCTCGCTTTGTCATGGTGCACAATGATTCGTCATCTCTTGTTCGTTTTTCGAATTTTTCCGAAGACTTCAGGCAAACAAATTGTAATGTACCACTCAGAAGTGACTGTCCTACGTTGCTCAAGCGGAACAGTCGCCACATGACCAGTTTTGCCGAAGAAACAGACGACCATTTGCTTCGAAGTGCGTCTTACACGAACAACTTTCGTTGGATTTGGCTCGCCTTCGATTGGTGTTTTGTGTCGGGCTCATATGCATAGATCCATGATTCGTCACCTATGACAATCTTATAAACGTCTTTTGAAGCACCACAATCGTATTTTTTCAAAATTTCTTTGCACCAATCAACACTAGCCTTTTTTTGAGCGATTGGCTAATTGTGCGGGATCCAACGAGAACATCCAACGACCGGGTGTTCATGCAATATCGAATGTATGCTGGTGGAAGAAATGCCCAAGGATGCCCCTATCTCACGGTATGTTACATAACGATCTTGCATTATCAGTTCACGCACGGCATCAATGTTCTCTGGCACAACGGCCGTTTTTGGACGACCTTCGTCTTTGAGCGATTGAATTAACGGGTTTTTCACGGTGCTATAGGATGGTGCTTCATCGCTATACAAAGATTTAAGTTCATCGATGCACTCTTGTCGTGATAATCCACATAAAAAGTTGTGAAAAGTGATCACACGAGTTATTTTCATTTTATTTGCAAATTGCTTTTTTAAGTCACTGTAAACAACACAAATGTTGGTCGTACGTCAAAACTTTTTGAGTACGTTTATGCTAAAAATGTCATACTTTCCAATGGAAATGTCAGATGGCGCCAGACAACACTTAGTGTTGCCTAGGCTAGAAATATATATAGCAACTCTCGTACTAAACTAGATTTGTTCTTCATTTTTCTCTGGGTGCTTTGCGTAAAATTTAAACTTAAAGGCTCCCCACAGAAAATAGTCCAAAGGGCTATTCACAGCGCCGAGGCCAATTGACATCACAATTTTGGCTGATTATCGATTTCCAAAAACAGTGCGTAAAATATCGATGGATGCGTTAGCTGTGTGACATATCAACATTTCTTGTCAATTTCTATATCAGAAGGCTCAATAGTGCTACTTGTGCTAATTTTAGGCCCCGCAATGCTAATCCAAATGTCGTCCATGTCATTCTCTTAAACTTTTGGAAACAAAAACTTGCTGAGCATGGCGCGGTTAGGCTCACCGTTGGCGGCATCGGCAAGGAGCTGCTGCACACTTACGTAGAAAAATGGCCCAATGATGCCGCCAGCCCAAAATCCACACCAAACAGTAACTCGTTGTGGATGCATTGGCTTCTCAATAGTCAGAACCTAATGCGGAAATTTTGCTTATTCGTGATGAAAGTAAGCTTAATTTGAAACTAAGATTTTTCGGTAAAATTCTTCACATCTCGTGCCAAACAGTCTTCAGCCCATTGGGCGAATCGAAAACGAATCGGATGGTGTTCAAAGTTTAACTTTTCTAATAAAACAAGAAATTTGAAAAAATTCTTATTTAAATTTATTTACGACTTAAATTTAAATCTTTTAATGGCCCACCCTTAATATACAATTGAATCTATATATTTTGTGGGTCCATAAATAGGGAATTTTGGGCAGATAGGATGATAACATCAAGTCTGTAAACTAGACTTAGCCAAATGTGTTCTAGTAAATTTAGTAAATCATCTAAGTCACAGTTTACGAGTGCTGTCTGTAATTTACCGGCTGTTTATTTGGTGATTGAGAAGACAAACCAAACAGCTGATAACTTGGGCAGAGGGATCGCGAGTAGCAACAAATATTCAGACCTACATATGTATGTACAGTTGCACACCGCCACACTCACTCAATATTGAACATTGAGCTGCACCCTTAAACGCCAACCTACAGAGTTAACGAACAATTCCAGGCGAAGCCTTGGCTTCTTTGTGGATATTTAAAGGGACAACAACTATCAAATACAAAATTAATTGCAATTCGTAACAAGAACGACAGTTAGAGAGAAGAATTTATGAGTGTTTCAAGTACATCAAAACAAACGTAGATAACATGCAAATCCCACAGACTAAACTGTCGTCTGTCGCTACCAATCACACGGCATACAATCGGATTAAATTTCTAATTTACTCACGGTATAAGTTCCTAAGCCAATTGCGTGTATCTTCGATCCATTGTTATGGGTTACATACGGCGCCTTCGGGGTACTCATATTTAATCTGTTAAAATTGTTTGAATATAACTTTTGATTTAAATTACACAAAACACTTCTTTCGCCACACAAACCTTGCGTTTACAAGTTTACTTCCGCCAAAACTATTCTAATGCAAATAACTGAACGACCTGTTGCTTACTGCAACCCAAGGTTTATGTATAGAAGGTTACGCCATCCCAGCCCCCTTCCCTTTTCTGTTTTTGACGTTTGTCACCAATGACGTCACGCAAACTTTGTTCCTATTGGCTAAAAATTTCGAGCTAACAGCTGATAATATTTGTGTATTCATAACAGTGGGACAATTGACTATTTTTGCCATCAATTTATTTGTTTTATTTTATTTATTTGTTTATTTTCCAAAAATTTGGCCACTGCACACTTCATTTTTACTATTTTGTTTTTTTCTCCTATTTTTGTCACACTTCTATGGATTAAAAACACAAACTAAATGTTTCTAATCAAACAATAAAAATGTTACTTATACACATATTTTTTACTGTTGGTTTTCATACATTTGCCCACTGCACACTTAATGTTTACGTTTCGATTTGTTGTTTTATTTCTTCACAAATCTGACAAAGTGATTTCAGCTGTAGGGTTGCCAACTCACTGCAATATGTACATTTTTCACATGAAATCTTAGCATTGTTAACTAAAAGTAGGCAGACATAGAGCTGGCAACCCACTTCTTTTTGATGTTTGTCACCAACTACGTCACCTAACGGCAATTTTTGCTGATGGCGTAACCTTGTATTTATAAACCTTGACTGCAACCAACTCAATATTTTTTTTCATAAACGCTCGCGTATCTTCGAAAGCTGTTATTTAAAAAGCTTTTATTAGAGTCTTTTCAAGCTTTTCATGTTTTTTGAAGACCAAGCAAGTGTTGCCAGACGCTAATTAAAAATGCTACATTGACGAAAAAAATCCTAAATGTGGGGACGCATAATAAAATGCTGTAGCTCGTTTCTGTAAATAAATCATTAAGTTTCCGATTTATGTGACGTCACACCGACTAGATTAAAAGTTACCAATTTCGTGATAACTGCTGTTTCTGTACGTTGAAATCGACAATTGTTACTTTTTTGACAATGGTTACTAAACTAGATTTATTCCCTTCAATTTTCTCTGGATGCTTTAAGTAATATTTATACTTAATGGCTCCCAACAGATAATAGTCCAAAGGGATATAATCACAGCGACAAGGTGACCAATTGACATCACACCGACTAGATTAAAAGTTACCGATTTCGTGATAACAGCTGTTTTTGTACGTCGAAATCGGTGAAAATTTGATCTGTGATGGAAAGAAACACAAATCGGAAAGAAACGTTAGGAATTGAAACAGATGACAAGCAGCTTTTTATTTGCATTTGTTTTCATGTACAAATATTTTGTATAAAAACACTGCTATTTTAATATAACTTATATATATAAAAGACATAAATATTACTTACACCTTCTCACTTATTTTGTAAAAAATGTGCAAACAAATAAAAAACGAGGAATTAAATAAGCTGGTAGTTGATGCAAGTAATGCTCTTTTTTCACTAGGCACTTTTGAAGTGTTTTCAAAAGTTTGGCCAAAACAAGTCAAAATGAGACGTTTTCCCATACAAATTCAAGTGATGGAAACATCTCACTTTGACTTGTTTTTGTACGAAAGAGGAACGAAAACGATTCGCACAGGCGATGCCACCTTAAATAAAGTATGTCATCTCCAAAATAATCGTTTTTATATTTAATGAAGTAAAGATAAGTAAATAAAGTAAAAATAAGCTTGCTAAAAGAAAAAAAAACTTAATTTAATTTATCCATTTGTTTAAGAAAAATATGTATTTCAGTATTTTAATAGTCACCACGTTGTTCTTTGTTTGTAAACAATAATGATCTGTCAAACGAAAACCAAAACGAGAATAAAAACGACTATAAATTGTGTGAAAATTGGTTGAGACGTTTTGAAAAGTTCGAGCGAAAACGAGAATAAATGGCCTAATGAACAAACAAACATTTGCACTCGGTTATTTTTCATTGCCATACCCATTTCGTAAAACCGGTTCATAAATTGTCGTAAATTACAACACACCGCCATCTTAAATGTTTATGGTTGGCTGCCTATTTTTAAACACAATTAAAACATATTTTATTAATAAAATATTTATTTGTGTAAAATAACATCAATTAAATTGTATTTGGTGTAAAAAGATATATTTGGTTACTTGCTTTCTCATAATTGCAACAACACCATAGCAATCGGCAGAGTTCTCACTTGGCTTCAAGTCAGTGAGAAAGTGAGCGATTTCAAGTTGAGTCACTTTTCTTACAGAAACACTTTTAAGCGATTCCTATTGAAGTAGAATCGGAACAATTGTCATATACCGATTTGGAACGAGTGAATGGAATAGAAATCGGCAATTTTTTTTACAGAAACAGTGAAGGTGAGAAAGACGTCGCAGTCACGTCAAATCGGCAATTTCAGTCGGTAACTGCGATCGGTACGAGTTACAGAAACGAGCTACAGTTCGTTTAATCTAGTGTTTACAATAGTGGTGTTTTTACGAAACCTCGATAACAACGACTGGAAAGCAGAAACGCAACAAGACATTTCTTAGCAAAGCGCATTCACAAAAGAATATTCATTACCAGGCGTTTACACAGGACAGTTTTCGGAGACAATAGCAATACATATACACTTTTTACTAATCCACATACACGTCCACCACGCAAAGATTGCCATGGAAGGAAGAAAACCTGGACGGACTGGAAAACATACGTGAAGAAGAAAAAAATATGTACTTACAAATATGTATTTTATTGTCCGAGGTTGAGGAAGCTGTTGTTAGAGTCTCCGGAATGCAGAGAAGTGAAGAAGGCGTTGCTGGCGCCAAAAGATTTGGAGAAGCGGATCTGATCGCGTACATTTGTCAATCTGACAAAGAAAAGGATGAAGATCTTGATTTTACTCCCTCAACATCTGACAGTGCTAGGCAAAAAGAAACTGATTTGGCAAACAAGCGAAGTGTAACACCATCAGCTTCAAAGAGGCGTCTTTCCCACACACCATCTTCTACTCCTAAGCGCCACAGATCACGTTCTCCACATGTATCCAACTCGGAATTAAGCAGCCTTTTAGTAGAAGAAAATAACACTTGGCAAAAATTCCTTAGTTGCTGGAAGAGCAACTTGTCGACAACAAAGTGAAAAATATTGTCCACCTTATGGAAGAACAGCGCAATGATATGCGAAAACAAAATAAAAAATTAGATAGGCTGTGCAATATTTTGGAAGACCATTATAAAGTAAAGAAGCTAAACAACATAAATACAAAGAAAAAACTGGAAGAAAAAACGAACTAATGCTAAAAATGATTGAAATCGAGACTTTAGGACTCGAAATAGACAAAGCGAAGGCAAAACGACGCCATTCAATTTATTCCATAATGTGATTTTGTAAACTATTTTTTCTTAACTCCGTTTGTTTATAAGTTATTGTTTACTTAAAACATATGGTTTTTGTTTTTTTTTCATATGCATAGAGTTGCCATAGCAAATTAGAATAATCAGGGTTTTTAAAATTTTCGGAATTACCTAAATCGATCAGAATCTGAAGAAGGTAAAACAAATCCGAACGGAATGGTAAGTGCGGAATTAAAATCATTCCGATCGATTTCTGTGACAGGCCTGATAATAAAACATTTGAAAGATATATTACTGTACTTAATCGACATATTCTGAGATTATGAGCCAATTTTGACATCATTTTTGGCATTCGATTTTTTGCAGAATTTAATATTTAATTCAGGGAGACGTCTTAGTTCTAAGAAAGACTAGTCATTTTTAAAAGGTACACATCAAAATTTTAATTTTTAACGGAATCATGCAACAATTTAAAAATAAGACCTCTAGGGTAATGACTCATTGAACAGAGAATTGACGAAGACAATAAAATATATAGTATTTTTTCTTTAAAATCAACAAATTCATTGTAATTCAGTTCTTTTGTAAAAATAATAAAAGAAAAAAAATCTGTTAATCGTCATTCCCCTGTGAAAATTTTTGGCAGGGGAATGATGAATTTCTACTAAACCCCCTGAAATGTTTATTTAAGTACTTACCCTTACAAAATTTACTTGATTAGGAAGTTTATACTTGCAATAAACACAAAAAAACACTTGCAAAACTAAAAAAAGTATTAATTATCTTTTTAAAAAACAACACAGGGGAATGACCCACTTAAGTGTGAACGTTCGTAACGACTGACAAAACACGACTTACTTAATTTTAATAAGATTTGACCAAAAAAACTATTAGATGTGCACCCACTTCAAGTCATGTTCAATGATATTTAAGTTGCTTGAAATCAGGATTGGTTTGGAATTTGAAATTTAGCGAATATTCGATTTTACAGAGGAATACAGTGTATTTTCAGGGACAGAAAATAAACATCCATAAAATATAAATTGAATAAAAAATTATAATCGTTAATAACAACAAAATTAATTGAATATTATTTTTTACTATGGACTGGTTTTATTAAATAAATAATTAATATTTTTGTTAAAAATGAGAAATTTCAATTGAAAGTAGTGCTAGGGACAACCAGGGTAATGATATTTGAACAATTTGGAAGGAAATTTTTTGAAGAACAAATAATTTTTTTAAAAAACAATTTTAAAGACTTTAAAGGTCCTAAAAAGATTTATTGTATAATAAATAATAAAGTATATATATTTTATTTTTCCCGCTTGAAACAACCAAGGACAACAAAGTGGCCCATAATCTCAGAATCAACCTGGCAAATTTTATACTAGGGTATTATACCGTCTAAGCCGGGAGATTTTTTATTAATAAAGTTGATCTTTTGCTAACGTCAATGCGGACGATATCTCGCGAACTTAAATTTGAAGATCTGATAGTTTTTAACACGTCGTCGACTTCAGCTATTATGGAACTATCACTTAGATTGTTTAAAATGCAAGAGTCTATTAAAAAAGTTGAGCCAAGCTAGCTATCAACCTTTTCTTGTAAAGGTTCAGACCATGGTACAATAAAAGAGATAGTCATTATCCCAACAACAACAAAAAAATCTTCGCTAGATTGTCAAAGTCACTTGAAATAAAATGCCAAAAATACATTTTTGTGTATGTTGGATAATAATTGTGAATGTTGGATAAACAATTTTTCCCTTAAAAACTTCAACAAACGCGATTGTTAAATTTCAAAATTCACAATTTAAATTACTACGAGAAAAAATTCAAAATCAAAGCTGTTAGCATAACTCTACCTTCTTTCTTGTACCATGGTTCAGACTCACTGAAGCTCATTTGTTTTGTACGCTGCGTATTTTTGGACTTTCGGCAGCCCAAATCCATTGAAAAAAGGCCAAAGCCCAGAAAAAAATATGACAGGGCCTTTTTATGCCGACAATGCAATAAAAATCACTTTTTTTGTGTAAATTTCCATCATATACTTGTATTACATTGTTTTTTAGACTACCGGAAGTTAAGAAAACGTAGCGTAAGAAAAAAGCTTCAGTGTGCCCGGGACTTTACTTACTATATAAAAAAAAATATTCAACTTCATTTTTTGTGGCATATTTTTTTTAATTTTGTATCACAGACATGAATCACACGATCTGAGGCGCCAGTCGAAACACGACAAGGCCGCTTTTTCGATAAGGTCATTCTATCTCAAGCTTAAATCAAATGTAGCCGACATGACGTCACAAATCACATTAGGGTTATGTCTACCATAACCCTACTTAGTCTTTAGCTTAAAGGATTTCTCGCTTGCTCATAGCACGAGGTAAAGACGCCACAGTTAAAATCGGTTAGATATTCATATCGGATTTGAACCTCCCATCCCAATGCCTCGAATTGCAACAAAACCTTTGTTGTTTTGACGAAACTTGCAACTTCTTAACCACGTCCACTTTTATTTTATACGCATTGCAATTGAAACTCTATCCATTATTCCCGCGAAACGGCGTCTAACTTTATGCCGTACGTAGATCCAACATTCATTAGAAAAGTTTATGTAAACATTTATTTCACTTAACTTTATGCTATACTCTTTTATTTTCGGTTTCCTTTTTTCTTATTTCCCCTGAAATGTTTGGCGGTTTATGTTTATCTACCATCGCCACCGTTGTCCAATGCTTGATGACGTCCTCCCTTGCCTCACAGTCATTGGGTGGCGATTGTGAACGTGCCGTTGGAGATGCAATTGATGCTGGTTACCGTCACATAGACACGGCATACTTCTATGAAAACGAACATGAGGTGGGCAAAGCTGTACAGGATAAAATTGCTGAGGGTGTAATCAAACGCGAGGATATATTCATCGTTTCCAAGGTAATTATCACCTGCGGAAAGCAGTGGTGCCACTTTCCTCCCAGTCGTAGTGACTAGGAGGAAGGTGGCAGGAAAATAGCAACAAAAAACATTACCTCCTGCTTTTGGTGAAAACATACCACGACGGCGGCTTCCAGCAAATTGAACCTGAAATATGAGAAGGTTTCTTGGGTGTGAGAGTGCATCCAGTTTAGCCCTTTTTTTGTCTTTCGCAGTTGTGATTGTACGAGTAATGTTACAAATTAGTTTTATTCAAATTTAAATCTATTATTTTTAATTCTTGGTATTGTGAATTAACAGTGGTGTCATGTTCGAACGCACCTGCCGAATACGCCTGTCGCAAAACTAAGCCAAGTTTGGCCTGGATTACATAGATTTGTATCTCATGCATTGGCCCTACTCGTACGTTCATCGTGGCGATGACGTAATGATGCCATCCAATGTCAAGGGAGAAGTGGAATTAAGGTACAGTTCAAATAGCAATCTCTGCCATTCGCAGGGACAGTAATTTCAAAGTCTTTATTTAAAGCGAATGCTATGAAGAAATGGAAAAAACATTGGTGTGTCAAATTTTAATTCGGAACAATTGGCGCGCCTCATGGAAAATTGCAAAATCAAGCCGATCCACAATCAAATTGAATTTCATCCTGGCTTGAATCAAAAACCTTTGATTGATTTGTGTAATAAAAACGATATTGTGGTTACGGCTTATTTTCCTTTGGGACGTCCGGAGTCTGCCAAAAAGTTTCCGGTATATTTGTTTGATTCCAAGGTTAAAGAAATCGGCGATAAATACAGCAAATTTCCGTCCCGGTGTGGAGATATTTGGTATGTTTTAAAGTTTTTCAAATTATGAAAGAGTTTTTAAACGTTTTTTCCTTATAGAGTTCGGTTTTACTTTTAACAATTGCAGCAAGGCTTTCTGAAGAGGGTTGTCACGGACCTGAAATCACGATAAAAGTAGTGTGCAGCCACGAAAATCAATGTCACTTTGCCATTTTGTTAAAAACTTGTCTTCTATTTAAATATAGAAATTTTCTGTTTTTTTTAAGATTGAAATCGGCACCATTCCCATATCGGTAAACAAGAATAACATCATCGAGAATTTTAATGTTTTCGATTTCAAGCTTACACGCAATAATCGCAAGATAATGGATTCGTTTTATATCGGCGATCGCATATTACCCATGGACCCAACTGTACAACGACGCAACCATGTTGCATAGTTCCGATTCAAACTAGTCAATTTTTGTGATTCCCTTTTGAAGCCTAGTATTCACCTAAAACGAAATTTTCGCTTAGGTGTTTTGCATTTATCTCTGCACGAAAGAATTGTAGTGTAGAGCAGTGTAGAGGAAGCAGCCGTTATTCATTTTGAAAAAAAAGATTTTAATCATATTCATTTAAATACCCTCAAAAACGAATTCACAACATTTGTTAATTTATTGTTTTTGTTTATTTTAAAAATTCCTTGACAAACAATTATCAGAACTTTTATTTTCGTTTTCAGATGGTTAAAAAAGTCTACACTACTCTTTTAATCCCCCTAACAGTTGCAAATTCCTCCACCATTTCGTTCTAGCTGAGTACTACGAAACGAAAATAGCTAAACGAAATTTACCAATGGTAAAATGCGTTTGCTTTGCTTCATGTATTTCTTATGGGAGCGAGAATTTCATTTTAGGTGAATACATGGCTTAACTTCCCGCTAGTATTCTCACAAGGAAATTCGGTTTTGGCAATTTTTGTTTTTATTTTTGCCTTTTCTGACATTCGGCGATTTATTCGTTCTGATTTTTGTGTGAAAAAATACATGAGGAAATAAAAAAGTTGTTTATTTAATAAATTAGAGTTATGATTTATAATTATTATAAAAGTTATGAAAATAAAATTTTAAAATAATCTGCAGCCAACTTCTCCACACTAGGAAAAACAAAAAAGAAAGAGGCAGTATGTGCAAGTTTTTTCCCTTTCCATCCAACTGACCTGTCTCCAAACAAACTCAGAATTGCGGCAATACAAATTGCCTAGCGTGAAACGGACGAATGAAATTTTATTGTCGAACACACTTAATCGTCTGGAGTCAAAACTTGTCGTTTTTGTGAAAAAATAGTTTGTTTCAATATTTTTTTCTATTAAATTTGAATAAAAATCGGTTGAAACTTTTTTTTAAGAGGTGGCAACGATATGTGAAAAACGACAGGAATGTAAAAAAGAATTTAAGTTGGCGTCTTGTCGTCAACCAAATATGTTTGACCATATGAAGTGCACGACAAACGACATGGTTGTGTTCGGGGTCTATCATGAAAAAAGCTTTTAAGACAAAAGCAAAATTGACAATTACTTTTATTTGATGTCAGCTGTTGCGCGGTTCATAGTTTTTTAAAGTTTTTGATTATTCCGTTGTTTGACTGGATCAACAGAGGAGAAAAATTGCAGTTTGCAACAAAAGACTCATCCACTCCAAGGTATAAATTGACAATTTGCCAAAACCTCTGTCAAAATGGCTCCAATATTTGCCCCCACTGTAAATCTGACCGTACGAGGTGAGTAGAAATATATATTTTGATACTAGGAAGCAGTTATGATGAGATGAGAAATTCTAGTTTCTATAATTGTGGGTTTGTGTTGTAAATCTTGAAAATGGCAATTGGAAAACCGCCATTGTTGCTTGGCATTTCTTTTGTTGTGTGTTTGTGTGTGTAGGTACGTGGTTCTTGCAGCTGCTTTGGAATTTCTATTTTGTTGCTTGTAATAGCTACGTTCCTAGATGACCACTTGTGTTGCATTTGAAAAAAATGGGTAATCCATTTAGTAGTTTGTTTTTCAATTATAAGGTATACTTAGTAGGGACATAAATATTGTTACACACGTTTGATGCTGTAAAATAAAAAGTACTGAATGTTTTTGGACCAAATATTTTTTAATATAGTATTTATTGATGTATATTGTATCCAAAAAGAATCTACTTATTCGAAATGTCCGCCTTTTGCCTTTACACAGGCCTTAAGTCGCACTGGTCAATCGTCAATAGCTACACGAACCTCGTCCATTAGAAAATTGGCCACAGCTCGAACCAAAGCAGTCTTAAGAGATCCAATATTGGGGTATCTTTTGTGACAAACCTTGTCCTCTAAAACCGTCCACAATTTGTAATCCAATAGGTTCTAATCTGGACTGCCTGAGGGCCACTCTTCAGAGGAAATGAAAGCTGGCAAATTGTTTTGAAGCCAGGCCTGGGACGTTTTAGCCTTATGGGCCGGCGCAGAATCCTGCTGGAAAGTCCATGGCTGGTTTTGGAACAGGGAATTGTTAAGAGGCTTCGCAACAGCTTCTAAAACGGTTTCTTGGTAAACTTTGGCCGATGTTTTGACTCCTTGTTCGCAAAAAAGCAGGTCAGTGACCCCATCTAAAGCTGGGTGATGACCCTTTTCCACCCTTGGGATCAGTTCAGATGCTTCCTTAGATGACCGCGAATACACTCACTCTGTTATTTTACTTGTTAAATTTTTTCTGAACGGTAAAAACTTTTTCATCGGTGAAAAAAAATTCTCTGTGCAAGTTATCAGCGTGCTTCACCAAAAGACGTTTGCATTTTTCAATCCTATTTTTTTTAAAGCTGCAGTCGATAAATGTCCGGTACGTCGTTTGAAAGCCCCAAGTCCCAAGCCTTTTTTAATGATTCGATTCATGAACTTTTGCGTGATATTCATCTCACGGGCCACGATTTTCTGTTTTCGGAGGGGATTTCTCTGAATTCTTGATTTAACGGCTTTGATGACCGGTGGCGGTCTTTTACATCTCCAGTCTCCTCAAACAGTTGTATGCATCGGTAGACGAACATGCGGCTAATCCCTAGTGGCCGGAGCGTTTTGAAAATATTGTTTTTTTTTCATTTCACACTTGACAATCGCTATTACAGCGATATGGTTCTCATTACACAGTACAACAGCCAATCTGGGGGTAACTTCACTTAATTGTAAATAAAAGCAGAACGCGTTAATCGATTTCTATGATCTATGTCGCATTTTGTTTATAGGTTATGTGACTTTACGTGAAAGTTATAAGACTCTACACATTTTTCCGTTTAGGATTTATATGATTTGGCAAAATTTTCTTCATAAATTTATTTCTAATTGCAAAAATGTTGATTTGGCAGAGAAACAGTATATTAATGGATTAAAGAAAATGTAATTATTCATTTTTCTCAATTTATTTCAGCAAAATCGAACTAGTCGTTCTCGAGTTATGTCAAACTACGTTTTTGCCAACATTTTACAACTAAGCGAAAAAACATCAAGATAAGGAAAAAATGTAAAAGGTCATAAAAAAAACTGGCACATACGAACGCAAAACCCTTTGAGTTTTTAAAATACTGACCTAGTACCATCACCCTGACTTGGAATTTCTCACCCCCCAGACAATAACTCCAAAAATGTTCCACAGTGTTATCTGACCACTCCATGATGAAAGTTGAAACAATTTTAAAATCCCGTTAAAGACAAACGCTATTGAGGTTATCTTTCAAAACCCATATGACATTAACGGGGTATATTCAGTTCTACTATTGAAATTGGTGTGTTAAATGTTGTAACAGTATTTATGTCCCTACTAAGTACTTACTTTATATTGAGAGTGACAGCTCCTTGCGCTCTAAATCTTGGCAATAAATAGCTCAATTTACGCTTGGAGAACATTAAGAAATAATGCACATTCTCATTTCCAAAGTCATTGCTTGAACATTAAACATTGCTTTTTTTAAATGACCTTTTAGGCGAAATAGTGCATCTTTTTGGATTTTAAAGCCGTAAAGGACCCTGAAGCCCTTGACTCCCTAAAATAGTCAAGGACGACAACCAAACCTTGTTGCATTTCCTTCTTTCTCCCATTCAAAAATTTGGGGCTACCAACGAACTTGAACCCCAGCTCAAAGAAGATATACCAGCAGTAAAAAACGATAATACAATTGTACTTTTTCGGCAACGAAAGTACCGTGATATCGGGTAATCAATCTAGAGGTGTTTTTTTTTCAAAAATTCAAATCAATTGTGGATCTTTATTGTTCATTCAAAAATACTTGTTATGCCATTTATTTTTTGAATATAATTTCCTTTAAATGTTGGCCGCAACTACGCCTCAGGGTGTCTATTCTGCGGATCAAACTTTGGATGACTCTTTAGAGCATTTCGAACGGTATGGCGTTAATGAAATGTGTAATGTTGCCTTCCAAAACCTGAATCGTAACTGGTTTTTCAGCAAAGACTTTGGACTTTACGTAGCCCCAAACATAAAAGTCTATAGGTATAACATACGATCTAGGTGCCAACTCACCTGTCCAAAAAGTGAAATTAGCTTCCCTTCAAAATAACCTCTCTCAATAGAATCGTTGTTTGAGCAGCTGTATGGCAAGTGGCACCGTCCTGTTGAAGACACATGTCATTAAAATTACGGGGTTTCAATTTCAGGTAGCAAAAAGTCCGATATCATGGCGCGATAGCGAACACCATTCAAGGTTACGTCCGGCCATCATAATTTTTCAAAAAATATGGACTTATGATTCCACCAGCCCATAAACCGCGTCAAACCGTGGTTTTCTCTGGTTATAATGGCACCTCTTGAACCTCTTTTGGTTGCTATTCAACCTAAATGCGGCGATTTGTTTATTGAAGTTGCCGTTGAGCCAGAAATGGGCCTTATCACAATAAAAGTTTGGTAGATAACAGCGGATCTTCTTGGTTGCGGTGCAAGTCCTTCCATGATGAAATGGCAAACAATACTGAAAAAAAATAAAGTTTAACATAACTCACGCGTACTCTTTAAAAAATCCATATTAAAAAAAAATACCCCTAGATTGATCGCTTGATATGATCCTGGCTGATTTGCTACCTTTTACAAATTTTCCAATCTGTTGTCTCTGTATACCCTACACTACACAGGTAGTATAGGGAATTATGACTGACTGCTAATGTGTGTAACACCTTAAAACCATGTTTAGTATACAAATCGATTCAGAAGCACAATCATATTCCATTAAGCCAGGTCCTTCCGTCTGTCCATCTATCGTTGTAATCAAAGTACAGGTCGCAATTATGAACCGATTTCGATGAAACTTGGTATATTTTCCAGGTTTGGGCCCAGAACGTATTCTATTGAAATTGGTACATATCGGTCCATTGATATCATTATAGGTTTTTGCGATTTAAGGTCCTGCAGCTCTAGAAACTACAAATTAGACACGATCGACTTTACGAGCGACTAATGTTTTATTCCCATACAAAGATGAAATAAGTATACTGCAGGAAACACAATTCTAGACAAATTCATGTATTAGGAGAAAAGTTATGTAGGTTCCAATCTACGCTCGGATAGTACTGTTTGTGTGGAAGATGCAAGAAGAGGCTCTAAATTTCTGGTTTTATTGCAAAGGTTGAACTTGGTCATATTAAATTAGAACGCAGTATTATTCATATGACTATCACAACTGGCTCGGCAGTACCCCATCCGATAAACCCAATTTTTCAGTACATTTTCGATTGTTTTGGGTCCAATCTCTCCAAGGCAACTTCGATTTTATGTTTCAACGCTTCAATTGTCTCTTAATAGCTTCCGACAGAAAATAATCCAAAGGGTTTAAATCAAAGTTCGGAGACGGCCAATTGACACCACTCTTTCGGCTAAGAATTCGATTTTCAAAAACAGTTGCGTTGGCTGTGTGACATGTGGCCCCGTCCTGTTGAAACAAAATGTCGTCCATGTCATTCTCTTGAACTTTTCGACAATTGGACAATTGGAGCCAATGATTATTATGAGCTATTAACATTCCAGTAGTCGCGACTTGGGGTCACATTGGACAGCCTTTTTCGATCCTCTGTACATGCTACAGCTATCTGCGATAAGCTCAAAAGTAGGAACAAAGTCCTCAAGTTACTTGCCGGCAGTACTTGGGGAGCCGACAAAGAAACCTTGTTGACCTCTTACAAAGCGATAGGTCGATCTGTAGCGAACTACGCAGCACCTGTGTGGTCGGCGAACGTGAGTACGATGCAGTGTAAGAACATTTAGTCTTATGTCTTCTGAGGACCATCTACATGGTACAACAACTTCCTGCCGTCTACGCTACTCCTGCTAGGGTGTTTTCGCAGTAGTCATCCTAACCACCATCTCTTGGACAGGGTGCCTTCGTCCAGGCAGATCAGGTACGATCTTCATGATCTAGAGTGAGAGGTCCAGCGGTGTAAGAGAGAACCTTAAGATCATCGAAACTATCATTCAGGTCTGAACAACATTCACGCAATACTTATTGGGCACGAATTGATGCTAACGTTTTGGACATCTGTCCTGCTTGCCATCAGGGATGACGTAAGAATTGGGTTAAGTTGTTATTCAACAATGGAGATTTTTATTAAAAAAGTTATGTAAAAATACATAAAACGCTTTATAAAGGGAGTGATTTATTTAACAGTGGGAACAATTCATTTATTAAAAATATTTCAGTTATACTAATCCGTAGTTTATTTTGAAAAAAATTAATTTATATATAGAAACTACTATTATTGCGTAAGATTCGTAAAAATAACATTGTCAAATTAAAAATACATTACGATTTTGCCTGTATAATTGCCGTAATCTTGTTATTGTTAACATAAAACCCAAACAATACTTCTGTTCCACCAGCCATATTTATATTGTTGCTACAACCATATTTTAATTTTTTAATTTGGCAACAATGCTTTTGTTATATGTCAACAATATTAATATTGCCGCAATCATACTTTTGTCAAAATTAAATTCAACAAACAATACTAAGGTTGCGACAACCATACTTTTATTGCAGAGAACATACTATAGTTGCCGTGACCATATAGTAACCATAGTTTTTCTCTGCGTGCATAGACGAACATGAATTCAAAATAAAATATATTGTTGTTACAACATCAACAACCTTTAAACGTCTACTGCACGAACCCCAAAGGCTAATGAGATTTTGTTATCTGGCAATGAAAATTGTACGAATTTTCACTGGTCACATACTTTTTCATCAGTGCAGCAGATCTTTGTATTTTTACTAGCATACATAAAGGGTGTTTTTTTTAAACGTGTGGTTTTCAATCTGTCCTTACTTTTTTCAGAGTTGGTCTTTTTGACAGCTATCACTTGATTTATGCTCAGTGTGGTTTGCCATTTCATAATGAATAGACTTACTCCGGAACAACGTTCGCAAATCGTGGTGAAATGGCCAAAATCGAGATGGCGATTGATACTGATTTTTACAAGAAAATTTTGTTCAGCGATGGAGCTCACTTTTGGTTGGATGGGAACGATAATAATCAAAATTGTCGCATTTGGAATAAGGATAATTCACAAGCCATTGTTAAGACGCCGTGACATCCTCAAAAAGTCACTGTTTGGTGTGCTCTATGGGCAGAGGGAATCATTGGTCCATAGATCTTTAAAAATTAAGCCGGTCATAATGTTACAGTCAATGGGGAACGCTATAAAGCCGTGATTAATGACTGTTTTTTTGCCTGAATTGGAGGATGATCATGTGGACGTCCTTTGGTTCCAACAAAACGGCGCTACATGCCATAAGCCAACGAAAAAATCAATTTATTGAAGACATCTTTTGGTGGCCGCATTATCTCGCGCCGTGGGCCTGTGGCATGGCCTCCAAGATCGTGCGATTTAACACCGCTGTACTATTTTTTGTGGGATTATGTGAAGTCGCTTGTCTACGCAGATAAGATTGACACAATTGACGCATTGAAAGAGAATAATCGGCGGGTTATTGCTGACATACGGCCCCGAATGATGCAAAAAGTGGTCGAAAATTGGGACTCTTGGCTGAAATTAATTCGAGCCAGCTAGGGCGGCCACTTGGCCGAAATTATTTTTAAAACATAACGCAAACCCTTAACTTTATAGTAAAGCTAAATTCTTGGCCATAACATTAAATTATATTACTTCTTAAAAACCACACGTCTGAAAAAACACCCTTTACAATGTCATAGCGTAGTGATTTAATGACGATTTTAAATATATTGCTACATGATACTCATGCCCAATAACACCCTGCCATTCGAATAAGGATACAAGCTGGACAAATATGAATGCGAAAAAAGTGACAACTTAATGCGTACTTTTGCAGATTTTTGCAAAAATTACACATTCATATTGTTGCTGGCTGCCCTTTCACCTTTATTCCTGATCATTGTTGCAGCGATTAACAAAACATTTTCATTCGAAATGGCTTCCATTCAACAGCAGCAACATCCAGTGGTGATGGCAACAAAAAACATCAATTTCCGTTTACATTCTGTGGCATAAATCATTGTTGTTGCCGGCTTTTTGCCCAACAGCCCCCCGCCCTCCTTTGTCGCGCTATAAACTTAACAATTGATTTCCGCTCGGAAGCACAACATCAGCAAAAAACAGCAACAAAATATTCAAACTCTTTTCTGGCACGAAATAAAAACAAAATAAAAACTACCCGAAAGGAAACAATAAAGTCAGGTAGTGTCGACTAGGAGATACCCAACACTACCATTTGCAGAAGTAGTTTACAATCATCTATCGCCTGCCGGAAACGGAAATACATAATAAAAATATATAATCAATTTTGATATTTTGAATAAATCCATCTAATAGGAAATTTTTGATTTCAAGTATGCTACCCTTAATCATATCAGATTTTCAGTTTAGAAGATATAAGCATTTAAATTTGACCGATTTTCAAAAAAGCACACCATTTTTAGGTTATTTGGTTCGATTTCAGGCACAATATCACGAAAACTATGGCAAAAGATATACGCACCAAATCAACCGGAGGAGCTAAAGGAAGGCCATAAAAAGTATGGAGAAGTGTTTAATATGCACAAGAAAGAGGAAACTTGCCGATGCCACCAATGACTTGACCACGAAGCATTTATCAAAAGCGCTGTCTATTAAATATACAAAGGGTAATAAAAAGGTAAGATCGCAGATTACAAAATCTGATGCTGTAGCAAGCCAACTGCGACTAAAAAAGATTTAGGAAAGCATTTACATTTCAAAAGTATGGTTCCGAAGAAGACTTGGCTTTGTTTATGGATTTACAACTTTCCAAAGCGAAATATGAGATACTAAGGGTAAATTGAGTGCGACATGGGGCTGACATTTTACCCAGATACAAGAATAGTTAAGGATATCTCTGTAAATTCAGATTATTATGGGCCATACAGCAAAACGGCTGTTGGAGAGTCTTTCTGAAAATGTGGTTGCATTTTTTCTAAGAGTCTGAATTTGATCAGTCAATGGGGCTGCGATGGATCACCCGGACAAAGCGTTTATAAGCAAAGGATATCTTCCGATGAAGCTAGAATAACGGACGGAAATATGTTTATGGCATCTGTTGTTCCTTTGCGGCTAATATCGGATGTGTCCCTACACTGGAAAAATCCACGTTCAAATATTGCCTTCCCATAAAGTTTCAGTTTTCAGGGTGATCGGCAGAACTCATAAGGACCACGGCGAAGGACATTGAAGAACAAATAAGCAAGATTAAGCCCACAAAGCTGGAGAAGGAAAATATATTGAATTTAGTTACGAGTTTCACCATGGCTGACGGAAAATTCGTAAACGAACTGCCAGGAACGACCTCAACATTGTCATGCCCGATTTGCAAAAATAGCCAAAAGACTTCGGTAATTTCAACGATTCTACAAAAAAAGTATTCTACCAGTATGATTTATACACTTTTGCATGCGCTCAAACCAATTGTCGAAGCACTTTTTCCTCTCCGATTGAGATCCCTTCAAAACATGGGTTTTGAACGCTTCAACAGCATCTTCTGGCGACGCCAATCGTTGACCACGCATTTTTTTCTTGTGTGCGGGAATAAAAAGAAGTCATTGGGTGCCAAGTCAGGGCTGTACGGCGGATGACTCATCAATTCAAAGTTTTGGCCGGTCAAAAGACGCTGGTTTGAGTCGATGTGTGAGAGCTCGCATTGTCATGGTGTACAATAATTCGTCATCGCTGTCGTTTTTCGAATTTCTCCCAAGACTTCAGGCAAACAAATTGTGGTGTACCACTCAGAATTGACCGTTCTACGATGCTCAAGCGAAACAGTCGCCACATGACCAGTTTTGCTGAAAGAACTGGCGACCATTTGCTTCGAAGTTCTTCTTCCACGAACAACTTTCGTTGGATTTGGCTCGTCTTCGAAGACCCACATGGTCGATTGCTGTTTTGTTTCGGGCTCATACGCATAGATCCATGATTCGTCACCTGTGATGATCTTATAAATGTCTCTTGAAGCACCGCGATCGTATTTTTCCAAAATTTCTTTGCACCAATCGGCACGAGCCTTGTTTTGAACGATTGTCAAATTGTGCGGGTTCCAACAAGAACAAACCTTCTTTATGTCCAGGTGGATATAAAATATCAAAAGTATGCTGGTGGAAGAAGAAATGCCCAAAGATGCCTCTATCTCACGGTATGTGGCATGACGATCTTGCATTATCAGTTCACGCACGGCATCAATGTTCTCTGGCACAACGTCCGTCGTCCTTCAGCGAGCGTCGGCCACGATTGAATTCATTAAGCCAGTTTCTAACATTGCTATAGGATGGTGCTTCATCGCCTTACAAAGATTTAAGTTAATCGATGCATTCTTGTCGTGATAATCCACGTCGAAAGTTGTGAAAAATGATCGCACGAAAATGTTCACGAGTTAATTCCATTTTTTGCCAAATTGATTTTTTCAAGTCACTGTAAACAACACAAATGATGGTTGTACGTCAAAACGTTCTGAGTACGTTTATGCTAAAAATGTCAAACTTTCCAATGAAAATGTCAGATGGCACCAAAAATATATATATCAACCCGTAAAAGCGATGCAACAATCGAAGCTATGAAAGAAAACAAGTTCACAATTTTTTAATTTTGACCGACAAGAAGATTTTTTACTATCCACCATAGATTGCTTGCTCGTCTGACATTGGCAGTATTCGGGGGTATGGTTGTTGGTGGTGGGAACATTTTTAAAGGACCCAATATTCGCACCCATGGCCTCCAATTCAGTCAAACTCTAAACTCATTGTTATATACGGATGCACGAGATAAATTAATTATGATTTAATCTTTTGCAGCACAATGTTCGATGCTTCACTGTTCGTTTTTTTCCCTCGCGGTATCAGCTCCAAGACTTATCATTCAATGCCACCATGTGGTGTAGGGTATAACGACTGGCGAAAAAACATTCACTATTTTTTTGCAACATCTCATATGACGAAAGTTAAGTAATGACAAAAAGTGTTGAGCATCACGTCGAGAAAACCGTATGAAAAGGAACGAAAGAAAAGTGCTCACACTCCACTGATGGTAGTTACAGAGTATTGGACATTGTCCTTTTTCGGTTATTCGATTGCATAAAATTAACGTGGCCCAGTATTTTACAATTTTCTTGTGATTCTGTCACTTTGAAAAGTGCACAAAAGAAAAAACATTGGAGGAAAATCGGTTGGAACTACCAAAATCCAAGGCAACCAAAATTTCGGTTGGCATTACCATATGCATATAGTCGTAATGGATATTCGGTTCGAAATACCGCAAGATGATAAATAAGTGTGGAGCGCGATAATTTGCTTTTTTGCACTGCAGGCTGTGGCGGCACTGTTGGTCGATGAGAGTGGAGAGTGTGCGTGGTTTATAGTGACTGAGATGGAGATTTGTATTCGTCTGTCTATCTGTTGCCATCATGCATTGGACACGTGAGGAGAGGTCATTTTGTGTCGAACCGTATTTTTCAAATGCGCACTCGATCATTGCAGTGCATCGTGCTTTTCGTTTACGATTCGCTGTTCCCCTACGCGGACGTGTTCCTGGACTGCAATCAATTGTAAATTGGGTAACTTCATTAAGAACAGCAGGGAATGTGTCATGTGTACGAAAGGGACCTAAGCGAAGGATTACAACACCACAAAACATCGAGTGAGTTAGAGCAACAGTACTGTAATCTCCGAAACGGTCTGCTCTAAAGCAATGACTTGCTCTTGGCATTTCCAGACGTTCTCTACACCGGATTTTTCATGATGAAGAGTCCGGCTTTTGAGGCAATGCAATTAGAGATTACATGGTTCCAACAGGATGGTGCCACTGCACACACAGCCAGGGTTACCATGAATTGTTTGAGGCAAATGTTTCTTGGACAGCTTATCGCTTTAAGGGTTGATGTGAACTGGCCGGCACGCTCACCAGACTTAGCCCCATGCGATTTTTTCCTTTGTGATAACCTAAAGTCGAAGGTGAATATCAACCGTCCCAATACCTTGGAAGACCAAATTAACATTATTGAGGCTGAAATTGGCAAATTACCAGTCAACATGCTTGTTAGAGTTCATGAAAACTTTAGAAAACGTATGCAGCAATGAAGATCGACATTTACCAGATACACTAAAACCAAGTAATTTAAAAATTCCCTTACTGTTCAATATAATTAAAATATAAAATAAATTTGTTTAAGGTTTATACTTTTTTTATTTCATTCCTAAATAAGCAAATTTCCGCGCTCCACCCTGTATAATCATCGTAATGTACTCAAAACTTGTTGAACGGTCACACCAATAAAACGCGAAATTGGTATTTAGTTGGTGGTTGTGTCAACCAATAGCTTTGCAAAAATATTAATGTTGTAACTAATTTTTAGTGAAGATAACTAAAACTTCATTATAATCAAATTTTTAAAAATAAAATAATTCGATTACGACTGCACGCAGAGAAAAGATATCATTACTATATGGTCACCGCAACAAAATATGTTCTCTACAATAAAAGCATGTTCGTCGTAACCATATTATTGTTTTTTGAATTTCATTTTGACAACTGTTTGATTGCGGCAATATTAATATTGTTAAAATTTAACAATTGTATTATTGCCAAATTTAGAAATGAATATATGGTTGTAGCAGCCATATAAACATGGTAGGAGCAACAAAAGTATTGAAATTAAAAATTTACTTTAACAACAATATGATTACGGCAATCATGCAGTATTTTTGCGACTATGAACACAGCAAATCAGGTTTTATAGAACATACATGTATGTGTGCGCTTATGTTTCTTACTGATATACCAAAAAAAAACACATACACACGATACAGTGCATCATGGCTGATGTCCATTATAAAAAACAACAACAATCGGAAGGTAGTTTGAGGGATTTTTCTTGTGTTTACTTTGTACGGTGAAACACTCCACTACCGTGAAACACTCTACTACTAAAAGTATTTTCGACTGCCGTTTGAAAATATATTTTTGTTTTTTGAATGAAATGTGCAATAAAATCATGGACTCGATTTTGGCTATGAACTAATTGTATAGCATTTTAATAAATTGTTAATAAATTGTTTGATAAAAATCTCTATTTTTAAATAACAACATTACCCAATACTAATTAATAATTTTGATGATCATAGTATGGTTGAGTGAGTCATACTATGGTTGTGGGTATCATAGTATGGTAGTGTGTGAATAATACTATGGTTGTGAGGATCATAATATGGTTTTGGCGATCATAGTATAGTAGAGTGTGACTCATAATATGGTTGTGGGTATCATAGTATGGTTGAGTGGGAATCATACTATGGTTGTGGGGATCATAGTATGGTTGCGTGTCAATCATACTATGGTTGTGAGGATCATAATATGGTTTTGGCGATCATAGTATGGTAGAATGTGACTCATAATATGGTTGTGGGTATCAAAGTATGGTTGTGTGTGAATAATACTATGGTTGTGATGATCTTAGTATGGTTGTGGAGATCATAGTATGATTGTGGAGATTATAGTATGGTTATGTGTGAATCATACTATTGTTGTGAGGATCATAATATTGTTGTACCACAACCATATAACCAACAAGATCCTCTTCGAATATTTGTCACCCCAACCATACTTTTTTTCTGCGTGTGACTTTAAGACAACCGATGAACTAATTTTTCCCCCAAAAAATCAGCCATCATCTTTTCTACTTTTTCGTCGCCATGGGAACTTAAAGTACTTCCATTGGGCAACAAAACCGTTTTTAGCATCTAAGAAAAATTTTAAGTTTTTTCTTTAAACAAGTGCAGTACGTCGATTTTTAAATTTAAATATTTTCTTCTAAAGATTCGGATACTTGGTATGTTGCACCGATGCTACAGTTCCAATAACTGAAAATTGCAGAGCACCTACTAATGGATTACTCGAGTTGCATGTTACATTATTCATTCGGTTGGCAAAAAAATCGGTTGTGGCAACGAATTTATTCTCGGTGTGTGGACATTTCTAAACTTACACACCAAGAAAAATCAGTCTAAAATCGGTACAAGCTACAAAAATTCGGTTGGAAAAACACACTTTTTGCTGCAATCGCTAACATTTCATGGTATTGATGGATACGTGGTTCCAATTACGGTAGGTACGATATTATTACGGTACTTGCAACCAATAAAATCTACAAATTGTTTTTTTTATTCAAATTGGATTTAAATTGGAAAGGGCAGGGTTTTTTGGGCCCTTTGTTGTTTTCCGTTTACATAAATGATTTGAAAAACCTTCAATTAACTTTAGGGTGGTTAAATTTTAAGGGTCGATATATATTTTGAAAAAAACACAAATTATTTAGGAAATTATTGTCATTTCTTAAAATTATGATAATATTGGTATGGTTCAATTATGTATGGAACAAAATATAGGCCAAATGGCCGCCGCGACTGCGGCGGCACTGCTACATCCGATGGTCCAAATTTTCATTAACACAGGCATAATTGAGGTTCTATGCCGTTAATGTGCCGACTTATCTCATCCTTTAGCTCTTGAATTGTTGCTGGCTTATCGACGTACACATTTTCATTCAAATAACCCCAAAGAAAGAAGTCCAACGGTGTCAAATCAAATGATCTTGACGGCCAATTAACATCGCCACGACGTGAGATAACACGGCCACTGAATTTGTCGCGCAAAAGAGCCATTGTTTCGTTAGCTGTGAGGCAAGTGGCACCGTCCTGTTGAAACCCCACATCATCCACATCCATATCCAATTCGGGACATAAAAAACTCGTTATCATCTCACGATTGCGAACACCATTCACAGTTATTGCCTGACTGGCCTCATTTTAGATAAAATACGTCCCGATGATGCCGCCAGCCCATAAACCGCACCCAACAGTTACTCTTTGTGGGTGCATTGTTTTTTCGACAATCACTCTTGGATTCTCATTCGCCCAAATGCGGCAATTCTTCTTATTGACGAATCCACTAAGGTGAAAATGTGTCTCATCACTGAAGATGATTTTCTTCGAAAACTGATTTTTCATTTTCATAATAAGCCTGAATAACGCGTTGCTCGCTTGTGTATCTTTCCATGTTTCAAATTGAGTTAGTCTGAAATTGAGAAATATCAAATAAAATGCAGAAATAAACTTGACGTTTAGCTGTGGTTCACATTCAACATCGGCCCTTAAAATTAAACCACCCTTTAGAAAGTGTTTAAATATGCTGATGGTATAAGCATAATCTATCCTTATAAGCATAAGACGGCATTTCAGCCACATCTTCAACGCGATGCAGCTTTGTTTTTAGAGTATGTATACACAACAAGCTACGTATTTTGAAATCCAGATAAAACAAAAATTCAATCTTCATTTGGGATTTAACAATGAATTTAGTGTATTAGTTGATGGAAGGGAAAGAGGTCACTACTTTTAAGTATCTGGGAGTTAATTTTCAAACAAATCTTGCTAGGGATCAGCATTTACGCCATCTTAAATAAAGAATATCTCCTGCCATCGGTTTACTATATAAATTTTACAAATAAATTCGACGACAAAAAAACAAACTACTAATATTTCAAGCATTAGTGCAAAGTCATATTGATTATTTAGCCATTGTTTACGGTTTTAAAAAGACAGTTGAATTTATGTTGATTTGAAGACTAAAAGTCGTAGCAAACTTGCCTATTTGGATTTCAACTCTTACTTTATACAAAGATTTTTCCAGATAGTTTACCAATTTATGGTACTCTTACTGCCTTTTGTTTTAAATGTCTTTACAATACGAGGGCATATTACAATACGAGGGCATATCAATAATTCCGTGACTTTTCGCATAAAACGCAGGTTATTATGCAAAAAAAAGAAGATATTTTTCAACATAATCTCCTTTTAGCTTCATACAGCTAGTCCAACGTGACTCCATTTTTTGTATCCCTTCCAAAAAATAGAATTTTTTTAAGGTCCATAAAGCATTCGTTTGAATCTCTTTCCCCCGAACCATTTTTTTAGGTTTGGAAATAGTCACTGGTGGCTAAATCCGGAGAATATGGCGGATGAGGTACCAATTCTTAAACCAATTCATGCAATTTTGCCATTGAGAGTACACACGTGTGCACCCGTGCATTGTCTTGATGAAAAATAACTTTTTCTTGGCCATATGGGGTCTTTTTTTAAATCCTCGTAAAATCGGCCCAATAAGTAGGCATTATATTCGCCGTTTATTGTTTTTCCCTTTCGAAGGTAATCGATGTGGATTATACCGCCTGCATCTCAAAAAATTGTTGCCATCACCACTTTGGCCGACAAAGTCACCTTGGCCTTCTTCGAAGCCGTGGCTGGCTCGAATAAATTCCAGTCGAGAGGACCGATTTTCGACCACTGGTTGCAGCATTTGGGGCTGTATGTCAGCACCAACGCGCCGAATATTCTCTTCCAAGGCGTCAATCGTGTCGGGCTTATCTGCTTAGACAAGCGACTTCAACAAAAAATAGTCATGCGGTGTTAAATTGTCCTGGAGGCGCTCACCAAAAGTTTCTACCAATAAATTGGTTATTTCGTTACCTGTATGGCAGGTAGCGCCGTCTTATTGGAACCAAAGGTCGTCCACATCAACATCCTTTAATTCCCCATTGACTGTAACATTATGGCCGGTTTTATTATTAAAGATATATGGACCAATGATTCCCTCTGCCTATAGAGCACACCAAACAGTGACTTTGAGGATGTAACGTCGTTTCAACAATGACTGGTGTATTTTCATTACTCCAAATGCGACAATTTTGGTTACTAACGCACCCTTTCAACCAAAAGTGAGCTCCATCGCTTAACAAAATTTTCTTGTAAAAATCAGGTTCGGTGGCCATCTGCTATTGGACCAATTCACCACGATTTGCAAACGTTGTTCCGGAGTAAGTCTATTCATTATGAAATGGCAAACCAAACTGAGCATAATTCAAGTGGCAGCTATAAAAAGACCAACTCCGAAAAAAGTGTGGCCAGATTGAAAACAACACGTCTAAAAAACCCTTTATTAAAAAAATAAATGGTATAAAATGTCCTTTCGGATGAACAATAAGGATTTCATACTTGTTTTGAACTTTTGTATTTATTTTTATTTTGAAAAAAATACCTCTAAATTGATTACCTGTTATGAATAATTGGTTGCTAAAATTAATTTTCTGCAATGCTATTGGTTGCCTCAAGCACCAGTTGTGTGCACAATACTTTCATCATACACGCAGAGAATAAATATAGTTACTATATGGTCATGGCAATAGTAATATGTTTTCCGTATGTTCGTCGCAACCATAGTATTGGTTTTTGATTTTAATTTTGGCAATAATATGATCGCCGCAATAATAATATTGTTGAAACGTAACAATAGTATTATTGCCAAACTTAAAAATGAAAATATGGTTGTAGCAACAATATAAATATGGTTGATGCGACAAAAGTATTTTTTTTTTGGGTTTTATGTATACAACAATATGATCACGGCAAACATACAGTATGATTGTAATTTTTCTTCATTTAAATCTGCTTTTAAGAACAATGTTATTGTTTCGGATCTAATGCAATAATAGTACTTTTTACAAAGAAATTAAAATTTTTCAAACAAACTGCACTGGCTTTGTTTAACTAAAATATTTTTAATAAAAACGCTTACGTTTTTTTAAACTGATATTTTCCTCTGTTAAATAAAGCACTCCGATTATTTTGAATTTTAAGAATTTTTTAATAATCTATTATTGTGAACCTTACCCAATTCTACTAAATAATTTTGCGGATCATAGTATAATTGTGTGCGTTCATACTATGGTTGTACGGTTAATAACATGGTTGTATATGAAACAAACTATGGTTGTGAGGATCATAGTATGGTTGTGAGGAGCATAATGTGGTTGGATTTGCATAATACTGTTATATAATATTGTTGTACCGCAACCTTATACCCAACAATAGTATTATCCTCTTCGAATATTGTTATCCCAACCATACTTTTTTTACTACGTGTACTTATCATCTAGTGGTATGTCGAACCGAATATTCATTACAATTAAAAACATTCGTTGATGGCAAGTTCTAACCAATTTACTAAGGGTTTCTATTTTTATTTCGGGTCCTGTCAATACTAGTGTTCCCAGATGCAAACTGGAACTTTCATTAGAAACTTTGACATTTTTTAGCATAGCTTCATTCAGAACATTTTGTCATTTGAGGGCGAATTGTTTTGTTTACGGTGTGTTGAAAAACTCAACTCAGTCAAAAATGGAATTATCCCGTGAACATTTTCGTGCGATGATTTTTTTACGATTTTCGGCGTTGGTTATCGAGACAAGTGTTTAAATCAACTTGTTTCGACTTTTGGCGATGAATCACTATTAAAAACCACTGTTAATCGCTCGTACCAAGAGTTTAGTCTTGGACGCCGTTCGCTCCAGGATAAATTTCGTCAAGAACTTCCAACTTCGGTCACTTTGCCAGAAACCATCGATGCTGTGCGTGAACTGATTAAGCAAGACCGACATGTGAGATTGAGGCATCCTTGGGCATTAGTATGACAAGCATCAGTAAGATATTACATGTTCATTTGGCCGTGAACAAATTTATTCTCATTGGATCCCACATAATTTGACGAATGCTCAAAAAAAGTCTCGTATGAATTGATGCAAAGAGATGTTGAAAAAGTATAACTGCGGTAGCTCAAAGGCAGTGTATAACATTGTCACAGGTAACGAAGCATGCGTCTATGCATATGAACCCAAAACAAAACAAATATCGACCGTATGGGTCTTTCAACACGAGCCAAATGCAACAAAAGTTGTTCGTGGAAGAAGTACTTCGAAGCAAATGATTGCGTTTTTTTTGGTATTACCGGCCATGTTGCCACAGTGCCTTTAGTGGAACGTAGGACGGTCAATTCTGAGTGGTATTCAACCATCGGTTTGCCAATAGTGTTCGAAGAAATGAGGAAAGATAATAAGAGAAGTCGGATCATTTTGAATCACGACATTGCGAGCTCTCACACATCAGCTGAAACGATGGCCACTCAATATGTCGAATTGATGGGCCATCCACCGTACAGCCCTGATTTGGCACCCAATGACTTCTTATTCCCTAGAACCAAGAAAAAAATGCGTGTTCAACGTTTTTCATCGCCCGAAGCAGCTGTTGAAGCGTGGTGTCTCAATCAATGTTTTGGAGGTGTCTCAATCGGAGTGGAAAAAGTGCTTCGAAAATTGGTTTGTGCGTATGCAAAAGTGTATTGATCTTAAAGGAGAATATTTTGAAAAACAAAAAACCATTTCCAATGATAAATTATTGTACTTTTATTGCCTGACCCGAAATGTAAATAGCAACCCGTACTAACTTTTTCCCTGAGTGCATTTTTGAGTTCTCAAAAAGGTTGTGTAAAACCTATCTTTATATAGAGTGATCCATCTAGAGGTATTTTTTCAGAACAAAAAAAATATAAAAATTCAAATCAAGTGTGGAATCTTTATTGGTAACTAATTTAAAAGGTCATTTTATGGCATTTATTTTTTGAAATAAAGCAGTGTGCTGCCACGAAAATCAATGTCACTTTGCCATTTTGTTAAAAACTTGTCTTCTATTTAAATATCGAAGCAACAGGTCTTGAGCCGGTTAATCCCTGTTCAAAATAATTACCTTCAAATGTTGTCAACTGTATTATTGAAATGAGCGTTCGGAGAGAAACGGGAAGATCCGCTGTTTTCGACCAAAATTTTGTTCAGTGATGAGGCCCATTTCTGGCTCAACGGCAAAGTCAATAGCCGCATTTGGGCTGAAGAGCAACAAGAAGAGGTTGAAGAGGTGCTATTATACCCAGAGAAAACCACGGTTTGGTGCGGTTTATAAGCTGGTGAAATCATCGGTGCATATTTTTTCAAAACTGATGATGGACGGAACGTAACCGTGAATGGTGCTCGCTATCGCGCTTTGATAACGATCTTTATGCTACCTGAAATTGAAGCCCGTAATCTTGACGAATCAACTGGATGGTGCCACTTGCCATACAGCTGCCTAAACAATGGATCTATTGAGAGGTCATGTCGAAAATCAGCTAACTTAACGTTTTGGACAGGTGAGTTGGCCGCCTAGATCGAGTGATATCATCACACCTTTAGACATTTTTCTTTGGGGTTACGTAAAGAAAAATGTCTATGCTGACAAACCAGCTACGATTCAGGTTTTGTAAGCCAACATTACGCGTGTCTTTAATGTCATACCGGTCGAAATGCTCGAACGAGTCATCCAAAATTGGACCCTCAGAATGGAAACCCTGAGGCGTAGTTGCGGCCAACATTTGAAGGAAATTATATGTCCTTTCAAATTAACAATAAAGATTCCACACATGATTAGAATTTTTATATTTGTTTTTCTTCTGAAAAAATACCTCTAGGTGGATCACCCTATATATCAACATGAGAGTACTCATTGTGCTTAATTTAATTTCACATATTCTTTAAAATGATAAACAATTGAATACCGACTACTCCCAAGCAGTAATCGAATGCAGCAACACTAGCGGCGACGAGAGTATGAGGCGACTGCCTAAACTCGTCACGTTTGCGTTTATTACAACGGAATACTTAAAGTAATCGATCGAATCTGAAAGGAATGCAATATGAAGTCATTGTGGTGTGAAAGACTTTGTCTGCATCCGCATGTATGTATTCGTACATGTGCCTCTGTAAGTGCGTATGTGTGTACGAGTACATGTGAAAAGGGAGGAAACATCCATCCAGAAGTTGCAACATAATGTTGTGTTTATGTGGTAAACAAGTGTGTGACTGTATGGGTGTGTGTGTGAGTGCGGGTATGTTGCAGATGTTGTATGCAAAAGCATACAACAGATACATATCCTTGCTCCTTGAGCTTGAGTCTGTGTCGTGTGTGTGTGTGGCTGCTGTAATTTCCAAAGGACATGTTTGGTTGGCATCCTTGTGTATGCGTGCGTGTGTGTGAGTGCTTGTTTGTTGAACTCCTAGTGGCGGGCGGTTGCAGCCAGCATATTTTTGCTCACTTCACTTACGTTCTTTCGGTTATTTTTTGGAATTCTTGCGAGTCGTCGTGTCGTGTGTTTGTTTGGGCATTGCGCTGCCGCCGTGCCGTGCCGTGCTGTGTTCAGTTGCACATTTCCTCTAATGTTACAATGATAGTTTTTAAATTTGATTCCGTTTCTTATCATCACACACAGGAACGCATCAGCATTCCAGCAGAATATCCTCTTCGTATCTCTGTATCTCTGAAGTGCAAACAGAAGTACAGACAGACACACTCACGCAGATGAAGACGGAGAGATGGAGAAAAAAAAACTTCATAAACATTTCGCTTTTCGGAAAAGTAGGTTTGCCATCCATTTGATTAGTGGTAAGCAAACGTGTGGAAGAATTGTAGTGAACAGTGTCTTCGCTGATGAAACTTATGTACGAAAATAACTATGCCTTTTTTAAGCGGAATCAGTGGACACAAATCACAGATTCTTTGTCACAACCGAATTTTTTTGCCAACCGAATGATTAAGGTTACATGCATCTCATATATTTCATCAGTACCTAATGTCAGTTGTTGCTCCGCAATTTTCATTTAATTGAACTGTATTATCGGTGTAAAATACCAAGTACCCGAACCTTCAGAAGAAAATTTTTGGATCTAAAAATCCAATACCACACATGTTTAACGCAAAAAATTAAAAATGTTTGCTTACACCATGAAGTACTCAAAGTGCGGAGGGTTATGGCGAGGAAAAAGTAGAAAAGATAAAGGATTAGAAAATTTGGTTGATCGATTGGCCTAATATCGAAATATTTTATTTTTCAAAAATACCATTAAACAACCCTTTTTTAATTTAGATGAAGTGTAAGTTATTATCACGAATAATTGGTTACTGCAACAAAATGTTTGGGAACTATTGGTTGCCACAACTGCCGGATAACTGAATAACTTTTTCGCGTTTCATTGGTATGACCGATCAATAAGTAGTGAGAAAAGTTCATTGATCATATTAATCTACATTCGGTATCTCCAACCGAATATCCATTACGATAACAAATATTTGATGATTGCAACCGAAATTCTTATATTGCAACCGAATTATTGTAACCGACTTCCAAGTAATTTTTTTCTGTGTGTGGATCTAAAAATCCTCATGCCACACTTTTTCAATGAAAAAATTAAAAGTGTATTCAAAGGCAACAAACTGTTTACTTATACAATTGAAGAACTGTGGTTAATCGATTAGCTTAAAGTCGGAAATAATTGATTTTTTTTTAAATTCCATTAATCAACTCATTTTTGGTTCTGATAAAGTTTAGGTATCATCACTAATAATTGGTTACAACAACAAAAAATGTTTCAAAAACTATTAGTTGCTACACCCGCCAGTTTGTTGCCACACCCGCCAGTTTCTCTGTGTGTATATTAGGATGGGCCGATTTGTAAGGACAACAATTTGTCGATTCTCTGAGTCGTATTTCCATTCTCACGCGCTGTTGTATTGTATGTGGCAAATTATATTTGTATACTTTGGAAAGGTAATAGTGTCACCTTGGAAAGGTAATATTTAAAAATAAAAAGATTTTTTTAAGTTGAGAAAAAAATCAAAAAATTAAAATTTGGGTGCCTCAAAAATGATTTTTGTGATATGTTGTAGTGGAACTTTTTTTCCTCATGCCAAAAGCTATCGAAAAATCAATGGCACAATATCGATTGCTAAATCGATCCACCCTGGTGTACGAAGGTAGCAATTTATATTTCGGATCCGGCAATAAAAACACAATCATTTAACATTGGAAATGGTTTTATTGTTTTTCAAACTATTCTCCTTTAAGATCAATACACTTTTGCATGGACACAAACCAATTTTCGAAGCACTTTTTAAACATTGAGACACCTCCAAAACAAGTCATTGGGTGTCAAATCAGGCTGTTGAGTGGTCAAATAGCTCAGCTGATGTGTGAAAGCTCGCATTGTCGTGATCTAAAATGATCCGTCTACTCTTACTTTCTTTCCTCCTTTCTTCGAACACTGTTGGCAAACCAATGGTTGTATACCACTCAGAATTGACCGTCCTTCGTTCCACTAAAGGCACTGTGGCAACATAGCCGGTTATACCGAAAAAGAAAAACGCAATCATTTGCTTCGATGTACCTCTTCCACGAACAACTTTTGTTGGTTTTGGCTCGTCTTAAAAGACCGACACGGTCGATTGCTGTTTTGTTTAGATCCATGATTCGTCACCTGTGATAATGTTTTACACTGCCTTTGAACTACCGCAGTTATACTTTTTCATCATCTCTCTGCTCCAATCCATACGAGCCTTTTTTTGAGCATTCGTCAAATTATGTGGGATTCACCGAGAACAAATTTTCTTCGCCGCCAAATGAACATGCAATATCTTATTGATGCTTGTCATACTAATGCCAAGGATGCTTCAATCTCATGGTATGTCTGTCACATGTCGGTCTTGCTTAATCAGTTCACGCACAGCATCGATGGTTTCTGGCAAAGTGACCGAAGTTGAACGTCCTTCACGAAATTCATCCTGGAGCGAACGGCGTCCAAGACTGAACTCTTGGTACCTGCGACAAAAAGTGGTTTTTGATGGTGCTGGTGATCGCCAAAAGTCGAAACAAGTTGATTTTAACACTCTTGTCTTGAAAACCCGCGCCGAAATAAAATCATCGCACGAATATGTTCACGGGATAATTCCATTTTTTGGCAGAGATAGATGATTTTTTCAACACACTGTGAACAAAACAATTCGCCCTCAAATGCCAAAACGTGCTGAGTGAAGTTTTGCTAAAAAATATCAAAGTTTCCAATGGAAGTTCCAGTTTGCATTTGGGAACACTAGTATTGTTAGGACCCGAAATATAAATAGCATCCCTCGTATATGTATCCATGGACATAGAACGTAATGCTAAAGTCCTTTGAGATTTTAACCTTTTCTTACTTTTTTGTAGCAAACATTTGGTCAATGTCACCTAATGTGTTTATTTATTTCGCAAAATCACAAATTTATTTTCCCAAATGAGGTTGGGTGTAGAAACGATTTGTTGCCACAACTGAATTTTTTGCTAACCGAATGTTGGTGGTCACACGTACTATCCATGTATTCCATCGCTACAATCGAATGTTGATTGTGCACACGGCAGTTTTCAGTAGTAAGAACCGATCGGTTGAAGGGACAATGTATCGGTATCCCTAACTAATTGGGATTATTATTGGAACTGAATTTAACATGCATTGGTTGTTGGACAAACTGATGGATTAGTTTTATGTATTCGGTGATCGGACCGAAATTATAAAGTTTTTTTTATTTATATGCAGGTTTTTCAAAACTTGACTTTTTCGAACTGTGCGTAGAGCAATTTTCATAGCGCAACAGCATTCCCACCAATTCTGTTTCGCATATGCTTTCGTTGAAAACAACAGATGCAAAAGCACAGAGTGTGCGTGTTTTTGTGCGCACATTCATACATGCGTTTCACATTAGGGAGTACCAATCCTTTCGAATTGGCGGAAATGATATTGCGCTATGAAGATTGTTCTACACACAGTTCGAAGATTATACGCAAAGGGTAATTCTCAGTAATTCAAATGAGACTCCCGTATAAGTCATTTGGTTTGTAGCCGAAGTAATCGTTGCCAAAGACTGCTGAAGAAAAACCTTGGCTGGTTTAGAAACAGCTGTACAGTCTGTCAGGCAACCGTAGCCAAAACATTTCACCAATTGTTTAGTTAACTCTGAAAATAAAACAACAAAAAGGTCCCGAACCAGAATAAAAACTGTTCAAGTCATGATAATGACAAAAGACCGAATAATTGTTAACTAAACAAAAACATATTCTGAGTTTATTTTAGACGATTAATACTAAAATGATAATATTGTTTAAAAACATTTATACAATTTCAATTTTTCTTATTTTTTTTCGAAAAAGGGATGGAAATCGTAGAGATATGATGTTAAAATTCTTTTGGAAATAAACTTCGATTTCACTTATAACATCGCATCACGATTCACAATTGTGTAAAACGAAAGAATATTTGCAGCATATCAGCCCCTGATCCCATACCTGTCTCCATTTTTAAACCTCGTGAAGATCGAGATTCCTTCCTCTGATATCACGGCATCTGATGTCCATTCTTCTCTCGTAACAATTTTCGTCCGGAAGGTTTTTTATGTATCATCATAGTGACGACATATAGTTTGACTTTCCGTCAAGCATTTCCGTATAATCGTCTGATCTTAGTATCGCCGTGTCCGTGAATGCTTTGTTGAGCCCCTGCTCAAATATTTGAACCTTCTGTGTAGATCGATATTCCGTCCTCTGATATTACAGCATCAGATGCCAAATCTTCTGTAGTTGGATTTTCCATCCTGAAGATATTCCTCTGTATCATCCTTGATACAGAGGAAAATGATCAGCTGATTGCAGTATCGTGCCGTGTTCTAACATATCAGCATCCCACAAACCTGAAGCGAGTTTTGGTACACAAGCTATGTAAAACTTCCCTATAAAATAGCGGTTCGAAGCGAGTACTAAGCACGGTTGGCCGTACGTAATTCAGAGCGTGACTATATCGTGACATAGTAGTTAAAAATGACGCTGTCACTTATTCCGACAGCCATGCTGCCATTAGATCTCTGGAGGCGTCATCCCTTTACACAAAAAACTGCCTTTTACTTCAACCGATCTCTAAAAGAGATGGTTCAGCTGGTTAGCATAAGCCTCATATGGTTGCCCGGATAAGGGGATATACTCGTATCTGGGAACTGCGAAGCCGATGAACTATATAGTTAGCAAGGGAACAGCATTAAGAATTCGCATAGAATTTGCTAGTGTTGGTGCTCACGAAGGCTTTGACGCAGGCAAGAGGCGGTAAGGCAGTCGAATGAGATACCTCTGTAGGGTAGCTAGACAAATCTGACCAAGCACTAACCAAAGAAAAACAAAATATCCCCTCGCACTTAAGAGGAAAATACTGTATTCGTTTGTGTCGGTTCTGACGGAATATTGGCTGACTGATCTGCAAACATTCTAGCTGGCTGGACATCGAGTCCAATGACTTCTGCAAAAGCTGCTAAAATCCTAGGATTTAAAAAACACCAAGATTTAAAAAAAAACCTACTCATAATTTAAATAACAGAATAAATATTTATAAATCGTTAAATATAAAAATTAAAAAAAACTTTTTTCAGTCAGATAACCGAATACATTAATTAAACTATAAGTTGGCCTAGTTAAAAGGTGCTCGTGGTAACGACAACCGAATTCAGAGAGAACTTACAGCCAATAACCTATAACAACAACCAATACATGTACAAATAAAGTTCCAATAATCATCCTAATTAGTTAGGGTAACCCATCAATATTCGGTTGTAGCGATGGAATTGATGGATAGTACATACAACCGTCAACGTTCGGTTGGCCACAAAAACAAATCTGTTCTCTTTGTGTACAATAGTTGGTCTAGTCTGACTGTTAACTTTTATACATGTTATGTTAAGCTGCGGATATACTTACATTTAAAGTTTTTATATATGTATGTTGATGTTACTAGTATGTAATGACTTCTCGGTGGCATTATCCTTTATTTGTAGACTAATAAACAAACAAGAGTACCAGCGTGATCGGTAGTGTGCGTGACAATCACAAGTAACCCGATATTTAATTTGGTTCAGAATATTTAATATTTTTTATGTGCGGTTTCACCCAACTTTAGCAGAAAGAGATTAACTGCTAGAGTCTTGCAAAATCTTTTTCTTATAAAAACCTCAAGCCATTCGAGCGGACTTTCAACAAAAGTTCTTGAAAGGCGAGTATAGAAAAGGATTCTGATGTCAGATAAGAAGTTGTCAGTTTGCTTTTTAGTACTTGAAAAACTTTTATCTTCAGCAATAATTAAAATCACCATAAATTGAAGTTGCTGCCTTTTTAAAGTTATAGGTCCAGTTTTTTGTATTCAATACCTTTGCGAGAGAGTAATTGTGACCACTGTACGTTGCAAGTTACTTCGTTGGTGTGGTATAGAAACATAAGATGTGAGTTTTAGTGTTCATACATTAAATATGAGTAAAATGCTCTTCGTGTATTCCGTTGCTGATGATATCGATGTAATGAAATTGCTTGAAACGTCTTCCGTTTCCAATGAGCATACATGTCTTGCGAGGGGCCTAGCCAATGCATAATTGGGGGATATTAGAAAAATATTTTACGATTCAAAGGCAATTCGATGGCAAGAATAATTTCAAAATATATGTAGTGATAATATTGGTGCAACCAACCAACTTAAGGTCACTTTAACCAGAGCGACCGAAATTAGAAAATGATTCGTGCAGACAAACTTTGAGCTAATCAAACAGTTAAAAAAGAGAGCTATCTCTCATGATGTTTACTATTGTTGCTAAACTTTCTGGATGAAGAGCGAAGAGTAAAGACGTAAAGCTAATCGAAAACATTGTAAGCTGTATTCTAAACGCGAATTGCTCTGCGCTATCCAAGGTAATGCAGAGCATGGTTAACCTCTATCTTGTGAGGTATCTAGAGTCCAACGACCTGCTTAGTGATCGACAGTATGGCTCCCGTAGAAATTGCTTTGCGGGATACCTGATGGCTTTCTTGCCGGAGCGCTGGAGTCGGTCTATCCACCAGTTTGGTGAGAGTTAGGTTGGATATCTCTACACTGAACCGAAAATACAATGATTTTTTTAACCATGTGCCTGGTTAAATTTTTCATGGTAACTGTTTGATTACGAAGACAAAATAAGGTTTTACTTATAAGTATAAGGTCAAATATACATACAAAATAGTTGAGTTGACATTGTATAAGGTTGGTTTTTTCAAGGGAGAGGCAGAAAATTGTGCGATATAAACAAAAATTTAAATATCATTCGGTTCTGTTGTATCGTAGTTTCTTATCTGCTTTGTCTTATGCGAAGTTCACAATTAAGTTACACGAAGTTGCAACGATTGCGACTCTCTTATCCCCCCGCTCTTTTTCCTTTCTTCCTCTGGTCTGAACGTTTGTAATTGTGAGAAAGACCATAAGACAATTAAAAAAACCACCAGCAAATACAAATGCTAGCTTGCTGATATAGTTTTTCGCACATTTTGAAAACTATACGCAAGGGGTAATTCTCATTAATCATAATGGGACTCCCGTAAAAGTCATTTGATTTGTAGCCGAAGTAATCGTTGCCAAAGACTGTTGAAAAAAACTTTAGCGGGTTTAGAAACAGCTGTACAGTCTGCCTGGTAACCGTAGCCAATACATTTCACCAATTTTTAGTTGATTCTGAAAAAAAAACAACAAAAATCAGAATATTTTCATAATAATTAAAACAGGCCGAATAAATGTAAACTAAACATAATTAGCAGGTTAATTTAATATTAAAAACGGTAACAGTAGCTATATTTCTTATTAAAAGAAGTAACCAATATTTAGTTAACTTAACAATAAAAATGATTTCTATAACAATCTTCATAGTTAATAATATTAAGAATTTCATTGTTAAATTGAACATGTATTGTTTTGATAAATTAACTATGAAATTTTAATATTAACAATTTTCATGGTTCAAAACAATGCATTGTTAAAACAACAATAATTGTTCTAATAATAACATTTTAATGGTTAAAAAACTCAACAATGCAGTGTTAAAACAACAATAATTATTTTAAAATTAACAATTTTCATGGTTAAACTGGTATTTAAGAATTAAATACCAGTCAACAAAAAATGTTCAAATTAGCCTTATATAACGTAGTTTCCAAATCATGTTTTTTATGGTTAAGTTAACCTTATATAAAGTTATTTTTCTTCTCAGTGTAAGGCCTTTATTAGAGTCTGACACGCTGCACTCTAATCAAAGCTGAACGCATTTGGTGTCGGCAATACTTTCGCTCGTTTTATATAGAGCTTTCTTACGGGTCGCACTTTACGAGTTGTAGTAGATTGGTTCTCATCCAACAAACATAGGCTTACCGCAGTTGTACCACAAGGCTCTGTTCTTTCTCCCTCTTTATTTATTATTTTCATTGACGATTTTTTGTGTCAGACCGTGAATCCAATCTACTACTTTACGGATGACAGCAACCTCTGTCATTCTTATTTATTCAACCGTAGGCTAAGTCTTAAAGTAATTAAAGACAGGAGGTGATTTATGGATGAGACACATGACCGGGATTTACAGGCCATTTCCTATTAGGGTCGAATGAAAAGAGTGGATTTTAAGACGCAGGGTTGTTTAATTTCTCAAAGCGATTTACTGACCCATTAGGTTCGTCATTTTCTGTCGATGGTATGGTTGTTGAACAATCAGATTCCCTTGATGTGCTGGGCATAAGGATATAATGTGACGCTCGTTGGAGACATGTATTCGAAGTGCCGAAAGAAGCACTCAAGTGTATAGGCTTTCTAAAGCGGTGTAGGAATATTTTACTCCTGATCCTTTCAACATCTATACGATCTATACCAGGCCTAAGATGAGATACCACTCCCAAGTATAGGCAGGTGCTCCAAAAGCGTCATTGGAGCGTGTTCAAAGGAGAGCGATGGTGCTGACAGTTTACAGTGGGCTTTCCAACTCAATTGTCTCCATGTAACATTGTCGGAATGTGGAATGTGTGTCGCTGTTCTATCGATACTTTCATGGTGTGTGCTCCGTTGATATCCCTCGACTTATTCCTGACATTAGGATATCCGAACGGAATACGCGACTTTCCAGAAATTCACACACGTTTGTTATCGATTGTCCGGTTGACCGCATTAATCGTATACGAGTTCACTACAGATCGAATTCGTTTTTAGACCCTACTGTCCGTATATACTAGGGCTGCTATATATATTTCTGGCCTAATAATGAAAATGCGAATATTTATCATCAAAAATGGTTTTATTGTTTTTCAAAGTATTTTTCAGCATGATTTATACACTTTTGCATGCGCTCAAACCAATTGTGGAAGCACTTTTTCCACTCCGATTGAGGCACCTCCAAAACATGGGTTTTGAACGCTTCAACAGCATCTTCTGGCGACGAAAATCGTTGACCACGCATTTTTTTCTTGATGTGCGGAAATAAAAATAAGTCATTGGGTGCCAAGTCAGGGCTGTACGGCGGATGACCCATCAATTCGACGTTTTGGATGGTAAAAAAGACGCTGGCTTGAGCCGATGTGTGAGAGCTCGCATTGTCATGGTGCACAATGATTCGTCTTCTCTGGTTTGTTTTTCGAATTTCTCCGAAGACTTCAGGCGAACAAGTTGTGGTGTAGCACTCAGAATTGACCGTCCTACTTTGCTCAAGCGGAACATTCGCCACATGACCAGTTTGTCGAAGAAAAAGGCGACCATTTGCTTCGAAGTGCTTCTTCCACGTACAACTTTCGTTGGATTTGGCTCGTCTTCGAAGACCCACACTGTCGATTGCTGTTTTGTTCATACGCATAGATCCTTGATTCGTCACCTGTGACGATCTTATAAACGTCTTTTGAAGCACTGCGATCGTATTTTTTCAAAATTTCTTTGAACCAATCGACACGAGGCGATTGGTTCAAATTGTCACATTGTGTGGGATCCAACAAGAACAAAACTTTTTAAGGCCAGGAGTTCATGCAAGAAATGCCCAAGGATGCCTCTATCTCACGGTATGTCACATGACGATCTTGCATTATCAGTTCACGCACGGCATCAATGTTATCTGGCACAACGGCCGTTTTTGGACGACCTTTACGACCTTCGTCTTTGAGCTAGCGTCGGCCACGATTGAATTCGTTAAACCAGTTTTTCACAGTGCTATATATAGGATGGTGCTTCATCGCCATACAAAGATTTAAGTTGTTGGATGCACTCTTGTCGTGATAATCCACGTCGAAAGTTGTGAAAAATGATCGCACGAAAATGTTCACGATTTAATTCAATTTTTTGCCAAATTGATTTTTTCGAGTCACTGTAAACAACACAAATAATGGTCGTACATCAAAACGTTCTGAGTACGTTTGTGCTAAAATTTCAAACTATCCAATGGAAATGTCAGATGGCGCTAGGCAACAGTTAGTGTTCCCTAGACCAGAAATATATATAGAAACCCTCGTACAGACCGAATTAGTTTTTCGACCGTACTTTCCGTATGCACGTTGAATCGACTTTCGGCAAATGTATTTCCCACTAATTGCGACATCCAGAAGTTCAAGACATGTGTCAATAAACATTATTCCCTTTTTTCCCCATCTGATCCCTTACTTAGTAGGGACATAAATACTGTAAGTTTTATGCTGTAAAATAAAAAGTACTGAATGTTGTTGGACCAAATAAGTTTTAATATATTTATTGATGTATATGGTATCCAAAATGAATCTACTTATTCGAAATGCCCGCCTTTTGCCTTTACACACGCCTTAAGTCGCACTGGCCAATCGCCAATAGCTGCACGAACTTCGTCCATTGGAAAATTGGCCACAGCTCGAACCAAAGCAGTTGGGGTATCTTTTGTGACAAACCTTGTCCTCTAAAACCGTCCACAATACAACGGGTTCAAATCTGGACTGCCTGAGGGTCATTCTTCAGAGGAAATGAACGCTGGCAAATTGTTTCGAAGCCAGGCCTGGGACGTTTTAGCCTTATGGGCCGGCGCAGAATCCAGCTGGAAAGTGCATGGATGGTTTTGGAACAGGGAATTGTTAAGAGGCTTCACAACAGCTTCCAAAACGGTTTCTTGGTAAACTTTGGCCGATGTTTTAACTCCTTGTTCGCAGAAATGCAGGTCAGTGACCCCATCGTAAGACATATCCCACTAAACCATGACTGAAGCTGGGTGATGACCCCTTTTCACCCTTGGGATCAGTTCAGATGCTTCCTTAGATGACCGCGCATACACTCTATCATTTAGCTTGTTAAATTTTTCCTGAACGGTAAAAATTTTTTCATCGGTGAACAAAATTTTTTTTTGCAAGTTATCAGCGTGCTTCACCAAAAGACGTTTGCATTTTTCAATCCTATTTTTTTTTAAAGCTGTAGTCAATAAATGTCCGGTACGTCGTTTGAAAGCCCTAGGTCCCAAGTCTTTTTTAATGATTCGACTCATGGACTTTTGCGTGATATTCATCTCACGGGCCATGATGTTCTGTTTTCGGAGCGGATTTCTATGAATTCTTGATTTAAGGGCTTTGATGACATGCGGTGTTAGAATAGAGCGTGAGCGGCCCTACCGGTGGTGGTCTTTTACATCTCCAGTCTCCTCAAACAGTTTTATGTATCGGTAGACGAACATGCGGCTAATCCCTAGTGGCCGGACCGTTTTGAAAATATCGCTTTTTTCATTTCACACTTGAAAAGCGCTATTACAGCGATACGGTTCTCATTATCTGACCACTCCATGATGAAAGTTGAAACAATTTTAAAATCCCGTTACAGACTAACGCTATTGGGGTTAGCTTTCAAAACCCATATGACATTAACGGGGTATGTTCAGTTCTACTAATGAAACGGGTGTGTTCGATGTTGTAACAGTATTTATGTCCCTACTAAGTACTTTCCACTCCAACGCAATGCACTAAATAATAAAGGACATCCCTTGAGTGTTGGTCAATAAAAAAATTAGCATTAAATACAACGTTTTTGCTAAAAAGGACTGTATGGTCGGATGAGTTCGAACTTTCCTGCCAGAAAGGCCAGATTCCACAACTAGAACGAGATGAGCAGACAGGAAAAACCGATTTTCCGGCAATAGAGCAAGTCAAAACAGACATTAAGCTTGAAATATGGTGCGCCATCACACAGGCCCACGTTACCATTTGGACCAATCCTGCAGATACCAATTTGAAGTACGAGTATGACTTATATGGGCCATAACTTCTCTCTTTTTTAGGAATACTCGTAGATGCCTATCTAAAGCCTCTCTCTTCCCGCAACTTTAATTAAAATAATTGCAACCACGATACCGCACCTACTACGCAGGTCATAACAAGTTCAGAGGGCTCCTGGCTACCCGTGATATAAGACTTAATGGCAACTTTACGATACAATTCGAATTGTAAAATATTATATGCGAGGGGTGTTTTGGGAAGGCAGCGTGCTTACCAAATCCAGTGGGACCAGTCCGATGTAGTAAGCAATAAAAACTGGAAGTAGAACTTGTTCACGGGGTCTGACCGGAGACTAGGTCGAGCTGAAACCCGGTAAAAACACTTCTTCCATGGCACATTCAGCCGTGTGGTTGGGTATTATCGACGCGATCCTTCACTACTTAACACTTTTTCGTCGCAAGTTTTCTTGCTTGCACAATTCTGTCATAATAGACCTATTAACCATCGCTACCCCTTGCCAATTTATTTTTGAAGCCAACATTAATTGGACCAAGTTATTCGTAGTCAAAACTGTTCCAACACACAGACAAAAAATTAGTTTGAAAACGCTTAGAACCACATAAATTCTGTTGCAAAAAGGGACATTTCGGTTGCCATCACCAGTCACAGTTTGTAATCGTTAACGATATTCGGTTCGAAATACCACAAGATGCTAAATTAGCAAGATGCTTAATTAGACTTAACCTAGTACTAGTGCACACAGAGAACATATTCGTTGCCACAACCGAATTTTATTGCCAACCAAATGATCCAGGTTACATGCACCTCAAGTATTCCATCAGAACAACCAAACGTTAGTTGTTGCCCTGCAATTTTTAGTTACAGAAACTGAAGTATCGGTGCAACATACCGAAAAAAATAAAAAAAATTAGTTAGCGCCAAAAAAATGTTTGATTACATAATTGAAGTACTCATAGGGAGGGAGGGTCATGAGGAGGAAAAAGTAGAAAAGATGATGGAAGATTTTTACTGAAAAAAAATTTGGTTAATCGATTGGCTTAAAGTCTGTAATATCAAATTATTTTTTTTTTAAAAATACTATTAAATAATTGGTTACAACAACAAAATGTTCTAAAAATTATTGGTTGTGGTAATTAATCACTTTTTCGCGTTTCATTAGTATGATCGATCAGTAAGCTGTGAGTACAGTACGATGATCATATTTATCATCTTGTGGTATTTCGAACCGAATATCGATAACGATTACAAACTGGTGATGGCAACCGAAATGCCCCTTTTGCAACCGAATTAATGTAGTTCTAAGCGATTTCAAACTAATTTTTTGTCTGTGTGTTGGAACAGTTTTGACTACGAATAACTTGGTCCAATTAAAGTTGGCTTCAAAAATAAATTGGCAAGGGGTAGCGATGGTAATCTATTATGACCGAATTGTGCAAGAAAACCTACGATGAAAAAGTGTTAAGTAGTGGTGGATCGTGTCGATAATACCCAACCACACGGCTGAATGTACCATGGTAGAAGTGTTTTTACCGGGTTTCATCTCGACCCAGTCTCCGGTCAGACCCCGTGACCAAGGTCTACTTCCAGTTTTTATTGCTTACAACATGGGACTGGTCCCACTCGATTTGGTAAGCACGATGCCTGCCCAAAACACCCCTCGCATATAACATTTTACGATTCGAATTGTATCGTAAAGTTGCCATTTGATTAAAGGTGGTCTGTCGGCGGTTCGGTCGTTCTTTCCACGCTGGTTATCTGCATTGGGAACAATTGCATTTCGGTACGAGCGTGTTTCAAGGAAAAACTTTTTCCTAGTGAATAACAAGAGAAAGAAAACGAAATAATACCAGACACAGGCAGTGCACAGAAGCTGACAGAGAATCGGTTTTACTTAATCAAAAAATTAAAGTTGTCGTTTTTTGTTTTCACTTCACATTTGCGAGCGAGCAATTTTCACAAGAACGTTTCGTTTTTATCTCACTAGGCTCTGAGGAGTAGCACAACGGCGTGACCACCCCCCCACTAAGTGTGTCAATGTATTTGTGTGTGGTTATGGTGTTTTTGCATTTTAAAATTATTATGAATGAAACTGATAAGGCACCAAATTCAAATTATGCGCTAAAATAAAGGAAAAAAGGAAAACATTTCGTTGTGTGTTTTATCGCCGAAAAAATAAAACATTTGCAATCACTGCTGCCACACGGCAACAAACTCCCAAAAGTAAACGCGACTCCCAGTGGGTAATGCTCGTAACAGGCAAACTTGTACAGCACTGAATAAAGAAGAAGCGGACGTGGAAGTGGTCGAATTTTATTTACTCTATTTTGAAATTTTCTGCCAGAGTCCACAACATGCACGAAATGAGCAGACAGAAAAGACCAATTTTACGCCAGAAGGACCAAGTCAAAACAGACATAAAGCTTGACTATGGTGCACCATCGCACAGGGCCTCGTTTTCATTTGGGCCAATCCCAAAGGTACCAATTTAAAATATCGTTGGTTAAGGGGCGTATTTGTTAGAGCGGTCTTAAATACAGTGTGCGGAGATTGAAGTGTTACCAATTTCAACTTGATATACTATCTGCCCAGTTATCAGTGTAATTACATTTTTTTGTATGCCAATACTTTGTTAATTTTTTTACAAGATTGCCAAAGCAAAACCTGTTGAAGTTTTTCGAAATTAATTGTTTATGACATGGAATTTAAGCGGAACAGTGTGATATCGCTTTATTTATCTGAAAAATCGTATATGGGCATTTCCGTGGTCGCGAACGTACGGTTCGTACGCTTTAGAAGCATAAAAAACAAAGAAATATATACTTTTTTTTATATTTCAAAATATGTTTCAATAGCATTTTGGTAGGTCTTTGTTAAATGTAATTGGTGGAATCTGCTGACTTTTAGTTATCAAAATATTTGCAAAACACATGTGGTCGCGAACGTACGCTAAATGGAAGTCGGTCTTGTCTTTATGCAGCAAACTACAAAAATCTGCGAATTGGAATAAAATATTTCGAAGCCGTTACATTTATTTCAAAGTAGAATAATGTAGCTTTCGTTAAGCTTTTGTTAGGTTGAAATATATTTATTGGTTTTTTTTTTTTGGCAAAAGTCTCGGTCGCGAACGTACGGTCGCGAACGTACGATTTTTCCATATTTTTTTGTTAATACTTTTGGTACTTGATGAGACGTTCCATATTGATTTTGGCCTTCTAAACTTAAATCTGGGGTCAGTTTTGGTGAAATCCACCAAGTTTACCCAAAAATCGTACTAAAAATCTAAAATTGCAAATTTCGTGAAAATGATAAACAAATATTACAGAAAAAACAAAATAAACTCTTTTTATTCAACAGTTTAAACTAAGTAACATAACCATAAAAAGTAAGAAAAGCGTTTTCTTCAAGTAAGAAATCTTATAAAATATTGTTCACAACCAAAAAAACTTCTTATATGAATTAACAGTCTTAATTTATAAATGTAAAAAAGGAATGATTAAAAAATACATACATATAGTGTGAGTCAAAAATTTTACGAAATATTTTTCTTCGACGAATAGGCCGTTATAGCTACTTTTAATTTTAAATCTGTATCAAAAGTAATTGAATGAAACTTCCTAATACCAGGAATATTTGGGATATCCTTCCATTTTTCAGTTAAAGTCGGGGAAATCTCATTTATTGTATCAAGACCAACATAAACTATTTGAATTCCAGTAATGTGCTTTTGTGCGCAGTTGAAAAACGCAATCGCATCGTTTAAAATAATATTTTTCGTTTTTGTGATTTGCCAAATTTTTCTTTTGACAATCGCTCCAATGCCATCGACTGCACCCTTGCCGTGCGATGTCGCAAAGTAATTCCACTCAATCGTTTTGCAACCGAATTGATTCAACAAATCGGGTAAGCTCCCAATAATGAATTTATTTTTGAACTGACAGCTACTTCCGTCCGAGAAGAAAAATATACTTTCAAAATTGCCATAATGGTTTTTTAAATCCTCAACAAGCTTGGTTATGAAGACATAAACATCGATTTTGCTGTGCTGTAAACTATCGCTTATTATTGCAAACGATTTAGTTTCATCAAACATCCAAGCTACACAAGTGAAAATGGAAACTTGCTTGTAATTGAAGTGCGCACTTTGCACTTCATTTTGGCAGATCAGTCTATAATTTTCAGCAAAATCTATTTGCAAAATTAGTATTCCGGGCTTTATATTTTTTTTACGGCTTCAAAATAGTTTTGTTGGGCTCGCTTTACGAAAAAGTGATGTTTGAAAAGTGGAAGCTGAACTTCAATCTCATGTATTAAGTCTGACAACGGACCAACAGTAGAAGTTAAGACTATACGATCGTCTACCTTCCTCCAATGCTCCCATGTCACGTTGTCTTCCATTTTAGACAGGTATTTTACAGGAACAATATCATTCAAAACATCTTTTGTACAATTATCGCAACAGTTTGCCATACAGTTTTCGTCACTGATATTGCAACAAGCTGATTCCAAAAAACCTTCGAAACTTGTGGGGAAAAATTTAACAAGTTTTGCGCAGCCCTGCAACAAAAAACTAAAATTGGCATGATAAATGCACACACACATGTTGTGAGGCATTTTGCTACAGAGTTGCACATTCTTTGGTCGGCATTCGAAAAAAACTGTTTTACTGACACTTTCCTCTTTCACTTTCTTCTTATAAGTCTCATAAGCTTCTGATACGGTTAAAATCATAAAACGCTTGCTGACAATTTCCTTGTCAACGATTACTGTATCCTTTTTGTTTGCAGATTGAACGCTGATGTCTTCGCTTAAGTAAAAGTCTGTAGCAAATTTTAATTTTGTTTGCCATTCCAAGCTACCTTGAGTAGTATTTTTAGAGGCATTTGACGATTCAACATACTTTTTATATAATGCAGAAATAATTTCAACTTTTTTCGTCAAGTCTTTTGGCAATGCGTTTTCTGCCTTTTTAATAGCTTTTCCCAAAGTTTGTTTGCTATTATAAGATTGAAGTTGTGGTTTAGGCTGGTTTTTCTTTTTTTCGCGATATTTTTTCAGCCTTAAACGTTCTTCAACCTGCAGCTGTAGCTTTATTTTTTTTTTGGCAATTTCGATAGCTCTGCGCGGCGTTTCTTCATTCTCTCAACTGCCTTTTGACGATACTCTTTGTGTCTTGATGCATCACTTTTGATTTTATTTAAATAATTCTTATGCTTTTCCATTTGAGCACATGTTTTACCCATCTACATAAATATATACACATGTTAAAATAATAAAAAGATTTATTTCGGTTATAGGTTTTACTTACGGTCGCGAACGTACGAATCTTTGAAAATCAAAATAAAATGTTTGGAGATCTTTTTAAGCAGAGTTACTTTTGTTTTAGATTAGAGGCGTTAAACTTGATTTACATGCGCAATAACAATCACTAATTTGCATTCAACGCGGAGTAATCAGAACAAATGCTGTTTTTTGGTCGCGAACGTACGATTGAAACATCGATGTAAACAAAATAAAAATTTACCGCTAATCGGGCTTTGCTTTGTTCTTTTCGCTTTTGTTTGTATTCATTCGTTGTTCATAGAGAAATTTTAAAACAAAAGTGCAAACAATACATTTACGTTTTCGTAAAAAAAATACTAAAGAGAAAAATGCATTTTGAAGTCGCTTAGAGTAAAAATAAGTTTTTTTCTGTTTTAAGGCCAATTTTCTCAGGAAAAAAACGTATGTGAGCTATAAAAAGGTTTTTTTCTTAAAATTTTGACATTTCTTAAGAATCGTAATCAAACAATTTTAATGTTTCTTGACATTTTTTTTTTCGCCCTCGGTTGACTTTCTGGCGGAAATGCCCATATGTGACCCGGCCTATGAAAAATCGTGAGTGCTCAGATTTAAAAGCAATGCTGAACGAGTAGGACGTGTGTCGCTTGTGAATAATGTCTGTAGCAGAAGAATTTAGCGAGGTTTTTCACCACGTGAAAGAGCGTCTCAAAAACTGTCGAAATCAAAAAAAAAGTGGAAATTTTTTTTTGAGTCATGAGCCACCTTTTCATAGGCCGGGTCACATATAGTGATAGTTCAAGAACTAAAAATCACAATGTTAATAAAAAGTTCGTGTAAAACGACACAAGAAGACTGATAACTTTAAATAAAGGAATGGCGGCGACCGAAAAAAACGCAACTTCGTCAGAAATGATCCAAACGGTTAAGACAAGAATGGGAAGAAATCCTAGGCAGAATGCTAGGAAGTTGGCCGCAGATCTCGCAATATCTGACTGAAGCGTTCGTGTTTTTTAAAAAAAGAAGCTCGGTGTGAAACCTTACCTTATCCAAAAGGCACATAGCCTTACACCTAAGCACAATCTGCAACGACTGCAAAGATCAAAGGAGATAAAATGCTTGCACGCCAGCAGGAAATTACAACATCGTCTTTTCTGAGGAGAAAAATAACCCAATAGCGCAGTAAGTAAACAAACAAAATGACCGGATATGGTTAGCAGAGAGATCGTACGATAACTTGGAGCAAGGATTGGGCACTAGAACTCAAGCTCCTTCTCATGACATCATGGTTTGGCCCGCAGTTACAGCCGATAGACGCTCTCCTCTCGTATTCGGGAACCTGGTGTCAAAGTTAATGCAACGGTGTACCGTGAAATGGCCTTAGAATGTGCACTTAAGCCTTGGGCACAAAAACTTTTAGGCAATACTGCCCTTCTAAGAAAGAAAGTCACATCTCCATTTTAGATATTTGAGTTTTGAGATATTTAGCTTTTTGACTACGAAACACGCTAGCAGTGCTAGATGTAACCATTTTATTTAACGTTTTACAGTAATTTACAGGCGAAAATGGGTCTTTTATGTTTAACACAAAAATTCGAAACCCACTCACGGTTCCGAATCAGCCCTTATCTCAGTTTTGAAAATTTTGCGCTTGTGACTTTCTTTCTTAGGAGGGCAGAATAGGCCTTACACTTTTCAATAGGACTCTGCACCGTCGCATAAGGCACGCGTAAATCAGAACTGGTAAAAAAAACAACGTTCCTCACTTCATTTCGGCAGCGCAGAGGCTTTCAAATTTACCGGATGCTAACCCCCTGTATTTGGGACATTTTCGACTCCAAGGTTCTAACAAAAAAATAACCAGTATTGCCGCATTAAAGAAATATCTTTAACGAGAAAGGATCGATTGATTAATCAAAGCTAAAGCGAGATATACTGAAATTTTTAAATAAAAATTAATGTTTTAATTAATAAAAAAATTTCAATAGAAAATACCAACAAAAATTTTTTACAGTCCTTTCAATTGGTAACACTTCAATTCCCGCACACTGTGTATTTTTTTTGGGAATCTTAGAATGAAATCGTTTGCTTGCGGAAATCTCAATTCGTTTAAGTAACCATATCGCACATTCTGAGCAGGAGTGTCACAACTAGAGTGTCCAAAAAAGCGGGGTTATTAGAAAAACGGCATTTCGGGTTCTTTGCAAAAATGTGATTTGAAAAAAACCGACTGTCGGTTTTTTTTAAAAGTAACCACCATTCCGCTTTTAGCCTTTTGACAAGGAATGGAAAATACAGTTACTGAAGTATCTGTGTTCTAAAACAGGCTCTAAACTTACCCAGAATTTGTGTGAAAATAACATTGTTTGTAGTACCCATATGTGACAGCGCATAGAGAAAGGGACCTAAGGGTAAAAATTCAATCTTCATTTTTTTTCTTTTTTTGATGTGGACAACATCTGAGCATCGAATGAGAGCGATCCCATGCCCCAAAAGTGTTCCCTCCCAGAGATATGCGCGTTTTATGAAAGTGAAGTCGACGACTCTACACCAAAGATACACGTATTTAAATCTTTAAAATGACTCTCCTGAACAAAACTGTTTTTTACCCTTAGGTCCCCTTCTATTTTGCGCGTCACATATGTCAATGTTAAAATGGGTCAGATTTTCGGACATACATATCCGTCACCAAAATTTAGCCAAACTGAAAAAATAATAAAAATTACTATTTTTGGGAAAGAAAATTACTCCACGTTTTATTTTTAGCTTTAAGGAAAAAAATTATAGATATTTTAAGGCCATATGTCCATACATATGGGAAACCATTTTTTGGACCCCAAGACAAATTCTAGGTTAGTTTTTTTACTTGATAATACTTATAACTTATTTAAATTAGGGTTGCTATATATATTTCGGCTCAAACCAGCGCCTTTTTGACCGGCCAAAACATCGAATTGATGAGTCATCCGCCGTACTGCCCAGACTTGGTACCCAATGACTTCTTTTTATTCCGCACGCCAAGAAAAAAATGCGTGGTCAACGATTTTCATTGCCCGAAGCGATGTTGATGCGTTCAAAAATCATGTTTTTGAGGTGCCTCAATCGGAGTGGAAAATATGCTTCGACAATTGGTTTGAGTGCATGCAAAAATGTATAAATCATGCTGGAGAATACTTTGAAAAACATTTTTGATGATAAATTTTCGCTTTTTTTATTAGTAGGCCAGAAATATATATAGCAGCCCTTACAAGTATACAAAAAACTATGTCTCCAGAGGTCTTAAGCTTTTATATAAGTAGAATTAAATCATCAGTTTAATATACGATCGCATATTCTTTAAAAAATGACAAGAAACCAAAACAATGGCTAGATCTTACGCCTTAAAACAATATAGCCATTTTTATGGCCGAACCAAATTCTAAAGAGGCAACTTTCGTTGTCAATGTTGGCTGAAAGTTTACATCAAGAGAGAGAGGGATTTCACCTCTACAGCTTATCAGCTTGGTGTAGTGCAATATTTTTGAACAGAGAACCAAAAAGCTCTTCAAGATTTAAAGAAATTCAAACGATTTACGAGTATTTATTTAAAAAAATGTATCTCCAAACAATAGGTTTGTTCATTTGGTACTCGGTTAATAAACGAGTAAGAAGTCGCTCAGACGATAACTTCCAAAGCTTTCGAGACCTTACAAAAATTTCATAGTATACTTAGTAGGGACATAAATACTGTTACACACGTTTTATGCTGTAAAATAAAAAGTACTGAATGTTGTTGGAAACAAATATTTTTTAATATATTTATTGTTGTATAGTGTATCCAAAAAGAATCTACTTATTCGAAATGTCCGCCTTTTGCCTTTACACACGCCTTAAGTCGCACTGGTCAATCGTCAATAGCTGCACGAACCTCGTCCATTGGAAAATTGGCCACAGTTTGAACCAAAGCAGTCTTAAGAGATCCAATGTTGGGGTATCTTTTGTGACAAACCTTGTCCTCTAGAACCGTCCACAATTTGTAATCCAATGGGTTCAAATCTGGACTGCCTGAGGGCCATTCTTGAAAGGAAATGAACGATGGCAAATTGTTTCGAAATGAAAGACGTTTGCATTTTTCAATCCTATTTTTTTTTAAAGCTGCAGTAAATAAATGTACGTACGATACGTCGTTTGAAAGCCCCAAGTCCCAAGTCTTTTTTAATGATTCGACTCATGGACTTTTGCGTGATATTCATCTCACGGGCTATGATTTTCTGTTTTCGGAGCGGATTTCTGTAAATTCTTGATTTAACGGCTTTGATGACATGCGGTGCTCTAACAGAGCGTGGGCGGCATTTTAGAACATAATCTCCTTTTAGCTCAATACACTTAGTCCAACGTTTCTCCAATTTTTTATCCCTTTCAAAAAATAGAATTCATAAAATAAAATATATTTTTTTGTACATCTCTAACTTGTAACTTTATTCATTAAAAAAAATACTTGCCTTAGATGCCGTAGGGCCGAGTGGCAAAAAAAAAACAACCCAATGTTGGAGAACTTATGGATACTCAGAAACAGTGAAATTTTCTTAAGTATATTAATAAGCACTTATTTTGCAACCAAATTTAAGACTCTGCCCGGAATTAAAGAACAATGCAATTTATCTGGCATCTTAAATGACATTATTTAAACGATTTGGCGGGATTCATGGGCACAAAATATTTCCTTTTTTAATGGTAGGAAATACGAGTATACATATATTTTTAAGATTCCCTACATGCCTCCATTACAATACACCAAAAAAATTCAAATTTCCTTTCTAATTCATTTCAGATGCAAACACCTGCCCTCAGAACATGGATGTTTACTTAATTCCCTCAACATGAGATTTAGGAACAAACTGGACACTTTTCTTAAGTAAGTGAGCTATGCACAATATTTTTCGAGCATCATACTATTGTTGTGAAAATGGTTGTGGCACAACAATATTATAATCTTCATAACAATAGTATGATTCACACACAACTTTACTATGACCCTCACAACCATATTATGAATCACACTTCACCATACTATGATCCCCGAAACCATATCATAATCCTCACAAAGTATGTTTCACTTACCATCATAGTATTATTCTCACAATCATAGTATGATTTACACGCAACCAGTTATGATCCTTACAACCATAGTATGATTCCCCTCAATCATACCATAATCTCCAAAATTATTTATTAGAATTGTGTCATGTTGTTATGCAACAATAGAGGTTTTTTTATTGAGCAAGTTAGTCAGATCTGAGACCAAGTTTCTGTTGAACATTTAATTTAAAGAAATCAAAAAGCTATTCAAAAGGCAGTCGAAAAGACTTTTAGTTGCAAGCAGGCGTGGTAGTTTATCTTCGTTTCGTAAAAGTGTTTACTCTTACGTTCTTACAGTGAGAAAATATTCTACGATTTTTTACAAAAACTGCCATCACTCTGGCAATTTTCGTCGGATTATCAAAAAATATATCACGTTATCGTTGCAGTGCGTTCTTTATAATTTTGTGCAAAAACTAGTAGGGGAGCTCTAGAATAAGGGTACAATTGGCAGTCAAAAACAAAACTTTTCAACAAAAGAAAGCAAAACTGTGATATCTTACGGCTAAACCAACACAATTTGTATTCGATTTTTAAAATTTACAATTAACATGAAATATGCATTTTTTCCAATTCCTGTTTTTCTGATTGAATCGGATAATAATTGCCGTAGTTTAAGATATATCGTAAACTATACGCAATGGGCCAAAACGGACATTGAATTCGGATACGGGAGATAATTTTACATACGGATCAGTTTGTTTCGTCCAAATTAGGATTTTGTTGCAGTGTTATTCGATTTTCAAAAATAGTGCTTAAAATATCGATATCGAGGCATCCTTGGGCATTTCTTCCACCAGCATACATTCGATGTTGCATGAAAACCTGGCCGTAAAAAAGGTTTGTTCTCGTTGGATCCCGCACAATTTAACAATCGCTCAAAAAAAGGCTCGTGTCGATTAGTGCAAAGAAATTTAAAAAAAAAAATACGATAGCGGTGCTTCAAAAGACGTTTAAAAAATCGTCACAGGTGACGAATCATGGATCTATGCGTATGAGCCCGAAACAAAACAGCAATCGACCGTGTGGGTCTTCGAAGACGTCAAATCCAACGAAAGTTGTTCGTGAAAGAAGCACTTCGAAGCAAATGGTCGCATGTTTCTTCGGCAAAAGTGGCCATGTGGCGACTGTTCCGCTTGAGCAACGTAGGTCGGTCAATTTTGAGTGTTTTGATTTTGTCCAAAGAAGGATTCTGTTGCAGAACAGAGTTATTCGATTTCAAAAACAGTGCTTCTCAATAGTCCCGTGTGAATTCTCGGAAGCCAATAGGCGGCGATATTGCTGATTGATGAAAATGAGCTTAATCGAAAAACACGATTTTTCGGTAAAATTCTTCATCTCCTGCCAAACAATCTGTAGTCCATTGGGGGAAGCGAAAACGCATCGGTTGGTGTTCCATTATTAAATGACAAAGTTCAACCTTTCCAATAAAACCAGAAATTTGAAAAAATTATGAGTACTTTTTTTACAGTCGGTGGTGTTTACTTTATTTTGACGCTCACAGTATATAGGGCTGGAGTTCAGCGTTAGTTCTACAAAAGTATGTTTAATAGTCCCATATAACTTGATTCCCAAAAACTTTATAATGGGCGATCCAAGTAGAGATACTTTTTTCAGATCACGTGGGAGTCCTGTCACGCTGTCATGGTTTTTTCGTTTAGTATTGTTTGGCATTTCAATGTTTACAAATCGTTCAACTTTATTGCGAAAATTCACGTTCTGTGAGGAATGTGTTTTGTGCACTTCGTTCAACTTATGGTCAACATAATCGACCTACTGAGCGTACTATTTGCAACACCATTACCCATCTTGAGAACCAGCATTCATTATTGGATAATATTCTACCGAATAGACCACGTCCAGCTCGCAGTGAAGAAAATGTAGCGGCCGTAGCTGAGAGTGTACACCAAGACCGTGGGAAGTCGATTCGGTGCTGTTCGCAGCAACTCGGACTGACGAATGGAACGACTTGGCGCATTTTACGTCGAGCTCTTAAATTGAAAGCGTACAAAATACAGCTTGAGCAATAACTGAAGCCGCCCGACGTTCCCAAGCGACATCGCTTCGCTCTATGGGCTCTTGAAAAGTTCCAAAAAGATCCGACGTCTTTGTTCAGCGATGAGGCACATTTCTGGCTCAATGGCTATTTAAACAAGAAACAACGGTTTGGTGTGGTTTGTGGGCCGGTGGAATCAACGGTCTATATTTCTTCAAAAATGATGCCGGTGAGTACGTAACCGTCTATGGCGACCGTTATCGTGCCATGATAACCGACTATTTGATGCCTGAAAATGAAGCTCATGATCTCTGCGACTTTTGGTTTCAAGAAGACGGCGCCACTTCCCACACATCGCATCAATCAATGGATTTATTGAGAGAACACTTCGGTGAGCAAATAACTTCACGCTTTGGGCCGGTCGATTGGCCACCAAGATCGTGTGATATCACACCGTTAGACTTTTTCCTGCGAGGATATGTAAAGACTAAATTTTATGCGGACAAACCCGCTTCGATATATAGGCCTTGGAGCAAAACATCACACGTGTCATTCACCAGTACCAGTCGGAATGCTTGAACGAGTCATCGAAAATTGAATTCAACGGATAGACCATCTTAGAGGTAGCCGCGGCCAACATGTGATGGACATAATCTTCAAAAATAAATGCCAAAAAATGTTCTTTCAAATGATAAAAAAAACATTGCCCATTCAATTTGAATTTTCTGTTTTTTCTTTAAAAAAGCAGGGAACCTCGAAATGGATCACGCGTTATATTTAGACCAAATGTTTTATAAATCAAATTTTCAATAGTTTTCTGTAAACGAAATCATTTAAAATTGTTTGCACATTCCTGCTAAGTTATCGCATTAGCGACTTCTTAAGCGAGTTGTCAATCAAACACGGCCAATGTTTTTATAAGGCATATCCAGGCAACACGAATAAAAGAAAACAAAAAAGCCAACAAAGGCAAGAACAATAACAAACACTAAAAAAGAACTGTTGCTGATATAAAACAGAAGAAAAACAACGTATAAAACGGCAATGAATGTGTGAGTGTCCGTGTGAGAGTGTGTGTGTGTGTGTGCGTACGAATCCGCAGTCGGTGGCAGGCAGTCGTAGACATGTGGTGTGTGTTATCAAACATTTGCATCCGGTTGGATAGCCCGGCAACAAAGCTGCCAGCCAGCAGGTTGCATGCAACCAAGACACTCCAACACTCAGACAACAAGCCAGCCAACAACATCATTATGATGTTCTACACTGCTGGGTGGGGGTGGGTGGAGAAAGTGATAACGATGATTGTGTGATGCCTACGAGCACACACACGACACTCTGCCTGCAAAAGCAACGAACGAACGAGCGCAACGAAGAAGGCCGAATCTCAGTGCGATGCATGCAATTAGAATTCGTTGTTAACCTCGCTGCCGCCGCAACAACAGCCCACCACCATCCCCAACCCACTCATGCTCGTCGTCATCATCTTCGTGGTGGAAACCAGCAAGAGCAACACGAGGATAAAATTGTACGTATGGAAATTGTATGAACTTTTCAGATGCATTCATTCATTCATTCTTTTAGTCAGACAAACATTCCGTCAGAATCAGATGTGCACCGATGTTCGTCGGGAACGGTTGTTGTTGTGCGCTCGTTTTCTAAAAGGGAAAATCTCCTCCTAATCCATGAAAATTGTATTGTTGTGTAGAAAGGAAAACAAACAAAAAAAAAATATAATCAAACAGAAAACAAAAAGTGAGTGGATAAAAAAACACAACAACAAGAGTGGAGTGCTGTATGTGAGTGAGTGGTCATTTGATGAAACAAATCCCTAGTAACGGAAACCGATTTCAAAATGTGCGCGTCGCGATAAAGGAAGCCTACGAAAAAGGAGAAGACAAAGTGTAGGGATAGAAAACCAGTACAACGTCTAACAAGTGAAAGTGTCTGTCTTTTTTATACGGCTAAGCCGCCGTATCAGTTTTACTCTCCACCAGCATTTGCAATTTGAATGGAATTTGGATACAACGCTAACGGATACAGATACTTTGCTATGGATAGTTAACTAAGTGGGTTTGACATGTGTTTTGTCACTGAATTTATCAAACGTGTTTTGAGTAGTTCATTATTCGCTTTGAGAGTGATAAGTCCAGAGATAAGGAAACAAATAATTGTCCCAGGGGTTATTTAATTCGTGATTTAAAAGAAAACATAACAAACCGTTTTGATAGAGATTTAAGTGACATTTTTTAATGTAATAGGCGTTTTATTTTTGACAAGCATAAAAATCCGCTTAAAATCCCTCTAAGGCGATAATTTCAAATTGTTGTAAATAACGTAAAACCGTTTATTTACTAAAAATAGGTCAGTTCCTGTACTATTGCTAAGTAAAAGAAGTAAAATAAAGTCTTAACGAAAGTTCTTTCAGAGAAAAAACTTTGCAAAACGAATGAAATTGTAGTGAACGTGATGAAATGTAGACCCACCTCTTAGTGTACCGATTGACTCTAAATCACTAGCTGATTCGAATTAACGATGTCCGTCCGCCCAGCTTGTAATCCAACTACAGGTCGCAATTGTTGGACCAAGGACGGATGCCATTGAAATTGAAAAAAATAGGCTCAGATTTAGATATAGTTCCATCTAATTTTATGTTGTTTATCTCTAGCTGCCATATATTACATTTAATCTAAATGAAATTTAGGACAAGAATATTTTATGTTCGACAAAGAGCGGAAGCTATTGAAATTTAAGAAAATCGGTTCAGATTTTGATATAGCTCCCAAGCATAAATGTTCAGCCGATTTAATGCCTTTACATCTAGTAGCCGCATTTTACATCTAATCTTTAAAACTTTGGCACACTTTAGCTTTTTGGATCAGGGATGGACGATATTGAAATAGAGGAAACCGGTTCAGGTTTAGATATAGCTCCCACAGATGCCAAATATTACATCCAACCTTATTAAGTTTTTTGGACCAAGAAATTTTTTTATTTAGATGATTAAAGATCATTTCAGATTTAGATATAGCTCTCACGCATATGTTCATCCGATTTTATGTTTTTTAGCTCTAGCTGCCACATGATACATATAATCGTAATGAAATTTGGCACATTTTAGTTCTTTGGACCAAGAAAATATGTTATTTAATTTAATAAAGATCATTTCAGATCTAGATATAGCTCTCACACATATGTTTATCCGATTTTATGTTTTTTAGCTCTAGCTGCCACATATTACATCCGATCTTAATGAAATTTGGCACATTTTAGTTCTTTGGACCAAGAAAAGATTTTATTTAATTTAATAAAGATCGGTTTAGATTTAGATGTAGCTCCAACACATAGATATTCATTCGGCTTTAGGTTTATATTTCTAGGGGCCACATATTACATCAAATCTTAATCAAATTTGGCACACGTTAGTTTTGAGGACCAAGGACGGAATCTATTGAAATTAAAAAAAATGGTTCAGATTTATAAAGGGTGGTTAAATTTTAAGGGCGGATGTTGATTTTGAATAAAACATGATTTTGAATAAAACACAAATTATTTAGGAAATTATTATCATTTCTTTTTACTGTGATAATATTGGTATGGTTCAATTATGTATGAAACAAAATATCGGTCAAATGGCCGCCGCGACCTCAGCGGCACACCTCCATCCGACAGTCCAAATTTTCGATGACGCTGAGGCAAAATTGAGGTTCTATGCCGCTAATGTGCCGAATTATCTCATCCTTTAGCTCTTGAATTGTTGCTGGCTTATCGACGTACAACATTTCTTTCGAATAACTCCAAAGAAAGAAGTCCAACGGTGTCAAATCACATGATCTTGGCGGCCAATTACCATCGCCATGACGTGAGATAACACGACCATTGAATTTGACGCGCAAAAGAGCCATTGTTTCAGTAGCTGTGTTGCAAGTGGCACTGTCCTGTTGAAACCACTTATCGTCCACATCCGTGTCTTCCAATTCGGGCCTTAAAAAGTTCGTTATCATCTCACAATAGCGAGGCCTGACCGGCCTCGAGCGAATTCTGCCCGATGATGCCGCCAGCCCATAAACCTCTCCCAACAGTCTCTTTGTGGGTGCATTGTTTTTTCGACAATCACTCTTGGATTATCGTTCACCCAAATGCGGCAATTCTGCCTATTGACAAATCCTCTCAGGTGAACATGTGTCTCATTACTGAAAATGATTTTCTTCGAAAATTGATTTTGCTTTTTCTTAATAAGCCTGAATAACTTTAATGCGTCGCTTGCTTGTGTATCTTTCCATGGTTCAAATTGAGTTAGTCTGAAATTGAGAAATATCAAATGAAATGCAGAAAAAAATTTGACGTTTAGGTGTGGTTTACACTCAACATCGGCCCTTAAAATTTAACCACCCTTTATATAGCGCCACACCCATGTTAATGTGACCCAAAATTTAAATGTTTGCTCTAAACATTTTTTCAAATATTAAATTAATTATTTTTAACTAGCTTTGACTTAACTAAATGGTCCATTTACCATTACATTTACTATAAGTACATTTAGAGGACGATATTACAATTGCCATTTCGGCATTTATGTTCTTTTCCGTTCCAAAAGGCAGTCAAAATGGAAATCCTTAAAATTCCGCTCCTATTTTATTTTCTGTTTTTTTTTATATTTCCGTTTTTATGTTGTGATCAGGAATATTCAAAGGTCATAAGATGACATTTCCAAGTGTTTGTAGCAAGAAACTATTGGATTATTTGTCCCAACTGAAGATTATTTACACTTCACTCCATTAGTACAACCGACTAGTTGGTTATATGTTCCATAATATTATCATAGCTGTCATCTTATGGTACATAAAACCGAATATCCATCATTATAGCTATGCTTTGGTGATTGCAACAGAATGTCTTTTCGTCTAACGAAATTTTTGTAGACTGTAAGAACGTATTTGTTGATTGTCATTACCAATTGTTGGTGTAAACAAACACAAATTTAATACTCATTACCACAATCGATGGTGGGGACAACCAGTAATTTAAATTTTATTCTACTAGTATAGCCACATATTTAGTAAACGGCATCATAATATTATTATAGATATCAACTTTTGGTATGCTGAACCGAATTTCCAAACAGATGAGGAACATTTGGTGGTTGCAACTAAAAGTCTGCTCGTCCAAGGGAATTTTTAGAATTTGAAGTTAGATTTCCAAAAAATGTTTTCTCTGTATGCAGTTGAAAAATCATTTGAAATATCTTTCTTTGAATGCAAAGCTAACTTGTAAAAGTTTGTCAATGTATGCTGCAGTTGGTCAATTTGTTGACTTGATTTTTATGCCCATTATCATTGGATAGAGGGCATGTTCACTTTGTCATTTCGTTCGCAACACCACGACCATAAAGTTTATATTTATTCTGTATCGTCGTCGTAATCTAAGATGATCTAGCCATGTCCGTCCGTGTTTCTGTGGAAAGTAAACTACAGGTCGCATTATTGAAGCTAGTTGGCTGAAATTTTGCAGAAACATGTGCTGGTGGACTAGAACAATTGGTATTGAAAATGGGCCAGATCGGTCTAGAGGTCAACATTTTCCCCACACAAGACCTGAGCCAATCTCTGGAAAAAAACACCAATTTTAACGCACGATGTTAATTGTAAATAAAACAAAAAGTTTTCAGATACCTATCTTAATATTTTTTATTATGAAAGAAGGACCTATGACAATTATGTGTGAAATGTCGGCCAAATGTTAGCCACGGCTTCGGTGGCATACTTCCGTCCGATGGTCAACATTGCCAAAGACTATGAGGCATAATACAGGTTCAATGTCGTTAATGTGCCGAATTATCGCAACCTTCAGCTCTTCTATTGGTCTTGGCTTATTTACGTACAACTTTCTTTTAAATATCCCTGAAGAAAGAAGTCCAACGGTGTCACATTAAATGATCGTAGAGCCCTTGTTTTGTTGACTGTGTGGCAAGTGGCAAGATCTATATCCTCAATTTTTGGCCACACGATTTTCGTTATCATCACGCGATAGCAAACACCATTTACGGTAACTGCTTGGCCGACCTCATTTTCAAAGAAAGACGGCCCGATTACAGAACGAACTGGGCGTACATGTACACACACACAGAAAAAATTAGTTGGAAATCGGTTGGAGCTACAATAATTCGTTTGTAAAAGAAGAATTTCGTTTGGAATCAGCAAATTTTTATAATCGTAATGGATACTCGGTTCGAAATACCACAAGATAATAAATATGATCATCGTACAGTCCTCACAACTTTTTGATCGATCATACCAATGAAATGCCAAAAAGCTATTTAGTTGCCACAACTGGTGATTGTGGCAACCAATAGTTTTGCAAACATTTTGTTGTTATAACCAATTATTAGTGATGATCACTAAAACTTCCTCATGAACAAAAACATTGTTAAATGGTATTTTAAAAAAAAAATTAAATAATTCGATTACTTGACTTAAATCTAATCGATTAACCAAATTTTTTTCCAGTAAAAATCATCCATCATCTTTTTCTCTCTATCCTCGTCATGACCCCTCATTACGAGTACTTCAATTACTTTAATTTCAATTTTTTTCGTTGAGCAAGTGTTGTATGTGGATCTTTATACTCAAAAATTTTCTTCTGAAGGTTCTGGTACTTGGTATGTTTCACTGATATTACAGTTACAATAACTGAAAATTACAGGGCACCAACTAACATTCGGTTGTACTGATTGAATACTCGAGGTGCATGTAACCTCAATCATTCGGTTGGCGAATCTGTTCTCTGTGTGCAGGTGTTTTTAAATTTCCTACAGACCATTTTAGCTGAAATTTGCTTATGATTTTCCCCATTGTGGACACATTTGGTCGATTATGCTGACCAAAAAAATAAAAAGTACGCGAAATCCATTTTGGTTGGAACGCCCATTTTAAAGCGGGTTCTGCTACGCCACCTTCAAATTTAAATCGAATTAATTTCCAAAATAAAAGTAATCGTTAGATAATGTGTTGTTAATTGCCCGATTGCTGTGAAATGTTAAAAGACCATAATTATTTCCTAGTAATTGTTATGTTAAAACTGGACAAGGGGGAGTGGCAACTTAAAAGGCCATATCTCGATGACTAATACCGAACCGGTACATATGATGTTGGTATGAAAAGCAACCAAAGCCTGATAGAAATGGCCGTTGCACAATTTTCTTGTTGGAACGGAATCCATGATGGAGGGTAAATAAGCTTCGGCCGAACTTAATTTAATAGGATCGTTTTCATGAAGCCGTGGGCCCAAAAAGGTCGTTATAGTCAGTAGGCCGTTATTATGTTTGTCATCTCAATAGCGAACCAATGGTGGAGGTTTTATAAGATTCGTTGTAGCTAAAATTTATGCCGTTTTTAATTAACCAGACGCCCTTGAAAAGATTTAGAATAATCTCCTTTTTACCGGTTCCAAAACGAAATCGTTTGCTTTTATTAAAATATTTCAAAAATCACATATTTAGAAAAAGTAGTAGGCACTTCCGTTAAACCTTGAAGAAGAAAACGGAAATGCCAACGCAACCCAACCCAGTTCGGTTTGTGGTGGAGGGCATTAACACAAAAATGTTCCAGAAACCTAGAGATTTGTTGTATGACGATAAAAACTTATAAAGAAAAAGCAAAAAAAGGCAAAACAAATCAAAGTGACCACATCGCAGCACCCAGTAACACACATTATAAATGAAAGTGATCAGTTTTAAGTTTCAAAATTATTCATGATTTTTTTTTGAAATGTAATGAGTTTGTGAATGAAATCAACGAAAAAAAAAATAAATCAAATACATACAAAAAATAATACACAGCAAAAGTGATATCAAAAGTTTCGTAATTGAAAAAAACACAAAAAAAATAAAAATAATTCGGTGATTTCGAAAAAGTTATGCCAACTCGAAGTTCCAGCGGCCGTACTTGTGACGACCAGAAAATCAAAAAAGTTCTCAGTTACGGTGCGTAAGTCACGGCAAAAGGTTGTGCATCGAGTCCTAAAAACGCCCCCCCCCCAGTAGTTGACTAAAACCCCAACTTCTCCCACTACCACCCCGTACCCAGAAAGTGGGTCTTAATTAAAAGTGAAGTGAATACACCAAAATACACTGAGGAAAAAGAATTTATTCAAAAGAGGAAAAGTGGCATACTCTCGACCTCCTTGCAGCACGCGCGCGCTTCCTTCGTCGATAGTCGGTGCAAAAATTATTATTTTCAATTAAGTAAAACTACCCAGTGTTGTGTGGTGTGCGCAAAAGTTTGTGCAGTTTGTTAAACTTCTCGTACGAAACTTCGTACGGAGCAGGAAGGAGTTCGCTCGCTCCTTCATTCCGGTCTAACAACGCATACGTGTCCGTAAAAGTATTTTGCGCGCCAAACACTTCGTCCTGCAAAGGCAGAGTGCCAGTAGGTGCTAAAACTTATTCCCCAACACCTTTGCGAAGAAGATAACTGAAAAAAAACGAAAGAATAAAAACAAAAGTAGCAAACAGGATATAAAGCAAATTAATTTTGCTTGAGAAGTAGAGGACGCAGCAGTTGAAGTCGTTCGCGTATCGGGTGAGCGTGCATGCGTGTGTGCTTGAAAATGACTCCTAACTTTGGCCTTCTGACCACTTTGTGGCTGCTCCTGTTGGCGGCTTTGTGTGCACCTTCGTTGGCATTCGCCTGTCCCACCGGCTGCAATTGCTTCCAGACCACGGTGCGCTGTATAAGCTCTCGTCTGACTACCCTACCGAAAGTATCCATGGATACCACTGTGCTGTAAGTATCTTCCTTATATTCCTTGTTGTTGTCGTCGCTCCTCTTTTTGTTACCTTTATCCATTTTACGTAAAGTTTTATTTACAGTTTTTTACCGCCGCATTTGATGCAAAATTACTCGGATCTTTTTTTCAAGCTTTTTTTTGTGCTTTACTCATTTCTCGTTAGGTTACATCTCCTGTTGAGTCCTTTATTTTAGCACAACGAATTTCAATTTGTGCGGTGGCCAAAAAAAAACAAAAAACACATCAAATGTTTTTGTTTTTATCGGTTGCCCGGGTGTACGAGACAGGGAAATGGGAAAATTGTTAGAGGTAGAAGTGTGTGCGTGTGTGCATGACAATAATTACTTGGTTAAGCTTTCGCCCATAAAATGTGACTTTGAACATTGCTCGGGCGCCATTTCGCATGATGGACAGAGATACCGATCCAATTGGTACTAAAAACAAATGGAGGACGAAGACTTAAGGAGTGAACGAAAAGTAAAAGTGGACCAATAGTATTTTTAAGTATACCCGACCTTACACTGTGCTATAGGGCATTATGACGTTTTGCTGCTAATTGTTACACCTTAAAGGAATGGATATAGTATAGGGTGGTCCAACTAAAACGCACATTATTTATTGTAAATAAAACCAAAAGTTTTCAGAGAATTAGAATTACTTAGTAGGGACATAAATACTGTTACACACGTTTTAGGCTGTAAAATAAAAAGTACTGAATGTTTTGGACCAAATATAATTTAATATATTTATTGATGTATATTGTATCCAAAAAGAATCTACTTATTCGAAGTGTCCGCCTTTTGCCTTTACACACGCCTTAAGTCGCACTGGCCAATCGCCAATAGCTGCACGAACCTCGTCCATTGGAAAAATGGCCACAGCTCGAACCAAAGCAGTCTTAAGAGATCCAATGTTGGGGTATCTTTCGTGACAAACCTTGTCCTCTAAAACCGACCACAATTTGTAATCCAATGGGTTCAAATCTGGACTGCCTGAGGGCCATTCTTCAGAAGAAATGAACGCTGGCAAATTGTTTCGAAGCCAGGCCTGGGCCGATTTAGCCTTATGGGCCGGCACAGAATTCTGCTGGAAAGTCCATTGCTGGTTTTGGAACAGGGAATTGTTAAGAGGCTGCACAACAGCTTCCAAAACGGTTTCTTGGTAAACTTTGGCCGTTGTTTTGACTCCTTGTTCGCAGAAATGCAGGTCAGTGACCCCATCGTAAGAGACACCCCACCAAACCATGACTGAAGCTGGGTGATGACCCTTTTCCACCCTTGGGATCAGTTCAGATGCTTCCTTAGATGACCGCGCATATACGAGTACTCTATCATTTTGCTTGTTAAATTTTTCCTGAACGGTAAAATTTTTTCATCGGTCAACAAAATTTTTCTGAGCAAGTTATCAGCGTCTTTCACCAAAAGACGTTTGCATTTTTCAATGCCATTTTTTTTTAAAGCTGCAGTCAATAAATGTCCGGTACGTCGTTTGAAAGCCCCAAGTCCCAAGCCTTTTTTAACAATTCGATTCATTGACTTTTGCGCGATATTCATCTCACGGGCCATGATTTTCTGTTTTCGGAGCGGATTTCTGTGAATTCTTGATTTAAAGGCTTTGCTGACTTGCGGTGTTCGAACAAGCCGTTGGCGGCACGACCGATGGCGGTCTTTTACATCTCCAGTCTCCTCAAACAGTTTTTTTTATTGGTAGACGAACCAAGTGGCCGGAGCGTTTTGAAAATATCGCTTTTTTTCATTTTACAAAGAAAGCGGCATTACAGCGATACGGTTCTCATTACCTGACCACTCCGTGATGAAAGTTGAAACAATTTTAAAATCCCGTTACAGACTAACGCTATTGAGGTTAGCTTTCAAAACCCATATGACATTAACGGGGTATGTTCAGTTCTACTATTGAAATGGGTGTGTTCGATGTTGTAACAGTATTTATGTCCCTACTAAGTATAATTATATTTTTTTATTATAAAAAAGGATCTATGACAATTGTGTGTAAACCAAAATATGGTCCAAATGTTCGACATAGCTTCGATGGCACGCCTCTATTCGTAGGTCCATATTTTCAATTACTCTAAGACATAATTGAGGTTCAATGTCGTTAATGAGCCTGTCGTTAACGTTGTTGTTGTAACAACAATGTATTTTGTTATGAACTACTGTGCTTCATTTGCACTGGATGCATCCATAGAGACCCAAGGGTCAGCTGAGTGGGCTTGGCCGTACAATTGAAGAGGTGTAGCACGTCATGTGGCCCCTGATGGCAGGCGGAACAAACGACCGGAACGTAAGCATCAATTCGTGCCCAATAAGAATTAAGGCGGCTGAACCATCCAGATCTCAGCTGAGCCAGAACCACGCGCGTCTGCTGAGGTAGCACCTACTCCTCAGGTGAAATCTGCGGGGGGGATGTTCCCCTAGCACTACATTCACTCTGTAGCTGGATACTGCTGCTGCGACTTCATCGGCGTGAATGTTGTTCAGACCTGTCTGATAGTTTCGATGATCTAAAGGCTCTCATTTGTACCGCTGGACCTCTCTTTCCAGATCATGAAGATCGCACCAGAATGAAGATCGTTCTGCATGGGCGGAGGAGATGGTGGTTAGGATGACTACTGCGAAGAAACCTTAGCTGGTATTCATCAGGTGATCCATCTAAAGGTATTTTTTCAAAACAAAAAAAAATTATTAAAAAAAATCAAATCAAGTGTGGAATCTTTATTGGTAGTTTGAAAGGACATTTTATGGCATTTATTTTTTGAATAAAATTTCCTTCAAATGTTGGCCGCAACTACGCCTCAGGGTTTCCATTCTGAGGGTCCAATTTTGGATGACTCGTTCGAACATTTCGCCCGGTATGGCTTTAATGACACGCGTAATGTTGGCTTCCAAAACCTCTAGATGGATCACCTCATACAACAGGAAATTGTGTCTGCACACCGTAAGGAGTTTCGTCTCCTCGTGTAGATGGTCCTCAAAAATGGATTTTTTGGAGTTGTTTAACCTCAATTCGAATAAGTTGTTTCGGCGTTTTGTAACTGTGGATGAAACATAGATCCATTGCAACACTGCGGAGACCAAGTAGAAGGTTGTTACATACACTTTCGAATTTAAAACCTGGTGACAAGGCTTTTTGGAAAATAAGTAAAAGCTTAAGAGGTAAAGCAAAACAAAAGATTCCATGTCTTACACACCACAACGAGAAACTTAATTCCGATGAAGACAAAGCTAAAAAATTAGCCGACACATTCGCAGCAACTAGCAATATCACAGCTAACTTTAAACATTCTATTGATAAGTTAGTTAACTCCAAAGTAAATAAATTCAAAAAGTAACCGGCTAATTCCGAAGGTGCACTTTTTAAAACACTTGACGAAATAGCCATCTTAATAAAATCACTCAAAGCCTCCAAATCACCTGGACTTGACACTATTTCTAATCTATTGATCAAAAATCTACCAACAAACGCTTTAAAGTTGCTAGTAACAATTTTCAACAACTGTATACGTTTGAATTACTTCCCGAAGCAGTTCAAACAAGCAAAAGTAATTGCTCTTTTAAAGCCCAACAAGATAAAAACCGATCCCAAGAGATACCGACCTATAAGTTTACTGAGCAATCTCGGTAAACTGTTCGAAAAAGTCATATATAGTCGTATTTATGAATTCGCTTCAGAGCAGCAACTTATAGCTAATGAACAATTTGGTTTTAAAAAACAGCACAGTTCTGTACATCAGGTAAACAGAATAAAAACCATTATCTCAACAAACAAAAGAAAAAAACGCTCTACTGGTCTAATCTTATTAGACATAGAAAAAGCTTTCGATACTGTTTGGCATAACGGCCTAATTTTCAAGCTGCTGAAAGCAACAGTTCCAACCTACCTGTGCAAACGTGTTGCAGACTTTCTTGACTGCAGATCATTCGTTGTTTCAGTTAATAAAGCACAGTCTCCGCGGAAAACAACCTCAACAGGACTACCACAAGGGTCTGTACTATCACCACTCCTGTATTCTATATATACATCGGACTTTGCCCCACCAACATACATGAAAGTAGCATATTACGCGGACGATACAGCTCTAATCACATGTAGGAAACTTACGAAGGCTCTGCTGAAAAAAATGGAAAAAGCTTGTAACAAGTATTTTTACAAATGGAAAATTAAGATTAACCCCAGCAAAACGCAATCTATAATTTTTCCATACAACAATTCACCCAAACGATCACCAAGTCGGCAAATTAATTTCGAGAACGGCACAATCCCCATTCAAGACGACGTTAAATACCTTGGCGTTACTCTTGATAAAAAAAACTTTTATTCAAAAAACACATAGACGAAATCTGTAAGAAGGGATTGAAAACATTAAAAGCTTTATGGCCGTTGCTAAATAAAAGATCTTCTCTCAACCTACATAATAAAAACCTTATCTATAAAAGTATAATAAGACCAACGCTAACATACGCATGTCCCATTTGGTATAAATCTGCTAAAACACATATTAAGAAGCTGCAAATAATACAAAACAAGTGTCTCAAAATTATTAATAAAAAGCCTTGGAGGTACCCAACTTTCCTACTCCATCATGAAAGCGGTTACGAAAAGATTCACCAATTTATAAAAAGAATAACAGATAACTATATTAGCATCATTGAAAATTCTTCCTATCCACTGATACGAGAATGTATAGAATTGCAATAATATTTATTTATTATTAAAAAAAAAACATCAAATTGAAAAATGCGCGCACATGAAGGTTTACTCGTGCTAGTAAATCAACCACATGGCACACAATTTTTCTAATAATATTTGATTTCTTTTTCGTCAAATGAAGGCTTTTCCTATTTTTCCTTCAAAACTATCAATAATTCACACATACTTTTTAAGATCTAATATTATAAACTTTATTTGCTGTAATATCCTATGATAAAATCTCATAATCTGTACATATAAATAATAAAAAATATACTATGAATAAAGATGAATTTACAAATTGAAAAATTGCGGAGACCAAGCAGCAGTCTAAGCAATGGGGCTCCGAAGAAGGCCAAGGTGACTTTGTCGGCCAATAATGTGATGGCAATAGTTTTTTTTTGGGGAATAAACAATAAACAGCGAATATTATGCCAATTCATTGGACCGATTTACGGAGGATTTAAAAAAACGAATCCATATGGGCAAGAAAAAAGTTTTTTTCATGAGGATAAAGTACGGGTGCACACGTGTGCAGTCTCAATGGCAAAATTGCATGAAATGGCTCGGGGGAAAGAGATTCAGCTCAAACGATGAAATTATTGATTAAACAAATGCTAATTTTATGGACCTCAAAAAATCCTTTTTTTTGGAAGGGATAAAAAAAGTTGAAGAAACGTTGGTGTATTGAGCTAAAAGGAGATTATGCCGAAAAATAATTTTTTTTTGCAAAAAAAAACTGTGTTTTATTTGAAAAGTCAAGCCGTATGAACATGTAAAATAAAAAGAGAAATAGAATTTTTTTCCGAGTGATTTCATTCATATTACACAAGTTTTCTACAGATGCTTCAAGATAAGTACAAAAGTATATTGACAGCGCATAGAGAAAGGACCTAAGGTAAAAAAAACAATTTTCACTTTTTTTTTGATGTGTTCCCTCCTAGAGCTTTTTATGAAAGTGAAGTCGAAGTCGATTCTACACCAAAGAAACACGTATTTAAATCTTTAAAATGGCTCTCCTGAACAAAACTGGTATTTACCCTTAAGTCCCTTTCTTCAACAGCATCTTCTGGCGACGAAAATCGTTGACCACGCATTTTTTTTCTTAATGTTCGGGAATAAAAAGAAATCATTTGGTGCCAAGTCAAGGCTGTACGGCGGATGACCCATCAATTAGACGTTTTGGCCGGTCAAAAAGGCGCTGCACGCAGAAAAAAGTATGGTTGGGGTGAAAATATTCGAAGGGGCTCATTCTATTGTTGGCTATATGGTTGTGGCACAACAATATTATGATCCTCACAACAATAGTATGATTCACACATAACCATACTATAGTCCCTACAACCATAGTATGATTCACACTCAACCATACTCCTCACAACAATAGTATGAATCACACTCAACCATACTTTTATCTCCACAACCATATTATGATCCTCACAACCATAGCATGTTCCTCACACAACCATAGTATGATCCTCACAACCATAGTATGATTCACACGCAACCATACTATGATCCCCATAACCATAGTATGATTCACACTCCACCATACTTTTATCCCTACAATTATAGTATGATTCACTCAACCATACTCTGATCCCCAAATATATTTATTAGAATTGGGTAATGTTGTTAATAAAAAATAGAGATTTTTATCTAGCAAGATATTTTAAATCGCATTACACTTAGTCGATAGCCAGATTTAAGGCCATGTTTTTTATTGAACGTTTCATTCACGAAACAAAATTATTTATTCCAATGGCAGTTGAAATTACTTTTAGTTGCCAGCAGGGGCAAATGCTACTTCACCATCCCCAGACCCCAAGTAACGAATGTGATTAAACCATGATCAATGGCTATATACTTAAGTGCAGGCAGATTTTAAATAAACGTGAACCGGTCGGTATTAGGTTATTTCACCGAACAAAGTTAAGACAATAAAAAATCCCTTGAACTACATTCCGATTGCTGTGGTTTTTTTTTAATGGACAACATCCATTCACTGTATCGTGTGTATGTGTTTTTTTGGTATATTAAAAAAACACATCCATGTATGCTCTATAAAACCTGTTTTGTTATGTTCATAGTCGCAACCATACTGTATGATTGCCATAATCATATTATTGTTAACGTAAATTTTAAACAACAATACTTTGGTTGCACCAACCATGTTTATATGGTTGCTACAACCATATTTTCATTTCTAAATTTGGCAATAATAGTATTGTTACATTTCAACAATATTAATATTGCCGCAATAATACAGTTGTCAAAATTAAATTCAAAAAAACAATACTATGGTTGCGACGAACATGCTTTTATTGTAGAGAACATATTTTGTTGCGGTGACCATATAGTAACCATATCTTTTCTCTGCGTGTGGTTTGAGCCGATGCGTGAGAGCTCGCATTGTCATGGTGCACAATGATTCGTCTTCTCTTGTTCGGTTTTCGAATATCTCCGAAGACTTCAGGCAAACAAATTGTTGTGTACCACTCAGAATTGACCTCCTACGTTGCTCAAGCGGAACAGTCGCCACATGACCTGTTTTGCCGAAGAAACAGGCGACCATTTGCTTCGAAGTGTTTCTTCCACAAACAACTTTCGTTGGATTTGGCTCGAAGACCCACACTGTCGATTGCTGTTTTGTTTCGGGCTCATACGCATAGATCCATGATTCGTCACCTTAGACGATCTTATAAACGTCTTTTGAAGCACCGCGGTCGTTTTATTTCAAATTTTTTTTGCACCTAAACGACACGAGCCTTTTTTTGAGCAATTCTCAACTTGTACGGGATCTAACGAGAACAAACCTTTTTTACGGCCAGGTGTTCATGCAATATCGAATGTATGCTAAATGCGGATGCCTCTCTCACGGTATGTCACATGACAATCTTGCATTATCAGTTCACGCACAACATCAATGTTCTCTGGCACAAAGACCGTTTTTGGACTACCTACACGACCTTCTTCTTGGAGCGAGCGTCGGCTACGATTGAATTCACAGTGCTTTAGAATAATGCTTCATCGCCATTCAAATATTAAAGTTCATCGATGCACTCTTGTCGTGATAATCCACGTCGAAAGTTGTGAAAAATGATTGCACGAAAATGTTCACCAGTTAATTCCTTTTTTTGCCAAATTGATTTTTTTTTCAACTCACTGTAAACAACACAAATGATGGTCGTCCGTCAAAACGTTCTGAGTACGTTTAAGCTAAAAAATGTCAAACTTTCCAATGGAAATATCAGATGGCGCCAGGCAACACTAAGTGAAATATATATATATAGCAACCCTCGTACAGTATTCCATTTCTTAAAGGCTACGTACTATCTTACCTACCTAAAAAAATTATCAAGTTCCTTTTACATAAATTTACAAAAATTACGTTTCTTTCCTAATATAACAAAAAAAATATTTGAACCTCGCTACCATTACAAATATTTTAATCTCATTTTTTTGGATGCCTTAGTTTTAATAAGTTGGATATTGAATGACATTAAAACTGTAGAAATCGAACAAAAAATTGGACTTTGGGTAAAATTAAATTCTAGTAAAATTAAAATCCAGTAAAATTAAATTCTAAACCACCGTGTGGGCCCATGCATTTGGTATAGATGTTTTTACATGACTTATAGGCTGTTTCCACTACGGTCGCGTCCACGTCCGCGTGCAAAATTCAATGAACGCGCGTTAAAGCCAATACAAAAAAAAGACATAGGCAGTTAGATATGGGAAAAGGTCGCGTTCATATTCGACGCGTTTTCCGATAAGTCGCGTTTACTATAAATTAATTTTTTTTTGCAATCGAAACAGACTCATACCTACGAGGGCGGTTCGGAAAGTTCTTAGCCTATCAACGAAAGAGAATAGTTAGTTTTTCAAAAATATTTTTATTTTTCAATATAATCTCCTGAAACTTCAATACACTTAGTCCAACGCTTATCGCTATTCTACCCCTTGATTAAAATAGTTTTCCTCAAGGTCTTCAAAATTGTGGTTTACAACTGTAATTGCATCTTCATTGGAGGTAAAACGCTTGCCAGCAATGAATTTTTTTAGATTTGGGAACAGGTAAAAGTCACTGGGAGCTAAATCAGGAGTATAAGGTGGGTGCTCAAGCAACTCGTACTTTAATTCGTTAATTTTAGCCATTGTTAAAACACTCTTGTGCGCTGGTGCGTTGTCTTGATGAAAAAATATTTTTTTGTGTTGTAAGCCAGGACGTTTTTCTTGAATTTGTACATTTAATTGATCTAAAAGGTTGCAATAGTACTCTGAATTTATTGTTTTACCCTTTTGCGGATAGTCAATCAATAAAATACCTTTGAAGTCCCAAAAAACCGTTGCCATAACCTTAACAGCCGATTGAATTGTTTTTGCCTTCTTTGGGGCACTTCCTCCAGCTTCAGTCCATTGTTTGGATTGTTCTTTTGTCTCTGGAGTATAGTGGTGAATTCATGTCTCATCAACAGTTATGAGACGACGCTTAAAATCCATTTTATTTCGCTGAAAACGATCCAAACAAGCTTGAGAAATGTTCATTCTTATGCGTTTTTGGTCGACTGTTAACACGTGCGGCACCCATCTTGCAGAAAGCTTTTTCATCTGTAGTTCTTCATGCAAAATTAAATGGACTCGATCATTTGAGATGCCCATGATATTAGCTATTTCACGCACTTTTATTCGTCGACCATTTAATACCATATCATGCACTTTGGCTACAATTTCTGTTGTTGTTGCTGTTTTTGGACGTCCACTACGTGGTCCATCTTCAATGCTTGTACGACCACGTTTAAATTCAGCAACCCAATTTTTTACTGTTGCATATGAAGGAGCACTTTCACCTAACACATTCACCATATCATACAATCCCACGACAGCCGGTTCTATGGACCGGATTGACCCGAAGCAGCAAATCTTCGGCCAAGGGCTGTCACCCCGGCACACAGTTGCCGCTACAACAACAACAACAACCATATCATTATGAATTTCTTGTCCCGATAAACCTTTTTTTATGTAAATATTTAATGACACCTAATTTTTCCATTTTAAAAAAACCGCGGATGCGTCTTTTGTGAAGGAGTTGCCAGATCGAAACAAAATTTAACATGTGCTCATAGCAGAGATGGAAGTTTCCAAAACACTTAACTTTTTTCTGTTTATACCGCGCTTTTTGTGCTAGGCTAAGAAGTTTCCGATTCGCCCTCGTATTAATGACAACACCGCAAATTGCACATACCTATTAAAACAGCTGTTTATCAGCATAAACATAAACAGCCACAGCCAAAGTGCAAAAAACAGGAGGTATCTGATAGGAAGTCTGCTGGCAGATACTTAGGTGCCAGCTGGACGATGACTTTATTTCAGAATTCATGCAGTATTTTGCACACCATCGATTTTGAAATACCAAATAGCCTTTTTAACTGTTCGGTATTCCGCTGAGGAGCGTGTAAAGGGACACAGCGATCCGCTTTTCTAAAGGGATAGCGAGCCGAAACGAGGTGTCCTTCTTGGTCAGTGCTGGCAGGTGTACCAAAATGTTAAACACACTTCTCTCCACACGGACAGTTTCTTTGAACATCTCGTCCGAATTCAGAGGCACGTCTCTCTGCCAAAAGGTACCATAAAAGTTAAGAAGATTAACTTGAAAACAAAATATTTTTTCCTCACTTATAAATGACCAGACGCTTCGTGCATTGTGCATTGCTACTGCACATTTCCATTAGGCGCAATACCATTTGATCCTCATTTTCCACTGCGGTTAGCAAAAAATATCATTTAACTCCATGATAATGTCACAACACAAAAATATTAAACTTATCGCGCCGCAAAAAAAAAAACAAATAAACAACAGCTGTTTGAACGCAAACGTGGACTCACAACACAATGGCAATACCATTACAAATTTTCGATAAATCGTTGACGCGAACGTGGACGCGACCGTAGTGGAAACAGCCTATTAGAGAGTAAACTGTGATTCGTAAAGTCGCTAGCATTGACATTTATTAGTCGCCAGCACTATTTGCATATGTAAGTTTTTAGTTGTCATTGACAAACCTTTTTAAAGATTTAATGCTCTAATTCAATATAGTTTTGCTAGGTTATTTAGTGAGATAGTCTATTTGCCATTAGATAAGGTTCTCATATTTAATTTGAATTTCAACTGAAATCTTTTCTTTTAAATTTGTTTTGACTTTAGAACCCTTAAGCATCATGAATGGTTTTTACTACTCAATGTGCTTCTTAACCAAAAGATGTATTCCAAAATGTTAACAAATTGAGCTACTGTTGTTAATTTCAGCAAAAACAAAAAACAAATAATGTAACCACAAGACAAGAAATACAAACTCATATCAGGGTTTAAAATGTCAACATTTCATTCGAATGTAAATGGCAGAATGGTGAAATGGGAAATGGAAAATGTAAATATAACATCCATTAAAATGAAATTTCAACAAATCTTAATGTGCTCGTTCGTGTTGCGACGACGACAGCAGAACCAAACACAAAATATTGTGCTGCAAATGCACAGCACCAAAATACACCGAAATTTAATTAATGAAACAATATATGCTCGTTAAAAATTTACATAAATATAAATGAGGAGCCACACAGCGCACATCCATATGATGTCCCACACATCCCGTACATGTTCACATCCCACTCCCTCTCTCTCTGATTTGGTTTCCATGGCATACGAAAATATTAATTACATTTAAGCCATGTACGCTGAGTCTGAACCAACCAACCAACCAGTCACTATCATTATGGAGTTTTTGAAGCAGCAGCTGAAAAACAAGTTAACAACCGCTGAAAAACAAACAGTATAATTGTAAACAAATCCTTAAAATTTTAAATTTTTTTAAATTTACAAAAAAAATTGAAGAGGAAACTAATAAAAACTTCCTAAAGTTCGGTCAGGCTGAACCATCTATACCCTCCACCTTATATAAAGTGAAAAAAACAAATGGTACGTTTTTTGGGCCCCTTTGGCCCATGAGTTCATCCCTAATATCAGCCAAAACTCTAAAATTACTCTATAATTAGATCCGCAGCAAAATGTGCTTTAACTTGAGTTAAGGGTACTCAAGTCAATATTTTTTTTTTTAATTTATTTTTATTATTCCAAGAAATGTTTACAATGGTAAGTGGCCTCCGCGCCCTTAAGGCATTATAGAGGCTAGTCGACAACAGTAAGGCAATAATAAAATAATATCCAAAAAATAAATAAATTCAAAGTTATAATGTTTATATATAAAAAAAATATTATAAAAACGTTATTTTAAATTAGTTATACGAAATTAATGTCAGATAAGAAGCATTTCAATATTTTGCAATAAATATTCCTTAAGTTTACTTTTAAAAATCGATATTGCATTTATTTCCTTTAAAATTGACTACTTATTGTCCGTTTTGAACGTGTGGGACGTTTTTTGGGCCCTTTCGGCCCATGTGTTCTTGTCTAACCTCACCCAAAACTTCAGAATTACTTTTTAGTTAGATATTGCCTACCTATCACCAGTTTTGAAAGTGCGGGACGTGTTTTGGGCCACATCAGCCAAAAACTTCTGAAACTATGCCCTTTTTTTTTGGAGGTATTTAGTGAATCTAACTAGCAGCATAAATTTTAACCATTGTCTGTCTACCAAACATTATGATTTGTTAAACAAAAAATATTTTTTATACCGCGGTACCTTTAGTCCCTTAACCCTTATGTGCCTTTTGGGACATATGTGTCCCTCTGAATGTTTTTAGAGCCCTAAAATCTACAAGTTTTACTTTTAGTGGATCAAATCGATCGCAATTTAGTTTTTACGAGTTTAATTAATGGTGGAAGAACGTTTTTTCTAGGTTGGTAGTGTTGTCAGCTGTAAAGTCGTGGATCCTAAATATGAGGTTAAGTCGAATAAAAGGACCATTCCTTGAATTTTTAGTTCAGCTAGCAGAAGGTTTCATTGCCGTAGGACGTCAAACTGCGGTCTTCCGAAGAAGCCTTTCACATGGTGGTTACTAATCTAAAAAGAAGAGAATTTTTGGACAATCTGCGATTCACTTGCCATTCGAGGGAACTTTGAGAAGTCTGTGCACAGGTTGCCAAAAAAAAAAAGAAAATTGAAAAGCGCACTACAACTGAAGAATGTTAACTTTCTTTGTAAAAGGATTGTTGCGCATTTTATTTCATTAGTACGAGGGCGGTTCGGAAACTTCTTAGCCTAGCACAAAAAGCGCGGTATAAACAGAAAAAAGTTAAGTGTTTTGGAAACTTCCATCTCTTCTATGAACACATGTTCGATCTGGCAACTCCTTCATATAACGGGTGTTTTTTATTGAGGTATAGAACTTCGAATTGAAATAAAACACAAGAAAATCGTTTTAATGTCCATCAATTTGGCTTTATTGGAAGGATAATTTTATGCCATTAATGTTTAAATATGATTTCGAGCATGTGGCCGCCGCGGCTGGCTCGAATAAAGTCAATTCTACAGGTCCAATTTTCAACCACTATTTCGAGCATATGGGGCCGTATGTTGGCAATAACGCCACGAATGTTGGCTTCCAAGTCCCCTAACGTGTTTCTGGTTTGTTGGCGTAGACGAGCGACTTCACATATCCCCAAAGAAAATAATCCAATGGTCCATGTTAACCGATCCATGGTTAACCGAATTAATTGCTCTGATGGACGATTATGTCGACCATAAAATGGACGGAGCTTGCGGTGAACTTCGCGAACTGAACCATTACTTTCGAAATAAATTTGCACGATTTGCAAGCGTTGTTCTTTTGTCAACCTGTTCATGATGAAATGGCAAACCAAACTAAATATTAATCACTTGACAGCTGACAAAATGGCCGCCAGTTAAAAAAGTGATGCCAACTTAAAGTTCTATACCCCAATAAAAAACACCCTTTAGAAACAGGTGTACACAAAAGACGCATCCGCGATTTTTTTACAATGGAAAATAATGATCGTCGAATAAAAGTGCGTGAAATAGCTACTATCATGGGCATCTCAAATGATCGAGTCCATTTAATTTTGCATGAAGAACTACAGATGAAAAAGCTTTCTGCATGATGGGTGCCGGACTTGTTAACAGTCGACCAAAAACGCATAAGAATGAACATTTCTCAAGCTTGTTTGGATCGTTTTCAGCGAAATAAAATGGATTTTAAGCGTCGTTTCATAACTGTTGATGAGACATGGATCCACCACTATACTCCAGAGACAAAAGAACAATCCAAACAATGGACTGAAGCTGGCGGAAGTGCCCCAAAGAAGGCAAAAACAATTCAATCGGCTGGTAAGGTTATGGCAACGGTTTTTTGGGACTTCAAAGGTATTTTATTGATTGACTATCTGCAAAAGGGTAAAACAATAAATTCAGAGTACTATTGCAACCTTTTAGATCAATTAAATGTACAAATTCGAGAAAAACATCCTGGCTTACAACACAAACAAATAATTTTTCATCAAGACAACGCACCAGCGCACAAGAGTGTTTTAACAATGGCTAAAACCAACGAATTAAAGTACGAGCTACTTGACCACCCACCTTATTCTCCTGATTTAGCTCCCAGTGACTTTTACCTGTTCCCAAATCTAAAAAAAATCCTTGGTGGCAAGCGTTTTACCTCAAATGAAGATGCAATTACAGTTGTAAACCACTATTTTGAAGACGTTGAGGAAAACTATTTTAATCAAGGGATAGAATTGCTAGATAAGCGTTGGACTAAGTGTATTGAAGTTTCAGGAGATTATATTGAAAAATAAAAATATTTTTTAAAAACTAACTATTCTCCTTTATTGATAGGCTAAGAATTTTCCGAACCGCCCTCGTACGAGTAGTTTTTCAGTTTTTGTTTTTTATTTTGTTTTTTAAATGCATAAAATGAATTCCCTTAAATAAATAAATGTACATAACATTTAAAATTAAGAGATTTTTTTTTATATTTCATTTTGGGGTCTTATATGTCCCAACTCCCAATATTTTCCCAAGCAAAAAAAAATATTGTACGAGGGGTGCTATATATCTTTATGGCCTAATAATAGAAATGTAAATATTTATCATCAAAAATGGTTTTATTGTTTTTTAAAGTATTCCCCAGCATGATTAATGCACTTTTGCATGCGCTCAAACCAATTGTCGAAGCACTTTTTCCACTCCGAATGAGACAACTCCAAAACATGGTTTTTGAACGGGAATAAAAAGAAGTCATTTGGTCAGGGCTGTACGGCGGATGACCCATCAATTCGACGTTTTGGCCGGTCAAAAAGGCGCTGGTTTGAGCCCATGTGTTAGAGCTCACATTGTCTCCAGTTCGTTTTTTAAATTTATCAAAAAACTTAGGCAAACATATTGTGGTGTAGCACTCTGAATTGACTGTCCTACGTTGCTCAAGCCGAACAGTCGCCACATGACCAGTTTTGCCAAAGAAACATGCGACCATTTGCTTCGAACTGCTTCTTCCACGAACAACTTTTGCTGGATTTAGCTCGTCTTTGAAGAGCCACACGGTCGATTGCTGTTTTGTTTCGGGCTCATACGCATAGATCCATGATTCGTCACCTGTGACGATCTTATAAACGTATTTTGAAGCACCGCGATCGTATTATTACAAAATTTCTTTGCACAAATCGACACGAGACTTTTTTTCAGCGATTGTCAAAATGTGCGGGATCCAACGAAAACAAACCTTTTTTATGGCCAGATGTTCATGCAATATCGAATGTATGCTGGTGGAAGAAATGCCCAAGGATGCCTCTATCTCACGGTATATCATATGACGATCTTGCATTATCAGTTCATGCACGGCATCAATGTTCTCTGGCACAACGGCCGTTTTTGGACGACCTTCATGACCTTCCCGAGCGAGCGTCGGCCACCATTGAAGTCGTTAAACCAGTTTTCACAGTACTAAAGGATGGTGCTTCATCGCCATACAAATATTTAAGTTCATCGATGCACTCTTGTCGTGATAATCCACGTCAAAAGTTGTGAAAAATTAACGCACGAAAATGTTCACGAGCTAATTCCATTTTTTAGTCAAATTGATTTTTTCAAGTCACTTTAAACAACACAAATGATGGCCGTACGTCAAAACGTTCTGAGTACGTTTATGTTAAAAATGTCGAACTTTCTAATGGCAATATCAGGTAACGCCAGGCAAGACTGAGTGTTGCCTAAGCTAGAAATATATATACCAACTCTCGTATTTTTTATTTAAAAGCATAAAATAAATTTCAAAATTGAATAAAAATACATAAAATTTATTTAAAATTAAGAGATACTTTTTTTTATATATCATGTTGGGGGGTCTTATATGTCCTACCTTCCAATCACGTTCAGGACTAATGGGACATATATGTAAGACCCCCCCCCAAATATTTTCCCAAGCAAGAAAAGGTTATTGTATTAGTTTAAATGCATGACTCTATTAGAGTAACCCAATTTAATCTTGAAACTCATTGATTGCCTCCCGTACCAAAAAGGTTAAAGGAGAATTTTTGTCACCTGGGCCGATGTCGCCCATTTACAATCTCAAACAGCGTTTTACCATAAGTCTTTATCATACAAAATTTCAGAGTCCAAGGTTGATTCTTGCAACCGCTATCGTGCGTTCAACAGATACATGGACCTTACGCTTGTAAGGGCATGACAAGATCGTCTTAAAATTGTACGAGATCAATAACATAGGCACTGTTGGTCGAAAGAGTGGAGTGTGTGCGTGGTTTATAGTGGCTGACGGGAGATTTGTATTCGTCTGCCTTTCAGTTGCCATCATGCATTGGACACGTGAGGAGAGGTCATTTTGTGGTGAAGCGTATTTTTCAAATGCGCACTCGATCATTGCAGTGCAGCGTGCTTTTCGTTGACGATTCGCTGTTCCCTCACGCGGACGTGTTCCTGGACTGCAATCAATTGTAAATTGGGTAACTTTATTGAGAAAAGCAGGGAATGTGTCATGTGTACGAAAGGGACCTGAGAGAAGGATTACAACACCACAAAACATCGAGAGAGTTGGAGCAGCAGTACTGCAATCTCCGAAACGCTCTGCTCGGAAGCAATAACTTGCTGTTGGCATTTCTAGAAGTTCACTCCACCGGATTTTTCATGACGAACTGATTTTCACCCGTATAAAATGTGAGTGGTCCAAGAATTTTCAGCATGGGACTATTTGACACGACAGACCTCTTGGTAAGACATTCTTGCAACTGTATCCCTTAACGCAATTGTGTTCTTTTCTGATGAGGCTCATTTTCACCTCAGTGGGTGTGTAAACAAACAAAATATGCGGTACTGGAGTGAAACAAACCTTAGAGAACTTCACCGGCGACCACTGCATTTGGGCCACGTCACTGTGTGGTGCACCATATCACGAGTAGCCATCATTGGTCCTTACTTTTTCCAGGATAACCGTCTTGCCGTAACTGTGAACTCCGAACGATACTTGACTATGATACAGGATTTCTCTCAGCCGGCTTTTGAGGCAATGCAATTAGAGGATACATGGTTCCAACAGGATGGTGCCACTGCACACACAGCGAGGTTTACCATGAATTGTTTGAGGCAAATGTTTCCTGGACGGCTTATCTCTTTGAGGGGTGATGTGAACTGGCCGGCACGCTCACCAGACTTAGCCCCGTGCGATTTTCCTTTGGGGTTACCTGAAGTCGAAGGTGTATATCAACCGCCCCAACACCTTGGAAGGCCTAATTAACAATATTGAGGCTGAAATTGGAAGAATACCAGTCGACATGCTTGTTAGAGTTCATGAAAACTTCAGAAAACGTATGCAGCAGTGAAGGTCAACATTTGCCAGATACACTAGTCAAATCCATGTAATTTTAAAATTCCCCTACTGTTCAATATATGTGACAGCGCATAGAGAAAGGGACCTTAGGGTAAAAAAATCAATTTTAATTTTTTTTCTTTTTTTGATGTGGACAACATCTGAGCATCGAATGAGACCGATCCCATGCCCCAAAAGTGTTCCCTCCCAGAGATATGCGCGTTTTATGAAAGTGAAGTCGACGATTCTAAGCGCAAATAGAAAGGGACCTTATCTTTAAAATGGCTCTCCTAAACAAAACTTTTCATCAATTTTTAACTTTTTTTTTGATGTGGACAACATCTGAGCATCGAATGAGACCGATCCCATGCCCCAAAAGTGTTTCCTCCCAGAGATATACGCGTTTTATGAAAGTGAAGTCGACGATTCTAAGCGCAAATAGAAAGGGACCTAATCCTTAAAATGGCTTTCCTGAACAAAACTGGTTTTTAACCTTAGGTCCCATTCTATTTTGCGCGCCACATATGTGAACTATAAAATAAATTTTTCTAAGGTTCATAATTTTTTTATTTCATTCCAAAAAGAAACAAATTACTGCGCTCCACCCTTTACTTAATGCGCCCCGATCAATATTTCGCTCTGTGGCCAACGGAATGACAAATTTAATATACCACCCCATCATCCAACCTTCGTGGGAGGATATAAAACGGACACAAAATGACCCGTTGGGAAGTGGCGTTGTTGAACCGCATTAACACTTTGAGCCGCTGAAATTAAAAATTAAAAATAATGCCCGCAAAGTCAATTTCAAAATTATAGCCTCCATAAAGCATAAAGTTAAATAGATTTTAAATATTTTATTTATTATTTAGTATTTATTTTATAATAATCCTCCTCCTCAACTCCTGCTGTCCACTGTCCTGTTGTTCTAAAGGCCTATGTTTGCATTTAATTTAATATCATAATTCACATATAATATTGGCAGGATGGAAGGAAGCGGGAGGACTTGTGCATGACTGCATGGTTAGACAGATAGGAAGGGGGTGTTGGGGGATGACAGGTCGGGGGACAAGTTTGGGCTAGCAGCAGCCCATTAATTAAATGTGATATCCCAGAGAGATATGGATGCATTTAATTAAATTTACACACAGATTCGTACAAATGTGCAATATGCATGTATCTCTGATATCGTGATTATAATAAATATGCACATAATGAATTTATTGACATTTGAAAAGCACCAGGGTGTCCCGGCAAAAAGTTTGAATGGCAAAACAAGAATGAGCTAATAAGGCGACAGACTGAAAAACATAGCTGGAAGAGGTGAGGCTAACTGCTACCAATAATCAAATTCAATCCTCCATCATAGGATAATAGGTATATTCACTTTGTCATTCTGTTTGCAACACCACGATATATTGATCGGAGACTCTATATAGTATATCTGAATCGCGGTAAAACTCTAAGATGATCTGGTCATGTCCCTTTGCGTGTCTGCGGAATGCAAACTACAGGTCGATTGAAGCTTGTTGGGTAAAATTTTACAGAAACTGTGTAGATAGTCTGAAACGGTTGGTATTGAAAATGGGTCAGATCGGTTAAGAGGTAACAATTTCCCTCTCATATAGACTGGGTTAGCCTATGGAAAAATCAACAAATCAAAATCAAGGAGCTCTACGCTCCTGGTCGGCCCAATCTTAAGAATAGCTTCATCTTTGTTTACGTAAGGAAATGTTATTGTTTTTACATCCTTCACCGTAGGATGAAGTGTATACTATATTCTACGTTTCTTGAAATATTGCACGGAGACCCTAGAAAGTATATTCATTAGGGTGGGTCGATTTAGCAAATGTACCATATATTTTTCGAAATCTTTTGGCATGAGGAAAAAATTTCACTACGACATTAGGGTGGGTCGATTTAGCAATTGTACCATATATTTTTCAATATCTTTTGGCATGAGGAAAAAATTTCACTACGACATATCAGAAAAATCCGCTCTGAGTCGCCTAAATTTAATTTTTCTTTACTTTTTTCCAACCTTTATTTTTAAGGTATTTTTTTTAGTAGGTAACTAAAAATTTTTGTTTTGTTCACATTTATTCGTCCTTACATCATTGCGAGGGCACATCAATAATTCCATGACTATTCAAATAAAACATAGTTTTTTTTGCAAAAAAAAAAAATGATTAAACATAATCTCCTTTTATAGCTCAATACTCTTAGTCAAAGGATTCTCCAATTTTTCTATCCCTTTTAAAAAAATAGGATTTTTCGAGGTTTATAATATAGCCATTTGTTTGTTCAATACTTTCATCGTTGAGGCTGAATCTCTTTCCACCGAGCCATTTCTTTAGGTATGGAAATATGATATCGTCACTAGGGACTAAATCCGGTGAATATGGCAGATGACGTACCAATTCCGCACCCAATTCACGCAATTTTGCCATTGCGACTGCACATGTGTGCACCCGTGCATTATCTTGATGAAAAACATATTTTTTGTTTGGATATATGATGGGATGGTATTTTTTTAATTCTCCTTAAATCGGTCCAATAAGTTGGCATAAGATTCGCCGTTTTTTAGTTTTTCCTTTTTGAAGGTAATCGATGTGGTTTATCCCGCGTGCATCCCAAAAAACTGTTGCCATCCGACAAAGTAACCTTGGCCTTCTTCGGAGCAGGTTCACCTGGAGAAACCCATTGTTTCGACTGCTGCTTGGTCCCCCGGAGTGTTGTAATGATCAGTTACAAAACGCCGCAAAAACGCTTTCGAATGGCGGTTAAACAACTCCAAACAATCCTTTAAAGTTGTCACACGATTACGCTTATTGTCAATTGAGAGCAAACGCGGCACCCATCTTGCAGACAGCTTTCTTAAACCCAACTGTTCGTGTAAAATCGAAACCACACTGCCATATGAAATTCGTGTGGCATGGTTAGACAATGGATGGTTAGACAGATAGGAAGGGGGTGTTGGGGGATGACAGGCCGGAGGACAAGTTTGGGCTAGCAGCAGCCCATTATAGTCAATTGAGAGCAAACGCGGCACCCATCTTGCAGACAGCTTTCTTAAACCCAACTGATCGTATAAAATCGAAACCACACTGCCGTCTGAAATTCGTGTGGCATAAACAATCTCGCGCACTTTTACTCTGCCATCGGTCAACACAATATTGTAGATTTTTTTTAACATTTTCGGATGAATTGACCTCAATTGGTCGTACAGAACGTTCAGCGTCATTTGTACTTGTGCGACCTTAACGAAATTCAGTAAACCACTCTTTGCAGAGTACCCATAGTATTTATAGAGCTTTTCCTTGGTTTGATTGAGGGTTTTTTCCGCAACAATTCTACGAGGTTGTACGAGGGCTGCTATATATCTATTTCTGGCCTAATAATAAAAATGCCAATATTTAGCATCAAAAATGTTTTTTTAGCTTTTCAACGAATTCTCCAGCATGATTTAAATACTTTTGCATGCGCTCAAACCAATTGTCGAAGCACTTTTTCCACTCCGATTCGGACGCCTCCAGAACATGGTTTTTGAACGCTTCAACAGCATCTTCTGGCGACGAAAATCGCTGACCACGCAGTTTTTCTTGATATGCGGGAATAAAAAGAGGTCATTGGATGCCAAGTCAGGACTGTGCGACGGATAGCCCATCAATTCGACGTTGTGAAAAAGGCGCTGGTTTGAGCCGATGTGTGAGAGCTCGCATTGTCGTAACGCACAATGATTCGGCTTCTTTTGTTCGTTTTCGAATTTCTCCAAAGACTTCAGGCAAACAAATTGTGGTGTACCACTCAGAAATGACCGTCCTACGTTGCTTAAGCGAAACAGTCGCCAGTTTTGCCGAAGAAACAGGCGACCATTTGCTTCGAAGTGCTTCTCCCACAAACAACTTTCGTTGGATTTGGCTCGTCTTCAAAGATCCACACGGCCTATTGCTGTTTTGTTTCGGGCTCATACGCATAGATCCATGATTCGTCACCTGTGACGATCTTATAAATGTCTTTTAAAGCACCGCGATCGTATTTTTCTAAAGTTTCTTTGCACCAATCGACACGAGCCTTTTTTTGAGCGATTGTCAAATTTTGCGGGATCCAACGAGAACAAACCTTTTTTACGGACAGGTGTTTATGCAATATCGAAAGTACGTATGATGGTGGAAGAAATGCCCACGAATGCCTCTATCTCACGGTATGTCACATGACGATCTTGCATTATCAATTCACGCACGGCATCAGTGTTCTCTGGCACAACGGCCTTTTTGGGACGACCTTCGTCTTTGAGCGAGTGTCGGCCACGATTGAATTCATTGAACCAGTTTTTCAGAGTGCTATGGGATGGTGCTATGGTGCTTCATGGCAATACAAAATCGATGCACTCTTGTCGTGATAATCCACATCGAAAGTTGTGAAAAAGGTTCGCAGTTTTATAATGTTCACGAGTTAATTCCATTTTTTTTGCCAAATTGATTTTTTCAAGTCACTGTAAACAACAAAAATGATAGTCATACGTCAAATCTTTCAGAGTACGTTTATGCTAACAAATGCCAAACTTTCCAATGGAAATTTCAGATGGCGTCAGGTGGAAATATATACTTATATAGCTAGATTAGGCGTATTTCACTAACAGATTTAGCGCATATTGTAAATTGGTCACAATATCAAGACCTAACCTATGTGAGAAGAAAATACCAACGTCTCCTGCATACGCGGCATATTTGCATGTTGTCAGCAGGGGAAAATCAGACTTGAATATGTTAAATAAGATTGGTCCTAACACCGTACCTTGGGGGACTTCACGTGGTATTTCTTTGGACTCAGATAATTCTTTGTCTACAAGTACACGGAATGTTTTGGCCGTCAAGTGACTTTTAATAATCTTTATTAAGATGGGTGGAAATTTATATTTGATCATTTGAAAAACTATTCCATCGTGTCAAATGGGGTCAAAAGCCTTACCTAGTTCAAGTAGTTCTAGAGCGCATAAAAAATTTAAGCAATTTGAAGTTAACTTTGTTTTTTTTTTATACCCAAAAGTCGATTAATCTATTAGTCGAAAACCGACATAGAATCCTAGGGAGCTAATCCGATTTTCTATGTCCTAGGTTCAAAGAACATCCTTTTGCCAAATGCCATCAAGATCGGACTTTTAGTTTATGGCGACCTAAAGTTTAACTTCGAGCTTAAAATGGAAGACAGTCTGCTTTTGATGGATCAGAAAGTTTGTGATTCGGAGTCGATCAGTACGCTTAAAGGTTAAATGTAAGTGTAGCTCAATTAGTTTTAATATAAGTACAAGGGCGACCGCAAAACTAACTGGCCTGGCACCTTTTCTGTTTTACTAGCAACTTTTTTTTTTGTTTTGTTTTTTAAAAGCAATCTTTTATAAGCCATCGGTCAAAATTTCCGAAATATTTAATGATTATTTTCTTTGTTACAGGTAATTGAAGTAAACAAGTTTTATAATTTTTGAAAAATGGAAAATAAAGAGTTTCGTGCGGTAATTAAACACTTTTATATGAAAGGTTATACGCCACAATTAATCAAAGATGAATTGGATTCTGTTCATGGTGATAATGCACCATCATACTCCACCGTGAAATCCTGGGTTCAACAATTTAAAATGGGTCGTGTAAGTACGGAAGATGAACAACGCTCTGGAAGGCCGAAAACTGCTACTTCTATTGAAAACATTAGAAAAATATTTAATGAAGTGACTTAAGATAGACGAATAAAGCTCAGAGAACTTGCTGATATTGTTAAAATACACGAAAAACAAGTTTGGAGTATTTTTCATCATGAACTCCACATGAAAAGGCTATCCGCAAGATGGGTGCCGCGTTTGTTGACTTTGCCCCAAAAAATCGTCCGTTGGACCAATTCCGAGGAGCTTTTAGCGATTTATTAGCGTATGCCAATAGAGCTCTTGCGCCGATTCATAACTGTTGATGAAACATGGATCCATCACTACATCCCAGAATGCAAAGAACAGTCAAAACAATGGATAGAAGCTGGTAAAAGTGGTCCCAAGAAGGCGAAAACTGTTAAGTCAGCAGGAAAAGTAATGGCCACAGTATTTTGGGATGCAAGGGCTATAATATTTATTGATTATCTTGAGAAAGGAAAAACTATAAATAGTGAATATTATTGTGCATTATTGGATCGGTTGAGTGAAGAAATCAAGATAAAACGACCGCATTTAGAAAAAAAGGTTCTTTTTCATCAAGATAATGCTCCTTCACACCCTGAATTTTTAACTCTACAAAAACTGGCCGAATTACGATTTGAAATTGCTCCGCATCCACCATATAGTCCAGATTTAGCTCCTTCTGATTATTTCTTGTTTCCAAATTTAAAAAAAAATTCTCGGTGGCAAAACATTTTCGTCCAATAGCGAGGTTATTGCTGAAACTGAGGCATATTTTGAAGGTCTTGAAAAGTCTTATTTTTCGGATGAAATTAAAAAAACTTGAAAAACGTTTGATGAAGTGTATTGAAATGGAAGAAGATTATGTTGAAAAATAAATAATAATAATTCCAAAAAAACGTTTCTTTTTATGTTAGGCCAGTTACTTTTGCGGTCGCCCTCGTAGCTACTAACATTTGCCATTGAACTAACTAATAAAACCTTTTAACACAAAGGGGTGCAGAATATAAAATACATATCGACCAGTGATTTTGTATTTCCATTTATTTTTCGGGACACTCTAATACACACTCTCACATATTGTGCAATATATTTAAATAAGTACACACTTACTAGTATATCATTAAATAAAAGTGTTGCAAATAATGCACAATAACGAAAAAAATCTTTAATGTTTTAATATTTATGAAGCTCTTGTTATTAAATTATATTAAACGCACACCCTCGCACAGAACCGTTTATAATTTATAAATATTTGATACATTTCCAAGCCATATTAAAGTGGAGTAAAGGCCGACCGATGACAGGAGCCAACTTATATACACTGCAATTATGCAAGCGAAAATCTCAAAATGTTTTAATTTTTGTCAGTCAAAGACAAGAGTTTCATATTTTTTTGTAAAACAATTTAAAGTTTTTTTAAATGTTTTATATTTTTATAAATATGTTATCTTATAAGGAATTAAAAGTACCGCACATTGGGGCATTCTAAATATGTTGTTCGAGGCCCTCCGCAGGGAGTTAAGCGTAAATAAAGAAGAAGACATATTTTGTTGGAACTGCAGTTTCATTTTTTCGAGTGTTTTATTTCAAGCATAAGCAGAGAATAATTCTACATCCTAAATTTATAATTAATTATAATTTATAAGGAAAATAATTCATCAATTCTTAAAAAAGATTTCCTTAAAATTCAAACAGCCTTAAAGAAATCCCTAAACTAGTTCCAAAGTCTAGGACACCTTAATAGGTGTAATGTAGGGTGCTTTATTACACCTAATTGTTGCACTATATGGAAGACGTCCAGTCTGTTGCATAAGTGTAAAACTACCATAAACTAATTATGATTTTGAGAAACCAAGTGTGTTTGTGTGTTATTAAACTCACATGTATGTGTGTATGTATATATGTATGAATGTATGTATGTGTGTACTTGTATGGGATTATGTAAAGGTTATATCAGCTCTTAAAATATCGTATACATTACGGTTAAATGACCCAATTACAAGATTAACTATTCCAAAGGGAAATTAAGTTACAAGCTCGCACACACACACACACACACACCATAGTCGTACTGGCAATTTATGTGGTATTAATAAAAATGAAGACCTACATGCAAATATAAGAGTGGGTCAGTATTTAAGAAAAACGTAGTCAACGATGCTCTTTTTACAACACACACAACACTCGATGTGGAGTCTCTTTAGAGGTGGCAAGTGTGAGTTGTATTTTCGTGGGCAATTGTGTGAAGAAAACTTGAAAAGTAAAGTTTACAACAGTAGTTCTCATCCGTTTGAGGAGAGTCTGGCCTTATAGAGTTCGGTTTTACTTTCAACAATTGCAGAAAAGCTTTTTGAAGAGGGTTGCCACGGATCCGAAATCATGATAAAAGTAGTGTGCAGCCACGAAAATCAATGTCACTTTCTCATTTTGTTAAAAAACTTTTCTTCTATTAAAATATAGAAGCAAGAGGTCTTGAGCCCTGTTCAATGTGAAAACATATTCTGTAAAAACCAGCCATTAAAGTTTAGCCGAGCTGTTTTTAAAAAGTAGCGTCCGTCGGTGCCTTTTTCTATCTACCAACAACAACCATAATTTAATTTGTTTTTCTTCGACCCACTTCAATGTGCATACATAATTATGTTCATTGAACGTACTAGGTAAATATATTGACTGTTTGGCAAAGACAACATTCACACAGTGGGAGTTGTTGCCAAAAAAAAGCTCTGCGGTTTTTAACTCTGCATATTTATGACATTTCGAAAAGTTTTTTAATTTTATCTAGAGCTCCTAAATAAAGGAGCTGACGGTAGTTTCAGTTGAAGTAGCGGTGTAACAAAACTAAGCCTTAACTGGTCAAGCGTCAAAGTATCTTTGTGAATAGGCCCATCTAAAAGGGCTAAAATAAATCTTTAAGGGGCACATGAGTTCAAAGTTTTTGATATTCTATTTAGTCTACAACCCTTATATAACCCCTTAACTAAGTACCAAAAAGGTTACAACATCTTATTTTTCTTAAAGAGACAAGTGCTATAGGGCGTTTCCTTTAAATAAATTTACACTTTTTGTGAACAAATGACTTAGTTCAGTATTGTTTATGTAGTATCGAGGTGGAGGAAACGCGCCATTTGGACTGGGTGCGTCTAAAGAGCGCCCTTGTGGTTCCTGATGACAGGCGGAATAAACGTCAATAGCCTTAGCATCAAGTCGCGGGCAAAATGAATTGAGGCACATATCAGTTGAGCCAAAAGGACCCTGGTCTGCCGAGGTAGCGTCTTCTCATCTGTTGTAAGTTCCGGAGGATGTTTCTCTAGCACTGCTGCTTTGACTTCATCAGCGTAAATAGCGTTCCGAAATGCCTGATAGTTTCGATGAACTTATGTATCTCTCTTGTACCGATGGATCTCTCTAGATCATGGATTTCTTACCTGATCTGCCTGGGCGGAGGCATCCTGTCCAAGAGATGGTGGTTAGGATGACTTCGCAAAGACACCCAAGCAGGTATTGCTTGGACAACCAGAAATTGTGTCTGCGCACGGTAAGGACCTTCGTCTCCTCGTGTAGATGGTCCTCAAAAGACATAAGGAGACACCCTGTTGATGTTCTCACGGTGGAATTTTGGCAAGTCTGAATTCTCTACCACTGCTTCGTTGTTGTTGGTGTTGTAACAACAATATATTTAGTTTGAAGTCTTGTTCGTCTATGGGGGATCTGCTTCGATATTCAGGTGGAGGAAATGCGCCATTTGAACTGGATGCGTCCACAGAGACCTGGGGGTCAGCTGAATGGACTTGGCCGGACAATTGAAGAGGTGAAGCACGTCATGTGGTCCCTGATGGCAGGCGGGACAGATATCCAGATCAATTTGTGCCCAATAAGAATTGAGGCTGCACCATCCAGATCTCAGCTGAGCCAGAAAAAAGCGCGTCTGCCGAGGTAGCACCTTGTCCTCAGGTGAAATCTCCGGGAGATGCTCCCCTAGCACTATATTCACACGGCAGCTGGGTACTGCTGCTGCGACTTCATCGGCGTGAATGTTGTTCAGACCTGCCTGATAATTTCGATGATCTAAAGGTTCTCTCTTGTACCGCTGGACCTCTTTAGATCATGAAGATCGTACCTGATCTACCTGGGCGGAGGCATCCTGTTCAAGAGATGGTGGTTAGGATAACTGCTGCGAAAAAACCCAAGCAGGTATTGCTTGGGCAACAAGAAATTGTGTCTGCGAACGGCAAGAACCTTCGTCTCCTCGTGTTGACGGTCCTCAAAAGACATATGAAGACACCCTGTTGATGTTCTCAGGGTGGAATTTTGGCAAGTCTGAATTCTCTACCACTGCTTCGTTGTTGTTGGTGTTGTAACAACAATATATTTAGTTTGAAGTCTTGTTCGTCTATGGGGGATCTGCTTCGATATTCAGGTGGAGGAAACGCGCCATTTGAAATGGATGCGTCCACAGAAACCTGGGGGTCAGCTGAATGGGCTTGGCCGGACAATTGAAGAGGTGAAGCACGTCATGTGGTCCCTGATGGCAGGCGGGACGTCCGGAAGCTTAGCATTAATTTGTGCCCAATAAGAATTGAGGCTGCACCATCCAGATCTCAGCTGAGCCAGAAAAACGCGCGTCTGCCGAGATAGCACCTTGTCCTCAGGTGAAATCTCCGGAGGATGCTCCCCTAGCACTATATTCACACGGCAGCTGGGTACTGCTGCTGCGACTTCATCGGCGTGAATGTTGTTCAGACCTGCCTGATAATTTCGATGATCTAAAGGTTCTCTCTTGTACCGCTGGACCTCTCTAGATCATGAAGATCGTACCTGATCTGTCTGGGCGGAGGCATCCTGTCCAAGAGATGGTGGTTAGGATGACTGCTGTGTCTGCGCATGGTAAGGACCTTGATCTCCTCGTGTAGAAGGTCCTCAAAAGACATAAGAGGACACCCTGTTGATATTCTCAGAGCGGCATTTTGGCAAGTCTGGATTTTCTTCCACTTTGTCGTACGTTCACGTTCGCCGACCACACCGATGCTGCGTAGTTCGCTACAGACCGTCCTATCGCTTTGTACGAGACCAACAAGGTTTCTTTGTCGGTCGGCTCCCCAAGTACTGCCGGCTATTGACTTGAGGACATTGTTTCTACTTTAAAGGTTATCGCTGTAGCATGTGCAGAGGATCGAAAAAAGGCTGTCCAATGTGCCTCCAAGGATTTTGGGGTAGATGGTAGTCGGGATGTTGACGTCATCGACTGTCACCTTGAGTGACAATCGCACCTCTGCGGTCCATGCAGTAAACAGTGTAGTTGATGATTTAAAGGCGGATATTTTCATATTCCTCTCAATGAAGAAGCGTGCTAAACCAGTGAGGCAATGGGTGTGTTTCTCTCATATGTCATCCACTTTAGGTCCTGACGTCAGAATTGTGCAATGATCAGCGTACGACTCGATTTTAACGCCATACTAAGATCTCCACAACCATATTATGATCCCTACAACCATAGTATGTTTCACAAACAACAATTATATAATCCCCAAAACCATAGTATGATTCAAACGTAACCATGTTATGATCCTTACAATCACAGTATGATCACACATAAATATACTATGAACCCCAATATTATTTATTAGAATTGGGCTAAGTTGTCAACAATAGATTTGAATTATGTAAATTATTTAAAAATACATTAAATTCAAAATAGTAGAAGCGTTTTATTTAACAGTAGAAAAAATCAGTTTATAAAAACGTAAGCGTTTTTATTAAAAATATTTCAGTCAAACAAAGCCAAAGCAGTTTGTTAGAAAAATTTTAATTTCCATATAAAAGTAATATTATTGTTAACATTAAACCCAAAAACAATACTTTTGTCGCACCAACCATAGTTATATTGTTGCTACAACCATATTTTCATTATTAAATTTGGCATTTTAAATGGGGAAAAAATGCAATCATACAGTATGATTGCCGTAATCACATTATTGTTAACATAAAACCCAAAAAACAATACTTTTGTCGCACCAACCATAATTATATTGTTGCTACAACCATATCTTCATTATTAAATTTGACAATACTACTATTGTTACATTTCAACAATATTAATGTTGCGGCAATCACACTATAGTCAAAATTAAATTCAGTAAACAATACTATGGTTGCGACGAACATACTTTTATTGCGGAGAACATATTGTTATTGCGGTGACCATATAATAACTATGTTTTTTCTCTGCTTGTGCAATGTCCTCGAACAGAGTGGCATGATTGACCGTGTTGAAGGCTTTTGTAAGTTCAAGAGCCATGAGGACCGTCCTGTCGTTGGGCTTTCTCCGGTTAAGGCCTTAACTTATACGTGTAGTGATTGCATTTAAAGCAGTAATTGTGCTGTGCTTCTGCGGAATCCATGCTGATGATCAGCACATGGAAGGTGTTCGAGCAGTTTTGGAAGGAGCATAGCTTCCTGAGTCTTTGCTACTGACGAAAGCAAGGATAGGCCTGTACGATCCCCTGCTTGGGTCTTTGCCTGGCTTCAATAGCGGCATTACTCTGCCCCTTTTCCATGCATCGAAAACTAAGTCAGTGTCTAATGACTGATTAAGAACTTTGGTCATGTACTTTGCGGCGTACCCGCCGGGAGCAAAGTGCTCCCGTAAGTGCTTCAACATCAGCAAGAAATTATGTAAGGTTCCGTCCGTACCCAACGCCTTTGATGACTGCGCTGTGGATGACGTGGGCTTACAAAATAACCTGTCATTAGTGGGTCTTCAGGTGAAATGTCGTGATGCTCAAAATAGTTTTTGGGCCTCGCCCAAAAGAAAAAAAAGTCTAAAACCCCCGAAATCGACATAAGTATTGCCAGCAAGACCCTAAAAGTTTGCCATTTGGTGGCCCTCTTAAAACATTCATTTTTTGTGTTTTACAAATTTTTAATTTTCGCTAATTCACAAAGTAGGCTTGGTTTTTCAATTATAAAAAGATCCGAAGACCAAAGTCGAGCGACTATTTTAAAGAAAATTTTGAATTTTCGCTAACTTAGAAAGGAATTTTGGCTAACATTTAAAAAATGCAATCCAGGCTAATTTTTTTCTAATGTAGAATGTGGATGGCTTTGTGAAATTTTTGACAATAGAATCGAATCACATCCACTTTTTCAGGCTTGTACAAAAATTGCATCAGAAGCCCAATCTTATAGCACACATAGAGAAAAAATAGACGGAAATCGGTTGGAACTTTAAATATTCCAAATTTTTATAATCGTAATGGATATTGGGTTCGATGAAATTCAGAAGAGGTATTAAGTTGCCACAACTGGTGGTTGCAAAAATGTTGTTGTTGTAACAAACTGAGGATAAAAATTTGAATAGCTTATATAATATACAAAATGGAAATTTTTTTTTCGCTAAGTATAAAAAATATTTTCCCTTAAATGACCCCCGTTTACATCTTTCAAAATTTGTGACTGCAGCGTTCAAAATTGTCTATCATAAACCGATACCGCTCTCTATTTACGGCTACAGCACTCCATTTTCGTTCTCAAAGATGAAAGGCCCAATGATATTTGCAGATGTGATCTCACACCATACTGTACACCTAATGGGGTGCAATTGGCGTTGATGAATGGCTCTTGGGTTTTTAGAACCCCAGAACCAACAGTTCTGCTTATTGAGCTACATCACTTATGCGTTTGCGTTAAAATAATAGATCGCTGATTTAAATAATAAAATTCTATTCTGGTTCTTCGTTCAGTTGTGTTATTTATATAATCTGAAAAAAAATATATAAACGAAAAAGTTATTGAATTTTTAAACTTTTGGCCCACCCTGTATTTGCCCAAATTTGTGCGAGTGCTGACGTTTTTTCAATTCTATAGATTATGAAAAAACAATTATCTATATTGACGACAAAAATATACTATCGATAGTGCAATCCATAGTTCAACAGCTCTAGAGCTGACACTTTTTATACCAACCACAGAAGAGTTGACAGTATAATAAATTTGTCATTCCGTTGGCAACACCAGAAAATATTGATCATAGACTCCATTAGGTATATATATTATTGATCGAAGTAAACTTCTAACGCGATCTAGACATGTCCGTCCGTCCGTGTGTCTATTCGTCCATACGTGTATCTGTTAGAAGCACGATAGAGGTGAAACAAATCAACGCTGTTTAGGGTAAATGAAATAGGCCAACGGGGAAAAAAGTTTCCCCTATAGGACTAAAGTACACTTCCTTGAGTATTTGCTTAACAAATCATATTTTATTCTGGACGCCGAATGGTTAAAATGGTTAGATGGGACGCACTATATACCGTAAAAATGACATAGTTGCTAAACGGTTTGACTCATGTAGCTCAAAAAAAGTCAAATTGGTCAAATTCAAGCAAATTTTGATACGAATCCAAATAAAGAGAAATTTTAAAGTTTGGTCTATGATTAGTTGCAAAATAGGGTTCGGCGTGGCAGAACATAACGACGTTTTTAATCCTCCCCCCCGTTAGATTAGAACATGACACGCAGTTAGTCGTCCGTGTCTTCACTCTGCGACTTAATAATTCGCATATGCAAAATTAGGCAGTGTTTGTCGGCACTCATATACGAGGGCGGTTCGGATAGTTCTTAGCCTATCAATGAAGGAGAATAGTTAGTTTTTCAAAAATATTTTTATTTTTCAATATAATCTCCTGAAACTTCAATACACTTAGTCCAACGCTTATCTAGCAATTCTAACCCTTGATTAAAATAGTTTTCCTCAAGGTCTTCAAAATAGTGGTTTACAACTGTAATTGCATCTTCATTTGAGGTAAAACGCTTGCCAGCCAGGAATTTTTTTAGATTTGGGAACAGGTAAAAGTCCCTGGGAGCTAAATCAGGAGAATAAGGTGGGTGGTCAAGCAACTCGTACTTTAATTCGCTGATTTTAGCCATTGTTAAAACACTCTTGTGCGCTGGTGCGTTGTCTTGATGAAAAATTATTTTTTTGTGTTGTAAGCCAGGACGTTTTTTTTTCGAATTTGTACATTTAATTGATCTAAAAGGTTGCAATAGTACTCTGAATTTATTGTTTTACCCTTTTGCGGATAGTCAATCAATAAAATACCTTTGAAGTCCCAAAAAACCGTTGACATAACCTTACCAGCCGATTGAATTGTTTTTGCCTTCTTTGGGGCACTTACTCCAGCTTCAGTCCATTGTTTGGATTGTTCTTTTGTCTCTGGAGTATAGTGGTGGATCCATGTCTCATCAACAGTTATGAAACGACGCTTAAAAGCTCTTTTTATCTGTAGTTCTTCATGCAAAATTAAATGGACTCGATCATTTGAGATGCCCATGATATTAGCTATTTCACGCACTTTTATTCGTCGATCATTTAATACCATATCATGCACTTTGGCTACAATTTCTGTTGTTGTTGCTGTTTTTGGACGTCCACTACGTGGTTCATCTTCAATGCTTGTACGACCACGTTTAAATTCAGCAATCCAATTTTTTACTGTTGCATATGGATGAGCACTTTCACCTAACACATTCATCATATCATTATGAATTTCTTGTCCCGATAAACCACGCATTTCTTTTTTTCCATTGTAAAGAAATCGCGGATGCGTCTTTTGTGAACACCTGTTTCTAACATGTGCTCATAGCAGAGATGGAAGTTTCCAAAACACTTAACTTTTTTCTGTTTATACCGCGCTTTTTGTGCTAGGCTAAGAAGTTTCCGAACCGCCCGTATAGTAACGAAGAGCCGTCCCACACAAGTGGTAAAATATGGGCCTTTCAGACAGGTGATGTGTTTGTTTTAACTTCGCTGGCTTACTTTTTCTTCCCCATATGAAAAACAACAACAAACCTGATCTGATTGGCTTGGGGAGTAATTCACTCTATCAAAATCACAAAAAATGTTCATAACTAATCATAACAGACGAAAAAAAAACAAACAAAAAATAAAAATTTTCAACGGCCCCCATAACAGGTACAGCATATCTAAAAAAGGAATAAATAATAGCGCTCGGGCCCAAGGGACGCTCTGGGCCTTAAAAATTAACCTGCTCATTTTCCTTTAGCGGGTCTTCTTGAAAAGTGACTTAACAAAATGTGATTTGGAGTCGTGATGCTTTAAAGAAAATATTCTAAAGCCCCCTCTGGCTCTTAACTCCTTAATAGCTGCATAATAAAGTTTGGGCGTGGCCCACAAGACCCAATAAGTGGGCCATTAGGCCCTCTAAAACATCTACGGGTTTTTTTGTTTTACAAATTTTGAATCTTTGCTAAGTCAGAAAGTAGGCTAGTGGTTGCGGCAACCATTTGGTTTGCAAAAATGTTGTTGTGTATAATCAATTATTGATGAAGATAACTAAAATTTCCTAATTGTTTAGTGGTATTGTTTTTGGTTTGAATGGGATAAAAAGAAAAATTCAATAATTACTGACGATACTGAGCAAAAGTATTTCGTTGCTACAACTAGTGGTTGCGGCAAACAATAGGTTGTTGTAATCTATTATTGGTTATGGCAACTAACATTTCTTTATTACCGAAAACGGGTTGTTTATTGGAATTTTTTGGTTTTCATTGGCGTTATTAAAATAATTAAATAAAAAATAAAATAAAATAATTAAATTAAAGCGATTATAAGTTAATTTCGATTATTCCAATTTCTTAAGAGCAAAAACGATAAATTGTACAAGATGGGCGATGTGCCTTTTCTTTGCAATAATAAAGAAGAACACACTTTAGTAACTCACAAATTCTCGGGGTTTATTTTTTCTACATTCGTTCATTTTCACTAGAACGCTAGAAAGTCAAAATTTAAACACAAGAAAGACAGAAAACACTCAATTTGCAACAAAAAATAACAGCATTACCATAATGATATTTACTCAACTCTGTTTTTCGATTCATCGATAAAGCTGAAATAGCCCATCTTGTCGTCTTTGCTTTAGAGTACTCATAAAAATTAAAAATTTTAATTTTTTCGTTAATCAAAAATTCTCTTCTGGGCGTAAGGAAATTCAAATTTTCCACTGACATTTCAGTTCCAATTACTTAGTAGGGACATAAATACTGTTACAACATTGAACACACTCACTTCAATAGTAAAACTGAACATACCCCGTTAATGTCATATGGGTTTTGAGAGCTAACCTCAATAGCGTTAGTCTGTAACGGGATTTTAAAATTGTTTCAACTTTCATCATGGAGTGGTCAGATAATGAGAACCGTATCGCTGTAATAGCGCTTTTCAAGTGTGAAATGAAAAAAACGATATTTTCCAAACGCTCCGGCCACTAGGGATTAGCCGCATGTTCGTCTACCGATGCATAAAACTGTTTGAGGAGACTGGAGATGTAAAAGACCGCCACCGGTCGGACCGCCTACGCGCTGTTCGAACACCGCATGCCATCAAAGCCGTTAAATCAAGAATTCACAGAAATCCGCTACGAAAACAGAAAATCATGGCCCGTGAGATGAATATCACGCAAAAGTCCATGAGTCGAATCATTAAAAAAGATTTGTGACTTTCAAACGACGTACCCTACATTTATTGACTGCAGCTTGAAAAAAAAGGGGTTGAAAAATGCAAACGTCTTTTGGTGAAGCACACTGATAACTTGCACAAAAAAATTTAGTTCACCGCTGAAAAAGTTTCTACCGTTCAGGAAAAATTTAATAAGCAAAATGATAGAGTGTATGCGCGGTCATCTAAGGAAGCATCTGAACTGATCCTAAGGCTGGAAAATGGTCATCACCCAGCTCTCTTACGATGGGGTCACTGACCTGCATTTCTGCGAACAAGGAGTCAAAACATCGGCCAAAGTTTACCAAGGAACCGTTTAGGAAGCTGTTGTGAAGCCTCTTAACAATTCCCTGTTCCAAAACCAGCCATGGACTTTCCAGCAGGATTCTGCGCCGGCCCATAAAGCTTAAACGTCCCAGACCTGGCTTCGAAACAATTTGCCAGCGTTCATTTCCACTGAAGAATGGCCCTCAGACAGTCCAGATTTGAACCCATTGGATTACAAATCGTGGACGGTTTAAGAGGACAAGGTTTGTCACCAAAAATACCCCAAGATTGGATCATTTAAGACAGCTTTGGATCGAGCTGTGACCAATTTTCCAATGGACGAGGTTCGTGCAGCTATTGACGCTTGGTCAGTGCGACTTAAGTCGTGTGTAAAGGCAAAAGGTGGACATTTCGAATAAGTAGATTCTTTTTGGATACAATATACATCAATAAATATATTAAAAAATATTTGGTCCAAAAACATTCGGTACTTTTTATTTTACAGCATAAAACGTGTGTAACAGTATTTATGTCCCTACTAAGTACTACAAATTTCAGAACTCCAACTAACAGTTGGTTGTATTGATAGAATACTTGCGGTATATGCAACCTCAACCATAAAGTTGGCCAAACAAATCGGTTGTGGCAACTAATCTGTTCTCTGTGTGTACCTACACTTATGCGAAAGTGGGCAGCATCATTATTAAGGTCCAGATTGGTGTAAGGGTCCAAGGGTCCTTATTACTTCATAAGTCTTTCCGAAATATTCGACCAAATTTTTGGAATAACGTCAGCACCGATAAACTAGATATATATCCAGTTTGTCTTACATTGATCATGAGATTAACTACTCTATTGCTTGGCATTTAATTGAAGAATCAATTTTCCCAAATCGACCCACAGTGTACACCACTTACTATAAATACACGTAAATGTATTATTGTGTATGGCAGTGTTTTATTAGAGTGAAAAGTGATTAAACTCTGGTCTAGATGTGTAGTAAAACGTACCCTGTAAAGGGTGGACCTTATACAAATAACATAAAAAAGTAAATGCTTTGTCAAATGTAGAAACATTTATAATCTCGATCGCAAAAAGGAACCCTTATTTGAAACACCCTATTCATGTATATCCATCTCTATATATCCATGTCTATGTGTATAATATCCTTACGTAAACATTAGTATGTATATGTATGTACGCTCATCTGTGCGTATGTATGTGTGACTGGCTATGATTCCAAGTGTTAATTGGTGTGTGAACACATAATGATGAAATCATTGTTGCAGTCATGGCGAGTGCTCGTTCATTCAGTCGCTTTGATCTGGAAGTGTTTGATTTGATGGAGTGCCTCCCATATAAAGTCTACGAGTATTTATAACACTACAGCCACACCTGAGTGCATCCATAGCCAGCGTGCATGTATGCACACTCACAGTACTCTGTGCTAGCTCAAACATGATATCCAAACACTGTGTGTGTGTGCATTGATTACACTTTTGCATAATTTTCTCTTAATTTCCGTTGACCAATTTTCAGGAACTTCGTTACTCTGACGGCCGGATAATTTAATAACCAAACATTTTAAATTTAAATGCCGAAAGCCACAACTGGGAAGTATTACTGACATAAGATACAAACTCTAATGAATGATAGAGAGGCAATCTAAAATCCCTTCAATTCAACACCAGCAAGTGGAGGCGGTTCTAAGTGGAAATACTTTACAAAAGCCAGGTTTTGATTTCAAAACAAAGATTATGTGTATTTAAACTTGAAAATCTACATACGAGCATTTCAATAAAAATTAAATGAGAGTCAATGACGGTAAGACGCACAGTGGCACACACGCAGAAAAAAAGTATGGTTGTGGTGACAATATTCGAAGAGGATAATAAAGGGTGTCCCAAGAAGAGCGCAATTTTTAAATTTTAAATAAAACACAGATATTTAAGAAAAAATCGTGAAACTTTATTATATCGTAAAGTAGACAGAATGAGGTTATGTATGGAACAATATATCGTGCAGATGGCCGCCGCGGCTTTGCTGGCATGCAAGCGATCTTTTAATGAAATTTTCAATGACCGTTTTGCATGAATGCTGCGGTATTTCATTAATGCAACGTCCAATTTCGTCTTTTAAGGCTTGAGTCGTCGTCGGCTTATTCGCGTAAACCATCGACTTCAAAAAACCCCAAAGAAAAAAATCTAATGTTGTTAAATCGCACGATCTAGACGGCCAATTCTGATCTCCAAAACGCGAAATAACACGACCGGGAAATGACTGATGCAGCAATTGAATTGTTTCTCTGGCTGTATAACATGTGGCGCCGTCTTGTTGGAACCACATGCCCTCCACATTCATTTCTTCAATTCTAGGCAAGAAAAAACTGGTTATCATTTCACGATACCAAACACCATTGACTGTTTGCGCTTGACCTGCCTCATTTTCATAAAAAAAAGGTCCAATGATTCCTCCAGCCCAAAAACCACACCACACAGTGCCACGTTGAGGATGCATTTGCTTCTCGTGAATCACTCGAGGATTTTCCGCACCCCAAATGCGACAATTCTGCCTATTGACGAAGCCATCAAGATGAAAATGGGCCTCGTCACTGAAGATGATTTTATCGGCAAAATCAGCATTTTCATGTTGTCTCTCCAATACCCAATTAACGAACTCCCTTCGCTGTCCATGGTCAGCTGGCTTCAGTTCCTGAGTCAATTGAATTTTGTATGCATGAAGATGCAAATCTTTCGTCGAAATTCGCTGCAAAGTGCAATTTGCTGAGCTCGGTGTCGAATTGAGGTGGATGGAGTTTGAGCGACATCATCACGTACAGCTGCGACATTTTCGGTCGATCGACCTGGTCGATGGCGCGTTGTTGTCTTTTCATCACTAACAGACCCAGTTTCGGCAAATTTATTCATTAATCTATTTACAGTTGACTCTTTTGGAGCATTATTGTGACCCCAAATTGATCGCAATTTGCGAACTGTAGCCCCAAAACTTTCACCATTCGTGTAGCGCTCCATTTTTACCAACCTCGTACCTTCTACTAACAAACTATAACAATTGTTCAAATGTCAAACAATGACACTTCGAATGTTGCCAGATTTAAAAATTGCGTTCTTCTTGGGACAGCCTTTACTATTGTTGGGTATATGGTTGTTGTACAACAATATTAAGATCCCCACAACAATAGTATGATTCAAATACCACTATACTATGATCCTCACAACAATAGTATGATTCATACATAACCTATGACCCCGACAACCATAGTATGATTCACACGCAACCATGTTATGATCCCTACAACCATAGTATGATCACACACAATTATACTATGATCCCCAATATAATTTATTAGAATTTGTTTAAGTTGTCGACAATAGATTTGATCCCCTATATTATTTATTAGAATTGGTTTAAGTTGTCAACAAAAGATTTAAATTATGAAATTTATTCAAAAATACATTAAATTCAAAATAATACGAGTGATTTATTTCACAGTAGAAAAAATAAGTTGAAATAAATTTAAGCGTTTTCATTAAAAATATTTCAGTTAAATAAAGCCAAAGCAGCTTGTTTAAAAAATTTTAATTTCGATAAAAAAGCACTATTATTGCTTTAGATCCGTACCAATAACATTTGTTCTTAAAAGCATATTTAAATTAAGAAAAAATACAATCATACAGTATGATTGCCGTAATCATATTATAGTTAGCATAAAACGCAAAACACAATACTTTTGTCGTATCAACCATATTTATATTGTTGCTATAACCATATTTTCATTTTTAAATTTGGCAATAATACTATTGTTACATTTCAACAATATTAATATTGCAGCAATTATACTATTGTCAAAACTAAATTCAGTTAACAATGCTATGGTTGCGACGAACATACTTTTATTGCGGAGAACATATTATTATTGTCGTAACCATGTTTTTTCTCTGCGTGCAGTTGAGTTTTTTCATTGCAAAAATTATCATTTGACCTTAGTAAGATAATCGTATAATTTAAATGACATATGGAAGATAAGTGTTCTGTCTATGAAATGAGTGTTTGAAAAGGGAGCTACGACTTGTAGGTGCTTACTATTGGGTTATCAAAGTTAAAATTTGTGGAAAAATCCATTTTATGGTAGCTAAAAAACTATTTCTAAAACTATTTCTATAAATTTTAGATTTTTTTTAGTTCTTTTCTATACATATTTCTGGCCTAGGCGCCATCTGGCATTTGCATTGGAAAGTTTGATATTTTTTAGCATAAACGTACTCAGAACGTTTTGACGTACGACTATCATTTGTGTTGTTTACAGTGACTTGAAAAAAACAATTTGGCAAAAAAATGGAATTAACTCGTGAATATTTTCGCGCAATCATTTTTCACGACTTTTGACGCAGATTATCACGACAAGAGTGCATCGATAAACTAAAATCTTTGTATGGCGATGAAGAACCATCCTATAGCACTGTGAAAACTGATTTGATGAATTCAATCGTGGCCAACGCTCGCTCAAAGGCGAAGGTCGTTAAAAAACAGTCGTTGTGCCAGCAGAGAACATTGATGCCCTGCGTAAAATGATAATGCAAGATCGTCATGTAACATGCCGTGAGATAGAGGCATCCTTGGGCATTTCTTCCACCAGCATACCTGGCCTTTAAAAAGGATTGTTCTCGTTGGATCCAGCACAATTGACAATCGCTCAAAAAAGGCTTGTGTCGAAATTGTGAATAAATACGATCGCGGTGCTCCAAAAGACGTTTATAAGATCGTCACAGGTGACGAATCATGGACCTATGCGTATGGGCCCGAAACAAAACAGCAATCGACCGTGTGGGTCTTCGAAAACGAGCCAAATCCAACGAAAGTTGTTTGTGGAAGAAACACTTCGAAGCAAATGGTCCCTGTTTCTTAGGCAAAGCTGGTCATGTGGCAACTGTTCCGCTTGAGCAACGTAGGAGGTCAATTATGAGTGGTACACCACAATTTGTTTGCCTGAAGTCTTCGGAGAAATTCGAAGAACGAAGAAGAGATGACGAATCATTGTGCCACTTTAAAAATCCAATTTTGCACACATCAGCTGAAACGATGAGCTATTTGACCACTCAAGATGTCGAATTGATGAGCCATACACCGTACAGCCCTGATTTGGCACCCAATGACTTCATTTTATTCCCGCACATCAAGAAAAAAAAAGCGTGGTCAACGATTTTCGTCGCCAGAAGATGCTGTTGAAGCGTTTAAAAATCATATTTTGGAGGTGTCTCCATCGGAGTGAAAAAAGTGTGTTTTTATAATTTATTTAATTTTAAATAACCCAACATTTCGAACTGACTTCGCCGTTCATCATCAGGGGTAATCACTAGAACAAAATCGAGAACATAAAATTACAACAATACATAATTTTCTATCACGAATAACATAATTTTTGTTAATAATTACATTTAAATATTTGTTTTACTTCTGTCCTGTTGTACTTCTAATATTCAACTAATGTATGTCTTTCCGTCGGTACTTATTAGCAATATGTCTGTATGAATGAATTTTAAAACTGACACGGATAGATGTGCACATACATCTATCCGTGTCAGTTTTAAAGTTCATTCTCTTAGATGTAGGAATGTCGTTGATGTAAAGCATCTCCAAAGTGTATCTTCTTTTATAACACATTATTCTTTTATATTCACATTATTCGGATTTCTATACGCAGAAAAAAAATATGGTTACTATATGGTAACGGCAACAATAATATGCTCTCTGTAATATTAGTAAGTTCGTCGCGACCATAGTATTGTTTTTTGAATTACATTTAGACAATAGTATGATTAGTATACTAGTATTATTGTCAAATTTTAAAATGAAAATATGGTTGTAGCAACAACATAAATATGGTGGCAATCATACCGTATGCTTTTAATTTTTCTTAACTAGAATATGTTTTTTAGATCAATGTTATCGTTACGAATCGTATGCAATAAAATTACTTTTAATATGTTATTTCAAATTTTCATTCAAACTGGTTTAAATTTTGATACTCGTAACCGAATTATTTTTAATAAATGTAACGCTTATGTTTTTTAAACGAATTCTTTCTACTTCTAAATAAATCTCCTCTATTATTTTAAATTTAATGTAATTTTAATAATTTACTTAAAACAAATCTATTGTTGACAACATAATCTAATACTCATAAATAATTTTGAGGATCGTTGTATGGTTAAGTGGGATCGTACTATGGTTGAAGTGATCATAACCTGGTTGCGTGTGAATCATACTATGGTTGTAAGGATCATGCTTTTGTTGTATGTAAAACATACTATGATTGTTAGGATCATTATATGGATGTGGGGAACATAGTATGGTAAAGTGTGAATCATACTATGGTTGTTAGGACCATACTATGGCTGTATGTAAAACTCTATGATTGTGAGGATCATAGTATGGTTAAGTGTGAATCATACTATTGTTGGGAGGATCATAGTATTGTTAAGTGTGAATCGTACTATTGTTGGGAGGATCATAATATTGTTGTGAGGATCATAACATTGTTGTGCCACAACCATATAACCAACAATAGTATTATGCTCTTCGAGCATTGTCACCACAACCATACTTTCTTTCTGCATGTATTAAGATTGTACAAACTTTCAGCTTCTCTTATTTACAAATTTATTGCAAGCTAGTTCTGTAGAAGGCAGCACACATATGTGATATCGATGAGCCCCGTCCCACACCAACGGGAAACGTGCGTCTACCAGACGGTGATGTGTTTGCTTTAACTTCGCTGACTTACGTACTTTACCTTCCTCATATGACAAACGACAACAAACCTGATCTAATTTGCTTGTGGAATAATTGAATGGAATAGCTACAAATTGTAACTACCGGAAGCTGGTCGATGCGAGAAGCAATGCGATAAAACTGAATGTATACAAGTAAGTAAAAATGCGCTTGCGTTTGTCGTAAGAGAAGAGTAAGAGTCTAGCGAAGCGGAGAGCAAAGTAGATTAAATGCAAGAAAATTGTTTCAAAGATTTTTCACGAGCTGTAGATCGCATTGCTGATGAGGAGAAGCGAAATAGTTTTTATCAGATGAATCAAGAGAGGGCTGCTATATATATTTCTGGCCTAATAATGAAAATGCGAATATGTATCATCAAAAATGGTTTAATTGTTTTTCAAAGTATTCTCCAGCATGATTTATACACTTTTGCATGCGCTCAAACCAATGTTCGAAGCATGTTTTCCACTCCAATTGAGACACCTCCAAAACATGGTTTTTTAACGCTTCAACAGCATTTTCTGGCGACGAAAATCGTTGACCACGCATTTTTTTCCTGATATTCTGGAATAAAAAGAAGTCATTGGGTGCCAAGTCAGGACTGTACGGCGGATGAACCATCATTCGACGTTTTAGCCGGTCAAAAAGGCGCTGGTTTGAGCCGATGTGTGAGAGCTCGCATTGTCATGGTGCACATTGATTCGTCTTCTCTTGTTCGTTCGTCATTGGGTGCCAAGTCAGGACTGTACGACGGATGACCCATCAACTCGACGTTTTACACGGTCAAAAAGGCGATGGTTTTTTGCCGATGTGTGAGAGCTCGCATTGTCATGGTGCACAATGATTCGTCTTCTCTTGTTCGTTTTTCGAGTTTCTCCGAAGACTTCAGGCAAACAAATTGTTGTGTACCACTCAGAATTGACCGTGCTACGTTACTCAAGCGGAATAATCGCGACACGACCAGTTCTGCCGAAGAAACAGGCGACCATTTGCTTCGAAATGCTTCTTCCACGAACAACTTTCGTTGAATTTGGCTCGTCTTCGATGACGACCCACACGTTCGATTGCTGTTATGTTTCGGGCTCATACGCATAGATCCATGATTCGTCACCTGTGACGATCTTATAAACGTGTTTTAAAGCACCACGATCATATTTTTTTTAAAATTTATTTGCACCAATCGACACGAGCCTTTTTTGAGCGATTGTCAAATTGTGCGGGATCCAACGAGAACAAACCTTTTTTACAGCCAGGTGTTCATGCAATATCAGGTGTTAATGCTGGTGGAAGAAATGTCCAAGGATGCCTCTATCTCACGGTATGTCACATGACGATCTTGCATTATCAGTTCACGCACGGCATCAATTTTCTTTGGCACAACGGCCGTTTTTGGATGACCTCAGGACCTTCTTCTCGTCTTTGAGCGAGCGTCGGCCAAGATTGAGTTCATTAAATGAGTTTTTCACAGTGCTATAGGATGGTGCTTCATCGCCATACAAAGATTTAAGTTCATCTTTGTATGGCGATGAAAATGGTTGTGAAAAATGATCGCACGGAAGTGTTCACGAGTTAATTCCATTTGTTGCCAAATTGATTTTTTTCAAGTCACTGTAAACAACACAAATGATGGTCGTACGTCAAAACGTTCTGAGTACGTTGATGCTAAAAAATGTCAAACTTTCCAATGCAAATGTCAGATGGCGCCAGACAACACTTAGTGTTGCCTAGGCCAGAAATATATAAAGCAATATATATAGTAGATATAAAGCAATATATGTGACGCGCATAATAGAAAGGGACCTAAGGGTAAAAACCACTTTTGTCCAGGAGAGCAATTTTAAAGATTTAAATACGTGTATCTTTGGTGTATCATCACTTTCATAAAACGCGCATATCTCTGGGAGGGAATACTTTTGGGGCATGGGATCGGTCTCATTCGATGCTCAGATGTTTCCCACATCAAAAAAGGTGAAAATTGATTTAGGTCCCTTTCTCTATGCGCTGTCACATATCTAGTTAGATACATGAGTACAAAACAAACTCGAAGGTTAAATATAATTTCAGCGCCGTTTCTTGCAATCAGGTTGACACCCTAGTATTTTTTTCTCTCACGAAAATCCTACACGCAGAGAAAAAATATGGTTACTATATGGTCACGGCAACAATAATATGTTCCCTGCAATAAAAGTTTGGTTGTCGCAACCTTAGTATTGTTTTTTGAATTTAATTTTGACAATATTATGATTGCGGCAATATTAATATTGTTGAAATGTAACAAAAGCATTGTTGCCAAATTAAAAAAAAATGAAAATATGGTTGTAGCAACAATATAAATATGGTTGGTGGGACAAAAGTATTGTTTCATGGGTTTTATGTTAACAATAACATGATTGCGGCAATCATACAGGCAAAATCGTAATTTATTTTTAATTTGACAATGTTATTTTTACGAATCCTACGCAATAATAGTAGTTTCTATATATAATTTTTTTTTCAAAACAAACTACGGATTAGTATAACTGAAATATTTTTAATAAATGAATTGTTTCTACTGTTAAATAAATCACTTCCTTTATAAAGAGTTTTATGTATTTTTACATAGCTTATTCAATAAAAATCTCTATTGTTGAATAACAACTTAACCCAATCTTTACAAAAAAATTTGGGATCATAGCATGGTTGTGTGTAAGTCATACTATGGTTCTAAGGATCATACCATGGTTGTATGTGCAACATACTATGGTTGTGAGGATCATAATATGGTTATGGAGATCATAGTATGTTTGAGTGTGAATCATACTATGGTTGTGGGGATCATAGTATGGTTGTGTGTGATAATTCTATTGTTGTGAGGACCATAATATTGTAATGGGGATCATAGTATGGTTGTGTGTGAACCATACTATTGTTGTGATGATCATAATATTGTTGTGCCACATCATAATATTGTTGTGCTGGAACTTGTTTAAATTGTTTCCAAGTGACAGTTGTAAGAAAAATATTTTTCATTTGCCACAAATTTGCTTCAGGACAGCTCGACTGCATTTAATAGGCATGGCGTTAACATTTACGCACTGGCCCTCTTGTAATTTTTTCTAAAAAAAAATAAACCATTTTGATATTTTTGTTTCCCTTTCGGATCGATAGGTGCACCCGAAATGTAACTACTCTGAGGGGCGGGATGGAGGGGCATCCCACTAATATTCCCTAAGTAGAGCTTTAAACTGCTTTACATTTTAGTTTCGCATAACTTCAAGTACCTGCGTGTAATTGAATTATTTATGCAAATTAAAATCACTCGTGTTCATTCATAATTGCCTGAATTGCGATTTGCAGCATGCAACAGCGTTGAGGCAGTTCATCCCCATGATGGTAACTAACAACTTGTTGTTTTTGTTTCGTAATTTTAATTAAACAAATTAGCAAAGTTTTATTTACTTTAATAAAGTCCTTCGATATACAACTTTGCAACACGGCATCGAGCGAGCAGCAACAAGGCATCTCGAAGGACTAAACGAAATTATTTTATCACTCATAATTGTGATTATGTGCAGGAACTTTAGGTTATTTTCCACTTTTCGACTTGGTGTTTTATTTACTTTGCCTCTTCATTTTATTTCCTGCCATGCGTTTACTTTTGACTCCATTTTAATAAAGTTTTTCCCTAAACTTTTAACTAAAGATATTTTTTCTACAAGAAATTTGTATAGGACGCCAGAAAGTTGTCTTGTTGGACCGGCAAAATGGTAATTGATTAGAATTTTTACAGGGTAACTTATGTAGCAGCTAGTTAATAGAAAAGTTTAGTTTTTGAAAATTTGTGCAGATATAGATTTTATAAGGAGTTAATCTAAATATGAAGTGGTAAATATTTCAGATTTTTGTCGAAAAAAAAAACAAAATTAAGGAGCTCCAGAAATGAAGACGATACGAACTAGCATGAATCAATATTTGTTAATGTATTTTTTGCATTTTAATAGTTCTACTCTCTTGCTTTAATGCCATATATATTTTTAACAATCTAAAAAATATTATTCCAACATAAACTTGGAAAGCTCAACTCATTGTCATTTGCGCTATAAGGTAATAACATCTCACTACTCGCAACTTGATTTTTAATTATTCATGCATACGTGATAGTGCGCTTTGAAGATTACTCTACGCACAGTTCGAAGACTATACGCAAAGGATAATTCTCAGTCATTCAAATGAGTCTCTCGTATAAGTCATTTGAGTTGTTGCCGAAGTAATCGTTGCCAAAGACTTGGCGGGTTTAAAAACAGCTGTACAGTCTGCCAGGCAACCAAGCCATTACATTTCACCACTTTTTTAAGTTGTTTTAAAAAAGAAAAACAAAAAGTTCTCGAACCAGAATAAAAACTGTCCAAGCAATAATTTCTTTTTTATTTCACAGATCACTCCTTTAGCTTTTCTTCCGTCTCAATTTCAATAAAATCGGTTTAGTAGTTGCTGAGGAATTCAAGGTCACAGTTAAACTTTATCTTTTTAATATTAAGCATGAAAATGTGGGGTTTTTAATCTTTTTGTTTATTAAAAGGAGGACATCCGTTGATAAATAAACCATTTTAATAACGAATTTTAAAAAAATTAAAAAAAAAATTCTCCTAAAAACTTTTTTCCTGATATTTACAAAAAAAAATCTTTGCATAGCAAACCTTTTAATGTTCATTTTGTTTTTTATTTAAATAACATAAAGAGGGAAAAAAATATTTTTTACTTATTACTCGTATAGTATGGACTTTTTGTTATATGGATCTCTGCTTATTGGCAGGAATTTGCATTAATTTGATTAAAATACTAAATAACTGTTATGGGTCACATGTCTGAGAATTTTAAACCTGCACGCAGAAAAAAAGTATGGTTGGGGTGACAATATTCGAAGAGGATCATACTATTGTTCGGTATATGGTTGTGGAACAACAATATTATGATCATTACAACTATAGTATGGTTTACACACAACCATACTATAATCCCCACAACAATATTATGGTCCTCACAACAATAGAATTATTCACGCACAACCATACTATGGTCCCCACAACCATATTATTATTCACACTCAACCATACTATTATCCCCGCAACCATATTATGATTCTCATAACCATATTATGTTTAACATACAACCATAGTATGATTCACACACAACCATACTTTGATCTCCAGAATTCTCTGTAAGGATTGGGTTAAGTTACTGTTCAACAATAGAGATTTTTATAAAGTAAATTATGTCAAAATACATTAAACTCTTAATAATAGGAGTGGCTTTTTTACAGTAGATAAAATTTACTTATTAAAATTATATCAGTTATACTAATCGAAAGTAGTTTGTTTTAAAATAAAATAAATTAAATATAAAAGTATTATTATTGCGTACGATTCGAAAAAAATAACATTGTCAAATTAAAAAAAAAGTTCGATCTTGCTGGTATGATTACCGTTATTGTTAACATAAACATATTGTTAACATAAAACCCAAAAAACAATATTTTTGTCGCACCAACCATATTTATATTGTTGCTACAACCATATTCCCATTTTTAAATTTGGCAACAATACTTTTGTTACATTTCAACAATATTAGTTTTGCCGCAAACATACTATTGTCAAAATCAAATTCAAAAAACAATACTATGGTTGCGACGACCATGCTTTTATTGCAAAGAACATACTATTGCTGCCGTGACCATATAGTAACCATATCTTTTCTCTGCGTGTGGTTTGGCTTAAACCTTGTGAGAAAGGGCCAGAGGACCGTTACAGTCATTTACAGAGTGTTAGCGATATTATGTAGAGTGAAAAACACACTCTGCTCTAGAATAGCAGAGTGGACGACGTAATTTAGGTATTGTAGGTTTTTCGTGTTGACTCTTTTATGGATCATTTATGGGAGAATTTAAGCCCCGTGACGTAGAATAAAGAATTCTACACAGTATTTCGGGCGCATGTGTTCGCGATTACTGTTACGGCTGAGTCACATGTGTAGATTAGAAAACAAGGCGTTCGTTTCTCCGAAGTCCTTAAGAGCTTGGACTGCACAATAATTGTCTAGCAATATGTTGTCGTGCCGTTCGAGCTTGTCTTTGTGCTTTATATTGATGTTCTGAATTGCCTCTTTAACGAGAGGTATTTTTAAGTCTCGGTGGATGTTTTCGTTCCTCATATACCAAGGGGCACCGGTAATCAGACGCAATGTCTTCGATTGGACTTTTTGTATTTTGTCGAGATTGCTCGAGCTTGCTTTGCCCGTATTACCAGATAGGTTTGATGGCACTGTTGCATAGCAGGACCTTATCTTCAAGGCTTAGTTTTGAGTTCGCGTTAAGGAGCCAGTAAAGTTGATGGACCGTAAGTTTTAGTTGCGCCTTCTTGGCTTCGATATGACTTCCCCAGATGAGTCGGCGATTCAGGTGGATTTCAAGGTATGTAACATTATCAGATTGAGAAATAGGGATATTGTTTAGTTTAAAGGCGACCAAGTGCTACAAGTGAAAGTTACCTGTGTGCATTTAGCCTCATTGGCATTTATTCCCCAGTCAGAGAGCCAAGATTCTACTCGTCTGAGATGTACACTTAGATCCATAGATGCAATATCCTTCTTTTTATGTAAGGCCATTATAGCGGTATCGTCGGCAAAAGTGGATGTAGCACTTTTGGGCTGGTAAGGATATATGTGGTACACAGAAGGTAAATGTTAAGCCCCAGGACACTTCCCGGGCAAACACCAGAAAGTATTTTGCGGTCATGGGTCATGTGTTGCCACATTTGACTCCGAATCTGCGTTTTTCTAAGTAAGACTCAAGAATTCGATGAGTATTTGCCAGTGCGTATTTACAAATTTTGTTGGTCAAGCCAAAGTGCCAGGCTTTGTCAAATGCTTGAGCGACATTCAGAAATACGGCGCAGCCATGTTCTCACCGTTCAAATGATTTTTCAAATTTTCAATATTTAAAAATTCGATTATTTCTGGTTGGATATATTTTTTCTATACAAAATAACATATTTGTTTTTTGCAGCACACCACGACCTCAAATCTAAATATTTAGAACTAATTTTTAGTCTGCCATAGTTTTAATATGTTTGCTATTGAATGACATTAAAATTTTAGAAATCGGTGATTACAGAAAATTGGTCTTTTAACCAGTAAAGTTAAATTGTGAACCACAGCTCGCCGCTCTGGCCACACTGGCCCAGTGTTTAGGCTATACCTTTTAGGGACATAAATACTGTTACACACATTTTATGCTGTAAAATAATAAGTACTGAGTGTTTTTGGACCAAACATTTTTTAATATATTTATTGATGTATATTGTATCCAAAAAGAATGTACTTATTCGAAATGTTAGACTTTTGCCTTTACACACGCCTTAAGTCGCACTGGCCAATCGTCAATAGCTGCACGAACCTCGTCCATTGGAAAATTGGCCACAGCTCGAACCAAAGCAGTCTTAAGAGATCCAATGTTGGGGTATTTTTTGTGACAAACCTTGTCCTCTAAAACCGTTCACAATTTGTAATCCAATGGGTTTAAATCTGGACTGCCTGAGGGCCATTCTTCAGAGGAAATGAACGCTGGCAATTTGTTTCGAAGCCAGGCCTGGGACGTTTTAGCCTTATGGGCCGGCGCAGAATCCTGCTGGAAAGTCCATGGCTGGTTTTGGAACAGGGAATTGTTAAGAGGCTTCACAACAGCTTCCAAAGCGGTTTCTTGGTTTCTTGTTTGCAGAAATGCAGGTCAGTGACCCCATCGTAACAGACACCCCACCAAACCATGACTGAAGCAGGGTGATGACCCTTTTCCACCCTTGGGATCAGTTCAGATGCTTACTTAGATGATTTTTCTGTGCAACTTGCGTGCTTCACCAAAAGACGTTTGCATTTTTCAGTCCTATTTTTTAAAGCTGCAGTCAATAAATGTCCGGTACGTCGTTTGAAAGGCCCAAGTCCCAAGTATTTTTTAATGATTCGACTCATGGACTTTTGCGTGATATTCATCTCACGGGCCATGATTTTCTGTTTTCGTAGCGGATTCCTGTGAATTCTTGATTTAACGGCTTTGATGACACGCGGTGATCGAACAGAGCGTGGGCGGCCCGACCGGTGGCGGTCTTTTACATCTCCAGTCTCCTCAAACAGTTGTATGCATCGGTAGACGAACATGCGGCTAATCCCTAGTGGCCGGAGCGTTTTGAAAATATCGCTTTTTTCATTTCCACTTGAAAAGCGCTATTACAGCGATACGGTTCTCATTACACTGTGGAACATTTTTGGGGTTATTGTCTGGGGGGTGAGAAATTCCAAGTCAGGGTGATGGTACTAGGTCAGTATATTAAAACCCTCAAAGGGTTTTGCGTTCGTATGTGCCAGTAAGTGAAGTTACTTAATTGTAAATAAAAGCAGAACGCGTTAATCGATTTCTATGATCTATGTCGCATTTTGTTTATAGGTAATGTGACTTTACGTAAAAGTTATAAGACTCTACACATTTTTCCGTTTGGGATTTATATGTTTTAAAAAAAAAATTTTTTTTGGCAAAATTTTCTTCATAAATTTATTTCTAATTGCAAAAATGTTGATTTGGTAGAGAAACAGTATATTAATGGATTAAAGAAAATGTAATTATTAATTTTTCTCAATTTATTTCAGCAAAATCGAACTAGTCGTTCTCGAGTTATGTCAAACTACGTTTTTGCCAATATTTTACAACTAAGCGAAAAAACATCAAGATAAGGAAAAATGTAAAAGGTCATAAAAAAAACTGGCACATACGAACGCAAAACCCTTTGAGGGTTTTAATATACTGACCTAGTACTATCACCCTGACTTGGAATTTCTCACCCCCCAGATTGGCTGTTGTACTGTGTTATCTGAGCACTCCATGATGAAAGTTGAAACAATTTTAAAATCCCGCTACAGACCAACGCTATTGAGGTTATCTTTCAAACCCCACATGACATTAACGGGATATGTTCAGTTCTACTATTGCAATGGGTGTGTTCAGTGTTGTAACAGTATTTATGTCCCTACTAAGTACAGTGTAATGCTGCCTTTGGACCATCTATCTTTGTAAGCAATAATTCATAATTGCACAAAACTATAAAGAAATCGTATCGCCAACGCCTATAATTAGGTATCGGCTTAAAACTCTGGCCCAGTGCTTCGATTATACGAAACGCAGTTGAACTTCGACATAAGGAGAGTGCTGCCCCCATCTCATATTGGACATGCAAATGTAATTGAAGTTTGATTCCCAAAAAAAGGAGAAAGTTACCTCATTTTACTTCACCGTGTCGAAACAGAGTTGAACTTCAAATTAAAGGAGAGTTGTTTCATCGAACTTCGACGAGACGAAATGGAGTTGTGGGTGTAGCTGGTTTTAATTAGATCGAAAGTTATTGAGAGTTGGCGCTTCAAAATCGATTCTCAACAATGCGACGTATTTAAATTTACCCTGGCTGGAAAACAATCTCGCTACTTTGGCTGATATTGAGCTCTAATACTAAACTTTCCATTCCAAAATACCATAGCTCTCGTTTTATGTAATTTTATTGTTGGATTTCTTTTATAAACGATTCATTTGTGTTTTAGCACGAACTTGATTATGTCAAGTTTATTTGTTTAAAAACGACAAAACAATGTACAAATTTATTTAAATCCCAAAAGAGTTATTATGAATTGTACCTAAATGTAATCCACTTGAATTCAATTAAACATTTTCCACATTTTTGTGCCCATTAGATTTTCATCGATTACACTTTTTGCTGTATTCACTTTTAAATTGTGAGTGAAACCATTCGAACAGTGAAATTGCTTGAATTTGTTATTTTTCTATTCGATGCATTGAATAGTAAAATTGAAATTGAAATATTTATGTTAAATATGTTGCAAGGGCAAAAACATATAAATTGTACGATATTTAAATGCCAGCCAGAAAGAAAAACAGAATTTTGCAAACGAATAAAAATGTCACAAAAATACATGCATTTTTGTGATATTTTCTGTAGATGACAAGAGAAAAGTAATAAAACAAAATAGCAGAAAAACATGCAAAACAATATGCATATCTGTATAAAACATGTGCTGAAAAAAAACATTAGAGTGGCTCAGCAAAAAAAAAATCAAATAAAACACGATAAACCAAATAAAACCGTGATGGTCATTTTGTTGTAAACGCCTATCTATCGTTATAATGGCCTGATAGGGATGATCTAAAATAGGGAATGTCGACCAAATTTTAAAACAATTATTATTCGTTCTTACAAATCAATATACTACGTACTGCAGACATTTGTATATCCTTAGCTATTAGGCTGAAAGGAATTGGTACCAAAAGCAATAAATTTTCACCCATTTTTATGGATCTCGATAAATTTAGAGCCCGTTTAAGAGACCAAATACCAGTTCCCAAGTGATTTTTCTGCACATCCGGAAGAAGAGGGAATAATACTTAATAGGGACATAAATACTGTTACACGCGTTTTATGCTGTAAAATAAAAAGTACTGAATGTTTTTGGACACAAATATTTTTTAATATATTTATTGATGTATATTGTATCCAAAAAGAATCTACTTATTCGAAATGTCCGCCTTTTGCCTTTACACACGCCTTAAGTCGCACTGGTCAATCGTCAATAGCTGCACGAACCTCGTCCATTGGAAAATTGTCCTCAGCTCAAACCAAAGCAGTCTTAAGAGATCCAATGTTGGGGTATCTTTTGTGACAAACCTTGCCGCTTTAAAACCGTCCACAATTTGTAATCCAATGGGTTCAAATCTGGATTGACTGAGGGCCATTCTTTAGAGGAAATGAACGCTGGAAAATTGTTTCGAAGCCAGGCCAGGGACGTTTTAGCCTTATGGGCCGGCGCAGAATCCTGCTGGAAAGTCCAGTCAGGGAATTGTTAAGAGGCTTCTCAACAGCTTCCAAAACGGTTTCTTGGTAAACTTTGGCCGATGTTTTGACTAATTGATCGCAGAAATGCAGGTCAGTGACCCCATCGTAAGAGACACCCCACCAAACCATGACTGAAGCTGTGTGATGAACCTTTTCCACTCTTGGGATCAGTTCAGATGCTTCCTTAGATGACCTAGCGTAAACTCTATCATTTTGCTTATTAAATTTTTCCAGAATGGTAAACATTTTTTCATCGGTGAACAAAATTTTTCTGTGCAAGTTATCAGCGTGCTTCACCAAAGGACGTTTGCATTTTTCAATCCTATTTTTGTTAAAGCTGCAGTCATTAAATGTCCGGTACGTCGTTTGAAAGCCCCAAGTCCCAAGTCTTTTTTAATGATTCGACTTATGGACTTTTGCGTGATATTCATCTCACGGGCCATGATTTTCTGTTTTCGGAGCGGATTTCTGTGAATTCTTGGTTTAACGGCTTTGATGACATTAGGTGTTCGATCTTTTACATCTTCGGTCTTTTACGTCTCCAGTCTCCTCAAACAGTTTTATGCATCGGTAGACGAACATGCGGCTAATCCCTAGTGGCCGGAGCATATTGAAAATATCGCATTTTTTCATTTCACACTTGAAAAGCGGTATTACAGCGATACGGTTCTCATTATCTGACCACTCCATGATGAAACTCGAAACAATTTTAAAATCCCGGTACAGGCTAACGCTTTTGAGGTTATATTTCAAAACCCATATGACATTAACGGGGTATGTTCAGTTCTACTATTGAAATGGGCGTGTTCAATGTTGTAACAGTATTTATGTCCCTACTAAGTATAATCAGCCCATAATGCCAGTTTTCTGAAAACCCTGGTCACTCTAATACACACATGCATGAATATTGTAAAAGTAACTGTTTCTCTAAACGATAACAACAAAAAAATTACTGCAAAACTCCCATAATAAATCATTGACGTCCCTAAAGGAGGATAATAAAACAAATGGTCAGATTTGGTAAACCTTTGGTGCAATAGTTGATACAAGTAAGTACGCGTGTCATTCACGCCATACCGGTTAGAATGGACACCCCGAGGCGTAGTTGCGGCCAACATTCGAAGGAAACTATATTCAAAAAATAAATGGCATAAATTCCCTTCGAATGAATAAAAAGAATCCACACTTGATTTGAATTTTAGTATTTTTTTTATTTTGAAAGAAATACCTATGGATGGATCACCCTATATTTAAGAAATATAGGGTTTGAACCAAATCGGCCAAATTGGGGAAAGGTCCTCTTCAGGAAACAAATAAAAACTCAGGAGTTTCAAATTGGTTTTTCTTTAAAGTCTTAAAGGCGTAGACCCATTAAACGTTCCTAAAGGACGATAATAGAACAAATGGTCAGAATTGGTAAACCTTGGGTGCTATAGTTGATACAAGTAGGTACATTATTGTTGTTGTACTCTGAGTAATAAAGTTGTACTCTCTACCATACGGTGAAAGGTATTTATAAGTTTGCCATTCTGTTTGTAACATTTCGAAATACAGTAGAACCTGAATAAGTAAAGTGGGTATCCTCTATAAGTGAGACATTTTGGCGGACCCTGCACACTTCGAACGTAAAAAAATCTTTAAACAGGAGTTTGAACCTCTTTAAGTGGAACTTGCTTTTTTAGAATTAACCTTTATAAGTGGGAATTTTTACTCGTTTAACTCTATGAGCGGGATTTCCCTCTTCATGCTGTACCTCCCAAAGTACGATGTTTGCCTTTTTTTCTCTTTCGATTTTTTTTACTGAGAGAGTTTTTGCACAGTGCGACGCAGGGTTGTAAAGGTTTGGCGATTTTTCGCTAAATATGCTGAGATTAAAGACTTTTGGCGACTTATATTTACGTGATTTGGCGATTATTCTGGCGGTTTGTATGAACATTTTTAAAGGTTTTTTATGACAAAGTTGCTTACTCCAAAACGCTAAAAGTCTCAATTACACTGTGCGACAGCCACAATCGGTTTGGGATGAAACCACCGGGGAAAGTTATATCGGTCAAAAAAAGGTCATACGTGTCCCAGCGTTTCGTTGGGTCTCATCTAGGAATCGAGATATATCGATTTGAAGTTAGTAAGTATCGTATAGGGGAATTTGTCACGTTTTTGGCTCTTTTGTTTGACATAACTTGAGAACCACTCGTCCGATTTAGCTGAAATAAATTTTAAAAAACCAAGAATTACAATTCCCTTAATCTGTTCATATATTATTTTCCTTTACAAGTAATAGTTTCCAAGTTAAAAATAAGCGCATGAAAAAAAAATTTTAATTTTTAGGCAAAAATAATTTTTTTTTTTCATACATTTATTTATAATTGCGAAACTGTTGCTTAAGTAGGAAAACGGTTTAAGAACAGATTAGAGGAATTGTAATTCTTAATTTTTCTAAATTTGTCTCAGCTAAATCGGACGAGTGGTTCTCGAGTTATGTCAAACAAAAGAGCCTAAAACGTGACAAATTCCCCTATACGATACTTACTAACTTCAAATCGATATATCTCGATTCCTAGATGAGACCCAGCGAAACGCTGGAACACGTATGACTTTTTTTTTTACCAATATAACTTTCCCCGGTGGTTTCATTCCAAACCGATCACTGACCCTTACCATTTGTCGCAGAGTGTTATTAGTCGGCATTTTCGATATTGTGGCTCATATCGGATTCAATGACTTCGTTCTAAGTATTTTATTTCCTTCCATCATTGGATAGAGAGGCATAGATTTTGGCAATAGCATCACTGCCATTTGAGTTTGCCATTTTTTTTTTGGGTAATTTTGACCAACAATTTGGCGACAAAGGCCAAAAAACTGGCAGCCCTGATAAAATGTTGCGAGCGTAATATTTTTAATCTTTACCTCATTCAGTGGGATAATAATCAAATTATATGGATAAGTGGGAAACCTCTTTCAGTGGGAATAAACTGTCGGTCTCTTGCGATCCCACTTATCTATGTTCGACTGTAATTATCTGCGGCCATATAAAGTACAGGGTGGCGCAAAGCTACCGTTGTGGTTTGAATGTTTAATAACTTTTTTAATTATTGGGAGGTATTTAGAGTTATTTTTTCAGAACAAAAAAAATATAAAAATTCAAATCAAGTGTGGAATCTTTATTGGTAATTTGAAAGGACATTTTATAGCATTTTTATTGAAAATAATTACCTTCAAATGTTGGCAACTGTATTATGAGAATGAGCGTTCGGTGAGAAACAGGAAGATCCGCTGTTTGCGACAAAATTTTGTTCAGTGATGGGGCCCGTTTCTTGCTCAACGGCAAAGTCAGTAAACAAAATTGCCTCGTTTGGTCTGAAGAGCGACAAGAATAGGTTCAAGAGGTGCCATTATACCCAGAGAAAACCACGGTTTGGTGCGGTTTAAATGCTAGTGGAATCATCGGGGCATATTTTTTCAAAAATGATGATGGCCGAAAGGTCAGGTGAGTTGGCCGTGATATCACATCATTAGACATTTTTTCTTTGGCGTTACGTAAAGTCCAAAGTCTATGCTGACAAACCAGCTACGATTCAGGTTTTGGAAGCCAACATTAAAGCCAAACCGGTCGAAATACTCGAACGAGTCATCCAAAATTGGACCCTCAGAATAGAAACCCTGAGGCGTAGTTGCGGCCAACATTTATAGGGAATTATATTCAAAAAATAAATGCTATAAAATGTCCTTTAAAATAACCAATAAAGATTCCACAATTGATTTGAATTTCCTCCAGGTGGATCACCCTATATATAAATGGGGAATATTATTGGCTTAAGTATGAAAAATTATATCCCGCAAGTGGTGCCCACACGCAGAGAAAAGATATGGTTACTATATGGTCACGGCATTAATAGTATGTTCTCTGCAGTAAAAGTATGGTCGTCGCAACCATAGTATTGTTTTTTGAGTTTCATTTTGACAATAGTATGATTGCGGCAATATTAATATTGTTGAAATATAACAAAAGTATTGTTGACAAATTTAAAAATGAAAATATGGTTGTAGCAACAATATAAATATGGTTGGTGAGACAAAAGTATTGTTTTCGTGGGTTTTATGTCTACAATAACATGATTACAGCAATCATACCGTCAAAACCTAAATTTTTTTTAATGTGACAATGTTACTTTTACGATTCTTACGCAATAATAGTAATAGAAATTAAATTTTTTCAAAAAAAACTACGGATTAGTATAACTAAAATATTTTTAATACTTATAAATGAATTTTTTACTGTTAAATAAATCACTCCTATCGTTACATAACTTACTTATTAAACTTCTTTATTGTTGAACAACAACGTATTCCAGTCTTTACAAAAAATTTTGGGGATCGTAGCATGGTTGTGCTTTAGTCATACTATGGTTTTGAGGGTCATACTAGGGTTGTATGTTAAACATACTATAATTATGAGAATCATGATATGGTTTTGGGGATCATAGTATGGTTGAGTGTGAATAATAATATGGTTGTGGGGATCATATTATGGTTGTGTGTGAATGATTCTATTGTTGTGAGAACCATAATATTGTTATTGGGATCATAGTATGGTTGTGTATGAACCTTACTATTGTTGTGATGATCATAATATTGTTGTGCCACAACCATATAACCAACAATAGTATGGTGCTCTTCGAATATTGTTACCCCAACCATACTTTTTTCTGCGTGCATTTGCGGCTGCGCACATTCGTGGTCTCTGAACGGACCTCCGCGATAGCCCCAGTTGTGCCGAACGTCATCTTGTTGATGTTTCTGGACTCTCCACTATGGATATTTTCGTCCGTGTGGACCGTACTTGGTCTTCCGATACGTGGAAGGTGTCTGACTGTACCATGTTGTCGAACCAAGCGGTTTAATGTGCGTCCAGAACGCACATTAAAAAAGCGACGATAAGCACGCTGTGTTAAAACAATTGACTCTTTATTTTTAATAAAATTCAACAATTGCTGATCGCTGTTCTGCTGTGTTCTGTGGTTGAAATAAGCCAAGTTTGCTTGACAAAACTCTGAAATAAAATAAAAAATGTAAATAAATTTAAAAAGTTATTAAACATTGAAACCACAACGGTGTTTTTGCGCCACCCTGTAGTACATATCCAAGAAGACTTAGCCATGTCCTTCCGTCTGTTAAATATGTGAGATATACATCAGATATATATTAGATATATATGTGTTATATGTGACCCGGCCTATGAAAAGGTGGCGGCGTTCAATCCTGTTTTTAAATTTTTCAATTTCATTTATTATCTTGATTCTGGATTTTCATTAAAATTCATTTGTGCTCTTCTTTCTCTACATCTGCCAAATGGGGTACAGGTCCCCTTCAGGAAATAAATAAAAACTCAGGAGTTTTAAATTGGTTTTTCTTTAAAGTCTTAGGCATAGACGCATTAAACGTCCCTTAATCGGGCGTCTCTTTGTTTTTTACCATCTCGAATTCGGATTATATTTAATAATAAAATACATGTATTAAATAAATTAAATATTTCATTTTCCTTAATTTGTTATTCATATATATTCAATCATTTTTTTCAATAAACCATTAGATATGTTTTTTTAAATATCTTAAGTAAATTTTTTTAATAATTATAATTTTCCACAAAAATTTTGCATGGTTGGCAAATAACTTTTTCCTTTAAATTCCTTTTACCAATTTTTCCAAAATGTTGATCTTATTTTGTCCCCTCAATGTTTGCAGCAAAAAAACCATCGTAGGAATTCTAATTTTAAATTGTGATGACTGGTGCATTTTTGTGGATATCCGTAAGTGCTGAATCACTGATGCAGCAATAGTATGCGACATTAGTCGTGTTCGACTGGGCTGACTAAATTTCTTTAAAGGCCTTAAAAATACTAGGATTACCAAATTTCTATAAAGGCATGAAAAATACTTTGTTTGGTTTTCCGCTTACCCGGGCATAATTTTGAGCGCCACACCATTTTAGTTATTGGTGGGGAAAAAATCACACGCTCGATTTTTCCAATTTTCGTATTTGTCTAGCATGCAAACACTGCCATTGTCTGTGCGGGGACGAGAATTTATGAAAGAGTTTTCAGTTTGACATTAACAAAGTGCAAGTAAATCTATTTTTGAATGAGTTTTAGTTTGTGTTTTTTTTTTCGTTTTTGCATTCATTAGAGTATAGAAACCAAACCAACAAATAGACGAAGCGCAATAAACGCACAGACATCGTTACATGGGTCACACAATATTCACAAATATTTTCGATGGACGTACGAGTGTACGAGGAGTAGTGCGAAAATTTGGGGGCGGAATATTTTGTCGAAGAGAATTTTGGGATTTTATTAATGCAGTGTTCAATGTGGGGTAGTTTCATAAAATTAGTCCGTTTTTTGAGCTTTGGCTGAGATAAGGATCGGACTTATGATCCGATAGTCAAAAAAAGACCCTTATGCTCAAAAAAGGGCCACTGATAAATATGGTTCTATGGGTACTTAAATCAAAATGGGGATTATTTTTAAAAAGTCTTACTCCGGTGAAAGCTGGGTAGTGGCAGGGAAAATGTGTTTTTTTTAGCGTTTGATTTTTAAAAGCTGGGTAATGGCAGGGAAAGTGTTTTATTGTTTTAATGCAATTTTTAGAGTAGGGATGTAACTAAAGTGGGTTAAGCGAAAGCGAATATTGAAATATATTTGTTGTGAAAGCGAATGCGAATATTGAAATATACATTTTTTCAAAAGCGAATTCCAGTATTCTAAATTGTAAGTTTTGCGAATTTAAAAGCAAAAAAATATTTTTGATTTTGAAAATTATTTTATATGAAATTATAGAATTGAAAATCATTAACAGGGCAATTAAAAAAATTACAATTGTTGGCAGTGTGGCAGAAACATTTTCATTTAAAAAGGTAATTTAGTACAAAGCTTAGGGAAAAACAAACATTTTTTTAAAAATAATTCGCAAAAAATTTAGTTCTTAGCTAACTGCTCGTAACGGGTGATCAATATAGAGGTTTTTTCAATAGGGTTTTTTTTCATAGATTACACGTGAGTTGTGTTAAACATTATTTTTTCTTGTTTTTTTTGTATTGTGTGCCATTTCCAGGAATTGTGCAACGCCGTTTCAGTGTTTGGGATCTTTAAAAGCTCGAAGAAGATCCGCTGTTTTCGACCAAAATTTTGTTAACTGATGAGGCCCAGTTCTGGCTCAACGGCAACGTCAATGCACAAAATTGCCGCAATTGGGCTGAAGAGCAATCAGAAAATGTTCAAGAGGTTCCCTTATACCCAGTGAAAACCACGGTTTGGTGCGGTCTAGGGTTTGGTGGAATCATCGGTCCATATTGTTTTAAAACTAATGATGACCGGACTGCAACCGTGAATGTTGCTCGCAATTGCGCTACTATACGAGTATCGGCTTTTTTGCTACCTGAAAATGAAGCCTAAATTCTTGACGACATTTCAACATAAAGGTGCCACTTGCCATATGGCTGCTCAAACAATGGATCTATTGAGAGGTCATTTTGAAGAGCATCTAGTTTCAAGTTTTGGACCTGTTAGTTGGCCGCCTAGATCGTGTGATATCACACCTTTAAACTTTTTCCTTTGGGGCGACGTAAAGTCCTAAGTCTATGCTGACAAACCAGTTACGAAGGCTGTTATATGTTTCTACCCTAATAATACAAATGCGAATATTTATCATCAAAATGGTTTTATTGTTTTTCAAAGTATTCTCCAGCATGATTTATACACTTATACATGCGCTCAAACCAACTGCCGAAGCTCTTTTTCCACTCCGATTGAGACACCTCCAAAACAATGCGACGAAAATCGTTGACCACGCATTTTTTTCTTGATGTGCGGGAACTAAAAGAAGTCATTGGGTGTCAAGTCAGGGCTGTACGGCGGATGACCCATCAATTCGACGTTTTGGCTGGTCAAAAAGACGTTGGTTTAAGCCGATGTGTGAGAGCTCGCATTGTCATGGTGCAAAATGATTCGTCTTCTCTTGTTCGTTTGTCGAATTTCTCCGAAGACATCAGGCAAACAAATTGTGGTGCACCACTCAAAATTGACCGTCCTACGTTGCTCAAGCGGAACAGTCAAGTTTTGCCGAAGAAACAGCCTATCATTTGCTTCAAACTGCTTTTTTCACGAACAACTTTCGTTGGATTTGGCTCGTCCTCGAAAACCAACACGGTCGATTGCTGTTTTGTCTCGGACTCATACGCATAGATCCATGATTCGTCACCTGTGACGATCTTATAAACGTCTTTTGAAGCACCGCGATCTTATTTTTGCAAAATTTCTTTGCACCAATCGACACGAGCCTTTATTTTAAGCGATTGTCAAATTGAGCAGGATCCAACGAGAACAAACTTTTTTACGGCCAGGTGTTTATGCAATTTCGAATGTATGCTGGTGGAAGAAATGCCCAAGGATGCCTCTATCTCACGGTATGTCTCATGACGATCTTGCATTATCAGTTCTCGCACGGCATCTTTCCAATGGAAATGTCAGATGGCGTAAGGCAACACTTAGTGTCTGGCGCCAGAAATATTTATAGAAAACTTCGTACAATTCAGGTTTTGGAAGCCAACATTACTTGTGTCATTAACGCTATACCGGTCGAAATGCTCGAATGAGTCATTCAAAATTGGACCCTGAGTTGTAGTTGCGTCCAATATTTGATGGAAATTATATTTAAGAAATAAATGGCATAAAAATTCCTTTCGAATGAACAATAAAGATTTCACAATTGATTTGAATGTTTTATTTTTATTTTGAAAAAAACTTTAAATTGATCACCCGTTATTTCCTTAACTGAAATATATTTTTTGAATGTCAATATTTCGAAATAATTTATGCGAATGCGAAATATCAATACGATGCGAATAATTTACATTCGCATATGCGAAAGTGAATATTCGCTGTCAGCCGACTGTTGATAACTTACAAATATTCGAATCCATATGCTAAATACGAAATAGATAGACCGATTTGAATTGGGCTCCTCATATGGAGCACAAATCCAAGACAATCGCTATTATGCAGCATAAGTGGACAAGTTGACCCTTAAAACCCCATTTTTTAAATTCTTTTACTTTTTTCTACCTGCAACCATAGATTTGTACCTTTGAAGTTTTGACCAAGGTAGTATGCCTTAAATCCAACATTACTCTAATTTAACTTTTTCCTAGTTCATTATAATGTCGATACGTTTAAAAAAAATAAACTTCAAAACAACTAGGGTTTTTACGAACTTATCATACCACACTGTAACACGTTGCAAGATACTTTAGAGTTTTTTGATTGGATTTTAAAAAATCCATTTCAGAAAATCAACAATTTCATTTAATTGACCAAATTTGTCATTTGAAATGTAAAATCTCTTAATGTCCTTAAAACGAGAGTGAGAGCAACAGTAGCAACAAAAACCCAGAAAAGAATATGACTGACAGTGAATAAGTGAATGGACAAACTGTCATTTCAATTTAAAGTGATGCTCATGTTCACATTCATGCATTGTTCGTTGTTCCTGTGGCCGCTTGTCCCACAAACGATTATACGAAAATGAAATATTCATACACAGTCACCGCTGAACGTTATTCAAGGGGGGGAGAAACGATTATACCGAAAGAATGATGACATCAAATTAAAGTTTTATTGAAAAATTATTTGAAATTAGTTTTGATTGAAAATATATCTGCTAAATTATCCACAATAAATCTTAACCTGGGAGTTTTAAATAGACAAACAATAGTTTTAATCGTTTTTTTTGATGAATTCCTTTTAAAAAATACTCTGACAGTTTTGTGGAATTTACAAACTTCGGTCCCACAACATACTGACTTAAGACCCACAACATTTCATCAAGGTACAAGGGGAACTTCTCTCAAAGCAGTGAGCTTTGCACGATTCAATTCTTATACTTACTGACCGGGAACTACAGTTTAACGCCGGCTCCGAACGGCTAATGCATTTAATAGAGAAGTTTTTACATGGCTTAGAGATAAATCTCTTACCCGTAAAGTCGCCGGCAGTTACGAGGCGGAAACCCGCCTCTGGAAAATTATTAAATATTTTTACCCGGGGTTGAACTTGGGTTAACTGGCATGATAGTCAGGCACACTTCCATCCCACAACGCACAGTGGGAAAATTACGAAAAAAATTGGAAATAATTCGGCCATTTCGTTTGTAATGGTCCGATTTAAATGAAAATTTACATTGACCTTCTTGAAGTGTTACTGAGCTTAAGTTTTGAATTTCATGCATCTGTGTTTAACAGGTGCTGCACAGTGGGCCCTCAAAGTTGGTCACCTCGAGTTAAAATTTTCTTTTTCAAGCCGCCAAAAGCGTATTTGTGGTCCGATCGTAATAATTTTTTCTTTAGTGAAATCTGCTGGACAAACCCAACCAAAAATGTTATTACAAATTTTTTCATATCTCGTACAATAAAAAAGATATCGGGACTTAAAGTTTTTTTTTCGAAAAATTTGCTTTGGATTTTCTGGGATTATTTTATTTTTGGGAATCAGTTTTAGGTGAATCGGGGAAAATTTAATCCTGGTTTAAAGAAAACACTTTGGTTAATGTTTTAAAAAAAGAATTGTAGCAAAATCACCAATAATATGAAAATGCCAGCTGTTCAAAGTCAACTATTGCGAAAAAAGTGGGATTTTGAGTGTTTTACGGCGAAAAGGTACCTTTACTCTTATGTCAATAACTTTAATGTTTCTTAAGTAACATACAAAAAATTTGCATTTATTTCAAAGAAAACTTTATGCTTAATACAAATAATAAGCAATTGTGACCCTAGTCGGTACTTTTCTTGCTCCAGGCGTCTCCAAATATGGGCATTTTTTTCAAAAAAAATTGAGTTTGAGCTCAAATAAAAAAAATCGCCACACTGCTGGCCCAATTTGGTGCTATAAGTCAGTTAACTACATATGTTTTCTAAAATCCCAAGCAAAGAAATTTTGCGGGAGGCAATTTCTAGGACAAAAAAAATGAGTTTTTGTTAAAAAATCCCATTTCTGGGATTTTGTTTTCCCCTGTGTCAAATTTTAGAAAAGTGGCAACTCCAATTTTTTTTTTGAATAAGTTTTTCATTTTGTAACAAAAATATTGATACTACGTAAAAAAATCAGGTTTATATCTCCAACCAGCAAAATTTTACAGTGGTCTGAAATATTGACTTTTTTTGCTACCTTCACAAAAAAAATTTTTTTTCTCGTTTTTATCAATTATTATTCAACATATTGAGTTAATTGCATTCTTTTTTATAATCTGTTAAAACTAGAGGTAATTACCTTTCCATTGGTATATAAAAAGTATATCCTTTTACCTACACTTATAACAGCACGTGCGCTGGAATAAGACCCCTTTGAGTAAAATATTAATTTTTTTGGTAAATAGCAATTTCATTTTGTGAGAGATCAATGTTGTTGCATTTAAAAAAATCAAATTTACACATTTCCAATCGCAAAAAAGTAATTTAATTGTTGCAGATAGAAAATTTGAATAAAAAGATGCTATTGACTTCATTTTTTGTGAAAAACTTTTTTTTAAATAAATTAACATTTAAATAAATCTTATAATTAAAAAACATTAAACTTAAATGATTTTATTCCACGTCCAGCATATCTAATAAATCAGAAAATTCTTCTTCGTCTCCATGCGTCATTTCGTGGTACGAAGTCAACTTACTTCTCATGGAGGATAAAAAAGGATCTGAAGATAATAATAAACTATTAAGTAAGTCTTCGTTTTGTGCTATTCTTGAGCATTTTCTTGTGGAAAATTGTTGAACATATCTGAAGTCTCGATTTCTAGCTTCTTGTGGTTCTTCAGTTAACTCGCCTATAGGGAGAAGGTGAGACTCGATTATTTGTTTCCCATGGAACAGGACTCTGTGTATAGTTGGCGTTAGATCTTTCCAGGGATAGAGATCAGCAAGCATTTTTAAAATTCGTTCGGCGTAAACTCCAAATTTATCGGAATTAATCTTTTGTTTGGAATTCAGAGCTAAAAGCAATATATTAACCATTCGAATCAACTCCTTATTGATTCCAGTTATTTCTGCAGCTGTATTATAGTCTGCGAAGAATCTTCTGGCAGTGTTACCATCATTTGTATTCCCAAAGTTCGAGCGTGGTTTAGAAATATTTAGGCCAGTTTGTTGTTTAAATGCATCTTGAATTCTTTTTTTTTCACTTGCTCTCATTTCATGCATTTCTTTGTTAGCTCGAATGTTTTTCCTTTCATTTCCTGGTATAGATTTATACTTAATGTCATAAGCAAGGTTTAGAAAGTGTTCTAGAAACCTGATTCGAGCATGTAACGGTGCTATTCCAAACTCAAGGGTATCTTCATTGACTACTGAATTATTCGAAGCGTTTGAAAAATTAACTTTGCTTTTATTGCAAATGAAACACTTCCAACTAGATTTGTTTCCTGTAATATCGTTTGCGGCTTTTCCATCTACCATTGTCAGGAACATTTTAAAAGATATTGTAATAGAATACCTGTCGAATTTAAATGCAAAATCTTCTAATCTCGAAATATCATCTTTTAATTTGTCTGTGATGGCTTTAGTTAAATCACTCGTTTCTTTATGATATACGAAGGAGATCGGTCTGCAATAAATTTTGGAGCCAGGTGTTGGATTACGCCATATTGCTTCAGTAGGGTTTGCTTTTCTGCGCGAAGTTGAAGGTAAGGTAGAGTCTAAATTTAACCTCAGAGGAACCAAAGATGCCATGAATACGCTCTTGAATTCGATCTGGGTAGATTGGCTATCAGAGCATTGTTTGTATTCCGAAAGTGCTGACAAACCATCACATCCCCACTTCCATATTAATTGAAGATGGCTGTTGTTGATTTTTTTTAGTTGTTCCTCATTCAATGTTGTTATTATCCTACTGGCAGTATTTTGGAGAAGTAGTTCCAAACTAACACTGCCGGCCTTTTCTGTAATTATCACTGGGTTTGGCAAAATTTCCATTTTTCGTTCCTTTATTCGGTTGTATGCGGGAAACATGTCACATCCTTTATCAAGCAGCATTCTTCTTAAATGAGTGTACTTGTTCTTACTCAATCCCAATTCGATGATTAAAGCTAATGCTTCTTCCTCGCTAAAACCAGGACATGGTGTTGCAATACTTCTTTCAATGCGTTGGAGCCGCCTTGGTGATGCTTCCGTTAACACGTCTGCAATTCTTTTTGCGCTAGATGGCCGATTTTCCACCGTCAGTAATTCCTTGAATGTATCACAAATCTTTGAAGGTGAATGATTTGCCATCTCAGCCGACAACCGTTGTTTCTTTGCCTTTGGACATAGATCGTCGTATTCCTTAGTAGGAGCACCCACTAAAGCAGGGACAGTTTTAAATTCAATTATACTGTCGAGCCACTCAGTTGGTAATCTTGAATAATTCCTGTGATACTTCTCCATGAGCCGGTCAAATTTTTTCAAAAAATTTAATACTTTGCTGCTTTCGTTAGATTGTGTTATCTCGCTATATGTTGACTCTATGCACTCTATTAAATATGCTACTCTGTTCTCCATTTTCCGAAGTTTGGTGTTTTTTAAAAATCCAACAAGTTCTTGAACAAGGAGTGTTATCGTCATGGCGGATTAATTTGTTATGATAAACCCATACAAAATCGGCGGTTCTTATATCAATGAGTAATACTTACAGGTAATCACAATAATATCCGCAATTAATACTTGACTAAAATACCAGGTATTCCCCAAAAATACATTTATAACAATGAATTTTTATGTACCCAGGTACATTCGCCTAAAATGTTGCACAATATTCCGGACATAGGGGACAGGTATTCCCCCAAAACATATAAGAATGAATGTTTAGGTACCTAGATCCATACTATACAATACTACCCATTTTCCGTTTTTACACAATAGGTAAACAATAATGGTAAAAATATATATTTTTGCTATTTATGGATAGGTACGAGAATTTTTAAAATTGGCATTCTTACCTATAAAATTCATACTTTACTCAAAGGGGTCTTATTCCAGCGCACGTGCTGTTATAAGTGTAGGTAAAAGGATATACTTTTTATATACCAATGGAAAGGTAATTACCTCTAGTTTTAACAGATTATAAAAAAGAATGCAATTAACTCAATATGTTGAATAATAATTGATAAAAACGAGAAAAAAATTTTTTTTTGTGAAGGTAGCAAAAAAAGTCAATATTTCAGACCACTGTAAAATTTTGCTGGTTGGAGATATAAACCTGATTTTTTTACGTAGTATCAATATTTTTGTGACAAAATGAAAAACTTATTCAAAAAAAAAATTGGAGTTGCCACTTTTCTAAAATTTGACACAGGGGAAAACAAAATCCCAGAAATGGGATTTTTTAACAAAAACTCATTTTTTTTGTCCTAGAAATGGCCTCCCGCAAAATTTCTTTGCTTGGGATTTTAGAAAACATATGTAGTTAACTGACGATTTTTTTTATTTGAGCTCAAACTCAATTTTTTTTGAAAAAAATGCCCATATTTGGAGACGCCTGGAGCAAGAAAAGTACCGACTAGGGTCACAATTGCTTATTATTTGTATTAAGCATAAAGTTTTCTTTGAAATAAATGCAAATTTTTTGTATGTTACTTAAGAAACATTAAAGTTATTGACATAAGAGTAAAGGTACCTTTTCGCCGTAAAACACTCAAAATCCCACTTTTTTCGCAATAGTTGACTTTGAACACTTGGCATTTTCATATTATTGGTGATTTTGCTACAATTCTTTTTTTAAAACATTAACCAAAGTGTTTTCTTTAAACCAGGATTAAATTTTCCCCGATTCACCTAAAACTGATTCCCAAAAATAAAATAATCCAAAAAAATCCAAAGCAAATTTTTCGAAAAAAAAACTTTAAGTCCCGATATCTTTTTTATTGTACGAGATATGAAAAAATTTGTAATAACATTTTTGGTTGTGTTTGTCCAGCAGATTTCACTAAAGAAAAAATTATTACGATCGGACCACAAATACGCTTTTGGCGGCTTGAAAAAGAAAATTTTAACTCGAGGTGACCAACTTTGAGGGCCCACTGTGCAGCACCTGTTAAACACAGATGCATGAAATTCAAAACTTAAGCTCAGTAACACTTCAAGAAGGTCAATGTAAATTTTCATTTAAATCGGACCATTACAAACGAAATGGCCGAATTATTTCCAATTTTTTTCGTAATTTTCCCACTGTGCAACGGTGGACACACTGAAGATAGTAAAACGTCGTTTAGAGTGTACTTTACCGATGTACCTTTAGTCCCTCAAAGGGAAACTTTTTCCCTCTGGGCCGGTTTAGCCTATTTAAAGTGCAATCCCAATAAGTTTATGACCATAAGCCATCATCATGAAAAACTTCAGAATCCTACGTTGATTCGTTTCACCGCTATCGAGCTTTCAGACGGGTGGACCCACGGACCTGGCTAGAACGTATTAGAATTTTACGACGATCAATAAGCGGAATGAAAAATTTAATAAACCTGGTTGGAGAGTATAAAAACATTCAAATAGTCATCCGACTTGTACATGTCGTCGATGTTCCCAGCAAAAGGTGATGTGTTTTTCCGATACTTTTCTGGGGAGCAAAAAACTGTTGCACGTGTTCATTTCACGGTATTTCTTAAAATTTGTAATTGCAGTCGTTTCGTATTCGTAGATACGCCACGTTTTCCCCCAAAAATTTGAAAAAAAAAAATTGAGTTTAAGACGCGGTTTTGTGTGACACACCGATATATACAAAAATGTCACCTAGGTTTTTTTTAGTATTGCCTTTTTTGTATTAAAATAAAAATAAATTGATAATTTTCTCCATAGGCCTTTTTATATCCTCCGCCATAGGATGAGGCTGTACCAAAATTGGCATTTTGTTGGGTACACCTCAAAATATGGTTGTAATACCCTATACAAATATGTGTTTTCAATCAGCGTACAGTCATCAATCTGTAGCAATGTCCGACCGTCCGATAGCGGTCACAATAATCAATCTAGAAATTCCAAACGTGACAAAGAAATTTATGGATGTTGCAAGTTGTTTGGAATTTGTAATGGACCAAATCCATTCAGAGAGAAAGGTTCTCTATAAAAGGACTCAAACAACATTTGTAAAATTAACATTTTTGGGGAAATTTTGTATAAAAGTCGGTAGCGTGGGATTGACCATGGCTCCTGAAACGTCGTAAGAAGCTGTATTTTGGACAAAGCCTACTGAGGATTAAATATGGAACAAATCGGTAAATGATTTTTGTATAGCCTCCATACAAAATACCTGCACGAGTTCAGGTAGCGGCGGTCTAAAAACTGCACTTATGACATCGATGGAATTTGACACGAAGTAGTTTCATGGCTCCATGATTTTATACAGCCTCATACTCGTACAATTGTCCCTCCCGATTTTAGGTCCAGACGCTCTGGAAGCCACATTTATTATCTGATCTAAACAAAATTTAGTACAAAATAGTTCTATAAAATGGCAATTAACTGCTAAGGATCTGGACCATATTGGCCCGTTTATTAGCTCATTTTATTTAGCTCACTTAATTAATTATTATGATTCCTGCTTTAAACATAATCCATGGTGTATATAAGATTCGGTCCGACCGAACTTAGCACCGTTTTTACTTTTTACTCATAAATATTAATTTCCTGTCAATTATATGGGCAATATAATGGGTGATCAATCTGAAGGTATTTTTTTTTTAAATAAAAAGAAAATTAAAAAAATCAAATAAAATGTGGAATATTTGTGGTTCTTTCGAAAGGACATTTTATGCCATTTATTTTTTGAATATAATTTCCTTTAAATGTTGCTGTCCATTCTGAGGGTCCAATTTTGGATGACTCGTTCGAGTATTTCGATCGGTATGGCTTCAATGACACGCGTAATGTTGGCTTTCAAAACCTGAATCGCAGCTGGTTTGTCAGCGTAGACTTTGGACTTTACGTAACCTTAAAGGAAAAAAGTCTTGAGGTATGATATCACACGATCTATGCGGCCAACTCACCGGTCCAAAACGTGAAATTAGCTGCTCTTCGAAATAACCTCTCAATAGATCCATTGTTTGAGCGGATGTATGGCAAGTGGCACCGTCCTGTTGAAATCAAATGTCGTCAAGATTACGGGCTTTAATTTCAGTGAGCAAAAAGTCCGATATAATGGCGCTAAAGAGAGCGCCATTCACGGTTACGTTCCGGCCATCATCATTTGGAAACAATAGGGACCGTTGATTCCACCAGTCCATGAACCGCACAAAACCCTGGTTTTCTCCGTGTATAATGGCACCTGTTTAACCTGTTCTAGTTGCTCTTCCGCCCAAATGCGTCAATTTTTTTATTGACGTTGCCGTTGAGCCAGAAATGGAACTCCTCATCACTGGAAAAATTTGGGTCGAAAAACGTTTCTCACCGTATGCCCATTTCCATAATACAGTCGCACAATTTAGAGACGTTTTTTGCAGTGTAAGTCTTTCCATGATGAATTGGCAAATAATACTGAAAAGAACAAAAAAAAAAATAAAGTTTAACACAACTCACGCGTAATCCGTGAAAAAAAAACCTTATTGAAAAAAAACCTCTAGATTTGTCACCCTATATCAGTGTTACAAATCCACAGAAGTTTGGTTTGCAAAATTTTAACTTACACGCAGAAAAAAAGTATGGTTGTGGTAACAATATTCGAAGAGCATCATACTATTGTTGGTTATATGGTTGTGGCACAACAACATTATGATCATCACAACAATAGTATGGTTCACAAACAACCATAATATGATCCCCACAACAATATTATGGTTCTCGCAACAATAGAATTATTCACGCACAACCATACTATGATCCCCACAACCATATTATTATTCACACTCAACCATATTATGATGCCCACAACCATATTACTATTCACACTCAACCATGGTATGATCCTCACAACCATAGTATGACTTACACACATAACCATACTATAATCCCCAAAAATTTTTGTGAAGTTGTTATTCAACAATAGAGATTTTTATTAAGTTTTGTAAAAATACATTAAACTCTTAATAATAGGAGTGATTTATTTAACAGTAAAAAAAATTCATTTATTAAAAATATTTCATTTATACTAATCCGTAGTTTGTTTTTTGAAATAAATTTATTTACATATAAAAAGTACTATTATTGCTTAAGATTCGCAAAAATAACATTGTCAATTAAAAAAAAAACCATTTTGCCGGTATGATTTCCGCAATTATATTATGGTTAACGTAAAACCCATGAAAACAATACTTTTATCCCACTAACCATATTTATATTGTTGCTACAACCAAGTTTTCATTTCTAAATTTGCCAACAATACTATTGTTACATTTCAACAATTTTAATATTGCCGCAATCATACTATTGTCAAAATGAAACTCAAAAAACAATACTATGGTTGCGACGACCATACTTTTTTTTTGCAGAGAACATACTATTGTTGTCGTGATCATATAGTAACCATATCTTTTCTCTGCGTGTACAGATACAAATTTATTTTATTGCGTTAGGTTTGTAACAACAACGTTGTTTCAAAAGCATACTTAAATTTTTAAAAATTGCAATCATACGATATGGTTGCTGTAATCATATTATTGTTAACATAACAGCCAAAAAAATTAAATTTACATGTACAAAGTACTACTATTGCTTTAGATTCGTAACAATAACATTGTCAAATTAAAAAAGAAATACCATTTTGCCGGTATGATTGCCGTAATTATATTATTGCTAACTTAAAACTCAAAAACACAATACTTTTGTCTTACTAACCATATTTATATTGTTGCTACAACCATATTTTCATTTTTAAATTTGGCAACAATACTGTTGTGACATTTCAATATTCATTGCCAATTGCCACAGTCATACTTTTGTCAACACGATATTCAAAAAACAATACTATGGTTGCGACGAACATACTTTAATTGCAGACCTATTGTTGTTGCTGTGACAATATGGTAACCATATCATTTCTCTGCGTGAAGTAATTGACAGATTACACAGCATCCGAGTGCCGCTAATTAACAGGAAGACTCGACAAAGCATAATTTTGCAAAAATTCCCGCGTTTACATTTCACTATTGAAAACTGAGAAATAATGTCAAAACACAATCGGGAACTATAAAACGGAGCAAAAAAAACAACAACCCCTGTCAGAATGCTAATGGCATGTGGATATACAACAGAAAAAAAGACTAAAACGAACAGTGCAAACTGTCTGAAATACCAATTGGCCAAAACAAATAGAGCAATCTTTGTTTTCATTGTCAGACTGTCGACGATGATGACGATCAGACAAGGATGAGGCGGACGGAACATTCAAAAACGAATCGATGGATTGGCGGAATGCACATAAACAACTAGTCGGGAGACATGTAAACATTTAGCAAGAAAAAGAGACAGCAGCAAGAGAATTGACAGAAATGACATTTGGGGCATGGAGGAAGTTTTTTTATTTTAATTTCTTTAGATCCACCGGATAAGGAGCCTGTACGATTTGGCACGGCTGGCCTTTACAATGAATGGATGGCCTTCACCATAGAATGGATGGATCAATTCCCAGCGTCTATACGATTTACCACGGCTGCCCTTTACAATGTTTTTAGCCTTCACCAAAGAATGGATGAATCAATTCCCAGCGTCTATTTTATCTGAAAGCCTTTTTTAATTCTGAGTTATAAGTTCCGACTACGGCTACTACTTGACCCTTTTAAATGCTTTAACAAATAATTTATTCTTTAAAATACTACTGCATATTAATTTAATTATTTCGATTAATTTACAGTCGATTACTCAAAACCACACAAGTCTTCCTGCTTTCAGCCCACTCGCCACATGCCACACGCCAATAGTAATTGAAATATTTCTCTTCTGCTGAAGATACTCGGTTTAATCAGTTTAATCATGTATGCAGCTTTCGTTTTTCCCTACCACATTGTACGTTGGTCGGCGAGATTTTGTTTTTAAAGCTTATTGCACAAAACGCCGACATTCGTGTCAGTTTAAGTGACACTTACACTGACAGAAACGTTTCGAGTAATTGTTAAATGTACTTTACAACATAAAACACTATGCCCGTTGCGTAGTTTTCACAAGATTTATGCCGCATTCCCCAATGATGGACAGCCGACAGCCAGCCTTGCCCGGCCCGGCCAGGCCCGCAGCAGATCTGAGTGGGTGTATCTTCTTGATCCATATTTTAACAGTTTTTACGGCTCCATTATTCACTCAGTCACTACTGGGTCTTCCTTCTTGTTGCCCCCCCTTGTTGCATGTTTACAGATGGCCCGAGAGCGAATTGCAACGTACGTCATGTTACAATACATCACAGCGCTGCAATGCAGCACAGTGCTATGAATTAGCAATAATGCAAAAGTAGTAAACATGTGAAAAACTTATATATACGAGGGCGGTTCGGAAAGTTCTTAGCCTATCAATGGAAGAGAAAAGTTAGTTTTTCAACAATATTTTTATTTTTCAATATAATCTCCCGAAACTTCAATACACTTAGGCCAACGCTTATCTAGCCATTCTATCCCTTGATTAAAATAGTTTTCCTCAAGGTCTTCAAAATAGTGGTTTACAACTGTAATTGCATCTTCATTTGAGTTAAAACGCTTGCCAGCAAGGAATTTTTTTAGATTTGGGAACAGGTAAAAGTCACTGGGAGCTAAATCAGGAGAATAAGGTGGGTGGTCAAGCAACTCGTACTTTAATTCGTTGATTTTAGCCATTGTTAAAACACTCTTGTGCGCTGGTGCGTTGTCTTGATGAAAAATTATTTTTTTTGTGTTGTAAGCCAGGACGTTTTTCTCGAATTTGTACGAGTACATTTAATTGATCTAAAAGGTTGCAATAGTACTCTGAATTTATTGTTTTACCCTTTTGCGGATAGTCAATCAATAAAATACCTTTGAAGTCCCAAAAAACCGTTGCCATAACCTTACCAGCCGATTGAATTGTTTTTGCCTTCTTTGGGGCACTTCATCCAGCTTCAGTCCATTGTTTGGATTGTTCTTTTGTCTCTGGAGTATAGTAGTGGATCCATGTCTCATCAACAGTTATAAAACGACTCTTAAAATCCATTTTATTTCGCTGATCCAAACAAGCTTGAGAAATGTTCATTCTTATGCGTTTTTGGTCGACTGTTATGAAGTGCGGCACCCATCTTGCAGAAAGCTTTTTCATCTGTAGTTCTGCATGCAAAATTAAATGGACTCGATCATTTGAGATGCCCATGATATTAGCTATTTCACGCACTTTTCTTCGTCGATCATTTAATACCATATCATGCACTTTGGCTACAATTTCTGTTGTTGTTGCTGTTTTTGGACGTTCACTACGTGGTTCATCTTCAATGCTTGTACGACCACGTTTAAATTCAGCAACCCAATTGTTTACTGTTGCATATGAAGGAGCACTTTCACCTAACACATTCACCATATCATTATGAATTTCTTGTCCCGATAAACCTTTTTTATGTTAACATTTAATGACACCACGCATTTCTAATTTTTCCATTGTAAAAAATAGCGGATGCGTCTTATGTGAACACCTGTTTCTATATGAAGGAGTTGCCAGATCGAAACAAAATTTAACATGTGTTCATAGCAGAGATGGAAGTTTCCAAAACACTTAACTTTTTTCTGTTTATATCGCGCTTTTTGTGCTAGGCTAAGAAGTTCCCGAACCGCCCTCGTACTCGTATATTTAGTCGCTTACTTAGCTTTGATAAATTCAGTCCCTTTCCTTTGGTTTGATTTGTGGAACTACCCAATGTACCTTACTTTTACCGTTTATAAGATTTTTTACCCTTTATTTTGTATAATGTCCTCCCCGAGATGAAGAGCAATTCTAAAAACATCATGGTTCGTTAAAGCCATGTGTAAGCCACTGTAACAACCCCCAGTGCAGAAAATTTAAGAACTAAGACAAAAGAGAAAACTTTAAGCAAGGATTCGCGGGATTTAGAACTGTCGATAAAAACCTGCTTTAAGAAAGCCGCTCCCTGACCTGGATTTATATCTGGCCATAAGTATTTCCACGGCAAATTTTTTGCTGATTAAGTAAGTAATTCTGCAAATAGCATTGGTACACAGAAAAAAAAGACAACCATTAAATTTCAACCATAAAAAATTGCTATGCGAATTTTATTAACACTCAATTAAAAATTTCTTAAATAAGCTGCTACTACGAGTATGTACGAGACTAATCAGATATTGCAATGATATTCAATGAATGGAAACAACAAAGAAATTCATCATAATTCATGCACTGTATCGTGTGGGTGTGGGTGTATGTGTTTGAGTACGGTGGCTGCTATATATATTTCTGGCCTAATAATGAAAATGCGAATATGTATCATCAAAAATGGTTTAATTGTTTTTCAAAGTAATCTCCAGCATGATTTATACACTTTTTCATGCGCTCAAACCAATTGTCAAAGCGGGAATAAAAAGAAGTCATTGGGTGCCAAGTCAGGGCTCTACGGCGGATGACCCATCAATTCGACGTTTTTGCCGGTCAAAAAGGCGCTGGTTTGAGACTATGTGTGAGAGTTCGCATTGTCATGGTGCACCATGATTCGTCTTCTCTTTTTCGTTTTTCGATTTTCTCCGAAAACTTCAGACAAACAATTGTGGTGTACCACTCAGAATTGACCGTCCTATGTTAATCAAGCAAAACAGTCGCCACGTGACCAGATTTGCCGAAGAAACAGGCGATCATTTGTTTCGAAGTGCTTCTTCCATGAACAACTTTCGTTGGATTTGGCTCGTCTTCGAAGACACACACGGTTGGTTGATTGCTGTTTTGTTCCGGGCTCATAAGCATAGTTCAATGATTCGTCACCTGTGACGATCTTTTAAACGTCTTTTGAAGCACCGCGATAGTATTTTTTCAAAATTTCTTTGCACCAATCAACACGAGCCTTTTTTGAGCGATTGCCAATTGCGCGGGATCCAACGAGAACAAACCTTTTTTACGGCCAGGTGTTCATGCATTATCGAATGTATGCTGGTGGAAAAAATGCCCAAGTATGCCTCTCTTTCACGGTTTGTCACATGACGATCTTGCATTATCAGTTCACGCACGTCATCAATGTTCTCTGGCACAACGGCCTTTTTGGGACGACCTTCTCGACCTTCGTCTTTGAGCGAGCGTCGGCCATGATTGAATTCATTAAACCAGTTTTTCACAGTGCCATAGGATGGTGCTTCATTACCATACAAAGATTTAAGTTCATCGATGCACTTTTGTCGTGATAATCCACGTCGAAAGTTGTGAAAAATGATCGCACGTAAATGTTCACGAGTTAATTCCATTTTTTTTTGCCAAATTGATTTTTTCAAGTCGCTGTAAACAACACAAATGATGGTCGGTCGTACGTCAAAACGTTCTGAGTACGTTTATGCTAAATAATGTTAAACTTCCCAATGAAAATGACAGATGGCGCCAGGCAACACTTACTGTTGCCTAGACCAGAAATATATATATAGCAACTCTCGTACGATTTTTTTTTCGATAAATTTCATACAATTCATGCTCTGTATCGTGTGCGTGTGGGTGTATGTGTTTAGTATGTACGGTATACAGTGCGTGGGATTTTTATTGTGTTCGTTGGAAAAGTCTACTGCCGGCAGTTCTCGTTAAATGCACAGCACATTCGTTGCATGGAGTCTTATGATGGTGAAGTGGCGCTAGCTCAAACTGCAGTTACCTCTGCTTTTAACTAAAAGTCTTTCCTACTTCTTTTTGAAAAAATTTTGCAACGTTTTTTTTTTTGAAAATATGTGCATTTTTTCATTGCCTCATATCGAAAATATTTTCATTTTGTAAATATGTGAAGTTTTGCATCGCCTTCATTTTTCAATTTGTAAAGTAAGGTTTACAGCAGTAGTTCTCATTCGTTTGGGGAGAGCCTGCCTTATAGAGTTCGGTTTTGCTTTCAACAATTGCAGCAAGGTTTTCTGACGAGGGTTGTCACGGACCCGAAATCATGATAAAAGTAGTGTGCAGCAACGAAAATCAATGTCACTTTGCCATTTTTTTAAAAACTTGTCTTCTATTTAAATATAGAAGCAAGAGGTCTTGAGCCGGTTTAATCCCCGTCCAACATGTGAAGTTTAACATCGCCTAATACGAAATACATTTTTTTTGTAAATATGTGAATTTGTTCATCCCTTGAAATCGGAAATATTTTTTGATAAACAGCGTACGAAGAGTTTAGTTCATATGTGAAATTTATCACAGGATTTTTAAATAATTTTTTGTTCGAATATTTTAATTTTTTATTTGAACCAAAACCAGTTTTTTTCTGTGTGTGTGTGCATAAGTGTGACTGATAATGTTGAACTTTGTCATTTAATAACACTGTGCGACAGCCACAATCGGTTTGGGATGAAACCACCGGGGAAAGTTATATCGGTCAAAAAAAGGTCAGACGTGTCCCAGCGTTTCGTTGGGTCTCATCTAGGAATCGAGATATATCGATTTGAAGTTAGTAAGTATCGTATAGGGGAATTTGTCACGTTTTTGGCTCTTTTGTTTGACATAACTTGAGAACCACTCGTCCGATTTAGCTGAAATAAATTTTAAAAAACCAAGAATTACAATTCCCTTAATCTGTTCATATATTATTTTCCTTTACAAGTAATAGTTTCCAAGTTAAAAATAAGCGCATGAAGAAATTTTTTTTTTTTTTCATGATTTATGTCTCATTTTGGTCATAGGTTATGTGACTTTACGTGAAAGTAATAGGACTTGACACTTTTTACCGTTTTGGATTTTTTATGAATTAAAAAAAAAAAATTTTAATTTTTAGGCAAAAATAATTTTTTTTTTTCATACATTTATTTATAATTGCGAAACTGTTGCTTAAGTAGGAAAACGGTTTAAGAACAGATTAGAGGAATTGTAATTCTTAATTTTTCTAAATTTGTTTCAGCTAAATCGGACGAGTGGTTCTCGAGTTATGTCAAACAAAAGAGCCTAAAACGTGACAAATTCCCCTATACGATACTTACTAACTTCAAATCGTTATATCTCGATTCCTAGATGAGACCCAGCGAAACGCTGGAACACGTATGACTTTTTTTTTACCAATATAACTTTCCCCGGTGGTTTCATTCCAAACCGATCACTGACCCTTACCATTTGTCGCAGAGTGTAATGGACACCATATCATTCATATGACTTCTAATTTTTCACTGGGCAGTCAATCTACAAATTTAGGTTAGCTTTTTTATGGCGTCTTTAGGAGTGTCTGTCTAGGTTGGAGCTGAACAAGGGATCTCAGACTAATTGCGTGTCGTTTAAAGCCTTACTCTTGCCGGCTTGTGGTATACTTATCTACTATCTTAGGAATTTGATATGCTACTTGAATGCCTGTTATAGCGCGTGATCCATTTCGATGTTCCCTACTTTTACAAAAAAAAACAGAAAATTCAAATTGAATAGGGAATATTTATTATCATTTGAATAAAAATTTTTGGCATTTATTTTTTGAAGATTATGTCTATCAAATGTTGGCCGCGGCAACGTCTCATACGGGGGCGACCGCAAAAGTAACTGGCCTAACATAAAAAGAACCGTTTTTTTGGAATTATTATTATTTATTTTTCAACACAATCTCCTTCCAATTCAATACACTTCATCAAACGTTTTTCAAGTTTTTTAATTCCATCCGAAAAATAAGATTTTTCAAGACCTTCAAAATATGCCTCAGTTTCAGCAATAACTTCGCTATTGGACGAAAATTTTTTGCCACCGAGAAATTTTTTTAAATTTGGAAACAAGAAATAATCAGAAGGAGCTAAAGCAATTTCAAATCGTAATTCGGCCAGTTTTTGTTGAGTTAAAAATGCAGTGTGTGAAGGAGCATTATCTTGATGAAAAAGAACTTTTTTTCTTCTAAATGCGGTCGTTTTATCATGATTTCTTCACTCAACCGATCCAATAATGCACAATAATATTCACTATTTATAGTTTTTCCTTTCTCAAGATAATCAATAAATATTATACCCCTTGCATCCCAAAATACTGTGGATATTACTTTTCCTGCTGACTTAACAGTTTTCGCCTTCTTGGGACCACTTTTACCAGCTTCTATGACTGTTCTTTGTATTCTGGGATGTAGTGATGGATCCATGTTTCATCAACAGTTATGAATCGGCGCAAGAACTCTATTGGATTACGCTTATAAATCGCTAAAAGCTCCTCGGAATTGGTCTAACGAACGATTTTTTGGGCCAAAGTCAACAAACGCGGCACCCATCTTACGGATAGCTTTTTCATGTGGAGATCATCATGTAAAATACTCCAAACTTGTTTTTTCGTGTATTTTAACAATATCAGCAAGTTCTCTAAGCTTTATTCGTCTATCTTTAGTCACTTCATTAAATATTTTTCTAATGTTTTCAATAGAAGTAGCAGTTTTCGGTCTTCCAGAGCGTTGTTCATCTTCCGTACTTGAACGACCCATTTTAAATTGTTGAACCCAGGATTTCACGGTGAAGTATGATGATGCATTGTTACCATGAACAGAATCCAATTCATCTTTGATTAATTGTGGCGTATAACCTTTCATATAAAAGTGTTTAATTACCGCACGAAACTCTCTATTTTCCATTTTTCAAAAATTATAAAACTTGTTTACTTTAATCACCTGTAACAAAGAAAATAAATGTTGTTCAGGCGTAAGTCTTTCCATGATGAAATGCCAAACAGTACTAAACAAAAATAACATGACAGCATTTGTCAAACGTGATCTGTCAAAAAAAGACTATTAAAAAAAGGATCTCTACTTGGATCACCCATTACATTATTACTGCTAAGTATTTAATGGACTCCATTGTGGAACGCTGTCGTGTGATGGAAGTGTGTACGAATACCATGCCAGTCAATCCAGGTTCAACCCCGGCCCATAAGGCACCCAAAAATTATGCCTTATATAAACATGAACCCAGTTTTTAGATTTGTCTAAATTTAGGTCCGGATATTCATCCTAGAGATCCAAAAATCGGCTCCTATTAACAATGCTGCTCGAAAACAATGAAACTTTCTTACGAATCTTATCCATGGGCTACTGGTCCATAGGACCCAAAAAGTTAGGCCTTATTTAAACATAAACCCACCATCATCAACCATTTCGCCCAATACAGCCAGTGCCAAAAACTGGAAAGCAATATTGGATAATTGAAAAGAAGCCGAACTAACGAATTGTGCACTTGTTTTCATTTGCTTTCAAGCCACTGTGCAGGAGCAACATGAACACATACACACTCACACACACACACATACATATTTTTCAGTTATTTTCATTTCATTTAAGCATTTTTGTGTGTTTTAATTTATAAAATGAAGAAACAACAAACCGAGCGACCAGCGAACGAACAACCCAAGGAACAGACAACAACAACAACAAATATGCACAAACACATGCTTGTGCATATGCAAAAGTACATGCACGCATGTGTGTGCGTGTGTGTTTGGGTATGGCATGTGCATTTTGAACTTTATTATCTGGCCGAGTGCATCCTCCCTTCCATGCTCGCCAGCTTCCCTGGGATGCTAGCACAAGTACGAACAAGTGAATGATGGACAGAGTACATACATACATCCATTGTCTTTCGTTCGAAGCTGTATGAGTGGGAAAGGGAGGGGTCAAAGGGGGGCTTGGTAGTTCATTTCGGGTTTGGCAGTTCATTGTAATGCCTGGAGATGTATAAGTATAGTTGTAGCAGTAGCTACTCGTATAGCTATGACTGCTGCTGTTGCCAGGTTCACGTTTAAAATAAACATTTCCAAATAGTTTTGTGTAGAGTGCATTTTTGTTTTGGTTTTACGAGAATGTTTAGAAATTTTATAAATTTGGAAATTCTTTGAATTCCTAGTGTGCTCGTGGTGATACTGCCGCTGTGTTGCACGAGGCCACAGCAACTGTTTCAAATAAGATTTTTGTTTAATTTCGGTTAAAAAAGGCTGCTGCCTGTCGAGACGCTGAGATGATGCCGGTGGCCGCTTGCTTCCGCAAATCACATCGCATCTGCATCAGTGTCAGCAGCCACCACAACGCGCTGTCATGTGCTGTGCTGTGGCGTGTGTGTTTATATTCGTGGCAAAATAAACGTGAAAACTGAACCGCCACCAGTAGCACCATCCGATATTTATAATTTTTGATTAGTTTACGTGATGGTATTCGGTTTTTAACTCAAAAAAGTTGAAATTCAAAATAAAAATGTAAACAATGTCCAATGAATTACACCCGCCTACAGTGGTGGGTGTAAAAATAGCACTAGCGTCAGGGAGATTCTATATAAACATTTACTGACTGACGTGTACTTACTTTTTTGATGTAATTAATTTTACGATTTAACACATGTCAGAGGCTGCTTTCATGTAATAAATTTAATATCAACAGTATTCAGTCGAAGGAAAATGTTGAATGAAATAGCAAATGAGCATGCCTATGCAATGGAAAGCAGAAAAAATGACCAGGATTGGTGTGAAGAAAAAAAGTTAAACTTTTTTAAAAAAAAGCTAGAAAAACGCTAATGTCAATATAAGTAGAATATTCCTGATTTATTAAAAAAGCTTATAATTGCTTGTTAGGTTTTTTTCATGAATTGACCGATAAGAAAATGTAACTGCCATTTAAGTTTAAACAAAAATTTAAAACATTTTAAAATCTCAAACGGAATAATATAAGTTGGTAAAAAGCAGCACCAGAGGTCTTTTTTTTGGGCTGGCGGCATCATTGGGCCATGTTGCTTCAAAAATGAGCAAGGAGCTGCCGTTACCACCAACGGTGAGCGTTACCACGCCATGCTCAACTAATTATTGTTTCCAAAAATTTAAGAGAATGGCATGGACGATATTTAATTTCAACAAAACGGGGCCTCTTGTCACACAGCCAACGCAACTATCGATATTTTACGCACTGTTTTTGAAAATCAAATAACACTACTCAACAAAATGAAAAAAATTTCATGTACTCCGGATGCGATAATTTTTTCTGTGTAGATAACCTTGACATGAGCTCGAAAAACGCAATAAAAAATTTTTTTTTCGTTTGGTTTTTGTTTTATTTTTTTTTTTAAATTTTAAAAATTTTTTTTTGGTTAATTTGTTTCGTCCGGCATAACTCGGGAACCACTAGCCCGATTTAATTGAATTAAATTTTAAAAAATTTAAAATTACAATTCCCTTAATCTGTTTATATATTGTTTTCCTATACAAGCAACAGTTTCCAAGTTAAAAATGAATATATAAAGGAAAAAACTTATTTTTTGCCTAAAGATTTAAATTTTTTTTTTTAAAAAATCCATAAAAAATCCAAAATGAAAAAAAATGTCAAATCTTATTACTTTTACGTAAAGTCACATAACCTATGAGCAAAATGAGACAAAGATCATGAATGCACGCGTTTCGCTTTTATTCGCAATTGAGTAAAGGTATGAATTTCAAAAATTTGCTCGACATATGCACAACTTTGTCTATGGTGAGGTTTTTTCTTTTTTATTACAAAAAAAATTAAAATTTGTTGGGTGACAAAAATATATGACAAAAATATATGATTTGAAATTCATACCTTTACTCAATTGCGAATAAAAGCGAAACGCGTGCATCGATTTTAAATTTTTTAAAATTTAATTCAATTAAATCGGGCTAGTGGTTCCCGAGTTATGCCGGACGAAACAAATTAACCAAAAAAAATTTTTAAAATTTAAAAAAAAAAAAATAAAACAAAAACCAAACGAAAAAAAAATTTTTTATTGCGTTTTTCGAGCTCATGTTAAGGTTATCTACACAGAAAAAATTATCGCATCCCGAGTACATTTTGACTGTTGACTAGTGTAATCAGCCGAAATTCTGATGTCAAATGGCCGTTCGGTACACTTAAAGGAGAGTCTAGCTCAAATATTTTTAGTAGTTACTAACATTTGCCATGAAACGAACTTATAAAAACCTGTTCCACAGATTGGTGCAGGGTATATAAAGGGTGGTTAAATTTAAGGGCCGATGTTGAATGTGAACCACACCTTAACGTCATGTTTTTTCCTGCATTTCATTTGCTATGTCTCAATTTCAGACTAACTCAATTTGAACCATGAAAATATACACAAGCGAGCAACGCGTTTAAGTTATTCAGAATGGTGGCAAGAAATGGCAACAGAGGATGATCAATTTTCGAAGAAAATCATCTTCAGTGATGAGGCACTTTTTAACCTCAGTGAATTCGTCAATAAGCAGAATTGTCGCATTTGGGCGAACGATAATCCAAGAGTGATTTTCGAAAAAATAATGCACTCACAAAGAGTGGCTGGCGGCATCATCGGGCCGTATTTTTTTCAAAATGAGGCCGTTCAGGTAGTTACTGTGAATGGTGTTCGCTATCGTAAAATGATAACGAACTTTTTATGGCCCGAATTGGAAGACATGGATGTGGACAATATGTGGTTTCAACAGGACGGTGCCACTTGCCACACAGCTAACGAAACAATGGCTCTTTTGCGCGACAAATTCAATGGCCTTGTTACCTCACGACGTGGCGAAGTTAATTGACCGCCAAGATCATGTGATTTGACATCGTTGGACTTCTTTCTTTGGGGTTATTTGAAAGAAAAGGTGTACGTCGATAAGCCAGCAACAATTCAAGAGCTAGAGGATGAGATAATTCAGCACATTAACGGCAAAGAACCTCAATTACGAGGGCGACCGCAAAACTAACTGGCCTGGCACATTTTCTGTTTTACTAACAACTTTTTTTTTTGTTTTTTAAAAGCAATCTTTTTTAAGCCATCTGTCAAAATTTCCGAAATATTTAATGATTATTTTCTTTGTTACAGGTGATTGAAGTAAACAAGTTTTATAATTTTTGAAAAATGGAAAATTAAGAGTTTCGTGCGGTAATTAAACACTTTTATATGAAAGGTTATACGCCACAATTAATCAAAGATGAATTGGATTCTGTTCATGGTGATAATGCATCATCATACTCCACCGTGAAATCCTGGGTTCAACAATTTAAAATGGGTCGTTCAAGTACGGAAGATGAACAACGCTCTGGAAGACCGAAAACATTAGAAAAATATTTAATGAAGTGACTAAAGATAGACGCATAAAGCTCAGAGAATTTGCTGATATTGTTAAAATACACGAAAAACAAGTTTGGAGTATTTTACATGATGAACTCCACATGAAAAAGCTATCCGCAAGTAGGGTGCCGCGTTTGTTGACTTTGCCCCAAAAAATCGCACGTTGGACCAATTCCGAGGAGCTTTTAGCGATTTATCAGCGTAATCCAATAGAGTTCTTGCGCCGATTCATAACTGTTGATGAAACATGGATCCATCACTACATCCCAGAATGCAAAGAACAGTCAAAACAATGGATAGAAGCTGGTAAAAGTGGTCCCAAGAGGGCGAAAACACTTAAGACAGCAGGAAAAGTAATGGCCACAGTACTTTGGGATGCAAGGGGTATAATATTTATTGATTATCTTGAGAAAGGAAAAACTATAAATAGAGCATTATTGGATCGGTTGAGTGAAGAAATCAGTTTAAAACGACCGCATTTAGAAAAAAAGTTCTTTTTCATCAAGATAATGCTCCTTCACACACTGCATTTTTAACTCAACATGGCCGAATTACGTTTTGAAATTGCTCCGCATCCACCATATAGTCCAGATTTAGCTCCTTCTGACTATTTCTTGTTTCCAAATTTAAAAAAATTTCTCGGTGGCAAAACATTTTCGTCCAATAGCGAGGTTATTGCTGAAACTGAGGCATATTTTAAAGGTCTTGAAGAATCTTATTTTTCAGATGGAATTGAAAAACTTGAAAAACGTTTGATGAAGTGTATTGAGTTGGAAGGAGATTATGTTGAAAAATAAATAATAATAATTCCAAAAAAACGGTTCTTTTTATGTTAGGCCAGTTACTTTTGCGGTCGCCCTCGTATGCTTAAGCGTCATCGAAAATTTGGACCATCGGATGGAGGTGTGCCTTCGAGGTCGCGGCGGCCATTTGGCCGATATTTTGTTCCATACATAGTTGAACCATACCAATATTATCATAATAAAAAGAAATGACAATAATTTCCTAAATAATTTGTGTTTTGTTCAAAATCAAAATCGGCCCTTAAAATTTAACCACCCTTTATAAGTTGCTAAGAAATCAGCGGTCGTTTGTACTCGCGATAAAAATTTGAAATTTGAATCGGCTGTTAAAAAGGCACTTTTTTTAAATTTGTGGTTTTATTGGAAAGGATGAACTTTTGTCAGTTAATAATGGAACACCATCCGATGCGTTTTTGCTTCGCCCAAAGGGCTGAAGATTGTTTGGCAGGAGATGAAGAATTTGACCGAAAAAACGTGTTTTCAGATGAAGCTCATTTTCATCTCGGTGGCTATGTCAATTAGCAAAATTGTCGCAAATGAGGTTCAGAGAACCCACACGTGACTACTGAGAAGCCAAAGCATCCACAACGACTCTGAGATTGGTGTAGATTTTCGACTGGCGGCATCATTGGGACACTTTTCCTCGAAAATGAGCAAGGAACCGCCGTTACCGTCAACTGTGAGCATTATCGTGTCATGCTCAACGAACTTTTGTTTCCAAAAATTCAATATAATTATATGGACGAAATTTGGTTTCAAGACGGAGCCACCAGTCACACAGCCAATGCATTCATCGATACGAGGGTTTCTATTTATATTTCGGGTCCGTTAATAAAAACACAATAATTTATCATTGGAAATGGTTTTATTGTGTTTCAAAATATTCTCCTTTAAGATCAATACATTTTTGCATGCGCACAAACCAATTTTCGAAGCTCTTTTTCCACTCCGATGGAGACACCTCCAAAACATGATTCTTGAACGCTTCAACAGCTGCTTCGGGCGATGAAAAAAGTAGACCATGCATTTTTTTCTTGATTTTAGGGAATATGAAGAAGTCATTGGGTGCCAAATCAGGGCAGTACGTTGGATGGCCCATCAATTCAACATCTTGAGTGGTCAAAGAGGTCATCGTTTCAGCTGATGTGTGAGAGCTCGCATTGTCGTGATGCAAAATGATCCGTTTTCTCTTATTATGTTTCCCCATTTCTTCGAACACTGTTGGCAAACAGATGGTTGTAAGAGGGCTGCAATATATATTTCTGGCCTTATAATTAAAATGCGAACATTTATCATCAATAATGGTTTTTTTTTTCAAAATATTCTCCTGCATGATTTATAAACTTTTGCATGCGCTCAAACCAATTGTCGAAGCACTTTTTCCACTCCGATTGAGATACCTCCAAAACATGGTTTTTGAACGCCTCAACAGCATCTTCTGGCGACGAAAATCGTTAACCACGCATTTTTTTCTTGATGTGCGGGAATAAGAAGAAGTCATTGGGTGCCAAGTCAGGGTTGTACGGCGGCCGGTCAAAAAGGCGCTGATTTGAGACGATGTGTGAGAGCTCGCATTGTCATGGTGCACAATGATTCGTCTTCTCTTGTTCGTTTTTCGAATTTCTCCGAAGACTTCAGGCAAACAAAGTGTGGTGTACCACTCAGAATTGACCGTCCTACGTTGCTCAAGCAGAACAGTCGCCACATGACCAGTTTTGCGGAAGAAACAGGCGACCATTTGCTTCAAAGTGCTTCTTCCACGAACAACTTTCGTTGGGTTTGACTAGTCTTCGAAGACACACACGGTCGATTGCTGTTTTGTTTCGGGCTCATACACATAGATCCATGATTCGTCACCTGTGACGATCTTATAAATGTCTTTCGAAGTACCGCGATCGTATTTTTTCAAAATTTTTTTGCACCAATCGACACCTGCCTTTTTTTGAGCTCTTGTCAAATTTTGCAGGATCTAACGAGACAAACCTTTTTTACGGCCAGGTGTTAATGCAATATCGAATGTATGCTGGTGGAAGAAATGCCGAATGATGGCTCTATCTCAAGGTATGTCACATGACAATCTTGCATTATCAGTTGACGCACGGCATCAATGTTCTCTGGCACAACGGACGTTTTTGGACGACCTTCACTACCTTCGTCTTTCAGCGAGCTTTGGCCACGATTGAATTCATGAAACCAGTTTTTCACTGTGCTATAGGATGGTGCTTCATCGCCATACAAAAATTTAAGTTAATCGATGCTTTCTTGTCGTCATAAACCACGTCGAAAGTTGTGAAAAAAGATCGCACGAAAATGTTCACGAGTTAATTCCTTTTTTTGCCAAATTGATTTTTTCAAGTCGCTGTAAACAACACAAATGATGGTCGTACGTCAAAACGTTCTGAGTACGTTAAAGCTAAAAAATTTCAAACTTTCCAATGGAAATGTCAGATGGCGCCAGGCTGCACTAAGTGAAATATATATAGCAACTCTCGTATACCACTCAGAACTAACCGTCCTACGTTTCACTAAAGGCACTTGGACGGTAATACCGAAAAAAACGCAACCATTTGCTTCGATGTACTTCTTCCACGAACAACTTATGTTGGATTTGGCTTGTCTTGAAATACCCATACGGTCGATTGCTGTTTTATTTCGGGTTCAAATGCATAGATCCATGATTCGTCACCTGTGACAATGTTAAACACTGCCTTTGAGCTACCGCAGTTATACTTTTTCAACATCTCTTTGCACCAATCAATACGAGCCTTTTTTTGAGCATTCATCAGATTATGTGGGATCCAACGAAAACAATTTCTTTTCACGGCCAAATGAACATGCAATATCTTAATGATGCTTGTCATACGAATGCCCAAGGATGCCTCAATCTCACGGTATGTCACATGTTGGTCTTGCTTAATCAGTTCGCGCACAGCATCTATGGTTTCTTTTGGCAAAGTGACCAACGTTGGACGTACTTCACGAAATTTTTTCTGGAGCGAACGGCGTCCGAGACTGAACTCTTGGTACTAGTGATTAACAGTGGCTTTTGATGGTGCTTCGGCGCCAAACGTAGAAATAATTTAATTTAAACACTCTTGCCTCGATAACCCACGCCGAAAATCGTAAAAAATCATCGCACGAAAATGTTCACGGGATAATTCCATTTTTTGACTGAGATGAATTTTTCAACACAAAACAATTCGACCTCAAACGACAAAACGTTCTGAGTGAAGTTATGCTAAAAAATGTCAAAGTTTCCAATGGAAGTTCCAGTTTGCTTCTGGGAACACTAGTATTGTCGGGACCCGAAATATAATTAGCAACCCTGATAAATGGACATTTTATTGGCGAGCGATTATCTTTTTGATTTCGTTTCATCTGACTGTCATTTAGCAAATAATTCTAGGTGCAATGGTGATAATGATTTGTTGCAAATAGCAAGTATTCCAAAGTCTTATGCCACATTATATTTTCAAACATTGGTAACTGTGCTCAATTTTGATAAAATTGGACAGGCATTATAAATTTTAAGAAAAACTACTTTTAAAATTACCACTGTGTGAATGGGAGCATTTAAATTAGGGTTGTAACGAAAAATATTTAACTTTCGCATTCACAAGAATCAGTTTTAGAATATTCCCTTTTGCATTCGCAAAAATCATTTTTAAATATTCGCTTCAAATTATACAAATATTGATTTTTGGAATGCAACGTTAAAGTAGCAGTAACAGAAACAGCTTGCACTTATAGTCTCTTCCACTGCTTTTTTTTTTTTAATAATTTTTTGTTTTTTTGAATGAAATGGTTTATAAAAACGTCGTTCCTAACCTGATCTATGGACTTAGCATATTTCAAATATTTTTGTATTTCATTTTAAAAGATATTGTTGGCCACATTTATAAATAGTTAGGGTAGGTTTAAACTTTAAAACTTCTTTTTAAATTAATTTTTTAAACCTAAAGGGTGTTTTTTATTGGGGTATAGAACTTTAAGTTGGCATCACTTTTTTAACTGGCGGCCATTTTGTCAGCTGTCAAGTGATTAATATTTAGTTTGGTTTGCCATTTCATTATGAACAGGTTGACAAAAGAACAACGCTTGCAAAATGGGCCGAAAATGAGATTCATCTCGATGCTGATTTTCATCACAAAATTTTGTTCAGTGATAAGGCTCATTTTTGGTTGAATGGCTACGTCAACAAGCAAAATTGCCGCATTTGGAGTGAAGAGAATCCACATGAGACCCTTGAGACGCCACAAAAACTGACTGTTTGGTGTGCTCTATGGGCTGGTGGAGTCATTGGGCCATACTTCTTCCGAAATAATGCTGGAGAGTCAGTTACCGTTAATGGAGACCGGTATAGAGCCATGATAACCGACTATTTTGTTCCCGAATTGGATGGCATGAATGTGGATGAGTTGTGGTTCCAACAAGACGGCGCTACATGCCACACAGCGCACGTCACAATCGAATTATTGAAGGAAACATTCGATGAGCGCATAATTTCGCGGAATGGACCTGTCAATTGGCCACCAAGATCGTGTGATTTGACACCATTGGATTATTTTCTTTGGGGATATGTGAAGTCGCTCGTCAACGCCAACAAACCAGAAACGTTAGGGGACTTGGAAGCCAACATTCGTGGCCTTATTGCCAACATACGGCCCCATATGCTCGAAAAAGTGGTTGAAAATTGGACCTGTAGAATTGGCTTTATTCGAGCCAGCCGCGGCGGCCACATGTCCGAAATCATAAAATTATCCTTCCAATAAAGCCAAATTGATGGACATTAAAACGATTTTCTTGTGTTTTATTTCAATTCGAAGTTCTATACCTCAATAAAAAACACCCTTTATTACAAGTTTTTATGAACATGACATCTTATGTTTAGTAAATCAACTGCAATACATGTTTTGAACTTAAACACACAGACAGTAGGAATGAATCTAAATGATTCACTTTCAACATTCAAAAAGGAGAAATCAGGACGGACTCACCATAAGCCTTGACTCGAATAACATTTTCCTGTTTTAGGTCGGAAGGGCCACAAAACGGAGGTACATTTTCATAGAAGTACTGATCGATCTTGTTGGTTTTTAATAATGTTTTTCCTGTGAAAAACAAGGACACAAACCTAATTGCTGTAAAATCTGCTAAAATTTGCCGTTGTTATGTTGGTTAGACTAAAAATAGGTTGGCAAACGTGTATGGGTGCTATATCAGAACTTCGAACAATCTTTCTCGATATCAGTAGCGACCGCCATTTAAAAACAAAAGCTAAAAACAAAACAATGTGCAAAGTTTCATCGAGATCGGTTTTTATCGGGCCATCAATCTTGTCGTATTTTTTAAAAATAAAAAAAATTCAAAACAATTGTGGAATCTTTTTTGTTCATTAGAAAGGACATTTTATGTCATTTATTTTTTGAATATAATTTCTTTCAAATAGTGGCCGCAATTACGCCTCAGGGTGTCCATTCTGAGGGTCCAATTTCGCACGACTCGTTCGAGCATTTCGCCCGGTATGGTGTTAATAACACGCTTAATAATGGCTTCCAAACCCTGAATCGTAGCTGGTTTGTCAGAATGGACTTTGGACTTCACGTAGCCTTAAAGAAAAAAGTCTAGAAGTGTGCTATCACATGCTCTGGGAGGCCAACTCACCGGTCCAAAACGTTAAATTAGCTGCTCTTCGAAATGACCTATCAATAGATTCATTGTTTGAGCAGCTGTATGACAAGTGGCACCGTCCTTTGAAACCAAATGTAAAGATTACGGGCTTCAATTTCAGGTAGCAAAAAGTCCGACAGTTCTAGAGGGCAACGAAACGTCAAAGGAAAATAAATGAAGCAAAAATATACTTGTATTTTTAATTCAAATCGGCCCAAAAAGCATAAAACACAAAATAAGGACAAACTCCCAAACTAGTCAAAATAAATTTAAACTCAAAATATATATTCTTGTACTAAATTTGTCAATATTCAATTTCTTCAATATATTTGCTTTCGAAATTGCAAAAATCTGTATTTCAATATTGCTTTTTGCATTCGCAACAATTGATTTCAATTTTCGCTTTTGCAAAAAAATGTTTTTCAATATTCGCATTCGCTTTCGCTAAACCCACTTTCGTTACATCCCTAATTTAAATCAATTACACCCTAGCACTTTGCTGCGTTTGAAAATCTCCCCAACGTATGATTAATATTTGAAAGGCCGTTCATTACTCATACACCAACATGGACAACATTTAAAATCATGAGCGTTGTGGAGGTGGTGTGGCTTGATTTCAGTACAACTCGTACCAACTTCCACTCAACCACACCCACGAAAACGTTGCCAAGCTATGTGTGTTAATGGCATTTCGTCCCCGCCGTACATTCAAACGAAATATGACTGTGAAAATTACAATTAAATTGGGATACAGGTGCATTTTACGATTTACGGGTGCTAAAACGAGTACGACTGGAAATTTATGGACTGCTTTCAATATAGGTGTGTACACTAAATATGGAAGTATGTCTGTGTGTGTGAGTACGTGCAGCATCTAAACGTTTTGTTGTGTGTGTGTATCGTTAGCATATCTTCGGAAATATTAAGCAAACATTATGCATCCATCATGTCCGTATGTATGTATGTATTGGTGTACGAGTATGTACAAAAATCATTATGTTTTATGGAGTTGCATGCTACACACATAGCCATGTTTGCTTGAATGCATATTAGGATGTACCGAAAATCTCATTATGATGAGCACATCTGTAGACAATTTTTTTTACATATATTGAAATGCAGGGTGGCCCATTTATAGTTTAAAATTTAAATCTGTTTTAAAAAAGTACTTATAATTTTTTCATATTTCTGTTTTTTTTTTTGAAAGTCTAAACTTTGTTTTAATAATAATAGAACACAATATCCTTCATGTGACTACTACAACTGACCCGGCAGTACCTCATCCCACCAACCCGTACATTTTCGATTGTTTCGCGTCGAATCTCTTAAATGGCAACTTCGATTTCATGTTTCAACGCTTCAACTGTCTCTGGATGCCTAGCGTAACATTTATCCTTAATGGCTCCCCACAGAGAATAATTCAAATGGCTCAAATCACAGCTCCGAGGTGGCCAATTGGCATTTCAATATCGGCTGATTATTCGATTTTCAAAAGCAGTGCTTAAAATATCGATAGTTGCGTTGGCATGTGGCTCTGTCTTGTTGAAACCAAACTTCGTCCATGTTATGCTCTAGAATTTTTGGAAACAAAAATTCGTTGGCGGTAATGGCGGCTCCTTTCTCATTTTCGAAGAAAAATGGCCCAATGATGCTGCTAGTCCAAAATCCACACCAAATAGCGACTCGTTGTGGTTGCACTGGCTTCTCAATAGTCCTGTGTGGGTTCACTGAACCCCTGTGCGGCAAGTTTGCTTATTGACATGGCCACCGAAATGAAAATGAGCTTCATCTGAAAACACTTCTTTTCTTGTAAAATTCTTCATCTCCAGCCATGAAAATGAGCTTCATCTGGAAACACGACTTTTCTGTAAAAATCTTCATCTCCTGCCAAACAATTTTCAGCCCATTAGGCGAAACAAAAGTGCATCGTATGGTGTTCCCTTATTAAATGACAAAGCTCAACCTTTTCAATAAAATCAGAAATTTGAAAAAATTATCAGCACTTTTTTACAGTCGATTCAAATTTTAAATATTTAATCACCCACCCTATTCAAGAAATAAAGTTTAGAATCAATGATGGTGCATATACTGACTGAACTGAAACTAGATATTTGCAAAGTTCGGCATACAGAGCCGGGTCGACCATCATCAACAGTTGAGCACTTGGTTATAACATAGACGATATTTCCTCAACATTCCATTAAGGAGCTTGCAAAATATGGATACTCACTGACCGGCCCTACTGTTTCATGCTGGATCCGAATTGAAAATATATTTTATACTCGTCGGCATAGTCGTCGGCTGTTGCGAGGTGCACCACCTGAAACCCTGATTTAAATACAAGTCGGCGGATTAATCATAAAACCCGATATTCCGTTGGTCAAAAACCGGATAAACGACGATCGAAGAGAGCTTTCTATCAAATAAAATGGACACAAGAAATGTACTTTTGAAAAATTACATTTTCGACGTTGATGTAACTTGTCACATAAATTATTCTCTTTGTTGCCTGTCGTATAAGACCTGAAGAGCTTGGTTCAAATCTTGAAGCATCTCAAAGCTGGCTTAAACGAAATTTTTTTTGGAAAAGTTAGCTGTTTAAAAGAAATAAGTGAGGTTCCGCCTGAAAGGTATTAACGATAATTTAAAAAAATTACATATCCTTGTTTGACATAACCCTATTAATCAAGGATATATCCTTGATCCTTACACATTTCAAAAAAGTATGCTTTTTGTTTACCTATAATTTTTAGAAAATTGTACGTAGTATGCTCTTCTAGCTGCAACGTGGGTTCGCCATGAGTTCTGAAGTTATAGAACCTATACTGGAATACTTTAAATATTTGGTGCCAATCAGTGTTGCCGTTTCGGGCCTTTCCTACCAAAATTGGTAGATTTTTGTTCCGTAAGGTAGGATGGTAGGCTAAGTCTCATTTTGGTAGATTTAGCGGAATATTTAACATTCGTATATAAATAAAGCTTTTGTTGTCAAATAACATTTTTCCTACTCATATATGGGCTTTAAATGTAAATCCATTAGGATGCCCAAAAGGATTAATGCAACTTTTACTTGTTGACCCTGTCCACAAATTAAGCTAACTCATCAATATCATTATATTCACCCATTAATCGATGGTGGTTAGGCCATAGGGCTTTGGGGTCCAGACCAATTTTAGGAAAATCTTAAAAATTAGTACATAACTGAATATATATGGAAATTCTATGATATTGGCTGTGCATTTGTCTTTTTAACAATTACATATTGGAATTCCTCAAGAAATTACTTTGGATTCTTGCTAGCCATTTGGCATGTTCGACCCTCCAAGTCCTTAAAATAGTTAACATTTATTTTGGTACCCATATGTACAGTTGTATGCGAACCGATTTTTTTTTGGCCACTTAGACATTTTATTTTTCATTCATACCTAGAAAAACTCGCATTACCAAGTAACTTTGCGAAAAAGTTGAAATAAGAATTCTTCCCTACTTTTTATTTGAATCAACTTGTTTGTTGTATCTTTAATCGAGTGGTACCTTTGCCCTGGGGTTCCATCAAAACCTAAATCGATATGAATCATGTTTATCTGAGATGCTTACTTGTCGATTATAGTCTAACTTATTCGATATTGAATGTATATTGTGGCTTTTGAAGTTAAAGGCATATATTCGGTAGAACGTACATATGCATGGCTGCAGCATCTATTTCTGAACCGTTTTTTCAATGCGAACGGCGTCCGCCCCTTGCTTTAAACAGTAATTTCTGCACTATTTTATAAAGATCTGACCACAATTTCGACTTTAATTTTTACCACAAACTTTAGATTGGCAACAGGCAGAAGTTGAAAATGTAATCAGCTCGTGTTTTTGAGTCGATCGGTACACTTCAAGGAGGGTCTAGCTCAAATATATCTGAAGTACAAATATTTGCCATGATATTAACTGTTGTGAAGCATGAAACTAAAATTTTAAATTTTGGTAGGTTTTGACTCAATTTGGTGAACTTTAAAAAACTTTGGTAGGAGAATAATTTTGCCAGTGGCAACTCTGGTGTCAATCGAAAGTCAGTAATAATCGATTTTTTTAAATACAATATGATAAAGCAAAATGTTTGCAAAACTATTGGTTGCCACAAACGCCAGTTGTGGCAACTGAATATCTTTTTCGCGTTTCATTGGTATGACTGATCATTAAGGTGTGAGTATAGAACGATGGTCATATTAATAATCTTGTGGCATTCCGAACCGAATATCCATTGTTGCAATATTAACAATTGCAAGCGAAATTCCTCTTTTGTAACCGAATCATTGTAGTTCCAACAAATTTTTGTTAGTCTCATAGTCCCATCGATTGTTGGGACTATAAGTAGCCGTTTTTTGGCCACTACCTCTATATATTGAAAAACCATCCCCATTTGTAATGTGTGTCCTACCACCATCGATCCTAAAATGGGCCCTGGTTTATCCGCAAATAAAGAAGATATGTAGCGCAAATACTCAATAAGTACCTTTTTTTAGGGGTACTTTAAGTTCCTTTACGGGAATTTTAGGCCGTATTGCAATCCTTGACAGCTTTTGATTATGATAAGCCATCATCGTTCAAAATTTAAGAATCCTTGCTTACAACTTGTTATCGCTTTTGTGCTTTCAAAACACACATTGCAGATTATCTTATGACACATATTGCTAGATTATCTTCAAACTACTACGATCAACATATATTTTATTGGTCACATAGGGCACACATTGCTAAATTATCTTAAAACTTTACTATGATCAAAATATATTTGTGTCTCGCATCAATATTTGCAAACTAAATGACGAATTTAGTGTACACTCCATTCTATGGCGGAGGATATGAAAACGGTGTTCCATACACCCTAATGTATACATGGATTCGTATAAAAGCATAAAAATATTTACATAAATACATACATGGTAAGATATATGTTATGTTCGTTTGACATACATACATGCATAATGTTGATCCGATTTGTAGCTACACCTTGAAATCGATCCACCGGCAGGCAAATCGTTTATACCATGAGTGTCCAACATAAATATGCACCATTGATGTAGGTTTAGTTTGTCTGAACGCTATTAAATTTTTAACTAACAAAATAGACATGTACACTTGCCGTAAAGTTCGGCCATGGGAAATATTAAATACCCTACGCTGTAAATTGCCTTGGCCCGTTTTGGGTCTGTACTCGTGTGGTTAAAACCAGCGATAATATTAAATGTGGATTTATTAGATTTCAAATTTAAGCAACTGTAAATCCAAATAAGTATTTATTTTGACGATTTGGTTTGTGTGTATATTAGTCATAGCCTGGATAACCGGCTATGACTTATATAGACACGAAGAACATAATTGTTTTTTCCAACTCCATTTTGGGTTAAATTGGCATAACATTTTGAGATAAAGTTGATTATGATAAAATATTTAAGTGAAGTAAAGTGGAATTTTATATCTAAATATGTCCGACTACTTAAGGGTTATGTGGCACAAAATACCTAAAATGAATTCTTTAAGTCTTGTGATAAAAAAATAAATTTTTATTTTGTTTCGTAGGTTAATTAAAAAAAATGGGTGGACAATTTTTTTTTTATAAAAAAATAGATTCTCTTTGTCGATTTGGGTTTCGATTCTAAATATTACTAGATCATTGCAATTTAATAAAAAAAATCAGGACGAAAAGAACCAGTTTATCTTAGAAAATATTCTGATTTTATTTTAGACGCTCTACACTAAAATGATAATATTAGTAATTTAGTAGAACATTTTAACCCGAAAAATAGTCAAGAACGATTATTTTAAAAAACATTTACACAATTTCATTAAGAAGAATTAATTTTTTCTACTTTTTAAATTATTTCATACAAATAATGAAAAAGTCAGTTGAAAATCTGTACGAACTACAAAAATTCTGTTAGACAAAAACCCAATGGTAATAATCGTGATGGAAATTCGGTTAGACGCATTATAATATGATTGCTATGCCAATATTATGGTTCATATAATTACCTATTAGATCACATTAACCGAATGATGTTCAAATTATTGGTTGTCAGAACCGCCTGGTGTTGTAACTACATACTAGTTTTCTATAGAAATGTTCAATGCAACCAACAATTGGTAGTGACATAAAATTATTTCGTTCTAATAGCCAAAAACAGCAGCATCCAAGAAACAATTTGATTGTAAAAATATAATATAAAGACAATAAACAAGTTATTACTTAGGAATTTCAAGGTTCCTTTAAAAATAATATCGGCGGAGAGAAAACAAAACTAAATCTTCCTCCGATGCCCGAAAAGGTATATTAGTGTAACCGACAATGGACATTAAAATTCTTATCTATGTTATTGTGTCTAATTTGTTTAAATCTTTAATTGAAATCCTGATAACATTATTATAAAATTGAAACTCGAACATCACTTCATTACTCACAGCTTTCCTCTTTGTCACTTTCACTGATATATTCAATTCCATTCACTAAACATTTCAGTGCATCAACTAACATTCGGTTAGTCAATAATTCCGTTGGCAAACAAACTCGGTGTACAACCAATCTATTCTCTGTGTGTATGGTATAGCGTGGCAAATAAAACCTAAAAAATAACTCGGACATACGAGGGCCGTTCTATTGTTTACTATAATCAGTCTTTTATTTCCAGAAGAAATCATTCTCCCCTCAAGAAAATCCAAAATTTGGTCGCATAGTGTAATATGTTGCAACAGCGAAGTAAACGAGGTTTATAAAGGTTACTACAGGTTAGGTTAGGTTAGGTTAGGTTAGGTTAGGTTAGGTTAGGTTAGGTTAGGTTAGGTTAGGTTAGGTTAGGTTAGGTTAGGTTAGGTTAGGTTAGGTTAGGTTAGGTTAGGTTAGGTTAGGTTAGGTTAGGTTAGGTTAGGTTAGGTTAGGTTAGGTTAGGTTAGGTTAGGTTAGGTTAGGTTAGGTTAGGTTAGGTTAGGTTAGGTTAGGTTAGGTTAGGTTAGGTTAGGTTAGGTTAGGTTAGGTTAGGTTAGGTTAGGTTAGGTTAGGTTAGGTTAGGTTAGGTTAGGTTAGGTTAGGTTAGGTTAGGTTAGGTTAGGTTAGGTTAGGTTAGGTTAGGTTAGGTTAGGTTAGGTTCGGTTAGGTTCGGTTCGGTTCGGTTAGGTTCGGTTAGGTTAGGTTAGGTTAGGTTAGGTTAGGTTAGGTTAGGTTAGGTTAGGTTAGGTTAGGTTAGGTTAGGTTAGGTTAGGTTAGGTTAGGTTAGGTTAGGTTAGGTTAGGTTAGGCTAGGCTAGGCTAGGCTAGGCTAGGCTAGGCTAGGCTAGGCTAGGCTAGGCTAGGCTAGGCTAGGCTAGGCTAGGCTAGGCTAGGCTAGGCTAGGTTAGGTTAGGTTAGGTTAGGTTAGGTTAGGTTAGGTTAGGTTAGGTTAGGTTAGGTTAGGTTAGGTTAGTTAGGTTAGGTAACTACAAAGAATTTATCACTAGTCACCACCAATTATTGGTACCAAAGAAACGTCTTTATTATAATTGGTTGGCTGTCATAATAACCAGTTTTTATAACCAGAAGTATTACTTAATTCTGTTGTTATAACCGTTATTGGCTGTAATAATCGTAATATGATATTAGCTTTTAAGTTATGGTAAGTCGAACTAAGTAACCATCACTACCCTGGAATGTTGGTGAAAGTACGAGGGCGGTTCGGAAACTTCTTAGCCAAGCACAAAAAGCGCGGTATAAACAGAAAAAAGTTAAGTGTTTTGGAAACTTCCATCTCTGCTATGAACACATGTTAAATTTCGTTTCGATCTGGCAACTCCTTCATATAGAAACAGGTGTTTACAAAAGACGCATCCGCGATTTTTTTACAATGGAAAAATTAGAAATGCGTGGTGTCATTAAATATTTACATAAAAAAGGTTTATCGGCACAAGAAATTCATAATGATATGGTGAATGTGTTAGGTGAAAGTGCTCCTTCATATGCAACAGTAAACAATTGGGTTGCTGAATTTAAACGTGGTCGTACAAGCATTGAAGATGATGAACCACGTAGTGGACGTCCAAAAACAGCAGCAACAACAACAGAAATTGTAGCCAAAGTGCATGATATGGTATTAAATGATCGACGAATAAAAGTGCGTTAAATAGCTAATATCATGGGCATCTCAAATGATCGAGTCCATTTAATTTTGCATGAAGAACTACAGATGAAAAAGCTTTCTGCAAGATGGGTGCCGCACTTGTTAACAGTCGACCAAAAACGCATAAGAATGAACATTTCTCAAGCTTGTTTGGATCGTTTTCAGCGAAATAAAATGGATTTTAAGCGTCGTTTTATAACTGTTGATGAGACATGGATCCACCACTATACTCCAGAGACAAAAGAACAATCCAAACAATGGACTGAAGCTGGAGGAAGTGACCCAAAGAAGGCAAAAACAATTCAATCGGCTGGTAAGGTTATGGCAACGGTTTTTTGGGTCTTCAAAGGTATTTTATTGATTGACTATCTGCAAAAGGGTAAAACAATAAATTCAGAGTACTATTGCAACCTTTTAGATCAATTAAATGTACAAATTCGAGAAAAACGTCCTGGCTTACAACACAAAAAAATAATTTTTCATCAAGATAACGCACCAGCGCACAAGAACGTTTTAACAATGGCTAAAATCAACGAATTAAAGTACGCGTTGCTTGACCACCCACCTTATTCTCCTGATTTAGCTCGCAGTGACTTTTACCTGTTCCCAAATCTAAAAAAAATCCTTGCTGGCAAGCGTTTTACCTCAAATGAAGATGCAATTACAGTTGTAAACCACTATTTTGAAGACCTTGAGGAAAACTATTTTAATCAAGAGATAGAATTGCTAGATAAGCGTTGGACTAAGTGTATTGAAGTATCAGGAGATTATATTGAAAAATAAAAATATTTTTGAAAAACTAACTATTCTCTTTCATTGATAGGCTAAGAACTTTCCGAACCGCCCTCGTATGTTTATCCAATCTAATATTTGTAGTTCGGACCTAATTTTAACTGATTTTTTCTTTGTGTGTAACTAAGGGGCCTGAAAAAAGGGACCTGGCCGAAATTAATGACATCTTCATTTTGCGTTTTTCCCCACTGCAATAGAAGCAATTCAAACGCTTAAATTTATGTTGCCCACCATTTTTTTTGGGCGCCCACTGTACTCGTTTTATGTCAGACCAATAACTATGACAACATCTGTTCAACAAGGGAACATATTTGAGATTTTTCCTATAACAAATGTTGAATTTGAATATATTTTCTTTTGCTTTGTATGCTCTGCTCTACTCACTTTTCATCTATTCCGTTTCTGTTCCTGTTGTTGTTGCCGTTGTTGATATTCTGTCTGTTGCTTTTGTTTGGGCTTCTTTTGAATTGAACTCTTGATGATGTTTTTTTTCAATGTTGTTCCTTCCGCCATCTCCTGACGTCGATGACGATGTTGCTGTTGTTGTTATCAATAATAATAATAGTAATAACAACAACAACAATAATAATAATGATTATTGTGGGTTGTTACAGATAGTCGTTTTCGTCGTCTTCGTCTTGGCCTTCTTCATCTTTGTGCCCATCTTGTTCTCAGATTTTTTCCAAAGGACTTTGTTTGATTGCTTATTCCCCCTGCGACTTCCTTGAGTGTGAATCGTTATCTTCTTCTTCTGCTGCTGATAATGATGATATGCACGAGCAATTTGTGTTTATGGCTTCTTCGTCTTCTTCATCATCTTTGTTTCTATATGAATGTGTGTGTGTGTCGATTCACAGATGATGTTATAGAAGCAGCAGAGGCAGACGCAGTTGCACTGGTGGTCTTAATATGCTAGATACACACGAGGCTACCGTTGCAGCAACATAGCCATGTTGAAGCAAACGTAGCTGTGTTTTGTGGCAACACAAAATATTTGCTGCAACTCATTGCTCTCGACGGTTGCCTCTTGTAATCTAAAAGACTGAACTTAAGCAGAGAATAAAACGGGAATGGAGTGGAATATAAGAACATGTTGCTCTGTATGTCGTTTTGTATTGTTGTCATCGTCGTTGTTGTATGCAATGAAAATTTGTAACAGATTTTTTTCAATAATCGCCTGGAAACACTGAGATACGAGAAAAATAACGAGAGTGGTGCATTAAGTATGGTAAACATAATGCTAGGTACTCACTAGACAGTCGTCAAGAGCAATGTGTTTTGTTTGTTCCCGTTTTGTATTGTTGTCCTCGACGTTGTTGTATGCAATGGAAATTTGTAACAGATTTTTTTTCAATTATCGCCTGGAAACACTGAGCTACGAGGAAAATAACGAAAGTGGTGTATTAAGTGCAGTCAACACAATGCTGAGTACTCAGTAGACAGTCAACATGTTTTGTTTGTTCCCAATAGACACGTGGCAACACAGCTACACAGGAAGCAGCGTTTGCTTCGATATGGCTATGTTGCTGCAACGGTAGCCTCGTGTGTATCTAGCATAACAATGGAAAGTGTAGAATGAGGGATCCTTAGGCTAGATACAAACGAGGTTACCGTTGTATCAACATAGCCATGTTTAAGCAAACGTTGCTTCGTATGTAGCTGTGTTGCCACTTGTTTATTGGAGACATGTTCTTGTTGTTGTGGTAGCGGCACACATAGTGCTGGGGTGACAGCTCTTGGCCGAAGAATTGCTGCTTCAGGTCAATCCATGGCTTATAACCGGCTCTCGTGGGATCATTTAGTGAAGACATGAAACACGTTGCTGCAACACGTTGCTTTAACGGTTGCTGCAGCACGCTGATTTAACGGTTGCTGCAACACGTTGCTTTAACGGTTGCCGTTTGTATATATAGAATTACATTCCTGTCAAACAGTTATTGAGATTTACATTTATGCCCTGCAAAAATACGTTTTAAAAAGGTGGAGACTTGTGTGGATAAAAATCGATCAAAAGAATGTTAAAGGTAAGCAGTATAAAGCTAGTAGAGTTGGTTCACATTAGACTTAAACCGACGAAAAACATAATTGATAGAGAAAACATCTGCCCGGAGTTCATTTTACTTTCGAAAATTTTAGTTAAAGAATAAAGTTTTTCTAAGGCCAGGCGATAACAAGGCCTAAGGCCAGGCGATAACAAACTTGGCTCCGCTGGATTATCTTGTATTTTGAAAATATCAATAGATTAGCGACAAGAAGACCACACCCCCACGATGGTTTCAATAAATCTGCAGCGCTGCTTTTCTTTGAACACGATCAAACCACTTTTGAGACGACCCTAAAGCCCAGTCCGAAATATTGGAGTTTTCACTTTGATTGGATAAACATCGTTTTTACGAAATCCAAATAAAGCTATAATCAAGGCCTCTGTGAATTGGTCGAGCAGTTGTAAAACCAATGCTAAACATGATACTTAGACAAGTGTCTTGCGATTCCTTGCTAGCTTCAATATGTATTAAGCAAGAAGAAACGTCGTTGAATTCGGCCAGGCCGAACTTTATATACCATTCACCTTCCCTACTGTACTAAAACCAGGGTTGCTATTTATATTTCGGGTCCTGACAATACTAGTGTTCCCAGATGCAAACAGGAACTTCCATTGGAAACTTTGACATTTTTAGCATAACTTCACTTAGAACGTTTTGTCATTTGAGGGCGAATTGTTTTGTTTACAGTGCGTTGAAAAATTCATCTCAGTGAATAAATGGAATTATCCCGTGAACATTTTCATGCGATTTTTTTTACGATCTTCGGCGAGACAAGGGTATTTAAATCAACTTTATTCGACTTTTGGCTGAAGCACCATCTGAAAACCACTGTTAATCGCTGGTAACAAGAGTTCAGTCCCCGACACCATTCGCTCCAGGATGAATTTCGTGAAGGACATCTAACTTCGGCCACTTTGCGTGAACTGATTAGGCAAGACCGACATGTGACATACCGTGAGATTGAGGCATTACTAAGTATGGCCCTTAGTATGAAAAGCATCAATTGCATGTTCATTAAGCCGTGAAAAAAATTTGTTCTCGTTGCATCCCACATAATTTGACGAATGCTCAAAAAAATTGGTGCAAAGAGATGTTGAAAAAGTATAACTGCGGTAGCTCAAAGGCAGTGTATAACATTGTCACAGGTGACGAATCATGGATCTATGCATATGAACCCGAAACAAAACAGCAATCGACCGTATGGGACTTTTAAGACGAGCCAAATCCAACAAAAGTTTTTCGTGGAAGAAGTACATCGAAGCAAATGATTGCGTTTTTTTCGGTGTAATCGGCCATGTTAACACAGTGGCTTTAGTGGAACGTAGGGCGGTCAGTTCTGAGTGGTATACAATCACTTCGAATAAATAAGGAAAGATAATAAGAGCAGACGGATCATTTTGCATCACGTCAATGCGAGCTCTAACACATCAGCTGAAATGATGCCTTATCGCAAGATGTTGAATTGATGGGCCATTTACCGTACAGCCCTGATTTGGCACCCAATGACTTCTTCTTATGCCCTAGCATAAAGAAAAAAATGCGTGGTCAAAGTTTTTCATCGCCCGAAGCAGCTGTTTAAGCGTTCAAAAATCATGTTTTTGAGGCGTCTCAATCGGAGTGGAAAAGGTGCTTCGAAAATTGGTTTGAGCGCATGCAAAGTGTATTGATTTTAAAGGGGAATATTTTGAAAAACAATAAAACCATTTTCAATGATAAGTTATTGCGTTTTTATTGCCGCACCCAAAATATAAATAGCAACCCTCGTATAACTGGCACCCATACATATAGTTTAAGATCCAACGTTTGAAACTAGGCCGAAGGCATGTTTCGGCTATTTCCTTGAAGTGAGTGGTATGATTGACCGTGTCGAAGGCCTTGGTAAAGTCAAGAGCCACGAAGGCCGTCCTGTAGTTGGGCTTGTTCTGGTTAAGGCCTGGACTGACACGTGTAGTGATGATGGTTTGTAAAGTAGTTGTTGCACGCAGAGAAAAGATATGGTTACTATATGGTCACGGCAACAATAGTATTTTCTCTGCAATAAAAGTATGGTCGTCGCAACCATAGTATTGTTTTTTGAATTTTATTTTGACAATAGTATGATTGCGGCAATATTAATATTGTTGAAATGTAACAATAGTATTGTTGCCAAATTTAAAAATGAAAATATGGTTGTAGCAACAATATAAATATGGTTGATGGAACAAAAGTATTGTTTTCATGGGTTTTATGTTAACAATAATATGATTACGGCAATTATCCGACAAAACGGTACTTTTTTTAATTTGACAATGTCATTTTTACGAATCTTACGCAATAATTGTACTTAACAAAAATCTCTATTTAACCCAATCTTTACAAAATTTATTGGGGGTCATAGTATAGTTGTGTGTAAGTGATACTATGGTTGTGAGGATAATACTATAGCTGTACGTTAAACATACTATGGTTATGAGGATCATAATATGGTTGTGGGGATCATAGTATGGTTGAGTGTGAATAATAATATTGTTGTGGGAATCATAGTATGGTTGTGTGTGAATAATTTTATTGTTGTGAGGACCATAATATTGTTATGGGGATCATAGTATGGTTGTGTGTGAACCATACAATTGTTGTGATGATCATAATATTGTTGTGCTACAACCATATAATCAACAATAGTATGATGCTCTTCGAATATTGTTACCACAACCATACATTTTTTCTGCGTGTGTGCGTGCCGCTTGCGCAATCCATTCAGATGATCAGCACGTGGAAGGTGTTCGATTAGGGGAGAAGTGCCTCAAGCGAATTTGTTACTGGCGAAATCAAGGTGGTTTTCCTTTGCAAGCGTCTTTATCTGGCTTCTGTAGAGGAACCACTCTGCTCATTTTCCAGGCATTGGAAACTTAATGAGTGGCTATATGCAGAACGAGCACCTTGGTCAAGTACTCTCCTAGTGCTTCAACATGGTTTATACAGGCGTATTCGTGCACGACTGGAGAAATTTCACCAGCGTATTCCTTGGTTCATTTTATGAAAATATGTCCATCTATGACCATGCACGAAAATGCAAGGAATCGAGAGAGAGCAAGAAAGCCTTACGTCTAACCTTTCCAAAATTACCTAAATGAAGCAGACTCGAATTTTTGCTAACTCGAATATTTCACAATTGGTTTTTGCGAATGCGAATATTACAACATTTTAAGCAAAACCAAAATGTTCAATAAATGGGAATGCGAACATTCGCTACAACCCTAATTTGAGTTCTTTAATTTTTTGAAACTTCTCTGGTACTTTGAGTTTTAAATTATCGATTTTGACTGAAATTGTTTCTGAATGGCTTGTACTGATCATAACAGCCTCGTATTAATGCATGCATGAAATGAAATTAAAGTTGTTGTTTCATAATAACAACGTGATAGTGACATAAAAAAACAGGGGACTAATGACACATTTATGCAGCTCGAACCAAAAAAGAAACAAGAAAACCCAAGTGGAATAAAACAATCTGCAATCATATTTTTGTTTTCTTCTTCTCGAATTCCAGTACACTCAACGGAGTACTGAGAACTATCACAACTGGCCCCAATTTAAGTTAAAAAATATATTTATATAATGGCGAACTGAAAGCGGATTTCAAAACTTATGCTAAGATTTCATTCAGAAACAGAAAAATCAGCTTTCGTTCTCTTGGGGTGCTCTCGCTCAAATGTCATTAGGAACGTATTCGAGTTTGTAAGCAGCTTTCGGTGTGGAATTTTCTTAGCGAACTCATGAAATATACAATTTGATTATAGAAATAATAACAATAGTAAAAATAATCACAACATGCAATTAAATTAAATTAAATACATTTTTTCCATTTGGTTTTGCCTACGTCGGGCGCAGTCTTCTCCTAGCGCAGTTTCGACATTCGTTTATATTTTCGAAATTATTCGCACTTGGATGATTTTTCCAGTATTGTTTTGGCTTTTGCACCGGCAGCAAAGAAAAGTTCATGGCCGCCAATGTGGGTTGAAAACGACCGTAGGCATGTCTGATGCATTAATTTTAGCAAAAATACAAATTGCCAAATGATTTCTGTCCGCAAAGGGGGAGGTGTGCAGAAATGCTTTAGAAATTTGTGTATTTTAATTAGGTTTTTATTTATAGACTTTCGGTTATTCTTCCTTTGTTTATGTTTGGAATCAATTTTTTGATTGTGAGAACATTTTTTACGTGGGGGTTAGAGTTACTGCGAGATTTTTATCTCCTGACTCAAAATATCTTTTACAGCATGAACTTATTTCAAAGCCTTTAAAAAATTTGGAATCTCTATGGCATAGCAATGAGGGCAAAATCTCAAACAATGTCAGCAAAAGCCATGTGTGTGTTTAGTTGTACTTGACTTGCCATGAGTTTTGTAAGATATGAGAATGGTAAAGACAAAAATCTGTTGAAAGTTCAATTCCTTGGGTCTGTAACGGGATAAAACAAGGCATACAAAATTTAAGCGTGATCAGGTAAAATTTGTGGCTAGAGCTACAGGTTTTCAAAGTTTGAATGAGAGCTATTCGAAAACATTGAGCGATATTGTCCAATTTCACAAAACATGGGTGTCACAAACTACCATCGGGTGCCACATCGGCTGCTACGCATGGAACGAAATTCTAAAGCTGCAGGTTTCGAAACCGCAAAGAACCTTTGTACGAGGGCGGTTCGGAAACTTCTTAGCCTATCACAAATGCGCGGTATAAACAGAAAAAAGTTAAGTGTTTTGGAAACTTCCATCTCTGCTATGAACACATGTTAAATTTTGTGTCGATCCGGCAACTCCTTCATATAGAAACTGGTGTTCACAGAAGTCGCATCCGCGATTTTTTTACAATGGAAAAATTAGAATTGCGTGGTGTCATTAAATATTTACATAAAAAAGGTTTATCGGAACAAGAAATTCATAATGATATGGTGAATGTGTTAGGTGAAAGTGCTCCTTCATATGCAACAGTAAAAAATTGGGTTGCTGAATTTGAACGTGGTCGTACAAGCATTGAAGATGAACCACGTAGTGGACGTCCAAAAACAGCAACAACAACAGAAATTGTAGCCAAAGTGCATGATATGGTATTAAATGATCGACGAATAAAAGTGCGTGAAATAGCTAATATCATGGGCATCTCAAATGATCGAGTCCATTTAATTTTTCATGAAGAACTACAGATGAAAAACCTTTCTGCAAGATGGGTGCCGTACTTGTTAACAGTCGTCCAAAAACGCATAAGAATGAACATTTCTCAAGCTTGTTTGGATCGTTTTCGGCGAAATAAAATGGATTTTAAGCGTCGTTTCATAACTGTTGATGAGACATGGATCCACCACTATACTCCAGAGATAAAAGAACAATCCAAACAATGGACTGAAGCTGGAGGAAGTGCCCCAAAGAAGGCAAAAACAATTCAATCGGCTGTTTAGGTTATGGCAACGGTTTTTGGGACTTCAAAGGTATTTTATTGATTGACTATCTGCAAAAGGGTAAAACAATAAATTCAGAGTACTATTGCAACCTTTTAGATCAATTAAATGTACAAATTCGAGAAAAACGTCCTGGCTTACAACACAAAAAAATAAATTTGCATCAAGACAACGCACCAGCGCACATGAGTGTTTAACAATGGCTAAAATCAACGAATTCAAGTACGAGTTGCTTGACCACCACCTTATTCTCCTGCTTTAGCTCCCAGTGACTTTTACCTGTTCCCAAATCTAAAAAAAATCCTTACTGGCAAGCGTTTGACCTTAAATGAAGATGCAATTACAGTTGTAAACCACTATTTTGAAGACCTTGAGGAAAACTATTTTAATCAAGAGATAGAATTGCTAGATAAGCGTTAGACTAAGTGTATTGAAGTTTCAGGAGATTATATTGAAAAATAAAAATACTTTTGAAAAACTAACTATTCTCTTTCATTGATAGGCTAAGAACTTTCCGAACCGCCCTCGTATGTAGCATAATTAAAATATGGACCTTTATAGTCCAGTTGCACCAGAGTTAAGTTTTGATCCCTAAAAATATACTTTGTTAAATTTGAATGTGATCGGGTAAAATTTGTGGCTTCTAAAGTTTCCGGCTTTTACGAGAATTTGTAAGGGACCTTTGTGTAGAAGCATTTACCGATGTGGTAACATTTCATCAGATATTGGTGTTGGTTATTCGTATCGGATGTAAGATGTGGATTTTAGAGCTATAGATTTTGAAATCGGGAAAGAAGAGGGAAATTATTGACCTTTATGGTCCAGTTCCACCGCTATTATTTAATGGTCGCTATTAACGTACCATGCAAATTTTAAGCGCGAATGGGGGGTGATTTGTGGCTTCTGTAGCTTCAGGACCTCAAATCAGGAGGAGATCTGTGTGGGAGCTTTACGAAAACATTCACCAATAAGGTCAAATTTCTTCAGAGTTGGGTGTTGGTCAATTGTAATGCTCTGTGCGAAAGTTGGTAGGAATCGAATGTAATATGTGGCTTTTGAACTGTGCTTCTGAAGTCGGGAGGGACCTTTGTATGGTGGCTATATGAAAATATCGACCTATATAGTCCAGTGCCACCACGATTAATTAATGATCGTTTTCAACGTTCCATCCAAATTTTGGGCTTGTTCTGAGTTTATTTGTGGCTTCTAGATCTGTAGGACATTAAATCTTTAAAATTCAAAAACAAGGACCGATATAATCAACCCCAGAGATGGGTGATGGTCCCTGTGCGAAATCTGGTCGGAATCGGATGTAAGATGTGGCTTTTAGAGCTGTAGGTTCTGGAATTTGTAAGAAGAGTAAAGGGTAGTTCTTCATCTATCCCAACTCTTGTTAAAGACGACGAGGCATTCACTGACCCGGTTGATAAAGCTAACCTTTTGGCTGAAATATTTGCAGGAAATTCTTCCTTGCCTGAAAGCAATCAACCACTCCCCGCGATCGAAAACGTATCAAGTTCCATGCCTCAGATATTTTTTCGAACGCGTGCAGTTAAAAGGGTTCTTGCGAACCTCGATGTAAATAAATCCCCGGGCCCGGATGGTATCTCTGCACTTGTCCTATGTAAGTGCTCGTCGACGCTAGCCCGTCCATTACGCAACCTTTTCAACCTTGCTTACCGTGCGGGAGTTTTCCCAGCGTGTTGGAAGGTTGCGAACGTCCAGCCGATCCCTAAAAAGGGTGAAGCCAATAATCCTGCGAATTATCGGCCAATTGCGATTTGCTCTGCGCTCTCCAAGGTAATGGAGAGCATGGTAAACCACCATCTTGTGAGGTATTTAGAGACCAACGACTTGCTAAGTGATCGACAGTATGGCTTCCGTAGAAACCGCTCTACGGGGGACCTGTTGGCGTTCTTGTCGGAGCGTTGGAGTCGGTCTATCCACCAGTTTGGTGAGAGTAAGGTCGTGGCTCTAGATATCTCCAAGGCCTTTGATAGAGTCTGGCACGGTGCACTCATATCAAAGCTGATCGCTTTTGGTGTCGGTAATACGTTTGCTCGGTTTATATCGAGCTTTCTTAGAGATCGCACTATTAGAGTTGTTGTAGATGGGTTCTCATCCAACACACATAGGCTGACCGCAGGTGTACCACAGGGCTCTGTCCTTTCTCCCTCTTTGTTTCTTATTTTCATTGACGATCTATTGGGTCAGACCGTGAATCCAATCTACTCTTTCGCAGATGATAGTAACCTCTGCCATTCATATTCATGCGACCGTAGGCCGAGCCTTCAAGATATTGAAGACAAAAGGCGAATTATGGATGAGACACTTGGCCGTGATCTACTGGCCATTTCCGAATGGGGTCGAGTGAATAGAGTAGATTTTAATGCACGTAAGACACAGTGCTGCTTCTTGCCTCACAAGCGATTCGCTGACCCAACAATATCGTCAATTTCTCTCGGTGGTACGGATATTGAACAATCAGAAGCTCTCGATGTTCTGGGCATGAAAATACAATGTGACGCTCGTTGGGCGAGACATGTATTCGAAGTGTCGAAAGAAGCACTCAAGTGCATAGGCTTTTTAAAGCGTTGCAAGAAATATTTCGCTCCTTCTGATCTTTTCAATATCTATACAAGTTACATCAGGCCAAAGATGGAATACAACTCCCATATATGGGCAGGTGCTCCTAAATCATCCTTGGAGCTACTTGACCGTGTTCAAAGGAGAGCGATGGTGCTGATAGGTGACAGTAGGGTATCCAACTCTATTGTTTTCCTTGAGCATCGTCGGAATGTGGGTTGCGTGACGCTGTTCTATCGTTACTTTCATGGTGTGTGTTCATCAGACATCCGTCGCCTTATACCTGACGTGAGGATGTTCGGCAGGGATACGCGACTTTCTAGGAATTCACACCCGTTTGTTATCGATTGGCCAGTTGACCGCACTATACACTACAGATCAAATTCGTTTTTCGCTCGTACAGTCCGTATGTGGAATCGACTTCCGGCAAATGTATTTCCCACTAATTGCGACATACAGAAGTTCAAGGCAAGCGTCAACAAACATTACTCCCTCTTTCTCCCCTTCGTTCCATTAATTTCAACTCGCCAACGCAATGCACCGCATGTATAGGGGGCATCCCCTGAGTGTTGGTTATTTAAAAAAAAAATTAGAAAGGATCTTTGTAGAAGGTGTATACTTAAATATAAACCTATGTGGTCTAGTAACAGTACAGTTATCTAATGGTCCTTCATAGCGAACCATGCAAAAATTGGGCGTGGGGGCCTCTAAATCCGGAGGGACCTTTGTGTGGGACCTATTCGAAAACATTGACCGATTTGGTCCAATTTCACCAGAGGCATGTGTTGATCACTCGTAATTTTCAGTGCGTAATTTGGTAAGAATCAGGTGTAAAATTTGCTTTTAAGAGCTGTAGGTTCTGAAATCGGGAAAACCCTATGTATGATATCGAAGTATGGACCGATGTGGACCAATTTCAAAAATAATCGTCCTTGACCTGAACTAAGAATATAACAATTTTCATTCAAACCGGTCCATACGACCAGTACTGTGAATTCAACGATAGATGGACAGGCGGACGGACTTCGCTCAATGGAGTGAGATAGTGATTCTAAGTCGATCGCTATACTTTACATAGGGTCTATCTCCAAACCTTAAAAGTTGTTCAATCATCAGCACTAAGTTATAGTATCCTGTGTCATCGTGTGGTTTAGGGTATAAAAAGACAACTGAAACAAGTTTTTGTGCCCTTTGGGCCATAATCTCAATCAAGAATTCAAAACAATTCCATATTTGTTTTCGCAGTGAAGTTCGTCTAACTTGAGTACCCATATCAATATAACCATACGGACCGATAGGCCACATAAGTCCAAAGGTATATACATTTGTTTAACATATCATAATATTAACATTAGAGTGTATCGAAAAAGTGTAAAAACAAGTAATGCATTCTTATAATCAGATCGTCGGTTAAAAATTTTCCCTACAATGCATCCATTTTCCTCTCACCCTAATGGGCTATAATCAAATCGCCGGTTGAAAATTTTTCCTCAAAGGCAGCCATTTTTCGCACACCCTAATGTGCGCATGCCTTTGTCCCATTGTCCTTAAACAGATACAGAATCTTCTAATGATCCTAAAGTGGAAGTTATGCATTGTTAGGCCACTTACGTATATCTTATGCGGACTGTATTGATGCAACTGTAATTATTGTCAGGGCTGGGGACACTTGTGAGAGTGTGTGTGTGTGCCTATCTGTAACTGCATCCATATCCATATCCGTTGTCGCAACAGCAGCAGCATAATAATATCCGATCTCTGATTGGCCATTGTCCATTGTCGTATTGTGTGTGCCATTGAGAGTTACTACTTGGGCTGCTGCAGTGGCATGATGTGTGGCACGTATAAATAATGCAAAAGCTGAAACTGCTGCAGCCACCCACAACCGGAGAAATACAGCAATACTACACAATACCCAACACACAACAGGATACGAGTCCATTGTTGACTCTATTGACTCTCAGACTGCACTGACCGACTCTCCATTCCGTCCATAGTTTATAATTTGTTTTAAATTGACAGTACTTTTCACTTGGGATTGTGACGAGCATAGAGGGAGGGAGAGGTATTGGTCCTTTGTAACTGTCTCACATGCCACTGTGCATGAGAAAAAGGACCTTTTGTCGCAATAGTAATTGACAATAGATTATGGGTGTCTGCGAGTGTGTGTGTCACTGGCAACAATTCTTGGAAGTTTGACATGAGATTCAAATTTCACATAACGTCCAAAGTTAATGCTGGATTTTTCATTGCTTCTGCCTTCTGCTTCTAACAAAAACTTTGTGTTTTTTCTTCTTCTTTTTTTGCTTTCCTTTTGTTTGTTTTCCGTTGTTGAAGTCAAACATGAGAGTTTTTTTCTCCGCTACGTTCGAATATGTAAATGCAGAGCAGACAAATAATGCAAATTAATTGGCATGAAAGCGTCCAATTGGCTTTGGGGTGGGGTGAGGTTGGTCCAGAAGAGCAGAATAAAAATTTCATTTTGTAGCTGCAAACATAATTGGATTCGATCCGAACTGGTAGCAATAGAAGAGGAAGAGCACAAAACATACCTCATCGGTATTTAGTAAGAGTAAAAAATTAGAATATCCTGGAGGGAAAGTATGCAAGGCCTCTTTATAAAGGAAGGCCTTAACTTTTTTTTTTAAAATTCAATTCGTTTTTTGAATGCCTTGCGAAATAAGGAATTCCAGATGGCGAAATTATCGCACAGAAATTGTCGTATTTGGAAACAGTCCCAATGCATTGTTTAAGAAGATTCATGCATTTTAACAACCTCCACCGAAGGATGGAGTGTATGCTAAATTTGTCATCTCAAAACGCTGATTAAAGACCCTTTTAAACTGGAAAACAAAATATTTCCGTAGAGCTGGCAATCTAATGAAGGAGATCTATAGATAAAAGTAGAAGTCATTGCCCTTTTTGTAGAAGAACCAGAATTAAGGTTAATAAGGTAATATCAGCATTAAAAAGTCATAGCCAAAAAATCGTAAAATATACCGATTTGTATAAAGGGCGGTTCGGAAAGTTCTTAGCCTATCAATGAAAGAGAATAGTTAGTTTTTCAAAAATATTTTTATTTTTCAATATAATCTCCTGAAACTTCAATACACTTAGTCCAACGCTTATCTAGCAATTCTATCCCTTGATTAAAATAGTTTTCCTCAAGGTCTTCAAAATAGTGGTTTACAACTGTAATTGCATCTTCATTTGAGGTAAAACGCTTGCCAGCAAGGAATTTTTTTAGATTTGGGAACAGGTAAAAGTCACTGGGAGCTAAATCAGGAGAATAAGGTGGGTGGTCAAGCAACTCGTACTTTAATTCGTTGATTTTAGCCATTGTTAAGACACTCTTGTGCGCTGGTGCGTTGTCTTGATGAAAAATTATTTTTTTGTGTTGTAAGCCAGGACGTTTTTCTCGAATTTGTACATTTAATTGATCTAAAAGGTTGCAATAGTACTCTGAATTTATTGTTTTACCCTTTTGCAGATAGTCAATCAATAAAATACCTTTGAAGTCCCAAAAACCGTTGCCATAACCTTACCAGCCGATTGAATTGTTTTTGCCTTCTTTGGGGCACTTCCTGGATTGGATTGTTCTTTTGTCTCTGGAGTATAGTGGTGGATCCATGTCTCATCAACAGTTATGAAACACCGCTTAAAATCCATTTTATTTCGCTGAAAACGATCCAAACAAGCTTGAGAAATGTTCATTCTTATTTTGGTCGACTATTAACAAGTACGGCACCCATCTTGCAGAAAGCTTTTTCATCTGTAGTTCTTCATGCAAAATTAAATGGACTCGATCATTTGAGATGCCCATGATATTAGCTATTTCACGCACTTTTATTCGTCGATCATTTAATACCATATCATGCACTTTGGCTACAATTTCTGTTGTTGTTGCTGTTTTTGGACGTCCACTACGTGGTTCATCTTCAATGCTTGTACGACCACGTTTAAATTCAGCAACCCAATTTTTTACTGTTGCATATGGATGAGCACTTTCACCTAACACATTCACCATATCATTATGAATTTCTTGTCCCGATAAACCTTTTTTATGTAAATATTTAATGACACCACGAATTTCTAATTTCTTTCCATTGTAAAAAAACCGCGGATGCTTCTTTTGTGAACACCTGTTTCTATATGAAGGAGTTGCCAGATCGAAACAAAATTTAACATGTGTTTATAGCAGAGATGGAAGTTTCCAATACACTTAACTTTTTTCTGTTTATACCGCGCTTTTTGTGCTAGACTAAGAAGTTTCCGAACAGCCCGTACACACAGAGAAAAAACTTGAAATTGAAATTGGAACTACAAATATTCAGTTGCAAAAGCAGAATTTTCATTGCAATCACCGAATGTTTATAATCGTAATGGTTAATCGGTTGAAAATATCACAAGATCATAATTATGATAATTTTTTTGTACGTACAACAAAATAATCGTTCATACCAATTAAAAGATATTTTGTTGCCACAACTGGTGGTTTAAAAATGATTTTACTGCTGTAACCAATCGTTATAAATGATAACTAAAATGTCACTATAAAAAATGGGTTGTTTAATGGTAATTATTTTTTCCCTTTGAATAAGCGTTATTAAAATGTATTAATCCGATTTTTAAGGACTTTAAGCCAATCCAGTCCTTTTTAGTAAAAATCCTCCATCATCTTTTCCACTTATTCCTCGACATGACCCTCTCTATGTACTTCAAGTGTGTCAGCAAACAGTTTCTAATTTCTGATTTTATTTTTTGCTGAACAAGTGCGACATGCGGATTTTAAGATCCAAAAATTATTTTCTAAAGGTTAGGATACTTCGTATGTTCTACCGCTACTTCAGTTTCAACTACTGACATATACAGTGCACCAACTAACATTGGGTTGTTCTGTTACGTACTTGAGATGTATGCACCCACAATCACTCGGTTGGCAAGACAATTCTGCTGTGGCAACGAATCTGTTCTCTGTGTGTACAAATTTCATTAGCGAAATCAATAAAAAAAAAACAAAAAGGATCGGTCAGGTCGAATCTGGTATACCCTCAACCATTGATTGCGTTCCGAAGTCGGTACTTTGGCTGATTTTGTTTTATATATACATCATTTATTTGCAATCTATTTACATTTAAACACTAAGCAAATTTTATACGAGGGATGCTATATATATTTCTGACCTAGGCAGCACTAAGTGTTGCCTGGCGCCATCTGACATTTCCATTGGAAAGTTTGACATTTTTTTTAGCTTAAACGTACTCAGAACTTTTGGACGTACGACCATCATTTGTGTTGTTTACAGTGACTTGAAAAAATCAATTTTGTAAAAAAATGGAATAAACTCGTGGGAATTTTCGTGCGATCATTTTGCACAACTTTCGACGTGGATTATCACGACAAGAGTGCATCGATGAACTTAAATCTTTGTATGGCGATTAAGAACCATCCTATAGCACTGTGAAAAACTGGTTTAATGAATTCAGTCGTGGCCGACGCTCGCTCAAAGACGAAGGTCGTGAAGGTCGGCCAAAAACGGCCGTTGTGTTAAAGAACATTGATGCCGTGCGTGAACTGATAATGCAAAATCGCCATGTGACATACCGTGAGATAGAGGCATCCTTGGGCATTTCTTCCACCAGCATACATTCGATATTGCATGAACACCTGGCCGTAAAAAGGGTTGTTCTCGTTGGATGCCGCACAATTTGACAATCGCTCAACAAAAAGCCTCTTGTCGGTTGGTGCAAAGAAATTTTGAAATAATACGATCGCGGTGCTTCAAAAGACGTTTTTAAGATCGTCACAGGTAGCGAATCATGGATCTATGCGTATGAGCCCGAAACAAAACAGCAATCGACTGTGTGGGTCTTCGAAGACGAGCCAAATCTAACGAAAGTTGTTCGTGGAAGAAGCACTTCGAAGCAAATGGTCGTCTGTTTCTTCAGCAAAAATGGTCATGTGGCGACTTTTCCGCTTAAGCAACGTAGGTCGGTCAATTCTGAGTGGTACACCACAATTTGTTTGCCTGAATTCTTCCGAGAAATTCGAAAAAACCCATTGTGCACCATGACAATGAGAGCTCTCACAAATTGGCTCAAACCAGCGCCTTTTTGACCGGCCAAAATGTCGAATTGATGGGTCATCCTCGGCACAGCCCTGACTTGGCACCCCATGACTTCTTTTTATTCCCGCACATCAAGAAAAAATGCGTGGCCAACGATTTTCGTCGCCAGAAGATGCTGTTGAAGAGTTTAAAAACCATGTTTTGGAGGTGTCTTAATCGGAGTGGAAAAAGTGCTTCGAAAATTGCTTTGAGCGCATGTAAATCATGCTGGAGAATACTTTGAAAAACAAAATCAATTTTATTGATAAAATTCGCATTTTCATTTTTAGGCCAGGAATATACTTAGTAGGGACATAAATAATGTTACAACATTGAACACAACCATTTCAATAGTAGAACTGAACATACCCCGTTAATGTCATGTGGGTTTTGAAAGCAAACCTCAATAGCGTTAGTCTGTAACGGGATTTTAAAATTGTTTCAATTTTCATCATGGAGTGCTCAGATAATGAAAACCGTATCGCTGTAATAGCGCTTTTAGAGTGTGAAATAAAAAAAGCAATATTTTCAAAACGCTCTGGCCACCGGGGATTAGCCGCATGTTCGTCTACCGATGCATAAAACTGTTTGAGTAGACTGGAGATGTGAAAGACCGCCACTGGTCGGGCCGCCTACGCTCTGTTCGAACACCGCATGTAACTTGCAAAGAAAAATTTTGTTCACCGATGAAAAAATGTGTTCAAAAACAATTTGCCAGCGTTCATTTCCTCTAAAGAACGGTCCTCAGGCAGTCCAGATTTAAACCCATTGGATTACAAATATTGGACGGTTTTAGAGGACAAGGTTTGTCACAAAAGATACCCCAACATTGAATCTCTTTGGTTCGAGCTGTGGCCAATGTTCCAATGGACGAGGTTCGTGCAGCTATTGACTATTGGCCAGTGAGTTTTAAGGCGTGTGTAAAGGCAAAAGGCGGACATTTCCAATAAATAGATTCTTTTTAGATACAATATACATCAATAAATATATCAAAAAAATATTTGGTCCAAAAACATTCAGTACTTTTTATTGTAACAGTATTTATGTCCCTACTAAGTATAGTTGTCTTAAAATATTAGCCTCCTTCTCCGAGGAGCTTCAAACGAAAATTTTTTTTATAAGTACTAAATTTAATAAGCCTTAAACTGAAAAATAAATAATATACACCAATAATATACGCCAAATTTAAAAATGAAACTATGGTTGCAGCAACAATATAAATAAGGTTGGTGCAACAAAAGTTTTGTTTTTTGGGTTTTATGTTAACAATAATAAGATTACAACAATCATACTGTATGATTGTAATGTGTCTTAATTTGAATATGGGTTTTTCAACAATGTTATTTTTTTTAAATGGATTTCCTCGACTGTTTAATAAACACTCCTATTATTTTAAATTTGATCTAATTTTAATTTATTTACTTATTAAAAATCTCTGTTGTTAACAACATAAACCAATCCTAATAAATAATTTTGAGGGCCATATTACGGTTGAGTGGGATCATACTATGGTTGTATGTCAAACATACTATTATTGTGAGGATCATGAAATGGTTGTGGGGATCATAGTATGGTTGAGTGTGAATCATACTATGGTTGTGGTGATCATAGTATGGTTGAGTGTGAATCATACTATGGTTGTGAGAATCATAGTTTGGTTGAGTGTGAATCATACTATGGTTCTGAGGATCATAGTATGGTTGTGTGTGAATCATACTATTGTTGTGAGGATCATAATATTGTTGTGCCACAACCATATACCTAACAATAGTATGATGCCCTTCGAATATTGTCACCCCAACCATAATTTTTTTCTGCGTGTAATATTCGTATGCAAGAATTTCTGATCAAATATTTTTGGTCTCCACATACTGATGTATCGCATTTAACGAAACTACTTATGAAATGCGACAAATTTGTAATAGGCAAAACCACGGAATATTCTCCTATTTCAGGCAAGCTACTAGTTGCAGACGTTTTGATGATTTCGTGCAGTATGGCGTTTTTTTGCTGTATTGCTTCGTGACGTTCAAGGTTTTGTTAAAAATGTTCAAAGTATGTATTTTTACGACTTCATGGTTATTTTAGGCTTAAATAGTAATTTAATAATGTCATTTGTGTCATTCGATAAAATATAGTCTTTATCCAACTGTTCGTCATACTTGAACAATAAATCAATGAACGCATTTTGCCAAATGCGAGGTTTAGGCACACGGCAGCTTTTTTCCTTCGCTGCTTGTTTTTTAACTTCCGAAAGCCTAAAACCCATAATTACCTAAAACCGTTCAAAGCTTACAAAAATGCTTGACATGGCTTTTCTATACCGACACTGCAATATCTGTAGCTTTTTCAATCTTTTCAATATATATTTCAGTGGTTAAAAAATCTTCAGTGTACCCGGACCTTAATTAAAACTTTATATTTTGGTTATGGAGTTGTATAAAATGTATAAACTTTTTTTAACGGCATTTCGCTTTACGGCCAATATTTTAGGTTCGTATCTACTAGACCGTATATAGAGGTATGCGTGTATTTGATTCATTTACCCAAGGTAGTTATACCAAACACCCGGGTAATTAAATTCGTTTAATAAACAGATGTTGTTTTAATATTCGATTTCAATTACTGCCCTAACTAATTCCCAATGTTGTTGCCTCAAAAAATGTGTCTGCTCGTTAAGCTCTTGCATAATTTTCAATAGAAATCAAAGAAGGCTTTAAAAAAACATTTCCAATTACAATCAAAGAACGTCATCGTATAACAAAATAATAAAGACCCAAAAATTAGTTATCACAACTTTTACCATGAATGGCAAACAACAAAGGTCCGACCGACCGAGCGAGCGTCTGAACTGACGGAAAACTTTCAAATAGAATTAAGTGCTTCACACATGCACAAATACACACATAGACACAAATACACAAATACACTCATGTGCCGCCGACAGATTTTCAAACTATATTTGGGCCATAGGGGACCGACCATGCGAGAATACCAGAGTTCCCTACGGCCGGAGTACTTTTGAAATATAAACAAGAGCCATTGACGTTTTTATTGCGGGCCTTTCATTGAAGTTGTGGTCGTTATTCAGTGTTTAGTAAAAACACTTTAGATTTCACACAAACATACACACACACGCAAATTGGGACCATGTTAGTGTAAACTTGTACGTGTGTGTGCGTTTATGTTTACCAATCGCCATCAGGATTCACAGGCAACTAATAACCGAACAACTCTCCTCTGACTCCAGTGCTGGGTTGTTGCTTTCTATGGTCAAATGCCGCAAAAAGAGGAACGAACTCAAAACCATTGGCATGGCAAAACATTCATTGAGACTAGCCACAGAAAGAGAGAGAAAGGAGGAGAGAGAGTGCGAGAGTATGAGAAAAAACAAACTCAACAAAATCATTCATGTGTCCTTTCTCGGAATTAATAAATAAAGCCTTCGATGAGTCAAAGGATGTGTGTGTGTGAATGTGTATGTGTACACACATTTGAAAACATATGCATGTATGGAAGAGTTTACAGGGCACATGCCTGTCGATCCGCATTCACTAGGAATCTGGTCCATGAATACCTTCACAACTGATGTTTACTTGTGAAGATTAAAATCAGTGAAATACACCAAAATGCATAAACAACTACTGGGTGCATATCGCTCATTTGCGCTAAGATTGTTATAACTCAAAATGTTTTGTTTTTCGGAAATGAGTTTTTTGTATTCTGTTAGAAAACGAAAAAACTAACAGTTGAAAATTAAAAATGCATCCTCCTGAATAATGCACATTAGGCCCGAAATGCACGCACGATTTTAATTTCGCTTTATTAAAAATTATTTCCTGTGGAGTTTTTTGCGTAGTTCACACCGCACTGTGGTTGGAAATCTTGAAATTAGTCTCTTCTGCTGTGTTTGTCTTAGATCCATGTAATACCTCCATAGCCATAGGAAGGGTGTATTCGACTAGAGTGTCCGAAACCGGAAACTGACTTTCCGATTTTATGTCCAAACCAGACAGTCGATTTCTTTAAAATAGCTAAAACTCGACATGTCGGTTTACCTGGTTTTTTGCTGTTGTGTTTTTCGGTTTTCGCTTTTTGGCTGTGAAATTTTAAAGCAAAGGAAATTAAAAATTTCCAAGTACGAAAACCGTAACTCTCAAAAATATTTTAGTTAGACCAACCTTTAAGTTCACCGACCGACTCACCGGTTGATTCGATTCAACAATATCTGCAGGCGGTCTGATATCTATCTAGAGCTAGTTTCCAAACTACAGGTCGCAATTGTTGTCCGATTTCATGAAATTTGGCAGAAGTAAGTTTTTTTTTACAAAGGATGAAGGAAATTTGTAACATATTAGATATAGCTTCCACACAAAAATTTAGATCCGTAATGAGCTTTAGAAGCCACATACTTCATCCAATTTTAATGAAATGTTTCACTGTTCATTACGATCACAAATCAGGTCAGATAAAAATGGGCTGTACCGATCTACGCTTTAAAATAGCCCCAGCACAAAGATCCCTCCCGATACTACGGGGTTTCCATTAAGGACATAGAAATTTTATTTATTAATTAAACACAGAATATTTAAGATATGTGACAGCGCATAGAGAAAGGGGCCTAAGGGTAAAAAAAAAATCAATTTTCACTTCATTTTTTTTTTTTTTTTTGATGTGCCCCAAAAGATATGCACGTTTTATGAAAGTGGCGGTACACCAAAGATTCACGTATTTAAATCATTAAAATGGCTCTCCTGAACAAAACTGGTTTTTACCCTTAGGTCCCTTTCTATTTTGCGCGTCACATATGGAGTTTGAATTTATTACAGGTGTAGTGCAAATGTTACTTTTTAAGAATGAAATTCGATTTCGGTTATATGACCACCACGAGCATGTCTACTGCGATCTATTCTTTGGACCCAATTTTCACAACTCTTGCACACATTTCGTCCGGAACGTTGGCAATTTCGCGTTTGATGTTGTCTCTGAGCCCGTCTAAAGTTGTTGGCTTGTTGACATAGACCTACGACTTGATGCCATGGCGTTAAATCGCATGAACGAGGTGGCCATTAGAACGAAGCATTACTCGAGACACGTTCAAGGAATTTGCCTATCAGTAAATCGATTTAACGCGTGCTGCGACCACCGACTTAGAATTTCGGTAGTAATATTTAATGATTTCCTAACTTTGCTCGGAAGTGATCTTTGCGTGATGAAAATGTTGATTTCGACTAACGTTTTGACACTGAAAGATCATAAAAAATTGTTTGAGGGTGCGTTGACATAAAGTTTTGACACTGAAAGATCATTAAAAATTGTTTGAGGGTGCTTTGACATAAAGATACGAAATTGTAATGTCCCTATCAAAAAACCCAGATCCAATGTTGGGGTATTTTTTGTGACAAACCTTGACCTCAAAAACCGTCCACAATTTGTAATCCAATGGGTTCAAATCTGGACTGCCTAAGGGCCATTCTTCAGAGGAAATGAATGCTGGCAAATTGTTTCGAAGCCAGGCCTGGGACGTTTTATGGTCCGGCGCAGAATCCTGCTTGAAAGTCCATGGCTGGTTTTGGAACAGGGATCTGATAAGAGGCTTCAAAACAGCTTCCAAAACGGTTTCTTGGTAAACTTTGGCCGATGTTTTGACTCCTTGTTCGCAGAAATGCAGGTCAGTGACCCCATCGTAAGACACATCCCACTAAACCATGACTGAAGCTGGGTGATGACCCTTTTTCACCCTTGGGGTCAGTTCAGATGCTTCCTTAGATGGCCGCGCATACACTCTATAATTTTGCTTGTTAAATTTTTTCTGAACGGTAAAAATTTTTTCATCAGTGAACAAAATTTTTCTGTGCAAGTTATCATCAGCGTGCTTCACCAAAAGACGTTTGCATTTTTCAATCCTATTTTTTTAAAGCTGCAGTCAATAAGTGTCCGGTACGTTGTTTTAAAGCCCCAAGTCCCAAGTCTTTTTTAATGATTCGACTCATGGACTTTTGCGTGATATTCATCTCACGGGCCATGATTTTCTGTTTTCGGAGCGGATTTCTGTGAATTCTTGATTTAACGGCTTTGATGACATGCGGTGTTCGAACAGAGTGTGGGCGGCCCGACCGGTGACGGTGATTTACATCTCCAGTCTCCTCAAACTGTTTTATGCATCGGTAGACGAACATGCGGCTTATCCCTAGTGGCCGGAGCGTTTTGAAAATATCTTTTTTTCATTTCACACTTGAAAAGCGCTATTACAGCGATACGGTTCTCATTACCTAACCACTCCATGATGAAAGTTGAAACAATTTTAAAATCCAGTTACAGACTAACGCTATTGAGGTTAGCTTTCAAAACCCATATGACATTAACGGGGTATGTTCAGTTCTACTATTGAAATGGGTGTGTTTAATGTTGTAACAGTATTTATGTCCCAACTAAGCTAATTAAAATGTTTAAGATCTCGCCATATTTGGAGATCTCCCTAAATTTGTATTCAATTGGCTTTTCCTCACATCCAGTAAAAAAGGGTACAATATAGGTAGCACCTTCCGACTTTAGCTATTTTACTAGTTTATTTTGATATAAAAATTAAACCGCTCTTTGTAGCAATTGATTTTAATGCATTTATATAGTCTACAAATGGGGACAACAAATTAGGAAAAAATTTTCCATTCAAGGCAATAGTCTAAAACCGGAACGTTGGTTAGTGCTGGTTTTTTACTTTTCGGTCGTTTTTTCGCAAAACACGGTTTTGAAGAAAAACACGCAATCCGGTTTTCTGAAAATCCTGGTTTTTTGGACACCTATATTTTATTTTACAGCAGCAATTTAAAATGGTGGAAATTTCTAATAATTTAAAAAAAAATATTTTTTCCCCCAGTTTGCTCACGGCCCAGTTAAGGTTTTCTGGAATTTTAGCAGCTTAATAAGTACGTTAAAAATGTTTCTTCTTTTGAGATTGCAGAAAGAGCAAATTAGTATTTTTGCAGTAATCCAACAGATGTTTTTTATCCTCACACTACTGTATAAGAGGATATGTAAAATTTGATACGAACAAAAAATGTAATACATCAAAAAAACATTGAAGACCCTACATATTTTTAGACCAAATCCGTTTCCTGATAAGTTTTGTAAGGGGTTACTAATGGTTCTTAAATGTTGCAAGACGAAATATTGATTTAACTGGTATGGGTCATATTGACACACCTATCTCAAAAATACGTGTTTTTAATTTAAAATGCAAAAGTGCACTCTAACTGAGGCACCCTTTATTACATCAGATTTCGACCAAAATTTCGCACTGAGCATAACGAGCGACTAACAGAGCATTACCAGCAACTAACACCCACCTTTGGTTAAATTTCCAAGTTTTCGAATAACTCCCACATAAAAAGGTACCGCAAACAGAGTACCTTTGTGTAGGGTTTGGTCCCGCACAACTTAAAATTTTTTTTTAAAATTTTTACTTTGCCATATGGTGTGGCACCGCCCACTTTTCCACCAGCGTGAATTTTGTTCCATGCCTATATCCAAATTTTCCAAATATCATCGTCCTTTCTCTACCAGTTCAGGTGATAAAGTCTCTTTTAAGTTCAGGGTTGTATCGGCGGTGTCACGTCCCCTTGTGCCATCATGTCGTAACGTACCCTACAAATATCAGCTGACTGAACGTAACATGTGACGTGACGAACGTAACAATGTGACGTTTTGGTAAAGATTGAAAGTATCGTTACGAAATATACCTCGTGTTTGTTGCAGAGATTGGTCCTTTCTTGACCCACCCGGTCCATTTTCAATAACAACTGTTTTGGAGTATCAACGAATATTTGTGTGGAATTTCAGCCACCTTGTTTCAATATTGCGACCTGTTGTTTGCTTTTCAGATCATTTCAGATTTATCACGTCGATTCTAAATATGTAGGGTGATCCATCTAGAGCCATTTTTTCAAAATAAAAAATAATAAAATTCAAATCAAGTGTGGAATCTTTTTTAATCATTCGAAGGAAATTTTATGCCATTTATTATTTGAATATGATTTCCTTCAAATGTTGGCCGCAACTACGCCTCAGGATGCCCATTCTGAGGGTGGAATTTTGGATGACTCATTCGAGCATTTCGACCGGTATGGCGTAAATGACACGCGTAATGCTGGCTTAAAAGACCTGAATCATAGCTGGTCCAGTCCATAGACTTTGGATTTTCCGTAGGTCCAAAGAAAAAAGTCTAAAGGTGTGATATCACTCGATCTAGGCAGCCAATTCACCGGTCCAAAATGTGAAAATAGCTGCTCTTCGAAATTACGTCTAGATCCATTGTTTGAACAGCTGCGTGTCAAGTGAAAACCAAATGTCGTCAAGATTCTGGGCTTCAATTTCAGGTAGCAAAAAGTCCGATATCATGACGCGATATCGAGCACGGTTATGTTCCAGCTATCATAATTTTTGAAAAAATATGGACCGATAATTCCACCAGCCAACAAACCGCACCAAACCGTGGTTTTCTCTAGATATAATGGCACCTCTTGAACCTCTTCTGGTTCCTCTTTAGCCCAAATGCAGCAATTGGGTTTATTGACATTGCCGTTGCGCCAGAAATGGGCCTCAACACGGAACACAATTTTAGTCGAAAACAGCGGATCTTCTTGTTTTTCGCCATACGCTCATTTCCATATTGCAGTTGCCAACATTTAAAGGAAATTTTATTCAAAAAATAAATGGCATAAATGTCCTTTCGTATGAACAATAAAGATTCCACACCTGCTTTGAATTATTGTTTTTTTTTATTTTGATTAATACCTCTAGATGGATCACCCTTTATATATTTTCCTAGCTGTAACCGGCCCGCGTTGCTGGTCGTAACATATAATCGTCATGGCGAATGCATGTGAAACCGATGACTTGATAAGCTTGAATAAGAACAGAAAGTCGGTGGGAATCAAAACATCCAAGCCTTAAAACATCGTTTATGTCTTGATTATTGTGCAAGCCATTCATTGCAAGATCATGTGCCGTCAGCAATGGTTTGTGTCTCTATTGGCCTACAAGTCCTTTGCCAATTTAATGGAAGTTTGAGCTGTACATCTGCCTTCTGCAAATGAAGCGTCAAAGCGGACTATGGCTTCGACACTGCGCTCAGTCTGAAAATTTTCATTCCTTCGGTTCTAACATAAATTTCAAATTTCAGCTTTGTATATTAACTTTTATCACCCGTCCTTTGTTCACATTCTAAATATCAAAAATTAAGCTTCAAGTGGATCTATCACGCAACGATTAAAACCCACATTTTCTCCGCTAATTTTTCAAAAAATCAGTGATCGATACTGTTTAAACACCAAATGATGTTTTTTTTAGCTCGAAATCCTACTTCAGCCACGTCTTTCTGCTAGAGTCAAAATGTTCGTTGACCGTACAGTTCTAGATTTTGGTTAGACAGGATAGGCGTGATTGGGGGAAAAGGACAACATTTAATGTTTTAGGAAATGTAGTTTTGTGTGTTGTAACTTTTTTAATTCCGCTGCCTCTGAGCGGGCTTGAACTTCAAGTTTAAGAGTTTATTTAGCGAATTTCATCCAATTCGTATCATAAATACTAGTAATATAGATATGTAGAACACAGTGCCATCTATCGGAACATATCTTAAGAAAAACCTTCCAACCGCCTTAGGTAACATATGGTCCAAGTTTGGTGTTAATCGGTAAAGCGGTTTCTCGAGTTGCAGGCGCTCGTACACAGAACATCACATTTTAACAAACAGTGGTCAAACTAAAACGCACGATGTTTATTGTAAATAAAGCAAAAAGTTTTTAGAGAATTTCTTATATTACTTTTGATTGTAATAGAAGGATCTATGGCAATTATGTGTCAAACAAAATATCGGACAAATGCTCGCCACGGTGACAGCCTGATGACGACGTGAATATCCTGTATCCTAGGATAAGGAGTATAAAAACAAAAAAATGTGTCCATGTCTATCGGTCCGCCCACCTGTGTGTTTGTTGTCACCAGGTTAACATCCTTTTATGGTTTAAAAAACTGGCACTGACATCTTCTATAAAAAGTATAGACATACGGTCCCTCAAGACTAATCATATTAAGTTACTTTTAGAAATTAGCTTTAGTATTTTCATGATCTGCCCGACCTACAGCTTCGACACATGGACCCTAGAGACTTTGCAAAACGCCTCTTTGTTTTCTATTCCAATCTTACAGCTTTTAATCATCTATTCTTCGGTTGACGATTTAATGAGTTTTTCTATAAAATTAAAACCAAATGTCCTTACTCTATTTGTTAAGAATTAGATATCCCTTCAGAACATGGCAAAACCAGTATTTTTTTTAATTTCTTTATGGTCGAATGGGGGGCCACCTCAACCCATTAAACCCAGAGCAAAGTATGTGAAGTGGCCACTCGCCGGTAGAAGCCTGATTTCTATTGCAACGGACACAACACAGTGCAAGTAAAAGAACAAACAAAACCCATTTCGTCTATGCATGCTTTTGCAGATGATTCGAGGGCTGGAGGGGAATCAGAGAATGATTTTAACTTTATGACCACAAAGAATGGATAAAATTCTTTTAACTTCGTTTCTATGCTTTGTTGGCCATTACGACCCCAAGCTAACTCGCCAGTTTACCAGATTATTTTTGCATTAGCAATTCTTAAGTGGAAAAGGGGTTTTTTCTAAGTTTTTTTTTCTTTCCCGCTTCTGCCGCCTTTTGTTTGTTGACCAAGGGGACACTTTTGTCACAGACTCAGACACGCGCACACATATACACACACACAGAGTGACACAGAAAACTTTCAAATTAACAGAAAAAGAGAATTTTTTCTTGTTTGTGCATAAAGTGAAATTAAACAAAAACACAACAAAAGGAAAAAGCAACAAAAACTAAGAGTATAGGAGGGCAAGGGGAGGATGGTTTCTTTGGGGAGAAAGCAAAACTTTTTAACAAGCTCACAATTAAAGACAAGCAAGCCAAGATGCCAGAAACACTGCAAAGCAACTGCCAAGATATCGTCATCTTCATCAGCATCGAAATGGTGGGCTGCCATCACTACCAGAGATGGTGGATAACATCATAACCTTTAAAAAGGGTGGTTCAATTAGAAGTGTTGTTTAACGAAAAAGCAATAGAACGTATAGAGATTGGTTTCTATCGGCTTTTGCTAGGAATTCTTTTTGTGTGTCTGCTTAAGAGAGAGAAAGAGCTAAAGTTTAAGAGGTATCATCCCATCGCATAAAATATAAAATAATAAAATATATAATAAATAGGCATCATAAAAGACAAAATCATAAAAAGAAAACAAAAATATATTCGAAACTGTGGTCCTATGTGGTCCAGTTTCACCACAGTTAATTAATTATCGCTCATACCATGCAAAACGTGGGCGTAATCGGTTGTAATTTGTGGCTTTTAAAACTGCCGGACCTCAAATCGGAAGGCACTTTTGTGTGGGAGCTTTTTGAATACTTGGACTGTTGCGGACAAATTTCACCAGAGATATGTATGTGTTGGTCAGTCGTTATGCTCTGTGCGAAACTGGTTCGGAACCCGGTGTAATGAGGGTCTTTCAGAGCTGTATGTTCTGAAATCTGAAAGGAACTTTGTATGGGGGCTATACGAAAATATGGACCTGTGTTGTCCAGTTTCACCACAGTTAAGTAATGATCGGTCATACGACGGCTGCTATATATATTTCGGACCTCATAATAAAAATGCGAATATTTATCATCAAAAATGGTATTATTGTTTTTCAAAGTATTCTTAAACCAATTGTCGAAGCACTTTTTCCACTCCGATTGAGACACCTCCAAAACTTGGTTTTTAAACGCTTCAACAGCATCTTCTGGCGACAAAAATCGTTGGCCACGCATTTTTTCTTGATGTGCGGGAATAAAAAGAGGTTAATGGGGTGCCAATTCAGGGCTGTACGGCGGATGGCCCATCAATTCGACATTTTGGCCGGACAAAAAGGCGCTGGTTTGAGCCGATGTGTGAGAGCTCGCATTGTCATGGTGCACAATGATTCGTCTTCTCTTGTTCGTTTTTCGAATTTCTCCGATGACTTCAGGCAAACAAATTGTGGTGTACCACTCAAAATTGACCGTCCTACGGTGTTCAAGCGGAACATTCGGCACATGACCAGTTTTGCCGAAGAAACAGGCGACGATTTGCTTCGAAGTGCTTCTGTCACGAACAACTTTCGTTGGATTTGGCTCGTCTTCGAAGGCACACATGGTCGATTGCTGTTTTGTTTCCTTCTTATACGCATAGATCCATGATTCGTCACCTGTGACGATCTTATAAATGTCTTTTGAAGCACTGCGATCGTATTGTTTTAAAATTTTCTTTGCACCAATCGACACGAGCCTTTTTTTTGAGCGATTTTCAAATTGTGCGGGATCCAACGAGAACAAACAGTTTTTACGGCCAGGTGTTCATGCAATATCGAATGTATGCTGGTGGAAGAAATGCCCAAGGATGCCTCTATCTCATGGTATTTCACATGACGATCTTGCATTATCAGTTCACGCACGGCATAAATGTTCTCTGGCACAAAGGCCGTTTTTGGGCGACCTTCACGACCTTCGTCTTTGAGCGAGCGTCGGCCACGATTGAATTCATTAAACCAATTTTTCACAGTGCCATAGGATGGTGCTTCATCGCCATACAAAGATTTAAGTTCATCGATGTACTCTTGTCGTGAAAATCAACGTCGAATGTTCTGAAAAATGATCGCACGGAAATATTCACGAGTTAATTCTATTTGTTTGCCAAATTGATTTTTTCAAGTCACTGTAAACAACACAAATGATGGTCGTTCGTCAAAACGTTCTAAGTACGTTTAAGCTAAAAAATGTCAAACTTTACAATGGAAATGGCAGAAGGCACCATGGAAACCTTGGGCGTCATCGGTTGCAATTTGTGATCTGTAGAGCTGCAGGACCTCAAATCGGAAGGCACCTTTGTGTGGGAGCTTTTTGAATACTTGGACCGTTGTGGACAAATTTCGCCAGAGATATGTTTTTGTCACTCGTTATGCTCTGTGCAAGATTTCGTCGATATCAGATGTTATATGTGGCTGTTAAGGTTGAAGGTTCTAAAATCGGAAAAATGGTATATGTGATATCCAAATATGGACTGATGTGGACTAATTTCAGTAGGGTTTGCCCAAACTTGAAGAATGTACCAAGTTTCATCGAAATCACATAGATGGGCAGACGGAGGGACGGACTTCGCTCAAAAGTCCGATAGTAATTCTGAATCAATCGGTATACTTAACATAGAGTATTTTTCTATTCATTAAAAGTGTTGCGAACATCAGCACTAAGTCGCAATACCACAGTTTGGTGTAGAATTATAAAACTGTAAATGAAAGATAATTTTATGAAGTTTGTATATGTGACAGCGCATAGAGAAAGGGACCTAAGGGTGAAAAAAAAATCAATTTTCATTTGTTTCCTTTTTTGATGTGGGCATCTGATCATCGAATGATCCCATGCCCCAAAAGTGTTTCCTCCCAGAGATATGCGCGTTTTATGAAAGTGAAGTCGACGATTCTAAGCGCAAATAGAAAGGGACCTTATCTTAAAAATGGCTCTCCTGAACAAAACTGGTTTTTAACCTTAGGTCCCTTTCTATTTTGCGCGTCACATATACACACAGAGGGCAGATTTGTTGCCACAACCAAATTTGTTTGTCAGTCAATTCATTGCGGTTACTTAAAAAACAAATATTTCCTCATTACAACCGAATGTAAGTTGGAGTCTGTACTTATACTCATAGAAAAAGAGTTGATTGACAAACCCTTTGGACTACAAAAATTCTGTTAAGTGCGAAGACTTTCTGTTGTAACCACCGAATGTTGATAATATTGATGGAAATAAGATAATAGCTTTGATAATACAGAGTGGCTGATAAAAATTGCTGCATTAAGAAAGTCAAATAACTTTCTACAGGTTGGCTGATGAATATTGCTACATTAGGAAAGTCAAATAACTCTCTTTTATTCAAGTTAAAGCTCATTCAATTTTATAAAATATAGTTTAATAAGTTTTAAAAATTATGGAATTTAAATGCCCCCCTGCTCGTTGATGCCTGTGCGGCATCTTGCCAAAACGTTGTTTATTACTGCTTGTAGAGCTGAGACAGGAATAGCCGCAATTGTTTCTCGAATGGATTGCTTTAGTTCATTCAAATTTGTTGGTTATGCTTTGTAGACTTCCTGTTAGCAATAACCTTACAAGAAAAAGTCAGGTGCAGTTAGGTCAGGCTTGGGGGGCCAACGGAATGTGAAGTTTCTGGATATCAGCTTATTGGGAAATTTTCGTCGTAATTCTGTCATAACAGTCCGGGCTATGTGAGGAGTTGCACCATCTTGCTGAAACTACACAGAGTTGAAAGAAATTCTCATTCGGCGTAATTCTGGATAGCAAAACTTTCTCAACATGCTCAAGCAAGGGTAACCGTAAGGGTGTAACCGTAAGGGTGTGACCGATTTCTTCGAAGAAGTAGGGCCCGACAATGCAACGTGGTGAAACTGCACACCACACTGTGACACGAAGTGGATGCAATTCCGTCTCATGGAGTATCTGTGGGTTGGATATACTCCATATTCGACAATTTGGTTGTTTTGTTGTCGTTTAAATCGAAATGGGCCTCGTCGGACATAAAAAGGCATGTTGCTGTCCTGTTCCACCATTTCAAGCACCTGCTGGCAAAATTCTAAACGAATCGGGAAGTTTGCTGCGTTCAGTTTGTTGCCCATTTGAGTTTTATATGGGAACAAGTCCAAACTTTTGCAGCATAAGTGACATAAGTAACTAAGCTTCTTGTCGAAACTCTTAGTTTGTTTTGTATAGCAGCAGCAATTGTTTCCTCCGTCCGAACTGAAGGGTTTCGATGGCAAGGTCTTCAGTTGACCGTCCCATGCTCGGCAAAATTGTTAACAGGTCTCATTATGGTCCATCTGCCCGGATAATTGCCGCCAATCGTGCGCCTATACTCTCCTTGAACCGAAACTACGGACTCCAGTGCGTGATAGCGGCCGACAATCCAAATTCTTGTTTCAGAGTCCCAGTTATCGATTTTTTGTAAAATCTAAAAATCAATCTGAAAAAAAAAAAAAATTAACCAGATTCATTAAATAGAAAAAAAAGTTAATTCATTTTTTTTGGTAGCGACTTTAAGTGTACAAATCGGTTCTCCCTCACTTCCTATTACCTTTTTGAACGGAATAAAAAATATATACTTATCAGAAATGCATCAGAAATGTTTACCACTAAATTCCAAGCGGACCCGAAAAGGTAGATTCAATGGTGAAATTTTGTGAATTGATTTCATTATAAAAAACATACCTTAATTGACCCTTATGACAAGGCAAATCGTCTTCAAGATAACCTACTTTGTGTCTGATATTCTAGGTTCTGAAACTTAAGCGCACGAACTAACATTCGGTAACGCTAATGGAACGCTCGAAGTACACATAGCCTCATTCATTCAGTTGACAAACAAATTCGGTTGTGATAACGAATCTGTTCTCTGAAGGTAGTACATGAACCACAACGAGGACTTTGAGATCCGTTTGGAATGAACTTCTGCCAGTTTCAATCCCGTCTATTATTTAATACGCTCTATCGTAGGATGTAGTCTGTATTGAATTTGTCATTCCGGTTGCAAAATTTCGAAATATTGTTTGAATACCTTATAAAGTAATCGTCTTACAATTAAAAAGCGATCTGGAAATGTCCGTGAGTTTGTGTTTCCGTCAGCCCTTTCATGTGTTCGTCTGTCCGTATGTCTGTTGAGAGCACTATAGCGTTTAAAGCAATTAAGCTAGAGCGCTGTTATGACTTATGGTCATAGGCTCAATGGGATCCAAAAAAACTGAGACATCTAATAAAAAAAACCGTAAAAAAATTCCAAAAATTCTTTCTTGAGAACTAAACAGAAGAATATTTTTAAAAATTCATTTACGTTTTTAGGACTTCAAAATCTATAGGAAAAAAATATTAAGAACTCTAGACCAAAATGTCTGTAAAATAGTGTTTTCAAACGTTGAGAATAAAAATATGCTGTAGCATAAAAAATTATATTTCATTTTAAAAGTCTCTCATATACGAGGTTTGCTATTTATATTTCGGGTCCGGCAATAAAAACACAATAATTTATCATTGGAAATGGTTGTTTTGGTTTTTCAAAATATTCTCCTTTAAGATCATTACACTTTTGCATGCGCACAAACTAATTTTCGAAGCACTTTTTCCACTCCGATTGAGACACCTCTAAAACATGATTTTTGCACGCTTCAACAGCTGCTTTGGGCGATGAAAAACGTTGACCACCCATTTTTTTAAGAAGTAGTCATTGAGCGCCAAATCAGTGCTGTACGGTGGATGGCCCATCAATTCGACATCTTGAGTGGTCAAATAGCTCATCGTTTCAGCTGATGTGTGAGAGCTCGCATTGTCGTGATGAAAAATGATCCGTCTTCTCTTATTATCTTTCCTCATTTCTTCGCGCACTGTTGGCAAACAGATGGTTGTATACCACTCAGAATTGACTGTCCTACGTTCCACTAAAGGCACTGTGGCAACATGGCCGGTAATATCGAAAAAAACGCAATCATTTGCTTCGATGTAGTACTCCTTCCACGATCAACTTTTGTTGGATTTGGCTCGTCTTAAAAGACCCATAGGTCGATTGCTGTTTTCTTTTGGGATCATATGTATAGATACATGATTCGTCACCTGTGTTAATGTTATACACTGCCTTTGAGCTACCGCAGTATATTCAACATCTCTTTGCACCAATCAAATAATACGAGCCTTTTTTTGAGCATTCGTCAAATTATGTGGGATCCAACGAGAACAAATATTGTTCACGGCCAAATGAACATGCAATATCTTATTGATGCTTGTCATCCAAACGCCCAAGGATGCTTAATCAGTTCATGCACAGCATCGATGGTTTCTGGCAAAGTGATCGAAGTTGGACGTCCTTCACGAAATTCATCCTGGAGCGAACGGTATCCAAGACTGAACTCTTGGTACCAGCGATTAACAGTGGCTTTTGATGGTGCTTCATTGCCAAAAGTCGAAACAAGTTGATTTAAACACTCTTGTCTCGATAACCCACGCCTAAAATCGTAGAAAATCACCGCACGAAAATGTTCACGGGACAATTCCATTTTTTGACTGAGATGAATTTTTCGAAACACGGTTAACAAACCAATTCGCCCTCAAATGACAAACGTTCTTAGTAAAGTTATGCTAAAAAATGTCAAAGTTGAGGTTCCAGTTTGCATCTGGGAACATTAGTATTGTCAGGACCCGAGATATAAATAGCAATCCTCGTATTCATGTACCCCGGAATATGTCAGTAACAAACTGGTAAATATATTATTATTATTATTATTATTATTATTATTATTATTATTATTATTATTATTATTATTATTATTATTATTATTATTATTATTATTATTATTATTATTATTATTATTATTATTATTATTATTATTATTATTATTATTATTATTATTATTATTATTATTATTATTATTATTATTATTATTATTATTATTATTATTATTATTATTATTATTATTATTAAAAAAAACATATATTATAAAAAGACTCCCTTATTTGGACCACCCACCATGTAGTCCCTGAAAATTATTATGCACAGAGATTCCTTTTATGTCGGCAGTGATATGTGAACTTTATTGTATTCTCAGGACGTTGGGTGTATGCATGTACAAGAATTTTTGGAAACCTACTCTAGCAGAGAATTCGTTCACAAAAAAACAAGAAGCTCTGCTTAATTTGATACCCCGAATGAATGAATGAACGAACGAACGAATGCATTTATTTAAGTTAACAAAGTGTAAACACCAGAGTCATGAACAGAGGATGACGCAAAGTCCCTAATTGGTCGGAGTTTTCGTTGTTTGTGTATGTGTTACCCGATAAGGCCTGTCTGTCCGTTCAACAGCAGGCATACATACTACGTAGGTAGACAGTCGGTCCAACGACGACAGGAGGTATGAATACCTCCTGTCAGGGTACCAGGTAACAGCAACTAAATCCAGGATAACATGAACTCATTGTTCGTGCTGTGCCATTGTGGGCATGGAACAAATACACGTCGTGAAGCACAAGCGCTTCAACAACCCACTTTCAGGAAGGCGAATTAAAATATTGTCTGTATGCGTGTAAATACGCTCGAAGAAAATTGTTGATTAAAAACACCATTTTTTTGTTTTTTTTTTATGACAAGAACATATTTTAGTTAAAATATTTAATTGGTTTGTTAGAAGTTTAGATGGCACTGTAATACCCTAGACATTCGACAATGTTAATGTGCATTAAAAATCCACCAGTGCCAATTAAAATTTTATGGTGACAGACGACAGTATACTTAGTAGAGACATACATACTGTTACACACGTTTTATGCTGTAAAATAAAAAGTACTGAATGTTTTTGGATCAAATATTTTGTAATATATTTATTGATGTATATTGTATCCAAAAAGAACGCCTTAAGTCGCACTGGCTAGTCGTCAATAGCTGCACGAACCTCGTTCATTGGAAAATTGGCCACAGCTCGAACCAAAGCAGTCTTAAGAGATCCAATGTTGGGGTATATTTTGTGACAAACCTTGTCCTCTAAAACCGCCCACAATTTGTAATCCAATGCGTTCAAATCTGGACTGCCTGAGAGCCATTCTTCAAAGGAAATGAACGCTGGCAAATTGTTTCGATGCCAACTCTGGGACGGTTTAGCCTTATGGGCCGGCGCTGAATCCTGCTGGAAAGTCCATGGCTGGTTTTGGAACAGGGAATTGTTAAGAGGCTTCACAACAGCTTCCAAAACGGTTTCTTGGTAAACTTTGGCCGATGTTTTGACTCCTTGTTCGCAGAAATGCAGGTCAGTGACCCCATTGTAAGAGACACCCCACCAAACCATGACTGAGGCTGGGTGATGGCCCTTTTCCACCCTTGGGATCAGTTCAGATGCTTCCTTAGATAACCGCGCATACACTATTATTGTGCTTGTTAAATTTTTCCTGAACGGTAAACCTTTTTTCATCGGTGTACAAAATTTTTCTGTGCAAGTTATCAGCGTGCTTCACCAAAAGACGTTTGCTTTTATCAATCCTATTTGTTTTAAAGCTGCAGTCAATAAATGTCCGGTACGTCGTTTGAAAGCCTGAGTCCCAATTCTTTTTCAATAATTCCACTCATGGACTTTTGTGTGATATTCATCTCACGGGCCATGATTTTCTGTTTTCGTAGCGGATTTCTGTGAATTCTTGATTTAACGGCTTTGATGACACGCGGTGTTCGAACAGAGCGTGGGCGGCCCGAGCGGTGGCGGTCTTTTACATATCCAGTCTCCTCAAACAGTTTTATGAATCGGTAGACGAACATGCGGCTAATACCTAGTGGCCGAAGCGTTTTGAAAATATCGCTTTTTTCATTTCACACTTAAAAAGCGCTATTACAGCGATACGGTTGTCATTATCTGACCACTCCATGATGAAAGTTGAAACAATTTGTAAATCCCGTTACAGACTAACGCTATTGAGGTTAGCTTTCAAAACCCATGTGCCATTAACGGGGTATGTTCAGTTCTACTATTGAAATGGGTGTGTTCAATGTTGTGACAGTATTTATGTCCCTACTTAGTATAAGTAACTGCATTTAGTAAACAGCTGTTTGATTGTAAACAACAGTTTGTCAATTATATTTTTACCATTTACTTCAATATAAAATGAATAAAAGAAAAAAATAATGATTAGCTTGCTATGCTGTTGGCGAAAAATCAAAATTTAAAAAAAGCTGAAATTACTTTTGCTGAAAATGGCCCACAATGTGCCCGTTCCTTTTCGCACGCTGCATATCGGAGGCACGTTCCGCCCACAACTCAAACACTACCTTCATACCCCTTTCGCTTCACACACTACGCTTATTTGTTTTCGAAAAAGTAATAAATATTGGTAAATTATGACAAACTTTAATAAAGCAAATAATATTACTCACATTTGCCGACTTTGAACTCATATGTGACCTAAGGGTAAAAAATCAATTTTCACTTTTTTTTTGATGTGGGCAACATCTGAGCATCAAATGAGACCGATCCCATGCCCCAAAAGTGTTCCCTCCCAGAGATATGCGCGTTTTATGAAAGTGATGGTACACCAAAGATACACGTATTTAAATCTTTACAATGGCTCTCCTGAACAAAACTGGTTTGTACCCTTAGGTCCCTTTCTATTTTGCGCGTCACATATTTTTTTGTGACAAAAGAAAACAATTTTGCAACAGCTGATTTGCTTACAGCTGGTGATTGTGAATACAGCGGTTATTTCTGATAAATTGTGACACTGTGGCCAGACTGAAATGCAGTTCGATTTTGTACAGAGTTAATGCAGTTTGGGAGTAGTTAATGCAGTAGCTAATTGGCATTAAGTCTGTTAATGCACATTAAATTAACACTGTCGTCTGTCTAGACTATTACGAGGGCTGCTTTATATATTTCTGGCCTAATAATGCAAATGCGAATATTTACCATTAAAAATGGTTTTATTGTTTTTCAAAGTATTCTCCAGAATGATTTATACACTTTTGCATGCGCTCAAACCAATTGTCGAGGCACTTTTTCCACTGTGATTGAGACACTTTCATAACATGTTTTTTTAACGCTTCAACAGCATTTTCCGGCGACGAAAATCGTTGACCACGCATTTTTTTCTTGATGTGCGGGAATAAAAAGAAGTCATTGGGTGCCAAGTCAGGGCCGTACGGTGGATGACCCATCCATTCGAGGTTTTGGGCGGTCAAAAAGGCTCTGGTTTGAGCCGATGTGTGAGAGCTCGCATTGTCATGGTGCACAATGATTCGTCTTTTATTGTTCGTTTTTCGAATTTCTCCGAAGACTTCAGGCAAATAAATTGTGATGTACCACTGAGAATTGACCGTCCTACGTTGCTCAAGCGGAACGGAACAGTTGCCACATGACCAATTTTGCAAAAGAAACAGGCGATCATTTGCTTCGAAGTGCTTCTTCCACGAATAACTTTCGTTGGATTTGGATCGTTTTCGAAGACCCATACACACGGTTGATTGCTATTTCGTTTCAGGCTCATGCGCATAGATCCATGATTCGTCACCTGTGACGATCTTATAAAAGTCTTTTGAAGCAGCGCGATCGTATTTTTTCAAAATTTCCAATCGACACGAGCCGTTTTTTGAGCGATTGTCAAATTGTGCAGGTTCAAACGAGAATAAATCTTGTTTACGGCCAGGTATTCATGCAATATCGATATGAATGCTGGTGGAAGAAATGCCCAAGGACGCCCTTATCTCACGGTATGTCACCTGACGATCTTGCTTTATCAGTTCACGCACGGCATCAATGTTCTCTGGCACAACGGCCGTTTTTGGACGACCTTCACGACCTTCGTCCTTGAGCGAGCGTCGGCCACGATTGAACTCATTAAACCAGTTTAGGATGGTGCTTCATCGCCATAGAAAGATTTAAGTTCATCGATGCACTCTTGTCGTGATAATCTACGTCAAAAGTTGTGAAAAATGATCGCACGAAAATGTTCACGAGTTAATTCCATTTTTTTTTGCCAAATTGATTTTTTCAAGTCTCTGTAAACAACACAAATGGTGGTCGAACGTCAAAAAGTTCTGAGTACGTTTATGATACAAAATGTCAAACTTTCCAATGGAAATGTCAGATCGCGCCAGGTAACTCTTTGTGTTGCCAGAAATATATAAAGCAGCCCTGGTACAGCGGTTATATCTGATAAACTGTGACAATGTTGCCAGATTGAAATACCTAAATGAAGTTTAAATGCAGTTCGATTTTGTGTATTTACGTCAGACTTAATGCAGTTTGGGAGTAGTTAATTTGCATTAATTCTGTTAATGCACATTCAATTAACCCTGTCGTCTGTCTAGGCTATTAGTAAAATAAAAACTTTTGAAATGATAAACATGGTGCGACAAAAGTTCCTATACGATTTGTGTTTTTCTTTGAATAAATACGCGTATTGAATGGATTGAAAAAAATTAATGATAAAAAGAAAGTTAATTTTATATTATTTTTTTTAGATAAATTATGAAAAATGATGTCAGTTAAATGAGAACCGTTTTCTCCAACGCAAAAATGTGTTCTTTTTATTGCATTTTACATAAATTTGTTGAGTGTTTCTTGTGGGATATGATCAATTTCTTCCTGAATGGTGTCCTTTAGTTGGTGCATTAACATTAACTTTGTCTTTGAGATAGCCCCGCAAAAAAAAAAACTCTGGTCCAGTAAAATCAGGCCGTCCTGGTGGCCATCTCAAATCGTTTTTTTTAAGAAATTATCCGAATTGAAAATTTTGGTCAATGCGAAGTCCTCAGGTTTAATTTTTTGGGTTTAGTTGGGTTTTGTAGGGGAAGAGGTGCAAATCGTGGTAGATTGTCTTCTTGTTGTTGTCTTCAGATTTTTGCCACCCTCTATCTCACAGCATCGATGTAAATACGATGCGGCGAATTTGAGTACGACACAGGGGAAGAAAATTCAGACTTGTCAGAATGCCGCCCTGAGAATATCAACAGGGTGTCTTCTTATGTCATCTGAGGACCATCTACATAAGGAGACGAAGGTCCTTACCGTTACACATTTCTTGTTGTACAAGCAATACCTGCCAGGGTGTTTTCGCAGTAGTCATCCCAACTACCATCTTATAGACAGGATGCCTACGCCCAGGCAGATCAGGTACGATTTTAATGATCTAGAGAGAGAGAGAGAGAGAGAGAGAGAGAGAGGTCCAGCGATACAAGAGCAAGCCCTTAGATCATCGAAACTACCAGGCAGGTCTGAACGCTATTCACGCTAATTAAGTCACTGTAGCAGTATTCAGCAATAGCGTGAATGTAGTGCTACATTTACCGAGATTTCATTAACGGGAGACGACGCTACCTCTACAGACGCGCTTGATTCTGCCTCAGCTAAGATCAGGATGGTGCAGCCGTCTCAATTCGTATTGGGCGCAATTAATGCTTACGCTCCAGACGTTTGTCCCGCCTGCCATCAGGGTTCACATGACGTGCCTAACCTCTTCAATTGTCCGGCCAAGCCCACTTAGATGACACCCAGGTCTCTTCGGACGCATCCTGTGCAAACGAAGCATTTCCTTCCCCTGAATATCGAACCAGATCCTCCATAGACGAACAAGACTTCAAAATAAATATATTGTTGTTACAACAACATCGCTACCTCGACAGACGCTCGTGGTTCTGGCTCAGCTGAGATCTGGATGATGCAGCCGCCTTCATTCGTATTAGGCGCGAATTGATGCTAACGTTACAGACGTTTGTCCCGCCTGTCATCAGGGTTCACATGACGTGCTGAACCTCTTAACTTATCCGGCCAAGCCCACTCAGATGACCCCAGGTCTCGTTGCACGCATCCAGTGCAAAAGAAGCATTTCCTTCACCTGGATATCGAAGCAAATCTCCTACAGGCGAACAGGACTTGCAAAACAAGTTATATTGTTGTTACAACAAGAGCATCAATATTTTTGGCCGATCTGCCAGTTTGAGGTCTGCCCGTACGTCTTAAATATCCGAGACCAATCACTGATTGGAGAAAATTTCACCTTTGTTCCTTAATGGAATGTTAAGGTAATTATATATCGGAAATTGAGGTAATTACATATTGGAAATTAATGGAATGTTAAGGTAATTACATATCGGGAATTGAGCCCGGGGTTTACTTGTATGACAGCGGTACAAACTAACCATTCCACCAGTGGACTAGCAGCCACTCTAGCCTACAGTCTCTGTTTATTTTTTCTACAAGTGTAAGCAATATTTCATATTGCGTAGCACAATACGAGTATCTCGACAATACAGTATGGTAGCGATTGTGGACCCAATTGAGAAAGAGAACCTGGCAACACCAGCGACAATGGCAACAACAACAACAACAGCTACACACATAAAGCGACAACGACAACAATCTATCCAGCTTATAACATCAAGCACAAAACACTTTGTAAGTGTAACGAGCAGCAGTGGCAATAGCAGCAATTGCCACACAGCAGCAGCAGCAACAACATGGCTTTGACTCCATTGATGCACTAAACCCCCTAAGCGTCTAACAAGTACGAATATGACGTTAAGTATTGTGTTCACTCCTTGTATGCGCCATGGAGCCAATCCAACACAACAAAGCCAACAACAACACAACAAAAAGTATGACTCGTTATTCTTATTTGCATATGCAATATATAAAACAGCGTATACGCAGTCTATGCCCCTGTACACCCGTTCAAATGCAGGGGCATATACGAGAGTATGTGTGCAGAGTGTGTGTGTTGGTAGTGTGGGTTTCTATATCTGTCTAAAAATATGGAATATATTTCTGTAGTTTTTATTCAAAGTGGCGATTCAATATATTTTCTATGTACTCGACTACCTTCGAGGTTTGATAAGACAAACGACGTCAAAAGTTTTGGTGACACTTTCAATGTGGTTCCTCAAAGGAAACGATGTACGAGTAGGATTAATGTTGACTGACATTTTTTGTTTTTTGATATTGAAAAAGTACAAGTGACACGCAATTAATAGAAATAACTCTATTGGAACGAAAACTGCGTTTTTAGAAAAAAATTAAATGTATAGAATAAGGGGTAACTACTCGTATCGATGTTTTGAAATACTGGTGGAACTATACTTGTGGAAAAATTAGTGAGGCGTGACACTTGTCTGTATTTTGTTATACAAAGGTACACGCAGAGAACAGATTTGTGGCCACAACAGAATTTTTTGCCAACAGAATGTTGGTGGTTGGTCATCGGGTACACGGCAATTTTTAGTAAAGAGAACTGACACCATCGGTTAAAGAGACCAAGTATCGGTAACTCCAACAAATTATGTTGATAAGTGCAACTGATTTTGGACATGATCGCTTGTTGTTATATAAAGTTGGTTAAGAGTACTCGTATAAGTAATCTTTGTATTTGGCTTTTTTATCATGTGACCAAAATAAAAAAAGTTTTATTTATTTAGATTTTTTTATTAAAGTGAAATACATTAATATGACATAATGGTTCCATATTACAAATTTATGGCCAAAATAAGTCAATTGTGAAATAACTAAACTTGCTTCGTTTAATTACACATTTCCCAAGTTTTGGATTTGATTATTTCGTTTTTAGTAAAATCGTAACATTCGGTATTATAATCTCGTCTAATGTCAACTTATCCGTAAACAAGTTGTAACATCTTATTTCTAGATATTCTATAAATTCCAATACAATCTGCAATACGAGGGCTGCTATATATATTTCTGACCTAATAATGAAATGCAAATATTTATCATTAAAAATGGTTTTATTGTTTTTCAAAGTATTCTCCAGCATGATTTAGTCACTTTTGTATGCGCTTAAACCAATTGTCGAAGCACTTTTTCCATTCCGATTGGGACCCCTCCTTAACATGGTTTTCGAACGCTTTAACAGCATCTTCTGCGCGCAGAGAAAAAACATGGTTACTACATGGTCACGGCAAGAATAATATGTTTTCCGCCATAAAAGTATGTTCGTCGCAACCATAGCATTGTTAAACGTATTTATTCTTGACAATAGTATAATTGCTGCAATATAAATATTGTTGAAATGTAACAATAGTATTATTAACAAATTTAAAAATTAAAATATGGTTATAGCAACAATATTAATAGGGTTGGTGCGATAAAAGTATTGTGTTTGGCGTTTTATGTTAACAATAATATGATTACGGCAATCATACTGTATGATTGTAATTTTTCTTCATTTAAATAGGCTTTTAAGAATAAATGTTAAATGTACGGATCTAATGCAATAATAGTACTTTCGAAATTAAAATATTTTAAACAAGCTTCTTTGGCTTTGTTTAACTGGATTTTATGTAAACTTATTTTTTCTACTGTGAAATAAATCACTGCTATTATTTTGAATTTAATGTATTGTTGAATAATTTTCATAATTCAAATCTATTTGTGACAACTTAAACCAATTATAATAAATAATATTGGGGATCAAATTTATTGTCGACAACTTAAACAAATTCTAATAAATTATATTGGGGATCATAGTATAATTGTGTGTGATAATACTATGGTTTTAGGGATCATAACATGGTTGAGTGTGAATCATACTATGGTTGTGAGGATCATACTATGGTTGTATATGAAACATACTATGGTTGTGAGGATCATACTATGGTTGTGGAGATCATAGTATGGTTGTGTGTGAATAATACTATGGTTGTGGGGATCAAAGTATGGTTGTGTGTGAATAATACTATGGTTGTGGGGATCAAAGTATGGTTATGTGTGAATCATACTATTGTTGTGAGGATCATAATATTGTTGTGCCACAACCATATACCCAACAATAGTATTATCCTCTTCGAGTATTGTCACCACAACCATACTTTTTTTCTGCGTGTGGCGACGAAAATCGTTGACCACGCATTTTTTCTTGATGTGCGGGAATAAAAAGAAGTCATTAGGTGCCAAGCCAGGGCTGTACGGCGGACGACCCATCAATTCAACATTTTGTTTCAAAAAGGCGCTGGTTTGAGCCGACGTGCGAGAGCTCGCATTTTCATGGTGTACAATGATTCGTCTTCTCTTGTTCGTTTTTCGAATTTCTTCGAAGAATTCAGGCAAACAAATTGTGGTGTACCACTCAGAATTGACCGTCCTACGTTGCTCAAGCGGAACAGTCGACACATGACCAGTTTTGCTGAAAGCGACAGGCAACCATTTGCTTCGAACTGTTCTTCCACGAACAACTTTCGTTGAATTTGGTCTTCGAAGACCCACACGATCGATTGTTGTTTTGTTTCGGGCTCATGCGCATAGATCCATGATTCGTCACCTGTGACGATCTTATAAACGTCTCTTGAAGCACCGCGATCGCATTTTTTTTCAAAATTTCTTTGCACCTATTGACACGAGCCTTTTTTTGAGCGATTGTCAAATTGTGCGGGATCCAACGAGAACAAACCTTTTTTACGGCCAAGCGTTCATGCAATATCGAATGTATGCTGATGGAAGAAATGCCCAAGGAGGCCTCTATCTCACGGTATTTCACATGATCTTGCATTATCAATGTTTTCTGGCACAACGGTCGTTTTTGGACGACCTTCGTCTTTGAGCGAGCGTCGGCCACGATTGAATTCATTTAACCAGTTTTAGGGTGCTATAGGATGGTGCTTCATCGCCATACAAAGATTTAAGTTTATCGATGCGCTCTTGTCGTGATCGCACGAAAATGTTCACGATTTAATTCCATTTTTTTGCCAAATTGATTTTTTCAAGTCACTGTAAACAAAACAAATGAGGGTCGTACGTCAAAAAGTTCTGAGTACGTTTATGCTAAAAAATGTCAAACTTTCCAATAGAAATGTCAGATGGCGCCAGGCAACACATAGTGTTGCCACACAGATAAAAAAAATCTGTTGGAAATTGGTTCGCACTACAAATATTCGGTTTTATTAACAAACTTTCTGTTGCAATCACTTAGATCCCATTGTAAATGGCATTTCTCGGGTGCTGAATGATTTCTTCTTCGTTGAATATAAGAATTAAAGAAAGAAAACATTTTTAATTCGGTCAGATATCCGAATACATAAAATGGTACTAACAGTTGGTCCAGTTAACAAATGCTCGAGGTAATGACAACCGAATTTAAAAACTACTTATAGCCAATAATCTATAACAACAACCCATCCATGTACAAATTCAGTCGCATAATCATCCTCATTAGTGAGGTTTGCCGATACTATGTCTCTTCAACAGATAGTGTCAGTTCCCTCTACTGAGAATTGCCGTGTACCCAATCAACAAACGGTGGTAGCAATGGAAAGTACGTGCAACCACTAACATGCGGCAACAAATCTGTTCGCCATGTGTATCTGCGTACTTTAAACAAACTGGGATTTCGTTAATATTTTTAAACAATTTCTACATGTTCGGCAGACGTGAAAAGTAGCACGATGAAATGGCAAACTCTACTCAGTATTTTGGTAGCTAAGCAGCATAGGTAACTTTGATAGTTTCTATAATATAGCAATTGGAAAAAGTATCACAATTACGTATCTGGTCACCCTTTGGCATAATATGAGTTGAAGAAATTTTAATGCTTTGTGATTGTCCCAAAATGTTTCTCTTCTACCAACTGATGACAATTCAGCAAGTTGTATTGCAGTAAGGTTTTACACTATTTTCTCTTATTTAATATAAATCCACTAACGAACACTTCATTGAGTAGGTGTGTGTTTCTCAACTTAAAGCCATCCCTCAGCACAATTTAGGCGACAACATTCTGTATCTGACATACAATCCTGCTGAATGGTAAGCAGGTTTTTGTTTTTATTGCTGGAGAGACTATATGTTCAGCTATATCTTAAGTCTGCTTCATTATTAAAGAGTTATGCAAAACTACAAAGAAACATTTTTGCCTAAAAAAACTTTTTACTTTTAAAATCAACAGTTCTTAGAATAATTTAACTTTGACGTTACAAAGTCATTGTGCTGACATCCTTATCGCCATTGTTTTGCGTGCTTATACCACGCAAACTAATTTGTAAAGTCAAAAAAGAAAGGCACTGGATTTGCCATCAACCCATCTGTTGCAACTCATCAGGTGCGGTAGCCGTTGCTCGTTGCCTTGTATTCACGAATCCCTTTTGCATCCCTTAGCATTTCTGGGAAATTAAAAGCATCCTTCTTCAGTTTTTGCCACCTCATGGCAGTTCTTATTCGCAGGGCTATAGTATGTCATCGTTGGCGCTGGTGTTGGCGTTTGCTTGACAAACTTTTCTGACACCACATTGTTCGACGTTGGATGTGATGCTGTTGTTAATACTGTTGCCACCATTAGTGGCATATGCATAATGGTGATGCACGATGACTGTGTGGTGGTGGTGCGAGTGCCTGGACTGTTTTTAGTGGTACGTGTCCTCGTAGATACTCAGTGGTTCAGACAGACACCACTGCTGATGTTGCTGCGGGGCCTGCAACAACAAGAACACAACTAACAAAAATGCGTGTCCTTTTTTCTAGTCTAGCTGGAGCTGGTGTTGTTGTCCTTGTTTTGTTAATAGCGATAGTGGCTAAAAGCCAGCATACACTTGAAAGGAAATATTCGCATATTTCAACAGCTTCAACCTAGTATCTGCCATCAAAGCACACACTCACACTCACATTGACACTAAAAACAGTGGGATTCCCAGCCACATGCAGACTCTTACATAGTGGAGCATGCGAGTGAGTGAGTGTGTGTGTGAGAGAGAGTGTTTGGACAATGATGCATTCGAGTACAAACGAGGGAAACCCAAAACAAAAGCAGACTGAAACAAAAAACAACCAAAAAAAATTGGTGTGATTGTGCGGTTTTGTTGCATGCATCTCGTTATTGTTGCCACACCATTGTTGCTGTTGTACGACAATCTCACATATTTGCACGTTAGTGCAAGCCACAGTGGTTTAAATCCATAAAAAATTTACGCATTTTAAGGATTACCAATGGCGTGTTGTTCATAAGGGGTTTTTACAGTGCGCGGGTTTTAAAATAAAATTGATTGAAAGAAGTGAACAATTGGAAGTTTGCCAGGACCGAATATTTTGGCGTTGACAGCCAGACGGCTCTCTTCGCTCTGAAATTCTGTTCGACCACAACATCACTAGAATTAAAATGCAAAGAAGTATTCACAAATGTGACTCTCATAGGGATTAAAGGACATAAAAACCTATATGGGAATTAGGGGCGCAACAGACAAAAGCTGGTCAGCCCTGGACCAATATCCTGGAAAAGTATATACACCGATAGGGGTAATAAAAGGATAAATCCATAGACATTATCTCAAAGTGGCATTCCAAAGTGGAGTGCTATGGAATCTCGCAGTAGATATAAAGAATCCAGGTTAGAATACAATAGTAGCAGGACTAAATCGCTCATTAGCCACAGCAGAAAGGACATTTTAGGAATGATAGCCATTCTGACTGGACACTGGCTGATTGTAGATCACGCTCGACGATTAAAGATACATTTTGAGTGATCCATATACATTATCTTAAAGTGGCATTCCAAATTGGAGTGCTATGGAATCGCGCAGTAGATATAAGGAATCCAGGTTGGAATACAATAGTAGCAGGACAAAATCTTTCATCAGCCACAGCAGAAAGGACATTTCAAGAATAATAGACATTCTGACTGGACACTGGCTGATTAGAGATCACACTCGACGATTAAAGATATATATTAAGCGATTATCGTAGCAGCTGTGGCAACATTGAGGAGAAAGAGGCGGTCGACCACTTTATCTATGAATACCCTGCTTCGACTTACCGAAGTCACAATAGCCTGGGTTCTAGATTTCTGAGGGTCTTATCCTGTTTATCTACGCTAGACCCGAACGACCCTCTTAGTTTTCTCAACTGTTTGGGAGGGTAATGGAAAATAAACATGTAACTTAAAATGGTCTGCATAACACCAATTAAAGTGGCTGCATTCAGAGAACAATTTCGTTTCCAAAACCGATTTTTTTTCACCAACCGAATGATTTTTGGTTACATACAACGCATGTATTTCATCAGTACAAACGAATGTTAGCTGGAGCTTTGTATTTCTTAATTTAACTAACTTAACTATGGGAACTGTGGTATCGGTGCAACATGCCATGCTTAGAATCTTTAGAAGAGAATTTTTAGATCTAAAAATCCACATACTAGGGTTGCTATATATATTTCTAAGTGTTGCTTGGCGCCATCTGACATTTCCATTGACAAGTTTGACATTTTTTAGCATAAACGTACTCAGAACGTTATGAAGTTCGACCATCGTTTGTGTTTTTACAGTGACTTGAAAAAATCAATTTGGCGAAAAAAATTGAATTAACTCGTGAACATTTTCGTGCGATAATTTTTCACAACTTTCGACGTGGATTATCACGACAAGTGTGCATCGATGAACTTAAAGCTTTGTATGGCGATGAAGCACCATCCTATAGCACTGCGAAAAACTGGTTTAATGAATTCAATCGTGGCCGACTCTCGCTTAAAGACGAAGGTCGTGAAGATCGTCCAAAAACGGCCGTTGTGCCGGAGAACATTGATGCCGTGCGTGCACTGATAATGCAAGATCGTCATATGACATGCCGTGAGATAGAGGCATCCTTGGGCATTTCTTCCACCAGCATACATTCGATATTGCATGAACACCTCGCCGTAAAAAAGGTTTGTTCTCGTTGGATCCCGCACAATTTGACAATCGCTCTAAAAAAGGCCCGTGTCGATTAGTGCAAAGAAATTTTCAAAAATTACGATCGCGATGCTTCAAAAGACTTTTATAAGATCATCATGGGTGACGAATCATGGATCTATGCGTATGTGCCTGAAACAGAACAGCAATTGACCGTGTGGGTCTTCGAAAACGAGTCAAATCCAACGAAAGTTGTTCGTGGACGATGTACTTCGAAGCAAATGGTCGTCTGTTTATTCGGCAAAACTGCTCATGTGGCGATTGTTCCGCTTGAGCAACGTAGGATGGTCAATTCTGAGTGGTACACCACAATTTGTTTGCCTGAAGTCTTTGGAGAAACTCGAAAAACGAACAAGAAAAGACGAATCAATGTGCACCATGACAATAAGAGCTCTCACACTCGCTCAAACCGGCGCCTTTTTCACCGGCCAAAACGTCGAGTTTATGGGTCATCCGCCGTACAGCCCTGACTTGGCACCCAATGGCTTCTTTTTATTCCCCCACATCAAGAAAAAAATGTGTGATCAAAGATTTTCGTCGCCAGAAGATGCTTTTGCAGAGTTCAAAAACCATGTTTTGGAGGTGTCTCGATCGGAGTGGAAACAGTGCTTCGACAATTGGTTTGAGCGCATGCAAAAGTGTTTAAATCATGCTGGAGAATACTTTGAAAAACAATAAAACCATTTTTGATGATAAATGTTCGCATTTTCATTATTTGGCCAGAAATATATATGTGACAGCGCATAGAGAAAGGGACCTAAGGGTAAAAAAAACTTTTTTTTTTTTTCTTTTTTTGATGTGGACAACATCTGAGCATCGAATGAGACCGATCCCATGCCCCAAAAGTGTTCCCTCGCAGAGATATGCGCGTTTTATGAAAGTGAAGTCGACGATTCCAAGCGCAAATAGAAAGGGACCTAATCTTTAAAATGGCTCTCCTGAACAAAACTTTTCATCAACTTTTCACTTTTTTTTTTTTTTGATGTGGACAACATCTGAGCATCGAATGAGACCGATCCCTTGCCCCAAAAGTGAAAGTGAAGTCGACGATTCTAAGCGCAAATAGAAAGGGATCTAATCTTTAAAATGGCTCTCCTGAACAAAATTTTTCATCAACTTTTCACTTTTTTTTGATGTGGACAACATCTGACCATCGAACCCCAAAAGTGTTTCCTCCCAGAGTATGTGCGTTTTATGAAAGTGAAGTCGACGATTCTAAGCGCAAATAGAAAGGGACCTAATCTTTAAAATGGCTCTCCTGAACAAAACAGGTTTTTAACCTTAGGTCCGGTCCCTTTCTATTTTGCGCGTCACATATAGCAGCCCTCGTACCACACTTGGTCAAAGAAAAAAATTTAATTTTTAGTCAGAGGTTAAAAAAGGGTTGCTTACCCAACTGTAGTACTTAAAGTACTCATAAATAGGGGTCAGGATGAGGAAAAAGTGGAAAAGATGATGGATGTTTTTGCAGGTTAAAAAAAAAATTTAATCGATGGGCTTAAGGTCAGTAATAACCGAGTTATTTTTTTAATATAAAGCGTAATTTATTCTCGACTGACAAATTTCACCAGCGAATTCCTTGGTAGCTGACATATTTTCATTTTCACGCGGTTTAATCATTTTCGTATTGGTGGTCGGAGGGTACTGGGGTAAAATGCTTTCTTTTTGTCTACCACTATCCATTTCAAAATCACCTCAACGAAGCCGAGAGGTCCTACCGTTCTAAAGTTGTGACTATTTGACTGTAATGTAAATTTTTTTTTCGCATTCCATTAGTACGACCGATCAAAAAGTTGTGAGTAAAAAATGATGATACTATTTATCATCTTGCGGTATTTCGAACCAAATATCCAATACGATTATAAACATTTGGTGATTGAACCGAATATCCAATACGATTATATACATTTGGTGATTGAACCGAACCGAATATCCAATACGATTATAAACATTTGGTGATTGCAATCGTAATTCTGGTTTTGCAATCGAATTACAGAAGTTCCAATCGATTTTCAACAATTTTGTTGTTGTTGGTGGTGGATCTATGATTTCTAAACAAATTTTTCGAGGCCTAATGCACTATTGTCACATTATTCTAGGGCAAATTGTGAATCTAATGTTATATTCAGATTGCTTGGGGAAACTCTTTTTTTGAGTGCCCATATGTCCATCGCGTAACAAAGACCGATTTTTGTGTCTACCACCCGCAGATGCCAATCCAAAGTTTTGACTTATCATAAAAGGTAGAACACAGTTGAGTTGTTAAACATGGTCCACTGTTTCTAAGAAACCAATAGGTCCATGGTTGATGGGACCTATTTTCCGACGCCATAGTTACCTTAGACCCATTGGCAAAGGCCTCAAATTTAATGGAATCGTTGAGTTAATGTTATATAAGTATTTAGATTCTTAACGAAATTATATATTCTTAAAATTAAAATTTGTCCACAGTTGAGCCCTTAGGCAGAAATTTGGATTTGTGAGAAAATGTCACTATTTGTGATATGTCCCCGAACATAACTGGACTATATTACCACGCCCTTTTGTGAGAAGTATAATGACTAAGACTTTCAAACAATGTTAATGTTAAAAATTTAAATTATTAAACAAATTCCACTATTTCCAAGATCCAATATGTCTGTGTTCGAAAGAAAGTACTTTCCGGCGCCCTAGTTACTTTGGACTTTACGTAGCCCTAAAGAAAAAAGTCTAAAGATTGATATCACACGATCTAGGCGGCCAATTAAAGTTAGCTGCTCTTCGAATTGAATTTTCAATAGTTACGTGGTTGAGCAGCTGTATGGCAAGTGGCACCTTCCTGTCGAAACTAAATGTCGTCAAGATTACGGACTTCAATTTCAGGTAGCAAAAAGTCCGATATCATGGCGCGATAAGGAGCACCATTTGCGGTAACGTTCCGGCCATTATCATTTTTGAAAAAATATAGAACTATGGCCAACCCATAAACCGCACCAAAATGTGTTTTTTCTAGGTATAATGGCACCCTTGGACCTCTGCTGATTGATCTTTAGCCCAAATGCGGCAGTTTTGTTTTTTGGCATTGCCCCATTTTTTTCGTTTATTGAGCCAGAAATGGGCCTCACTACTAAACAAAATCTTGGCCGAAAAACGTTTTCTACTGAACGCTCATTTCCATAATACAGTTGCACAACTTTGAGACGTTGTTGCGGATTAAGTCTTTCCATGATGAAATGGCAAACAATACTGAAAGGAAAAAATATGAAGTTTAACACAACTCTCGCGTAATCTGTGAAAGACCCTATTAAAAAAATACCTCTAGATATATCTGCAGAAAAAACTTCTAGAGATTTCCATACTTCTTCAACCGATAATATCAGTTCTTTTTACTTATAAATGCAGTGCGTCACTCGACATTCGGTTGTACTGATGGAAACATCATAATTCATGCAAACTCAATCAATAGTTTGGCAACAACAAAAAATCGGCTGTGGCTATGAATCGGTTCTCTGTGTGTTAAATCGTAAAATCAAGCTGAAATTGTTCATCGGAAACATGGGACAAATCCAAGAAACCAGCGCTTGTGTTAAAAGAAAACAACAAACAATGTCCTTATATTCAAAGTCATAGAGTCTACCAATTTTATTTGAATTGTTATAAAAAGATCGAGGACCCACAATGTGTAGCCCTCCAATAACGGTTTTAAGACACTGTGCAACACTTGTAGTTAGTTAGTGTTGTCCTTGTTGTTGGTCGGTAGGTAGAAATAATGCTGCAACTGACTTTTCTGCGGCATAAATCACTGGATGTCACCATTGTTGTTGTCATTGTTTCTGCCGTGTTGTAGCCTCTCGCTTGTGGTTTTGTTCGGCTATTGCCGCTGGCATCTACCATTGCTGCTATTGTTGTGGTCGCTGTTGTTGTTGTGGAGGAAATTGTGGCTTATGCTGCTTGTCTTCGCCAGCAATATCGCCAGCATCTTGGCCCTCCGCCCATGCAGCTGCTGAGGCTGCTTTTTAATTTAACTCATGACCTGCTTCACTAAAGTACCCGTTGTGGCAAGCGCGCACTTGCAACTTTAAGAAGTTTCTCATTTTCTTTCTTGTTTTTGTTGTAGTTTTTAAGATGCATCACATGTGTCCGGACTAAAGTAGTGTAATCGCGACTGCAGCAAGAAGGCAAGTGGGTTGTTGGACCAGCAGCAGAACAGCATTGCTCTAAGTGCTAGGGTAGAGCGATATAGGGGAAAAGGGGCGTGGGCAAGGGAACTTGAGTGGATTGTCGTAATGCCTTTTCATAGCACTTACAGTTGTTTCCTGTTTTCGTTATTTTGTCTACTTTTCATTAGTTGCATCCCACTGGTGTGATGCGGTGCGGGGTATGGGTCCTGGAGTGTGTGTTCTTCGAAACTTTATTTAGTTGGCTTTCTTTCCTTCCCTTTTTCGTCGACGTCGTCATCCTCGCTGTTGTTGTTGTAGTTGTTGGTCGTTAGTGGTGTTATTAAAGTGTAAACAAAATGCTATAAACAACACAAAATGGCTTAGTTCTAATAAAAGGCAACGGAACAAGATCTAAAGAGAAACGGAATAGTTTAAAATGAACAGGAAATATGTTCTTTTCTTAAGTGATTTTAAACACCGACCCACCCCCTTTCCACCTTCTCCCGAGAAGCTCTTGCCTTTTGTGTTGAGCTACTAAATCTTTTTGTTTTGTGTGGAAAATATTCACTTCGCAAAGTGAGAAAAAGTTCACGAAAAGTGTCAGAAACCAACGGGGAGAAAAAAAGCTAAACTTTTAATAGAAAATGCACCGCCTGAAAGTGAATGAATGATGCACTGCACCGCAGCTAGATGGGTTTATTATGTTTGCCATTCCATTATGAATACCTTGAAATGGTATTCATTGGAGACCAAGTTCAAAACTTAATGGGAAACTTAATTAAGTGGACATTTACTTCGGCGTAGCTTATTTCTTAGATACATACGTAGGATTATTATGTCTTTCTATCTGTCTTTGAAGTAGAGTGTCCAAAAATATCGGGGTTTTCAGAAAACCGTAATATCTGCATTTTTCAAAAATGTGATTTGGTAAAACCTACGGTCCGTTTTTTAAAGTAAAAACCCCACATTCTGGTTTAGGCGCTTTTTCTAAGAATGGAAAATATTTTCGAATTAGAAGTTAGGTAGTTGTGACCTTGAACAGGCATTAAATTTTCCCACACACAGAGAACAGATTCGATGCCACAACCGATTTATTATTGTCAACCGAATGAGCGTTACCGTGCCATGCCTAAAAAATTTTTGTTTCCAAAAATTTAAGGGTATGACATGGACTACATTTAGTTTCAACAAGGCGGTGATGTTTTACGCCCTGTTTTGGAAAATCGAATAACCAGCCGTAATTGTGATGTCTATTGACTGTCTCGGAGCTGTGATTTGAGTCCTTTTCATTGTTTTCTGTGGGGAGCCATGCAACGCAAAGTATCAAGAATTGAAACGTTGAAACATGAAATCTAAGTTGCCATTGAAGAAATTCTACCCGAAGCCATCGAAAATGTATTGAAAAATTGGGTTCAGCTACTGCATAGCCAGTTATGGAAGTCATTTGAATGATATTGTGTTCCATTATCAAATGACAAAGTTTAACATTTCCAATAAAACGAGAAATTTAATAAAAATTTGGAGTACTTTTTTTTAAAAGATTTAAAATGTTAAATAGCCCACCCTGTATATATGTTTGATTTTTTTGCACACTAAGATCTTGTGTTAGGCATTTTTAAGTTTATGAGCGTCATACAGGAGCAGTCATTTTTTTTTTTTTTTTTAAATAAATATTAATTTCAGAATCAGCAATTTTTATTTAAAACAACTGATGTTTGAGTACCTGCGCGTGATCGGTTTCATACCACTGTTCTGCTATCTGATGGTTGGGCAATTTGAGGAAGGTAGAAATCAAACAGGATCGGCAAGAGTGACCCGCCCTGATTATTTCTACGGGGCTTCGACTTTTTGTTCCTAAATTCCAAATACGACTGGAAACCACACATGTAGCTTATGACCAACGTTTTGGTTGATTCGGCGGAGCCAAAAGGGTAGATTCCAAGTAGCTTTTTATGACTAACCTTTCGAAGGCCTTCGATAGGTATAGTGTTACAAGGACAATTCTCTCACACGGTTCATCCTGGATGAGGCCATGACTTGTCTGCGTGGTTATGGCCTTAACCCACTTGGCGCCGAAATATTTTTTTTTTGAAAAAAAAAAATTGTATTTGGTTTATATTGAAAATGCATCAAGGGATGGCAAAGAAATAGAAGAAAAATAACGGGACCTTTTAAAAGGTCGGTGGCGCCAAGTGGGTTAAGAAAAGAGGTTGTACTCTGCGTCTTACGAAATCTAGTAAGAAGCATAGCACTGAGAGGTGTTCGGTCGGGCTATGGACAAGTAAGGCCTAAAGTGTCTAAGATCAACTGTTGTTGTAGCGGCACATATTACCCAGGTGGCAGCCCTTGGCCAAGGAATTGCTCCTTCGGGTCGAGCTCAACTTTCATACTTTGCAGTCTATAAGTAGTCTAAATTTCACGTTTTGCCTTGTTGTACTGTAAACGTCATTTAATGAGTTACGTTAGTATTTCAGCAAATGAGCGATATCAAGCGTTCCTAACCACCGCGGCGTATGATTAATAATAGTTCGTATACGCCCACTGCTGCCCAGCTATTTGGATTATTTGAATATTTCTTGTGACGTGGCAGGTATTTCAAAAGTTGTCTTTTGCCCTAAATTCCATTTGCAAGAAACCGCATTGTAATGCGTTTTTCTCTCTGTCCCAAAAAAATAAAGTTTTCGCTTAAAGTATTTCGTCTTGTTCGTCGTCTACAAAACCCAGTTAAAGTCTATCATTTCAATTTCTAGGCAACAGCTTAAGAAGAGACAACAACCTTAACAAACCCATTCCAATGGTTGCAATGGCAGCGACAACAATACCAATCTATTCATTTCCGACCAGAAGTATTTTGCTTCCTTATCCTTTGCTAGCTGGCTGGCTGGCAGTATGTTTTCCTTGTGATTTGCCGTGACAGTATTTCAATTTTCTCATTTCAAATCAACAGTTTTTTTTTGTGAATTTTGTTCGTTTTTTCGTATTTTTTTTGTCATTCTTCTTCTTCCAATGTCTGTTGAGTTGCCTGTTTATTCATGTTGCCGCTACTGTTGTTTTTGCTGTCGACAAATCTACAAGTAAGCTGTGATATACGTGAGTGTACGTACGTACGACCTACAACTAAAATTTAATATCGCAGCACTTCGGCACCCACTGGTGCTGCAGCAGCCGTAGATCTTTCTTTGGGTCGCCATGGCTTTGGAGCCTTTAGAACGGGAGTACAATTTGTTGAATTTATTGTTATTGCGCTGAAAACAAATAGTATGGAACACATTCGTGTTTTTTTTCGCTGCGCAAAATTCGACAGCGTAAAAACGTTGAAAACCAAACGGCCATGCCATACAACAGAACCACCCACCGTGTGTGAAACTCGAAGAAAAATCTCTGGTGAAAGATAAAACAAGGTAGACTTATAAAAAGAACGTTCAATAAAATTTGGTAAAAGGTTTGTCAACGTTTTAGTCTAAAATAAATTTGAAAGCGTTTGGCCTGTATCTACGTCGAAAGATATCGCTTGACGACTTACAGAACATAAAATGGTTTGGTTCAAACTTACCTTCATTCTTTTCTTATTTCTCTCTTTGGGTACATAATTTTGCTATATTTGGTTTGCAGTCTCTTGTTTGCAGTGCTAGCATACAGACGTGTTTATTATTACCTCAAAAAGTTATTTTTCTTTTCTAAAAAAATACAAAAACAATTTGTTTAAATTGAACAAAACCGGTTTAGTGGTATTCACACTTACTAGTTAATCACAACAAAACAATTGAGTACAACGAACGTACTTACTTTATGCTTTTGCCATAAAGCAACAATTGTACATTGCACATTGAGCAAGCATGAGCGAAGAAGGTGTACAATTGTGTGAAGAAAGCAGTGACGAAGACAATGCAGCTGACTGGCAAGAAGTAACCAACAACAAGCGAAAAATCCGAAAAACCACCAACAATTCTGCAACAACAAACAAAACAGCCACGCATTGAAGATGCTCCGAGCACATCAAACAACATGTATGCACCCTTGAGTATTGCAGAAAACGAAACGCAGAATGACGACAATGCTGTACAAACACCGAAACCACCGCCAATCTATATTCCAAATATAGTTAATATCGAAAAAATGGTAAAGAATTTAAAAACAATAATTGATAGTGAAGAATTTAATTATAAATCCCTATGTGATGGACAGGTCCGTCTTATGGTTAAGTCTGTTGAGTCATATAGAAAAATTGTTAAACACTTTAAATTATCTAACATATCGTACCATACATACCAACTTAAGCAAGAGAGAGCATTTAGTGTAGTAATTAAGGGTCCTCATTTTACGACACCTATTGTGGATAAAAAAGCTTGCCTTTTATTACTGGGACACCAAGTTCGAAGTATTAGAAATGCCAAAAGTCGAGGGACAAAACAACCACTTTCTATGTTCTTTGTAGATCTGGATCCCAATCCTAACAATAAGGATATCTATGAGATAAAAAGCATAAACAACGCAATCGTTAAAATTGAGCCACCGTTAAGAACCAATGATCTTGTGCAATGCCATCGATGTCAACAATTTGGGCACACTAAGGCCTATTGCAAAAAACCATACCATTGTGTTAAATGTGGGATGAATCATCCAACGGCAGAGTGCACCAAATCTATAACTACGCCTCCGTGCTGCATGCATTGTATGAAGCCACATACAGCAAATTACAAAGGCTGTGAAATCTACCGAAACCTTGTCACTAAAAGGAAAAGCAAGCCGAACACTATAGCTGATGCCCCAAAACCATCTTATTTTAAAAACAACAATGTATATTCTCAACCCAATACCACACAAGCTAACACATCATTCGGAACTGCAACATATGCAGAAGCAATAAAATCTTCACCAACTAATGGAAATATTATGGAAAAGATCGAGGCTATGCTAGCGAAGCAAATAGAGTTAACAAACACTTTAATGAACATGATGTCAATTTTAATTTCGAAATTATGCAATTAAATCTCAGGATTGCAGAATGGAATGCAAATGGCCTTTCCAAGCGCGTAAATGAAGTAGAAATATTTCTCAAAATAAATTTTATTGACATTTTATTAGTTTCGGAAACACATTTCAATAATAAATCACATTTTAAAATTAAAAATTATGATCTAGTTGCAGCAAATCACCCTGGGGATAGAGCTCATGCTGGTGCTGCGCTATTAATTAAGAGTAATATAAAATATGAGATTTTGGATAAAGTTCAAGAAGATTTTTTGCAGGCAGCCGGAATCAAAATTATATCGGATGGCTCTAGTATTTCTATATTTGCAATATACTTTCCACCTCGCCATACTATAAAATGCGAGCAGTATGAAGATTTTTTTAAAAGTCTCGGGCATAAATTTATTGTAGGAGGAGACTTTAATGCGAAACATCCATGGTGGGGATCAAGATTATCTAATCCAAAGGGGAAGGAATTGTACAAATGTATAGTTAATAACCAATATAAAACTCTATCTACAGGAAGACCTACATACTGGCCATCTGATCCGAACAAAATACCAGATTTACTAGATTTTATAGTTTATTGTGGTATACCACAACACTCTCTGGACATTATTGACAACTATGATTTAAGTTCGGATCACAGTCCAATAATAGCTAGTTTTAATACAATTTATGAAAAAATATCCAATCAACATAAGCTTCTATCAAGTAAAACAGATAAAGACTCCTTCCAATATTGGATTGAAAAAAACGTAAGCTTAAACGTTTCACTTAAAACTAATCAAGAAGTGGATGACGCTGTGGAATCATTCAATAGTCTCATACACGAAGCTGCATTTTTATCAACACCCCATTACACCGATGCAACTGGAATAGATGTGACGATTTCTGCAGAAATAAGAGAACTTATACGTATTAAAAGGCGACTACGAAAAATATGGCAAAGAACTAGAAGTCCTGTAGACAAAACTAATTTAAATAGAGCCAACAATCACTTAAATAATCGGTTAAGAGAATACAAGAACGACTCATTGAAGACGTACTTGAAAAACTTAGGCACAAATAAAAATGATGAATACAATCTATGGAAAGCGACAAAGTATCTAAAAAGACCTAAGAAAAGGAATGCTCCAGTTAAAGATGTTAGTGGTGTATGGCATAGATCAGATGAGAAAAAGGCACAGGCATTCAGAGATCACTTGGAGGAAACGTTTAAACCATTTTCGTTAAATACGGCAGATGATAGGATAAACACAGAACAATTCCTCGAAATTTCATGTCAAATGGATCTTCCAATTAAGTACGTTAGCCCTGCAGAAGTGTCAAATGAGATAAATAAATTAAATAACTCAAAATCACCGGGTTATGACCAAATTAACTCAAACATAGCAAAACTATTACCATTTAGAGCCATTATTTTTTTAACTGCGCTCTTTAATTCTATCTTGAGATTAAGTCATTTCCCATCGCAATGGAAGAACGCAAAGATAATAATGATTCCGAAGCCCAATAAACCAGATCATTTAATAACATCCTACAGGCCTATAAGTTTATTGCCAGTGTTTTCAAAAATCTTCGAAAGACTCTTCCAAAAACGTCTAATTCTTATTTTAGAGAAATTAAATATAATTCCTGATTACCAATTTGGCTTTAGACACAAACATGGCACTCCCGAACAGTGCCATCGAATTATAAAGGTAATAAGAGATACATTAGAATGCAAACGCTACTGCTCAGCCGTGTTTTTAGATGTAAAGCAAGCATTCGATAAAGTATGGCACTACGGGCTACTGTATAAACTAAAAAGAATTGTGCCCACCCCATTTTACTTGTTACTGAAATCGTACTTAGAAGATAGACATTTCTATGTGGACATAAACGGCACAAGCTCTGAATTTGGTTCGGTAAATGCTGGAGTTCCCCAAGGGAGTGTCCTGGGGCCAATTTTGTATACAATTTTCACATCAGATATGCCCGTTATCCAAGACGTTACAGTGGCAACGTACGCGGACGATACAGCTGTATTGGCTTCTGATGTATCCGCAACCCAAGCTTCAAGGTTTGTTCAAACACAGCTGGATTTAATTAATACTTGGCTACTAAGGTGGAATATACAAGTTAACACAGAAAAATCGGCTCACATTACGTTTAATGTTACGTTTAATTAAAGGCGATTGCCCGGATATCTTTTTAAATGGTTGTTTAATTCCAAAGCCCAACGCTATTAAATATCTGGGACTACATTTAGATAGGCGATTAACATGGAAAGAACACATTAAAGCCAAACGAAAGCAGCTAAACATTAAAATGAAGAAATTGCATTGGCTTCTTGGACCCCAATCAGAATTACGGTTAGAAAGCAAACTAACTTTGTATAAAGCGATGTTGAAACCTATCTGGACTTACGGAATTCAACTATGGGGAACAATGAGTAATTCAAATGTAAAAAAATTGCAAGCGTCACAGTCGAAAATTTTAAGAGTCATAACTAATGCTCCGTGGTTTGTTAGCAATAAAACTATACACAACGATCTTGGTGTCCCCGATGTTAAAGACGAGATAATTAAATATAGCACTAACTATCTAAATAGATTAAGTAACCACACAAATCCCTTGGCAATCTCGTTATTAGATGAAACCGATGAAATAAGAAGATTGAAAAGACCTCATGTCCTAGATCTCCCATACATTAACCGATAGTATATATACATATTTTTAAATATAAATATTTTATCTAATTAATTATACGTATAATTATCTTTAAATTATTGATCTCACTGGATTTCAATAAGTATGTGAAGTTTATTGTAAATATCAAAAAATTTGCTTATTATTTGTATAGTATAAATAGATCGCAAATAAAGAATATTTAAAAAAAAAAAAAAAAATATTTGGTTTGCCTTTTAGGAATGCGTAGGCTTAATTTTTATACGCTCCACCGAAGAGTGATTGGTGTACTAAAATAGTCCTTCTGTTTGCAACACAACGAAATATGACCTAACATGAATTTTGATAACTTTACTGGAAAAGACTGGAAATTATGAAATCAAAAATACTTAACATATTTTTTATGAATGGTTTTTTAAAGTAAATTGTTCTCGTACTGAAAAAAGTCAGTCGGACAGTGTTGTCAATATGGTAAGAATTGTTTCAGTGAGTCGCAAGTGTCTCACTCTTCGACAATAATACATCGCATATGCAAAATCAATGCAATGTTTTGTATTTATAGATTGTTAAATTAGTAAAGAGCATGTCGGCAGCACACATATATGGTACCGATGAGCCGTCTCACACCAACGGCGAAACGTGCGTCTACCAGACGGTGATGTGTTTGCTTTACTTCGCTGATTGACTTTTCCTTCCCCTATGACAAACAACAACAAACCTGATCTTATTAGCTTGTGGAGTAATTCCTCTTTCAAAACGAGACTTTTAATTTTAAAAAAATATTTGACAATTTGTGGAAATGTCTGTTTTATTTGTGAAACGTTTTTTTGGTTCTAATAATTGAAAATGGTTTTTATACCATTTAAGTAAGGCTGTTCCTCTTCACCATGAGTTGTAGGACCTAATGGAGTTGGCAGTATTTGGGGATGTGGTTGTAAGTGGGGTAGTTTCATTTCAAAAAAAAGTATCCAAAACATTTTTTCATGCGTATTAAACATTGATACAAGGGTTACTTATAAAGGGTGTTTTTTATTGAGGTATAGAAGTTCGAATTGAAATAAAACACAAGAAAATCGTTTTAATGTCCATCAATTTGGCTTTATTGGAAGGATAATTTTATGCCATTAATGTTTAAATAAGATTTCGGGCATGTGGCCGCCGCGGCTGGCTCGAATAAAGCCAATTCTACAGGTCCAATTTTCAACCATTTTTTCGAGCATATGGGGCCGTATGTTGGCAATAACGCCACGAATGTTGGCTTCCAAGTCCCCTAACGTGTTTCTGGTTTGTTGGCGTATATCCCCAAAGAAAATAATCCAATGGTCCATGTTAACCGATCCATGGTTAACCGAATTAATTGCTCTGATGGACGATTATGTCGACCATAAAATGGACGGAGCTTGCGGTGAACTTCGCGAACTGAACCATTACTTTCGAAATAAATTTGCACGATTTGCAAGCGTTGTTCTTTTGTCAACCTGTTCATGATGAAATGGCAAACCAAACTAAATATTAATCACTTTACAGCTAACAAAATGGCCGCCAGTTAAAAAAGTGATGCCAACTTAAAGTTGTATACCCCAATAAAAAACACCCCTTAGTACTGAAATTTTCAAGTAAAGTGCATATTAGAATTCGTGCCCAATTTCTGCTGCTAAAAATCTGAGTTATGGGCCTTAAATAAACAACGCAATGTGCGAACCAGCAACACCAGACATGGACGCTCGTCGAACTTATGAATTTTATCGAAGAAATGGTTGTTATGGAAGCATAGTCAAGGTGAAACTTCATTCACAACTACAGAATAACCAAGTTTCTCTGGCCGAAAATCGATCGGCAAAGGACAAGGAAATATTAGGACAACGGTCGATGTCAACCCTTATAGGAGTACTCACAGGGAACTGCATAATCGGGAATATAGCGGCGCGTCTGGACATCCCGTGCAAAGACTTTTGTAGAAGTTGTCAGGACGCAAAATAAGAGGTGTCAGTTGAGCATTTGATATGTACAGGTACGGGTCTTTGAGTATGTAGACTTACTTGCCTACTTTGCTGACCTGGCGGAAATTGCTCATGTACTACATAAAATACTTTTAAAATTTGTTGAAATTTGGTCGGGCTGATTCCGAACTACTCAAACCAGTTGATAAACCACAACGGATAACAAACATGAAAACTTAGATAGCTGCCACCCATCTCATTTATTAATTTACACCCTCTCTCCTTACTAAAATTCTTCACTCTCCGGCTATCTCTCGTTCTCTCCCTTTTATCAGGATACCACAATAGGCTATTTTTTCCTGGCGAGCAGCCGTTTCAACCTTACCTATGTAGCATAAGCTTGATTGCCTTTTGTATTTTTTGAGGGGATCTTTTCCTCAGCCCCTAGGATCCATAGGCGAAGGCCTAATATTTAGAGAATATGGAAATTTGAGTACATATGAAAGCATACAGAATATTTTGCTTCGTGACGAAATTTCATTGGCTTTAAGTATTTATATGTCCATGTTAACGGGTTCGAAATTTGGGCTGCTAAGACTTTAAGGACCAATAAATCTGGTGCAAAAGCTTACTTGGATACATGTTGAAATTTCATTTTTTACTTATATCACCATGATCGAAAAGTCTGGAAACGTAAAAATACGAGTAGTATTAAAATTTGATTCAAAAAAAAAAAATTCATGGATTTTAGGTTCCCTGCGTAAATGTTTGAAACGATCTGTAAGAGACCCGTTGTGATTCAAATTTAAAGAAGATGTTAAGTTAAGTGAGTAGAGGTCATGAACACTTGCCTTGAACTTTAAGATGTCGTAACTCTACGCAAAGAAAAAATATGAAAATCTTCGATCATCTTTTCCTTTCCCCGACCATGTCTATGTTAAGATAACTTCAAGTATTTGAGGAAACAGTTTTTCTGCCTCTACTGAAAATTTTATTATTTTTTCGTCAAACAACTGCGGCGTGTGCGCTTTTAGATCCGAAAATTATTTTCTAAAGGTTTGGATTCTTCCTATTTTCCACTGATACTTCAGTAACAATTACTGAACGTTACAGAGCACCAACTAACATTCGGTTGTACTGATGGCATACTCGAGGCGCATTGAACCGTAATAACAACTCGAATAATGCGATCTCTGAAAAAGCTCGATACAAATTGAGCAAACCTATTGCCGGCACCAAATGCGACCAGCTTCGATATGAGTAAACCGTGCCAGACTCTATCAAAGGCCTTAGAGATATTCAGAGCCATGACCTTACTCTCACCAAACTGCTGGATAGACCTCAAATTTACGATTTGAACATGACGAGGGAGTTAAATTTCAGAGGCAATTTACTTCATGTTAATCAGCACCACCTGCAATTCAATGGCATATTAAATTTATTACTCTCGGTAAGGTGACATCCTTTTACAGCTTATATGTAGGGTGGCGAGAGTAGCGATCCTTCCTTCTTTCCCTTACTCAACTCTTAAGATTTTTATCCGAGTGCAATAGCACAAGGATAAAGGTATAATGAAAAATGCTTGTACATTCTTAGTTGACAATACAAATTTAAAAGGAGACCTTTAACTCTCTCCCTCTCTGTGTCTCCCACTAACCCGCCGCTTTGCTTACTCAATTCATTTCAATATTTTGTTGTTCTTTCTTCTGGCTTAATGCCGTACTTTTGGCACAGGGAGTTCACAAAATTCGTTCGCTCCCATAGCTTTTTAACACATTCGCCGGTAAAAACAGCGTGGCGACGACACCAGTTCGAATTTAAATTCAAATTTTAAATCTGCTGTTGCTGCATTTGTAGCCGCCAGATCCGCCGCTACGAAACCAACACAAACAAATCGTAGTGAAAATAACCAACGACTGAAACACCCATACACACACAAACACTAGCCCACACCCGGAGTATCCCAACAAAAAAGAGAAAGAAAACAAAAACGAAATGGCAAAAGTTTATTCTCTTTATGCTGCCCTCTGAGTGTGCGAGTGTGTGTCTGCATTGGTGTGCTAGCCTGGCCTCACTATTAAAAGGCGACTTTATGCTCAAAGTGCATTAAAAAACCTGTTTTAAGCTCATTGGAATGAAGGGCGGTGGGAGTTGCACGAATGAAAGTGGGAGTTTCAACTGAGAGGATAAATGCCGTGAAACTCTGCAGTGAGGGGGCGGTGGTTGGAGAGATCGGTGAATACATGAATGAAGTGTACATTACAAATGGTTGGATTTTAGTTCTGCTTGACTGTCGGTCTATGAGCTTAATTCATTGAATGCTGCTTTGACCAGCAAACCATACGAGTATGCTGGGATTCAGTTCAGCTCAGCGCTGGATTTCTCGTTTTGCTATTTTTTCGTTCCCTCCTTCTCGCCACTGGTCTTTGGTTTTTGCCTCAAACTGCTGCTGCACTAGGTTCAAGGCTAAAATGAAATTAACACACTTGTTTGTTCGTTCCGGACAAGGAGGAGCAGGGGGAAAATGACATTACTTTGTGGCTGTTTGGCTCTTATTTTAATGTGGCTCTGAGAAAAACATGTTGCCGAGCCACTCAACTCGGCAACATGAAAGTGTTGTTGTTGGCCATTATTTATGAACCTTTGAAGGTGTTGTTTTAATTGCGATTATGAGTGTCGTGGCTGACAGGGCTTTCTTGCAAGTCTTTTTCGGAAAACCTCACGTTGGATTTAAGGAACTTTTTCTTAGCACGAAAGCAAGTTTAAAGAAATCTTTTATACATTTTAGGGACAAGAAAATTATGCTTTATTATAGCAGCTGGTAAGTGGGATTAACAGTATAAAGCGATTTGTTATGAATTCGAAAAGTGAGCTTTTATCTTACCAAGATGAGTTGACATTAGGTTCTTGTTAGCCACCGTTAGCTTCTTTAAGGGAATAGACTACTAAAAACAGAGAAAAGATTAGTTTGACATTGGTTGGAACTAATCTTTTCTCTGTGTGTAGTAGTCTATTCCCTTAAAGTAGCTAACGGTGGCTAACAAGAACCTAATTTCAACTCATCTTGGTAAGATAAAATCTAATTTTTCGAATTCAAAACAAATCGCTTTATACTGTTAATCCCACTTACCAACTGCTATACTAAAGCATAATTTTCTTGTCCCTAAAATGTATAAAAGATTTCTTAAAACTTACTTTCGTGCTAAGAAAAAAAAAATCATCAGGGACCACATGATGTACTGCACCTCTTTAATTGTCCGGCTAAGCCCACTCAGCTGACCCCCAGGTCTCTGTGGACGCATCCAGTTCAAATGGCGCGTTTTCTTCACCTGGATATCGAAGCAGATCCCCCATAGACGAACAAGACTTCAAAATAAATATATTGTTGTTACAACAAAAACAACAACAACCAAAATTGCGTTGCAAACAAAGAACTTCGCTCGCCATCACCAAATGTTAATAATCCTCATGGATATTTGGTTCGACTTACCACACGATGGTACATATGAAAATCGTTTTGTAGACGCAGCCAATTAATCGGTCATGCCAATAAAACGCATAAAATGTATTTAGTTGCCATAACTGGTGGTTGTGGCAATCAATAGTTTTGCCAACATTTTGTTGTTGTAACCGAATATTGGTGATGAGATCTAAACATTCATCATAACCAAAAGCAAAAATAATCCTATTACTGAGCAAATCGTTTAATCTAATTTATTAAGCAAAACTTTTACATCATATTTTGATCTTCTTCCTCGCCATGATCCTCCCTATGTTTAAGAGTACTTCTTCAAATGTAAAAGCAAAATGCTTTTTGCCTCTAATGAAATTTTTTATCGTTAAACAAGTGCGGCCAGTGGACTCTTAGATCCAAAAATTCTTTTCTGCCGATACTTCAGTTATTGCACCGAATCTGTTCTATGTGTGTAGCTTCATGCTATAGGATATTTCGGACTAACAATTTTTCGGACGTATGAAGTTTTATTAATTCTTCTAAATTTGAGGCCTTGGTGGGGTCTGATGTCCGTACCACAACAAAAAATATTGGTACTCAAAAACAATTGCATCTCCCCACGAATCTGAATATGACACTTACTTTACGATAAGGCTAAATTGAAAGCTCATGGGTCAGCCAAAGGTCCAACAAGCCCCAAAAAAGAGGTTCTGCCCAACATAAACCCACCACCAACAACCATATCCGCCAACACAGCCAGTGCCATACTGGAAGGCAGTCAATGGTGGAGAGTCGTAAAGCTTCAGTTTGGCCGAACAAATTGTCCGCTTTTTAAAAATTGGACCGTTTGACAACACGATCTATGGTACAAAGCTAACGGTTTGCCGTATAAAATATCTGATCGGGAGAACCCAGTTCAAGTTTTGCATTTGAAAGATCAAATATTATTGTGGTCCTGCGACTACCTCTATGCCGTTGTCTGTAATATTAGCAAACGGAATATACCAGACAAAAGAGTTGACATATAATGGGTAATCCATCTAGAGGTATTTTTTCAGAACAAAAAAAATATATAAATTCAAATCAAGTGTAGAATCTTTATTGGTAATTTGAAAGGACATTTTATGGCATTTATTTGTTTAAAATATAATTTCCTTCAAATGTTTGCCGGCACTACGCCTCAGGGTTTCCATTCTGAGGGTCCAATCTTGGATGACTCGTTCTAGCATTCCGACGGCTATGGCTTTAATGACACACGTAATGTTGGCTTCCAAAACCTGAATCGTAGCTGGTTTGTTAGCATAGACTTTGGACTATACTTATACGTAGCCCCAAAGAAAAGTGCCTAAAGGTGTGATATCACACGATCTAATCGGCCAACTCACAGGTCAAAAACGTGAAATTAACTGCTTTCAAAATGACCTCTCAATAGATCCATTGTTTGAGCAGCTGTACGGCATGTGGCACCGTGCTGTTGAAACCAAGTGTCGTCAAGATTACGGGCTTCAATTGCAGGTAGCATAAAGTAGCATATCATGGCGCTATAGCGAGTACCATTCATGGTTACGTTCCGGGCATTATCATTTTTGAAAAAATATGCACCGATGATTCCACCAGCTTATAAACCTTTTTCTGGGTATAATGACACCTCTTGAACCGCTTCTTGTTGCTCTTAAGCCCAAATGCGGCAATTTTGTTTATTGACTTTGCCGTTGAGCCAGAAATGGGCCTCATCACTGAACAAAATTTTGGTCGGAAAAACCGGATCTTCCCGTTTCTCACCGAACGCTCATTCCCATAATACAGTTGCCAACATTTGAAGGAAATTGTTTTCAAAAAATAAATGCCATAAAATATCCTTTCAAATTTCCAATAAAGATTCCACACTTGATTTGAATTTTTATATTTTTTTTCTTCTGAAAAAATACCTCTAGATGGATCACCTTTACATTTTATTACATTAATAACGATTTTTCTTTTGTTATAAATAAAAATGCTAAATGATGCAAGTGTCTGATGTGTAGATATTTAGGTAATGGTTGATTAAAATCAAGCTGACCATGACTTGACACTTTATATTTGCCATAATTTTGTTGACCATAAGATTGGATGCCCTTGCCATACTCCTTATTTCCATTGAATATATCTGAATTTCAATGGACAATGCTGGTATGTTTGTGATTTTTGATTAAATACACACACTTAAAAGTGAGTGAGTGTGTGTGTTCACACGACTCTCAAAAGAACACCTCAAACCTCGAAAGATGGCAACTAAAAAAGCAGCCACGCCAACACCTTGTCTTCTCCCATCGAAACCACTGAACGCCAATAAACCACATGAGTAAACTGAGATACACCAACACTCACACACACACACACTCTCGACATAATCAATGGCTGAAAACCACTTCCATTCTAGTGGTCTTATCACATGGATACAAACGATCATACACACACACTGATACACTTACAACATACTCGTTTGTGTGTGTACATACTTATCTTCCTGCAAACAAACACCAATGCAGTTTGGGTTATGTGGACTTAGAAGGTATTTAATTACCCGCCTCAACTCTCTCCCCCCTCTCGCTCTCTATAGTCTGTAGCTGGAAACAAAATGATTTGCGGTTGGGGAAACAAACATTTCTATTAATTAGATTCAACAATGTTTCGTTCATTTCGGCTTTTGATTCGGCATTTTTCCAACCCGCTCCACTCTCCGTATATCGGGATAAGACCACAAATGAACAATGCCACAAAATATCAAATCAAATGTATGTAGTTTTATTTTATTGGGTCAGTGTGTGTGTGGTGGTTGCGGCTAGAGGTAGTGGGGAGGTGGTGAAGTGGTTTCACTTGATTTGCGATTGTGAATTTTTGGCAAATATTTCATCGATTCGACACCTACAGGCATGATTTAGATTTCTCTGTGTGTTGAAAATAAAAATTCAACTGAAACGAGTATTCTGCTGTTCATTAAGCAAATGAATTTTATTACTTTTTTTTGAAAGGACCATAAGGCAGTCTGAAAACCAACCCCCATTGTATTTGTACGGGAGCGTATGAGTAATGTGTATTACATTCAGCCACATAACTCATACGCCCCGTGGCGTGCCATTTATAGGTTACTACGAGAGTCGTAGAGAAATAAGTGATAATTTATTTATGTATACAGATCTCGAAAACTATTCAACTGATTGCCACAAAGTCCGTAAGGGGTTGAAAGAGGAGGAACTGGGCTTTCGACAAAGCCATCTAGTGGCCGGCGTATGTTAACACAGGGAGAGATACGAACGCTTCGATTGCTATAAAATTATTCGAATTGGTTACTTTACACAAGAAATGTTTCCAAAGGGAAAATATTTAATTGTCTTAGTTCCTCTATTTGTTTAAAATCAAAACGATGATAAGACATGACGATGTCCCTCTTTTCCTTTAAAAGAAAATTTCATTGTCCGACAAGGTCAAATATCTACTTGCGTTGTTTTGGCGTCAAAAGGACCCAGCATACTAAAGGGTGGTTCAACTAAAACGCACGATAGTAATTGTAAAAAGTTTTCAGAGAACTATCTTATCTATGCAATTATGTGTGAAACAAAATATTGACCAAATATTTATGGAGTAAAAAACGGTGGCCCAACTAGAACGCACGATGTTAATTGTAAATAGACCAAAAAGTTTTCAGAGAATTATCTTAATATACGATGGCGGTTCGGAAAGTTCTTAGCCTATCAATAAAAGAGAATAGTTAGTTTTTCAAAAATATTTTTATTTTTCAATTAATCTCCTGAAACTTCAATATACTTAGTCCAACGCTTATCTAGCAATTCTATCCCTTGATTAAAATAGTTTTCCTCAAGGTCTTCAAAATAGTGGTTTACAACTGTAATTGCATCTTCATTTGAGGTAAAACGCTTGCCAGCAAGGAATTTTTTTAGATTTGGGAACAGGTAAAAGTCACTGGGAGCTTAATCAGGAGAATAAGGTGGGTGGTCGAGCAACTCGTACTTTAATTCGTTGATTTTAGCCATTGTTAAAACACTCTTGTGCGCTGGTGCGTTGTCTTGATGAAAAATTATTTTTTTTGTGTTGTAATCCAGGACGTTTTTCTCGAATTTGTACATTTAATTGATCTAAAATGTTGCAATAGTACTCTGAATTTATTGTTTTACCCTTTTGCAGATAGTCAATCAATAAAATACCTTTGAAGTCCCAAAAAACCGTTGCCATAACCTTACCAGCCGATTGAATTGTTTTTGCCTTCTTTGGGGCACTTCCTCCAGCTTCAGTCCATTGTTTGGATTGTTCTTTTGTCTCTGGAGTATAGTGGTGGATCCATGTCTCATCAACAGCTATGAAACCATTTTATTTTGCTGAAAACGATCCAAACAAGCTTGAGAAGTGTTCATTCTTATGCGTTTTTGGTCGACTGTTAACAAGTGCGGCACCCATCTTGCAGAAAGCTTTTTCATCTGTAGTTCTTCATGCAAAATTAAATGGACTCGATCATTTGAGATGACAAAACCACTCAGCCAGAAATGAGCTTCATCGCTGAAGATGATTTTTCGATGAAATTTTGGACCGGCTCAAGACCTCTTGCATCTATAATTAAATAGAAGACAAGTTTTTAACAAAATGACAAAGTGACATTGATTTTTGTGGCTGCACACTGTTTTTATCATGACTTCGGGTCCTGGACAACCCTCTTCAGAAAGCATTGCTGCAGTTGTTGAAGGTAAAACCGACCTCTATAAGGCCAGGCTCTCCCCAAACGAATTAGACTGTTGTAAACCTCACTCTTCATATCTTTGTGGAACTTTGCCAGAGCCACCGACTAGAATTTCGGTATTAATTTTTAATGGTTTCCAAACGTTACTCGTAATTGAACTTTACTATGATGAAAATGTTGACTTCGACTTAGATTTTGACTCTGAAAGATCGTGAAAAATGTTTGAGGGTGCGTTGACATACGAAATTGTTATGTCCTTATTGGGAAACCCTTTATAAAAAATAAATCTGGAAATTTGGAAAACTCTAGCCCTTATCGTTTGTACTGAAAGTAACTTTAATAGACAGTCGGACATGGCTAGATCGTCTTAGAATTTTACGACAAACTCTAGAAGCCACGAATTAAACCCAACCATGCTCAATTTTCGAATGGTACGTTATAAGCGACCAATAATTAACTATGGCGAAACTGCACCATATTCAAGGTTTAGAATAGCCTCCACACAAAAAATTCTCCTCCCGATTTGGGGTGCTGTCGATCTGGAAGCCACAATGTACATCCGATTTTAAACAAATTTCGTACAACGTGTTGTGAGCCAACAAAATCCAACCCTGTTTTCAAATATTATTAACACAAAGGTCCTTCCTGCAGCTCTAAACGACTTACAACTGATCTTAAACTAAACCTCGTCCATAGTGGTCCATCTTTTCTAAAGCCCCCATACAAAGTACCTGTCCCATTTGAAGTCCTGGTTCTACACATGGTATACTTAAAATTCCATCCAGCTCCAGGTTTTTTTGTCTTATAGCCCAATTAAAACAAAGTCCTCCCGCTGTAAAGTTGTAATATTAAGTAAGAAATATCTCAAACTTTATAAAGGAACTTTTTAATAATAAAAAAGTGTAGGTTAAACCACAGTCTGACCCGTCCGACTTTACCTTATTGTGCCTGATCTTTGTTCAATAAGGGTCAGGCCACGAGAAGTTTCCTTCTGTTTTCTACACTTCGCTCATTGATGTTATTGTCTTTTGCTATCAATATTCGGTATGTGTTCTGTAATTCTTGTTGCATGGTGATGTATGGGGTCATCCCTCTAGAGGTATTTTTTTAGAACAAAAACTATAAAAATTCAAATCAAGAATGGAATCTTTATTGGTAATATGAAATGACATTTTATGGCATTTATTTTTTTTAATATAATTTCCTTCAAATCTGACATTTCCATTGAAAAGTTTGACATTTTTAAGCATAAACGTACTCGGAACGTTTTGACGTACGACCATCATTTGTATTGGTTACAGTGACTTGAAAAAATCAATTTGGCAAAAAAATGGAATTAACTCGAACATTTTCGTGCAATTATTTTTCACAACTTTCGACGTGGATTATCACGACAAGAGTGCATCGATGAACTTAAATCTTTGTATGGCCATGAAGCACCGTCCTATAGCACTGTGAAAAACGTTTAATGAATTCAATCGTGGCCAACGCTCGCTCAACGACGAAGGTCGTGCAGGTCGTCTAAAAACGGTCGTGGTGCCAGAAAACTTTCATGCCGTTCGTGCACAGATAATGCAAGATCGTCATGTGACATACCGCGAGATAGAGGCATCCTTGGGCATTTCTTCTACCAGCATACATTCGATATTGTATGAACACCACCGTTGGATCCCGCACAATTTGACAATCGCTGAAAAAAAGTCTCGTGTCGATTGGTGCAAAGAAATTTTGAAAAAATACGATCGCGGTGCTTCAAGAGACGTTTAAATGATCTGCACAGGTGACGAATCATGGATCTATGCGTATGGGCCCGAAACAAACTAGCAATCGACCGTGTGGGTCTTCAAAGACGAGCCAAATCCAACGAAATTTGTTCGTGGAAGAAGCACTTCGAAGCAAATGGTCGCCTGTTTCTTCGGCGGCTGTTCCGCTTGAGCAACGTAGAACGGTCAATTCTAAGTGGTACACCACAATTTGTTTGCCTGAAGTCTTCGGAGAAATTCCAAAAACGAACAAGAGAAGACGAGTCATTGTGCACCATGGCAAATGCGAGGTCTCAGACATCGGCTCAAACCAGCGCCTTTTTGACCGGCCAAAACCTCGAATTGATGGGTCATCCGCCGTACAGCCCTGACTTGGCACCCAATGACTACTTTTTATTCCCGCACATCAAGAAATAAATGCTTGGTCAACGATTTTTGTCGCTTGAAGATGCTTTTGCAGCATTCAAAAACCATGTTTTGGAGGTGTCTCAATCGGAGTGGAAAAAGTTCTTCGACAATGGTTTGAGCGCATGCAAAAGTGTATAAATCATACCAGAATACTTTGAAAAACAGTAAAACCTTTTTCGATGATAAACATTCGCATTTTTATTATTAGGCCAGAAAAATATATAGTAGCCCTCGTATTAGATTCAAGATTTGGAAATTAATTGAATTATTTGATCAAAAACAAGGTAACAAAAAACAAATTTTAGCATAGTACATGATCGTTTTTCCTTCTTTAGTGTTATTTATTCGGTCTTTTATCATTAATATGACTTGAGCAGTTTTTTATTCTGGTTCGAGACCTTTATGTTGTTTCTTTTTCAGAATCAACGTAGAAAGAAGAAATTGGTGAAATGTATTTGCTACGGTTGCCAGGCAGACTGTACAGCTGTTTCTAAACCCGCCAAGGTTTTTCTTCAGCAGTCTTTGGCAACGATTACTTCGGCCACAAATCAAATATCTTATACGGGATGCTCATTTTTATTAATGAGAATTGCCCTTTGCGTAAAGACTTCGAACTGTGCGTAGAGCAATCTATCATTTCCACCAATTCCGTTTCGCATGGGTCTTCGATGAAAACCACAAATGCAAAAAGCACAACCAAAGTGTGCATGTTTTCTGTGCGTACATAGGGCGTACCAATCCTTTTTAATAGTTTTTTCTTTTGTTGTTGTTGTTATTTATTCGGTCTTTTATCACTATTATGACTTGAGCAGTTTTTATTCTGGTCATGATCTAAAATTTTTATTCAAAACTTTGTGTCTTAAAGGGAAAAATGACCATCGTTTCCGCAAAAATAATTGCAAGAGCAAAAGTATGAATTCAATGCCTTATTTTGAGGGAAATTCTTTATGGCGTTGTGTTCTTTATGGCGATCCGACGATACCGCTATGGACATACAGTGGACATGGTCCACTGTAAGTAAAAATTAATACTGCGCACGGTGGCATTTTCTTCTAACCTAAGCCAAATGTTCACTAATCCTGCTGTAATTATCATATGCCTCTAAACCATCTCTCTCTACTCCCTTAACCCCGCGCAGCCAAAGTCCATTTAAACGATTAAACGAATGCCTAATGCAAAGGTAAACCATTCCAATGGAAACGAATTTGTTTTGCTCGAAGTTCGATGGTGATGCGAAAACAAAAATAACCGCATACAACCGGGTGCCCCCCATACTCCCCTACGAACATCACCGCCATAAAAGGCAAAGAAGAGCAAAAGGCAAAACTTAAACAAACGACTCGCAAAATAACCTACTTTCGAGCCAACATAAATTGCAAATGGAACACAATAACAACAACAGCAAGAACCAAGCTTCCGGTTTGTTGATTTTTTTCCACATGATCTCAACAGCAAAAAGGAAGAAACGAAACAAGGAACCACTAACACCAATAACTGGTAAACGCACAAACACACACACACATGCATGCATACGCGTATGCAGCAAAAAGCAGCCATTTATACGCCCAGAGCACAAAGAACGGACCAGAATAGAAAACTGAACTAGAAACCACTAGTCGAACTTATACACGCACACTTCCTTGTAGTTGTATGTACGACCATGCTACATATGTATTTGAGCGTGTGTATGGTGCATATTTCCCGCGCGTACACACACTTGCACACGCATACACAGGCATAGTCGTAAAATATACTCCAAATAAATGAGAGCACAAACACGTTGCTTTAAAGGCTTAACTTTGTACGTAGCTGGAGGTTATTTTGTTGTTGTGGTGCTCTTTGAACGAGGAGCGGGTTCACAATAATGGGCAATGAACGCAGGGAATAACTGGGTTACACTCAAACCACTTGACAAGAATTAAAGCCATTGTTCCGATCAGGCTGGATCATCCATGGTGGTAGAATAATACAATAAATTTATGAATGTAAGATTTAAAGCTTAAAAGAAGTCCAGTTGGAAGAAGGGGGGCTTTGCAGTATTAAGCCTAAAACATAAGAATTCTCAGAAGGCACACACAGGAAAAGATTGGTTGCCACAACTGATAATCGTTTTAACCAAATCATTGTGGTTGAATGTACCCCAACTTTACCGTCAGTACAATCCAATGTTAGTTAGCTGGGCGAGGCGTAGGTAGTACTCTAACACGCAGAGAAAAAATATGGTTATTATATGGTGACGGCAACAATATTATGATCACTGCAATAAAAAGTATGTTTATCGCAAACATAGTATTGTTTTTTCATATTACAATTTGACAATAGTATGCTTGAGGCAATATTAATATTGTTGAAATATGACAATAGTATTGTTGAAATGTAACAATGGTATTGTTGAAATGTAACAATGGTTTTGTTGAAATGTAACAATAGTATTGTTGAAATGTAACAATAGTATTATTGTCCAATTTAAAAATGAAAATATGGTTGTAACAATAATATAAATATGCTTGGTGAGACCAAGGTATCGTTATTTTTTGGTTATACGTTAACAATAATATGATCACGTCAATCATACTGTATAACTTGAACTTTTCCAAATTTAAATATCGATTTGAGAACAATGTTATTGTTACAAATCTTTTTTGAACAAAGTGCTTTGGATTTGGTCCTCATAAATGAAACGCTAACGTTTTTTAAACGGATTTTTTCCACTTTTAAATAAATCACTCGTATTATTTTGAATTTAATATATTTTATAATAATTTATTTAATACTCGTGCAAATCTTTATTGTTGACAACAGAACCCAGAACCCTAATAAATAATTGTGTGTGATCGTACTATGGTTGTAGGCATCATAACATGGTTGCGTGTGAATCATACTTTAGTTGTGAGAACTATACTTTGGTTTTTTGTAAAACATACTATGGTTGTGAGGATCATAATATGGTTGTGGGGATCATAGTATGGTTGAGTTTAAACTAAACTATGGTTGTGGGGATAATAGTATTGTTGTGTTTGAATCATGTCATTGTTGTGAGGATCACAATATGGTTGTATGTGAATCATACTTTTGTTATCAGGATCATAATATTGTTGTGCCTAAACCGTATACCCAACAATAGCATGATGCTCTTCGAATATTGTTATCCCAACCATACTTTTGTTCTCACATTGTTATCTAGTATTCCCCCTTCTATGCAGATGAGCTGGAAAGCCCAAAAGTCCTGTAAGGACACGCAAAGGATCTTAATAATGTTAATTTTTCTCAACTTCTGGAATGTTCTAGTCATGTTGTGCTACAGGATCTCCATTGTTTTTCTACTTTTCCTTAGTATGGTATAGGCATTCTTTGCTCATATTTTCAACTTGAAACTCGTAGCCCTAATATGCTTCGCATTCTCTACGTTCATTGTTTGCAATTCCCGGCTCCTAAGGCCTAGACATGTGCTCTCTTGTTTCCTCCTAATTCGTGATGACCAGGTACTCATACGATTCGTATTTGGGCAAGTTCAGTGTGAGCTTGAATCGCCATTTTACTATCTAAAACGGTCCCGGATCTTTCCGTTCCAGACATTATTGTCCTGATCTGTGAGAATATTTCCTCAGCTCTGTGTAAGCGCTGAGGTAGCTCACACATTCTGCAATTGCTCGGAATTCCACGTGTAAGACCGTCTTATGGTCTGGTAGGCGGAATTTCGGTTTCCGGTTCTTCAATGTAAACTCCCAATCCCGCCCATTTCCTTAACTTCAAACCAGCTGCTAGGGTTTCATTTATCCCAGATTGTCTGTCTGGGTTTCGGCGCTAGGGTTCTATTAATCCAAAATTGTCTGTCCGGTATGAGGGTTTCATACTCGTCAAATACTGTCGTTACAGCTATCGGATTAGAAGCTCCTGTCTTTTTAGAAACTCCTGTTCGCTCCCTTCACCTTAATTTCTCTCTGGTGATGTGATTTGTGATTGCTTTTAATACATTCGGCCATCACTTTAAGGCTTATACTCGTGGGGGCTGGGTCTTCCAAGTCTATCATGTCTGTATCTCTATGGGCCGGACTTTTGAAATCGTGTCCAATGACCTAGTAGGCGTGGTCCTCACATTCACACTCTTTGGTCCTTCTCTAATATTCTTATGTTGCACATTCTTTCCATTGATGTCTACGATACTACTGATGCGTAGGTTGGACCAGGTCTATGCCTTTGTGGATTCAGTGTGTCACCTTTGGATTGAGGCGCTATTTCAAGCCTATGACACATAACATAGTGACCACCAACATATGATGGAGCTAATATGTCGATCGGAGTCCCTTTTGCTACAGATCGATCAACAATTTTATTATTGTAGATACTGACGATAAACCATGTTAGTCGACCTTCGGTTGAAACCACGTTAGCATTTAAACACGAATTTAAATATTGCCTATGGTCTTTAGCTGCCGAGGATTGTAAATAAGTGAAATAGAGAGACCAGTTGTAAACATGAAAATTTGGATACTCAAATTAAAGACAATTTGACTACGAATCAAAATATGATTTATCTGAGATTATAGCTTGGCTGCATAAATCCGTGGTCCATTTCGAATGTCTAATATTCGATCAGTATTTCCAGCATTGCCACCGATAGCTAGCGAATTACGCGGGAATGTTGGCTTTAAACTTTTCAATCGAAGCTGACTTACAGACAGAGATATTTGACTTCATTCTCGTATAACTCCAAAGAAAAAAATTTCAAGTATGAGTTCCACAGTAGGCAGCCAGTTGACGGGTCCGAAACGCGAAGACGGTGCTCCCCTAAATGATTTCCAAAAAAGCCAATGTATCGTGAAGCTATAAGTGGCGTAGCAACGTCTTGAGGAAAATTAATGTTCCTGCCATCGAGGACTTCAGTTTCGGGATCATATATGCAGTATTGTTTGTTAATTTGACATGGAAAGGCTGAAACTAATGGGTGGTATATCTAGTGGTTTCTTTTTAAATCATCACACACAAAACATAAATTCGTTGCCACAATCGATTTTGGTTTTCTGCCAACCAATGTTTGACTTTACATCAACTATAATATCTTGATTAGTACAACCAAATGTTGGTGGTTGGTGCAGTCAGTATATATAACTGATAGAATCGGCAGAGTTGACAAAATGTCAAAGCCTACAATTTTTTTTCAGATCTAAATATCTTTAATAGGGTGATCCATCTAGAGGTTCAGAAGAAAAATATAAAAATTCAAATCAAGTGTGGAATCTTTATTGGTAATTTGCAAGGACATTTTTTGGCACTTATTTTTTGAAAATAATTTTCTTCAAATGTTGGCAACTGTATTATGGAAATGAGCATTCGGTAAGAAACGGAAAGATCCGCTGTTTTCGAACAAAATTTTGTTCAGTGATGAGGCCCATTTCTGGCTCAAGGGCAAAGTCAATAAACAAAATTGCCGCATTTGGGCTGAAGAGCAACAGGAATAAGTTTAAGAGTTGGCATTATACCCAGAGAAAACCACGGTTTGGGACGGTTTATAAGCTGGTGGAATCATTGGTGCATATTTTTTCAAAAATGATGATGGCCGGAACGTAACCGTGAATAGTGCTCGATATCTCGTAATGATACCGATCTTTGTGCTACCTGAAATTGAGGCCCGTAATCAAGACGACACTTGGTTTCAAAAGGACAGTACCGATTGCCATACAGCTGCTTAAACAATGGAGAGGTCAATTAGAAAAGCAGCTAATTTCACGTTTTGGACAGGTGAGTTGGCCGCCTAGATCGACATTTTTCTCTAGGGTCTATGCTGACAAACCAGCTACCAGCTTCAGGTTTTGGAGGCCAACTTTACGCGTGTCATTTAAGCCATACCGGTCGAAATGCTCGAACGAGTCATTCAAAATGTGAGCCTCAGAATGGAAACCATGAGGCGTAGTTGCGGCCAACATTTGAAGGAAATTTTGTTCAAAAATAAATGGCATAAAATGTCCTTTCAAATTACCAATAAAGATTCCACGCTTGATTTAAATTTTTATATATTTTTTTTTGTTCTGAAAAAATATCTCTAGATGGATCACCCTATATATTTTATTTTGTAAGAAAATAAAACTCTTTTCTTGTATACTTCAAAACGTATCGTGATCTCGATTACAGAGTGGAGAAAAGAGGAAAGTTTTTTACTGAGAAAACTAGATTTTTTGGAAAACAAAAATTTTAAGAATTTGAGTTAATACCATTTTGTTGAACAAGTGATACGTGTTATGGATTATTAACTTACCCCTGTTCGCCCTATTAAAAATTAGGCAAGAAAATATAACATCAAGATTTTCTTTTATAAACTTTTTGTTTGATAAAAGACAATTTTTTTAAGAAAAATTTAAGTAAAGGCGATACCATTAAACTTTTGTTCAGATTGCTGAAAAGTTGCTGCATTATCTTGGGATGCTTAAATAATATTTTCCACAATATGCACTTCATTCATATCGCCTTAAAGTCATAAATATTTGAAAATTGTTTTTAAATAAACCTTGGTTCAAACCAAAAAAAAGTTTCACCAACAAATAACCCCTTATTGCGTTATTATAAATGGTTTTTTTTTTATCATCCCCAATAATTGGTTTTAACAATTAATATTCTGCTTAACTAGGCCTCAACCATCAGTTGTGACAAATTAATATTTTTGCACTTTTTATTGTTATGTACGATCTATCGATAGTGTGCACAACATTTTGATCATATTTCTCATTTAGTAGTTTGTCAATGCTGACATTGATCGATTCTATGTTTCTTTGAACGTAACCCAGTCTAGTGTACATATGCAGGAATACCTAGAGATTTCTTGCAAAACTTCTTTTAAGCCAAAGTTAAAGGACCATTGGCAAAATGCCTTAAAACTTTGTTTGTTCATTTGTTTGCCAGCGTTGGTTTTATGTTGACGGCTTTTTCAAAAACACACACACACATACCGATATTCTGTGAATACTTATCCTTCCACATACATACACACATGCTTGTAAACATATGTGACAGCCATAAATTTAGTTTGAAATCTTTTCTTGCAACGCTTTATCTTCTTCGTAGTTTTCTACAGCACCGATAAATGCCACCAACTTGTGTGGCTATATTAGGTTGGATAACAAGTGATCCGGCACAAGGAGTCTACGAAGGAGTATACCAAAGACTGGGCCAAAGCTTCGATTGAAAGAGCTATTTTAAGAAATTCCAGATAAATTTGTTGTTATCCACCAGGTATACAAAGATAATCTGTGTAGGATTCATAATATAGAACCTTTAGACGATCTAAGCCGGTCAAGGGCCAATGAGGCTAATTGTTCGACTCTGCCTACCCACTTAAACATAAAGAAATTTAGTCGCGCTTTAAAAAGGGTAGCTTAACATATACAACATATGTGACAGAGCATAGAGAAAGGGAGAAAAATCAATTTTCACTTTTTTTGATGTGGACAACATCTGAGCATCGAATGAGACCGATCCCATGCCCAAAAGTGTTCCCTCCCAGAGATATGCGCGTTTTATGAAAGTGATGGTACACCAAAGATACACGTATTTAAATCTTTAAAATGGCTCTCCTGAACAAAACTGGTTTTTACCCTTAGGTCCCTTTCTATTTTGCGCGTCACATCTAGGAATCGAAAGTGTTAACAAGTGGACAAGTTAAGTTTGGCCGTGTCAAAGCGTATATGCCCTCTATCATGGATAACGATCCAATATGAAAAAGGGGCGTGGCACCGACCTCTTGTCTATTAACGTGTACTCCTTTCCATAAAAACCTCATTTATACAGGGTGGGCCATTTAAAACTTTAAATTTGAATCGACTGTAAGTTGATACTGATAATTTTTTTTTCAAATTTCTTGTTTTATTGGAAAGTTTGAACTTTGTTTGAATGGAGCACAATATCATTTATATGACTACCACGACTGGCTCGCCAGTACCTCATCCGATCAACCCAATTTTTTAAGTATATTTGCGACTATTTCGAGTCGAATCTCTTTAAAGGCAACTTCGATTTGATGATTCAACGATTCAATTGTCTCAGTCCCACAGAAAATAACGCAAAGGGCTCAAATCACACTTCCGAGGCGGCCAATAGACATCACAATTTCGGCTAATTATTCTTTTTTTAAAAACTGTGCATAAAATATCGATGGTTGCGTTGGCTGTGTGACATGTGGTTCCGTTTTGTTGAAACCAAATGTTGTCCATGTTCCGGCTGCTCCTTTCTAATTTTCGAACTTCAGGTTTGTATAGGCGTGCCATGCCCGTTTGTACAAATTAACTTAATTAAATCCTACAATATCATACGAAGGAACAAGAGGAATCTTCTCTCAAATCAGTGGACGGTGCACGATTAAATTTTTTTACTCACTCATCGCGACCTGCTGTTTAGCACTGGCGCTGAACTGCTAATGCATTTTATAGAGAAGCTTTTACATGACTTAGAGATAACTCTCTTACTTGTAAAGTCGAAACGTTAGATGTTAGATGTTCTAAGCCGGATTTGAACCTTTGTTCACTGGTGTAATAGTCGTACACATTCTCATCACACCACTGCGACCCACACATATTAAACACAATATAATCTATAATAATATGATAATCATTGATTTCGTTCTTTGAAAATTTCATAAGGATCTGTCCATTACTTTGGCCATAAATGTGATTTTTTAAAGGCGTGGCACTGCACAATTTCTTCCAGAAAGTGTTTCGATCCATTCCCACATCATTTGTTAAAAATATATTATTGTCCTTTTTTTATTAGTTCATGAGATATTGTCTATTTAAGTTAAGATTTGTGTGATCGGTGCCACGCCCCCTTATCCAATTTTATCATAATACAGTGTAGAACAGTTGCCTAGTCATGGGGTAATCTTGTAGACATTTAACGATCGCTCTTTTACTTTAACTTTACATAAATGTGATTTTTTAAAGGGGCGTGGCACCGCCTACTTTTCTCCTCCACTTTCCACCTCCACGGTGTGTTTCGATCCATGCCACTATCTTATGTTTCAAATATCGTCGTTAAACCTTAATTGGTTCATAAGATATTGTCTATTTAAGTTTGCTGCTGTATGGGTGCCACGCCCCCATGCCTAATTTTATCATAGCATAGTCTATATTTAATTCCTAGTCATTGGGGTCATTTCATCGTCTAATTTCTATTAGTTCATGAGATATTGTCTATTTAAGTTCAGAGTTGTGTGAGCTGTGCCACGCCCCCTTATCCAATTTTTTCATTAGACAGTATAGAACAGTTGCCTAGTCATGGGGTAATCTTGTAGACATTTAACAGCGATCGGTCTTTTACTTTGGCCTTACATAAATGTGATTTTTTAAAGGGGCGTGGCACCGCCCACTTTTCTCCTCCACTTTTTACCTCCACGGTGTGTTTCGATGCATGCCACTATCTTTAGTTTCAAATATCGTCGTTAAACCTTAATTGGTTCATAAGATATTGTCTATTTAAGTTTGCTGCTGTATGGGCGGTGCCACGCCCCCATTTCTAATTTTACCATAGCATAGTCTATATTTAATTCCTAGTCATTGGGGTCATCCCCTTAAATTTTTTTTTAGCGATCGGTCCTTTAGTTTGGCCTTAAATGCGATTTTTAAAGTGGGTGTGGCACTGCCCTCTTCTTCTCCAGGATCCGTTTCGATCCATGCCAACATCATATCATCGCCACATCTATATGTGACGCGCAAAATAGAAAGGGACCTAAGGGTAAAAACCAGTTTTATTCAGGAGAGCCATTTTAAAGATTTAAATACGTGTATCTTTGGTGTACCATCACTTTCATAAAACGCGCATATCCCTGGGAGGGAACACTTTTGGGGCATGGGATCGGTCTTATTCGATGCTCAGATGTTGTCCACATCAAAAAAAAAGTGAAAAGTTGATGAAAAGTTTTGTTCAGGAGAGCCATTTTAAAGATTAGGTCCCTTTCTATTTACGCTTAGAATCGTCGACTTCACTTTCATAAAACGCGCATATCTCTGGGAGGGAACACTTTTGGGGCATGGGATCGGTCTCATTCGATGCTCAGATGTTGTCCACATCAAAAAAAGAAAAAAAATTAAAATTGATTTTTTTTACCCTTGGTTCCCTTTCTCTTACGCTGTCACATATTAGTTTATGAGATATTGTATTATTAAGTTAAGCATTGTGTTGGCGGTGCCACGCCCCCTTATCCAACTTTATCATAAGATGCCAGTATCTTATGTTTCAAATATCGTCGGCATATCTCTATTAGATGATAAGATATTGTCTATTTAAGTTTGCTGTTGTGCGGGCGGTGCCATGCCCCCATATCTGATTTTACCATAGCATAGTCTATATTGAATTCCTAGTTATTGGGGTCATTCTGTTAAAATTGTATAACGATTGGTCCTTAAGTTTGGTCTTAAATGCGGTGTGGCACTGTCCACTTCTTCTCTAGGAAGCGTTTCGATCCATGTATATTAGTTTATGAGATATTCTCTCTTTAAGTTCAAGGATGTGTGGGCGGTTTTATTTATGCCCCTTTGTCCAATTTAACGATAAAATAGTGTAGAACAATTACTTAGTCATTGGTTTCATCCTGTCAAAATTTTATAACGATTTTATACCCATTACTTTGGCCAAAAATTTATTTTTTGAAAGGGGCGTGGCAACGCCTACTTTTACTGCTGGATGTGTTCCGATCCGTCATATCTTCCAAATACCTGCCTCATATCTCTGATAGTTCGTGAGATAGTGTCTTTCTTATGTTAGGTTTGTTGATTTTTCCAGAGGTTACCCCAGTCCTTGTAACTATGGGGCAATTGTTTACCTTTTGATCTATCTAGGCCATTTTCAATACCAACCATTTCAGTTCAACAACACATGTCTCTGCATAACTTCAGCCATCTAGCTTTAATAGTGCGATCTGTAATTTGCTTTCCTTAGACAAACAGGCGGACATGGCTAGATCATCTCAGGATTTTAAGGCGATTTAGAATATATTTTTTTTACTTAGTAGGGACATAAATACTGTTACACACGTTTTATGCTGTGAAATAAAAAGTACTGAACTCGAAATGTCCGCCTTTTGCCTTTACATACGCCTTAAGTCGACCTGGCCAATCGTCAATAGCTGCACGAACCTCGTCGCTTGGAAAATTGGCCACAGCTCGAACCAAAGCAGTCTTAAGAGATCCAATCTTGGGGTATCTTTTGTAACAAATCTTGTCCTCTAAAACCGTCCACAGTTTGGGTTCAAATCTGGACTGCCTGAGGGCCATTCTTCAGAGGAAATAAACGCTGGCAAATTGTTTCGAAGCCAGGCCTGGGACGTTTTAGCCTTATGGACCGGCGCAGAATTCTGCTGGAAAGTCCATGGCTGGTTTTGGAACAGGGAATTGTTAAGAGGTTTTACGGCAGCTTCCAAAAGGGTTTCTTGGTAAACTTTGACCGATGTTTTGACTCCTTGTTCGCAGAAATGCAGGTCAGTGACCCCATCGTAAGAGACACCCCACCAAACCATAACTGAAGCTGGGTGATGACCCTTTTCCACCCTTGGGATCACTTCAGATGCTTCCTTAGATGACCGGTGAACAAAATTTTTCAGTGCAAGTTATCAGCGTGCTTCACCAAAAGACGTTTGCAGTTTTCAATCCTATTTTTTTAAAATCTGCAGTCAATAAATGTCCGGTATGTCGCTTGAAAGCCCAAGTCCCAAGTCTTTTTTAATGATTCGACTCAAGGACTTTTGCGTGATATTCATCTAACGGGCCATGATTTTCTGTTTTCGTAGCGGATTTCTGTGAATTCTTGATTTAACGGCTTTGATGAAATGCGGTGTTCGACCAGAGCGTGGGCGGCAAGACCGGTGGCGGCCTTTTACATCTCCAGTCTCCTCAAACAGTTTTATGCTTCGAAGTCGAACATGCGGCTAATCCCTAGTGGCCGGAGCATATTGAAAATATCGCATTTTTTCATTTCACACTTGAAAAGCGGTATTACAGCGATACGGTTCTCATTATCTGACCACTCCATGATGAAAGTTGAAACAATTTTAAAATCGCGTTACAGACTAACGCTATTGATGTTAGCTTTCAAAACCCATATGACATTAACGTGGTATGTTCAGTTCTACTCTTGAAATGGGTGTGTTCAATGTTGTAACAGTATTTATGTCCCTACTTAGTATTTATATAATTCGAGGGTTTTTAAACGGATTGACAAAGTGAATAAAGCCTCTATCCTCTTATGAAGGGTAGAGAAACTGTGAACAGCATCAAAGGAATACTATACCGTTCAAAATGAATTCCTAGGGTAAAGGTAAAAAACAAAAATTTGAATATGCTGAGTTTGACATATTTTTTTATCTTTGCCAACACTCGTCCTTTCGATCCACCCTATTAGCCTGAATATTTCAGATGAATGCATGCATGTGTGTGTGCAGGCACATAAACACAGCATAGAGATAACACTCTCTTACATGGTCAAGTGGCTACTTTTAGAAAAATAAGTATTTTTCAAAGATATGAAATAGAAAGAAAAAAAAGAAGAGACGTTAAAAAGTACTCTTGGAAGGGCTAGACAACATGCAAGACTATCAAACAGAAGTGAAAGGACGGATATCATATAAATGTTGAAATTAACATCATAAAAGTCAAGTTGCATTAAAAAGTAGCCAAGTATTTTGTAAGTTCTATTTGAAAATGTTTTCCAAAGCCGATTATAAATCACTTTTACGACTGCTTACATTTGCAGTTGAACTTTAACTGTAGAGGACTACAAATGATGCAGTTAACAACGGTATGGCGCCATCTGGAGGCAAAACGTTAGGGAATCGTTTAACCTACTCAAGACAACTACAATAATTTTAGTGCAGATTTTTAAAACTAGAAAGAGAAGTTATGGAATATAATTACTATAGAACACCTGCGTTTGGTTGAGCCTTTTGAAAGTTTTTAGAGCTATGGGAGTGCAAAAACACACACAAAGAAAAAATTGTTTTGAAATCGATTCAATATAGAATAAAAATTCCATTGGACAAAAAATCTTACCGTTGCTGCTAATAAATGCTTATAATGGTGGTGTTTTTTCGTTAATTCGACTAGATAGCAAAACCGCGAAAATAAAGTCACTTGTTAAAAAAAAAATTGTTTATAAAAAGATTCCTGCTGTACTCGAATCATCAAATATACTGACTATAAATTGTACAAGTTGAACGATGTGCTTCTTCCTTGCATTAATAGAAAAAACAGCACTTCAGTAACGCACAAATTCTTGGTTTATTTTTCCACATTTGTTTGCACACAATCACAAGAACGCTAGAAAGTCAATACTAAAATAAAAAAGAATACAGAAACCATTAAATTCGCACACTGTAAATACAAAAAAGAAACAGCATTCCCAAAATGATTTTTACTCATCTCTGTTTTTCAAGTTCTCGTAAAGCCCATCCTTTACAATTTAACGCCTTTGCTACAAACAAAAATTTAGAAATCGATTTTTTTTATCTTGTCATATAAAACTCGGCTATCGTTAAAGAAACAGAGGAAATGAGTAGAGTTTCTTAACGTCTGCATGGAGTTATTTCCACATACTGACAGCCCGGAAAAAGATAGAGTCCCTTTTGTAGTGACCGGCGCGATCCACAGGTCAAGCGATAGCTACTGGGTTTGCTTCTATAGAGTGATTGTGCTATAGTCGAATATCCTTATTTCAGTACTATAAATATGATATGGGTATTTCCAGAAAAAGGTCAACCCTAACCGAAAAATAATATATTAACAGAAAGATGTTTTGGCTGAGGCCTATATGCAAATATGTACTGATAAGGTCCAATTTCAGCAGATTTACTTATAGGTCGTTCAAAACGTACCATGCGAAATTTGAGCCCGACCGGATGCTATGTGACTTCTATAGCGGCAGGTCTTCAAATCGTATGTGGACTATGAAAATATAGGGTGGGCGATTTATCATTTAAAATTAGAGTCGGCTATAAAAAAAAGTACTGATAATTTTTTAAATTTCTTGTTTTATTGCAAAGTCATTTAATAATGGAATACCATTCGATGTGTTTTCGCTTCACCCAAAGGGCTGAAGATTGTTTGGCAGGATATAAAGAACTTTACCGAAAAATCGTGTTGTTAGATGGAGCTCATTTTCTTCTCGGTGACTTTGTCAATAAGCAAAATTGCCGCATATGGGGTTCAGAGAACTCACACGTAACTATTGAGATGCCAATGCATGTACAACGAGTCACATTGGGCAAATTTTCTTTGAAAATGAGCAAGGAGCCGCCGTCACCGTCAACTGTGAGCGTTACGAGCGTTTGGTTTTAACAACACGGGTCCAAATGTCACACAGTCAGTGCAACCATCGATATTTTACGCACTGTTTTTGAAAAACGAATAATCAGCCGAAATTAAGATGTCAATGGTACCTGAGAGCTGTGATTTGAGCTCTTTGGATTATTTTCTGTAGGGAGTCAATAAAGATAAATGTTACGCAAGCGTTTAAACATGAAATTAAAATTGCTATTGAGGAGATTCGACTCGAAACAATCGAAAAAGCACTGAACAATTGAGTTGATCGGTTGAGGTACTGTCGAGCCGGTTGTGGTAGTAAAATAAATGATATTTTTCTCCATTACGAGGGTTGCTATTTATATTTCGGGTCCTGACAATACTAGTGTTTTCAGATGCAAACTGGAACTTCCATTGGAAACATTTTTTAGCATAACTTCACTCAGAACGTTTTGTCATTTGAGGGCGAATTGTTTTGTTTACATTGTGTTGAAATATTCATCTCCGTCAAAAAGTGGAATTATTCCGTGAACATTTTCGTGCGATGGTTTTTTACGATTTTCTGCGTGGGTTATCGAGACAAGTGTTTAAATCAACTTATTTCGACTTTTGGCAATGAAGCGCCGTTCGCTCCGGGATGAATTTCGTGAAGGACGTCCAACTTCGGTCACTTTGCCAGAAACCATCGATGCTGTGCGTGAACTGACTAAGCAAGACCGACATGTGACATACCGTGTGATTGAGGCATCCTTGGGCATTAGTATGACAAGCATCAATAAAATATTGCATGTTCATTTGGCCGTGAAAAAAATTTGTTCTCGTTGGATCCCACATAATTTGGCTCAAACGAAGGCTCGCATGGATTGGTGCAAAGAGATGTTGAAAAAGTTTAACTGCGGTAGCTCAAAAGCAGTGTATACCATTGTCACAGGTGACGAATCATGGATCTAAGCATATGACCCAAAACAAAACAGCAATCGACCGTATGAGTCTTTCAAGGCGAGCCATATCAAACAAAAGTTGTTCGTGGAAGAAGTACATCTAAGCAAATGATTGCGGTTTTTTCTGTATAACCGGCCATGTTGCCACAGTGCCTTTAGTGGAACGTAGGACGGACAATTCTGAGTGGTATTCAACCATCTGTTTGCCAACAGTGTTCGAAGAAATGAGGAAAGATAATAAGAGAAGATGTATCATTTTGCATCACGACAATGCGAGCTCTCACACATCAGCTGAAACGATGAGTTATTTGACCACTCAAGATGTCGAATTGATGGGCCATACTTGTACAGCCCTGATTTGACACCCAATGACTTCTTCCTTTTAATCGCCCGTAGCGTTCAAAAACCATGTTTTGGAGGTGTCTCAATCGGAGTGGAAAATGTGCTTCGAAAATTGGTTTGTGCGCATGCAAAAATGTATTTATCTTAAAGGAGAATATTTTGAAAAACAATAAAACCATTTCCAATGATAAATTATTGTATTTTTATTGCCGGACCCGAAATATAAATAGAAACCCTCGTATTAAATAACAACGTTCTACATTTCCAATAAAACTAGAATTTTGAAAAATTTATCAGTACTTTTTTTAGAGCCGTTTCAAAATTTAAAATGTTCAATAACTTAACCGGAAGCATCTTCCCACAGGCAGAAAAAACGTGGTTACTATATGGTCACGATAACAATAATATTTGCAGTAAAAGCATGTTCGTCGCAACCATATAGTTGTTTTTTGAATTTCATAATTGCGACAATATTAATATTGTTGAAATGTAACAATAGTATTTTTGTCACATTTAACTAATGGAACTATGATTGTAGCAACAAAAGTATTGTTTATTTTTTTTTGGTTTTATGTTAACAATAATATGATTACGTCAATCATACCGTATGATTGCAATTTTTATAAATTTGAATATGGTTTTGGAACAATGTAATCGTTGCGAATCCTAAGCAAAAAATTACTTTTCATCTGTAAATCAAAATTGTTTCAAAACAAATTGCTTTAGATTTAAATAACTGAAATATTTTTAATTAATAAAACACTTTCGATTGCGGATATCATACTATGTTTGTGGAGATCATAATATGATTGTATGTAAAACATAATATGGTTGTGAGGATCATTAAATGGTTGTAAGAATCATTTAATGGTTGTAAGGATCATTAAATGGTTGTGGGTATCAACCTATGGTTGTATGTGAAATAAAGAATAATTGAGAGGATCGAAATATGGTTGTTTGGATCATAGTATGGTTGAGTTTGAATCATAATAAGATTGTCGGGATCAATCTTATTATGATTCATGAATCATACTATTGTTGTGATGATCATAAAATTGTTGTGCCACAACCATATACCCAACAATAGTATAATCCTCTTCAAATATTTTCATCCCAATCATACTTATTTTCATCGTGCATAAATACCAATCGACGTAAATACCCAACTTCGCTCCTTTCTATGAGAGATAATTTGGACTTTCGCCTTATTATGTTCCACATTATCCGTATAGTTATAGCCAAATAATCTGCTTCGCCATACTTGATGACCTGCGAGCAATAACTTTTAATCGCTTAAGTCTACGGTAGCCGATTTGTTGCATTAACCTCTTTTCTCTTGTATGCTCTTCTCATTTGCAGTGATTTACGCTTCAATAATTTCGATGAGATACCCAGTCGTGCCTTTGAGGGCCTCACAAAGGTGACTACACTCTTCCTCAACGAGAATGGCATTACCCACTTGCAGGAGGGTGCCTTCGATGGCCTGCTTTCGTTGCGATTCCTGTATCTCAACCATAATCGCATTACCCGTCTGCCCAAGAATATCTTTCAGTCGCTGAGACAACTGGAAGGCATGTAAGTACCTTAGGAATAAATCGTTTTCCGTTTCATTGCGAATTAGAGTAGAAGATGAAAATTAAAACTGCTACTGAAGACGAAGCAAACACAATTAAATGCGTTATATGAAGCCCCATTTTGCTTCGATGTGCTCAAAAAGTGCTCAAGTCGAATGTAAATATTTGCTTTGGTTTTCAGAATTTGTGGGAAATACTTTACTCCTTCGCTAGTGAAGATTTTGTTATTTTTTTAATACTGGACTGTGTGTTTCCTTTTCTTTTATTTTCGTTTCTTAATTTCTCTTTAACACCTCATCTTGCCCCCTGCCGCCTGTGGATGTTTGACTGGTTGGATGGTGCAGTTATCTGGAGCACAATGACATTTGGCAGATAGATGCGGATACCTTTGCCAATATGCCGGTCTTGAATCGCATGTAAGTATCAATCATTTATCAAAAATTTCATTCCATTTTCTGCAAACATTGATTCAGCTGATGGTAATTACACTGGTCTACACAAAACAGCAGTATGAAATTTTAATGTACTTTTTAAAGATTTTTAAGGAAAGTGTACCCATATTCTCTGTTATGTTAGAAAAACACATGTCAGTTTATGCAGGATCCAAAGACTTGTAACTATTTTAGCTGCAGATTTTCTGATAGTTAAAGTCCATTTTTTAAGGTTTGGATGGGCCCTCAAATGTGTGGCTTTTGGTAGAGTTTTCAGCCATAGATTTTACTCCATCTCTTCACACTGTCCCAATTCTTTTTTTATAAATGCTTTATTTGGTATTATTGGATCTGCTCCATAGGAGCCTAACAATAAGTATACGAATCTTAATGCGCCAATCCTACTTCTCGTTTCCTTCGGGTATCTACAACGTGCAGCTTCTTCTGCTATCAATGAACGCTGCTTATTTTCCATCAGTTTAGGCCCTGCTGCTTCAATTCGATGTCGAATTTAGCTGAAAGAACATTAATTCCTTTAATATAACACCGAGTCTCGGAACCATTCTCGAGCAGTTAATGTATCCGCAGAGAGCGATAGTTTGTGTTTGAAGATGGTGCAACATGTCAGACATCAAAACAACAATCGTTTATAAGAGCGTTTGGTTCCACAATCGTGGGTTGGCCATCTCGGAACTTCGATTAAATCATGTTGCAACATTTGTGGACTTTCATTAAATATAAAAAAAAATAAAAATCGGTCGTAAGAAAAACGTACTGTTTTTTTTCAAATTTTTGAAAAAAAGATTATTTGAAAGGTTGAATTTTGCCATGTAAAAATGGAACAGAATATCATTCACACGACTACCCCAAGTGGCTCAGCAGATTGTTTGGCAGGATATGAAGAATTTTGCCGAGAAATCGTGTTTTCCGATAAAGCTTATTTTCACCTCGGTGGCTAGGTCAATAATCAAAATTGCCGCGTATGTGGTTCAGAGAAGCCACACGTGACTATTGAGAAGCCAATGCATCCACTGAGAGTCACTGTTTGGTTGGATTTTGGGCTGGCGGCACCATTGGGTAATTTTTCTTCGAAAATGAGCATGGAGCCGCCGTTACCGTCAACGGTGAACGTTACCGCGCCATGCTCAACTAATTTTTGTTTCCAAAAATTCAAGAGAACGACATGGACGACGTTTGGTTTCAACAAGGCGAGGTCATGTGTCACCCAGCCAACGCAACCATCCATATTTTACGCACTGCTTTTAAAATCCAATAATAAGCCGAAATTGTGATATCAATTGGACGGGATTTGAGCCCTTTGGATTTTTTTTGTGGGAAGCCATAAAGGATAAATTTTACGCAAAGCATCCAAAGACAATTGCAAAATGAATCCATTGAAGAGTTTCGCCCGTTGCGGTAGTCGTATAAATGATATTGTGTTCCATTATTAAATGACAAAGTTCAACCACTCCAAAAAAAAAACAGAAGTTTCAAAAACTAGCAGTACTTCTTTTTTACAGCCGACGAAAATTGAATATGTGACAGCACATAGAGAAAGGGACCTAAGGGTAAAAAATCAATTTTCACTTTTTTTTGATGTGGACAACATCTGAGCATCGAATGAGACCGATCCCATGCCCCAAAAGTGTTCCCTCTCAGCGATATGCGCGTTTTATGAAAGTGATGGTACACCAAAGATACACGTATTTAAATCTTTAAAATGGCTCTCCTGAACAAAACCGGGTTTTACCCTTAGATCCGTTTCTATTTTGCGCATCACATAATTGAAATAGCCCATCGTGTAGTTGAGAAATCCAAAAAAACTGCACAAATTTAGCTGGGACGCTGTCACTAGTTCGGTATTGGGCTCCATAAAAATGTTCTTCGGCCCGTTCAAGGACTTTAACTTGGGTAAGAATCTCAAAGCTTAAGCTATTCATGAGAAAGATCCTGAAAACTCTAGCAAATTAATGGAGAAAGACTCACTTACCTTATTCTCACAACATCCCATTAAGGAACATGTGAAAACTTCTCGCAAGTTAATGATCCGTGCAAGATATATTTCTTACGAGGGCGGTTCGGCAACTTAGCCTAGCACAAAAAGCGCGGTATAAACAGAAAAATGTTAAGTGTTTTGGAAACTTCCATCTCTGCTATGAACACATGTTAAATTTTGTTTCGATCTGGCAACTCCTTCATATAGAAACAGGTGTTCACAAAAGACGCATCCGCGATTTTTTATACAATGGAAAAATTAGAAATGCGTGGTGTCATTAAATATTTACATAAAAAAGGTTTATCGGGACAAGAAATTCAAAACGATATGGTGAATGTGTTAGGTGAAAGTGCTCATCCATATGCAACAGTAAACAATTGGGTTTGCTGAATTTAAACGTGGTCGTACAAGCATTGAAGATGAACCACGTAGTGGACGTTCAAAAACAGCAACAACAACAGAAATTGTAGCCAAAGTGCATGATATGTTATCAAATGATCGACGAATAAAAGTGCGTGAAATAGGTAATATCATGGGCATCTAAAATGATCGAGTCCATTTAATTTTGCACAAGGAACTACAGATGAAAAAGCTTTCTGCAAGATGGGTGCCGCACTTGTTAACAGTCGACCAAAAACGCATAAGAATGAACATTTCTCAAGCTTGTTTGGATCGTTTTCAGCGAAATAAAATGGATTTTAAGCGTCCTTTCATAACTGTTGATGAGACATGGATCCACCACTATACTCCAGAGACAAAAGAACAATCCAAACAATGGACTGAAGCTGGAGGAAGTTCTCCAAAGAAGGCAAAAACAATTCAATCGGCTGGTAAGGTTATGGCAACGGTTTTTTGGGACTTCAAAGGTATTTTATTGATTGACTATCTGCAAAAGGGTAAAACAATAAATTCAGAGTACTATTGCAACCTTTTAGATCAATTAAATGTACAAATTCGAGAAAAACGTCCTGGCTTACAACACAAAAAAATAATTTTTCATCAAGACAACGCACCAGCGGTACACAAGAGTGTTTTAACAATGGCTAAAATCAACGAATTAAACTACGAGTTGCTTGACCATCCACCTTATTCTCCTGATTCAGCTCCCAGTGACTTTTACTTGTTCCCAAATCTAAAAAAATTCCTTGCTGGCAAGCGTTTTACCTCAAATGAAGATGCAAAATTACAGTTGTAAACCACTATTTTGAAGACCTTGAGGAAAACTATTTAAATCAAGGGATAGAATTGCTAGATAAGCATTGGACTAAGTGTATTGAAGTTTCAGGAGATTATATTGAAAAATAAAAATATTGTTGAAAAACTAACTATTCTCTTTCATTGATAGGCTAAGAACTTTCCGAACCGCCCTCGTACATTCACTGACCGGGACCTACTGTTTAACACCGGCTTCAAACGGCTAATGCATTTTTTAGATAAGTTCCTTAACATGGCTTAGAGACACATATCTTAAGTCTCTTCCGCAAAGTCGCTGGCATTTACGAAGCGGAAGTCCACCACTGAAAAATTGTTATATGTTCTTAGCCGGTATAGATCCTTGGTTTACTGACATGATAGTCGGCCATACTACCATCACACCATGATGGTCCATAAAGAAGAGGAAGAAAGATTCCGATCGTTTGAGTATTACTATCTGATAACTTTGAGCGATGTTCGTGCGGTCGTACTTACTTCTCTCTGTCCATTTATCGATCGTTGATATCAAAGATAAAGTCAACAAGTGGTGAAATTAAGTTCAGCCGTGCCGGGTTTTATACCCTCCATAGTGAATTCCAGTCAAATATGAACAAATTGTCAAGGGCCTATTTTCCATCAGGCCTCTTTTCAATGAGGGTATATTTCCATCCATACTAACATCATATACACCAATTACACAGTACAACAGCCAATCTGGGGGGTGAGAAATTCCAAGTCAGGGTGATGGTACTAGGTCAGTATATTAAAACCCTCAAAGGGTTTTGCGTTCGTATGTGCCAGTTTTTTTTTTATGACCTTTTACATTTTTTCCTTATCTTGATGTTTTTCGCTTAGTTGTAAAATGTTGGCAAAAACGTAGTTTAACATAATTCGAGAACGACTAGTTCGATTTTGCTGAAATAAATTGAGAAAAATTAATTATTACATTTTCTTTAATCTATTAATATACTGTTTCTCTACCAAATCAACATTTTTGCAATTAGAAATAAATTTATGAAGAAAATTTTGCCAATTTTGCTTTTATTTACAATTAAGTGAAGTTACTTAATTTTTAATAGAAGCAGAACGCGTTAATCGATTTCTATGATCTATGTCGCATTTTGTTTATAGGTTATGTGACTTTACGTGAAAGTTATAAGATTCTACACGTTTTTCCGTTTGGGATTTATATGTTTTAAAAAAAAAAAAAAATTTTTTTTGGAAAAATTTTCTTCATAAATTTATTTCTAATTGCAAAAATGTTGATTTGGTAGAGAAACAGTATATTAATGGATTAAAGAAAATGTAATTATTAATTTTTCTCAATTTATTTCAGCAAAATAGAACTAGTCGTTCTCGAGTTATGTCAAACTACGTTTTTGCCAACATTTTACAACTAAGCGAAAAAACATCAAGATAAGGAAAAAATGTAAAAGGTCATAAAAAAAACTGGCACATACGAACGCAAAACCCTTTGAGGGTTTTAATATACTGACCTAGTACCATCACCCTGACTTGGAATTTCTCACCCCCCAGACAATAACCCCAAAAATGTTCCACAGTGTTATTATCGTCTTATCGCCGTTGCTTCGCAATTTATAACCTTTTAAAGTTCTGTTTCGTATAGGAAGTGACACGCCCTTTTGTCCAATTTTCGCACAACATAGCCTACGAGTATAACAAAATGTTACTCAATGATTTCGTTCTATTAAAATGGCAATCGATTCATTACTTTAGCCATAAATGCGATTTAAGGGGCGTGGCACTGCCCACTTTTTCACCAGAATGTGTTTTGTTTAAGGCCAATATCATTTTCAGAACTCGTAACAGTTCATATTGGCGGTGTCACGCCCCTATTGTTTAATTTAAGCCAATGCAGTCTATATTGATTTCATAGTCATTGATGTCATTCCGTTTAAATAGTATAACATTCGGGTTTATACTTTGGCCACAAAGGCGATTTTTAATGGAGGCGTGACCCTGCCCAATTTTCTTCCATGATGTATTTCGTTCTTTTCCAACATCATATGTTTAAAATTTAATCGTCATTCAACTAACAGTTCATCAGATATTGTGTTTTTTTAAGTTCAGGGTTGTGTGGGCGGCGCCATGCCCCCTTGCCCAAACACAACGTAATGTGCCTTGCATATATTTCCTGGTCGAAAGCGTAGTTAAGGTTTGGTTGAAAGGGCTGCTTGCCAGGAAGAAACGGCGAGTGCACTCGGATGCCTAACAAGGTCCATTTTAGAACCCTAAAGTGAGAGAAAGAGAGAAGAGAAAAGTTATTAAAATGAGCGAGGATGTATACTAGTATTAGGGTGGTTCCATTTACCAATCGATATTGTGCCATCGATTTTTCGATAGTTTTTGGCATGAGGAAAATTAGTTCCACTACGACATATAAAAAATCATTTTTGAAGCGCCCAAATTTCATTTTTTTTACTTTTTCTCAACTTTTATTTTAAAATTTGTTTTAGTAGGTAATAAAAAATATTTTTTTTTTAAATATAACCTTTTCAAGGTGACATTCAATTCATACAAATAAACATTGGCACATACAGTACAACAAAACATATGAGCGCGTAGGAATAGAAATACGACTGAGAGAATCGTAGAGAATCGAAATATGTTTGCCCTTACAAATCGGTCCATCCTAGTACTCGTAAATCGCACCAAACCTTTTTTTTTGGAAATAATGGCACCTCTTGAACCTCTTCTGGTTGCTCTTCAACCCAAATACTAAAATTTTGTTAATTGACGTTACCGTTGAGTCAGAAATGGGCCTCATAACTAAATAAAGTTTTGGTCGAAACCCGCGTTTCTTCTTCGAGCTTTTGAAGAGCCCAATCTCTGAAATGGCGAGGCGCCGAAACATCGTTAGTTCTTTCCATGATAAAATGACAAACAATACTGAAAAGAAAAACCAAAGAAAGTTTAACAAAACTCACGCGTAATCTGTGAAAAAAAACCGTATTGAAAAAATACCTCTAGATTGATTACCCGTTATGACCTACCTTAGCTAAAACCGACAATGTCGGTCCTTTTTCTGACATTTTGGATGCAGACCCCAAACAAACGTACCTCCCTTTTGCACATTCTGCGGCTTTACAGACACATTTTTCATTCGATTTTTCATATTTATAATATGTGTTTTTCCTAATGGCCATAAACCCATATAGGTCTGCGATTTCATACGGCCCCCATAAAAAGGTCCTTCACGATACTAAAAGTCATATAATTAATCCCGCTAAATAATAAGTTTAATGTACCATACTTTAGCAGCTTTATATTTAAGCCTACTGATATTAGATCATATCAGTGAATCTTTTGATAAAATGTTCAATCGTTTTTAAGAAATTTCTGTGAAAGTTGCTATGCAGATATTGAAAAATAAATAGTTTATATTTTTTCAGTGCACAACAAAAATCTTTTTCAGATCATTTAAACTTAGCTTTAAAATACCCACATTTAAAAAAACATAACTTATTTCTGTAGACCAGTGTAATACGAAATCATTGTGTGTATCACCCTTCACATTCATTGTTCACGATGTTAAGCTATCTAATTGTTTTTATCATTTCTCTTCTTTACCCCTTTTTGGGATACCTATGATGCTGATGATACTATCGATGATGATGCTGCTGCTGGTTCTGTTTACATTGGTCCTTGTTTTGGTGCTGCTCCCGATGCTCTGTGGCATTACACCTGCTCAACCCCCCAACAGTTTTATATTCAACAATAAAATCACTAATCTACCGCCGGATGTATTCACTCGGTTGCCAAGTTTAAAGCGCCTACGATTGGATGGCAATCCCATCGATTGTAATTGTGGTATTTACTCATTGTGGCGTCACTATCAACAGCATCCCCAACGTCAGCTCATCACCATCACTCTGGCTTGTGCCACACCAGCGACATTGTATCGTTATAGATTCACCGGATTACAGGAGTATCATTTCCACTGCAGTAAGTAAAACACACACGCGCGCACACAGAGTGTACCTATACACATACAAACGGACACGTTCCGGAAAATGGCAAAATACAGACTAAGGGACGGACAGACGGATGGATGGTTGGACAGACAGACGGATGGATGGTTGGACGGACAGAAAACTCTTACAATAAATTGCAATATTTATGTGTGTGCAACTCACACAGATATACTCGTACTCCCGGTCACACACACACACACTTACACAGACAGTGCTAGCACTAGTCAGTCAGCAGTCGTATTTAGTGTATAAATGGGAATAGTTCCTCTGAACATCCACGAGGTTCTCCACGGTCTGTGTATGTGTGTAATGAACTCGAAAATGTGGAATTGGAAATTGCATGAAATCACCATGTGTCTATGGATGTGTGCGTGTGTTTATAGGTAACAACAAGCATTTGAAGAAAATCGATATCGATGTTATCGTGATGGTAAATAATTATTTTTGTCCCTAGCCCCCCTATCTCTAGCTACAGTCAATCTTTCACCGATCTACCCTTGCATTCACATAAAATGCAATTATAACGATTTTTAGGCAGACACAGACACACACACAAAACATACATAATAAATCATCATCCACCAACCGTGCTGGGAAAGAAATCGAATTTTCAAAACGATTTTGTGGCTAAAACGATTTTCTGATTAAAGGCACCAAAAATAAACTTAGTAGTTACGAGAATTGAAAAATTTAGAAAAACAGACGATGTTTCGAATCCAGTTCTTATAGAGTATCATTTGTGTTGTTTACAGTGACTTGAAAAAATCAATTTGGCAAAAGAAATAGAATTAACTCGTGAACATTTTTGTGCGATCAAAAACTTTCGACGTGGACAAGAGTGCATCGATGAACTTAAATTTTTGTATGGCGATAAAGCAGCATCCTATAGCACTGTGACAACTGCTTTAATGAATTGAATCGTGGCCGACGCTCGCTCAAAGACGACGGTCGTGAAGGTCGTCCAAAAACGGCCGTAGTGCCAAAGAACTGATAATTGCAAGATCGTCATGTGACATACCGTGCGATAGAGGCATCCTTGGGCATTTCTTCCACCAGCATATATTCGATATTGCATGAACACCTGGCCGTAAAAAAGGTTTGTTCTCGTTGGATCCCGCACAATTTGACAATCGCTCAAAAAAGGCTCGTGTCGATAGGTGCAAAGAAATTTTGAAAAAATACGACCGCGGTGCTTTAAAAGACGTTTATAAGATCGTCACTGGTGACGAATCATGGATCTTTGCGTATGAGCCCGCAACAAAACAGCAATCGACCGTGTGGGTCTTCGAAGACGATCCAAATCGAACCAAAGTTGTTCGTGGAAGAAGCATTTCGAAGCAACTGGTCGCCTGTTTCTTCGGCAACACTGGTCATATGACGACTGTTCCGCTTGAGCAAGGTAGGACGGTCAATTCTGAGTGGTACACCACAATCTGTTTGTCTAAAGTCTTCGGAGAAATTCGGAAAACGAACAAGAGAAGACGAATCATTGTGCGCCATGACAATGCGAGCTCTCACACATCGGCTCAAACCAGCGCCTTTTTGACCGGCCAAAACGTCAAACTGATGGGTCATCCACCGTACAGCCCCAATGATTTTTTTTATTCCCGCACATTAAGAAAAAAAATGCGTGGTCAACGATTTTCGTCGCCAGAAGATTCCGTTGAAGCGTTCAAAAACCTTGTTTTGGAGGTGTCTCAATCGGAGTGGAAAAAGAACTTCGACAATTGGTTTGGCGCATGCAAAAGCGTATAAATCATGCTGGAAAATACTTTGAAAAACAATAAAACCATTTTTGATGATTGATAATCGCATTTTCATTATTAGGCAAGAAATATATAGCAGACCTCGTAATAAAAAAATATTTATTTTTTTAAATATTACCTTTCCAAGGTGGCATACAAATATACATTGCCACATATAATACAATGAAACAGTGAGCACGTAAGAATAGAAATACGACTGATCCCATTCCCTGCAATTCTCTCAGTCATTGCTCTATTCTCACGCGCTCATAAGTGGCGTTGTATGTGGCAATATAACGCTTGATCCATTTCGAGGCTCCCTTCTTTTTCAAAGAAAAAAACACAGAAAATTCAAATTGAATGGGGAATGTTTATTATCATTTGAAAGAACATTCTTTGGCATTTATTTTTTGAAGATTATTTCTATTAAATTTTGGCAGCGGCTACGTCTCAGATGGTCCATCCGTAGAGTCCAATTTTCGATGACTCGTTCGAGCATTTCGACTGGTAACTGGCGAATGACACGCGTGATGTTTAGCTCCAAGGCCTGAATCGAAGCGGGTTTGTCCGCATAAACTTTAGACTTTACATATCCCCACAGGAAAAAGTCTAACGGTGTGATATCACACGATCTTGGTGGCCAAACGACCGACCCAAAACGTGAAAATATCTACTCAGCGAAGTGTTCTCTCGATAAATCCATTGATTGATGCGATGTGTGTGAAGTGGCGCATTCTTGTTGAAACCAAAAGTCGCCGAGGTCACGAGCTTAAACTTCAGGCATCAAATAGTCGGTTATTATGGCACGATAAAGGTCGCTATTGACGGTTAGGTTCTCACCGGCATCGTTTTTAAAGGGCCGATAATTTCACCGGCCCACAAACCACGCCAAACCGTTGTTTTTTCTGGATGAAGTGTCAGTTGAACCTTTTCTGGTTGCTCTTCGTCCCAAATGCGGCAATTTTGCTTGTTTACATCCCATCGAGTCAGAAATGGGCCTTATCGCTGAACAAAGTTTGGCTCGAAAACTCACCAAACACATTCCTCACAGAACGTGAATTTTCGTTGAACGATTTGTAAACGTTGTTCAGGCGTAAGTCTTTCCATAATGAAATGCCAAACAATACTTAACAAAAAAAAAGCATTACAGCATGACACGAATCATACGTGATCTGTCAAAAAAGGCTATTGAAAACAGTATCTCTACTTTTATCACCCATTATATTTGTATGTTTTGTATGTCACCTTGGAAAGGTAATATTTAAAAAAATATTTATTCATTGAACTGGGAGTAACCGGCTCAAGACCTCTTGCTTCTATATTTAAATAGAAGACACGTTTTTTAACAAAATGGCAAAGTGACATTGATTTTCGTCGCTGCACACTACTTTTATCATGATTTCGGGTCCGTGACAACCCTCTTCAGAAAGCCTTGCTGCAATTGTTGAAAGTAAAACCGAACTCTATAAGGCCAGGCTCTCCCCAAACGAATGAGAACTACTGATGTAAACCTTACTTTTCAAGTTTTCTTCACACAATTGCCCACGAAAATACAACTCACTCTTGCCACCTCTAAAGAGACTCCACATCGAGAGCCATCAATAGATTTCATTTACAACGTGTGTGTGTGTTGTAAAAAGAGTTTAGTTGACTATTCTATTAAAATATAGAAGCAAGAGGTCTTGAGCCGGTTAACCCCTGTTCAATGTGTAAAAGCAATAGACCGAAATAAAACAAACGAGCTAAACAAATATATTTATTTTTATTACCTACTAAAAAAAACCTTAAAAACAAAATTTGAGAAAAAGTCGTAAAAAATTTAAATTTTAATTTGTCGTAATTGAACTTTTTGCTCCTCATGCCAAAAGCTATCGAAAGATCGTTGGCATAATACCTATTGCTAAACCTACCCACCCTTATGTCCATATTGACTATTAATCGCCAATTTCGACCATGCTGGACGTTTTTTGTTCCACATAAGCCAAAAAGTCCAGCAACTATTCCCGTATTCGAGATATTTAGTGCGTTCAAACTAACAGCAGCCATTTTTACCATTGTCCGTCCACAAAAAAATTGATTTGTTACAGAAATACTTAAAAAAGTCTACCTTTTACCGAGGTTCATTTAGTCCCTGAAAGGGAAACATATTCCTGCTGGGCTGATTTCAACCGTTTACAATTCAAAACAGCTTATGGACATCAGCCATCATCATGAAGAATTGTCAGGATCGTAATTTGATTTGTTTGAACATTGTCAACTGACACACGAACGGACGGACATGATCGTCTTATAATTGTACGAAGAGCAATAATATGTATACTAGGGTTATAATTTTTTTACATTTTTGCAAATATCAGTTCTCCCAAGGTAAAATCGTGTAGGGCATGGGAAAATATTAAGAACTGCATTTTCAGTTTTTCGGTATCGTTAAAAAAGGTCCCGCGCCTAACGCCATGAAGTTTTCAATGAAAATATTTTTTTTTTATTCAAATTATATAGTATTTATGTGAAAATACTTTGCTTTTCATGTCATTTGTTCATGTCATGTGTTCCGTTTGTTCTATTAGTATTTATCAAGCGTCGACTCTACATATCGTGTTTTTGAAAAATATTTTTGCCACTGGTATATTCAAAATGAACCATAAGATGTGCAAAATAAGTGTTACAAGATATGCGAAAATTTGGGGAAGAAACTTCAATAAATGTAAGGAGATTGTAAAAACCAGCAGATATATACCTGATGTTGATACACCATTGCATGACTTAAGCAGAATACCAACAGAAGGCGCTATAATAGGAAATTTAATGCGTTAGCCATGGTTGCAAGGTACAGAAAGAAAAGGTATATGATTATATCAGCGGAGCTTTTAAATTTATGGCAGAAGCTTAAACTGGAACAATTCGTGTTGATCACGTGAAAGAAAAAATAGATGGATTAATTCAATATTATAAGAAAGTACTAAAACGTGCAAAACAAATTGCCTTTAAAGAACAATTTGATATTACCACTAAAGCAATGGATTCAAAATTTACATCGGATGCTATTGAAGATATATCCTTTGATTCAGATTCTTCATCAATGATTTATAGTGATCAAGATACTGGCAATGAAACTGACGATGATAGTTACACACCAAGAGGAAGACATAGAATAACGAAAACGTCCCTAAAACCAGTTGTAGACTTAATTAATAATGTAAAAATTAGTTCAAACAAAGCAGCAAAAATTTGTCAAAGTTTGGCTAAGTGTGGAATAGAGATTCCTACGCCATCACAACCTGGAATTTATAAAGCTGTTATAAAATCTTGTGAACAAAAAGAACTGTTTTATATACAAACATTAAGAGATCAAGAATGGTGCTTACATTTTGATGGGAAAAAAATGGCAAAGAAAGAAATTCAAGTAGTGCTAATTAAAAATGAGAGCACCGAGATAAAGTTAGCAGTTCTAGTGCTTGATAATGGGATATCGCTCACGATATTCAACGGCATCAAGGACACCCTAAATAAATTTAATTTATGGACGTCTATTAAAATGATAATTTGTGACACTACAAGTGTGAATACTGGCGTAAAAAATGGTGTTGCGGCTTTGCTCCAAAATCATTTCATATATATGGGATTGCCCCCACCACAATATATTGGCTGCCAGCATCATGTCCTCGATTTGATATTAAGGCATGTAATGGATGAGTCTTTGGGTGGAAAAACATCATCTCCGAACATTCCATACCCGTTTATTTCAATTCTTTTAAATGATTACGACAGTTTAAAAGCATCTTATAAACAAAGTGAAGTGGTGCTGAAATTGGCTAAAATTAAGTGGAGAGATGACATGCAGTTTTTATACGAACTTTGCCATGCATATAAATATTTCAAAATCAACGGAATGTTCCCATTTATACGTTTTAAAGCATTACCACCAGTTAGCAATGCCAGGTGGAATTCAAGAGCAATTTTTGGTATTTTGTCCTTTATCCTTCTTCCAAATTACCAAAAAGTTTTAGAGCCAATATGTGATTTTATTTGTGGCGCATGGTTTGAAATTTGGTTTTCAGACCACTGTTTCCAAGAAACTAATTTTGAAGGCTTAAATGAGGCATTAATCAAATTTACGAAAGCCCACGAGTGTTTCATCAGACATTGGGTACCAACACCATCTGCAATTGCAAATCAACAGCGCAGCAATATATGCGCAGAACGTGGAATTAAATTAGTCCAAGACATATATCCACTTTGTAAAACATCGCGTACACTGAATTTGAAGTTTTTGTCTTTTAATACCTAGTCATAACCATATAATGTTATAATTTTTGTATAGAGTATTTAAAAAAAAAAAATTTAAAAAAAAATAAATGCATTTTAGAAATCGCTTTAGGCGCGGGACGTTTTTTCACCAAATTGAAGTAAAAAAATGTGTTTTATTATCAAAACATAATTGGCCGTAAGATAGACCCTTGGGAGAATGACGTCCAAAAAAAGTTATAACCCTAATGTATACTTTATAAGGTCTCCGACCCATATTTCGTGGTGTTGCAAACGGACTGCTCTAGTAAACAAATATTCGGGGTAATAACAACCGAATTCAAAGAATACTTGAATGGTGCTCGCTATCGCGCCATGATATCGATCTTTATGCTACCTAAAATTGAAGCCCGTAATCTTGACGACACTTGGTTTCAACAGGACGGTGCCACTTGTTATACAGCTGCTCAAACAATGTGTCTATTGAGAGGTCATTTCGAAAAGCAGCTAATTTCACGTTTTGGACAGGTGAGTTGGCCGCCTAGATCGAGGGATATCACACCTTTAGACATTTTTCTTTGGGGCTCTCTTGGACTCTCAGAATGGATACCCTGAGGCGTAGTTGCGGCCAACATTTGAAGGAAATTATACTCAAAAAATAAATGCCATAAAATGTCCTTTCAAATTACCAATAAAGATTCCACACTTGATTTGAATTTTTATATTTTTTTTGTTCTGAAAAATAACTCTAGATGGATCACCCATTATAACACTTTTCAACAAAACTTCGAACCTTCCCGGGTGGTGAATGATTTCTTCTGAAAATAAAAGTCTTAGGTGATTATAGTAAATTCCTAATAGGATGGCCATCGTAGGTCTGCGTTATTTTTATGGGCCAAGGACATTTTCCCTTTGCAACGCTAGACCATATGAAATAAATTAAAAAGTAAGTAAATATTTCTCTGTTTTACCGAATTTTCCTGATAAGATGCCTAAAGTGAAATCGTTGGGATTTTTTTTATATACCATTTTAACATACAACTTGTTACATTGGAGTGCCCTTTTCGTCCTTTTCTTCAAAAAGATAACAAATTTTGCCTAAAAATAAGTTGGGGTGAGTTCTTTCTTTTAATGAAATTGTATAAATGTTTTTAAAAATTGTCATTTTTGGGTTAAAATGTTCTATAAAATTACTTCTTTTATTACTTTAGTATAGATCTTCTACAATAAAATCAGAATATATCACGCAAAGAAAAGATATGGTTACTATATGGTCACGGCAACAATAGTATGTTCTCTGCAATAAAAGTATGGTCGTCGCAACCATAGTATTGTTTTTTGAGCTTCATTTTGACAATAGTATGATTGCGGCAATATTAATATTGTTGAAATGTAACAATAGTATTATTGCTAAATTTAGAAATGAAAACTTGGTTGTAGCAACAATATAAATATAGTTGGTGGGACAAAAGTATTGTTTTCATGGGTTTTGCGTTAACAATAATATAATTACGGCAATCATACCCGCAAAATGGTATTTTTTTAATTTGACAATGTTATTTTTACGAATCTTACGCAATAATAGTACTTTTTATATGTAAATTAATTTTGTTTTAAAACAAACTCTACGGATTAGTATAACTGAAATGTTTTTAATAAATGATTTTTTTTTACTGTTAATTAAATTACTCCTTTTATTTAGAGTTTAATGTATTTTTACAAAACTTAATAAAAATCTCTATTGTTGAATAACAACTTCACAAAAAATTTTGGGTATTATAGTATGGTTGAGTGTAAGTCATACTATGGTTGTGAGGATCATACTATGGTTGGATGTGACTAATAATATGGTTTTGGGGATCATAGTATGGTTGAGTGTGAATAATAATATGGTTGTGGGGATCATAGTATGGCTGTGTGTGAATAATTCTGTTGTTGCCAGAACCATAATCTTGTTGTGGGGATCATAGTATGGTTATGTGTGAACCATAATATTGTTGTGATGATCATAATATTATTGTGACACATCCATTTAACCAACAATAGTATGATGCTCTTCGAATATTGTTACCACAACCATACTTTTTTTCTGTGTGCTCCAAGTCAAAACAGATCCGTTTCGTCCTTTTTTAAAAAAATATAAAGTTTTTAATAAAATTTAATGAAGAAGTCTTGATCAGAAGGGAAACCAAAATCGATACAGAGGGACGATTTATTAAATTTATTTTTATTTAAAACCATTTTTTTACTAACCTACAAAAAATGACCGATATAAAAGAATTTTTTATTTATCACATGCAGATAAGACTTCAAGTGTCCATTTTATGTATTTGTGTCACATTAAAATTAAGTAGCCGGAAATATTTAGATTTAAAATTCCACTTTACATCACATAAATAATTTATCATAATCAGCTTTATCTTAATATTTTTTGAAACTTTAAAGCCAAAATTAAAATTTGTTGATTATATTTTATATATTGTCAATACTAGAATGAAACAGATATGGTTGAATCTGCTCAAGCTATATTTTTTAGAAGCTTTTTAACGGTTTTACATTAGTCCACCATTTTTCTTTCTCTAAAAAAAATTCGGGACTATTGTTTCACTTTAAATTGATATTAATCTCCCCTTTTTCCATTTCCATCCAACTGAAACCCAAATCGCATTGTGTGTTCTTGCATGCCATCGCACATGCCATTTTCGGTATTTACACACGTAGAACATCAATCACAGATTTCGAAGACAATTCCCAGGGCCAAAAAAAAAAATATCGTAATCAATTCTGGCAGACAGCTAAAGGGAAGCGCGAATAAAAACTGTTTTTTTGCCCAATTCGCCATGCATTAATTTCAAACGTCCATCCAAACAGATAGACTGGCAGACTGACAGACAGACGGCCAAATGTAAATAAAAATTGAAAATGATTTTTATCGTCAATATTTTAAAGGATTTCTTTTTCGCTTAGTTTTCATATCGTAACATGTGTCCAATTTTTTCGTTTTTTTTTTTTTAATCTTTGCAGAAAAACCGGAAATTGTCATGGCTCCACATGACATGCATTTAACAACAGGTGAAAGCGTTGAACTGCCCTGTCGCATGGTCGGCGATCCGCAGCCCGAAATTGTCTGGATGCAGAACACCAACGAAATCTCCCTTGACTATGCGCCCAAAATGCAAGTGCTGCCCACGGGCGCGCTCAAAATTAACGCTGTGGACGCCAATGATATTGGAATTTATGAGTGCATCGGACGCAACGAGGTGGGCGAGACACGAGCGCAGCCCGTGCGCATGATGGTGGAGAACGAAATACCCATTGATGACAACTATCGTTATAACAACAACAATCAACTGTGGAACTCGCCACAGGCTCCTATTTACGGAGGCGGCAGCGTCGGCGTCAACCACGGCCCGGCAGGTCATTATGATTCCAGACAGAATACGGAATTAACACGTAACAATGGCATCAATGGCGCTGGTGGCGAGCAACCATACCAGCAACCGCCCTTTAGCACTTGGCATTCGCCCGTGCAAACAGCACCTGCCATCTCGCCAGCAACGAGACCGGGCGGTGTCCAGAGGGGCCAACAGCCGTTGCAGCCGGCTCCGGCACGGCCACAGCCTCAGGCGCCCGTTTTCATGCACACACCGAGCGATAGCATTGTGGCACTCAATGGCGATCCAGTGCTCTTGGATTGTTTGGCATCGGGTGTACCCGCTCCAGAGATTCAATGGTACTTCAACGGTCGCCATGTGGCACAGTCGACCGAAACACTGCGCATTCAGGCAAACGGCAGCTTAGTTATTGTCAAGCCAACCGCGCTGCAAGCGGGTGCATATCGCTGTGAGGCCACAAACCCATTGGGCACTGTGCAGTCGACGGCCAACATCGAAGTGAAAGGTAAGTGTAGAAGAGGCGCGGGGAAAGGAGGGGTAAAGGTGAGCTGGTAATAGCTACATTTGAAATAATTGGAAACAAATGCGGGTCCACCATTGGCATGTGTGACGTAGAGCACATTAAGACCACAAAATGAGGGCTTAATGGGTAAACTTTACTTGTTTTAGAAACGATATAAAATTAAGAGGTGACCAGATAACAACGAAAAAAATTAATTTAATCCAGAGCAGAGGTAGTTATTACATTGATTTGGATTTTTTTATTCCAAGCTTTATTTATGCCATTATGTATGGAATATCACATTATTCAAGTGGTCTGCTCGGCTTCACTGGTTCTTATCTAAGCAGATGTTCCTATTTTTGATGACTTCCTATATGCGGGATGTTATTCCGGCATCTCAAATGTTGGCCTTGAGCACATTCAAAGTGGTTGGCGCATGCTTCGAACTTAGCGTTGTCCTATAAAAAACATGTCAATTCCTCAGTCGGACAAAGCCGACTTTGTGATAGCCTACACCAAAGTGACAAGCAGAAGAATCATCGCTTCTGTACGGAATTTAAGAAAGATCTGATACAAAATGTGGTCTCAATAGTAGCAGGGCCTTAAATAAGGAAGGACCTCCGTAATGGATCGATATGGTCCAGCTTCAGAAAAAAATTAGTTGGAAATCGGTTGGATCTTTAAAAATTCCGTTTCAAATAAGGAATTTCCGCTGTAATAACCAAATGTTTATAATCGTAATGGATATTTGGTTCGACATACCACAAGATGATAAGTATGGTCATCGTATTGGATTGGATCAACTTATTGATTGGTCGTACCAATGAAACGTGGAAAAGGTATTTAGTTGCCACAAACGACAATAGTTTTGCAAAAATATTGTTGTTGCACACAGAGAAGAGATTTGTTGCCACTACCGATTTTTTTCGCTAACCGAATGATTAAGGATATAAGCTCCTTGAGTATTCCATCAGTGCAACCGACTGTTAGTTAGTGCTCTGTAATTTTCAGTTTTTTTCAGTCCAACATACCAAGTATCCGAACCTTCAGAAGAGAATTTTTGGATTTAAAAATTCTCATACCACCAAAAAAAATTAAAGTTTAGTCAGGGCCAGAAATCTGTTACACAATTGAAGTAATCATAGGGAGGTGGTCATAACAAGGAATGGATGATTTTTACTGAAAAGAATTGGGTTAATCGACGGTTATACTGAAATTATTTTATTTTTTAAAAAATACCTTAATTACAACAACAAAATATTTACACAAGTATTTGTGTAAATATACCACCTGTTGTGGCAACTAAATACCTTTTTTGCTTATCTTTAGTATGACCAATTAATAAGTCATGATTACAGTAAGATGATCATAATTACTATCTTGTGGTATTTTGAACCGAATATCTACTTATTATGATTATTAACATTTGATTATTGCAAACGAAATTCCTCTTATGCAACATTATTATTTATGCTCCAACCTATTTACAACTCATTTGTGCTATGTGTGTGTAACCATTTATTGGTACTGATACCCGAAATTTCATCATAATCAAAAACGTGATGTTGAAAGCCAGTTTTTTGTTGTTGCTTTGATTAGGCGTTATTAAAATGATTCGATTTTTACTGACTTTAAGCCAATCCAATTTTGTTAAATCCATTTTTTTTGTAAATATCTTCCTTTATCTTTTTTACGACATGTCCTTCCCTACGTTTAGAGTACTTCAAGTGCAACCAGTTTTTTGCCTCACAAACATTTTCAATATTTTTGTTGAACAAGAGCGCCATGTGAATTTTTAGATCCAAAAATGTTTTCCTGGAGGTTCGTATACTTCGTATGTTGCTTCGATACATCAGTTCCTATTACTGAACATAACAGATCACCAACTATAATTCGATTTTATTGATATACTCGAGGCGTAAACATTCACGTTGCTTACTCGAGGAGTAAGCAACGTGAATGATTCGGTTGGCCAAAAAAATCAATTGTGGCAAAGAATCTGTTATCTGTGTGGACTAAGATTAAATTTAGATTAATCATTTTTTTTAAATAACCAACACTTAGGGGATTCCCCCTATACATTGCGTTGGCGAGTGGAAAGTAAAGGATCAGAAGGGGGAAAGAAGGAGTAATAATTATTGACGCTTGCCTTGCACTTCTGGATGTCGCAATCAGTGGGAAATACATTTGCCGGAAGTCGATTCCACATACGGACTGTACGAACGAAAAACGAATTCGATCTGTAGTGTACGCGTATAGTGCGGTCAACTGGCCAATCGATAGCAAACGGATGTGAATTCCTAGGAAGTCGCGTATCTCTGCCGAACATCCTTACGTCAGGAATAAGGCGACGGATGTCTGATGAACACACACCATGAAAGTAACGATAGAACAGCGTCACGCAACCCACATTCCGACGATGCTCAAAGGAAACAATAGAGTTGGATACCCTACTGACACCTATCAGCACCATCGCTCTCCTTTGATGATTTTGGAGCATCTGCCCATATATGGGGGTAGTATTCCATCTGTGGCCTGATGTAAGTTGTATAGGTATTGAAAAGATCAGAAGGAGTGAAATATTTCTTGCATCGCTTTCAAAAGCCTATGCACTTGAGTGCTTCTTTCGACACTTCGAATCCATGTCTCGCCAACGAGCGTCGCATTGTATTTTCATGCCCAAAATATCGAGAGCTTCTGATTGTTCAATATCCGTACCATCGTAGAAATTGACAATATTGTTGGGTCAGCGAATCGCTTGTGAGGCAAGAAGCAGCACTGTGTCTTACGTGCATTAAAATCTACTCTATTCAATCGACCCCATTCGGAAATGGCCAGTAGATCCCGGCCAAGTGTCTCATCCATAATTCGCCTTTTGTCTTCAATATCTTGTAGACTCGGCCTACGGTCGAATGAATATGAATGACAGGCGTTACCATCATCTGCGAAAGGGCAGATTGGATTTACGGTCTGACCCAAAAGATCGTCAATGAAAATAACAAATAAAGAGGGAGAATGGACATTTTGACAGTTTTTAGCATAAACGTACTCAGAATGTTTTGACGTACAACCATTATTTGTGTTGTTTACAACGATTTGAAAAAATCATTTTGGCAAAAAAAAATTGAATCAACTCGTGAACATTTTCGTGCGATAATTTTTCACAACATTCGACGTAGATTATCACGACAAGAGTGCATCGATGAACTTAAATCTTTGTATGGCGATGAAGCACCATGAAAACTGGTTTAATGAACCAGCTTTTAATGGTGAAAAACTTGTCACTGTGAAAAACTGGTTTAATGAATTCAATCATTGCCGACGCTCGCTCAAAGACGAAATTCGTGAAGGCCGTTGAGCCAGAGAACATTGATGTCGTGCGTGAACTAATAATGCAAGATCGTCATGTGACATACCGTAAGATATGACATCCTTGGGCATTTCTTCCACCAGCATACATTCGATATTGCATGAACTGCTGGCCGTAAAAAAGGTTTGTTCTCGTTGGATCCCGCACAATTTGACAATCGCTCAAAAAAAAGCTCTTGTCGATTGGTGCAAAGACATTTTGAAAAAATGCGATCGCGGTGCTTCAAAAGACGTTTATAAGATCGTCACAGGTGACGAATCATGAATCTACGCGTATGAGCCCGAAACAAAACAGCAATTGACCGTGCGTGTCTTCGAAGACGAGCCAAATCCAACGAAGGTTGTTCTTAAAAGAAGCACTTCGAAGCAAATGGTCGCCTGTTTCTTCGGCAAAACTGGTCATGTGGCGACTGTTCCGCTTGAGCAACGTAGGACGGTCAATACTGACAATTTGTTTGCCTGAAGTCTTCGTAGAAATTCGAAAAACGAACAAGAGAAGACGAATCATTGTGCGCCATGACAATGCGAGCTCTCACACATCGGCTCAAACCAGCGCCTTTTTGACCGGCCGTACAGCACTGACATTTTCATTATTAGGCCAGAAATATATATGAAGGCTGTCAAAACCATTGACCTTTATGGATCATTTCCCCAGGTTTACTTTTTGATATCAAAGTTGACCATGCTAAATGTTGGCTTCTAGAGCGGCATGTTTTAATTCATGTTTGGTCATTTTATAATTTTTAAAGCATTAAGTTTGAGACATAAAATTTTGCACCCACCTGGCATAAGGCATTTAAAAATGAAGGAAGAAAAGAGTTTTGAGATATTTCTAATAGGGTGGTCCAACTAAAACAAAAAGTTTTCAAAGAAATATCTTAATATTTTTTATTATGATAAAGATATCTATGACAATTATGTGTGAAATAAAATATCGGCCAAATGCTTGCCACGACTTCGGTGCCATACCTCTATCCGACGGTCCGTATTTTCAATGACTCTGAGACCTAATGATTGTTTAATGTCGTTAATGTGCTGAATTTTTCATCCTTTAGGTCTTGAATTGTTTTTGGCTTATTGACGTACATTTTTTTTAAAAAATATTCACAAAGAAAGAAGCCCAACGGTGTCAAATCACATGATCGTAGCGGCCTATTAGCCACGACGTGGGATTACACGGCCATTGTATAGAGTGATCCATCTAGAGGTATTTTTTCAAACCAAAAAAAAAATATATAAATTCAAATCAAGTGTGGCATCTTTATTGGTAATTTAAAAGGACATTTTATGGCATTTATTTTTTGAATTTAATTTCCTTCAAATGTTGGCCGCAACTACGCCTCAGGGTTTCCACTCTGAGAGTCCTATTTTGCATTACTGTTCGATGATTTCGATCGGGATGGCATTTATGACACGCATAATGTTGGCTTCCAAAACCTAAATCATAGCTAGTTTGTCAGCATAGAATATGGACTTTACGTAGCCCCTAAGAAAAAAATCTAAAGGTGTGATAATACACGATTTAGGATGCCAACTCGCCGGTCCAAAACGTGAAATTAGCTGCTCTTCGAAATTAACTCTCAATAGATCCATTGTTTGAGCAGCTGTATGGCAAGTGGCACCGTCCTGTTGAAACCAAATGTTGTCAAGATTACGAGCTTCAATTTCAGGTAGCAAAAAGTCCGATATTATGGCGCGATAGCGAGCACCATTCAAGGTTACATTCTGGCTATCATAATTTTTGAAAAAATATGCACCGATGATTCCACCAGCTTATAAACCGCACCAAACCGTGGTTTTTCTGGGTATAATGGCACCTCTTCTGGTTGCTCTTTAGCCCAAATGCGGCAATTTTGTTTATTGGCTTTGCCGTTGAGCCAGAAATGGACAAATTTTGGTCGAAATCAGCGGATCTTCCCGTTTCTCACCGCACGCTCATTTCCATAAAAAATTGGCAAAATTGGATCGTTGTCTGTATCAGCAGGCCGAATTTTATCCGAAACGTGGCCGGTCTGGCAGTAAATGGTATTCACTGTGAATGGTGTTCGCTACCGTGAGATGATAACGAACTTGTTATGGCCCGAATTGGAAGATATGGATGTGGACGATATGTGGCTTCAACAGGACGGTGCCAGTTGCCACGCAGCTAACGAAACAATGGCTCTTTTGCGCGACAAATTCAATGGCCGTGTTATCTCACCTCGGGCGATGTTAATTGGCCGCCAAGATCATGTGATTCGACACCGTTGGACTTCTTTCTTTGGGGTTATTTTAAAATAAGATGTGTACGTCGGTAAGCCAGCAACAATTCAAGGGCTAAAGGATGAGATAATTCGGCACATTAACGGCATAGAACCTCAATTATGCCTCAGCGTCATCGAAAATTTGGACCATCGGATGGAGGTGTGCCGCCGAAGCCATTTGCCCGACATTTTGTTCCATACATAATTGAACCATACCATACCAATAATAAAACAGAAATTACAAAAATTTCCTAAATATTTTGCGTTATATTCGAAATCAACATCGGCCCTTAAAATTTAACCACCCTTTACTTGAAGTACCATTAAGTATAGGGAGGGTCCTGTCAAAAAAAAAAGGAATGACGATGAAAGATTTTTCTGAATAAATGTAATTAAACGATTTGCTTAAAGCAGAAAGTGTAGAAATCAAGTGTAGATATCATCACTAATATTTGGGGTCAACAACAAAATGTTGGCAAAACTATTGGTTGCCACAACCACAAGTTTTGGCAACTAAATACATTTGTAGCATTTCATTGGTATGACCGATCAAAACGTTGCACCAGAATACGATGATCGTATTTATCATCTTGTGGTATGTAGAGCCGAATAACCATTATGTTTATGAACATTTGGTGATTGCAACCGAAATTCATTTCTGCAACGGAATTTTATAAGTTCCAGCCAATTTTAATAATTTGTATGCTGTAGGAAATTTTTTGACGTTAAAATCGCAGCGCTAAGTTCTTTTGCAACTTCCAACCTAAATAAAAACCTAGGTTCAAATCTTGCGTTGATGCAGGGTGGGCCAAAAACTATCATGGGGTTAAAAACTATATATAATATATAATAATAATATATATTTATATATAATAATATAAATTAAATATAAAAATAAATGACCCTCGCTTTCAGCTTCGCAATGATGGCCTCGTTTTAGAGCATTTGCCATAACATCTCTCAAAATTTGTGGCTGTAGCGTTCTAGTTTCTGCAACAATGTTGGTCTTGAGTTGGAGGATTGTCTCGGGCTTGTTCACATAAACTCGCTTCTTTAAAATAACACAAAAAAAATTTTTCGGGTGCAGACAAATCTGGCGATCGCGCTAGCCGAATTTCTGTAAATATTTCGCTCTCCAAAAATTTGACTTAAAAGTGCCATTGTGTCTCGGGCAGTGTGGGCAGTGGCTCCGTCCAGCTGAAACCACATATTAGGTCTGTTTTCAAGAGCAGAACGTAAAAAATGGACTATCATAAAGCGATACCGCTCTCTATTTACGGTTACAGCACTTCCATCTTCTTCATCTCGAAGAAGTAACGCCCAGTGATATTTGCAGATACACAGTGTACACCTAATGGGGTACAATTGGCGTTGATGAGTGGCTCTTGGATTTTCAGAATTTCAGAACCTACAGTTCGGCTTATTAACAAAGCCATTACAATGAAAATACGCTTAATCACTTTGCGTTAAAATAATTGATCGCTGATTTAAATAATTAAATCCTATTCTGGTTCTTTGTTCAGTTGTGAATCTCTCTTATTCTCCAAGTGTTATTTATATAGGGTGATCCATCTAAAGGTATTTTTTCAGAACAAAAAAAATATAAAAATTCAAATCAAGTGTGGAATCTTTATTGGTAATAAGAAAGGTCATTTTATGGGATTTTTTTTTGAAAATAATTTCCTTCAAATGTTTGCAACTGTATTATGGAAATGAGCGTTCGGTAAAAAACGAGAAGATCCGCTGTTTTCGAACAAAATTTTGTTCGGAGATGAGGCCCATTTCTGGCTCAACGGCAAAGTCAATAAACAAAATTGCCGCATTTGGGCTGAAGAGCAACAAGAAGAGGTTCAAGGGGTGCCATTATACCCAGAGAAAACCACGGTGTGGTGCGGTTATAAGCTGGTGGAATCATCGGTGCATATTTTTTCAAAAATGATGATGGCCGGATGGTAACCGTGAATGGTGCTCGCTTTTGCGCCATGATATCGATCTTTATGCTACCTGAAATTGAAGCCCGTAATCTTGACGACACTTGCTTTCAACAGGACGGTGTCACTTGCCATACAGCTGCTCAAACAATGGATCTACTGAGAGGTCATTTCGAAAAGCAGCTAATTTCACGTTTTGGACAGATGAGTTGGCCGCCTAGATCGAGTGATATCACACCTATAGACATTTTTCATTGGGGTAACGTAAAGTCCAAAGTCTATGCTGACAAACCAGCTACGATTCAGGTTTTGGAAGCCAACATTACGCGTGTTATTAAAGCCATACCGGTCGAAATGCTCGAACGAGTCATCCAAAATTGGACCCTCAGAATGGAAACCCTGAGGCGTAGTTGCGGCCAACATTTGAAGGAAATTGTATTCAAAAAATAAATGCCATAAAATGTCCTTTCAAATTACCAATAAAGATTCCCCACTTGATTTGAATTTTTATATTTTTTTTGTTCCGAAAAAATACCTTTAGATTGATCACCCTATATAATATACAAAATGGAAATTTTTTTAATTATGAAAAATAATGTCACTTAAATGACCCTCGTTTTCGGCTTCGCAATGATGGGCTCGTTTTAGAGCAGTGGCGTTCTAATTTCTGCATCATGGTTGGCCTTGATTCGAAGGATTGTCTCGGGCTTGTTCACATATACTCGCTGCTTCATATAAACCCAAAGAAAATAGTGGGGTGCTGACAAATCTGGCGATCACGCTGGCCAATAATTTCGTCTCCAATTTCTTAATTCTAGCTGTGAATATTGTTGCTTCAAGTTCAAATCACCTGCGTATTGAACGGCCCTCGTACATTGTTCGGTATTTCAATATATATTTACATAGAATGGAACTATAAAATACATTTGCTAACTAGAAGGATAACAAAATGATGGATATGAATATAAATTAATGATGAAGCCAAGCTACCAACCAAACATTATCCATGCCATCCATTCATCGGGCTGTCCGTCCGGCCATCGTGTCACATAAAAGAAAGTCACATGTGCAGCATCATAACACTCTGTCATATCGTATGGCAATGCATTCATGTTTACTAAATCCATATGCATGTATGTGTCTCATGCATGCAATATGTACATACGTGTGTGTGTATGAATTTTTATTATATTCCACAAAATATTTATTTCAATTATATTCATATGTTTGTCGTAATTGCTATTGGAATTTGCAATATTCTGACATCAGAAGCACACGCAGATGCCGAAGCCAAAGCCCTTGGCCACGCCACATTTTACCACATCGTTGTGTCTCTGTGCATGCGTGCTGTTTGTTGAACTTGCATAGTTCGGATCAGTGCAAATCACTTTGGATATAAAAATGCATCAGCGCCATCCAGCCCGCCGACTCCGAACGACCCACCGACCGACCGAATGACTGAATGGGAATGTCTGTCTGGCTGCTGGAGTGTTATCCTGAACTGAAGTGCAATTGCTCTCGACGGTGGTCACAGTTCTGGCACGTTTCAGTTTTTCCACTTCCCTTAAAATTTATGCATAATTTATGCATTTAATTGACTTGCAACAATATGGCGGTTTATCATTTAGAGAAGAGCTCTTCTAATAGACAGAGGGACAAATTTATTTATTTTATTATTTAATCTAGTATATGGATAGTATGTACGAGTATATGTAATATGTACATAGACATACAATTAATATTGTCCATAAATTGTACGTGAGCATGCATTCGGATTTAGTATGTTTTATTTTCAATATTTGTTAAAAAAAAGTTCTTGGTATGTTTTACCTGAGCCAGTATTTTAATCAATTTTTTAATTCAATGAATAATTTTAGTGATTTGTAAAAAAAAACTTATTTGCATTTACAAAGGGTGGTCCAAAAGAAAAGGATTAAAAAAATCAAATAAAAAATTAAAGAAACAAAATAAATTTTATAAAAATGTAGTAAAAACATCGTTAGGTTTAGGCAGGCGGAATTTTATAAAGGATGTTTTTTTAGACGGTTGTTTTCCAAGAATAAATTTAACGCATATAATTTAATGTTATGGCCAAGAATAAAGCTTAATTATAAAGGTAAGGATATGACATTATGTTTAAAAAATGATTTCGGGCAAGTGACCGCCGCAGCTGGCTCGAATAAATTCGAGCCGAGAGGGCCAATGTTCGACCACTTTTTGCAGCATTTGTGACCGTATTTCAACAGTAACGCCCCAAATATTCTTTTTCGAGGCATCAATCTTATCGGTCTTATCTGTATAGACAAGTGACTTCACATAACCCCGAAAAAATAGTCCATCGTTGTTAAATCGCACGATCTTGTAGGCCACACCACAGGCCCACGAAGCGATTTAATGCGCTCACCAAAAGTTTCCTTCAATAAATTGATTGTTTAGTTGGCTGTATGCCATGTACGTAGCACCGTCTTGTTAGAACCAGAGCTCATCCACTTCAACATTCTCCAATGCAGGCACTAAAATAACCATGGCTCTATAGCGTTGCCCATTGACTGTAACATTATAGTCGTCTTAATTTTTAAAAAAATATAGACTAAAGATTCCCTCTGCCCCTAAGAACCCACCAAACAGTGCTTTTTTGAGGATGTAACGGCAGCTCAACAATGGCTTGAGGATTTTCATTACTCCAAATAGGACAATTTTGGTTACTAACGTACCCATTCAACCAAAAGTGAGCTTCATCGCTGAACATTTTCTTGTAAAAACCATCAAAGCGCTCGATGGTCGTTCGGCTGCAATTCTTGTACCAGTTAGATTTAGAAAGACCACGAACCAAGATTCTTCCGCAAAACTTCTATAAAGTGGATGGGCAGAGCTCCAATTGTTGCTTGCGATGGCGGATGGACTCATTCGGGTCTTCTTCGATCCTCTGCTCCACAGCAGCAATAGCGCCTTCGGTGCGCACTGTACGGCATCTCTAAGAATGCGCATTATCCACTAGAGTAAACGTGGTGCGAAACCGATCCAAGGTTGCTCGAATTACCGACTCTGCTGGGCGATTATGTCGACCGAATATCGGGCGCAGCGCCCGATGCGTCGCTCGAACCGAACCATTATTTTGGTAATAAATTTCTAAGATTTGCAAACTCTATTCACTATGAAATGGCAAACCAAACTGAGCATTAAACAAGTGACAGCTGTCAAAAGACCAACTCCGAAAAAAGTGTAGCCAAGTTAAAACCCCACGTCTAAAACAAATCACCCGTTATAACCTTCATAGTGAATTCGCTCTTAAAGTGGCAAAAATAATAATTATCCTGACTATAGATCCCATAGTCATTACACCTTCTGTCGCATCTTAAGAAAAAATTCCAATTAACATTCTTTCACTAAGGCAGAGAAGATTACACGGGTTTTCTTAAGGGTAAAAACTTTTCGCCTGGAAGACGCTAGAGATACTTGAGAGACGGTTATAGTGTTTTAGATTGGCTTCCTTTCGAAAATTTCCGAGCCGACTCAATTTTAGAGACATTCATGTAAACTTTTACGTCTAAGCCAAAAAGGAGACCTCTGTTCCATTTCGGTTTACATGGAACTATAATGTCAAAGAGTCGGCCAAAGCTGCGATATGAGTCCAAAAGTCTGTATGTACCGTAAACTCATAGAATGACATTAAAAAAGCACATTTTGTAAAAAAAAATGTTAAAATAATTTTTTAATTACACATAGAAAACAGATTCATTGTCAAAACTGATTTTTTTTTGCCAACCGAATAATTGAAGTTAAATGCACTTCGAGTAGTATTCCATCAGTACAACCGAATGTTAGTTGCTGCTCTGTAATTTTCATTATAGTTGCAACCGATTTCTTACTATTTTTTTCTCTGTGTGTAGAATAAATTCTTTTTTATAGCCCTATTTAGTCGCAACCAAAGCTTCTTCTTAATTCCCACAACATCCCATTAAGGATTAATAGGAAACTTCTCTCAAATTATTGAGTTGTGCACGACTAATACTAACTTATACTAACTGACCAGGACCTACACTTTAACGCCTGCTCCGAATGGCTATTGCATTTTATAGAGAAATGTTTACATGGCTTAGAGATAAATCTCTTATAGGCTGTTTCCACTACGGTCGCGTCCACGTCCGCGTCCACGATTTATTGATAATTTTTAATGGTGTTTCCATTGTGCTTTGCGTCCACGATTGCGTTCAAACAGCTGTTTGTGTTTATTTGTTTTTTTAGGGGTGCGAAAAATTTTAATATTTTTGTGTTGTGACATTATCATGGAGTTAAATGATATTATTTTGCTAACCGCAGTGGAAAATGAGGACCAAATGGTATTGCGCCTAATGGAAATTCCGCGCCAGTCACTCCCAGCTTCTCCCCCATCTCTTTGTGTATGTGGGTGTTTTTGCGAGCACCCCTCAGGCCATCAATATTTTCCTCCCAGAGGTCCAACAGATATAGTGTTGATACTGCTGTCCATTCCGTCTTTTTGAAATCTAAATAATTGAAAAAATTAATATTATTTAAACAAAAGCAAAAATATTAACTTACCTCCTGTTTTTTGCATTTTGGATGTTTATATTTATAATGATTAACAGCTGTTTTCATAGGGATGTGCAATTTGCGATATTGCCATTGATAGGTATGGGTGGGTTTCGACTGCAAAAATAATCGAATTTATAGTAAACGCGACTTATCGATAAACGCGTCCAATATGAACGCGACTTTTCTCGTAAAGTCGCAGGCATTTACGAGGTGGAAAGTCACCGTTAAAAAATTGTTAGATGTTTTTACCTGGATTTGCACCTGGGTGTGATTGCGGATAGTCGTGCACACTCCAAATACATCACGGCGGCCCACAACCAAAGCTTTACGAAATTTAGTAAGACGTATGGGACATTTTGAGACTTAAGTAACATTGTGAATTTTTATGTCTTTGCAATGTCCATGTACAAATCTAAGTTCCAGTATTAAATAAATTTGTCTCTTCGTCAGTACACACAGGGAAGAGATTTGTGGCCACAACCTAATTGTTTGCCAATGAAATGTTGGTGATTGCATGTACTATTCATGTATACCACCGCTACAACCGAATGTTAAATGGGTACAGGATAATTTTCAGTTGTGAGAACTGACACCTATTGGTTAAAGAGACAAAACCGAAGCTTTGGCGAGCATTTGGCCGATATTTGGTTTCTCACATAATTGATCCTTCTATCACAACGAAAAATATGAAGATATTTCTCTGAAAACTTTTTGTTTTATTTACAATTAACATCGTGCATTTTTGTTGGACCCCCTTTTTAACGATAATGATTTTCTATTTCTAAATGTGTTTTCGTCTTATCGGACTAGAAGCTATAAATTATTATATGGATAATATTCTGATGTTAGGATAACCATTAATATGTTTGAAAAGTAAACTAAATTGGGTCTGGTTACACATGTACTTCATAGTTGGTTGGTTGCAACAACTGCCGGTTGTAGCAACGAACTTTTGTTGTGAATTCGACTAGTATAGCCAATTTATTGACTTAAAGTACAGTGATGTTATCGTAGCTACATACCATCTTATGGTATGTTAAACCATGTTACAGTTTGGGATTGCAACAGAAAGCGTGTTTAAACAACCGAATTTTTGTAGGTCGGAACGATTTCCAACTATTTTTTTCTCTGCGTGTAGTATTTAAATGCCTAGGCTTAATGCCTTTCTGCTGCACTTTCCACTCCGCAACTTAGACTTACTTCTGCTATGTTTAGCTAAGGGTTTCCTTAAAACTTCATCAAAAGCGTTTGAATTCTCTCTCTTCATTTGTACATATTATCCGACAATTGAGATTCTAGGTACTGCAACGCAATACTTCAATGGAGGCTAGACAGGCCCCAATTTAACTATTTAGACCGACTTAGAATCAAGACCTCATTTAAAAAGCAAATCACATATACCAACCAATGGCGCCAAAGCTGTGCACCCATTCAAGGTCAATATGCCTCGAATGCACGCAGAAAAAAAGTATGGTTGGGATAACAATATTCGAAGAGCATCATACTATTGTTGGGTATATGGTTGTGGTACAACAATATTATGATCCTCACGACAATAGTTTGATTCAAATACAACCATTCTATGATCCTCACAACCATACTATGATCCTCACAACAATAGTATGATTCACACATAACCATACTATGATCCCCACAACCATAGTATGATTCACACTCAACCATACCATGATCTCCACAACAATATTATGGTCCTCACAACCATAGTATGATCACACACTATTATACTATGATCACTAATATCATTTAAACAAAGCTAATAAAAAAATTTAAATTCCATATAAGAAGTACTATTATTGCATTAAATCCAATCCAATAAATTTTTTTAAAGCACATTTAAATGAAGAAAAAGTTTGATTTCCTTAATCATATAATTGTTAACATAAAATCCAAAAAACAATACTTTTGTCGCACCAACCATATTTATATTGTTGCTACAACCATATTTTGATTTTTAAATTTGGCAATAATACTATTGTTACATTTCAACAATATTAATATTGCGGCAATCATACTATTGTCAAAATTAAATTCAAAAAACAATGCTATGGTTGCGACGAACATACTTTTATTGCGGAGACAATACTATAATTGCCGTGACCATATAGTAACCATATTGTTTCTCTGCGTGTGGGTGCAATTCATTAAAATAATTACATTTACTTAAAAATTGTGTAATGTTTTAAAGCTAACAGATTTAAGATAAATGATAGTGTAAGTAAAATTAGTAAAACGTCATTGAAGTGTAGACAAATGAGAGTGTAACTAAAATGTTTAGCTCGTTTGTTTTATTTCGGTCTTTTGTTTTAACACATTGAACAGGGCTTAACCGGCTCGAGACCTCTTAAATCTACATTTTAATAGAAGGCAAGAAGCTTTCTGATGAAGGTCGTCATTAACCCGAAATCGCGATAAAAGCAGTGTGCAGCCACGAAAGTCAATGTCACTTTGCCATTTTGTTAAAAACATTTTTTCTATTATAATGTACGAGGGCGGTTCAGAAAGTTCTTAGCCTATCAATGAAAGAGAATAGTTAGTTTTTCAAAAATATTTTTATTTTTCAATATAATCTCCTGAAACTTCAATACACTTAGTCCAACGTTTATCTAGCAATTCTATCCCTTGATTAAAATAGTTTTCCTCAAGGTCTTCAAAATAGTGGTTTACAAATGTAATTGCATCTTCATTTGAGGTAAAACGCTTGCTAGCAAGGAATTTTTTTAGATTTGGGAACAGGTAAAAGTCACTGGGAGCTAAATCAGGAGAATAAGGTGGGTGGTCAAGCAACTCGTACTTTAATTCGTTGATTTTAGCCATTGTTAAAACACTCTTGTGTGCTGGTGCTTTGTCTTGATGAAAAATTATTTTTTTGTGTTGTAAGCCAGGACGTTTTTCTCGAATTTGTACATTTAATTGATCTAAAAGGTTGCACTACTACTCTGAATTTATTGTTTTACCCTTTTGCAGATAGTCAATCAATAAAATACCTTTGAAGTCCCAAAAAACCGTTGCCATAACCTTACCAGCCGATTGAATTGTTTTTGCCTTCTTTGGGGCACTTCCTCCAGCTTCAGTCCATTGTTTGGATTGTTCTTTTATCTCTGGAGTATAGTGGTGGATCCATGTCTCATCAACAGTTATGAAACGACGCTTAAAATCCATTTTATTTCGCCGAAAACGATCCAAACAAGCTTGAGAAATGTTCATTCTTATGCGTTTTTGGTCGACTGTTAACAAGTGCGGCACCCATCTTGCAGAAAGTTTTTTCATCTGTAGTTCTTCATGCAAAATTAAATGGGCTCGATCATTTGAGATGCCCATGATATAAGCTATTTCAAGCACTTTTATTCGTCGATCATTTAATACCATATCATGCACTTTGGCTATAATTTCTGTTGCTGTTTTTGGACGTCCAATACGTGGTTCATCTTCAATGCTTGTACGACCAAGTTTAAATTCAGCAACCCAATTTTTTACTGTTGCATATTAAGGAGCACTTTTACCTAACACATTCACCATATCATTATGAATTTCTTGTCCCGATAAACCTTTTTTATGTAAATATTTAATGACACCACGCACTTCTAATTTTTCCATTGTAAAAAAATCGAGGATGCGTCTTTTGTAAACGCCTGTTTCTATATGAAGGAGTTGCCAGATCGAAACAAAATTTAACATGTGTTCATAGCAGAGATGGAAGTTTCCAAAACACTTAACTTTTTTCTGTTTATATCGCGCTTTTTGTGCTAGGCTAAGAAGTTTCCGAGCCGCCCTCGTAGATGCAAGAGGTTTCGAGCCGGCTAATCCCTGATCAATATGTAACTAAAATTATAAATAATTAAAAATATTTTAATTTAGAGGTCACTGAAGTGTGGCTGTATCCTTTGTCTTAGTATTGATTATGTTCAGAAATAAAATGAATTTCGGTACGCATATAAGTAAATGTGTATTCCTGGCAAGGTCTCTAAGTTTCCAACCAATTCTTGCCTTTAAAAATGCAAATAAATGGAGGAAAAGTTTTCTCTCACTACAAATGCAGCCTTCTAATCTTTCACGAGTTTTCTTTTGTTTTCAAAGAAATACCATACGTTCTGTAGCAACGACTATCGCTAGAATCGCTTGAGATATTCCAATTAAAGTCTCTGAAAATGTTTATGATGGTGTTTATTGAATAATATGGACCATTAAAGTGTTAGATCGACATTATCAACATGGATGTCATCATGATTGTGTCTCACGCCAGACACGTATATTAGGGTGGATCGGTTTTCAAGAACTCTTTAGGAAAATGGAGCACTTGTTTCGAACCGAAATTTAAAAAAGTTTAGAAGATGCAAAAAACTGTTTGCATGCACTTGAGGTACCCTTAAACTTTGACAGGTTCATATCTTTCTATAAATAAGGCCATTCTAGATTTTTGCAGCAGGTAGCACTGGCCGCTTTATGTCGTTTTACGAGGAAATGTAGGTTGGTTACCTATATAAGTATAATAGGCTTTTTTAACATGCGATATAATCCGCCTAAAACCTTATTTTCTAATACCATATGTTTATTAGAGCGCCCATCAAACAAAAAGTGTTATTTTTTTCGCTCCCCGCTAATTTCTAGTATATTGGGCATCAAAAATAATATCCGTGCGAAAAAATTTTCAATCGGATGGAAACCGGCCAATCCGTCACGACTTTTAGCCCTAAAAATGGGGTAAAACTAGTTGCAAGTTTTGATGAGCTATAACTTGTAAGCCGGACGACTTTCGGAAAATACACCTTAAGCATTTTTGTTGCAAATATGCAGGCAAACATATTTCTCCTACACAACTTTTGACCTAGCTATGACCCTTCATGGTGTTTAAAGAGGTCAAACTTTTAAATTGAATCAAAATTTTTTTGAAACGTAAATTAGTAATTTTATTTATAAACGTTTCAAGCGATAATCAAATTCACATATTTACAAAAAATATCACATATTTTATCCAAAATATATCACATATTTTATCCAAAATATTTTCGTTTAGAGGTATTAAAAATTCACATATTTACAAAGGCAGCTGTTTGTAGAAAATAATTTCGTATCAGGCGATGTAAAACTTTATAAAAATGTTTTTAAAAAAATGTGTAAACTGTTTATTGAAAACATATTCCATATTAGGCTATGAAAAATTCAAATATTTACTAAAAATAAATTGTAAAATTTGTTAAGAAAGCAATCGAAAAGACTTTAGGTACAAACAGGAGTGACTTAAGTTTCGGTGAGCGCCACTTCACCATCATAAGACCCCAAGCAACACATGTGCTGTAACATTCATTAAATATTATTGCAACATCTGATAAAAAGTTTAGCTTATGTACGAAATTAAAAGATAAAAATTCACATTTTTTTTAATGAAATATAAGGGTTGTCTATTGTCCATATGGGACCAAAAAGCGGTCCATATGGGACCGATTTTTGGTCCCATACGGACCACACTGAATCTCATTATTATCCCAAATTCACTTAGTGTTTATTTGAATAACTTTTAATAACCTCGGCTGAAAGGTAGATATTAAAAACTATTCTAAGACGATCTAGCCATTTCCGCCCGTCCTTGTGTGTGTGTGTGTTTTCACGAATAAACCTTGATTTTGGAAATTTGCATGGTGATGGCACATGGTCATAAGCTATTTGGGAATAAATTCAATGGGTGAAATCGGCCAAGAAGGAATAATTTACCTTTTAAGGGACAAATGGTACCTTGGGACTTTTTTCACTTTTTCAGTATTTGCATAATAAACCCCATTTTGACAATATTGAAAATGGGGAATGTAGGTTGGGGCGTCCCAACCTACTTTATACCTTAAAAAGTCATAGTTGCTAGACGTTTCGGTTCAATTGGCCCAAAAAAACGTCCCGCTTCATCAAAATGGTCCGTCAATAGTAAATATGGACATATACGAGGGTGGTTCGGAAACGTCTTAGCCTAGCACAAAATGCGCGGTATACATAGAAAAAAGTTAAGTGTTTTGAAAACCATCTCTCTCCATCTCTGCTATGAACACTTGTTAAATTTTGTTTCGATCTGGCAACTCCTTCATATAGAAACAGGTGTTCACAAAAGACGCATCTGGGATTTTTTTACAATGAAAAAATTAGAAATGCGTGGTGTCATTAAATATTTACATAAAAAGGTTTATGGGGACAAGAAATTCATAATGATATGGTGAATGTGTTAGGTGAAAGTGCTCCTTCATATGCAACAGTAAAACATTGGGTTGCTGAATTTAAACGTGGTCGTACAAGCATTGAAGATGAACCACGTAGTGGACGTCCAAAAACAGCAACAACAACAGAAATTGTAGCCAAAGTGCATGATATGGTATTAAATGGTCGACGAACAAAAGTGCGTGAAACAGCTAATATCATGGGCATCTCAAATGATCGAGTCCATTTAATTTTGCATGAAGAACTACAGATGAAAAAGCTGCAAGATGGGTGCCGCACTTGTTTACAGTCGACCTAAAACGCATAAGAATTAACATTTCTCAAGCTTGTTTGGATCGTTTTCAGCGAAATAAAATGGATTTTAAGCGGCGTTTCATATAGTGGATCCACCACTATACTCCAGAGACAAAAGAACAATCCAAACAATGGACTGAAGCTGGAGGAAGTGTCCCAAAGAAGGAAAAAACAATTCAATCGGCTGGTAAGGTTATGGCAACGGTTTTTTGGGACTTCAAAGGTATTTTATCGATTGACTATCTGCAAAAGGGTAAAACAATAAAATCAGAGTACTATTGCAACCTTTTAGATCAATTAAATGTACAAATTCGAGAAAAACGTCCTGGCTTACAACACAAAAAAAATAATTTTTCTTCAAGACAACGCACCAGCGCACAAGAGTGTTTTAACAATGGCTAAAATCAACGAATTAAAGTACGAGTTGCTTGACCGCCCACCTTATTCTCCTGATTTAGCTCCCAGTGAATTTTACCTGTTCCCAAATATAAAAAAAAATCCTTGCTGGTAAGCGTTTTACCTCAAATGAAGATGCAATTACAGTTGTAAACCACTATTTTGAAGACCTTGAGGAAAACTATTTTAATCAAGGAATAGAATTGCTAGATAAGCGTTGGACTATGTGTATTGAAGTTTCAGGAGATTATATTGAAAAATAAAAATATTTTTGAAAAACTAACTACGCTCTTTCATTGATAGGCTAAGAACTTTCCGAACCGCCCTCGTATGTATGTACCCAAGCTAAAGCAAATTGTGCTACGAATCCAAATACAGAATAATTTTGAAGTTTTGGCTGAGATTAGGGTCGAAAGCATCGGCTAAATTATTCTAAAAAATTACCAAAGCGTACACACATAGAAGAGGATCGTTATCACAAAGGAATTCTTTGACAACCGTATGATTGAGGTTGCATTAACTTTAAAGTTTCCATCAGTTCAACCTAGTGTTGGTTGGTGTACTACAATTTTCAACACCTCATAATTGTGACAAATAAATATTTTTTTCCGGATTGCATTGGTATAAGCGATCTACTGATTGTGTGCACAATACTTGGACCATATTTATCGTCTAGTATTGAAAACATTCGGTGATGGCAACGGAAAATCTTTTCTTGAAACGGAAAATTTTTCAACCGATGTCCAACTAAGTTTTTATCTGTGTGTAGTGACGCCGTGGTGTAATAAATATGTGCAAGACTATAAACGCCAGTAAACCCAGGTTCAATCAACCCAGGTAAGAACATTAATAATTTTAATGGCGGCATGTCACCTCGTAAATGCCAGTAAGAGATTTATCTCTATGTCATACACAGAATACAGATCTGTTGTCAAATCCGGTTTTTTTGCAAATCGAATGTTGGTGCTTGCACGCCCTATCCATGTATTCTATTGTTACAACCGAATGTTGATTGGGTACACAGCAATTTTCAGTAGAGGGAACTGACACTTTCGGCTGAAGAAAACAAGTATCGGTAATTCTAATAGATTAGAATGATTATTGAAACTGAACTTGTACATACGAGGGCGGTTCGGAAAGTTCTTAGCCTATCAATGAAAGAGAATAGTTAGTTTTTCAAAAATATTTTTATTTTTCAATATAAACTCCTGAAACTTCAAAACACTTAGTCCAACGCTTATCTAGCAATTCTATCCCTTGATAAAAATAGTTTTCCTCAAGGTCTTCAAAATAGTGGTTTACGACTGTAATTGCATCTTCATTTGAGGTAAAACGCTTGCCAGCAAGGAATGTTTTTTAGATTTGGGAACAGGTAAAAGTCACTGGGAGCTAAATCAGGAGAATAAGGTGGGTGGTCAAGCAACTCGTACTTTAATTCGTTGATTTTAGCCATTGTTAAAACACTCTTGTGCGCTGGTGCGTTGTCTTGATGAAAAATTATTTCTTTGTGTTGTAAGCCAGGACGTTTTTCTCGAATTTGTACATTTAATTGTTTTAAAAGGTTGCAATAGTGCTCTGAATTTATTGTTTTACCCTTTCGCAGATAGTCAATCAATAAAATACCTTTGAAGTCCCAAAAAGCCGTTGCCATAACCTTGCCAGCCGATTGAATTGTTTTTGCCTTCTTTGGGGCACTTCCTCCAGCTTCAGTCCATTGTTTGGATTGTTATTTTGTCTCTGGAGTATAGTGGTGGATCCATGTCTCATCAACAGTTATGAAATGACGCTTAAAATCCATTTTATTTCGCTGAAAACGATCCAAACAAGCTTTAGAAATGTTCATTCTTATGAGTTTTTGGTCGACTGTTAACAAGTGCGGCACCCATCTTGCAGAAAGCTTTTTCATCTGTAGTTCTTCATGCAAAATTAAATGGACTCGATCATTTGAGATGCCCATGATATTAGCTGTTTCACGCACTTTTGTTCGTCGATCATTTAATACCATATCATGCACTTTGACTACAATTTCTGTTGTTGTTGCTGTTTATGGACGTCCACTACGTGGTTCATCTTCAATGCTTGTACGACCACGTTTAAATTCAGCAACCCAATTTTTTACTGTTGCATATGAAGGAGCACTTTCACCTAACACATTCACCATATCATTATGAATTTCTTGTCCCGATAAACCTTTTTTATGTAAATATTTAATGACACCACGCATTTCTAATTTTTCCATTGTAAAAAAAACGCGGGTGCATCTTTTGTGAACCCTGTTTCTATATGAATGAGTTGCCAGATCGAAACAAAATTTATCATGTGTTCATAGCAGAGATTGAAGTTTCCAAAACACTTAACTTTTTTCTGTTTATACCGCGCTTTTTGTGCTTGGCTAAGAAGTTTCCGAACCGCCCTCGTATATTGGTTGCTTTTATAGATTGTTGGTTATAAGTACTTTTTGAAAAAATCAATATTTTACGGCCTTGGATCAACTGCTCAGTAAAAAAATAAGTCCTTGGATAGATGTTTTGAAAAAAATGGTTGTTGTTTGAATTATAAGAGGTATTTTTTCAGAACAAAAAAATATAAAAATTCAAATCAAGTGTGGAATCTTTATTGGTAATTTTAAAGGACATTTTATGACAGTTATTTTTCGAAAATAATTACCTTCAAATGTTGGCAACTGTATTATGGAAATGAGCGTTCGGTGAGAAACGGTAAGATCCGCTGTTTTCGACCAAAATTTTGTTCAGTGATGAGGCCCATTTCTGGCTCAACGGCAAAGTCAATAAACAAAACTGCCGCATTTGGGCTGAAGAGCAACAAGAAGAGGTTCAAGAGGTGCCATTATACCCAGAGAAAACCACGGTTTAGTGCGATTTATAAGCTGTCGGAACCATTGGTGCCTATTTTTTCAAAACTGATGATGGCTGGAACGTAACCGTGAATGGTGCTCAATTTTTATGCTGCCTGAAATTGAAGCCCGTAATCTTGACGACACTTGCTTTCAACAGGACGGTGCCACTTGACATACAGCTGCTCAAACAATGGATCTATTGAGAGGTCTTATCGAAGAGCAGCTAATTTCACGTTTTGAACCGGTGAGTTGGCCGCCTAGGTCGTGTGAAATCACACCTTTAGACTTTCTTCTTTGGGGCTACGTAAAGTCCAAAGTCTATGCTGCCAAACCAGCTACGATTCAGGATTTGGATGCTAACATTACGCGTGCCATTAAAGCCATACTGGTCAAACTGCTTGAACAAGTCATCCAAAATTGGACCCCCAGAATGGACACATTGAAGCGTATATGCGGCCAACATTTAAAGGAAATTATATTCAAAAAATAAATGCCATAAAATGTCCTTTCAGATTACCAATGAAGATTCCACACTTGATTTGAATTTTTATATTTTTTTTTGTTCTTAAAAAATACCTCTAGTTGAATCACTCTATATAATCGCAATATTTGTTTCTCATTATACTCCTATGCAAAACACTGTGTTCATCTCACGGGCCGTGATTTTCTGTTTTTGGAGAGGATTTCTGTGAATTCTTGATTTAACGGCTTTGATGACATGCGGTGTTCGAACAGAGCGTGGGCGGCCCGTGGCGGTCTTTCACATCTCCAGTCTCCTCAAACAGTTTATTACAGCGATATGGTTCGCATTATCTGACCACTCCATGATGAAAGTTGAAACAATTTTAAAATCCCGTTACAGACTAATGCTATTGAGGTTAGCTTTCAAAACCCATATGACTTTAACGGGGTATGTTCAGTTCTACTATTGAACTGGGTGTGTTCAATGTTGTAACAGTATTTATGTCCCTACTAAGTAATAAAAATTCGTCGTACTAGTCAGATTTTAAACGAATTTTTTCTCCTATCAAATAAAACACACCTAATGTTAAGAAAAAATTTTTTAAATTTCTTATGACAAAATAATTTTGTCGCATTGATTATCTCCGTGCTGACATACTCGTATATTACTCTTATCATCGATAATATATTTGCATTCATGCGTTCAGTTGTGTTCTTCGCACCACCCTAATATCCAGAAAGGCAAACATGCTAGTGTATAAACACGCATCGTTGTAGTGTATGTATGATTACGAGTATGTGTATGTACGTGCATGTCGGAGAGGATAATGTGTATATTTTGTCGGTGTCTATTAATTTGACACTAAATGCAAATTATAAACAAACGCTTTGACTGAATAATGCTCATTTTCACTTGAGCCTCCCTCGTAAGGCATCAAAGAATGTATCTCTTTGACAATTGGCAATAGGCGTGCAGGCGTGAGTGTGCTATGTGACTGTCATGGCTGTGCGATTGGGTTAATGTATGTGCACGGGGACGAATTTGATGAGGCCTCTTTCAAAAAGGCCATCCATTAAGAATAGACGGCGAACTTCTCTCAAACCCGTCAGCTATGTACGATATACATAATTCCTATACTCACTGATCGGGACCGACGGCATTTTTCGCCTCCAAAAGGCCAATTTTATAGAGAAGCTTTCGCATGGCTAAGAGATTAATCTCTTACTATTTACAAGGATGCAACACGCCGCTGGCAAAGGTAAGTTCCTCCTACCCGGGTTTGAACATGGGCTACTTGTTTGATAGTCGTGTATACTAACCATTACAACACTGTGGTTCATATCGTTCTTAGAAAGACCTCTCTAAAGGCCTGGCTCACTCCCAGCTTTCCCCTTTTAGATGCGTGGAATTACAAGTGTGAGTGAGTGTTTGCCTTTGACAAACAGATTAGCGAAGTGCATGCCGCACACAGATACACTCTACTTTCACGCACTCACACACACACATACACAACTATAATCACACCACTAAATCCACTTAACTGAACACATAAACCATCGGTTGAACAGAAACTCCATCATCCAGCAACGAGAAACATGAACATGCGTACGACGCGTCGCACCGCGTGCCGCTTGTTAAACAGCGTCAGCACCAGTGTCACATGGGCATACGGACAGACACATGGATGCAAACATGCATTCGTCTGCCTCAGTATGAGATTGTGAGTCGTCTGAGAACAACTGGCATTGTACACGCAGCCACATCATGTTCATTTGTGTGTTTTAACGCCATTATTAATAAGCGCCTCAACGTCAGACGACCGCGTGCACAGTGGTTTTAAAAAATAAAATTCTTTGGATTTTAATAATTCTTTTTTAACCGTTGCAGTAGTCAAATTATTGGGGAGCTCATTAATATGCCTAGTTCAAACGATATTTACGAGGGTTGCTATTTAATTTTCGGGTCTGGCAATAAAAACTCAATAATTTATCCTTGGAAATAGTTTTGTTGTTTTCAAAACGTTCTCCTTTAAAATCAATATACTTTTGCATGCGCACAAACCAATTTTCGAAGCACTTTTTCCACCTCGATTAAGACACCTCCAAAACATGATTTTCGCTTCGAGCGATGAAAAACGTTGACCACGCATTTTTTTCTTGATGCTAGGGACTAAGAAGAAGTCATTAAGGGCTGTACGGTGGATGGCCCATCAATTCGACATATTGAGTGGTCAAATATGATCCGTCTTCCCATATTATCTTTCCTCATTTCTTCGAACACTGTTAGCAAACAGATGGTTATATACCACTCGGAATGGACCTCCTACATTCCACTAAAGGCACTGTGACAACATGGCCGGCTATAACGAAAAAAACACAATCATTTGCTTCGATGTACTTCTTCCACGAACAACATTTGTTGTATTTGGTTGTCGTGAAAGATCTATATGGTCGATTGCTGTTTTGTTTCGAGTTCATATGCGTAGATCCATGATTCGTCACCTGTGGAAATGTTATACACTGCCTTTGAGCTACCACAGTTATACTTTTTCAACATCTATTTGCACCAATCCATACGAGCCTTTTTTTAAGCATTCGTTCAATTATATGGGATCCAACGAGAACAAATTTTTTTCACGGCCAAGGAAGGACGTTATAAGGACCCACGCATATTTTCATCCGATTATATGTTTTTAGAACACCCACTTAAATTCCGATTTGATGAAATTTGTACCACTACAGACCATATAGGGCAATTTTCGTGTAGTCCCCATACAAATGCTTCGGAGCTACAACACGGCCTTCAGTATAAATGGACATGTGGGTAGCAAATAACTACAACTTTTGAAGAAGTCAAAAATAAAATTATTTTTAACCTAAAAGTCGGCCTATCCAAACATGGACATTTGGGTACCAAAAAATAATAAGGTTTTTTCACAAATTTAAATGCGACATTAGTTTTAAATCTGATTAAATTTAAAGCCAAAAACCTTATTTTAATTGGCTTGTCCAAACATCTAGAAGTAAGGATATAATATAGTCGGCCACGTCCTACTTTAGATTTTTACCAGTTTTAAATCCTGTTTTGTAAACAACAAATAAAAAAGTTGCAAAATAGAAGATATTGGAGGTAGCTATAAGTATAAAGGACGATTTCTCTAAACCAGTAAACTGTATGCAAGTAACACTTTGTTCCTCTAATGTTTTTATACTCGAATGTCATTCTGTTTGTAACACCAAAAAATATCGAACGGAGACCCGAAAAGTATATAACGGGTAATCAATATAGAGCTTTTTTTTCAAAATAAGAAAAAATACACAAAATTCATATCATGTGTGGAATCTTTATCGTTCATTCAAAATGACATTTTATGGCATTTATTTTTTGAAAATAAATTCCTTCAAATGTTGGCCGCAACTACGCTTCAGGGTTTCCATTCTTAGGGTTCAATTTTGGATGACTCGTTCGAGCATTTCGACCGGTATGGCTTTAATGACACGCGTAATGTTGGCTCCAAAACCTGAATCATAGCTGGTTTGTCAGCATAGACTTTGGACTCTACGTAACCCCAAAGAAAAATGTCTTAAGGTGTGATATCACTCGATCTAGGCGGCCAACTCACCCGTCCAAAACGTGAAGCTAGCTGCTTTTCGAAATGACCTCTCAATAGATCCATTGTTTTAGCAGCTCTATGGCAAGTGGCCCCGTCCAGTTGAAACCAAGTGTCGTCAAGATTACGGGCATCAATTTCAGGTAGCATAGAGATCGATATCATGGCGCGATAGCGAGCAACATTCGCGGTTACGTTCCGGCCATCATCATTTTTGAAAAAAAATGCACCGATGATTCCACCAGCTTATAAACCGCACCAAACTGTGTTTTTCTCTGGGTATAATGGCACCTCTTAAACCTCTTCTTGTTGCTCTTCAGTCCAAATGCGGCGATTTGGTTTATTGACTTTGCCGTTGACCCAGAAATGGGCCTCATCTCCGAACAAAATTTTGTTCGAAAACAGCAGATCTTCCCGTTTCTCACCGAACGCTCATTTCCATAATACAGTTGCCAACACTTGAAGGTAATTATTTTCAAAAAATAAATGCAATAAAATGTAATTTCAAATTACCAATAAAGATTCCACACTTTATTTGTATTTTTATATTTTTTTTGTTCTGAAAAAATACCTCATGATGGATCACTCTATATAAACACAGTAATTGTTTCCTATTAAACTCCTACGCAAAACACTGTGCATTGCTGTCCTCCCACAAGACGACGACGTATTCGAATCGAGATCGAGATGCAGCAGTTGGAAAACAACACCGCACATAATTGTTTACAAACCCAATTACTTTTGTGTGATATTCTGCTGATGCTGATGATACTGACAAGGATGGTGATTTTTTCTGGAGTCCCCTGCTAGAACATTCGTTTTACTGCGTTGACTTGTTGTATTTTTATCGCAATCACAACTTTATTATGGCGTTTATTGTTGTTTTTTCTTTATTGTATAATTATTTTTTAATTTTATTTTAATGTCATGGAAATTGTTTTTTCTCTCTTTTCAGAACTGCCTGAAATATTAATGGCACCACAAAATCAAACTATTAAAGTCGGTAAAAGCTTTGTCCTGGAATGTGATGCGGATGGTAATCCATTGCCGACCATCATGTGGCAATTTAATGGCGAAACAATTACACCAGCGTCCGATAGCGACCATCTGGTGCTGGAGAATGAAAATACGGAATTGATTGTAAATAAAGCACAGGAATCGGATTCAGGTAAAACGAAGCGAAAAACCAACATTCACACACATCAAAACAATATTAAATGTGTAAGAGTGGGTAATTTAAGTGTCGACAACGAGGACTTGGCTATATACCCTACACTAATCTTAAATGTTTCAATAGTTTTTGAATTACAAATTTGTATAGAAATATTTAAAATATTGCTCGGCGACAATATCTCAAAGCAAAAACATTTTTTTAGGTTTTCAAAAGTATTCAGTTAAAAAAAACGTAAAAAGTCAGACAGGGCCAGCTAGCTTACTGATAGCTTACACCACTGCGGTATAGAGAAACTCATGGCTTCTGTGCAGAATTTATTAAATATCTAATTTAAAACTGGGCTTCTGGAGTAGAACTGTCAAACTATCGGCAATGGCCCCATTCGGTAGTTTAAGTCAAAGACGATTAATTGTCCAAGATGGGCGTTATGAGCTTTATCGAGAAATCGAAAAACAGAGATACATAAGTAAAAATCATTTTGGGAATGCTATTTTTTGTTTTGTTTAAAGTGGGGGAATTTAGAGTTTTCTGTGTTTCTTGTATTTGAGTATTGACATTTTAAGCATTCTGGTGATTCTATACAAATTAATGTGAATAATAAACGGAGAATTTTTGCGTTACTGAAGTGTTTTTTTTACATTATTGCAATGAAGAAGCACATTGCCCATCGTACAATTTATCGTCTTTGGTTTTAGTTAACACTATCGTCTGGTATTAGTCAACACTATCGAACCCGCGATAGTATTGAATAATGTGTTAAATATACATATAATGACAGAATTGTTATTAAATATTCATCTTTTTTAAGGCAAAATCCGCTTTTTAGGAGAAAAACCAACCACGGAGTCGTTTAATAAATTAAAATAAAATTTAAACTCATGAATTTGAAAGAAAAAACAACTAATAGGAGCTTAAGTTCCCGGGCCAAGTATGATATACCCTACGCCACTCTGTTTACTTAGAGGATACCCGTGTATCTTTTTGGAGTTTGAGCAAAATGATGTTATCCTCTTTAGCAAAGACTTCAAATCGAAAAGGTAATTTCTATGGGTACATGTCAAGAGATTTGCCACTATGGTCAAGCTTTAATACTATAGGTTAGAAGCCTCTCATAACGCACTATAATAAATTTAAGCACAGCGTCTACACAGTACAGGAGCCATTACCAAGCGACGGCCAGCGCCCCTTAAGGCCAAACTCTCCGATACCAATCAAAGTGTGTTATATGGACACAGCTTCCCCCTTTATTATCTTAACCTTTGCTGATCTATGGGTCACAGCTCTCAGTTGCAATGCAACTCCACACTGAACTGAAGTTCTTTCCGCAATTTGGGTTTAACACACAGCCACCACGATACTCCCCGAAGGTCGGCACTTAGTAGGCAGTCCAGAACAACAGTTCTGGGGGCTCCTGACTACCCGTGTTACCAAACTTTAGTCTCCGGTCAGACTTCGTTGCCGATCTAATACCAGTTTGCGACCCATACAACGCGGGGCTGGTCACCTAAAACTAAAGGCATTGGAATTTGTTGTAGGCCACGCAGAGAAATTTATTCAATATTAGTACAACTCGGGGCTCTATGTACGGGATCAATATACAAACAATAACCTTTATGTTCCACTTCAGCCAGGGTTGGGTTTAGATCGCCCATCACTTATTTAAAAAAATCGGCAGTAAAATGTGGCTTTTAGATCGGCATCTCTTCAATTCGGAAAGATCCTTTTCATGGGAGCTATTGAAAACCATGGTTCAATAAGGTCCATATTTACCATTCATAAAGTACGAGGGCTGGTATATATATTTCTGGCCTGTTTTTCAAAGTATTCACCAGCATGATTTATACACTTTTGCAAACCCATTGTCGAAGCACTTTTTCCACTCCGATTGTGACACCTCCAAAACATGGTTTTTGAACGCTTCAACAGCATCTTTTGGCGACGAAAATCGTTGAACACGCATTTTTTTCTTGATGTGCGGGAATAAAAAGAAGTCATTTGACGTTTTGGCCAGTCAAAAAGGCGCTGGTTTGAGCCGATGTATGAGAGCTCGCATTGTCATGGTGCACAATGATTCGTCTTCTCTTGTTCGTTTTTCGAATTTCTCCGAAGACTTCAGGCAAACAAATTGTGGTGTACCACTCAGAATTGACCATCCTACGTTGCTCAAGCGGAACAGTCACCGCATGACCAGTTTTGACGAAGAAACAGGCGACCATTTGCTTCGAAGTGCTTCGACTACGAACAACTTTCGTTGGATTTGGCTCGTCTTCGAAGACCCACACGGTCGATTGCTGTTTTGTTTCGGGCTCATACGCATAGACCCATGATTCGTCACCAGCGACGATCTTATAAACGTCCTTTGAAGCACCGCGATCGTATTTTTTCAAAATTTGTTTGCACAATCGACACGACCCTTTTTTGAGCGATTGTACCAGGTGTTCATGCAATATCGAATGTATGCTGGTGGAAGAAATGCCCAAGGATGCCTCTATCTCACGGTATGTCACATGGTGATCTTGTATTATCACTTCACGCACGGTATCAATGTTCTCTGGCACAACGGCCGTTTTTGGACGACCTTCACGACCTTGAGCGAGCGTCAGCCACGATTGAATTCATTAAACCATTTTTTCACAGTGATATACACGCAGAGAAAAAACATGGTTGCTATATGGTCACGGCAATAAGAATATGTTCTCCGCAATAAAAGTATGTACGTTGCAACCATAGTATTGTTTACTGAATTAAACTTTAACTTTAGTATATTTGCCGCAATATTAATATTGTTGAAATGTAACAATAGTATTATTGCCAAATTAAAAAATTATAGTACGGCTGTAGCAACAATATAAATATGGTGCTACAAAAGAATTGTTTTTTTGGGATTTGTGTTAACAATAATATGATTACGGCAATTTTACTATATGATTGAAATTGTTCTTCATTTGAATATGCTTTTTAGAACAATGTTATTGTCACGGATCTAATGCAATAATAGTATTTTTGATATGAAAATTAAAATTTTTCAAACAAACTGCTTTGGCTTTGTTTATCTGAAGTATTTTAAATAGACGCCTACGTTTTATAAACTGATTTTTTTGCTACTGTTTAATAAAGTACTCCTAATATTTTGAATTTCATGTATTTTTAAATTAATTTAATAACTCAAATCGTTTGTTGACAACTTAACCCAATTCTAATTAATAATATTGGGGATCATAGTATATTTGTGTGTGAACGCACGAAAATGTTCACGAGTTCAAGTCACTGTAAACAACACAATTGATGGTCGTACGTCAAAACGTTCTGAGTACGTGTGTGTCAAGCTTTCCAATGTTGCCTAGGCCAGAAATATAAATAGCAACCCTCGTATGTGTGTATATGTTCAGATATCTTTCATATCGTACATTGTTCGAAATCCTGCTAAAATAAGTTTTCTTCTCCCTTAATGATTTAAATTTAAACCACAAGGTTTTAGCAACGTACGAGGTTTCTCGTAATAGGTTTTTTAGAGAATAAGACTCGTTATGATATGTTCCCTTTGAGGTAAAGGATTTAGATTTGGCTATGGGCTTTAAGGCAGTGTGATCAAATCCAAGTTCCTGTTTTAAAAACTTAACAAAATTAACAAAAACTAGTTTATGTCTGCATATATTATTGTTTTATCGAGGGAGCAAGCATTCCCATAATTGCTGAAACACAATTTCATACTGGTGACTACCACTGCAGTTAGATTTGCTGTAGAGCATTCTGTCAACCGAATTTTAAAGGCTCTAAACTTATGAATGGCTTCCTCGAAATTAGCCTTTAGGAAGAATAAAAGGGTATCCGTACAAAAAAAACCGCGTCGAAAAGATCGATTGTGGTAGGGGCTGTGGGAAAATGTTCTTTTTTACAAATAAAATAATTTGATTGTTACTGTCTTTAAGCCTATGGATTAACCAAATTTCCAGTAAAAATCAGTACTTAAAGTACCAGCACCAATTAACATTCGGTTGTACTGATGTAATACTCGAGGTGCATGTAACCTCAATCATTGGGTTGGCAACAACGACAACGAATCTGTTCGCTGTGTGTTCATGTTTCAATTTGTAAGAAAATGGCACAGTTTCTGGATACCCATATTACCCCGAACATTAGGGAAGGTTTTTGGACAACTGCGCCAACAGCCATAAGCCAACGCTTCCAATTCAGCCAAATTGAAAAAAAATGATTCGTTTTTTGGACACTCGCACTCCCTAGCCTCAGCCAAAACACCAAAAATATATATATAGCGATTGGTGGCAAATGTTTGCCTTACTTTTTGTACCAATATGTCCATATTGGTTAATTGCTTGTTTTGACCATGTGGGACGTTTTGGGCCACATGAGCCAAAAAAGCCCAGCAGTTTTTCTCATTGTAGCTATGCCTAGAGTACTTTTTATCGAGGTAGTCACTTAAAGGGAAACTTTTTCCCCCTTAGACTAATTTGGTCCATTTACAACCCCAAACAGTTTATGACCATAAGCCATCAACATGCAAACATTCAGTATCCTAGATTGACTTGTTTGGCCGCATTTGTGCTCTTATCGGACACTAACGTTTATTGGGTTTCCAATCAATATTTCATGGTGTTGCAAACGGAATGACAAATTAGGTATACCACCTAACCTTTGGTGGAGGATAGAATAAATATAGCATAATTTAAAAGATACATCAATACTTAGGTTCGAACTTAAGACTCTCCAAATTAAAAGCGCTGACGATCCCATCAAGCCTCCACCATTTAAAAAGTGCATGAAAACAACTTTCCCTTATTAACTTAACCCGTTACTGCCTGCCCATAGATCGACTCGTACGATTTTTGTAAAATTTGGAAATTTATGTCCAAAAGACCATAGAAGTTGAAAGAAAAATAAAACCTCAATTTTTACTTGAGATATAACATGGTTATTGGAACACCCGTGCAAGGTACTTGTTTGAAGTGCAATGTGAATTTGCATCCCGCTTTTTGCTTCCTGGATTATTACGACGGTGTTGCACCAGATCAGAAAAAAAATGCTAAGTCTTAGTGATTTATTTCTTTTATGTACCATGTTTTCTTAATAAAATTACCCATTTGCATTTGACCGGATCCAGCATCCGGAGGGCAGGTGTGTTGAAGTATCGCTGCCTGATTACATAGTAGACAACTTAAGCTATACGGTAAAATTAGAAATTTTTAATTTGTACCATTTTCCTATGTTTGACTGCACTTTTCCGGAGCATTTTCCGAAAAAAATCTTCGATTTTTGCCTGCATAAAACCAAAGATAAAAAGTATCTTCTAAATTCTATAAAATAAAATCACCGCGATATCGATCACCTGGCCCACGCTAAAAATATTTATGTATCAACACTTTCTTGGGTATTTAAACACCCATTAGGCAGGAATAGGTTACTGCGATTTTCCCGTGTCATTAGATAAATATCAATTCCATGGGAAGTACTTTTAATTTAAAATTTTCGGTGGGATAAAAATAAAAGAACAAAAAATATTGGAAAAAAAATTTAAATAAATTATGAAAAATGTTACCAACCCAATGTATAGTCATTAAGACTTTCCTATTTTATGATGCAGGGTGTACAAAACGCACAGAATATTAATTAGCTGGAAAGAACACAAAAACGATGCCAAGCATAAAACCAAAATAAAAGTGTGGGAAAGCAAGCTGAGTGCGAATCAAATAAGAATATTTAATGAATAAATATTGCCTGGAATTATATGAAAAACCCAACTCCAATTGCATTTCAATTTAATCACCAACTTCAAACCTACCTACTCTCTCTCTGTCTCTCCCCTCTCCGACACAGGCGTGTACACCTGCATTGCAGAAAACGATAATGGACGGACAAAGGCAGCGGCCACCATTCGGGTGGAACGGGTGCGCAGTGCTCCACGTCTGCTGATTGAACCGTACAATCTGGATGCCTTGAGTGGCACCAGCATTGAGTTGCCCTGCAAGACCGAGGAATCCGATGGCATTCAGGTGAGTGAGCGTGTCAGTGAGTGGCGCCGGAATGCAGCAGCGGCGTGCAAGCAACTTAATTGATTTTGTTTTAAAATCGAAACTGTTGTTTCGCTTGTTTTCACTGGCTTTTGCCCTATGGCTTCGAGATTTTTTTTTGTTGATTTTTTTAATTAAGCATCAAGGGATTGGGGGTGTTGGTGGTGTCGTAAAAGGCAACTTGAACTTATGGGCCTACTGCTCCACCACCCCACGACCGATGATGTTCTGGGCTTTGTATTGTTTGTTTTTCGTTCATGCTTTCTTTTTCTGCTCCTTGTTTACAGATTACGTGGCGCAGGGATGGCCGTATTATCGATCCGAATGTTTTGTTAACGAACAAATACGAAATCAGTGGAACGGGCAGTTTGTTTGTCCGCAACGTAACCATTTTCGATGGCGGCCGCTACGAATGCTCAGTGAAGAATGATTTTGGCAGATCGACAGCATCGGCATTTGTCACCATCAGGTAAGTTTGGGAGAGTCTTCCTTTTTCGTTTTTTGTATGCCTCCTTTGGGTTGGCCTACACAGATAGGCAAAGGCGTTGAAAATGTTGCAAAGGAAATGAAAAATGCAAATGTCAATGCTGGTCTAGGATGAGTTTGTTAAGGCAGCCCAGTGATGGCGACAATGGTATTGCGGAAAGGACAACATTGTTGTTCTCTTTTTTTAGACATTCTGTCTGTTTGATTTTAGGCAGCGATTTCGTTGCTTCTTTGTGACATTTCATCGGCTTGAGGAAACAAAAGTAGCTTGGTATAGATTACACTGCTGCGTTTCTTTTTGAGATATTCCATCTATTTGAGGAAACAAAACAGCAACAGCAGACATTAGTCGAATGTAGTTGGGAAAGAAGTTTAAACATTAACTTGAAAAGAGTTGCCAAAAAATGAAAGTAAAGTTTGAAAAACACACGGAAAAACGGTGAGTTGGAAATCAGTCCAAACTACGAAATTAGTGTTGGACGAGAAGACTTTCAGTTCCAATCACCAACTATTAATAATCATAGTGGAAATTCGGCTGGACGTACAATAAGATAATTGATATGCCAATGTTATGCTACAGACAACTGACTATTCGGTCACCTTTACCGAATGAAGTTTAAATGACTGGTAGCCAGAACCGGCTGTAGTGGCAACTAATAGCTTTGTATATAACCGTTCGATGCAACCACCAATTGGTAATGTGCCGATGCATGCCAAAAACAAAATTGAATTGTCAAAATAAAATAAAAAAAAATGGTTTAGCTTATTAGGCGTAACTTCAAGGTTTCTTTCATCGTCGAGGAATTTAAAATACACCTTTTTTTCGATAGCAAAGCGGACACAAAAAAGTATATCAATGTGCCCAGAAATTGGACAATATCGTCCCTTAACCGCAAAAAAGACTTATGAGCCAAAAACAAAATTGTTCAGGAGAAGGTTTTTTTTAAATATCTCCGTATTGAGGCATGCTGATGACATGAAATTTAGTATGCAACCGTTATTTAGACCGAAATACATAATATGTTAAAAAAAACTGACAAATCTATAGAATAACGGGAATTTGTGTCGCATACGTCTTTTTCGCCGTCATGCTGGTAAGGTACTAGAATAATAATATGGCTCTTAAGCCCAAAACCTAAAAATAAAAAAGTATGTTTGCCGTTGTAAAAATCAATTTATTTATGTTTTTTGTAAGTTTGCGAACGATTAACAAAGTTAAAGTGCCAATTACAGGTTTTGATAATGTTCATGAAAAAAATAAGCACGAAATGTTATACAATATTTTAATTTAAGTTGTAGAACAAGTAAAAAATCTTCAAATATTATCTTCTTGGTCTGTTTCAGGTAAAGAGTCTTTAATATTAATATCGGTGTTTAAACCTAAATATTCATTGTGAAATTTTTGAGGTATAGTGTTTCTCTCACAAAGTGTTTTTAAATCCTTATATTTTTAGATGATATCGGTAGTTTTTTTTCGTATAAAGGAAGGGGTCCTTTTGATAATATTGTAGAATTGCGTCTAGAGCGTGTGATAGAGTTTAAGTTAAGATTTTTAAATTCAGAGTTGTCACAATATCCATATTTAAGACAAATAATAGGATTGTTTTTTTCAAAAAATAATGATCGTAAGTTAGGAAAATGTATTTTAACGGAGTTTGGAAACATTGCTTGAGAAAACGTTTTCCAATCTTTGAAATCTGAATGGTTTACTATTATACATTTATAGTCTTGTGGGTTTGTCCTTGCATTAGATTACAAAAAAAAAAAATTTCAATTTTCATTAATAATTCAATGAATTTCATAAAAATAAAAAAGACTCAAACGCCAATCTGCTGTCACCAAAAATTTAAATAAAAACTAAAAGTGTTGTTAAGTCTTTATTGTTTTTGCTGTAAATTCATAACGGAACTACTTAGAGATAACACATTTTCAGAGATGGTCCGAATCATCGATTTTCATCAAAAAACGAAAATCGGGATTTGTGGTTAAGGGACGATATAATTTGTATCCTGCTTTGACTCATTGTTTTGATTGAACTTGTATGTCTAGTTGACGCTTCAAGACCTGATTAAATTATTTGCTTTGAAACTGAAATTCAAATACCGTTTCATATGATTATGAAACTTTGTCACTTTCACCGACATTTTCGCATCAATTTACTGAACATTAGTGCATCAACTAATATTCGGTTGCACTAATAGAATCTTGATAGTACATGCAACCTCAACCTTTCGATTGCCAAATAAATTCGGTTGTGGCAACGAATATGTTCTCTGTATGCAGAGTGAAAGTGGGCAATTCGACCAATTTGGCCAAGTCGTGGCTTTCAATTATAAGGGCCGATCATCCACTGTTGCCATTTTTTGCCACCATTCTGACCATTGACGACGTTTGGAATGGTCAAGAGGCTTTAGTTCTTGAGTCAATTGCACCTTGTAAGCGTGTGAATGCAAGTCTTTATGCATAATGTTCATCAAGGACAAGCGTGAAAGGTGCAATTGTTGGACACGACGACGAGTTGAGGTGGACTGTTTTTATGCCACACTCTCGAACAGCAGTAATATTTCTGCAGTACGAGCTGTACGAGCATGCACTGGTGTTTTCACATCTTCTACAGACCCTGTTTGCTCAGTTTTTTGCACGACTTTTCCAATTGTACGCACATTTGGACGATTAAATTGACAGAAAAAATCACGAAGTGCATTTTGATTTGAAAGCCCATTTTCATAATAAGCCTGAATATCTTTAACTCGGTGCTCGCTTGTATATCTTTCCATGGTTCAAATTAACTCAATTTGAACCATGGAAAGATATTGAGAAATATCAAATGAAATTTACATTCAACATCGGCCCTCAAAATTGTACGTTAAGCATCGATGACTTGACTGTACTTAGTAGGGACATTAATACTGTTACAACATTGAACACACCCATTTCAATAGTAGAACTGAACATACCCCATTAATGTCATATGGGTTTTGAAAGCTAACCTTAATAGCTTTAGTCTGTAACGGGATTTTAAAATTGTTTCAACTTTCATCATGGAGTGGTCAGATAATGAGAACCGTATCGCTGTGATAGTGCTTTTCCATTGTGAAATGAAAAAAGCGATATTTTCAAAACGCTCCGGCCACTAGGGATTACGCGCATGTTCGTCTACCGATGCACAAAACTGTTTAAGGAGGCTGGAGATGTAAAAGACCGCCACCGGCCCGGCCCACGCTCTGTTCGAACACTGCATGTCATCAAAGCCGTTAAATCAAAATTCACAGAAATCCGCTCCTAAAACAGAAAATCATGGTCCGTGAGATGAATATCACGCTAAAGTCCATGAGTCGAATCGTTAAAAACGACTTGGGACTTGGGGCTTTGAAACGACTTACTGGACATTTATTGACTGCAGCCTTAAAAAAAATAGGATTAAAAAATGCAGACGCCTTTTGGTGAAGCACGTTGATAACTTGCATAGAAAAATTTTGTTCGCCGATGAAATAATTTTTACCGTTCAGGAAAAATTTAACAAGCAAAATGATAGAGTGTATGCGCGGTCATCTAGGGAAGCATCTTAACTGATCCCAAGGGTGGAAAAGAGTCATCAACCAGCTTCAGTCATGGTTTGGTGGACCTGCATTTCTGCGAACAAGGAGTCAAAACATCGGCCAAAGTTTACCAAGAAACCGTTTTGGAAGCTGTTGTGAAGCCTCTTAACAATTCCCTGTTCCAAAACCAGCCATGGACTTTCCAGCAGGATTCTGCGCCGGCCCATAAGGCTAAAACAACGCCGGCCCATAAGGCGAAACAATTTGCCAGCGTTCATTTCCTCTGAAGAAAGGCCCTCAGGCAGTCTAGATTTGAACCCATTGGATTACAAATTGTGGACGGTTTTAGAGGACAAGGTTTGTCACAAAAGATACCCCAACATTGGATCTCTTAAGACTGCTTTGGTTCGAGCTGGGGCCAATTTTCCAAAAGACGAGGTTCGGGCAGCTATTGACGATTGGCCAGTTGAAAAGGTGGACACTTCGAATAAGAAGATTATTTTTGGATATAATATACATCAATTAATATATTAAAAAATATTTGGTCCAAAAACATTCAGTACTTTTTATTTTACAGCCTAAAACGTGTGTAACAGTATTTATGTCCCTACAAAGTATACTCGTAGATAAACCGCATTAGTTAAGTCATTTGGTAACAAAAAGTGCAAATTTTGTTCCCGTCTAAAGAAAAACTTCAGAAAAACTTTCAAATAAAAATTATAAAGTAGTAAAACTAATTTTTTATACACATTTTAGTACTTATCCTCCAGAAAAGCTGCAACAAATTATTTTTCTCGCTGACTGGAACCAAATGTTTATTGCCGGCTCTGAACGGCTAACTGATTTTATGGAGAAGTTTTTACATGGCTTAGAGATAAATCTCTTACACGTAAAGTCGGCGGCATATACGAGGTGGACACCCGCCGCTGAAAAATTGTTAGATGGTCTTACCCGGATTTGAACCGGATAAGAGTACACTTCCATCACACCACGGCGGCCCTCTAAACTTAACACAAATTACGTGATATCTACTAGCAAAATGGTTTGCACTGAAAAATAGTGATGCCAACTTGAAATAACTTAACTCTTCAAAGAACACTTTAGGTTGCCGTTATGAAAATTCTGGTTATGACTGTGATTAAGAGGGGATGAACTTAGCTACCAGATTGCCAAGAGTTCTCATCACCCAAAACCCTAAATATATACCTTTACATGAGTCTTTCTCAGACATATTTTCAAAATCGGGCAAAGTTCTTGCCTATTGTTGGACAGAAACGTATTTCGATTTTGCATAAATACTGTTAATTTGTTGATAAGTATTCCTCTTTCATAAGTTTGAGAAAAATTACGCTAGTTTTAAGAGCAATGTTCACACGTTTTGCCAAGAACCAGATTATTAAACCACCGGGTAATTGCTTAATCGAAAATTCCTTCTATTATTTTACTTTCAAACCCAGTCTATTACTTTACTTTGATTCCCTTTTAACCGAAATCTGGCCATCCTTTTTGGCTTTCTTTTGTCCGTAATGAAACTAATCTGAAACTATTCGCATAAGTGTTCAAAACCCCTCCCCGCGTCCCGACTTGCATAATTCCATAAAATACCAGCACAAAGTGAGGCTGTGTTGCAAAGAGGGCGCTGGCAAAAACTTTCATAATTAATTGTGTAAATAGAGGGAATAAAACTATTTCACTTTGCATATTAAATGTAATTTAAATACTTTGCACAACATCACAGGCAACACTCAAACAAACACACAACACAAAAGGGGCAGCACAAAAAACTACGAGTATAAGAACAAGCAACTGAGGAAAATATCCAAGGAAAAGGCCAAAAAGAAGTGGCTAACGGCAAGAACAAAATTCTGCTACAAGAAGAGTGCATTCCACAAGAGTGCTTCAATGTCAGTTCGCTATTAAAGCGCAAAACACGACCAGTTTTTGGGGGCCTCTTCGATCCCCGAGGCAAAAACTTAAAGAAAAACAATCTTAGAATTAGTAGTAAAACTTGCTTGAAATTGAATACCCCGATGTCCGTATTGACTTTTGATCACCGGTGTTCACCATACAGAATGCTTTTTTGTCCACAAAATCCGAAAACGTCCAGCAACTATGCCCTGTTCTAGGTATTAAATGCGTCCCAAATAACAGTCCCCATTTTAATTATCGTACGATTTAAAGATAATCTAGCCATGTTCGTCCGTCTGTGTGTTGCTTTAAAACACAGCGATGACCCTTGAATTTGCCGTGTTTTGAGGACATAACAATTACGTATTAAAGACAATCTTGTGAAGAACACTGTAACTAACTGGTCTAAAAGAGATAACTCTTTGCACCGTCCTCGGTGTGCGTGTCGGTATTTCTGTTTTATAATTACAATTTCCATGTTGCTGTAGTTGTTTTGACTCTTTACGCTGATTCATTTCTTTGCCATTTAGGATTTAGTTTTGAAAACCATTAAACTAAAGAAAACCGACAGATATTAACACGCCCCTTTTTCGTTTTGTACTTCGTGCCATTTTGCATGAGAAAAATGCGCAAAAGCAAATAGTTTTTTCCATGTTGCCGCGAAGAAAAACGAAAATGTTCACCAACGGTTTATGGCAAAAGCTAGGGCATCCTATAGAAGAAATTCGAAAAAAAAAATAAGATAAGTAACAATGCCTAAAATATTACTCGTAGTACCAGCGTACAGGAACCGGAAAGGTGCTAAGATGCGCCCGAGGACTTTTCCTTCCATTCATTTTTTGGCTGTGTAGGAGGATCTGATTTTTAAACTACGAATAATTTTCTTTTTTAAGAACAATTGTTTGAATTTATATCGACCGCTTCTTTATTCTTTTGGTCCCAAAAAAGCGAAATCCCAATTTTGCCAAATCTTAAAAAATCCATATTTGGATCCCTTAGGAAATTCCTATTTGTTTTAGCTATATATTTCTGTTTGAACAAAACCGGGTTTCGGACTCAAACGCAAATCTAAAACTTCTGAAACAATGTTCCATGATTTGAGTACGCATATGCCAATGTTTGTTTGGACCCAGCTTTGGCACACTAGAGTACAAAGTTCCAATGAAAATATTAATTTGTAAGAACTTCTGTGATTTAAAAATTTTAGTATGAAAAAGATTAACTTCTTTGTCCCATTTGAGGTTCATTATCGATTCACCTCGGATACCTAGGTCTGCAGAAAAAATATTCAAAATTGGATGCGCTGAAGAAAGCCATTGTACGGGAATTGACTAACATACCGCAAACTCATATTCGTGTAGCATGCAACTTATTTATTAACCTTTTGAAGGATATAGCCAAGACAAAAGTGGCCACATCGAGCTAAAATTTTTGGATTTTGAATATTTCCAAGCATTTTGTGGTAGTAACACTTCAATCGACTGACCCTGTAAAAATATTTAAAATAAACAAGAGATTCGTGTAAAAAAATTTCAAAAAATATGTAAAAAACATTTGTATACTTGAAAAAAAATGTTGTTTACGAGGGCGACCGCAAAAGTAACTGGCCTAACATAAAAAGAACCGTTTTTTTGGAATTATTATAATTTATTTTTCAACATAATCTCCTTCCAACTCAATACACTTCATCAAACGTTTTTCAAGTTTTTTAATACCATCCGAAAAATAAGATTTTTCAAGACCTTCAGAATATGCCTCAGTTTCAGCAATAACCTCGCTATTGGACGAACATTTTTTGCTACCGAGAATTTTTTTTAAATTTGGAAACAAGAAATAATCAGAAGGAGCTAAATCTGGACTATATGGTGGTTGCGGAGCAATTTCAAATCGTAATTCGGCCAGTTTTTGTTGAGTTAAAAATGCAGTGTGTGAAGGAGCATTATCTTGATGAAAAAGAACTTTTTGTTTTCTAAATGCGGTCGTTTTATCTTGATTTCTTCACTCAACCGATCCAATAATGCACAATAATATTCACTATTTATAGTTTTTCCTTTCTCAAGATAATCAATTAATATTATACCCCTTGCATCCCAAAATACTGTGGCCATTACTTTTCCTGCTGACTTAACAGTTTTCGCCTTCTCTTACCAGCTTCTATCCATTGTTTTGACTGTTCTTTGCATTCTGGGATGTAGTGATGGATCCATGTTTCATCAACAGTTATGAATCGGCGCAAGAACTCTATTGGATTACGCTGATAAATCGCTAAAAGCTCCTTGGAATTGGTCCAACGGACGATTTTTTGGGGCAAAGTCAACAAACGCGGCACACTACTAGCGGATAGCTTTTTCATGTGGAGTTCATCATGTAAAATACTCCAAACTTGTTTTTCGTGTATTTTAACAATATCAGCAAGTTCTCTGAGTTTTATTCGTCTACTTTAGTCACTTCATTAAACATTTTTCTAATGTTTTCAATAGTAGTAGCAGTTTTCGGTCTTCCAGAGCGTTTTTCATCTTCTGTACTTGAACGACCCATTTTAAATTGTTGAACCCAGGATTTCACGTTGGAGTATGATGGTGCATTATCACCTTGAACAGAATCCAATTCATCTTTGATTAATTGTGGCGTATAACCTTTCATATAAAAGTGTTTAATTACCGCACGAAACTCTTTATTTTCCATTTTTTCAAAAATTATAAAACTTGTTTACTTCAATCACCTGTAACAAAGAAAATAATCATTAAATATTTCGGAAAATTTGACAGATGGCTTAAAAAAGATTGCTTTTAAAAAACAAAAAAAAAGTTGCTAGTAAAACAGAAAATGTGCCAGGCCAGTTAGTTTTGCGGTCGCCCTCGTATGTTTATAAAACACTTTGCGCAGATATGGTATTCTAACAATAAATTACACTTTAGAGCGTACTACCACATCACAATTAGAGCATCTTGTAGTAGTTTTTTAAGACAGAATGCACATCTAGTTTGACGATCTTAAACTAAAGGGTGCTTCAACTAAAACCCACGATGCTAATTGTAAAAAAAAAACAAAAACTTTCCAGAGAATTATTTTATTTTTTTTTTTATTAGAAAGAAGGATCCTTGACAATTATGTGTGAAACACATAATTGTGGTATACCTCCATACTGATGGTCCATATTTTCAATGGCTCTAAGACATAATGGAGGTTCAATGTCGGAAATGTGCAAAATTAGCACATTCTTTAGCTTTTGAATTTTTCTTGGCTTATTGACGTACACTTTTTCTTTTAAACATCCTCCAGGAAAGTCCAACGGGGTCAAATCACAGGATCGTGGCCGCCAATTAACATCGCCACGACATGAGATTACCCGGCCATTGAATTTCTCGCGCAAAAGTGTCATTGTTTTGTTGACTGTGTGGCTAGTGGCACCATCCTGTTGGAACCACATATTGTCCAGGTTCATATCCTCAATTTCTGCTAGCCCATAAAACGCATCAAACAGTCACTCGTGGATGCATCGCCTTTTCAACAGTCACTCGTGGATTCCCATTTGCCCAAATGCGTCAATTGGGCTTATTAACGAACCCACTGTGATCACATTTGGTTGATAATGCTGACCAAAAAAATCACCAAGTGCACGAAACGCTCATTTTCGTAAATGGCTCCAACAATCTTAACAAATGCTGAGACAAAGAATATCAAATTAAGTTAGGCAAAAAACTAGAGGATCTTTTATAATTTAAGCACTTACGTTTTGTTGCAGTAGCATTGTAGCAATTACTCACCTAAAACTTAGCTAATTGAGCTGTCTTCCTTGCCATATTGTTGCAACGACCAGATTTTAAATGTGTACCATTTTTGTCATCTAAATGAAGATCTTAGCACCACTATCTTCATTAGTTATATCAGCACATGGATTTTAAGGAGGACATATTATGATTTCATCAGCCAAATCAAGAGCTTCATAAAGCGATAGCCTGGACTTGAAGTATTAAAAAGAATATACATACAACAGTTTTATTTTATTTGATAACAATTTGAAATCAATGAAATCTTTGTGAGGTATTAACCCATTCCTGCCTAATGGGTATTTAAATACCCAAGAAAGTGTTGATACATAAATAATTTAAGCGTGGGCCAGGTGAGCGATATCGCGGTAATGTTTTATTTATAGAAAAGAGGAAAGATTGGGCTAAATTAAAGCATTTTTTTATTTTTAATCTTTTGTTTTTTGCAGGCAAAAATCTAATATATTTTTTTCGGAAAATGCGGAAAAGTTCTGTCAAACATAGGAAAATGCTAAAAATCGTACGAACCGATCACTCTTAAAATATGTTGAACGGTCGGGCTGGTTCCGAACGACTCGAACCAGTTGTTAAAGCATAATGAATAGCAAAATAAAACTGTATAACTGCCACACATCTCTTATAAATATGCAGACTCTCTCCTTCCTATTGCTCTTCTCTCCCCCCCTCTCTCTCCGTTTCAACAGGGTTCTACAATGGGCCTTTTGACCTCCGTGACCTCCTCCATTTCTTCCTGGTGAGCTATTCTTTTAACCTAAAACAACCTATCTCTTATCCAAGAATTAAATGCAGCCTTGAACGAGTAAGCGTTCTTGTTTGCTGCTCGTGTACATTTTTAGCATTTGGAGCAGTGTAAAGTTTATTTGCCCTGAGGCCACGCTGTTACGTTTATATTAAGTTTGAGCTTCAATCTTTCACACAAGTCATGTTTTATTTAACCAGCGAAAAATAAACTAAAAACACTTCGTTGGCGATAAATTAAAATTGTTATCACAAAACCTAAAACTATTTTTTATGCAATTGAAGTTTTACCAACTTAACAATGTCAAACCGCTAACGCCAGCTATGTCAAAATTATACAATGGCTCAACAATTTGGCTCTAAGTTTTATAGAACAAAAGTTATCCGAAATGGAACTCAAACGTAATAGAATGATTGTGATAAATTTGGCCGAAAAATTACAAAGCGCTATTGTTCGTGAGCTAAGCCATCTCAAAGTGCATAAAACATTGTAATGACATTGACTAACGCTATGTCACCATGAAGAAAAAAACCCAGCATCACCTGAAATGGTTCAGAAGCTGAAAGTTCGACTTCAACGAAATCCAAATTGTAGTGGTAAGCAAATGGCCAAAGAACTTAAAATATTCCAGCGAAACATCCGACACCTAACAAATTCCAAAAGGCACACGAAATGACAAAAAATAGACTCGAAAGAGCATAGGAATAGTTAAGCTTCCACGAACGTGGAAAATTTCCAAGAATTGTGAAAAAACATTTTTATTGAGCAGTTCAGAAACTCTCACATTGATCTACGATATTTACTTAACTGAACTCACGAAAATTTTAGCCTATAGACGGGCACCTGTTGCAAGTGGTATTTGACGGAACCTAATCGGGACCCTATGGATAATAGGTCAAGGCTTTCAATTTTGTAAAATCGTAAAATTGACGTTTGGCCGGTCAAAAAAGCGCTGCTTTAAGCCGATGTGTGTGAGCTCGCATTATCATGGTGCACAATGATTCGTCTTCTCTTGTTCGTTTTTCGAATTTCTCCGAAGACTTCAGGCAAACAAATTGTGGAGTACCACTCAGAATTGACCCTCCTACGTTGCTCAAGCGGAACAGTCGCCACATAACCAGTTTTGCCGAAGAAACAGGCGACCATTGCCTTCGAAGTACGAGTACTTTGTCTTTGAAGACCCACACAGTCGATTGCTGTTTTATTTCGAGCTCATACGCATAGATCCATGATTCGTCACCTGTGACGATCTTATAAACGTCTTTCGAAGCACCCCGATCGTATTTTTTCAAAATTTCTGCGCACCAATCGACACGAGCTTTTTTTTGAGCGATTGTCAAACTGTGCGGGATCCAACGAGAACAAACCTTTTTTACTGCCAGGTGTTCATGCAATATCGAATGTATGCTGGTGGAAGAAATGCCTCACGATGCCTCTACCTCACGGTATGTCACATGACGGTCTTGAATTATCAGTGCACGCTCGGCATCAATGTTCTCTGGCATAATGGCAGTTTTTGGACGATCTTCGTCTTTGAGCGAGCGTCGGCCACGACTGATTTCATTAAACAAGTTTTTCAGAGTGCTATAGGATGGTGCTTCATCGCCATACAAAGATTTAAGTTCATCGATGCAATCTTGTCGTAATAATCCACTTTGAATGTTGTGAAAAATTATCGCACGAAAATGTTCAAAAGTTAATTCCATTTTTTTGCCAAATTGATTTTTTCAAGTCACTGTAAACAACACAAATGATGGTCGTATGCCAAAACGTTCCGTTTATGCTAAAAAATGTCAAATTTCTAATGTAAATCTCAGATGAAGCCAGACAACACTTAGTGTTGCCTAGGCCAGAAATATATCTAGCAACCTCGTATCGTATACACATTTGTTATAAAATTTCTTTGTTTTGGACCAACTGTCCATTGTTGAACTGTCGCAACTTTTGGGTCCCTAGGGCACATGCCACATTTTCGCGACAGAGCTCCTCATACTTAACCAAAGGGAGATGCAATCTAGAATTTGGCGAGGATACATAAATCTTTGACGGATTCTTTAACAATCCACCCGACTTGAGGGACTGCTTAAAAATCGAATAATCGGGTATCTTTAAAATCTTAAAATCATCTTAAAAACTAAAGATTTAAATAGCAATGTTTAAGAATAGAACCAAGCATAAACGTTGCCGTAGACTCCACTCTACATACCACCTTCCATTACTAACAAGCTCTTGGATTGTAATCCACTTTTAACTTTCCAGAAACACAGCACCCAAACCCGAGGCCAACTTAATTCACTCTCTGCCACACACACTGCAAAACTGCAAGGCCCTCATACACATACACAAGTAAAAGTTTAGATTGTGTCCTTGCAGCAAAAAATATAAAGAGAAAAAACCAAAAAAATATTGTGGCGAATTAAAAAAGCATGATTATGCGGTAAAGCCCCTATATTCCTAAAAGAAAGTTTACCAAAGCATTGTACATCTTCATCTTCATGCTCATCCTTAGAGCCGTGAACACCACCAGAGCTTCATCATCATCAGCAGCATCACCATTTTCGTGGCCGTTGCAGTGAATTTATGTAGGCTTGTCGGGTTTTTCTTTTTCTTTTTTCTCGCCACTCATTCTGGTAGCGGCTGGGTAGGCGTTCTAGGATTACAGAAAGGAGTCGTTTGCAGGAGCACAAAATTTAATTAACCGCACACGGCAAAAGTGTTAAAATGTGGGTAATGTTCGTAACCATAAGTAACAACGTCATGTCGTTTCTTTGTGGCTTCCAACCAGCATCTAAAGAGCGCTGCAACATCCAGCCAATGAGACGGCGATAACCGATACTCATGCAGGGGCTGCGGTGCCTAGTTGCAAGCGACATATTTAGTCATGTTTAACACCATAAAAGACGCATAAATGCGGTTTTTGAATCCTACAAAATCTGTTTATGTCCTTAGCCGAGCCCGCCCATGATAACGCCCTGCCCCACCCACAACACCGGCCGTTTCAGGCTTTTAGCATAAAAGTTGAGATTTTTCAAGGGAAAAAAATAAAACAATCTTTGTTGGCTTGAAACAGTGGGAGATTTTATAGAAACTGCATGCGTTGCAACATACATTGATTTGGGTTTGTGGAAAAAATAAATTGTATCACCTGTTTGAATGGGCCGGATTTTGGCCCATAAGTCCGTCACCCTAAAGTATGAATACATTAAAAAAAATTAAAGGGCTGTCCAACCACAATGCACGATGTTAATTGTGAGTCACACCTTAATGTCAAGTTTTTTTTGCCATTTCTTTGTTTAAGTGTTTGACAGATTCAGCCATGGAAAGGTACATAATTGAGCAGCGAGTTAAGATTGTTTAAGGCTTTTTACATAAATGGGCGTTCAAATCAATATGCATTTCGAGCACGTCGCGATTTTTGTGGTCAGCATAATCGACCAAATGTGTGAACAATCGGGAGAACTGTGCACAAATTTCATCAAGCCGGGTCCGTAGGAATAGTGAAAAAACCTGAACGAGGGCTGCTATATATATTTCTGGCCTAATAATGGAAATGCGAATATTTATCATCAAAAATAGTTTTATTGTTTTTGAAAGTATTCTCCAGCATGATTTATACACTTTTGCATGTGCTCATACCAATGAAGCACTTTTGCCTCTCCGATTGAGACACCTCCAAAACATGGTTTTTTAATGCTTAAACGGCATCTTCTGGTGACGAAAATCGTTGACCACGCATTTTTTTCTTGATGTGCGGGAATAAAAAGAAGTCATTGGGTGCCAAGTCAGGGCTGTACTGCAGATTAACCATCATTTCGACGTTTTGGCCGGTCAAAAAGGCGCTGGTGTGTGAGAGCTCGCATTGTCATGGTGCACAATGATTCATCTTCTCTTGTTCGTTTTTCGAATTTCTCCGAAGACTTCAGGCAAACAAATTGTGGTGTACCACTTAGAATTGACCGTCCTACGTTGCTTAAGCGAAGTGCTTCTTCAACGAACAACTTTCGTTGGATTTGGCTCGTCTTCGAAGACCCACACGGTCGATTGCTGTTTTGTTTCGGGTTCATACGCACAGATCCATGATTCGTCACCTGTGACGATCTTCTAAACGTCTACTGAAGCACCGCGACCATATTTTTTCAAAATTTGTTTGCACCAATCGACACGAGCCTTTTTTGAGCGATTGTCAAATTGTGCGGGATCCAACTAGAACAAACCCTTTTTACGGCCAGGTGTTCATGCAATATCGAATATATGCAGGTGGAAGAAATTCCCAAAGATGCCTCTATCTCAAGGTATGTCACACGACGATCTTGCATTATCAGTTCACACACGGCATCAATGTTCTCTGTCACAACGGCCGTTTTTGGACGACCTTCGTCTTTGAGCGAGCGTCGGCCACGATTGAATTCATTAAACCAATTTTTCACAGTGCTATAGGATGGTGCTTCATCGCCATACAAAGATTTAAGTTCATCGATGCACTCTTGTTGTCGTGATAAACCACGTCGAAAGTTGTGAAAAAGGATCGCACGAAAAAGTTTACGAGTTAATTCCATTTTTTTGCCAAATTGATTTTTTCAAGTCACTGTAAACAACACAAATGATAGTCGTACGTCAAAACGTTCTGAGTACGTTTATGCTAAAAAATATCAAACTTTCCAATGGAAATGTCAGATGGCGACAGGCAACACTTAGTGTTGCCTAGGCTCGTACATATTCACCCAACTCGTTCTGCGGAAACAATTGATGTTGCTCTCGATAGTGTGACAGAAGAGCCTTCACATCGACTCGTCGTCATGTCCTACAATCTAACGAACATCACTGATTTTGAATAAAGGTTTGAATTTACTTGAAAAAAATCAATTTTTCAAAAAAATACAATGGAATTTACTCGTGAACATTTTCGTGCGATAATTTTTCACAACTTCCGACGGGGATTATCACAACAGGAGTGCATCGATGAACTTAAATCTTTGTATGGCGATGAAGCACCATCCCATAGCACTGTGAAAAACTGGTTAAAATGAATTCAATCGTGGCCGACGTTCGGTCAAGGACGAAGGTCGTCCAAAAACGGCCGTTGTGCCAGAGAACATTGATGCTGTGCGTGAACTGATAATGCAAGATCGTCATGTGACATACCGTGAGATAGAGGCATCCTTGGGCATTTCTTTCGCCAGAATACATTCGACAGCTGCCGTAAAAAAAGTTTATTCTCGTTTGATCCCGCACAATTTGGCAATCGCTCAAAAAATGGCTCGTGTCGATTGGTGCAAAAAAAAAAATTTGAAAAAATACGATCGCGGTGTTTTAAAATACGTTTATAAGATCGTCACAGGTGACGAAGCGTGGATCTATGCGTATAAGCCCGAAACAAAACAGCAATCGACCGTGTGGGTCTTCGAAGACGAGCCAAATACAACGAAAATTGTTCATGGAAGAAGCACATCGAAGCAAATGGTCGCCTGTTTCATCGGCAAAACGGGTCATGTGACTGTTCCGCTTGAGCAACGTAGGAAGGTCAATTTTGAGTGGTACACCACAATTTGTTTTTCTGAAGTCTTCGGAGAAATTCGAAAAACGAACGAGAAAAGATGAATCATTGTCACACATCGGCTCAAACCAGCGCCTTTTTGACCGGCCAAAACGTCGAATTGAAGGGTCATCCGCCGTACAGCTCTGACTTGGCACCCAATGACTTCTTTTTATTCCCGCACATCAAGAAAAAAATGCTTGGTCAACGATTTTCGTCGCTTGAAGATGCCGTTGAAGTGTTCACAAACCATGTTTTAGAGGTGTCTCAATCGGAGTGGAAAAAGTGCTTCGACAATTGGTTTGAGCGCATGCAAAAGTGTATAAATCATGATGGAGAATACTTCGAAAAATAATAAAAACCATTTTTGATGATAAATATTCGAATTTTCATTATAAGGCCAGAAATATATGTAGCAGCCCTCGAATATCCTTCTATTACTTTTTGTTTTATTTACAAAAAAAAACATCGTGTGTTTTTATTGGACCACCCTTTATTTACATATTATATTTTGATTCATCAGAACGAAACAAAATTCGTGTCCTCTTAAAAATGTTACAGGGTAACCTGTTTTATCTAAGATACTAACTCTTTTTTGTTGGACGATAACATTTAAGATCAGTTTCATTAGCTTGTCTTCCAACAGTTCGAGATCTTGTTTCCATATTGAGATTATTTATCACATCCTCAGACAGTATTTTTGGGCATTTGTTAAACTCTATTGAAATGATACTGTCTTTATGTGGTTTTACGGGACTTGCAACCTAAATGTCACCACTTCACCTAATTTTTCTAAATATTTTGGTAATTACTGATTTATTCACCGGGAGGGTGGAGCGCGGTTATTGTTTGGTCGAAGAGAGTAGAAAGTGTGCGTGGCTTATAGTGGCTGAGGGGTGTTTGGAGTCGTCTGCCTTTCAGTTGCCATCATGCATTGGACACTTCAAGAGAGGTCATTTTGTGTTGAAGCTTATTTTTAAAATGCGCACTTGATTGAGTGCAGCGTGCTTTTCGTTTACGATTCGCTGTTCCCCACGCGGACGTGTTCCTGTACGGCAATCAATTGTAAATTGGGTAACTTCATTGAGAACAGCAGGGAATGTGGCATGTGTAAGAGGGGATCTGAGAGAAACATCGAGAGAGTTAGAGCAACAGTACTGCAATCTCCGAAACGCTCTGTTCGGAAGCACTCTCTTGCTCTTGGCATTTCCAGACGTTGTTTCCACCGGATTCTTCATGATGAACTGAATTTTCACCCGTTTAAAATGTGCGTGGTACAATTGTCAGCGCGGGACTATTTGATACCTCGGACTTCGGCGAATGTTTCCTGGACGGCCTAACTCTTGAGTGGTTATGTAAACTGACCAGCACGCTCACCAGACTTATCCCCATGCGATTTTTTCTTTTGGGGTTACCTGAAGTCGAAGGTTTATATCAACCGTCCCAACACCTTGGAAGACCTATTAAATAATATTGAGGCTGAAATTGACAAAATACCAATCGACATGCTTGTTAGAGTTCACGAAAACTTTAGAAAACCTATGCAGCAGTGTGTGGAAAGCGAAGGTCGACATTTGCCAGATACATTATTTAAAACCATGTAATTTAAAAATTTCCTTACTGCCCAATATAATTAAAATATAAATGAAATTTTCTTAGGTTCATATTTTTTTAATTCATTCCCAAATAGGCAAGTTTCCGCGCTCCACCCTGTATAATTCTCTCTATTGTCTACCAGTATTAAAATCACTTACACGTCTGGTTTAAAATTCTTCACAAAATTGTACTCTTGCCATTATGTGTTAAAAACAATTAAAAAAAAATTGGATAATGTTTAGCGCATTTTGGTAGTCATATTTATATTCGTCGTTCAGGATCAATTGTAGGGATATAAGTTTAATGATAAGGGATATAAGTTTAATGTGTAGGGACAACATATGCAAAGGGTATTTTTTCACCTTGCAATTCATGCCTGTGTCTGAACCTGGATTTTTTGCATTATAGTCATAACCTGATTCTTATATCATTATGTGATACTTTTCGCCTGCGATTCGTTAATAAAGCAATAATTCACGCTGGACTATTTAAAAAAAATCACCCACTGTGTATTTGTCTGTCTTTGCAGCAGCCGCAAAAAGCGGGAACGACAATAGCGGCAACGACGACAGCTGAAAAACTTTGCTCATTATGTGTGTTGCACGAAACACAAGCTGCAGCTTTGCGAGTAATACCCCCAGGAGCTGGGTGAACATGATGCAGGTTATACTGCCAACATGCCTGCCGTACCAAAGTTGCTTGCCATGCAACGACTGCAGTTGGGAGGGAACGACAAACACCGAGTAGCAGTGACTAGACGTATTGTTCTCCCAAGTTTCTCGGTGAAGCGTAACATTTGTATGGCGCTCTTAAATTATAAAATTCGTAGCTTAAAGTGGAAAATTGTAAAAAGCGGAAAACGGCAATACTGCTAAATAGAACTGATTACAGTTATTACCATAGCGTAGTACCATTCCTACGGATATTTTGATAATGGACTTAAATAATCATACCGGGAAACGTGGTGAAGACATGCCGTTTATTTTCCTTTGAGCGCTTTGTGCTAGGAATCTGTATCGCATTTTAGTTTACTGCATACTTGGAGGATAAATTATGTACTATTTTCTTAGTGCAGTCGAAAAGAGTTGGTATTTCGATAAAATCATTTACAAAATTTAGCGATTTGCTTGAGCAAATTTCACGGGCGTATGAGCAATATAAATTATATTTTCTATAAATCATACGCCACGAAGACCCATGGTAAAATTTAAGACTTAAAGCAATGGGTATGTACGAGTATAACTTGAATTACATAAATTTGTAAATGAATTTAAAATCTTAGTAATATTTAAGCAACGATGTGTACTAAAATGTATCCGTTCTTTCTATGTTGGCTATTGGCAACCATGTTTTATTATTGTATTTGCATCGTCTGTGGATGCTACCGAGTCTTTCTGGCGGCTGCCAAAGAAGCCTCGGTCTCTTTCACTATCATCGCGACGGACAACACGCTCGATATCAAATTTCGCACTTATAATAAAGCATGTAAGATAATATATTGAAATAATTTAGAAAAAGTGCGTTTCCTTTTTAACCACAAGTGCAACATTGAATTTCCCTTATAATTCAAATTTGCATTTTCTCAGTACTATATCGCGTATAACAATTCTGTTTGTAATATCGCTTTATAATGAGAGGCTTGTTGGCACCCAAATATGTTGGTACGTATTTAAAGTTGTACTTCTCTACAGTTGACTTTAATTCATATGGGACAGGGATCCTTAGCAAGGACGAAACCTCAATAATCATAATTATCCCTAATAAATGTTGCAGCCCCGCAATATTCTTCAGTCACTTATTGTGGATGCATCGGCTTTTCAACAATCACTCGTGCATTCTAAATTGCCCAAATGCGGCATTTCTGCTTGTTAACGAATCTTCTGAAGTGGAAGTGTGCCTCACCGCTGAAGATGATTTCACTTCGGGCTGTTCAACCAACCGTTTGGCGTATTGACAACGCTTGTAATGGCCAATTGGCTTTAGCTCTTGCTTCAATTGAGCCTTGTAAGCGTGTAAATTCAAATCTTTTTTCAAAATTTATATCACTGATGTTAGTGAGATGTTTAATAGTTGGGCACTAAGGCGAGTCGAGGTGGACGGCTCTTTTGCCACACTATCGCGAGCTACATGAATGTTTTGCGCCTAACGAACAGGGCGAGGATGCACAGGTGTTTTCAAAATTTCTACAGACCCGTGCTGCTAAAATCTGCGCACAATTGTCCCGATTGTGGACACATTTGGCCGATTATCATGACCAAAAAAATCACGAAGTGCTCGAAATGGATTTTGATTTAAACGCACATTTTTGTAAAAGGCTTCAACATTTATAACGCGCTGCTCAATTGTGTACCTCTCCATAATTGAATTTGTCAAACACTGGAAAAAAGAAACTAAGTTGGACAAAAAACTTGAGATAAGGTGTGACTTACAATTCTCATCGCGCATTATGAACAGGGATTAGCCGGCTCGAGACCTTCTGCATCTTCATTTTAATAGAAGAAAATTTTTTTTACAAAATGGCAAAGTGACACTAATTTTCGTGACTGCACACTGCTTTTATCGCGATTTCGGGTCGGTTATCAAAAAGCTTCTCAGCAATTGTTAAAAGGAAAACTGAACTTTTTGAGGCCAGGTTCTCACCAAACGAATGAAAACTACTGTTGTTAAACTCACTTTTTAAGTTTTTTAAGTTTTCTTCAAACAATTGCCCACAAAAATACAATTCAGCTTTTCTACCTCTACATGGTTGGCCCACTATTAATAAGACGATCGTAAGGCAATAGACTGTACCCCAAATATACAAACAATACTTTAAAGTTTGGTAGTGGTAACATAAGGGGGTGGGGTAACTTTTAGGCCAAGGAATAGGCCCAATTAGTATAGCAACAGGTATTCTTACAGGAAAAGGCTCTTAAAAAAATACCTAATGATGCATTTGCTGAGCAAAACATGCCCCTGGTCTGCAGGTTCAACACGATAATAGCCCAAAACACACCTTCCAAGATTGTCACCGAGTAGCTACTATCAAATAAAGTTCATGTTTTGATATTGCCTGATCAGTACCCAAACTTAGCCACCCGAGAAAATATTTGAAACAGAGTAGGTCGAGAAATTACAAAAACAAGCCAGATCTCATAGGTGCTGGTACTTCCGAGTGGCAACCCGTTTCTAAGGATTTATCGATTATTTAATTAATTGCATGCCTCAGCGGAGTGATAAAGTGCTTAAAAATAATGAATACCTAAAAAAATATTAATATCCAAATTAAGAGAACATAATTTTTATTTCTGTGTAGTAAGTTTTCTTTGTGTTGAAAATGGCCTAAAAATGAAATACATATGTGACAGCGCATAGAGAAAGGGACCTAAGAGTAAATAATTCAATTTTCACTTTTTTTTTTGATGTGGAAAACATCTGAGCATCGAATGAAACCGATCCCATGCCCCAAAAGTGTTCCCTCCCAGAGATATGCGCGTTTTATGAAAGTGATGGTACACCAAAGATAAACGTATTTAAATCTTTAAAATGGCTCTCCTGAACAAAACTGGTTTTTACCCTTAGGTCCCTTTCTATTTTGCGCGTCACATATGTGCCATTTTTTATTATTTTTTCAAAATGTATTGAATTTATACACGCAGAGAAAAGATATGGTTACTATATGGTCACCGCAACAATAATATGTTCTCTACAATAAAAGCATGTTCGTTGCAACCGTTAGTATTGTGTTTTGAATTTCATTTTGACAACAGTATGATTGCGACAATATAAATATTGTTGAAATGTAACAATACTATTAATGCCAATTTTAGAAATGAAAATATGGTTGTAGCAACCATATAAACATGGTTGATGGTTGATTAATATTTAGTTTGGTTTGCCATTTCATCATGAACAGGTTGACAAAAGAACAACGCTTGCAAAATGGGACGAAAATGAGATTCATCTCGATGCTGATTTTCATCACAAAATTTTGTTCAGTGATGAGGCTCATTTTTGGTTGAATGGCTACGTCAACAAGCAAAATTGCCGCATTTGGAGTGAAGAGAATCCACATGAGACCCTTGAGACGCATTACATCCACAAAAACTGACTGTTTGGTGTGCTCTATGGGCTGGTGGAGTCATTGGGCCATACTTCTTCCGAAATAATGCTGGAGAGTCAGTTACCGTTAATGGAGACCGGTATAGAGCCATGATAACCGACTATTTTGTTCCCGAATTGGATGACATGAATGTGGATGAGTTGTGGTTCCAACAAGACGGCGCACGTCACAATCGAATTATTGAAGGAAACATTCGATGAGCGCATAATTTCGCGGAATGGACCTGTCAATTGGCCACCAAGATCGTGTGATTTGACACCATTGGATTATTTTCTTTGGGGATATGTGAAGTCGCTCGTCAACGCCAACAAACCAGAAACGTTAGGGGACTTGGAAGCCAACATTCGTGGCGTTATTGCCAACATACGGCCCCATATGCTCGAAAAAGTGGTTGAAAATTGGACCTGTAGAATTGGCTTTATTCGAGCCAGCCGCGGCGGCCACATGCCCGAAATCATATTTAATCATTAATGGCATAAAATTATCCTTCCAATAAAGCCAAATTGATGGACATTAAAACGATTTTCTTGTGTTTTATTTCAATTCGAAGTTCTATACCTCAATAAAAAAAACACCCTTTACTAGGAATGATATAGCTTTTTTCCGCCGGGTGTAGTTTCTTTGAATTTGAGCTTTTGACCCACTTGGGTCGTTATTGCTCCACCCATTGTTTTGATAAAAATACCTACAAAACTACTTTAAATACTCGTCGACATGGGTTTTTTAGAGGACATAGACAATGACTTTCGGCACACTATTTCATCATTAAGTCTATTTTACAAAAAAATTGACTTGAGCTCTTCTGCAACACACTGACGATTTATGATCCTAGATATTTGCACAAACACATTAAAACATCATAACGGGTGATCAATCTAGAGTTATATTTTTCCAAAAAAAAAAACAAAGATTCAAATCAAGTGTGGAATCTTTATTCTTTATTCGAAAGACCATTTAATGTCATTTATTTTTTGAATATAATTGCCTTCAAATTTTGGCAGCAACTACGCCTCAGAGTGTCCATTCTGAGGGTCCAATTTTGAATGACTAGTTGGAGCATTTCGACCAGTATGGCGTTAAAGACACGCGTAACGGTGGCTTCCAAAACCCGAATCGTAGCATATTTGTCAGAATAGACTTTGGACTCTACGTAGCCCCAAAGAAAAAAGTCTAAAGGTGCATATCACACGATCTAGGCGGCCAATTTGATTACTTCAATGCTGTCAGCAAACAGTTTTTTGACTCCGACCAAACTTTTAAGTTTTGCTTTAAACAAGTGTAGTATTTGGATTCTTAGATCCAAAAAATTTTTTCTGAAGGTTCTGGTAATTGGAATGTTGCACCGATAATACTGTTCCAATAACTGAAAGTTCGGAGCACCATCTTACATTCGGTTGTACTTATCTAATACCCGGGGTGCAAGAAACATCGATCATTCGGTTGGCAAAAAATTCGGTTGTGGCGACGAATTTGTCCTCTGTGTGTACACTCTCAGCTACTGCCGCTATGTTTCAATACTACATGCTGGCTGTGGTCTATTAGGTCGAGTATTACCCAATAGTGAAAATTGAGTTTCAATGTTGGCAATGGTAATCCGAATAGTACGTTCGGTAGGCCGATTGTGTCGATTATAAAAAGGTCTAAGCGCACGAAAACGTTACCTACCGAACGATGTAAGTCTTATCCGTTATAAGTCTTTCCATGTCTTTCCAGTCTTATCCGATGTTAGTCTTTTTCAATGATAAAATAGCAAACAATTCTAAAAAGAAAAAGTAATAAAGTTTTAGGCGTAATCTCTAAAAATAAATCTATTGAAAAAAATACCTCTGGATTGATCACCCGTTATAAAGATAAGTTTAAAACAACCTTTTTGAATTATGTAAAACAAAAATTTAAGCCCGAAACTTAAAAATGCCCGTAGAGAAAAAGAATGTTGGAAACCGATTGGAACTTTTCGTATTCCGCTCTTCGCGTCGTTTCGATACCAGCCCGAAGCGTTGTTGTTTAATTTAAAAATCTTTTCTATTGTTCTTATCAGGGCAAACTATGCCTTGTATGCTTTTGAGAAATACAAATATGCAAATCAGCTTTTCTAAACACTTCATATTTTTTCAAAAATATGCTCAAAATTAAAAATGGATTTCCTCAAGTGTTTGCTTACTACCAACAAAATGCACGTGGCTTATCCCTCCGCTCAGTCTATTACTTTTTCAACACTCAAGCAATGAGGACCCAATTACTTTAACTGCATCCCATCGCGTTACTTCCTACGCTGTATTGACTGACAAGCTCTCATGGCGGATGGTAGTGGGTGGGGGAAAATAAAACCTGGCATCGCGGCTGCCATCCTCCCGTTGCCCTGGAAGTTGATTAAAGTTAAATGATAACATTAAATATTTATGTTTTACTTAACCCTGTCATTAACACTATAAATCAGAGTTTGACATTTGCAACAATTTGTTATAAAAATCTCATAAGATGCTCCACCAGAGCATGCCCTCGCGTTCCACCATCATTAACTCCGCCACCACCACCGACAACGGCCGTTGGAGAAATGTAAACAATCGGTCGTCTGCAAGGATTGTTTTGCCAGCATTCCTTGGCAACTTTGCTTCCTGTGTTGCAAGCACTTTGTACGTACAGGACATAAGTACAAGGATCTGTGTACGATGGAGATGAAGAAGCAGATGATGATGATGATACACCGCAAACACTACAAATCCCAAATGCTGATGGTTATACTGACTCCGGTGCCGGTGCTTGAGTGCGCTTACTACGAACAAGCCACAATCTTGTTCCACGACTGCAGCTGCACGGGGATCGGCCCCCCTTGGTGATGTAACAACAACAGTGCAGAGAATGCCAACATTGGAAAGAAGAAAACAAACAAAAATTATGGGAAAGGAAACGGATGCACGAAAAAGACACATCTATTTTTAAAGACGCCTTATGTTTTATGTAACTTTGCCTTACTTTACATGCCGCTCTCCGCGCGCTTCTTTGTTGCAGCCAGGCATTGCACAGATTGAGTCCTTTTGCTTATGACAACGACTGGAGACAATGTACGACAAAAAGACAAGAAAAATATTTGCCATAACTTTCTCTTGTTTTGCGGCTGTGCGGACATGTGTAGAAGGAGAAAAAGTCATCAGGACTTTAAGTGCGCCAAGAAACATTTATGTCCTTTGTTGCGACAACATTCAAAAAAGAAACCTAGAGATGGAGATTATCATTGGCATGTGATGTCTTCCGGCTCCAGGACTTTTAGCTTTAACCAAGGGGGAGCGAAATTTGTGGGCTCTTAAAATACATTACCTTCAAGAAGGCATTAAAAAACAAGTAAGCAAATAAATACCGAGGCTTCGCTGAGTGGCGCTTATCACCGCGATAGAACCCATTTTCAATCACGCCGGCTCACAAATTAGTCTGAATTTGATTATACTGAGAGAACAAATTCGTAGTCACAATTTTATGCCAACCGAATGATTGTGGTTGCGTCTACTCCTGTTTGCTATATATTTCTGAGATTTTCATTGGAAAGTTTGACATTGTTTAGAATAAACGTACTAAGAACGTTTTGACGTACGACCATCATTTGTGTTGTTTACAGTGACTTGAAAAAATCAAATTGGAAAAAAAAGGAAATAACTCGTGAACATTTTTGTGCGATCATTTTTCACAACTTTCGACGTGGATTATCACGAAAGAGTGCATCGATGAACTTAAATCTTTGTATGGCAATGAAGCACCATCCCATAGCACTGTGAAAAACTGGTAAAATGAATTCAATCGTGGCCGACGCTCGCTCAAAGACGAAAGTCGTGAAGGTCGTTCAAAAACGGCCATTGTGCCAGAGAACATTGATGGCGTGCGTGAACTAATAATACAAGATCGTCATGCGATATACCGTAAGATAGAGGCATTCTTGTGCATTTCTTCCACCAGCATACATTCTGTATTGCATGAACACCTGGCCGAAAAAAGGTTTGTTCTCGTTGGATCCCGCACAATTTGACAATCGCTCAAAAAAAGCTCATGTCGATTGGTGCGAAGAAATTTTGAAAAAATACGATCGCGGTGCTTCAAAAGACGTTTATAAAATCATCGCAGGTGACGAATCATGGATCTATGCGTAGGAGCCCAAACACAAAACAGCAATCGACCGTGTGGGTCTTCGAACACGAGCCAAATCCAACGAAAGTTGTTCGTGGAAGAAGCACTTCGAAGCAAATGGCCGCCTGTTTCTTCGGCAATACTTGTCATGTGTCGACTGTTCCGCTTGAGCAGCGTAGGACGGTCAATTCTGAGTGGTACACCACAATTTGTTTGCCTGAGGACTTCGGAGAAAATCGAAAACGAACAAGAGGGGACGAATCATTGTGCACCATGACAATGCGAGCTCTTATACATCGGCTCAAACCAGCGCCTTTTTGATCGGCCAAAACGTCGAATTGATGGGTCAGCCCTGACTTGGCACCCAATGACTTCTTTGTATTCCCGCACATCAAGAAAGAAATGCGGGGTCAACAATTTTCGTCGCCAGAAGATGCTGTTGAAGCGTTCAAAAACCATGTTTTGGACGTGTCTCAATCGGAGAGGAAAAAGTACTTGGACAATTGGTTTGAGTGCATGCAAAAGTGTACAAATCATGCTGGAGAATACTTCGAAAACCAATAAAACCATTTTTGATGACAAATATTCGCATTTTCATTATTAGGCCAGAAGTATATATAGCAGCCCTCTATTGAATCAGTACAACCGAACGTTAGTTCGTGCGCTGGAATTTTCGGTTAATGCAACGTCAGTAATTAAATAAATTCTCCTTAACTAGTTTTGAGTTTACACAAGGGTCAATAAAGCAAAGTCAAATAATTTTTTTACCAAATCAAGACAGGGTGGGCCAACAGTTACCATGGGGTTAAAAACTGTAATAACTTTTTCATTTATTAATTATTTTTTTCTCAGATTATATAATATAAAAATGGACATTTTTTACATTAAGTATGAAAAATAATCTCACTTAAATGACCTCCGCTTTCAGCTTCGCAATGATGAGCTCGTTTAAGAGCATTTTCCATAACATCTTTCAAAATTTGTGGCTGTAGCGTTCGAATTTCTGCAACAATGTTGGCGTTGAGTTAAAGGATTGTCTCGGGCTTGTTCAAATATATTTGCTTCTTCAAATAATCCCAAAGAAAATAGTCGGGTGCTGACAAATCTGGCGATCGCGCTGGCCAAATAATTTCCGAATTTCTGGAAATTATTGGCTCTCCAAAATTTGACTTAAAAGTGTCATTGTGTCTCGGGCAGTGTGGGCAGTGTCTCTGTCCTGCTGAAACCACATCTCAGGTCTGTTTTCAAGAGCAGGACGTAAAATATATTCTATCATAAACCGATACTGCTCTCCATTTACGATTACAGCACTTCCATCTTCATTCTCGAAGAAGTAAGGCCCAATGATATTTGCTGATGCGATCCCAAACGTACACCTAATGGGGTGCAGTTGGCGTTGATGAATGACTCTTGGATTTCCAGAACCCCAGAACCTACAGTACTACTGCTTATTAACAAAGCCATGCAAATGAAAATGAGGCTCAACACTCATGCGTTCAAATAATTGATCGCTGATTTTAATAAGAAAAATCTATTATTCTGGTTCTTTGTTCGTTGTGAATCTCTCCATTATCTATTCTCCAAGTGTTAATTATATCGGGTGATCCATCTAGAGGTATATTTCCCATAGGTGGTTTTTCAGAGTTTACGCGTGAGTTGCGTTAAACATTGTTTTTTTCCTTTTCTATATTGTTTGCCATTTTATAAGAGAAAGATTAACGCCGCAACAAAGTCTCCAAATTGTGCAACTGAATTATGAAATTAAAAACGAGAAGATCCGCTGAACAACGGTTTATTCAGTAAAGAGGCCCCTTTCTGGTCATTATACCCAAAGAAAATCATGGTTTGGTGCAGTAATGGACTGGTGGAATCATCGGTACATATATTTTCAAAAATAATGATGGCCGTTATTAGTGCTCGCTTTCGCGCCTTAATATCGGAGTTTTTGCTACCTGAAATTGAAGCCCGTAATCTTGACGGTATTTGGTTTCAACAGAACGGTGCCACTTGCCACACAGGTGCTCAAACAATGGATCTATTGAGAGGTCATTTCGAAAAACAGCTAATTTAACGTTGGACAGGTGAGTTGGCCTATAGATTTTTTTCTTTGGGGCTACGTAAAGTCCAAAGTCTATGCTGACAAACCAGGTACGATTCAGGTTTTGGAAGCCAACATTACGCGTGTCATTAAAGCCATACCAGTCGAAATGCTCGAACGAGTCATTCAAAATTGGACCCTCAGAATGGAAACCCCGAGACGTAGTTGCGGCCAACATTTGAAGGAAATTATATTCAAAAAATAAATGCCATAAAATGTCCTTTCAAATTACAAATAAAGATTCCACACTTGATTTGAATTTTAATATTTTTTTGTTCTGAAAAAATACCTTTTATAATCTAACAAAAAAAATATGAACGAAAAAGTTTTAAATTGTTAAACCCCATGGTAACTTTTGGCCCATCCTGTATATTAATTTGTCTAATTTCAGCATATAGATAACGCTTGGCATGTAGATAACGTTGCTTTCCGTTTCAATAGGCAGTTAAAATGGAAATCCTTGAAATTCTGCTCCGATTTAATTTTTTATTGTATTTTTTTTTTTTTTTATTTCTGGTTTTTATGTTATGGTCGGCAATACTAGATGGCTTTAAGAACGATACTATTTGTTTGCATTACCAATTGTTAGTTTATAGAAACAACTGTACTTATATACTCGTACAAAACAATTTGTTGGCATCAGGCCGCTCTGGCAAGCGATTATTTAAACTTCATTCCATTATTACAACCGCCCAGTTGGTAATCTGTACCATAATATTTCTACCGCTATCATCTTATGATACGTCGAACCGTATATCCATCAACACTATTAATATTTGGTGATTGCAACAAAAAGTCTCTGTCCAACAGAATTTTTCTGTCCAAATCGATTGCCAACAGACTTTTTTATGTAAGTAGTGATCCCATTTTGATGATCACGGCTATAACTCATAATTATTTTATTGATGTTGAAGTAAATGGAAACCGATCGTCTGAGGCTTATAAGCATGGTCCATGGATCAATTCGTTTGGCCTGCTTTTTGATTCTCACTAATTACTACACACAGAGAAAAAATCAGTTGGAAATTCGTTGGGGCTACACAAATTTCGTTGTAAAAGAAGCATTTCAGTTGCCATCACCGAATGTTTTTAATAGTAATCAATTTTCGGCTCGACATGCCTCTAGATGTTACGAGGGCATTTCTATAATTCCGTGATTTTTCCCACTTCCCTTGTAGTTATATGAAATGCAACAGTGCTCACATCAAGTACCAGCTGTTAATAGACTACTGTCGTATTTTGAGAGAGTTCCGTCATTTAGTTTGTGTTTAACAGCTGTTCAAAACATACAACCTTGTGGATTTTGTTAAAAATGGAAAAATTTAAATTTCGAGCGCTTATCAAACCAAGGAAAAGGTTGATAAATACTATCGAGACTGTGCAGCATCGATTTCAATGGTTTACTGAGTTTTGTTGTGGTCGCACAAGTACAAATGCCGTTAAACGTTCGGGACGGCCAACTGAAGTCAATACACCCGAAAGCGTCGAAAAAATCCACAATATTGTGAAGCCCGATCGAAGAGTAAAATTGTGTGAGAATGCTGATGCCATACGCATTTCAAATGGCAGTGTGGTGTCGATTTGCATGATCAGTTGGGTTTAAGAAAGCTGTCTGCAAGATGAGTGCCGTGTTTCTTCCTCTATTGTCCATAAACGTAATCGTGGGACAACTTCAAAGGATTGTTTAGATTTTTTTAATCGCGATTTAAAGGAGTTTTTGCGGCGTTTTGTAACTGTGGATGAAACAAGGATCCATTACAACACTCCGAAGACCAAGCAGCAGTCTAGACAATGAGTCTCTCCGGGTGAACCGGCTCTCAAGAAGGCCAAGGTGATTGTCGGCCAATATGGTGATGGCAACAGTTTTTTGGTATGCACGCGATAAAGAATGTAATAATCCACATCTTTTGCCTTCTTTAATGAAAAACTATATACGGCAAATAGTATGCCAACTTATTGGACCGATTTAACGAGGATTTAAAAAAACGACCCTATAAGGCCAAAAAAGTTATTTTTCAACAAGAAAATGCACGGGTGCACACGTGTGCAGTCTCAATGGTAAAAACGCATAAATTGGGTTACGAATTGGCACCTCAACTGCCATATTATCCGGATTTGGCCCCAGTGACTATTTCCAAACCTTAAGAAATGGCTCGGTGGAAAGAGATTCAGCTCAGAGGACAAGGTTTGTCACAAAAGATACCCCAACATTGGATCTCTTAAGACCGCTTTGGTTCGAGCTGTGGCCAATTTTCCAATGAACGAGATTCGTGCAGCTATTGACGATTGGCCAGTGCTACTTAAGGTGTGTGTAAAGGCAAAAAGCGGACATTTCGAATAAGTAGATTCCTTTTGGATACAATATACATCAATGAATATATTAAAAAATATTTGGTCCAAAAACATTCAGTACTTTTTATTTTACAGCATGAAACGTGTGTAACAGTATTTATGTCCCTACTAAGTATTGCTGCTAAAACCTTATTTTCATTATTAATTTTGGCAATAATACTATTGTTACATTTCAACCATATTAATACTGCCGCAATCATACTATTGTCGCAAGGAAATTCAATAAACAGTACTATGGTTGCATCGAACATAATATTACTACAGAGAAAATACTATTGTTGTCGGGACCACATACGAGTAGTAACCATATTTTTTCTCTGCGTGTATTTTCAAATCATTTCGAATTGGCCAGGTGGTTGGTATAACATAAAACTCACCCCTATAATTACGTTTGACCTTTTGAATAATACTTTGTTTCTAAAATACAATTGCACGCACTCTCTTGGTTCACTATCTGGTTAAACGTTAACCCCATAACAGTTAATACGCTCAATAGAACAGACACAATGGTTGGCTTTAAACGTTACAGCATTTAACAGGAACATATCTTTCAGAGATTATCGGCCACAAGCACATGTCGACCGACCGACATACTCGTACATACAGCATCATCTTACAAAATGCTATTGTTGCATCGTCTACACTAACATTTGAAAGCATTAACAGATTAAAAGTGTTATCTTTTATAGCAAGTACGAGGTAGGGCACAATGATGCCAGTTCGAAAGGTGGACATGAGTTGAAGAGCTTCAATGAATTTGGTATGAAGCATATGCTTTGAGCAAACTTTATATTTTAAAAAGTCTTTAACGTGCGATATTTTGAGATACGAGTATTAGCGATTTTATGGTATAGACTTGGAATTGGACAATAGCAACTTGAGCGTGGATTAGTAAGTTTGAATTTAAAAATTCAGTAAAACTGTTAACAAACAAAAGTACAAAATAATATTTAAAATATTATATACATTCGTTACAATGCTACTTTAAGCAAGCTTACGCCCACTATAAGATGATAATTGTATTAATATTATCATAAAGTCCAATAAATATTAGGTTTAGCTAACGGAAAAGGATGATATCCAAATTATTCGTTGTCAATACTGCCTGTTGTGCCAACTAAAATAAATTAGCTAGTTGGTTCCATCCAATGGCTATACAGTCGTACCTGGATAAGTGGGATCGCAATAGATGGACTATTTATTCCCACTTAAAGAGGTTTCCCAATTATATTGTTTCCCTCTTATCCAGATAATTTGTAATTTTTATCCCACTTAATAAGGTAAAGCATGCTAATTTTTTAGAAAAAGGCAGTTTGTTTGAGATACATTCTTAAACTCAAATTGCATATTTTAATTAAAAAGATTACAAACATAAGAAGATGATTTACGAGGGCGACCGCAAAAGTAACTGGCCTAACATAAAATGAACCGTTTTTTTGGAATTATTATTATTTATTTTTCAACATAATCTCCTTCCAACTCAATACACTTCATCAAACGTTTTTTAAGTTTGTTAATTCCATCCGAAAAATAAGATTTTTCAAGACCTTCAAAATATGCCTCAGTTTCAGCAATAACCTCGCTATTGGACGAACATTTTTTGCCACCTAGAATTTTTTTTAAATTTGGAATCAAGAAATAATCAGAAGGAGCTAAATCAGGTTTATATGGTGGATGCGGAGCAATTTCAAATCGTAATTCGGCCAGTTTTTGCTGAGTTAAAAATGCAGTGTGTGAAGGAGCATTATCTTGATGAAAGAGAACTTTTATTTTTTCTAAATGCGGTCGTTTTATCTTGATTTATTCACTCAACCGATCCAATAATGCACAATAATATTCACTATTTATAGTTTTTCCTTTCTCAAGATAATCAATAAATATTATACCCCTTGCATCCCAAAATAATGTGGCCATTACTATTCCTGCTGACTTAACAGTTTTCGCCTTCTTGGGACCACTTTTACCAGCTTCTATCCATTGTTTTGACTGTTCTTTGCATTCTGGGATGTAGTGATGGATCCATGTTTCATCAACAGTTATGAATCGGCGCAAGAACCCTATTGGATTACGCTGATAAATCGCTAAAAGCTCCTCGGAATTGGTCCAACGGACGATTTTTTGGGGCAAAGTCAACAAACGCGGCACCCATCTTGCGGATGGCTTTTTCTTGTGGAGTTCATCATGTAAAATACTCCAAACTTGTTTTTCGTGTATTTTAACAATATCAGCAAGTTCTCTGAGCTTTATTCGTCTATCTTTAGTCACTTCATTAAATAGTTTTCTAATGTTTTCAATAGTAGTAGCTGTTTTCGGTCTTCCAGAGCGTTGTTCATCTTCCGTACTTGAACGACCCATTTTAAATTGTTGAACCCAGGATTTCACGGTGGAGTATGATGGTGCATTATCACCATGAACAGAATCCAATTCATCTTTGATTAATTGTGGCGTATAACCTTTCATATAAAAGTGTTTAATTACCGCACGAAACTCTTTATTTTCCATTTTTCAAAAATTTTAAAACTTGTTTACTTTAATCACCTGTAACAAAGAAAATAATCATTAAATATTTCGGAAATTTTGACAGAAGGCTTATAAAAGATTGCTTTTAAAAAACATAAAAAAAGTTGCTAGTAAAACAGAAAATGTGCCAGCCCTGTTAGTTTTGCGGTCGCCCTCGTAATAAAGATAAAAAGTAAAAAAAACCTAGCCCTCGCAATATCGCACCAAGGTAGCCAGTTTTTTTTTGGCTTCTGTCGCCAAATTTTTGGTCAAAATAAGCCCAAAAAAACGCCAAAGTATAACCGCTGTGATATTACGAGGGCATATCAAATATTCCGTGACTTTTCCCTCGAAGCTCATATAACATATGCAACACTGCTCCCATCAAGTATCATCCGTTAAAAGACTTCTGTCAAATTGTGCGAGTGTTCCGTCATTTAGTTTGTGTTGTACAGCTGTTCAAAAAAAAAACAACCTAGTGGATTTTGTTCCAAATGGAAAAAAGTGAATTTATTTATTTATTTATTAATTCATATAGTAATACAAAAGCCCCCAGGGCCAAAAAAACCGTATTACTTAGAAAAACATTCCCAAATAGAAAAACTTAAAAACTAAAATAAACTTTAATAATAAAAATGTATAAGTATATACAATTGTAATTTATCGCAATTGGCTCCCCAGCCATATTTACATTAAGTAGAACAACAACAAAAATAGAAATATAGTCCAGATTTGTACAAACGATCCTTAGTCAAGTTGTTGGCAAACATGTTTTATATCCATGGAAATAAAAATAAAATTATGAATATAATTATTAAGGTGTAACTGATATAAAGTAATCAAAGAGTTTAAGACGAAATGCATTATTAGAGTGAGAAAAAACTCGCAGTTCAATAGGCAATTGATTCCAGCACCTGGCTACCCGAACAACAAAAGACTTTTCAAATATAGAATTAAAAATTCTAGGTATAACGATTTTTGAGTGCACATTAAGCATTCATGTCGATTATGCACGCCGACGGATGGCATCGGATCGGATTTTTTCCGCAGTTGCGTATTTTGGTATTATATAAGCCGATGGTAATGCAGTTGCGGAAAAATGGCAATTATGTATTCCGAATGCGACTCACTTCGCACACAAAAATATCCGAAAGAAAATCATCGCTGATTTGGTGCGGACATGTTAGTTTTTGGTTGTGTTTTTCTTTATTTAATTTGATTTAATTTATTTTCTAATGGAAGCTAAGAGGTAAGATGAGAAAAAATAAAATGTGTATGTAAACGGGTTAAATTATTTGATTACATCCAACATTGTAATCATTCCCGGTCCCAGTTTGGTAGCCGCCTTCTGCCAGAAACCCTAGGAAAGTGGCCAATTTAATTTCTGGTGAAATATGTGTTGACCGCACAGCAACTGTTAGATTGTTTTCTAACATGCTTAGAAGGTATCTAAACGCCGGTTTGTTTAACCGGAATTGCTTCACAAACCTGTGGAAATGTTTAAAATGTATTCACTTTTTACTTAAGGAATTTTTCTACTTACATTACATCAGCTAGCTTAAAAACACTTACGGCCCTGTTCCGTACCTGTCTTCTATTGCCACTTTTTTCTTCACAATTTATAAAAAATCCAATTGACGAATTCATTGCAAATTTTTATAATTGTATATATTTATATCTTTTAAAATTTATGACAATTTCAGCGCACTTTCTTTATTACTTTTGTTTTTTATTTGTTTATAAATGTCAATTTCGCAGCTGTAATGTAACATCGGCTTCATGTTGGTAATGTAGTCATCCGACGGATTACCTAATACCATTTTCCTAACAAAGTGAGTCGAGTGCGGTTCGAGTCAATACGATCCGAGGCAAATCCGTCGGCGTGCATCGACATGATTATTTTTTGCAAAAAAAAACCGTCCATCAGACCAAGGAAAAGCTTGATAAATATTATGGGGACTCTGTACCATCGATTCCAATGGTAAAAAAGTGGTGTTTCTGACTTTCGTTGTGGTCGCACAAGTGACAATTAAGGTCAATTCACCCGAAAATGTCGAGAAAAAAATTCACGATATGGATTTGGCCGATCGAAGAGTAAAAGTGGGTGAGATTATTAGTGCCATACGCATGTCATATGGCAGTGTTGTTTCGATTTTACGTGATCAGTTGGGTCTTAGAAAGCTGTCTGCAAGATGGGTGCCGCGTCTGCTCTCAATTGACCATAAACGTAATCGTGTGACAACTTCAAAGGATAATTGGAGTTGTTTAACCGCATGAGTTTTTGCAGCGTTTTGTAACTGTGGATAAACCATGAAACCATTACAACATTCCGGAGACCAAGCAGCAGTCTAAACAATGGGTTTCTCCGGAGTAACCGGCTACGAAGAAGGCCAAGGTGACTTTGTCGGTCAATAAGGTGATGGCAACAATTTTTTGGGATGCACGCTGGATAATCCACAACGCTTACCTTCATTAGGGAAAAACAATAAACGGCAAATATAATGCCAACTTATTGGACCGAGTTAACTAGGATTTAAAGGAAACGACCCCATATGGCTAAAAAGAACTATTTCCTATTTCCAAACCTTAAGAAATTGCTCCGTGGAATGTGATTCAGCTCCAACAGTGAAATAATTGACTAAAAAATGCCTATTTTATGGACCTCGAAAAATCCTATTTTATGGAAGGGATATAATAATTAAAGAATCGTTGGACTAAGTGTATTGAGCTAAAAGGAAAAATATTTTTTTTTTGCAGAAAAAAATTTGTTTTATTCGAAAAGTCACGGAATTTTTGATATGCCTCGTACTGCCAATATATATGCACCTCTATCCTATATCGGAAGGTACAAAATACATAGAACGAAGTCATTCAGTCGGATTTGACACGAAATATCGACTAATAATTGAGACTTTTAACGTTTTAGGGTAAACTTCTTTTTCATAAAGACCTTTAAAAATTAAATTAGGGCGTTTTCATAAAATCTGCCAGTATAATCGTCAAATCACTAAAATAAAAGTCGCCAAAAGCCTTCGATGTCACTATATTTAGCGAGAAATCGACAAGTTTGGCAACCATGCGTTGCACTCTGCATAAATTATCTTAGTTAAAAGCAAAAACAAGAGAGAAAAAAAGACAAAAATCGTACTTTTCTAGGTACAGCATGAAACGATAAATCCCACTCATAGAGGTAAACGGGTAAAAATTTCCACTTATCGAGGTAAATTCTTAAAATAAATTAAGTTCCACATCAAAAAGATCAAACTCCTGCTTAAAAAGTTTTTTTTTATTTTTTTGTTCGAAGTGTCTAGGGACAGCCACAACTGTCCCACTTATAGAGAATTCCTACTTATGTAGGTCCCACTTATGCTGGTCGAACGATACCAACAAAAAATATCAATCTAATAATCAATTTTAGTCCTGCTGCCCGAACATGAACCCCTAAACGAGCATTCACGACTGGATGCATTTCACCAGCGTATTCATTGGCTCATTTCATAAAAATATGTCCATCTACGACCATGCCCGAAAATACAAGGGTCCAAAATGGCAGTGGTTTGAATATTTCCGGATTCGTGGTCGAAGGGTACTAGGGTAAAATTGCTGATTTCTGAACCAGTTGTCGGATTTTTTAGTTTTTTTTCTCTTTAAAGATAGCCCTACCTCTTAGCCAGGTTTATGCCTTTATCCTTTTTGCTGTTTAATGTTTATTATCAGTTATAAATAAAAGTCAGTTTTTAATGTTTTTTTTTTAAATTTTGAAACATTCTAAGAAATATTCCAAATGCTTAATTATTAAAATCACTTCTTTTATTTGCAGGAGCAACGAAGACTTGGCACCCGGTGATCGTTATGTGCGCATTGCCTTTGAAGAAGCTGCTAAGGAGATCGATGTGGCCATCAACAATACCATCGACACTCTATTTACGAACCGCAATCGCACCAAGCCGAATGGCGAACAGGCGCCGCCCAACTATGCTGATTTACTGCGAGTTTTCCGTTTTCCCACCGGCGAGGCCAGACAGCTGGCCCGAGCCGCCGAGATCTATGAGCGCACCTTGGTCAATATACGCAAACATGTTTTGATGGGTGACAACTTGACCATCGAGAGTGATAAATTTAAATTCAAGGATCTATTGTCGCGGGAACATTTGCATTTGGTGGCCGAGTTGTCCGGATGTATGGAGCATCGCGAAATGCCCAACTGCACCGATATGTGCTTCCATTCCAAGTATCGCAGCATCGATGGTACGTGTAATAATTTACTACATCCCGCCTGGGGTGCTTCGCTGATTGCTTTCCGACGCCTGGAAAAGCCGGTATATGAGAACGGTTTTAGCTTGCCCATAGGCTGGACCAAGGATAAATTGTATAGCGGCTTTAAAAAGCCCAGCTCAAGACTAGTCTCCACCTCGTTGATATCCACTAAGGAAATTACTCCCGACGATCGCATTACGCACATGGTTATGCAGTGGGGACAATTTTTGGATCACGATTTGGATCATGCTATCCCATCGGTGAGCTCGGAGAGTTGGGATGGTGTGGACTGTAAGAAGACGTGCGAATTTGCACCGCCTTGCTATCCCATCGAAGTGCCACCCAATGATCCGCGCGTCAGTAATAGGCGTTGCATTGATCTTGTAAGATCCAGCTCGATTTGCGGTTCCGGCATGACGTCCGTGTTCTTTGATAGTATTCAACATCGAGAGCAAATCAATCAGTTGACTTCGTACATTGACGCCTCCCATGTCTATGGCTATGATTTGCCGTTTGCCAATGAGTTGAGAAATCTGACCACCGATGATGGCTTGCTACGTGTGGGTGTCCACTTCCCCAATCAACGTGACATGTTGCCCTTTGCCGCTCCCCAAGATGGCATGGACTGTCGTCGGAATTTGGATGAAAACCAAATGAATTGCTTTGTGTCGGGCGACATAAGAGTCAACGAGCAAGTGGGTCTTTTGGCCATGCACACGCTGTGGATGCGCGAACACAATCGCATTGCCATCGCCTTCAAGGATATCAATCCCCAATGGGATGGAGACACGCTATATTACGAAGCTAGAAAAATAGTGGGTGCTCAAATGCAGCATATCACCTTCAAACATTGGTTACCCCTGATCATAGGAGAAAGTGGCATGCAGATGATGGGCGAATACAAGGGCTATAACTCATCGGTCAATCCCACCATTTCCAATGAATTCGCCACGGCTGCTTTACGTTTTGGTCACACACTTATCAATCCCATATTGCATCGATTGAACTCATCGTTCGAGCCCATACCGCAGGGTCACCTGCAATTGCACAAGGCTTTCTTTGCGCCCTGGAGACTGGTGTACGAGGGTGGCGTTGATCCGCTGTTAAGAGGCATGTTTGCCACGCCCGCCAAACTGAAGTTACCCGGACAAAATCTCAACACTGAACTGACGGAAAAACTCTTCCAAACTGCCCATGCTGTGGCTTTGGACTTGGCCGCCATCAATATTCAGCGAGGACGTGATCATGGCATACCCGGTTACAATGTTTATCGTAAATTGTGTAACCTAACCGAGGCCAAGACCTTCGATGACCTGGCTAAGGAGATCAGCGACAAGGAAGTCAGAGATAAGCTCAAGGAACTTTATGGTCATCCCGATAATATTGATGTATGGGTTGGTGGCGTCTTAGAAGATCAAGTAGAGGGTGGCAAAGTGGGTCCTCTGTTCCAATGTATACTTGTCGATCAATTCAAACGCCTACGAGATGGTGATCGCTTCTACTACGAGAATCCCTCGGTATTCTTGCCGCAGCAACTAGAGCAAATTAAGCAGGCCAACTTGGGTCGTGTTCTGTGTGACTCGGGCGATAAAATCGAAGAAGTACCGGATGATGTCTTCATTTTGGCCAAGCACCAGGGAGGCTACAAGAAATGCGAAGATATACCCGGCATCAACTTGTACTTCTGGCAGGATTGTGCGGCATGCAGTAGTTTGCCGCCTATCTTTGATACCTATGTGCCACAGACATATACTAAACAAAGCCGAGAGAAGCGATCCCTGCCCATGGATAATGTCGAAGTAGAGCATGAATCTCTCAACAACTTGGAAGAGTTGATGGATATCAACGAGGAACGTGTAAGTGGCCTGGAAGAGGTAATAAGTGCTTTCCAAAAGGAACTGAAAAAGATGCATAAGAAAATGCACAAACTGGAAGAGTCATGCGATAGCACCAGTCCCAAGGACAAGCCGGCCAAGAGAAATCACTGCGTCGACGAGAAGGGCACTACGCGTTTGAACAATGAAGTCTGGACACCGGACTATTGTACCAAATGTGAATGTCGCCGTGCTCAAGTCACATGTACAAAAGAGAAATGCGGCGAAGTGCACTGTGAGCCCGGCATAGATCCCATAACACCGCCCATGGCCTGCTGTCCCCATTGTCCCCATATTTTTACTAAGCCCGAAAAGTAATTAGCTATCCAGCCCCCACCACCTAATATTTTTATTGAGAATGAAGTAAATTCTTATTATTATTGAGAACAAAAATCGATTGAACTTTTCCAAATTATCGTTCGTTGTAAGCCAGATTTGTAACACTCCTCGATAGCAATAAAACAACTTTATCTGAAATAAAACAAACAAAAATCTAATTAACACAGAGATAAATCAATGCACAATACGAATACTCGTAAGTTTAAAAATTAACACCACCCAAAAATAAAAGTTCACATTTCTTTAAAAGTAAAACACAAAAATCCCCCCAACATCCCCAAAGAATAAGGAGCAAACACCACTCCACCATGGCCAAACTTAAGATAATCTAATATAGAAAACTTACCAAATAAAAAGAATGAACACAACACAAAAGTCTAAATCACATAAAATATGGTTTTATTTCTTGCACCTGTAGGTATAGTAGAATTTAAATCTTAAACATCTATTGGAAATCCACAAACTTGGTATGGGAACCTTTGGCGATTATCGAATTGTCCTTTTTGTGCCTCAGTTCACATTCGAGAAAGGCCAGCTTCTTGCCGGCCCTCAAGAGATTCGCATCGATTAGAACATTGTCGCCTTCTTTGGCTGCTTTCATATAATTAACGTTGATATTCACCGAAACTCCCGGGTGACAAGGTTTCGACATGAGCGCGTACGTTGTGACCATGTCGACTAGAGTGGCGGTGAAGCCGCCATGCAGGCCACCCAAACGATTGAGGTGTTCACCGCTCACCGTAAATTCGGCTGTGCATTTTCCCTCACCGCCGCCTGTGATTCGAACCTGTGGAGAATTTGAAGAAATGGATTTTTAATTACTTGAAAAGAACTGAAGTGAGGATTAATTTGTGTGGTGTGGGTAAGGATGAATATGGATGATACATGTATAACATACAGAGGGTGTGAGAGAATCCATTTTCATTAAAACGATTTTGATTCGTGTAACCTGAGATTTGTGATAATTAATAGAAATATTAGTGTTGGTTTTTACTCAACCTTCAAATGATATACAGAAACAAAATAGATAAATTATTTGCTAAGAAAAAAATAGAAAATTATACGATTTCGTCTTTTTAGTACCTAACTTTTAAATAAAAGTCTATCTCCGTGCTAAGTACTTAAGCGAAGCTTCGTATAAAACACTACTGTTGTAAAACAAACTAAGTCACTTCCTTATGTCCTGTCATGGCCTTGCACAGTCGGATAGTTAGGATCAATAATTGCATACAGTCTGCGCCGCTTTATTACCTCCACGCTTAATTGCCTTTTACGTTGATTTGCATTAATTGCTGAATCCCTGTTATTTTTTCAGTCAAACATACACGGTTAAACCCATTTTCGGTTCAATTCCAAATATTTTTCCCCAAAATGAAATATTATTTAAATAGGCCTCGCATAATTAAGCCACCCCGTTACCATAGAGACGCTCTAACCTGAAGAATCTTGCTACTACAGGGTGGCCCAAAAGTTACCCTGGGGTTAAAATAACTTTAATAACTTTTTCGTTTATTAATTTATTTTCTCAAATTATACTCGTATAATATACAAAATGGAAATATTTTTACACTAAGTATGAAAAATAATATCACTTAAATGACCCCCGTTTTTAGCTTCGCAATGATGATTTCAAAATTTGTGGCTGTAGCGTTCAAATTTTTGCAACAATGTTGGCCTTGAGGTGAAGAATTGTATCGGACTTGTTCACATATACTCGCTCCTTCAAATAACATCAAAGAAAAAATCGGGGGCTGGTAAATCTGGCGATCACGCTGGCCAAATAATTTCCGAATTTCTGGAAATTATTCGCTCTCCAAAAATTTGACTTTAAAGTGCCATTGTGTTTTGGGCAGTGTGGGCAGTGCCTCCATCCTGCTGAAATCACATCTTAGGTCTGTTTCCAAGAGCATTGACGTAAAAAATGATCTATCATAAACGGATACCGCTCTCCATTTACGGTTGCAGCACTTCCATCTTCATTCTTGAAGAAGTAAGGCCCAATGATATTTGCAAATGTGATCCCACACCATACTAATGGGATGCAATTGACGTTGATGAATGGTTCACTGAACCTACAGTTCTGCGTATTAACAAAGCCATTTCAATGAAAATGAGCTTCATCACTCATGCGTTTCGTTAACATAATTTGTAGCTGATTTAAGTTATAAAATTATATTATTCTGGTTCTTTCTTCAGTTGTGAAAAAAACAAACACAATATATAAATAAAAAAGTAGTTACATTTTTAAACCCCATGGTTTGGTTGGTCCACCCTGTAGCTTCATAAATGTTTATCCTGATTTCTATCCCTTTCGCACTTTAATATTCTTGCCCAAATTTCGTAGAGACGACGAATCTCCTATAGTACATCAGATTAGCGCATCTATTACGTTTGCGTTTTCAACCCCATGTTTCCATCTAGAGGTATTTTTTCAGAACAAAAACAAATATAATAATTCAAATCAAGTGTGGAATCTTTATTGGTAATTTGAAAGGACATTTTATGGTTTTTTTAGAAAATAATTTCCTTTAAATGTTGGCAACTGTATTATGGAAATGAGCATTCGGTGAGAAACGGGAAGATCCGTTGTTTTCGACCAAAATTTTGTTTTAGTGATTAGGCCTCATCATTTCTGGCTAAACGGCAAAGTCTATAAACAAAATTGCCGCATTTAGGCTGAAGAGCAACGAAAACAGGTTCAAGAGATGCCATTATGCCCAGAAAAAAACACGGTTTGCTGCGATTTCATCATCAAAAATGATGAAATGATAACCGTGAATGGTGCTCGCTATCGCGCCATGATATCGATTTTTATGCTACCTGAAATTGAAGCCCGTTATCTTGACGACACTTGGCTCAACAGGGCGGTGCCACTTGCCATACAGCTACTCAAACAATGGATCTAAGAGGGCGACCACAAAACTAACTGGCCTGGCACATTTTCTGTTTTACTAGCAACTTTTTTTTTGTTTTTTAAAAGCAATCTTTTATAAGCCATCTGTCAAAATTTCCGAAATTAATTTAATTTATTTACATTTTCCGTAATTAAGAAGCCTTTCGGCCGATAAAGCTAATTACAGTAAACTACAGCTTAGATAAAATTAATATAAAGAAACATTTTAAAGTATTAAAAAAATTCAAGTTTAACAAAAATTCAAGTTTAACAGTTAGTCAATAATAGTATTTAATGATTATTTTCTCTGTTACAGGTGATTGAAGTAAACAAGTTTTATAATTTTTGAAAAATGGAAAATAAAGAGTTTCGTGCGGTAATTAAACACTTTTATATGAAAGGTTATACGCCACAATTAATCAAAGATGAATTGGATTCTGTTCATGGTGATAATGCACCATCATACTCCACCGTGAAATCCTGGGTTCAGCAATTTAAAATGGGTCGTTCAAGTACGGAAGATGAACAACGCTCTGGAAGACCGAAAACGGCTACTACTATTGAAAACATTAGAAAAATATTTAATGAAGTGACTAAAGATAGACGAATGAAGCTCAGAGAACTTGCTGATATTGTTAAAATACACGAAAAACAAGTTTGGAGTATTTTACATGATGAACTCCACATGAAAAAGCTATCCGCAAGATGGGTGCGGCGTTTGTTGACTTTGCCCCAAAAAATCGTCCGTTGGACCAATTCCGAGGAGCTTTTAGCGATTTATCAGCGTAATCCAATAGAGTTCTTGCGCCGATTCATAACTGTTGATGAAACATGGATCCATCACTACATCCCAGAATGCAAAGAACAGTCAAAACAATGGAAAGAAGCTGGTAAAAGTGGTCCCAAGAAGGCGAAAACTGTTAAGTGAGCAGGAAAAGTAATGGCCACAGTATTTTGGGATGCAAGGGAGCATTATTGCTCTTGAGAAAGGAAAAACTATAAATAGTGAATATTATTGTGCATTATTGGATCGGTTGAGTGAAGAAATCAAGATAAAACGAACGCATTTAGAAAAAAAGTTCTTTTTCATCAAGATAATGCTCCTTCACACACTGCATTTTTAACTCAACAAAAACTGGCCGAATTACGATTTGAAATTGCTCCGCATCAACCATATAGTCCAGATTAAGCTCCTTCTGATTATTTCTTGTTTCCAAATTTAAAAAAATTCTCGGTGGCAAAAAATTTTCGTCCAATAGCGAGGTTATTGCTGAAACTGGGGCATATTTTGAAGGTCTTGAAAAATCTTATTTTTCGGATGGAATTAAAAAACTTTAAAAACGTTTGATGAAGTGTATTGAGTTGGAAGGAGATTTTGTTGAAAAATAAATAATAATAATTCCAAAAAAAACGGTTCTTTGTATGTTCGGCCAGTTACTTTTGCGGTCGCCCTCGTATTGAGAGGTCATTCCGAAAAGCAGCTAATTTCACGTTTTGGACAAGTGAGTTGGCCGCCTAGAGCGAGTGATATCACACCTTTAGACATTTTTCTTTGGGTTACGTAAAGTCCAAAGCCTATGCTGACAAACCAGCTACGATTCAGGTTTTGGAAGCCAACATTACGCGTGTCATTAAAGCCATACCGGTCGAAATGCTCGAACGAGACATTCAATATTGGACCCTCAGAATGGAAACCCTGAGGCGTAGTTGCGGCCAACATTTGAAGGAAATTATATTCAAAAAAATAAATGCCATAAAATGTCCTTTTAAATTACCAATAAAGATTCCACACTTGATATGAATGTTTATATTTGTTGTTGTTCTGAAAAAAATACCTCTAGATGGATCACTCTATATATCACGTATTTCAATATTCGCATTCATGTAAATCACTTTCGTTACATCCCTTAAATGTACAATTACGTTCAATTTTGGAATTTGTTGTAATTTCTTTCAAGGTTGGCTTTGAACATTTTCTAACTCCCACAAAATTGACCCTATCGCAGGACCCACATAACTTGCTTTTATTGTGAACTCAGTAAAATATTTGTAACGTCTTTGAGCGGTTGGCATGATTTATTTTTGGACTTGCCATGCAAATACGCCATTCCGTGTACTTGTTGTAATCGCGTAATACCTTTAATAACAATTGCTATACTGATAAAAAAAATATTGATTGGAGTTCAAACCACGCAACTTGTGCTACATTCCATACAACTGATAGAGCTTGGGTTGAAACCAATTAGGGAGCTTGCATTTTTTCTTATATTTAACATTCTGCAATATTTCTATTTTATCGTTCGACATGCGTAAGATTAAAGTGATTGCGATGTCCCATTCTGGTACCTCCTACGCAAACGACATGCACTGGATAACATTATAACTCTAACTATATTTCTGTAGCTCTAAATAGAGTGGTTATAAACATTGTTGGTAGAATGACTTGACGATGGATAATTGTAAACCTATTCATGTCTCGTTTACTACCTCCCATGCAAACATTGTTTTTCTGTTTGTAAAACATTTGGTCTGAATCCCTACTTTACTGGAATTACTTTCTGAAGTCAGTGAGCTGCGCGGGATACAGCTCAGAACTTTGTCGAATCATGACCTTATACGGGGTGGAGCGCGGTAATTTGCTTTTTTGCACTGCAGGCTGTGGCGGTGCTGTTGGTCGAAGAGAGTATGAGTGGCTTATAGCAGCTAACGGGAGATTTGTATTCGTCTGCCTTTCAGTTGCCTCATGCATTGGACACGTGAGGAGAGGTCATTTTGTGTTGAAGCGTATTTTTCAAGTGCGTACTCGATCATTGCAGTGCAGCGTGCTTTTCGTTAACGATTCGCTTTTCCCCCCACGTGGGTGTGTAAACAAACAAACAAAATATGCGGTACTGGAGCGAAACAAACCCCAAAGAACTTCATTAGAGACCTCTGCATTCGGACCGCGTCACTGTGTGGTGCGCCATATCACGAGTAGGCATCATTGGCCCTTACTTTTTCCAGGGTAACCGACTTGACGTAACTGTGAACTCCGGTTCTTGACTATGATTTTTTTCAGCTGGCTCTTCAGGCAATGCAATTAGAGGATACATGATTTCAACAGGAAGGAGCCACTGCACACACAGCGAGGGTTACCATGAATTGTTAAAGGCAAATGTTTCCTGGACGGCTTATCTCTTTGAGGGGTGATGTGAACTGGCTGGCACGCTCTCCAGACTTAGCCCTATGCGTTCTTTTCCTTTGGGGTTACCTAAAGTCGAAGGTGATACAGCTCAGAACTTTGTCGAATCACGACCTTATACGGGGTGGAGCGCGGTAATTTGCTTTTTTGCACTGCAGGCTGTGGCGGCGCTGTTGGTCGAAGAGAGTGGAGAGTATGAGTGGCTTATAGCCACTGACGGGAGATTTGTATTCGTCTGCCTTTCAGTTGCCTCATGCATTGGACATGTGAGGAGAGGTCATTTTGTGTTAAAGCGAATTTTCAAGTGCGCACTCGATCATTGCAGTGCAGCGTGCTTTTCTTTAACGATTCGCTTTTTTCCCCCACGTGGGTGTGTAAACAAACAAACAAAATATGCGGTACTGGAGCGAAACAAACCCCAAAGAACTTCATAAGAGATCTCTGCATTCGAACCGCGTCACTGTGTGGTGCGCCATATCTCGAGTAGGCATCATTGGCCCTTACTTTTTTCAGGGTAACCGACTTGACGTAACTGTGAACTCCGGAAGGTTCTTGACTATGATACAGGGTTTTTTTCAGCTGGCTCATGAGGCAATGCGATTAGAGGATACATGGTTTCAACAGGATGGCGTCACTGCACACACAGCGAGGGTTACCATGAATTGTTAAAGGCAAATGTTTCCTGGACGGCTTATCTCTTTGAGGGGTGATGTGAACTGGTTGGAACGCTCTCCAGACTTAGCCCCATGCGTTTTTTTTCCTTTGGGGTTACCTAAAGTCGAAGGTGTTTATCAAACGTCCCAACACCATGGAAGACCAATTTAACAATATTAAGGCTGAAATTGGCAGAATACCATTCGACATGCTTGTTACAGTTCATGAAAACTTCAGAAAACGTATGCAGCAGTGTGTGGATAGCGAAGGTCGACATTTGCCAGATACAATATTTAAAACCACTCCCTTTCTGTTCAATAAAATTAAAATATAAAATAATTTTTTTCTAAGGTTCATAAGTTTTTTATTTCCTTCATTAATAAGAAAATTACCGCTCTCAACCCTGTATAACCAGCAACATTTTCCAAACCAAAAGTAAAATAATGTGAACATTGCATTATGATCGGAGTTTATAATGATGATTTATAAGTGAAATAACCTACTCGCACAACAATCCATTAAGGGATATTCCCTCTAATCACCGAGCTGTGCATTATATAATTTTCTATTCACTGGCCGGTTTCTAACACAGTACAACGCATGATTTCGGGACTCAATTCTGATAATTGTTTGTGAAAGTAGCCCCAAAAAGAAGAACTTCTGCATCATTCGTTTGGTCAAGGTACATCAAATAATAATTAATTTGAAGTTAGTAAGTATTGTATTGGGGAATTTGTCACGTTTTAGGCTTTTTTGTTTGTCATAACTCGAGAACCACTAGTCCGAATAAGCTGACACAAATTAAAGAAAAAATAAAAATTACAATTCCTTTAATCTGTTCATACAACGTTTCGCTACATAAGCAACAGTTTCGGAGTTATAAATAAATGTATGAAGAAAAAAATATTTTTGCCTAAAAAATTAAGGTGTTTTTTTTTAATTCTTAAAAAATACAAAACGGTAAAAAGTGTCATGTCCTATTACTTTCACGTAAAGTCACATAACCTATGAACAAAATGAGACATAGATCATGAAAATCGATTTACGCGTTTCGCTTTTATGCACAATTAAGTGAAGGTATGAATTTCAAAAATTTGCTCGAGATATGCACATCATTCTTTGGAAAAAACATTGATGACTTGATTCTTTATTTTGCATGACAATAAACTTTCCGATTCATATTACAGCACACTGAACAAAACATGTCTTTAAATATTATGTCTATCTCGGATGAGTCCAGAATCAATCACCTGAAATATGTTGCATTTGATAACGCATCTAACATCGTATTGAAGATTTTACATGTATTTTAGAGAAATCACTTATGTTAGATGATCATGCTCAGACCTTGACATGGATCTAATAGTCTGTAGGGCCTGCACATTAAGTCACCCATGCACGCTAGGCAACTTGACTTGCCGCAACTCTCTCTCCTACAAACTGAGAGTTGCGGCAAGTAAAGTTGCCTAGTGTAAATGGGTACTAACCAAAACACCAAAGCAACCAGGTTATTTGATTCAATCAAATTGTTGCAAACGAAATGCGAACACGCACTCCATCCTATAATTAGCCTTTATACTGCGAAATAAAATTTAAATCAAATGCCATTATTTACTCAGACATTATAATTCATTTTATTTTATCTATATTTAGACTTGAACTTGAGTTTACTTGTATGAAGGTTGTGCACACTAATCATTACACCAAGGCAGTTGGGTTAGTTTATTCATAGAGTGGTTGCAAACAAAATGTAAATATACACTCTATCCAATAATTACCCAAATTACCACATTGTAAAATTTAAATAGTATGCCGTTATAGGTTCAGAATTTATAATAACTATTACAATATCATGATTGAACAAAGGGGCGTGTCACACCCATACACCACATTCATTTTTTTAAATGGACATATCTTTGGAATAATAGAGATCGTACTTCAGACTTTATTTATAAACCATTGGTATAGGAAGAATTGTTCCATTAGTAATGGGCGTCGCCCTATTCTAAGCAGATCGAAAAGATTAGTTATAAATCTCTTTTGCTTATGAAAATCTCATTGCAAAATCATTAGTTTTGTTCTCATACTGAAATATCTTAGGTTACAATAGACGTGTTCTTTTCAGTAAACAAGCTTGGTTACCTAGTTAGTTACCAATATGGTATTCCGGCAACATTCAACAACATTTTGAATCAGATAGCAGCATAACCCAAAAAAAAGTTTGTTTACAAACAAAAAAAAGGCAAAGCAAATTGTGAAAAACCAACTTGTTACTTCAAATAGATTCTTGTTTGTAAACATTTTATAGACAAATTTAATTTCGTTCAGTACAGCATTAAACATGAACTCCAGACAATGACAAGTAGAAACCATAATCATTTTATATGTAAAGTCTGGTACTTAGATCGTGAAAAAACTTAGATATGTATAACGCATATATGTGGGTTTCTCAATTTTTTTTTCAATTTTCACGCAATTTTACAGAACTTTATTTTTGAAGTTTGAGATTTCTTCACATGAAAAAGGCGAACTAAGTAGCAGGCTTAAGAGTATAAATTGTGTTAACGCTGAATATTTCATGCAGATACTAGTGTTATTAATACAAATGTGTTACCACAACAACTGTGATTTTTTAAGACATTATATTCCTTTCCAGCTCATCTTTCTTAGCTCATTCGCAAGACTCAATACAATTTATGGAAATAGTCTAATCGCGCTTTTCCTATTTTTTTCTTTCAATCTTTTTATTTTCTTTTTGTATCAATAACAAAAAACATATGTTTGTGACTTTGTTATACAAGCCGGGTGTTTCATAATATTTTTTTTTGAAAAAATAAGTCAGGCAAATCTAACTCGTTTCGTTTCCGAGTAGCAGCCAACGCGCTTGCTAACCGAGTAACTTCCATACAAATGTTTGTTTAATGACCTGAAAAAACACGGCTAATATACGTTTAGTGGTAAGAAAACGCATTTCTTGTATTTGAAAATGAAGTTTTTATTACAGAACTATAGTTGCTTGGACCATATATTCTTTTCAAATCATTGCAGAGGAGACCGAAAAAACATTTATTTTGTCCATTCTAAATTGAATGGACTAGAATAAAGTTTCCGCGACTAGTATAAAGTTTTTTACACAACAAAGTATCACCGTGAATATGTATATTTATTATTTTCTGTTTTTCCAATTGTTATCATTCAGCGAAAACTAAATTTTTGGAACTTTTTTTCTGTTACTGAAATTATTTACAGCAGTTTTTTTAATTCTCAAGTCCTACACGCAGAGAAAAAACATGGTTACTACATGGTCACTGCAATAATAATATGTTCTTCGCAATAAAAGTATGTTCGTCGCAACCATAGCATTGTTAACTGAATATATTTTTGACAATACTATAATTATAAAAATATTGTTGAAATGTAACAATAGTATTATTGCCAAATTTAAAAATTAAAATATGGTTATAGCAACAATATAAATATGTTTGGTGCGACAAAAGTATTGTGTTTTGCGTTTTATGTTAACAATAATATGATTACGGCAATCATACTGTATGATTGTAATTTTTATTTATTTAAATATGATTTTAAGAACAAATGTTATTGGTACGGATCTAATGCAATAATAGTACTTTTTTATCGAAATTAAAATTTTTTAAACAAGCTGCTTTGGATTTGTTTAACTGAAATATTTTTAATAAAAACGCTTACGTTTATTTAAACTTATTTTTTCTACTGCGAAATAAACCACTCCTATTATTTTATGTTTAATGTATTTTTGAATAATTTTCATTATTCAAATCTATCGTTGACAACTTAAACCAATTCTAGTAAATATTATTGGTGATCAAATCTATTGTCGACAACTTTAACAAATTCTTATAAATTATATTGGGGATCGTAGTATAATTATTTGTGATCATACTATGGTTGTAGGGATCATAACATGGTTGCGTGTGAATCATACTATGGTTGTGGAGATCATACTATGGTTGTATATGAAACATACTATGGTTGTGGAGATCATAGTATGGTTGAGTGTGAATCATACTATTGTTGTGAGGATCATAGTATGGTTGTATTTGAATCATACTATTGTTGTGAGGATCATAATATTGTTGTTGCACAACCATATACCCAACAATATTATTATCCTCTTCGAATATTGTTACCACAACCATACTTTTTTTCTGCGTGTATGATGTTAAAATAATTGATACAATTAAAAATTAAATGGGTTTTAAAGCGTTGATAATATGTGTTTCAATACAGTAAATTAATTATTTTTTTCAGAAAAGTTCTTTACGTTCAAGTCATCTACGAGTAATAAAACCACGATCACCAGTACAATATTTAGTTCTTTGATCCATTGAAGCATTAAAAATTGATGTTTATTAGAACAAAGCCCATCTTAGAAAATTTCAATCCTCTCAAATTGCACCGACACTATCAAGCTTTAAAAGTATTCAGGTATTAAGTAAGATGTTAAAACATTTCCTACGTAAAATTTAATTAGAAGTTGAAATATACAGTCACACTTTCATAACTCGAAGTTTCATAAGTCGAATTTTCTTCCAAGTCGAAGCAAATCTTGTAGCGGTACGGTAAGGGAGGGAAATTCTTTTAAGTTATTCTTCTTTAATTCGAACTTCCATAACGTGAATTTCTGTATTTATATAACTCAAAAAATAATAATCACACAAACTTCCATAAGTCAAACGTTGAAATTTTGCAATTAGGTATTAGCGTCCATGCTTATAAAATTTAAATTAAGCGGTTATTTAAAAGTAGCTAAGCCCGACATCGGGGATTTCGGTTTATTTTTGTAAGAAAGGAAAATTCATAATTTGCACGTGTGGAATAGCATTTTGTATACCCTGCAACAGATTATAAGTTAGTTTCACGCAAATGCTTGCAACTGCCAAAAATTTTAGAGCTTTAAGAAAATCGTTTCAGATTTAGATAAAGCTCCAACATATATTTTTAACCGATTTTATGTTTTTAGCTTTAGTAGACACATACTACATTTAATATTAAAAAAAAATTGGAAAAGTTTTTTAGGATTAATTAGTAATCAGCTCATATAAAAATTGGTCATATCGGTCCGCGCGTCGATCAAATGTGGAATACTTATAGTCTAATTTTTTGATAGCTTCCTTACAAATTATCTGGAGGCCCATAAAACAGCTTCAACAAGAAGAAAGGGATACAATAAAACATTAAATCCAAATATTAAATTATGTTTGCAATTTGGCTAAATTTGAGTGATGGACCCAAATGCATTCCATTTAAATATGGACATTTCGTATGATTACTAAAGCCAATGGAATTTTCTCACAAATTTAATCGGAAAATATTTTGTGTTCATAACCCTGTTTTCATAACCGACTTTAACCAGTTTATTTTTATAAAAAATATAAACCACTTTCTGTCGCAATTGATTCTAATGCATTTTCAGAATATAAAAATGGGGTTAATTACTTACAGCCGTATTCATAAAAAAATCTAAATTGGGATTTAAAGTACTTATTAGTTAACAAACACTTTTTGCCTAACAAACGATTGTTAAGAAAACATATTCATAAACACTACTTTAACTAATATAAAATTTAATCAATTTGTCGATTCAATGCTGGCAACACGGTCGTTTTGGCTTGTCATTTCAATCTTAATGATGCAGTTATACGATTATCAATTATGTGAGTAGTCGAATCTATATATTTTTTGTATTGTTTATTTTACAAAGAACTGATTTAATAAACAAAAAAAAAAAAAAATATATATATATATATATATATATATATATATATATATATATATATATATATATATATATATATATTATATATAAATATCTATATATATATATATATATATATATATATATATATATATATATATATATATATATATATATATATATATATATATATAATATATATATATATATATATATATATATATATATATATATATATATATATATATATATATATATATATATATAAATATATATATATATATATATATATATATATATATATATATATATATATATATATATATATAAATATATATATATATATATATATATATATATATATATATATATATATATATATATATATATATATATATATATATATATATATATATATATATATATATATATATATATATATATATATATATATATATATATATATATATATATATATATATATATATATATATATATATATATATATATATATATATATATATATATATATATATATATATATATATAATATTTTTCTTTTTTTGATTATTTACACATCACTAGTGAACTTTTTACAATTTTCCCTTTTTTTGTGTTGTGTTTTTTCCATAAAGAAGTTGTTATAAATGAAAATGGAAAAAAGACGATTGCAAACGCAAAAAAATTAACGTATCCATTCTGCTCGTATATCTTAAAATTTTTTTTTCTTGTGCAAATGTAAATAAACAAACACAAACTTCACTATAAAACACTGTTAAAGTAGGGTCGAAAGATTATTAAAATTCACACATTTAATAATGGTTTACAAAACGATTATTAAGCTAATAATCGTTTATGAATACAGTTTTCATACATTAAGCTTAACAATCGTTTGTAAAGCTGTTTTAATTTTTTATGAATACGGCTGTTAATTTTTAAATGGGAAAATATTTTTCATTCTTAGGAAAGGCTGAAACCAGAATGTCGAATATTTTATTTAAAATAAAACTCGACAGTGTTTTTTTTTCAAAACAAGCTTTTGAATAAAGCCCGAATTGCAGTTTTTCTGAAAGCCCGGGTTTTTGGACACTCTACTACTGCTACTTTTTATTCACAAATGTAAAATCAGCTAAAAATGGCAAAGTTTTTCATGTAATTAGAACTGTTTAGAATAAAATAAAAATCAAAAAATTTAAAAAATTTGTATAAATATGATAAATAGTTCCATAACTCGAAGTCTCCGTAAGTTGAATTTTTTTCGGGATAATAAAGGTTCGAGTTATGGAAGTACAACTGTAATTATTTTACAGGTTAATTCAATGGAATTTAGCTGTTGAAAAACCAGAATGTATCTCAAATTGTGGTTTATACTTATATAACTAAAATTCGATATCCCCGAAAGGATTATATTAGATCAGTTCAGTTGAAGTCAAATTATTTTATTTTGGACGACCGTCATGAACGTCGACTCACGTCACTGGAATTTTTATAGGTCCTTTGTATGATGGGCGATGTATAAGTTATACGAGGGTTGCTATTTATATTTGGGGTCTGACAATACTAGCGTTCCCAGATGCAAACAGGAACTTCCATTGGAAACTTTGACATTTTTTTAATCATAACTTCACTCGGAACGTTTAGTCATTTTAGGGCGAATTGTTTTGTTTACAATGTGTTAACAAATTCATCTCAGTCAAAAAATGGAATTATCCCGTAAACATTTTCGTGCGATGATTTTTTACGACTTTCGGCGTGGGTTATGGAGACAAGAGTGTTTTAATCAAGTTGTTTCGACTTTTGGCGATAAAGCACCATCAAAAGCCACTGTTAATCGCTGGTAGCAAGAGTTCAGTCTAGGACGCCGTTCGCTCCAGGATGAATTTCGTGAAGGACGTCCAACTTCGGCCACTTTGCCAGAAAACATCGATACTGTCCGTGAACTGATTACGAAAGACCGACATGTGACATACCGTGAGATTGAGGCATCCTTGGGCATTAGTATGACAAGCATCAATAAGATATGTTCATTTGGCCGTGAAAACAATTTGTTCTCGTTGGATCCCACATAATTTGACGAACGCTCAAAAAAAGGCTCGTATTGTTTGGGGCAAAGAGATGCTGACAAAATATTTATTTAAAATATTTAATATTTAACAGAGTATAACATTGTCACAGGTGACGGAACATGGATCTATGCATATGAACTCGAAACAAAACAGCAATCGACAGTATGGGTCTTTCAAGACGAGCCAAATCCAACAAAGTTGTACGTGGAAGAAATACATCGAAGCAAATGATTGCGTTTCTTTCGGTATAACCGGCCATGTTGCCATAGTAGGACGGTCAAATCTGAGTGGTATACAACCATCTGTTTGCCAACAGTGTTCGAAGAAATGAGGAAGGATATTAAGAGAAGACGGATCATTTTGCATCACGACAATGCGAGCTCTCACACATCAGCTGAAATGATGTGTTATTTGACCACTTAAGATGTCGAATTGATGGGCCTAGCATCAAGAAAAAATCAAGCTGTTGAAGCGATCAAAAATCATGTTTTGGAGGTGTCTCAATCGGAGTGGAAAAAGTACTTCGGAAATTGGTTTGTGCGCATGCAATATTTTGAAATACAATAAAACCATTTCCAATGATAAATTATTTTGTTTTTATTGCCGGACCCGAAATATAAATAGCAACCCTCGTACCAAGTAACAGTACCAACTTTAACCATTGTGTGTCCACAAAAAAATCTGATTTGTAAAGCAAATACTCAAAAATGTGGAGAAACCAATTAGTCCTTTAAAGGAAAACTTTTTACACTCAGAGGCGGTTTTTTGAATATGACCATAATCCATCATCGCCATCAAAATGTGAGGATCCTAGGTTAATTCGTTCGACTGTTATAGTGCTTTCAGCATGGATCAAACAGGACGAGATGACAAATTTAGTATACCATATACCCTTCGGCGAAGTATTTGAAAATTCTGTATCGATCCCACGACAGCCGGTTCAATTCACCGCATGACCTGTAGGAAGAATTCTTCGGCCAAGGGCTGTCAGCCCGACACTATGTGTCGCTACAACAACAAAATTCTGTATGCCAATATTTTTTTCTGTATGCCAATATTTTATAAAATCATTAATTCTAATAATTGCTCCAAATTAGCTCTATAAAGAGCCTACATTCGCTAACTTTCTTTTTTTCTGCAATACAAAATTAAGAAGTGGCCGACTCTGAGGAACCCTTCACCACTCTGCTATAACAAGGATTAAGCGCCTCTTGAGTTTGAGCAAGGTCGGACTCAATAAGTTCGAGTTAAATATTTGCCGCTTATAACGAAACATGGAAACTTTAAGAGCTATAATATGTGGTGGAGCAACTCAAATCGGGATAAACCGTTGCTTGGGGGGCTATTCTAAAACATGGACTTATATAGTCTAATGTGACAAGACATGGGCGTTGGTCGTTTGTACCGCTTTGTGCAAATCGGATGTAATACGACGCAGTTAAAGCTGCAGATTCTGAAATCGGGAAGGACCTTTGTACGAGAGCTAAACGAATATATGGACCAATGTAGTACGGTTTTACCACGTACCAAAATGTGGCCATGATTGAAAGGTCCGTTGTGTGGAAGCTATTCAAAAACATAGACCGATATGGGTAAATTTTCTAAGAAATAGGTGTTGATCACTTTTAATGCTCTTTGCGAAAATTGGTTAAAATCTATAAGTTAAGAAATCGAGGACCTTTGTACAGGGCTAAACGAAATATTGAAGCTATATGTTCCATTTTAACCAATGTTAATAACATGTCGCTTATATGCACCATAACAAGTTGAGTGTGATCAAGTTAAATTTCTAACCTTTAAAGCTGCAGGACCTCATGTCGGAAGGATAAACTTTCAGTAGAGAGGGTGTTGGTCACTCATAATGCTCTGTCTATATTTTTTTCGAAATCGAATGAAATATGTGGGTTTTGAGCATCGATACTTTGTATACAACGATTGATAGGAGATAAACATCGCGATGTACTTACTTAACATAGGGTCTATCTACATTTCTTAAGAGTGTTGCAAACATCAGCACTAGGTCATAATACCCTGTACTACAGTGTGGTGTATGGTATAAAAATGACCTCGAACCGTGGCCATTCAAACGACTCACAATTGTGAAATGTACCAACATTTAACGGCTTAAAATCAAAAACTTCTTGTTTGTTTCCCTTGCTAACAACTCTATTCTAGATAGACTAGGGGGAGCGCGAATTGAATTTAAAACAAACTCCATTAAACTTACCTTTTCCATATGTGTTTCAAACCCTGATGAACTTTTTACAATATCCGTGATACGTTTTATAAATTCTGCGCCGTTTTTACGAGTAGCCATCCCTCACAAAATCGAAATCGTCACAATTTTCACGCGAAACTATTCCGAAAGCAATCTATCTGTTTGAGCAATTTATTCGAATGAAACAACCGAAACAAAACAAAACGTTGGATGCAAAAAGTACAAAGTAGCAAAGTAAACAAAACAAATGAAGACACAATGCCAGGCTGCCAGATTAAAAGAATTCGTTTTATATAGGGTGATCAATCTAGAGGTTTTTTTTTAAATATAAAAATACTTAAATTCCAATCAAGTGTGGAATTTTTATTATTCATGCGAAAGGAAATTTTATGCCATTTATTTTTTGAATAAAATTTCCTTCAAATGTTGGCAACTGTGATATGAAAATGAGCGTTCGGCGAAAAACAAGAAGATCCGCTGTTTTCGACTAAAATTGTGTGCAGTGATGAGGCCCATTTCTGGCGCAACGGCAACGTCAATAAACAAAATTGCCGCATTTGGGCTGAAGAAGAACCAGAAGAGGTTCAAGAAGTGCCATTATATCCAGAGAAAAACAATGTTTGGTGCGGTTTATGGGCTGGTGGAATTATCGGTTCATATTTTTTTCAAAAATGATGATAATCGAAACGTAACTTTCAATAGTGCTCGATATTCTTAACGACATTTTGTTTCAACAGGACGCTGCCACTTGCCATGCATCTTTTGTGACAAACCTTGTCCTCTAAAACCGTCCACAATTTGTAATCCAATGGGTTCAAATCTGGACTGCCTGAGGGCCATTCTTCAGAGGAAATGAACGCTGGCATAATGTTTCGAAGCCAGACCTGGGAGGTTTTAGGCCTATGGGCCGGCGCAGAATCCTGCTGGAAAGTCCATGGCTAGTTTTGGAACAGGGAGTTGTTAAGTGGCTTCACAGCAGCTTCCAAAACGGTTTCTTGGTAAACTTTATCCGATGCTTTGACTCCTTTTTCGCAGAAATGCAGGTCAGTGACCCCATCGTAAGAGACACCCCACCAGACCATGACTGAAGCTGGGTGATGAGCCTTTTCCACCCTTGGGATCAGTTCAGATGCTTCCTTAGATGACCGTGCATACACTCTATCATTTTGCTTGTCAAATTTTTCCTGAACGGTAAAAATTTGTTATCGGTGGACAAAATGTTTCTGTGCAAGTTATCAGCGTGCTTCACCAAAAGACGTTTGCATTTTTTAATCCTTTTTTTAAAGTTGCAGTCAATAAATGTCCGATACGTCGTTCGAAAGCCCCAAGTCCCAAGTCTTTTTTAATGATTCGACTAATGAACTTTAGCGTGATATTCATCTCACGGGAAATGATTTTCAGTTTTCGGAGCGGATTTCTGTGAATTATTGATTTAACTGCTTTGATGACATGCGGTGTTCGAACAGAGCGTGGGCGGCCCGACCGGTGGAGGTCTTTTACATCTCCAGTCTCCTCAAATAGTTTTATGCATCGGTAGACGAACATGCGGCTAATCCCTAGTCTAGAGCCGGTAGTCGTTCTCTTTCTACCTTGTATAGGGTGATCCATCTAGAGGTATTTTTTCAGTACAAAAAAATATAAAAATTCAAATCAAGTGTGGAATCTTTATTGATAATTTGAAAAGACATTATATGGCATTAATTTTTTAAATATAATTTCCTTCAAATGTTGGCCGCAACTACGCCTCAGGGTTTCCATTCTGAGGGTCCAATTTTGGCTTTATGGCACGCGTAATGTTGGCTTCCAAAATCTGAATCGTAGCTGGTTTGTCAGCATAGACTTTGGACTTTACGTAACCTTAAAGAAAAATGTATAAAGGTGTGATATCACTCGATCTAGGCGGCTAACTCACCTGTCCAAAATGAGAAATTAGCTGCTTTTCGAAATGACAATAGATCCATTGTTTGAGCAGCTGTATGGCAAATGGCATCGTCCTGTTGAAACCAAGCGTCGTCAAAATTACGGGCTTCAATTTCAGGTTGCAAAATGTCCGACTTCATGGTGCGATATCGAGCACCATTCACGGTTACGTGCCGGTCATCATCAGTTATTTTTGAAAAATATGCACCGATCATTCCACAGCTTATAAACCGCACCAAACCGTGGTTTTCTCTGGGTATAATGGCACCTCTTCCTGTTGCTCTTCAGCCCAAATGCGGCAATTTTCTTTATTGACTTCGCCGTTGAGCCAGAATTGGGCATCATCACTGAACAAAATTTTGGTCGAAAACAGCGGATCATCCCGTTTCTCACCGAACGCTCATTTCCATAATACAGTTGCCAACATTTGAAGGAAATTATTTTCAAAAAATAAATACCATAAAATGTCCTTTCAAATTACCAATAAAGATTTCACACTTGATTTGAATTTTTATATTTTTTTGTTCTGAAAAAATACCTCTAGATGAATCACCCTTTACTTTCCATTTTTTAAATGTTTTTTTGTATTCTACAGCTATAAAAAATTAAAAATTATCTCGAACCTGAGCAATTAAAATGTCTAGTAATTCTAAAATGTACTAAGTATAACGGCTTAAAATCTAAAATTGCTGCTTGCACCCTGTACAGCTGCAACCAACACAAAAATACTACCCTGCTGGGGCATTATTTTTGAATGAGATGAAAGAGAGGAAGACCACTTCAGAATAGAATGAAAAACTTTATCCATGGAACATACCTTTTCCAAATGTTTTTCAAAACCTGATGAACTTTTTATAATGTCCGTGATATGTTTAATGAATTCTGCGCCTTTTTTACGTGTACCCATCACTCACAAAATCCAAATCCTTAAAATTTTCACACAAAACTATTACGAAAGCAGCCGTTTAGTCGAATGACAAAAACTAAAACTAATAACAACCAAAACAAAGAACAGCTGTTCCATTAGGCGGTAAACAGATGGTAGACACTTTACAATGTTGCCAGACTAATCATTATTATTTAATATCAAATAACCCGTTACAATATTGGTGTTATCTGTCAAGACTCGATACGGGATTTTTCCATTTTGTGAAATATCGCAAAAGTATTAACAACGCTGTTGCAGAATGTCACAAAAAATAACAAAAAAAACACACGACAGCTTGTCACGGACTTTTTTTAATAAATGCATAAAAAGTACCGAGTGCTATGTGGTGTAGAGACAAAATACTAATGTCTGTTTACACAAAATGTCATTGGTTTACGCCAGGTACTAAACTGACGTTGACAGAGAAGTGTTTGTTTATTTAATGGGGTTTTTGACTACAATTTACTTGAAAGTACGATCATTGAAACCAATTCCATATTCTATTTTTTTGTTTTTCTCATTAATTTTATTGTTACAAGTTTCGATTTTTGGTTTAAAATTAGTTTTTTTAAATATTTTGTAAACCTATTTGAAAACATTTCCATGAAAAACAATGGTTATGTATAACTTTATTAATTAAGAACAACAACAAACATTTTTAAAAATTCAACGACCTTGACTCAGTATTGCCTTTTTTATAGCTTTTCAGATTATAAAAATTATGAGTTTGCACAATTTATTTTTATATGAAGTTTTACACATTCTCCCAGGAAACATCGGATTTAACACCAGTCTTTATTGGATTAGTCTCCGAGTGAAATTCTCTACAAAAGAGCACACATCTTTAAAGAAACAAAAATTAAACAGTTTCGTACACCTTGTCATTTTTACACAAACAATTATAAGTTTAAGTATATTACAAAACAATTACAAGATTTACAAAAAAATATATGCAATCCAAATTCTTACAATCGGCGGACGCTAAACAATTGTCTTGAACAACTTGTACGTAAAGTTTGAGTGGTCTGAACTGGTCTAGTAGAGTTTAGAACGGAACTAATCACTCTCGCTTTTATGATTCCTTTTTGTTGCACCGGCCTTTTTGTTGCAGCGATCAAGGTATTTTGTTTCGCTTATCGATATCGCAATAAATAAAAAAGAATTTTATTTAATTTGAAAAATTCATTAAGTTTACACATCATCGGAACAGAAAAAAAATCTACGTGGGCCAGAATAATATTGGAACAGTTTTGTCACAATGGTGACCACAAAGGCCACTTTAAAGCACCAAAATGCCCAGGTTTACCGACCGAGTATTATAATTCTGACTATAAAGTAAACGTGTCTACGATAATCTTAGTAATTTTAGGAATAAAATAGTCAGTTGTTTGTGTTAAATAAATATTTTACGAGTTCAAGGCAATTTCTTTAATTTTTGTTTAATACAATGCAATGCATAAAATAAAGTTAAAATGTTGCAGACACTTTTTATGTTTTATTATTCATTTTTATGCAGAGATATCGCTATTTCCAAGAGTATGTAAAATTGGGAAACCCCCTCTATATACTTATATAAGTATATAACTGAGCGTATCCGCAACACCACAAAGACTAAATAAATATCAACCTGGTCTAATAGGTTATAGACCAGATTAGTTAAGTACCTTTTTGGATATATACTCTATAATAAGAATGGATAATTATCTAGTGTTAAGTCAAGCCATCGAGCCTTAGATTTCCATGCTAATTCTTAATGATTTTTACGAAAACAACCAATTATTAAACGAACTACTTTATACAACAGAAAGATAATACGCCTTCTTCATGTGAAAATATCAAAATAAATTTTGTGAAATTGCTGTACAATTTTGTTTTGTTGTATTCCTGAGATACAGCAAACTATTGTTAAAACTTTTATTTACTTCCCAGTGTACATGTCTATTTTTTTACTTAACAAATCATATAATAAATAAGTCACGAAGTTAGTACCAGGCATAATGCTTTACGCAGCATCAGTAGCAACTGACAGTGGAAACGCAGACAATAATTACTCTCACACTCTTTTGTCTGTAAACCTCTTTATTCTTCTACTTTAAAACCAACAAATTTCGTTTGCCCACCCTTAGCCACAATGGAACCATCGGATTTCTTCTTAAGCACGCATTCAATGAAAGCCAGTTTCTTGCCCACTCTTATGGTATTGGCATCCACAATAATTTCTTCGCCTTCTTTTGCAGCTTTTAAGTAGCTAACGTGTAGGTCAACTGAGACACCAGGATGCGAATCGGCTGACATTAATGCATACGTAGTGATATTATCGATTAGTAAAGCCGTGTAGCCACCATGTAAACCTCCATTGACGTTCAAATGTTCTTTGGCCACGGTAAAATGCCCGATGCATCGACCATCGCCACCACCGGTAATTTTTACCTGTAAAATAATTAAGTTAATTAAAAGAAGTTTGTTCAAAGTTATATGAAAGAATTGGAAAATTTTGTAGTTTGTTTAAAGACTCGAACACAATGGCTCTGTTTTCCGTACGTACATTTCAACTTCCGTCAGTTTGAAACTTACTGTATGTATATACGAGGAAAATATGCAAAAAGGTTTGCAATTCAATAAAAACAGATCAGTGTCGATGTTTCATAGCTGTTTATTGACATAATTTCGTGATTAAATTAAACTACAGTACGTTTACATTAAAAACGAATCCGCCTATTGTCCTTGTTAATGTGTCAGTTTCTAGTGCAATTAATTTAATTTAATTTCGTAAACTTTTTAATTAATTTAGGGCGTTATTCAGAAGACATACACATTACCTATTATAGACAAGAGCCTTTGATAGCAAACTTATTTTCCCCCTCTCATTCAGAAATAAGGGGAAACTTCTCTGAAAGCTGTGCACGATATAATTCATATACTCACGGCTAATGCATTTGAAATTAATCTGTAACTTGTTTATTCGCCTCTAACCTGTAGGTGGATAGTCCGCCGCTGAAAAATGTTTTAATGTTCTTACCCGGTGTTGAACCGGGTTTACTGGCATGGTTTTCGTGTATTCAACACGTCACGCCCACTATTAAATAACTTTGGAGATGATTAAATAAAATTCGCTTAAAAGCCATTAAACGTATTAATTAAATATGAATTAGTTTTTAGATGAACAAATTAAAATAATTTATACGATAAATTACATCTCCGAAACTCCAGAAGTACGAACTTTACACTGCGGCACGTGAAGCAAGTACAAGTTTGAAAAACTTAATACATTCGAGGCATCTTTACTTGCTGCAACTCTCAGTTTGTAAATGAGAGATAAAGGGAAGGGAGAGGAAACAAACTTGCTCGTACTGGCACTTCCTTTTGTGTTTTTCGTAGTACGAAGTTGGCTAAAGATTATTTTGACATTTTGATTTCATAATTTTTCTTGTGCAAAATAATAATTATAATTAAAAAATTAAAACTTTTTGAAAAATTTCACCAACACTTATAATTAAGTGAAAAAAACATTTTTTTTTTATTTTCAAATGTATTTTTTCACAAAAAAATAGTACAAATAAATCACAGAATGACAGAAAAGACAATTTAAAACAAAAATTTCCGTCACCGAATTGCCTTGTTTAAACACAAGAGACAAGTTCAAAAGGAATCATAAAAATTGACGCAAGTAAAGTTGCCTCGTGTAAATGGGGACAACATACTCACACACTTGCAGGTCGATTGGCAAGGGCATTTTGTTGCCAGTGATATTATATCAATTGCCGAGAGCCAGACTTCAAAATTGATTGAAAAGGTTACCGTAAGTAAAGTAGTACTTTTTCTAATCATTTGTTGGTTTGATCACGTTATTGTGTTAATTATTTTTTGGGTGTTTTTATTGTAGAAATTTGAAAGATTATCATTTTTAAAACACATAAATAAAAGGAAACACTGTTTCATCGGAATTGTTATGAATAACGAGTATTTACAATAAAAAAAATTTAACCCCCATGCCTTTTCTCCAGATATGGAAATATTTTTAAAGTTTGGCTGCAATAACTGCACGTTGATCGTACAAGATTTGAGCTGTTTATTTTAGTTATTTTTCCATATTCTCTAAGACAATACATTCTGTACTAAAAGATAATTACGTGTGACAGCTATGTTAGAAAACTGTTTCATCTTTTTCTTTCAAAAATTAAATAATATATGGCCTATATTTCTATCATATATATTAGAGGCCCAGGCGCTCTGAAGATTTTTTTCGGAGACAACTCTTATTCTGAACCTAAAGGTAATCACTTGCACTTGTGGCAGCTATGTTAGAAAACTTTTTATCTTTTCCTTTAAGAAATGATATAATTTTGGACCTATATTTATATCATATAAAATAGAGGGCCAGACTCACTGAAACTTTTTTTCTTACGCTGCGTTCTTTTTTAACTTTCGGTAGTCAGAAAACAACTGAAATATAGTTATTTTAAAAACATTTAAATAGTTAATTTTATTGCAATGTCGACATGCATTTTGTACGTTTTGGACGTTTATTTCAATGGTTTTTGGATTGCCGGATTAAGAAAGAAAAAGCTTCAGTGTGTCTGAACCTTAAATTCCTTACATCAATCGCCTGACCTGACGCATTGTACTTACTTCAAATCTACATTCAAAAATTAAATTAAGTTTGTCGATATGGCAACACGATTTTAGTAAAAATGCAACTCAGTCTATTTTCTCTCCCTATTTTTTCACAAAAACAAATTCAAGGGTAAAACTCATAAACAGCTGTTCCAGTTTCATACATATTCACGTGCATTTGTAAAATAATAGAGAAAATTGCCGAAAATTGATAATTAATTGGAATATTTTCGTGAAAAAACCTTACCACATTAGTTATGGCGTCATGTCCACCATTTTTGACACAAAAATCAGCAACAGTTTTTAAGAAATCGACACCGCGTTTAGCAGACATTTTTACGCGACCAACTTAGAGATAACCTAAACATAGACTACCCTTTATCGGGGGCAAAGGTAAGTTCAAATGCATATCTCACATCTTTCTTATGTGTATGTAATCTCGCGTCTCGCGTTTAATTATTTCCAGACAGAAGGTATTTTGGCTTAATTATAGTTTTTGTTTTGATTTTAATATTCGTTGCTAGAGATCACAAACACTACCATGGCCGATACCAATTACTTATTGTACTAATCGATAACCGACAAATATTAACCCACCATTTTAGAAAACCGGGCCGTTATGGATAATTTGAAATTGACACAGCTGGCAGTGGGTGAATTCAAAGTGGAGTCCGTTACCGATTTCTGTTTGAGTGCTCTTGCTGATAATTTAATAATCTGCGGCCACAGCAGTGAATTTGATATTTTAGAAATGTCCTATGGTGTCGATATATTAATTCATTTACCTTTTTGCGTTAAACACGCTCCTGTGCCACTGAATAAACCTCTACTGGATATCGTCAAGCCTGTCGATTTAGAACAAATCTATGCGGACTGCAATGTTTTTGAAAGTCAAGAGTTAGCGCTAGATCCCGTTTATGTGGCTGAGTGTGCTCTAGAACCTCCCAAGACTCGCATGATACAAGCCGATCTTGTGGCTGCCAGCAACAACTCCAAACTATGCTGTGTGCTCACCAATTATGGAGCATGTGAGATGCTACAGCAAGACATTGTATCTAAGGAATGGAAACGACTAGAAACGAATTTAAGCACAGTACTCCATACCCACATATTTCCCATTAAAACCAACCCATCAAGTATAAATACGTTTACAGAATTAAGAGACTACATCGATATGTTTGCCATTACTTCCTTCGTCTGGTCTCAGCTAGCCGAGCATCACGTTATTTACCTGGGCACTGCTGCCGGTTATGTGGTTGCCCTGAAATTTATAGCCGATACTAAGAAATTCGAACAGTTGTTTTACCTCCACACATCGCTAGGGAGAATTTCATATATGACCACCTGCGATAATCTAATTTTGGTGGCCGGAAATCTGGGTCAGGTGCGTTTGTTGAAAATTGATCCGACTAAGATGGCACTGCTTGGATTGGATTATTTGTGGAGTAAAAAGGATCGCATGGCCTGCCGTAAAGCCATTATAAATTATAGCGCACAATGGCAATCATACTTTGTGGTATTTTGTAAGGCGGCACATGTATTGTCATATCGCCTGGACTTGGAAGGATGTATTATGTCGAATGCTACCTTGTATGTGAGCGGCATTAAAATAACAGGTGAGTGAATATGAATTGAAAACATTTACAAAGCTGTTTTTAAATCTTTTGAAGCAGGAACAGTTCTTACAGATATTAAATGACATTGAAACTGTTTATACTTATTATGAGCTTCTGAGTCGGAATCCAAGTTTCAAATTTATTCAGTACGTTTTCAAGGAATCCGCGATTGAATATTTCCGCTTCATAGACTTTAAGAAGGTCCATAAAAATAATGGCTATGTTCAGCGAATAGAGTAAAAAACTATTGTAAAGATGCTAGTAGTGTTGGCCTTCCACTCTTGCATCTTAGCCTCCTGACTGTTTCTGTCCAGTAAACCAAATTTGCCGACAATGTCTGATATTAGACAATTCTGAACAATATCTGAACTCTATCGAGAATTCTTACCGAAATCGTTAGGGATTCGGTTCGGTTTGTCTGAGGATTTTTTTTATTTATTATGTTCCGATATATCTGAACGATTCGGCCCGAATTCTGTTAGACTTGCCTGTGGGATTTTTATAATTTTTTGATCAGACTTCTAATAAAATCGCAACGAATTCTAAACGATTTATCTAAGGTTGTCTGTTCGTTTAAAAAATTTTGTAATTCGCTTCATATTTTACAGTTATTGGTATTCTGTTCAGACATGTCGGAACTAATTCCACTACTCAACAAAATGAAAAAAATTTCATGTACTCCGGATGCTATAATTTTTTCTGTGTAGATAACCTTGACATGAGCTCGAAAAACGCAATAAAAATTTTTTTTTTCGTTTGGTTTTTGTTTTATTTTTTTTTTTTAAATTTTAAAAATTTTTGAGTAAAGGTATGAATTTCAAAAATTTGCTAATTCTTTGTTAATTCTGATTCTAATTTGTTAATTCTGAGAATCAAAAAAAAAAGAAAAAACCTTACCATAGACAAAGTTGTGCATATGTCGAGCAAATTTTTGAAACTCATACCTTTACTCAATTGCGAATAAAAGCGAAACGCGTGCATCGATTTTCATGATCTTTGTCTCATTTTGCTCATAGGTTATGTGACTTTACGTAAAAATAATAAGATTTGACATTTTTTTTTCATTTTGGATTTTTTATGGATTTTTTAAAAAAAAAAATTTAAATCTTTAGGCAAAAAATAAGTTTTTTCCTTTATATATTCATTTTTAACTTGGAAACTGTTGCTTGTATAGGAAAACAATATATGAACAGATTAAGGGAATTGTAATTTTAAATTTTTTAAAATTTAATTCAATTAAATCGGGCTAGTGGTTCCCGAGTTATGCCGGACGAAACAAATTAACCAAAAAAAATTTTTAAAATTTAAAAAAAATAAAACAAAAACCAAACGAAAAAAAAAAAATTTTATTGCGTTTTTCGAGCTCATGTCAAGGTTATCTACACAGAAAAAATTATCGCATCCCGAGTACATTTTGACTGTTGACTAGTGTTCTTAACTGTTCGAGTATATCTGAGGTATTTTTATATTTCAATTTCTTGTTTTTTGTTTGTTTACATTCAAAATTTACCAAGACATTAGCCCAGAATTCGTTCAGAAATCGGTTCGAAATGTCGGCGAAAACATCAGAGTTCCCTCAGAGAAGTAGTTCAGAATTCATGTCAACCCTCTAATATATTTGTCGTAACGAATTCTAATCCGAAATCGGAAAAATTTTCCGATTTTGGTACAGAATTCTGATCGAATTCTGAACGTTTGGTTAGCTGGGCTGTGCGAGGGATTTTTATTGTGTTCGGAGGAAAACTCTACTGCCGGCAGTTCTCGTTAACTGCAAAACTGGTTGCTCTTAAGCGTATAGCCACTAAACATAGTTACAGCACAATTATTGCTTGCGGTATTATAGTAAAGTGGCGCTCTCCGAAACTGCAGACACCCCTGCTTGCAACTAAAGGTCTTTCCGAACGCTTTTTGAAAATGTTTTAGAAAATGTTTTTGGTAGAACAAAAATATTTTCTTCTTTTTGATTGTTTACATTCAGAATTTACCATGACATAAGCTCAGAATTCGTTTAGAAATGTCGGAAAAAATATCAGAATTTAATAAGACTTAATTCCAGAATTCTGACCGAAGTCGTTCAGAATTAGTTCAGAATTCGATACGACAAATCGAAATTTCCTTTCGAATTTCCCAAGACTACAGTTCAGAATTCGGTCAGAAATCGGTTCGAAATATCGGCAAAAACATCAGAATTCCCTCAAAGAAGTAGTTCGGAATTTGTGTCAACCCTCTCATATGGTTTTCGTTACGAACTCGCTAAGGATTCTGATCCGAAATCGGAACATTTTGCCGATTGTCGTACAGAACTCTGACCGAATTCTGAAGGTTTGGTTTGCTGGGAGAGCACATTAACTAAAATCAATCTGTAAAATTTACTCCAGCTTTAACGAGTTCCTAATCTTGTAAGGGACGAACAAGTTGATGCAATTGAAGTTTTTTTGATTCATTGTCAGCATCCTAAATACTGTGATACAACCGCGTATGTTTTGGGGCTTTACATTTCCCGACCTGTTGTCTTTGATATCCCCCTTTTACGATACCGACCAATTTTCGCAGAGAGCAGTGCGAGCGACTACTACCCTTCTCTGAAGAAATTGGATCATATCGGTTTCCTTTCTTTTTACAAAAGGTCTATTCCGATTTACGGTCTTTTTGCTCTAGAAGTCACATATTAACCCCTATCTTTCTTAATTTTCTCATGGTAATATGCGACTAAACATCAACTATATGAAAACCTAGACCATAGGTTCAAGTTTTAGATAGCCCCCACACGCAAAGTTTATCATAGAGCGTTGTACGAGAACTCTAATTAACCCTGATTTATCCATTTTGGTCCCTACACAGAGTTTGCTGCTGGATAAGGATCTGCCACTCTATAAGTTAAAAAATTATTCCTATTGTGCTCATATGCCAGTACGTTATGAGCGACTTTAAACCTATCGTAGCTTGACTATGTTTGTCTATCTTTTGTTATATCCCCCTTACAAATGACCCTTCCAACTTGAAGTCAAGTCGCTATACAGAAAACATTTTAAACTCGTTCTATATCAAATAAGGCATAGATTTTTTCCTTTACAAACTTCAAAAATTGTCTTTGTCAAATTTCAATTATAGACAATTTTTAATGCTTCAAGAAAAAATGTTAATACAGCTGTTAGCATAAGTCATGGTGATAGGACACTTATGCAAATCAGCTGATAGCTGGTAATAGCATAACTCAATTTTTTCTTAAAGTAAAGGTAAATTTTTTAAGTTTGTAAAGGTAAACTGCTATATCAAGCACCCAGAATTCTGTACGACAATCGGCAAAATGTTCCGATTTCGGATCATAATTCTTAGCGAGTTCGTAACGAAAAACATATGAGAGGCTTGTCACGAATTCTGAACTACTTCTCTAAGGGAATTCTGATGTTTTTATCGACATTTCGAACCGATTTCTGACCGAATTCTGAACTGTAGTCTTGGGAAATTTGAAAGGAAACTTCGATTAGTCGTATCGAATTCTGAACTAATTTAAACGACTTCGGTCAGAATTCTGGCATTAAATCTTATTAAATTCTGATGTTTTTACCGACATTTCGAACCGAATTCTGAACGAATTCTGAGCTTATGTCACGGTAAATTATGAATGTAAACAATCTAAAAGGAGAAAATATTTTTGTTCTACCAAAAAAAAGTTGTAAAACATTTTCAAAAAGCGTTCGGAAAGACAAAGCGTTCGGAAACAGAGCGCCACTTTACTATAATAATACCGCAAGCAATAATTGTGCTGTAACTATGTTTAGTGGCTATACACTTAAGGGCAACCAGTTTTGCATTTATCGAGAACTGCCGGCAGTAGAGTTTTCCTCCGAACACAATAAAAATCCCTCGCACAGCCCAGCTAACCAAACGTTCAGAATTCTGTACAACAATCGGAAAAATTTTGCGATATCAGATTAGAATTCTTACCGAGTTTGTTACGACAAACATATTGGAGGGTTGGCATGAATTCTGAACTACTTCTCTGAGGGAACTCTGATGTTTTTGCTGACATTTCGAACCGATTTCTGGACGAATTCTTGGCTAATGTCTTGGTAAATTTTGAGTGTAAACAGACAAAAAACAAGAATTTGAAATATAAAAATACCTCAGACATTCAGTTAAGAATTAGTTCCGACATGTCTGTAAACAATACCAATAACTGTATAATATGAAGCAAATAACAAAAATTTTAAACGAACAGACTACCTTAGATAAATCGTTCAGAATTCGTTGCGAGTTCATAAAGAGAAGTCTGATCAAAAAATTAATAAAAATGCCACAGACAAGTCTAACAGAACTCGGGCCGAATTCGTTCAGATATTTCGGAACATAATAAATAAAAAATCTTCAGACAAATCGAACAGAATTCGTAACGATAAGAATTCTCGATAGAGTTCAGAATTGTCTAATATCAGACATTGTCGGCAAATTTGGTTTACTGGGCATTTACAATAATCTTCACACTCACAAAAATTTGTCTGACGGTCTTCACTTATTTGCAGCTAGCGCCAAGCAAAAAAATATATTTAAAAAGGACATTCAATTTGTTTCTTCCGCACCCATACTTTCTTAGAAAAAAAAATTATAACAAACAATTTTTATTGAGTTCGTCTAAATTTCTTTCGTTTTGATAATAGATAATTTTATTTCCAATATGTCGATCAAAATCGTTGATCATCTTCAGGGAAAATAAAATATTTTTAACTGCGAGTTCTGTTTTCGTTTACAAGCACTCGTCAAAATTGACATTTGACGACAGATATTGACAAATTTATTAAAAAAATATGTGTATCGTTTTAATACATGACGAAGTTCCTGCGAAATGTGATAAATCGTTCTAGCCTTTAAGGGTTGTGTCTTAAAGGCGTCTCAGAACAACCACATAATTTAAGAAAAAAAGACCACAGAATATCAAACTAGTAACCTTCAAGGATACCTGGACAAACGTTGGTCATCGTATTATAGCGCGTCTTATTTCTATGGAGCACATTGTTTAAAGTCGTAGTCGTGGCGTAGAGTCCCTTTCAAATTTTCCAAACTTCTAGGTCCTGATCAACGAACTAAAATTCATAAACCATCAAACCGTTTTGAACACTAGGTTCTGGCTAAGAAAAATGCAAAGTAAAACGGCCATAATAGCTCACGAAATGAAATAATTGGAATTTTTTTATTTTGTAAAAAAACATCTTTACCCTTCGTCGTTATGTGCAAAATTAAATTCGACGTAGCTTACCCTGTTGTACAGTCAACGATAAAAAATCCAATCGGTCATCCCACTGAAAAGTAGGTGACGTAATGAGAAAAAGAGAATGAGAATGTTTATGAAAGACAATTTATTTTCATATTTTTTCTAGTATCTACAAGTAAAGTTTATTTTCCAAAAGACTTGAAACATTGTTAATGTTTACTTTCTTTTCCCCGTTTAGGTTTGGAAAGTATCGCTGAACATGAATTCATAGTCTCCACCGTAATGTGTACTGTGAAATATATTCGCATATCGTGTCCCTCAGCCGGAGAACTAACCATAGACACTCAATCCATTGAACATAACATGGACTCAACGAATTTTCAAATTTTGGGCATTTCAAGCTCTAAATCGAGAAATCTTTGGTCTTTTCTACTCTCGCGCAACAAAGACTACACACATCAATCGAAGTACACCCAAAATTCGGTATTCCTCAGCGTATGTAAGATCAACAGCATTGACAGTCTAACCAAACTGATTAATCTCAATTTGACCACAATGGATATGGCCAAAGACCTAGTGATGGCCATTAATTTGGATGTTATCAATAGTTTAGAAGTAGAAAGATACTATGATTTCCTAAACTTAAACCGTTTAAATTGCCCGAAAGTATTAAATGAAGCCTTTCTACAAAAACTGCAAATAAAATTACTAATCGTGCGCAATTTCGCCAAGTTTCAAAAGTAAGTTCACCCTAAATTACTATAAGTTGTATTCTAGCCTTATAATTTTAAACCTGCTCTCGTCTTTATCCAGAATGAAGTACAAAAGCTTGAAGCGCAACATTGAATCCGAATTGAATTTCCTGGAAGCTATCGTACAATTGATTTATATTCTGGGCCGCCTGCAGTATTTACATACAGTAAGTTCGACGTCGGTTAAACTTTCGTCATTTCAACAACTGGCAGTGCCCTGTATGCAAACCCAATTCACGCATTTATTGACAGCCCTTGTGTGTACGGAAGGTGAGGAGAATCCCCTGCGCAATACTATAGAACAACTTTCTAAAGTTATCACCGACGAGTTCGAAAAATGTAAATTCGATACAGAAGGCTTCAGACATAAGCCGGAGCAATGTTTGATCTGTAATGATGACATAAGTATGGAAACGTTTGATAAATGTCCAAAGGAGCACGTGGTTAAAAGATGCACCATCTCTTATATACAGGTAAGATTTTCCTAGTTTTAAGTCAACTTTCAGGATTTAGAAAGAACTGTTTTTTTGACATTATATTGGAATATTTTTGTTTGTTTAGTTGGGTAGAGTAAATAATCTGCTACGTAAAATTTCCGTGTTCTTTGGGATAACTTGCTTAGTTACCTAGTTAGTTTGTTATGTAGTTTCCTAGTTATTTTGTAATATGGCAACTTGTATCAAGCTAGAGAGTAATATGGCAACAGTGTTTCTCTTTGTATAAGTATACTTATACATCAAAAATATTTGAAGAACAAAAGGATTCATTGGCTAATTTGTAAAAAGCAGTCAATTAAGACTATAAATTGCAAAATTATACATATTGTTAAACTGTCCAACATTTCTTTAAACTATCAGTTTGAGTGAATGTATTATTCCATCTCGTGCAAATGTACCTAATACGAATTCGTCGACGAGACCTCTTCCTGTTTGACTATTTTTTGTATACATAAAAATATGTTTTTATAGAGCAGGGTGTGTCATGTTTAATTTTTTGTTAAAAAATAAGTGTGGTAACTTGTACTCGTTTGTTTAGCGATTTGGGCCCAACTTCTTCGCTATCCGAGAAACTTCCATATAAAACGCTATTTAATTAAGCTGAAACAAGCACAGCAATCTGTTTAATGAAGAAAGGTCCTCATGTCAATACTGCCATCAGAACATATTTGACTTACATTATGAATATTGTCCCACATAGTAACAATATCTGGTATCAATACTACGAAGGTTGAAGTGGTAGCGACCAACTGCTTGCTCCTAGTCCTAAGTCGCATCGATGAAGGGAATCTAACTGTCGTTAAGAAACCATTGGAGAATACTTCTTTTAAATTCCCCTCCAAAGAAATTGATTTGTCATGCGATGGTCTCAGCAAAGCTCAAAAAGTATATGGAACCACATTTCACCACAAAACACCATGTCCCACTATCGTAATTAAAAGTTTACATTTTCTCTCATGAGCCATCGCTCAAAGGTCAACTGAATGTACAGCACTGCTCTCAAATATTTCAGTTGTTGGCAGCATTAGCACCCATGAACATACATTACAAGTCTAATTGCCTGCAATTACTTATGTTAGCATCAATTCGTACCCAATACGAATTGAGGCGGCTGCACCACGCCCGTCTGCGTGGTTCTGGCTCAGCTCACCTCAGGTGAAATATCCGGTCGATGTTTACCTTGCACTACATCTGCCTGGGCTAAGGCATCCTACACAAGAGATGGTGGTTAGAATGAATACTAAGCAGGTATTGCTTAGCCAACAGCACATTGTGTCTGCGCACGGTAAGGGCATTCGTCTTCTCATGTAGATGGTACTCGGAAGACATAAGTAGATATGAATGAATTTTCTTCCACCGCGTCGTACTCACGTTCGCAGACCACACCGGCGCTGCGTTGTTCGTACAGACCGACCTATCGCGTTTTAAGAGGCCAAGGTTTCATTGTCGGCTGCCCAAGTACAGCCGGCAAGTGACTTGAAGACCTTGTTCCTACTTTTGAGCTTATCGTAGATAGCCGTAATTGTGCAAAGGATCGAAAGAGGCTGTCCAATGTGATCCCAAGGACGTTGGGGTAGTTGGTAGTCGGGATGTTGACGTCATCGACTTGTACACCTCTGCGGTCCATGCAATAAACAGTGTGGCTCATGATTTGGAGGCGGATATTTTCATATTCCTCGCAATGAAAAAGCGTTCATTTAGCCTGTGAAATAAGCTATGAACTCTAATCTGTACTCTAATTCTGATAGTTCGTCAGACAGTCGTTATGGCGATACCGGTCAACCGCTAGGATGACACGACAGCCGGTTCTATGTACAGGATTGACTCGGAGGTGCAATCTTTGGCCAAGGGACAACAACAACCGCAAGATATTTGTTATCAATTGCTATTTCCATATAACTATTGACGGCAGATAAATGTCTTGTTTTGCGTAGTTATCCCCATTATGGCCTGAACCACGGTGCTCCATAGCACTGCGGTAAGTTACACTGCCACTGCCGACGCTCATCCAGAAGTACTAGAGTTAGCCAATTTAAGCATCCGTTATAGTGAGAGGTAAAAGTCTATATTACGCCTGCGCTACTCGTACTCTAAGAGTCGTACCACCCGGCGGTTACGAGACTCCACGCCAAGTATTCTCTTTGTCTGCGATTAATGTGGCAAATCACAGCCACCGCAGATCTCCCCGAAAGGTTGCCAACAGGTCAGGATAGAACAGTTGTAGGAGCTACGGACGTCCCGCGGCACCTACCTCGTAGAACTTTCAGTTCAAGCTCAGCACACTCTGAATGGTGGCATTAATAACTACATCAAGGATTTCCTTCATGTTACATTCAAAATTAGAGGATGAAAAGGTTTATCCGAAATGTGATTTAATCTTGCAGGGAAGCTCTTGGTATTGCCTATGAGGATTCAGGTGAACCCACTTGTCCCCTGCGGATGAAATGCGTTATTCTTTTGTATCCGAAATAAACTGTTTGATCAAAGGGATTACTTCGCTTTGAGGATAAATTGGAATTGATAAGAGGATAATTGATTGTTGAACAACAGACATGTTTCCGAAAATTTGACTTTATATCCAAATACAATGTAAAGTTAACATAAAGATTACTCCAATCCTTAATGGATAGCTAGGTTATCTGGCATGGACTACGACCGACAAATGTAAGGTTACTAGAGCAAAGTGGCTTTAACTTGGCAAAAACAGAACTAAAGCCCTACTTGAAAATAACAAAAGTGATGTGGGAGTGCTTATAGGTGTCCTGACATTGTAATATTAGAGAGATGACTTGAAAATGGCAGTTGACAGTGGTCGAATACTGCCACATTTTGTTTAGATGCAGAAAAGACTCTGTAGTTACCTACGAAAGTACTTTCTCGAAGACTTTTTTTGAAGAGTTATTTTCCTGCAAGATGAAAGGTTAGGTTGGGTTGAAAGGGTAGCTCGCCGGAAAGAAATGGCGAGTTCACTCGGAGGCCTAAAAAGCCCATTTTGGAACCTTGATGAAAGGGAGAGACCAAAGAAAGGGCGAGAGTGAATAGTTATGGGAAGGAGAGAGGGTTTATATTTATAAGAGAGATGTGTAGCAGTTATCCAACAGCGCTACAAGAGAGAGAGCATCTAGATCAGCGGCGGAGTCCATCTACTGCGTGAATACTTGGAGAAAATCCCCTAGATATTTCACCAGAAAAAAAGACGCTACCTCGACATGCATGCATGGTTTTGGCTCTGCTGATTTCTCGATGGTACAGTTGCCTTAACTTATATTGGGCCCCAGTTGCTGGCAACTTCCTGGATTCATGTCCAGATGACGTGCTAACATTTTTAATTGACCGGCCAAGTAAGTTCAAACACAGGTCTCTTTGGAAGGGTTCAGTCCAAATGCTGCGGTTTCTTTACCTAGATATCGTAGCAGATACCGTATAGACGGACAGGACTAAACATTTTCAACCTTTGAGACTTCTTTCCTTTTTGTGGGGTTTCCTCTCATTTGCTTTAAATTTCACTAATATTCTTTTTCTTCTTTTTTTGTAGGGGTTTCCTCTCATTTGCTTTTGATTTCACTAATACTCTTTTTCTTCCCCCATTTAGCTACCCATGTTCCAAAGTAAATACTGTCCCCATTGCCAAGCATGGGCGGTTACCAATGACGATGATGTGAATTTGCAAGAGTTGTTTCCATCCAATGAACTAATAAAATGTACATTTTGTCGATTTCTACTTGTAGAAGACACTTTTTAGCTTAAAGTATTTTATCGTAGTTGTATTTATTGAATGATTTATTATCGAATTTAATGTATATAAAATGTACTGAATAAGTATACGAATGACGTGGCTATAAGTTCAATATGCGGAAACGAATATCTCGGGATTGTGTTCCATCAAAAAGATGTCCTGTTCCAATTGACGCAGCTCGTTTTCCATTTTGCCCTTTTTCAACTGTTTGGACACAGTGTCCGTGCACACGGACAGACCTTGATAGATTTTAAATAAGTTGCCGAAATTTGTTCTAAGCCCCTGTTGAAAGAAAATAAAAATAAATTTTTATTAAAAAATTTAGTTTTCTCTTGAAAATCTCCATTGCTACCTTTAAAATGCCGTTTCTTTCGTCCGGTGTTAGCTTTCGTACACCCGGCGCTCGATCCATATAACGTACACAGGCATTTGTAGCCTCCATTTTAGTTTTCGCACAACGTTCATTCAAGTTGTTCAGCATTTTCTTACGGGCATCAATGTAGCACGGCACTTTGCCGAAATTCTTCGAGCAGATATACTGCGGTATCAGGCCGCTGTTCAGCAAACTATGGCGATCTCCTTTGGGCGTATCTATATAACGTGGTGGTGGGCGTCGGGTCTCAGCATTTTTTATCAAATCCACATTTAAGGCCACAAAATTGGCTCTGTGCTTGTGGCCCTTAAAGTAACGCGTGCGCGGACAAAGTAAATCGTCTTTATCCCTTTTGACTTCCTTCATCACTTCATGGCGACATGCGGGGGCATGATGGAAGTGCGGCACCGGTGGTATTTCCTTTTTCGGTGGACACTGATGCTCGTTTAAACGTTGCCACTTGACTCCCTGATTTTTCTTGAGGAAGTTACATGGCAATTCCATGGGTGTGATAGCGTAACCCATGGTCTGATGGCTGTTCTTGGCCGAACTCGTTAGAAGCTTCTTGTGATCGGGCAATTCAATGACATGTCTTGAATTCTTCTCATCCCTAACCATTTGTTTGAATTTGGAATTATAGCGTAAACGCTGGCGGCGAGACACTTGCGAATCCTTTTCTCTATCCGCATCGAAAATGTTTTCATCATGATAGGTTATATAAACGAGCGACATTTTATTAAATGGGTATAAATTAAAAAAATAGAAGATAAACTAACAAAAATTCGATTTATTTTTATCAAAATATATTTAAGATCGACAGACACCGCCTTTCAAAACAACTTTTTGAAATGTCTTGTATTGATAGCCATACAAGTGAAGCCATCAGATGCCTTGGTTACAAACATTTGTTTATTTAGGAAGTTTCCAAGTGCGAACCAAAGGTTTGTGTGCAAATGGTAACCATAGCGAGAGTCTACTACACACTTCCCTCAGCATTATCTTAAGGGAAAAAGTGGAAATTGTTGGGCTGTACACGAAATAATTCTTATACTCACTGAGTTCAAAGCGGCCTCCGAACGTTTAAAAATATAAGGGAAAAGCTTAAACACAGCTTAAAGACAAATCCTTTACGAAATGGAAAACCGCGCATTCGAAAAAATATTAATGGTCATAGCCGGCTTTGTTATTTGTGTGATATTTGCGCACACTAACCACAAGTCCGAGCTGACCAACTATCATATATTTTCCTCAACATCTCATTGAGGAACGTACCAGGAAATTACTCTTTAATCAGGAAACTATGCACTATATAATTGTAATTCTAACTTATACTAATACAACTGACCACTGTTTATTTCCATATACGAGGTGAGACGACTCGAATACGGTAGATGGCCTTACCCAGACTTGAATCACGCTTTACTTGTACAATAGTCCAGTACACTAACCACCATACCACGGCGGCCCCTATATAAATTGTGTCATAAGCGTCCAAAGTCGATGTGTTTTAAGAAGTGTCTTCTAATCCAGGTGGATCATTTATATAAAGAAGATTTTCATTGTAATTATTAGACCAATTCGAACATTTGGATCACGGATATGGTGGACTTTTGCTGAAAGGAAGACCAACCTTTCTAGGCTCACCAAGATCCAAAAAAGTATGCCTACAATTGAAGACATAACTAGGGCATTGAGATCCACGCCACATGTGGGCTTGAAGCTATACTAAATATTCAACTAGAGATGTCGAGCGGGAAATCCCGGGATTGTAAAATCCCGAAATGTGTAAGAGGTCTACGATGTCAGTTAACACTGTAATTGCTATAAAATAAAATGTTAGAACTAAACTTGTTTGTTTTAGAAGGAGTAAGAGGCACCCACTTGCCAGCAGCATACAGCTATTTTTAACAAAAAAGTCTACCCACAAGCGTTGATTGCGAGGAGATTCTATTATTATCTTAAGAAACAATGATTGGATTAATCATAAATGTCCTTGGGCACACCTTGTAGACATTAATCGACCAGTTGAGCGCTCCAATTTCATTATGTTTCAGCCTTCAAAGATTACTTTAGGAACTCTTTACTTTTGACACAGTCCTTAATAAGGCCTACAGATTTTTTTCATTTCTATTATTTTCTACCAAGTTTTACCGAAATTTTGTATAATAAAATAAAAACATTTGCATTTTGTCTAATTACTACCATTTTTATAAAATATGTCTCCCGTAGCCAGCAAACCAAACCCTTAGAATTTGGTCAGAATTCTGTACGACAATCGGCAAAATGTTCCGATTTCGGATCAAAATACTTAGCGAGTTCGTAACGAAAAACATATGAGAAGGTTGACACGAATTCTGAACTACTTCTCTGAGGGAACTCTGATGTTTTTGCCGTCATTTCGAACCGATTTCTGAACTGTAGTCTTGGGAAATTCGAAAGGAAATTTCGATTTTCGTATCGAATTCTAAACGACTTAGGTCAGAAATCTGCCATTAAGGGTTATTAAATTCTGATGTTTTTACCGACATTTCGAACCGAATTCGAAGCTTATGTCATGGTAAATTCTGAATGTAAACAATCAAAATGAAGAAAATATTTTTGTTCTACAAAAAAAAGTTTTAAAACATTTTCAAAAAACGTTCGGAAAGACTTTAGTTACAAGCAGGGGTATCTGCAGTTTCGGAGAGCGCCACTTTACTGTAATAATACCGCAGGCAATAATTTTACTGTAACTATGTTTTGTGGCTATACACTTAAGGGCAACCAATTATGCATTTAACGAGAACTGCCGGCAGTAGAGTTTTCCTCCGAACGTAATAAAAATCCCTCGCACAACCCAGGTAACTAAACGTTCAGAATTCGATCAGAATTCTGTACGACAATCGGAAAATTTTTCCGATTTCGGATTAGAATTCTTACCGAGCTCGTTACGACAAACATATTTGAGGGTTAACATGAATTCTGAACTACTTCTCTGAGGGAACTCTGATGTTTTTGCCGTCATTTCGAACCGATTTTTGAACAAATTCTGGGCTAATGTCTTGGTAAATTTTGAATGTAAACAAACAAAAATTTGAAATATAAAAATACCTCAGAAAACAGTCAAAAATCGTTTAGAATTAGTACCGACATGTCTGTACACAATACCAATAACTGTATATGAAGCAAATAACTAAAATTTTAAACAAACAGACTACCTGAGATAAATCGTTTAGAATTCGTTGCGAGTTCATTAAGAGAAGTCCGATCAAAAAATTCATAAAAATCCCACAGACAAGTCTAACAGAATTCGGGCCGAATTCGTTCAGATATTTCCGAACATAATAAATAAAAAATCCTCAGACAAATCGAACAGAATTCGTAACGATTTCGGTACGAATTCTCGATAGAGTTCAGATATTGTTCAGAATTGTCTGATATCAGACATTGTCGGCAAATTTGGTTTACTGGGGTAGGTTCAAAAAGCTCTTTTAAATGCCCTCCTTTCCGAAAAAATCTGTTTGTTAACCCTGCTCGGGACTATATCTGGACTATTGTTAACTGCCTCTAGAATTAATTTAATTTATTTACATTTTCCGTAATTAAGAAGCCTTTCGGCCGATAAAGCTAATTACAGTAAAGGTTTTTTTAACAATTTTAAATTTTTTATTAAATGAAGAATTGGGCGGCTTCATGCAATATGTACAGTGGAATTGACCCAAGTTTATTTCCCATGCTTGCTATTCTTGTGCAATCCCATATTATTTACATCTGAGACTATTTTTAGGGTCAATAGGAACTAAAACTCATATAATAATTTAGGGTCATTAGGAACTAAAACTCATATAATTTAGTGTTATGGCCAATAATTTAGCTTTTTTTTATAAAGATAAGGGTTTGCCATTATATTTTAAAAAAAATCGCATAAGGCCGCCGCGGCTGGTTTGAAAAAATTCCAGCAGAGAGGTCAAAACACTTTTTGCAGCATTTGGGTCGTATGTCAGCAATAACGCGCCTATTATTCTCTTAAAAGGCGTCAATCGTGTCGGGCTTATCTACGTAGGCAAGCGACTTCATTTGCACCAGTCGATACGAGACTTTTTTGAGCAATTGTCAAATTGTGCGGGATCCAATGAGTACAAACCTTTTTTACGGCCAGGGGGGTTACTATGTAACTCGATTCGAAAGTTTGAACAGCTCGAAAGTTGTATTCGATCCGAATTTATAGTCTTACCATGTAAGAGTTTTGAATCGAGTGAAAAGTGCTGTCACTATTTCTTAACATTTTTGGCAGTACTTTCGAATGTTTTATTCAGAGTTGGCAACATCTATTACATGAAATGTCAAAACAATTAAAATAAAAAGTAAATAATATTTGTGCGTTACAAAAATGGATTCGGTTGGCCTTTGGATGGAAAATGAAGATGAGCGAATGGAACGCAGAATCTTACGCGATGGTGTAGATTTTATGCACTTAACGGATGCAATGTAAGTACCAACGTGTTATGTATGTTGTTCGTGAGTTTATACTTATATTTATAGGTTTGTGCGAAATTTCCGGCTTAACAAGGATGCTTTTAACTATGTGTTGGAGAGCATTAGATCACAGCTGCCAACAGATCGACTGGTGTAACACCAGAAATTAAATTAGGTGTTACACTTAAGTTTCTTGGTCAAGGTGGGTACCAACACCAAATCGGTCAAGACCGTTTTGCTGGCTTGGCACAACAAACTGTGTCAAACTGCATCAAAGAAGTGTGTAATGCTATAGAGAATGTATTGTGTCGCAAACATATAAATTTCCTTATGAACGATGATGAAAAACGAGCAGCTAAAAATTCGTTTTATGCCATGTCCGGAATTCCAGGGATAATAGGAGCTGTTGACGGTACTCACATCCAAATGGTCAGACCATCTAAAAACGAGCACTTGTTTTTCAACCGGAAACTTAAGCACAGCATAAATGCAATGGTGGTATGTTCCAATATAAATTGGTATATTTAGTGGAGATGTTTCAATCATCCCACCTTTTACTACCATGTTCTTTGCTATTTAAGATATGCGATCATACTATGCGCATAAGATCAGTGAATGGATGTTATGGAGTAGCATCGCACGACTCTCACGTTTGGAGCCTGTCGGACGAACGTCAGTTTTTGAAGGATGCATTTATTAATGGAGACAAATCGTCGTGGATAATAGGTAATTTGATTATTTTAATGTTATTTATCATTTATAAGATGCATTTTATTCTAGGAGACTCTGGATACCCATTAGAGCCATGGATCCTCACCCCGTACAGGACCGCTAATGATCATTCTGCGGAGAGCAGATTTAACAAACAGTTTTGTAAGGCAAGATCAATTATTGAACGTGTGTTTGGTGTTCTGAAGGGAAGATTTCGATGTTTGCTTGCAGCTCGAGAATTGCATTATGCACCGGAAATGGTCACAAAAATATTGAATGTATGCTGTGCATTACACAATATTTGTTTAGAACATAATGTCGAACTACCACCAGAAATACCGATTAATGTGGAACAAATGGAACCGACCTCAACAGCTGTTCCAGCTTCTGAAGACAGAAATCAATTCTTAGCCATAGCCCAATCTCTAAGAAATCAAATAAAAATAATCTATAACATAGTAATTCATTTATTTAGTAATTCATAGGTTTAAAAAGTAATAAAAAACTTAAATACTAGACAACAGTAGATTATATATGTTATTGATGGCGGTTTCTTTCAATTTCTAGCATATCTCTCTTTAATTCGAGCTTTGCTAGTTTTAGTTTTTGGTTTTCCACACTCAATTTCATTTCGTGCTCGAATTTTCTTTTTTTAAGTTTATAATTTTTTTCTTCTACGTCCACTTGTCTTTTTTTGTATTTAACTAAAGACTTTAAATTACTATTTACTTCTTCTAGAAGTAATATGGAGCGCTTGTGGTAGTCCATTTGTCCATTCACCTGCTTTTCTAGCAATGCCTGTTTTTTGGAGGAGCACGATTCAAAGAAAATTGTGGTGTGGTGGCTGTACGAGATGATGGTCAACGCGGTGGGGACGGCGGTGCAGACACTAAAGCATCCGTCTCACTCGGATTATTTATGATGGAGTTGAGCACATTTGCGACGACTTCCTCGGTGTCCTTACTGCTTGTGGCCGTACTAGTGTCGTCGCTGGTTGGGGGGGTACTATTATTAATCCCAAATTTTCGGACTCCACTCATACCGTCCACCGCCTTCTGCATATCCAGCAACTCTATAACACCTTCTTCTAGCGCCGTGAACGAACATAATTTTGCTGGTCCTCCGCCTGTGCCCGAAAAATTATTTCGATTCTTTCGCAGTTTGGCCTTAAGATGGGTCTTGTGATCTGCCCAAACCTAAAAAGAAATAATTAATTTCCATTTATGGGCAAACTATCAATTGCATACCTTTTTCCAACCGACCACTTCCCGCATTGGTGGACCGGCTGCATTTAGCTCTTCTGTCAATCGAGACCATAAATTATTGGTGGCTTGTTTGGCTTCCGGAGCTTTGATGTAACCCTTAGCCAACTGCGGATGCTCCTTCATAAAATTTAGCATGATCTCAAACTGTCTTTGTTTGGTGTTTACATTTTTTGTTGGATTTTCCCTATTAAAAAACATTTTTATAAATATTAATCTACTGATATATATATATAAATTTAACAAATACTTACATTTGTATGCGTTTGGTGTCAATAATTTAATATTTTAATTTTTTCCGTTAACATAATATCAAACGAGTTTACTTTCGAGCGACATTGACATCTAAATTCGAAGTACATAGTGATGCACATACGAAAGTAGAGTATGAGTATCCGATAATCGGATGTGGCAACTCGATAGTAGCAAATGTATTTGCGAATTCGAGTTAGTTGGTAGGAAAAATCCGTTTTCGTAATATTTAACTTTCGAATCGAGTTACATAGTAACCCCCCAGGTGTTCTTGCAATATCGAATGTATGCTGGTGGAAGAAATGCCCAAGGATGCCTCTATCTCATGGTACGGCTTTTGACTAGAATTTCTAATATATTATTAATTAATAAAACAAATAGGTTCTTGATGTTTCGGTTCTTCGCTTTTCAAATAAACAAAACTCCATTTGTACGAGTATATATTGGAAATTTCGATAACACAATAAACAACTAATATTTGAATGAAACTCAATAACGAGAATTGGTTTTTTACGTCTTTATTCTAATTTTTAACGTTTATTACAAACATCAAACGGGATTTTACATTAAACAACGAATATTTCGTGTTCAACAATTTTAGTAAAAATATTTCTAGGTTTACTCGTACTTAGTAAGATATATTCTTTTGTCATGCTTAAATATAAATTTTATAAATAATAAAAATGTCTTAAATAAATATAAAAGCATTCTATTTGTTCCTGTTGCTAAATGTAGAATGTTAATATTTTGAATGCGCAGTGCACATATATAATGTTTTTATGAAATATAAAAATATATATTTTTTTCTAGATATATAAATGCGCTTTAAAAGCACTACAAGTATATGTCATGAGTTCCTTTTTTTTATATAAAAAATACAATTTACTCTCGATTATTGATTTGTGGCGTTGTTGCTGTATTTTGTATAAAAAAAATAATAAATATTTGAAGCGTTTAAGCGTTTAAGCAACGATCTAATCTCTATCGTAACAAATCTCTGTTAATATTTAGAGAATATAAGTTTCTTTTTAATATTTTTTTGTGTTATTATAAATAAAAATAAAATTCTCTATTAATATTATATTAATATGTATTTTTTGTCGTAGAAAATTATTTAAAAAACTGTCTTTTACAATTTATTTCGTTCGAGTTTGAACTCTTCGGATTAATTATTCAATTATTGTTTTTTTTTATTTGATTTAACAAATCAGGCACAAAATGTTGTCCTTTTGTGGTATCTTTGAGATGGTACGAGTTTGTTCTTTTATTGCGGAAAATTTGCCAAAACATATCATAAGTTAAAATCATAAGTGAATTGAAATGAGAAATTAATTTTAAGCTAGACAAGCATTTATATAAAAATTATTTGTCATAGTGTTTAGAAAAATTCATTAATCTGTTAAAAAAAACTCCTGATTTTTAAAAAAAAATAAGCATAGTCAGATTTAGTTCAGAAATTCAGAATTGTGACTTCTAGAGGTCCTCAAATGGCAAAGGGCCTTTGTATATATTAAAAGCCCATAATGCGATATGCTAAACTTGAGCAAGTTCGGATTTAATTTGTGTCTGCTAGAGCAGCACAATCGCAAATCCAGAGGAATCATAGTGTAGGATCCAATTAACAACTTGGCCAAATATGATCGTAAGATCCAATATGATCGTAAGATCCAATTTCACCAGAATTAAGCTTTGGTCGATAATAACGTTTTAATTTGGTAAAAATTTATTTTAATATGTGGCTTCTAAAACTGCAAATTTTTAAAATTGGGAAGGACATTTGTATATCAAAATATGTTCCGAAATGTACCAATTTCAATATGCAACAGTCGACAGCTAAACAGACTATTATCACTCATTAGATAATCCTGTATGTGATGGAAATGATAAATTGTAAGAGATGGGCAATTTGAGCATTACCGAGAAATCGAAACAGAAATGAGTAAAAATCCTTTTTGGAATGCTGAATCTTTGTGCTTAAAGTGTGCGAATTTAGTGTTTTTGTGTTTCAATTTTGACTTTTTAGCGTTCTAGTGATTGTGTACAAAAGAATGTGGAAAAATAAACCAATAGAATTTGCGCGTTACTGAAATGTGTTTTCCTACATTATTGCAAAGAAGAAGAACATCGCCCATCTTGTACAATTTATCGTCTTTGCTTCAAATAAACTTTTTTGAAAAAAATCCTTTCCTTTTTTATTTCTATCAAAAATTTCTTTTTTTTTGGTAGGTAATTCACCTTCTGATATTACTTGCGCCACCTGAATTGATGATGCTAAATAACCCATTCCGGCCTAATGGGTATTTAAATACCCATGTCATATCTCAGATTAAAATTGAGGTTTTTTTCTCTCAACTTCTATGGACTCAACTTCTTTTGGACATAAATTTCCAAATTTCATAAAAATCGTACGAGCAGATGTATGGGCAGGCAGGTTAAAAATATGCTCCAAGGAATGATTAAGATATTAACATCAAGGCCTTTTAGAGAATTGGCATGAGAATGTGTGCCGGATCGTTTTTCATTTCTAAAAAAAAAACCTTTTGGAATGCTAAATTCTGAAAGGTACACATGTCCCTCGATTTACACGAAACATATTTTACACGATTTTTTGGAGGTTTCCTAAAAGTAATACCTCAACTTGCACGATTTTGAGAGTTTTTTTTTTTACGTTCATACATTTAATATCTGTTTTAGGGAATTCGTCACATATAGTGTGGGCGATTTAACATTTTAAATTTGAATCGTCTGTAAAAATAATACTTATAATTTTTAAAAATTTCTAGTTTTATTTGCAAGGTTGAACTTTGTAATAATGGAATAGGTACAATAGCCATGATCTTTTTAGGTAACTTGCATTTTGAATCAGATGGCAGCATAAGCGCAACTAAAGTTTGTTTACAAACAAAAAAGGTAAAGCTAATTTTTGTAAAACGAATTTTGTTATTTCGTATCGATTCATGGTTTGTTAACATTATATTGACAAATCATGTCTCCTAAAACAGGTAGGTATTTCGCCCTATTTGGCATCAACAACATACAACATCAACGTGTCGTTTCTGGTGCAAAATTTTAGTTTAGCATTCTTAAAATAATATAGCTACCTCGAAATTTTTCTCAATCTTAACAATAAACATTTTCACTTTCCGTTTTTTTTTCTATATTCTTTCATTCTTTTCATTTTCATTCTGCATCAATAACAAAAACATATGTTTTTGATTTTGTTATATAGGCTGATCCATATATGGGTATTTTTTCAGAACAAAAAATATAAAAATTCAAATCAAGTGTGAAATCTTTATTGGTAATTTGAAAGGACATTTTATGACATTTATTTTTTTGAAAATAATTACCTTCAAATGTTGGCAACTATACTATGGAAATGAGTGTTCGGTAAGAAACGGGAAGATCCGCTGTTATCGACAAAATTGTGTTCAGTGATGAGACCCACTTCTGGCTCAACGGCAAAGTCAATAAACAAAATTGCCTTATTTGGACTGAAGAGCAACAAGAAGAGGTTTAAGAGATGCCATTATACCAGAGAAAAGCACGGTTTGGTCCGATGATGGCCGGAACGTAACTGTGAATGGTGCTCGCTATCGCGCCATAATATAGATCTTTATGCTACCTGAATTTGAAGCCTGTAATCTGGACGACACTTGGTCTCAACAGGACGGAGCCACTTGCCATACAGCTGCTCAAACAATGGATCTATTTAGAGGTCATTTCGAAGAGCAGCTAATTTCACGTTTTGGACAGTGATATCAGATCGAGTGATATCACACATTTAGACATTTTTCTTTGGGGTTACGTAAAGTCCAAAGTCTAGGCTGACAAATCAGCTACGATTCAGGTTTTGTAAGCCAACATTACGCGTGTCATTAAAGCCATACCGGTCGAAATGGTCGAAGGAGTCATCCAAAATTAGACCCTCTGAATGAAAACCCTCAGGCATAGTTGCGGCCAACATTTGAAGGAAATTATATTCAAAAAATAAATGCCATATAATGTCCTTTCAAATCACCAATAGATTCCATACTTGATTTGAATTTTTTATATATTTTCTGAAAAAATACCTCTAGATGGATCACCCTATATAAGACGGGTGTATCTTTTTTTTGTTAAAAAAACAAGTCAGGTAACTCTAACTCGTTTCATTACCGAGTAACAGCCAACTGGCTTGTATACCGAGTAACTTCCATACAAATGCTTGTTTAGTAACTTGAACATGGCTAATATCACTCGTATGACTAAAATAAATTTTCGACTGTTTCGGTTCGAATCTCTTCAATGGCATCTTCGTTTTCATGTTTCAAGACTTCTCTTGTCTCTTGACGCTTTGCGTAACATTTATCCTTAATGGCTACCCACAGAAAACAATCCAAAGGGTTCAAATCAAAGCTCCAATTCGACCTATGGACATCACAATTTCGGCTGATTAATCGATTTTCAAAAAAGGTGCGTAAAATATCGATGGTTGTGTAAGTTGAGGGACGTGGCCACGTCGTGGTGAAACCAAATGTCGTCCATGTCATTCTCTTGTATTTTCGGAAAGAATTTAAATCAAAGCTCCAAATCGGCCAATTGACATCACAATTTCGGCTGATTAATCGATTTTCAAAAAAGGTGCGTAAAATATCGATGGTTGCGTAGGCTGAAGGACATGTGGCCCCGTCGTGGTGAAACCAAATGTCGTCCATGTCATTCTCTTGTATTTTCGGAAACAAAAATTCGTTGTGCATGGCGCGTTAACGCTTACCCTTAACGGTAACGGCGGCTCCTTGCACATTTTCGAAGAAAAATGGCCCAATGATGCCGCCAGCCCAAAGCCCTTCCCATATGCGGCAATTTTGCTTATTGAGATGAAAATTAGCTTCATCTGAAAGCACACTTTTTCGGTAAAATTCTTCATCTCCTGCCAAACAATCTTCAGCCCGTTGGACGAAGCAAAAAAATACATCGGATGGTGTTCCATTTTTAACTGACAAAGTTCAACCTTTCCAATAAAACTAGGAATTTAAAATAAATTATCAGTACTTTTTTGTTTACAGCCAATTCAAATTTAAAATGTTAAATTGCCAACCCTATATTTGTTCCATGTGACGTTAGCTTTTAAAATAAAATGATATTAATTGCTAACTCCAAAATTTGCGCCAAAAAGCTCAATTTATTTCAATATTATGCCGAAAGGTATCAAAGAGAAACCGAAGAAAATAAAGATTAAATCCTTAGAAACGAAAAACAATTGATGGATAGATTAAGTAAAGGAAAACTCGTTACAAGACTTTCTAATGCATATTCAATTTATGAAGTAATAAGAAGGATAAGAAAAATTAAGACTTTCAGAAAGGGTTAGCCGCTGGAACTAAAGCTGGCTTTATACTGCGGAATACTCGCATACAAATTGATTATATGGAAAAAATCATTATTAATGTGAACAGAAGATCCAACTCAGAAGCAAATTCCAATTACAACAAATGCGGCCTCAAATAGCTCAAATCAGCTGTCATCAAAAAATCAACCTTTCTGTGCTAGCCATAGTTGGTTCGAAGTAAGTATGCAGACATTTCGGACATAACAAAAAACGTCAAGCAACCATTAGATTCTGCTCAAGAATATCCAGAACAATTTTTTGAGTCAATTTTAGGCCATTCTTGTGCAGCTAATCAAATTTGGACTAAATTGATATAAAAATGTCAGTCATTACAGTTGTAGCAAAATCCATTAACGCTGCTAGTGGTTATAAATAATGTTTTTTAGACGTGTGGTTTTAAATCTGGCCACACTTGACGTATTCTTTGTTGGGTTTTTTTGTCAGCTGTTACTTGATTTATGCTTTGTTTGGTTTGCCATTTCAAAATAATAGACTTACTCCGGAACAACGTTATAAATGGGTCCAAAGCGAGATGGTCACCAATCCTGATTTTTACAAGATAATTTTGTTCAGCGATGAAACATACTTTTGGTTGAAACGTTAATAACCATAATTGTTGCTTTTGCAGTAATGAAAATCCACAAGCCATTGTTGAGACTCCGTTACACCTCAAAAAGTCATGTGCTCTATGGGCAAAGGGAATCATTCGTACACATTTCTTCAATAATGAAGCCGGCCATAATGTTACAGTCAAAGGGGAACCCTATAGAGCCATGATTAATGATTTTTTCGTGATTGAATTGGACGATGTTGATGTGGACGACCTTTGGTTCTAACAAGACGGCACTACATGCCATACAGCCAACGAAACAATCAATTTATTGAAGGAACTTTTGGTGAGCGCATTATTCCGCGTCGTGGGTCTGTGGCGTGGCATCCAAGCTCGTGTGATTGGACTATTTTTTGTGGGGCTATGTGAAGTCGCTTGTCTACGCAGATTTGCCCGAAACGATTGACGCCTTTGAAGAGAATATTCGGCGCGTTATTGCTGACATACGGCCCCAAATGCTACAAAAAGTGGTCGAACATTGGGCCTCCCTGCTGGAATTTATTCGAGCCCGACCACTTGTCCGAAATCATTTTTACGGCAAACCCTTATCTTTATAATAAAGCTAAATTCTTGGCCATAACATTAAAACCAATAGTGTCACTATTGGTTTTGAATTCGTTTGATAAGAAAAAATGCTTTGGTGCTACAATCCTACGACAGTCGGTTCTAGGCACAGGATTGACCCGAAGCAGCAATTCATCGGCCAAGGGCTGTCACCTCGATACTGTGAGTGCCGCTACAACAACAACAACAACATTGGTTTGCAAAAACGAAAATTAGCAAAACCGACATGGTTTCAATCAGGGCTGCCATAGAAACCAATGTTTTCACTATTGGTTTTGAAAACGATAAGAAAAAATGCTTTGGTGTCATAAAAACCAATGTTATCGGTTTTATCAGCCACAGCTGATTCGAACATTGGTTTTATTTACATTCGAAATGGACAAAACCAACTTGGTTTCATGACACCAAATGAAACCAACATTGGTTTGCAAAAACGACAATTAGCAAAACCGACATGGTTTTTATGACAGCCCCTATTATATGCATTTTAATTCTTCTTGAAGACTTAACGTCTGACAAAAAACAGCCTTTATTACTACAAGATATCGCATAACAATTCTTATCCGTTACAATAATGAAACCATTGGTCGAAAAAATGGGAAAACTAGCACTCCTGGATGTTCAGAAAATCCAACTGAAAATAGGTTTTGCATCACATTGGACGGGCTCATTATTTACCCAGATTTTAAAACTAAGGTCATGTTCAAATTTGTAAGAACATTTCATGTTTTTTTTTGTTCAAATCGGTTAAACATACAAACATGTGACCTTCTCCGAGAAAAGGGACCTAGTGTGTCAAAAAACGGATTTGGACTAAAGAGTGGATTCTAGTACCTAAAAGGGTGTAGAATAAGATGAAATGAGTTAAAATTCTGATACAAATTTATTAACCCCATAAAAACGTACAAAACAAACTTGGGAAAATCGATAAAAAAAAAATTAGAATAACATTAAAATTTAACTTTTTTTGATTTTTTGGTTTAATTTTTTTTTTTCATCAGTCTTCGAATTTTTTTGGAGTTTGGATTTTTTTCGGTGTTTCGTGATCTGATACGTCGATTTTCTTCCGTTTGACAATTTCAGTTTTTTTCTTTTTTCGGCGTTTGACTTCAACTTTATTTTTCTCGTGATCCGGTTCTTCGATTTTTTTTTCTTGCTGGCAGGTTCAGATTTATTTTTCGATTTTCTTTTCGCTTTGGGTTCACTCGGTTTAGCGGCTACAAAATCCCGTTTCTGTGAATCAGTACATAACACCATAAAATTCTCATACAAATACTTTTTGCGATCTAACGATAAGCAGCTTGGAGCAATGAGCGGAGGTTATTCGTTTGGTAGTTTAGCCGTTAATCACAGATTAAATCTTTCTTCTTTCGAGTCCACAAGTTCTTTACAATTTCGTTTTTTTGAAGTCAAAGTAGCGGTACTTGGTAATACCTAAAATGCCAACGTTTACAAAATTAATTGAAATGAATTTGAAAAATTAAAATCACAAAATCGCGACAGTTTAGCTGGTAATCTTTTGTAAAATCCTTCGAAATGAGTATTCCATGTTCGCCACTCTACTTCAGTTCCATGCATATCGTTTTTAAATTTATTACTGCTAGATCTATTGACCACATCTTCAAAATCTTGGTAGTCATCTACATTTGAGCGATTATATTCTAGTTTCATTGGCCAGTTTTTACAATGTTCTTCGTATTAGTATACGCACATCAAACCTTTGCTGAGAGCGAACAGAAAGCCTGCTGAGAGCGAACAGAGAGCGGCGCTGTTACGTCGGTCACTGGTTGCGGCTTAAGAATCAAGTATCGAGATCACAGCAAACAGAGCAGCAACAATAGCAAAGGTATTGTCACACTAAAAGCGAAAAAAATACGTCACCACATAGGCATGTCGTCAATAAAGTCGGCACCCAATCATAACTAACCATACCAAATCGCATCTCCCAACTGAAGGTGTGTTCACAGTGATAATGCGTTATGGAACTTTAAATGCGTTTTTCTCAAAACTTCATTTTCACACACTAGGTCCCTTTTCTCGGAGAAGGTCACATATGTAGGAGTTATATCTAAATCTAAACCGATTCAACAGCGTTCTTTCTTGGTCTAAAACAACTTACTTCTGCCAAATTTTATGAAAATCGGACAACAATTGCGACATTGTTAAATGGAATCAGCAGGTGATTATACGCCGATAGGTATACTTAAAGGGTCTAGCTCAAATAGTTTTGGTAATTACAAACATTTGCCACAGAGTAGTGCAGCGATAAACTGTAGCATCCTGTACTGTAGCATAACTGTACCATCCAAATTTGTAACACCAAGAAATACTGATCAGAGATCCTATTAAGGGTAAAAAAAACAATTTTCACTTTTTTTTTGATGTGGACAACATCTGAGCATCGAATGATACCGATCCCATGCCCCAAAAGTGTTCCTTCCCAGAGATATGCGCGTTTTATGAAACTGATGGTACACCAAAGATAAACGTATTTAAATCTTAAAAATGGCTCTCCTGAACAAAACTGGTTTTTACCCTTAGGTTAATGATCATTGTAAAATTTTAAGCCGTTCTAGCAATGTTTATCGGTCCGTCCGTGTGTCTGTTAAAAGCACGATCGCGTTCAAACGATTGATACTTGTCATACTAATGCCCAAAGAAGCCTCCGTCTCACGGTATGTCACATGTCGGTCTTGCTTAATCAGTTCACGCACAGCATTGATGGTTTCGAAAATCGGAATTATCACGAGATAATTCCATTTTTGACTGAGATGCGTTTTTCAACACACTGTAAACAGAACAATTCTCCCTCAAATGGAAAAACGTTCTGAGTGAAGTTGTACTTTGAAATGTCAAAGTTTCCAATGGAAGTTCCAGTTTGCATCTGGGAACACTAGTATTGTCAGGACCCGAAATATAAATAGCAACCCTCGTATCTTACCAATTAATATTATTCATTTTCAAATGAATCGAATAAGAATGGCTCTAGTTTTAGGTATATTAATGAAAAAAGTAAAAATCTCGAAAACTATACGTGATGGCGCAAAACGGACACTCAATTCTGATTCAGAAGATTTTTTTAATAAAAGATCAGTTGGCTTTGTGGGCTCAAAAGTTAACATTTAAAGAACAGTGTTATTACGAGTAGTTCTCAGTTCATGTGGAGGTTGACACCTAGGTGTAATTTCAGGTCGGACTAGGTAAACATTTCCCGCAGGCCAAACAAAAAAGAAACTAAGTTTTTGGAAAATATTACGTGATTATTAAAATATAATAATATAAATAAATGCTTCAAAGCACGGTCACAAAAGACATAAAAATTTAAATAGCTTTGTTAAAATCACTCTGTTTTCTTAATTTTGTTGTTGTTTTGAATCTGACTTAAAAAATATCGAATATGGTTGTGTATATATAAAACTAGACTGGAATAGCGACTTAAAATGTATAGATCATTAAATATATTATTGTTTGTATGTATGCATGTATGAAATTTCGAAATATGCTACAGCAGATAGTACATGTATAGAAAAACATGTGCGGTTAGAACCAAGAATTATAATTCAGATATATCGTACTAAATGAAATCAGATATGCTTTCGGTTTTCAAAATGTCGTTTGATTTGGCTGAATGTGTTTCACCTTGTTCAACGCACTTTAGTTCGGCCAAATCTCCTATACTCGTTTGGTTCAAAATCCATCTACACGTGCAGTTACTTATTTGTATTTACGCCTTCGTTTTGATTCTTCCTTTCCTCGCGTATGCGTTTAAAGGCTTCGGTTTTAACAAAATCCACCGAATTGTAGACCACTGAACTTTGCACTGGAGCCCGGGCCGATGGATCGGCAGCCAAGCCTAAACGATTAACAGCCGGATTGCTCAAATTGCCCACGCTCATACTTTGACGATTTATGGCCGGAGCATTGGCTACATCCAAATCGAAATATTGTAATTTATGTTCATTTTTCGTCGGTAACTGCAATTGGGCCGGCAAAGTCGTATTATTGGCTGCAACTCCTGCTAAATGTTGCATGGCAGCATTTGCCGATGCGGTTCGTTGATGTTGTATGGTAAAGCCACTGTTTGTACTAACAGGTGCATTAACAATTGTCGGTGTACTGCATTGTGAAGAGTTGGCGTTGTTTAAAGCATAATTGGGTCTCGGTTGTCGCGGTAATGTTCTGGTCTCCATGGCATACGATGCTGATACTTCGTTTTCATTTGGTAGCCTCATCGAGATGGGAGCACTAGATATACGGCGTGAATTGTTGCCCAATGTATTCGAATTGCCAATCTGGAAAAAAAGATACGGGTTATTAAGGATCAATTAATTTTGTCATGAAAAAGGTCCTCTCCGGATCTCTTATTAGTACAATGCCAAAAATGAATATAGTCTGAGAAATTCTCTTCCAACCTGAAAATCAAAAGTGTTATTAACGACACTATAATAACAAGCGAACAAGTTTCAGTCGGTTGATCCGACTTACTTATAAACCCCACCCACAAAAAATTATTTTTTAAAAAAAAATTTTTGAAGGAAAGTGATGACGCCAATAGATTTTGAAATTTCCGTCGTTTAGTATAAATATTAGTCAAAACTGGCCTTCAGGATTACCGATTTTAGTGGGTATAGGAGGTACTAAGGGCGCGATATTCGCCTTTGTCTTATGCATGTGTAAGGTACTAAAAGGAGTGTGGAAATATACGAGGGTTGCTTTATATATCGCTTAGTGTTCCCTGGCGCCATCTGGCATTTCCATTGGAAAGTTTGACATTTTTTAACATAAACGTACTCAGAACGTGTTGACGTACGACCATCATTTGTGTTGTTTACAGTGACTTGAAAAAATCAATTTGGCAAAAAAAATTAAATTAACTCGTGAACATTTTCGTGCGATCATTTTTCACAACTTTCGATGTGGATTATCACGACAAGACTGCATCGATAAACTTAAACCGCTGTATGGCGATGAAGCACCCTCCTATAGCACTGTGAAAAACTGGTTTAATGAATTCAATCGTGGCCGGCGCTCGCTGAAAGACGAAGGTCGTCCAAAAACGGTCGTTGTGACCGAGAACATCGATGCTGTGCGTGAACTGATAATGCAAGATCGTCATGTGACATACCGTGAGATAGAGGCATCCTTGGGCATTTCTTCCACCAGCATACATTCGATATTGCATGAACACCTGGCCGTAAAAAGAAATTGTTCTCGTTGGATCCCGCACAATTTGACAATCGCTCAAAAAAAGGCTCGTGTCGATTGGTGCAAAGAAGTTTTGAAAAAATACGATCGCGGTGCTTCAAAAGACGTTTTTAAGATCGTCACAGGTGACAAATCATGGATCTATGCGTATGAGCCCGAAACAAAACAGCAATCGACCGTGTGGATCTTCGAAGACGAGCCAAATCCAACGAAAGTTGTTCGTGGAAGAAGCACTTCGAAGCAAATGGTCGCCTGTTTTTTCGGCAAAACTTGTCATGTGGCGACTGTTTCGCTTCAGCAACGTAGGACGATCCATTCTGAGTGGTACACCACAATTTGTTTGCCTGAAGTCTTCGGAGAAATTCAAAAAACAAACAAGAGAAGACGAATCATTGGGCACCATGACAATGCGAGCTCTCACACATCAGCTGAAACGATGAGCTATTTGACCACTCATGATGTCGAATTGATGGGTCATCCACCGTACAGCCCCGAATTTGCACCCAATGACTTCTTCTTATTCCCTAGAATCAAGAAAAATACGTGGTCAACTTTTTTTATCGCCCAAAGCAGCTGTTGAAGCGTTCAAAAATTATGTTTTGGAGGTGTCTCAATCGGAGTGGAAAAAGTGCGTCGAAAATTGGTTTGTGCACATGCAAAAGTGTATTGATCTTAAAGGAGAATATTTTGAAAAACAATAAAACCATTTATAATGATAAATTATTGTGTTTTTATTGCCGGACCCGAAATATAAATAGCAACCCTCGCATGCGTTATTGGACAGCAACAAACCTACATGTACTTCAAGAGACACAATTGCATCCGCAAAAAATTACCGTGTGGTGTGGTTTTCATGCCGGAGGTGTGATTGGTATTTCTTCGTCGGTGAAAACATTCATCATGTCACCGTCAATCGAGAGCGCTATCGTGCCATGTTAGATAAATATTTTAGGTCAGAATTGGATAAGCTTTACAAAGCCAATATGTGGTTTTAGCAAGACGGTGCCACTAGCCACAAAGGCAAATTCGGCAAACGTGTTTTCTCGAGAAATGGTTCGGTCGAATGGCCACCTCATTCATGCGCTTTAACGCCATTGGATCTCTTTTTATGGTGTCACATCAAGTCATTGATCTATGCTAACAAGCCAACAACTTTAGGCGAGCTCAGAGACAACAACCAACGCGAAATTGCCAACGTTCCGGTCGAAATGTGTGCATGAGTGTTGGAAAATTGGGTCCAAAGAATAGATCGCTGTACATATGACCGAAACCGAATGTTATTCTTAAAATGCAACATTTGCACTACATCTGAAATAAATTCGAACTCTTTATCTAAAATATTCTGTGATTTATAATTTATAATGTGGTTTCAACAGGACGGTGCCACACAGCTAACGAAACAATGGCTCTTTTGCGCGAAAAATTCAATGGTCGTGTTATCTCACGTCGTGGCGATGTTAATTGGCCGCCAAGATCATGTTATTTGACTCCGTTGGACTTCTTTCTTTGGGGTTATTTGAAAGAAAAGATATACGTCGATAAGCCAGCAACAATTCAAGAGCTAAAAAATGAGATATGTAATTCGGCACATTAACGGCATAGAACCTCAATTATGCCTCAGCGTCATCGAAAATTTGTACCATAGGATGGAGGTGTGACGCCGAGGTCGCGGAGGCCATTTGGCCGATATTTTGTTCCGTAAAAATTTTTCCAATTTTTTCATAATAAAATGAAATGACAGTAATTTCGTAAATAATTTGTGTTTTATTTAAAATCAACATCGGCCCTACAAAATTTAACCACCCTTTATATAGAATTATTGTTTTAAATGATCGTGGCGTTCTTTTTCATATTACCCAAACTACAGATCGGACTATTCGTTCCAGAGCGGCCAGATTTTTAATAAAGGCTAATAGGCATTTTATTGGCTATATTAAAATTTTCAAAAAAAAACAAATTTAAAAAAGTGAAATCGTCGTTAAGTTCGCCAAGGCTGAAACTTTTATACCCTCCACCGACCGACGCTACCGAAGGGAAAATTAAAGGTCAGGTTTTGGGCATTTTCGGCCCATGCTTCATTCTAAAATTAGTCTATATTTGGATTGGTAGCAAAATTTGCTATAATTATGTCCACATTAACTATCAATCGCCCGGTTTTTCCATTTAGTGTGTCCCAACAACAACAATTCTAATTTTGACCATTGTCCGTCCACAAAAAATTAGAGTTTGACTTTTTATTTGTCTTCAGCCACTCAATTCGCAACAGACAGTTAATTATTCCAAAGGTAACACCGCTTATGGATCGATCAGATCATTCCTCGTAAGAGTAGCCCGACTATTTAACATTTTGCCAAGCAGTTTAAAAACGCTTAACTTGTCTTCCATGACATTTCGTAAACATTTAATGGAACATTTTCGTTCAAGTACAGAGTAGTGCTTTTATTTATATTTTTTTTCTTCGGTTTCTTGATTATCACTTTTATGCTTTCATCAGGTTCATTTCTCTTTTATTAGGAAATGTTAGGGTTATATTAATTTATATCATTTTTTTGCTTTTATACTGAATTTTTTCTAGTAGTTTATGATGTTCTATTTAACAGTTTGATGCATACTGTAATTTAGCTTTAATAGGCCCCAATGGGCTTCGAATTACATGTCAATAAAGAAATGAAATTTGTTAAGCAAATATACCCGAAAAAGTGTAAATTTCCTTGAGGTGCCTTTACTCCCTTAAAGGTAAACATTTGTTTTCCCTGGGCCGAGTTCGAACAATTACAATCTCAAATAGCTTTTGACCATAAGCTATCGTCATGCAAAATTTCAGGATCCTAGGATTAGTTTACCCGCTGTTGTGTTTTTAGCATAGACATAAACGCACGAATATGGCAACGCCTTTTCAGAACTTAACGACGATCAATAAAATACGAGTATATAAACATTTTAGGCAAAACGGAATGACAAACCAAATATACTATCTACCCATCGGACAAATTGCAGCTAGTGCCTCGTCGACAAATTTTAATTTTTTCAAATTATTTTTCATTATTTTGGCCTGTAGCTACCAGAGTGGAAACTTCATAATTCATCAGAACTTTGTAATTCGGAAAATGTTTTTTTACATTTTCCAGCTGTAATCTACATTTATGTACTGTTCAAGCTTTATACGAGTATGTACTTGAAACAACGCCATCTATGGATAACAACTAAAATCTAAAAAACATTTTCCAATATTTTAATGTTCTGTTTATTGGCGAAAGGATAAGGAAAAAATGGATGATTTTTACAGTGGACAGAGATAACCATAACAAATTCCTTTTTTAAAAAATGGGCATTTTAAGTACGTTGATCAGGTGCGATACATTAGTTTCTTTCTTTAAACATACCTTATAAGCATTCGGCTTGTTTTTACGATCTACCGAAGGTGGCTTTAGAGGACCACCCTCCGTACCGCCGCTCACCAGGCCAGCTGGTGTTTGTATTTGTGTCGCTTGCAAACGATTTGCCAAATTATCGACATGGCTCGTCAATTGTGGCGGCTTTGCCGGCAGCTCTTCGGGTGGTTTGTCAGCCTCAAAACTAAGTTTTGGCTTCAATTTACGATTGACTGGTGGCACATTTGCTTGCTCGATGAAATCATATCGAAATACATTGCCTTCCACCGTGCTGGGAGCGGCATTCGTGTAGCAATGTTGTCTCGGCAGAGTACGCACATTTGAAGACATTTGTGGACCCAGTGAGTGCGTGGCCGAGATCACCGAGGCCGGCGAACCGGGCACCGTATCTAGGCCGGCCATTAAATTTGGTGTTGAAGCAGCAATGGGATTAGCTTCTGGGCTCGTAATTTTTTCCAATAAGTTTGCCATATTATAATAGGGCAATTGATGGGAGCGTGGTATGTCGTAGCTTTCATCGACCACAGAGCGTGCATCTCTGGGTCCTATAATAGCAGGTGAAGTATTTTCAGTATCCGAAAATTGTGGTAGATCTCGCGTTAATCTAGAGTAACAGGAATTTATTAAAATTTGTATCAATTGTTAAGTTCGGGTTTAACTCACTTTTCATGCTCCTTAAAGTCCAATATTAGATTATTTTTATTTTTCAATACTTTTGCTAGTTTTTCCAAACATTCATTGGAATTTTGTGTACTATTGTTTGTTACATTCTTAAGCTCTTTGCTAGCATCGTCAGGTAATTTCGAAAAACGCTGTGAATAAGTCAAGACAAATGATTCATTTTCCACCGAACTATCGGATGGTCTGGTATTGCGATCTAAGAGAAAAAAGAGTTAAAAGAAAAAATAAATTGTTAAAGAATTAAATACAATAAACATTGCTGACGTACCAAGGTTTTCTCTCAGGGGCATGGGATGTGCCCATTCGTCATCGTCTGTAAAGACACTCTCTGAATCAGAATCCGATTTATGACTGCGATTTTTTGAAACATTCAAAGGTTGTTGCTGAAAAATAATAAAAAAAAGAATGGGTTTAATTTTAAAAGCAAAAACAGAATTGCGATTAAAAAAACAATTTGAACAAAAACTTAATTAAGCGTCTTTTTATCGTTCAGTGTATACTTAGTAGGGAATACTGTTAAAACATTGAACACACCCATTTCAATAGTAGAAGCTCACCTCAATAGCGGGATTTTAAAATTGTTTCCACTTTCATCATGGAGTGGTCAGATAATGAGAACCGTATCGCTGTGATAGCGCTTATCAAGTGTGAAATGAAAAAAAAACGATACTTTCAAAACGCTCCGGCCACTAGGGATTAGCCGCATGTTCGTCTACCAATGCATAAAACTGTTTGAGGAGACTGGAGAAGTAAAAGACCGCCACCTGTCCGTTTGCCCACGCTCTGTTCGAACACCGCATGTCATCAAAGCCGTTAAATCAAGAATTCACAGAAATCCGCTCCGTAAACAGAAAATCATGGCCCGTGAGATGAATGTGACGCAAAAGTCCATGAGTCGAATCATTAAAAAAGACTTGGGACTTGGGGCTTTCAAACGACGTACCGGGCATTTATTGACTGCAGCTTTAAAAAAATAGGATTGAAAAATGCAAACGTCTTTAGGCGAAGCACGCTGATAACTTGCACAGAAAAATTTTGTTCACCGATGAAAAATTTTTTACCGTTCAGGAAAAATTTAACAAGCAAAATGATAGAGTGTTTGCGCGGTCATCTAAGGAATCATCTGAACTGATCCCAAGGGTGGAAAAGGGTCATCACCCAGCTTCAGTCATGGTTTGGTGGGGTGTCTCTTACGATGGGGTCACTAACCTGCTTTTCTGCGAACAAGGAGTCAAAACATCGGCCAAAGTTTACCAAGAAACCGTTTTGGAAGCTGTTGTGAAGCCTCTTAACAATTTCGTGTTCCAAAACCAGCCATGGACTTTCCAGCAGGATTCTGCGCCGGCCCACATAACGCTAAAACGTCCCAGGCCTGGCTTCGAAACAATTTGCCAGCGTTCATTTCCTCTGAAGAATGGCCCTCAGACAGTCCAGATTTGAACCCATTGGATTACAAATTGTGGACAGTTTTAGAGGACAAGGTTTGTCACAAAAGATACCCCGATATTGGATCTCTTAAGACTGCTTTGGTTCGAGCTGCGGCCAATTTACTAATGGAAGAGGTTCGTGTAAGTATTGACGATTGGCTAGTGCGCCTTAAGGCGTGTGTAAAGGCAACAGGCGGACATTTCGAAAAAGTAGATTCTTTTTGGATACAATATACACCAATAAATATATTAAAAAATATTTGGCCCAAAACATTCAGTACTTTTTATTTTACAGCATAAAATGTGAGTAACAGTATTTATGTCCCTAACTTGGAGAAGTTGTGTAAATTCCGATGTTAAAAAATGGATTCTGGGTAAAAATTCTGAAATCGTACTAAAACTCTACTCTACGAATACTAGAGGCACAACAAATTCAACGCATAGTTTAGCTATTTGAAAGTAATTCACCTGGCCGTAAAAAAGGTTTGTTCTCGTTAGATCCCGCACAATTTGACAATCATTCAAAAAAAAGGCTCGTGTCGATTGGTGCAAAGAAATTTTGAAAAAATACGATCGCAGTGCTTCAAAAGGCGTTTATAAGATCGTCACAGGTAACGAGTCATGGATCTATGCCTATGAGCCCGAAACAAAACAGCAATCGACTGTGTGGGTCTTCGAAGACGAAACAAATCCAACAAAAGTTGTTGGTGGAAGAAGCACTTCGAAGCAAATGGTCGCCTGTTTCTTCGGCAAAACTGGTCAGCGACTGTTCCGCTTGAGCAACGTCGGACGGTCAATTGGAGTGGTACATCACAATTTCTTTGCCTGAAGTCTTCGGACAAACTCGAAAAACGAACAAGAGAAGGCGAATCATGTGCACCATGACAAAGCGAGCTCTCACACACCGGCTCAAATCAGCGCCTTCTTGACAGGTCAAAACGTCAAATTGATGGGTCATCCGCCGTACAGCCCTGACTTGGCACCCAATGACTTCTTTTTATTCCTGCAAATCAAGAAAAAAATGCGTGGTCAACGATTTTCATCGCCAGAAGATGCTGTTGTGGAGGTGTCCCAATCGGAGTGGAAAAAGTGCTACGACAATTGGTTCGAGCGCATGCAAAAGTGAATAAATCATGCGGGAGAATACTTTGAAAAGCAATAAAACCATTTTTGATGATAAATATTCGCATTTTCATTATTAGGCCAGAAATATATAGTACTATATGTATATCGTACAAATCTTTAGGTCACTAGAGTAGAGATGTTGTGCAGGATTGTTTCGTTAAACATATGGTTTTACCCTCACTGTCGTACAGGCGTATTATGCAGAGCTGTGGAGTTTGCCTTTAATTACACGACTCTACTCCAACTCAGACATTTAAAACGACTCCAAACTCCGATTCCAGACTCTGAACTCTAATTCCTGACTCTGACTCCGGCTAAAAACTCCGATTCCGATTACGACTGTTTATACCCTGCATTACAAATGGAGCTGGGACCTAATCTTTAAAATGGCTCTCCTGAACAAAACTTTTCAACAACTTTTCATTTTTTTTTGATGTGGACAACATCTGAGCATCGAATGAGACGGATCCCATGCCCCAATGTGTTCCCTCCCAGAGATATGCGCGTTTTATGAAAGTGAATTCGACGATTCTAAGCGCAAATTGAAAGGGACCTAATCTTTAACATGACTCTCCTGAACAAAACTGGTTTTTAACCTTAGTTCCCTTTCTATTTTGCGCGTCACATATGTGTTAAACCGATTTTATGTTTTCAGCTGCAGAAGCCAAATTTTACATCCAACCTTGGTGAAATTTGATACAAGGTTTCTTTGGAAAATAGAAAATCGGTTTAGATTTAGATACAGCACCCATGGGTTATACCAATTTTTTTTATCAGCTACATATTACATATAATCTTTATAAAACTGATCAACAATCAAGTGTTTTGGGCCAAGGTCGGACGTTATAAAATTTGAAGGAAATCGGTTCAGATTTAGATTTAGCACCCACGATGTGTTCATCTGATGTTTTTAGCTTTAGAAGCCACATATTACAAGAATCTTGATTAAATTGTGTTTTTGGTCAAGAGGACGCTATAGAAGTTAAAGAATATTTAGTTTTGTGGACAAAAGAGATATACAAATGCTCATATCGGTTTCACCCCACACAAACGTTGCTGCCGATTTTACATACAACCGCTCTAGAATAGTAGTAGTATAGTATATTTCGATGGACAAACTATCAATCTATTTTTGATACGAGGGTTTGACATTTTTTAGCATAAACGTACTCAGAACGTTTTGACGTACGACCATCATTAGTGTTGTTTACAGTGACTTGAAAAAATCAATTTGGCAAAAAAAATGGAATTAACTCGTGAACGTTTTCGTGCGACCATTTTTCACAACTTTTGACGTAGATTATCACGACAAGATTGCATCGATGAACTTTAATCTTTGTAGGGCGATGAAGCACCATCCTATAGCACTATGAAAAACTTGATTAATGAATTCAATCGTGGCCGACGCTCGCTCAAAGACGAAGGTCGTGAAGATCGTCCAAAACGGCCGTTGTGCCAGAGAACATTGATGCCGTGCGTGAACTGATAAAGCACGATCGTCATGTGACATACCGTTAGATAGAGGCATCTTTGGGCATTTCTTCCACCAGCATACATTCGATATTGCATGAACACCTGGCCTTAAAAAAGGTTTGTTCTCGTTGGATCCCGCACAATCTGACAATCGCTCAAAAAAAGGCTCGTGTCGACTGGTGCAAAGAAATTTTGAAAAATTACGATCGCAGTGCTTTAAAAGACGTTTATAAGATCGTCACAGGTAACGAATCTTGAATCTATGCGTATGAGCCTGAAACAAAACAGCAATCGACCGTGTGGGTCTTCGAAGACGAGCCAAATCCAACGAAAGTTGTTCTTGGAAGAAGCACTTCGAAGACTCTTCCGCTTGAGCAACGTACGACGGTCAATTCTGAGAGGTACACCACAATTTGTTTGTCTGAAGTCTTCGGATAAATTCGAAAAAAAGAACAAGAGAAGACGAATCATTGCGCACCATGACAATGCGAGCTCTCACACATCGGCTCAAACCAGCGCCCTTTTGACTGGCCAAAACGTCGAATTGATGGGTCATCCGCCGTACAGCCTTGACTTGGCACCCAATGACTTCTTTTTATTCCCGCACATCAAGAAAAAATGCGTGGTCAACGATTTTCGTCGCCAGAAGAAGCTGTTGAAGCGTTCCAAAACCATTTTTTGGAGGTGTCCCTCGTAAAATGTTTGAGTTGTTCGAGGCTCTAGCCTTTGCTCATTAGACCTCAAGCAACAATTTTGCTACTAATTATAAATGAAAACCCGGCTTCGATAAGAAATGCCATTAAAGGACTGAAGAGCGACATTTCTTAGGTTTAAAGTTTTCCATGATGAAATGTCAATACTTACTAAGTATGTTTTATTCTGGCACATGTCGGTAATTATGCATTTAAAGTACAAATAGCATTTCAATTTAAACGTTTAAAAATCATTAACGTTTAAATATTCATAAATAAGTTCATTGATTCGTAAATATTACCTTTAAAAAAATGCAGATCCCTAGTTTTGATGTTTAACGTTTAAAATGCAATTTCACATAAAAACATCCAAATGAAATGTACCAGACAATATATGCGTACTTCCTACTTTTACAAAAAAATACATAATAATTTAATAACATCTTTTAGTTCACATTGTTTAAATCGAACGGCATCTGATAACGAGTAATTAATAATTTCCCTTTTATGGTCCAACTAAAACGCACGATGTTAATTGTAAGTAAAACAATTGTTTTTTAGAAAATTACATTTTTTTAGTTTCAATATTGGCCAAATGCTTGCCACTGCTTCGATGGCATTCCTCTTTCCGATATTATTTAAAAACTAACGCGGGATTTTGTCAAAGATCAGATATAAATAATAAAGTTAAAGGATGTCGGACAGAAAGGACTACGGCGTATTTTTTTGAAATTGAAAACAGTAAGCAAGTTTTTACAGTAGGACAGAGTCGACAATATGATGCCCTACACAATGCTGGTATTTAGAATACCCCCTTTGTCTCTGTGCGATTGTATAGTGTTTTTTTGGTTATGCCTCGATAACTTAGACTGTTGCTGTCCAGCAACAGGTTAGTAATTTTTTAACATGCAGTGTACTAAATTTTATAAATTACATTGTGGCTTGGAGAGGGGCATGGGCTAATTTCTGGAGGGAGATTCTACAAGCATATACGAGTATCACACACTACTACAGTTTTGTTTATTGATTCGTATCAACAGATCTTAACTATTTTATACGACTGTTGTGTTTTGGGCCTTTACATTACAGGGCAAGCGAATAGACGGGTTGCTGTTAAATTACCCCTCCAACAAAACAAAAATTCGGAAAATAGAAACTTTTTTAAAATTAATTGTAAAAATTTTGTAATTGAAAATGTTAAGCACCGATGAAATTACTGATACTACGATAGTATCTAAATATTCAGATATGAAGTACATACGTGGATAAAAAAATAGCGATGCATTTTTATTTCATTTGCCCATAATTCAAGAAAACCCCTTAAGCAAATGGAAGAGAACACGCTTGTCACTCGCTTACTTAAAGAATAACTTTTTAGAGAGTATAAGAAAGCTTGCTCCGTACTTGCTTAAAGCATATCTCAAACAACATTTTTCTAAAGAGTACATTTTTCAAAATGTACAGCATGTGCTGATAATTTTACAAATTTCTGGTATTATTGGAGTTATGTAGCTTTTTTTTAAATTTTTTCAAACTTTTTTTTTGTAAAAAAATTTGCTTTTTTTCTCATCAAGTTCTGTCGGTAACGGGTCGTTTAAAATTCCTTCGTCATTATGAAAAAAAATTCCAAATTAAATATGGCATTAAACATCTCAATATACAATATGGAATAGAATTAGAAACTTTTTTTGGGTGGTATTTTGTTCATAAATTACTCAGTTTTCATAGTTTTCGAAAAACTCGATAAACTGCAAAACTTCTAGGAAAAATAGAAAAAGGAACAAGGGTGTCAATTTATGAGAAACATGCCTCCTTCCTACATGCAACAACACAAAAATCAGACAAAATCGTTATCTGTCGGAAATTATGATTATATGGTTTTGCGCCTTTAACTTCAAGATCCATTAACATTTTCGAATATTGCAGTTCAAGTCCTTACAAAAATCAGAAGATTGTGGCAACAAAGTACTTGTCACCACCTACAAGTGTTGTTAGAGAAAAGGTTTTCATTCCCGCTGGACAGCATTATCCGCTTGGTGTTAATGTAGAATAACTGCTCTTAACATAATTTTTAATGCTTCATACGAGGGCGGTTCGGAAAGTTATTAGCCTATCAATGAAAGAGAATAGTTAGTTTTTCAAAAATATTTTTATTTTTCAATATAATCTCCTGAAACTTCAATACACTAAGTCCAACGCTTATCTAGCAATTCTATCCCTTGATTAAAATAGTTTTCCTCAAGGTCTTCAAAATAGTGGTTAACAACTGTAATTGCATCTTCATTTGAGGTAAAACGCTTGCCAGCAAGGAATTTTTTTTAGATTTGGGAACAGGTAAAAGTCACTGGGAGCTAAATCAGGAGTATAAGGTGGGTGCTCAAGCAACTCGTACTTTAATTCGTTAATTTTAGCCATTGTTAAAACACTCTTGTGCGCTGGTGAGTTGTCTTGATGAAAAATTATTTTTTTGTGTTGTAAGCCAGGACGTTTTTCTCGAATTTGTACATTTAATTGATCTAAAAAGTTGCAATAGTACTCTGAATTTATTGTTTTACCCTTTTGCAGATAGTCAATCAATAAAATACCTTTGAAGTCCCAAAAAACCGTTGCCATAACCTTACCAGCCGATTGAATTGTTTTTGCCTTCTTTGGGGCACTTCCTCCAGCTTCAGTCCATTGTTTGGATAGTTCTTTTGTCTCTGGAGTTAGTGGTGGATCCATGTCTCATCAACAGTTATGAAACGACGCTTAAAATCCATTTTATTTCGCTGAAAAGGATCCAAACAAGCTTGAGAAATGTTCATTCTTATGCGTTTTTGGTCGACTGTTAACAAGTGCGGCACCCATCTTGCAGAAAGCTTTTTCATCTGTAGTTCTTCATGCAAAATTAAATGGACTCGATCATTTGAGATGCCCATGATATTAGCTATTTAACGCACTTTTATTCGTCGATCATTTAATACCATATCATGCACTTTGGCTACAATTTCTGTTGTTGTTGCTGTTTTTGGACGTCCACTACGTGGTTCATCTTCAATGCTTGTACGACCACGTTTAAATTCAGCAACCCAATTTTTTACTGTTGCATATGAAGGAGCACTTTCACCTAACACATTCACCATATCATTATGAAATTCTTGTCCCGATAAACCTTTTTTATGTAAATATTTAATGACACCACGAATTTCTAATTTTTCCATTGTAAAAAAATCGCGGATGCGTCTTCTGTGAACACCTGTTTCTATATGAAGAAGTTGCCAGATCGAAACAAAATTTAACATGTGTTCATAGCAGAGATGGAAGTTTCCAAAACACTTAACTTTTTTCTGTTTATGCCGCGCTTTTTGTGCTAGGCTAAGAAGTTTCCGAATCGCCTAATTACATTAACAGCGTTTGTTTTAATTTTTTGATTTGAAGACGTGTTCTATTGGCACTCGCTTTTTAAACGGATAAGTGGTTTTTAAGGCTACGAGTATAACATCACCACTTTACGACAATTTTTTAAATTTCTTTATATACAATAACTGATTGGCTTTATGCATCATAAACCGTTTGTTTAAAAATTTGTAATTTGTTGAGAAATATAATAAGCGAGTTTTAACCGAGGTCGCATAAACTCGCTTTAGGTTATTTTTGATTAACTTTTTTTTCCAAAAACTATAATTATTTTAAACAAACGGAGTTTAATAAAAATTGTCTGTAGTTGTCTGTCAACAAAGTTATTTTTATATTCTTGCACAATGATGTCGAGTTAGCGCGGTAGAGACCTTCTAAGCGAGTTGTCAATAGAACATGGACAAAGTTTTAATTTTTTCTCGTACCTAAAATAGTTTTTTTTTTCAATTTATAAACGATTTTTGGGAAATTACCTTAAATACCCCTTCACGTACAGGCCTGATAATTGCCCAGATTTACATTTAAATGGAACAAAAATACCAAAGCAACAGTGTCAAATACCTAGGTTTACATCTAGACAGAAAGCTTAACTGGAAAATTCATATAACAGCTAAGAGAAATCAACTGTAATTGAAATACAAAACAAAGTACTGGTTACTCGGACGAAAGTCCGAACTTAGCACAGAAAACAAACTTATTCTGTACAAGAGCATTTTGAAGCCTATCTGGACTTACGGAATACTGGGGGCACCACCAGCCACTCAAACATCAATATTATTCAAACGTTCCAGTCTAAAATACTTAGGTTCATTATTAATGCACCATGGTTAGTAACATAGAGACCTTGAAATACCATTCATGAAAAAAGAAATAAGTAACTTCAGCTCCAGATATGTACAACCAGATATGTACAACGGTTAAGTTATCGCACAAATCCGTTAGCGATTTCCTTATTATACCAAAGTGAAGAAATTAGAATACTACTACGTACTACGTTCTAAACCTTCCATTTAGAATCTAATTTTAAATTTGACTCAATAGATTACTGGGAAAAATTTATTTTTTTTCTCTATTTTTAAGAAAAAGTTACTGCTTTAAAGTTATGTAAAACAGGAAAATATTAGAATTATATTGAAAAATATAGTATTAAGGCTACTGTTCTCTATGAGAAACATAGCAAATGTAATTTTTTAAACTCTTTATGAATATGAAAAAGGTTAGTTAAATGAGGAACAAGCAACGAAAGGGGATCCAATATTAGCAGCGCATGAAACTAATGAAGGCTAAAGGCTGATCCGACTAAAATCGGCAAGGATTCGTGCTTTGCCGAGTCAACAAATTGCCCAACTTTCAACATGTTGAGAATTACGTCCGCTTTGACATTTTAAATATATACAAGAAAATTTTCAAATATAAAAGTATTTATGAAATTTATGAAACAAATAAAAAGTATTTATGAAATTATAATATGAACATTAAAAAATAATATGGGTTGCTGAAATTGAAGACGACCAATTCTTGGCTAAAAAAAAATTTTTAATCTATTGTAAATTTGTATGAATATGAGGGGTCAATAAAAATATGTAATAGTAAATGATTTGTGTAATATTCGCTTCAGCCGAATATTGCAATATTAGCTAAAGTTTGGTTTTGAATAGAAATGTCAATAGTTTAACTGTACTGATTCACTACCGTGTAGGGTAGTGAACTCAACACTATTGTCAACTATTTTGGTTGACATTTTGTTGACAATGTCAACAAAGCGTCTACACTTTTAATTTTTCCTTTCAGAGTACACATTGTATCGGAAGGGCTTAGATATATTTTACGGATAAAGCTACAATTTTTTTTTACTTTTTTAGTGTGGAAGAAAATTAAATTTCGAGAAAAAAAATTACTTATTTGTAAAAAACTTTCACCAAGAAATGTCCCTATTTCCAAAAAATCATGCTCTAAAAGCAAAAAAAAACAAATCCGTAAATCGAAATTGAACTAGATATAAAAATTCCCAATGTGGACAAGAATTATGACAAAGAAGTACAGAATCACTGGTTCCAATGTCATTAGTGGATTCTCAATGACAAGCACATGTTAAATGTCTATAGCAGAAAGCATTACAAAATTTCGAAATTAAGAAAACACCCAAATAAACGAACATAGGCAGTTTCAAATCGAAGGCCTAACACAAAATCAACATCAGCATGCAACTATTTTTCTATCCATATGTGTAAATATATATCAATATAAAATATTTAAATATAATAGCAAAAATCTACTTTAAATCAGTAAAGACAAACAGCTGCACAATGAGACAACATAAGCTCACACTCAGCCTGTCTGTACTGGTCATTTTAATGACGAATTGTGATCGTAGCGAAACGGCTTCAACGAAATTCACAAATTTACAGTGCGAAATGTTCGAGTCTAATTTTGGAAGTTTTCCAAAATGCCGATTAAAACTAGTCAAACGCGGCTTAACAACGGCCAATGTCCATATAAAACTGTTACAAGTTCCAGTGACTAATGTTATGGTGAGCTATACATTTTTAAGCAAGCTGCTCTTGTTTCCCCACCAAATACATAAAAATTTTCTGATGTGTTAACTAATTTTAGGCAAATCTTGCATTTTACAAAAAGGCCAACGGATTTAAACCATTTTTGTATAATTTCACCATTGATTATTGCAAATATGTCAAACACAAGGCGACAAATTTAGTACTGACCATTATTATGGGTTTCATTACGCCGTATTCCAATATAAATCACACCTGTCCATACGATGTAAGTTTTGCAGTATTCGGGATTGTTCGATTAGTAAAAATCAATTGTAACTTTTTTACTTTTTCTTGTAGCATGATATATTTATCAAAGGTTTGATTTTGCCCGAGGAAAAATTTCGTCTTTTACCATTGCCAGCCGGAGAATACATGTTGAAGTTTCTGCTCGGCACCAATAATGAATGGAAATTAACTGTCAAGGCCTTTTTCTTGAGAACTGAATAAGTTTTCCGAAAACCCAAATAATCATTAAGATCATTAAGCCAAGGATATACAAAACCATTGTAAAAAACTAAACATTGCTGCTCAACACAAAATATATGGGTAACCATAACAATTTTAGTATCACTGAACACTTGGTATTTGACCAGGGTATGCCCCTATATATGCATGCAGTAAATTGTTGTGATAACGTGAAAATAGGTTAGTTAAATGAGGAAAAATGAAATTACTGAATGCTAAAGTCTGAGCCGGCCGGATAAAGGCTGAGTCGACTAAAATCGTCAAAGACGTTCGCATGGTACAATAAACAATGTATAGTCATTAGCCCAACAACAAAAAAAATAGTTCGCTATATTGTCAAAGTCATTTGAAAGAGAATGCCAAGAATACATTTTTGTGAATGTTTGATAGTAATTGTTAATGTTGGATAAAGAATTTTTCCTTTACAAACTTATACAAACGCTATTGTCAAATTTTAAAATTGACAATTCAAATTACTACGAAAAAAAATTAAAATCAGCTGTAAGCATAACTCTACATCCTTTACTGTACCATGGATGGTTGCTTTGCCAAGTCAAAAAGTTGGCCAACTTTCTAAGAATTTCATTCGTTTTAACATTTAAAAAATAAACAATTCGTTAATACAAGAACACATATAAAAAGAAATTTTTAAAATTAAAAAAAGAGCCTGGCCTTATAGTGTTTGGTTTTACTTTCAACAATTGCAGCAAAGCTTTCTGAAGAGGGTTGTCACGGACCCGAAATCATGATAAAAGCAGTGTGCAGCCACGAAAATTTTATGATATCAATTTTGTTAAAAACTTGTCTTCTATTTAATAATTGATGCAAGAGGTATTGAGACGGTTAATCCCTATTCAATGTGTAAAAGAAACAACAACGGAAATAAAACAAACGAGCTAAACAAAAAAAATCATTATTAATTATAGTAAAATATTGAAACAAACATGGTGTTTGCAAGATTGAAGAATTCTTTCAATGTGGGTTGCTGAAATTTATGACGATTTCTATGCCAAGAAAAATAATGAGGAAAAAAGCTGAGGCTTTCTATCTGCTTGGGACTGGTAAAGTCACCGGCAATTATGAGGAGCAAATCTGCTGCTGAACAATTTTATAGATGTTCTTACCAGTATTATAACACATTTATTTATGTACATGCTTTTCGTGCACACTATCACTGCACAACGGACCATCATATAGCCCCCCATTAAGAAGTCCCTCTCAATTTGAGCCACTGTAGAAAGAAAGCCCAACCCGATGATCAATTTGTTTTCACAGCTTGGTGCATTTCGTCGCTTGTGCGGCATCCAGTGTCGTTTTATCGGAACCACAACTTAGAAATTTGATTGTTATTTTGCTCTGACGCGTGAAGTCGATTAACATTGCTCTATAACGAGGGCCGTTGTCGTCAGGGTTGCCAATTTTGCTTTTTTAAATAGATTTTGCGGTTTTTAAGTGAGTTTGGCTTAAGCGTTAAGGTTCGGGGCACACCAAAACTCGATTTTTCTCAGTATCTAAGAAGACTCAGAAATGTTGTTTCGGCGCCAATCAGCGTAATTGAACATCGAACAGGCCGATCTATTTTGCGGCTGGATTGGGGTCTTAATCCGTTGTTGTTGTAGCGGCACACACAGTGCCGAGGTGACAGCCCTTGGCCGAAGAATTGCTGCTTCGGGTCAATCCGGTGCATAGAACCGACTGTCGTGGGATTGGTCTCAACAATAAATCCGTGTTAGATTTTGCTGATGCAAGAATTTTAACCGGACGAGCATGAACAACGTCATCGGCTCTCTTGGTAGATAAGGGAAATTTGGTCCGGATTTGGTTCAAAGAATCATTTTCTCGGACGACGACCAATTTGGATAAGCGTTATGTTCCCTAGTTATTGAGTTTAGGGAAGAAAACACAAATTCAAAAGTAATCGGCCAAGCATCGCAGCGTGACTGTTTCATGCGGCTTATTGCGCAACAACAACATCGAAATATCTAGACTTTGTCTCCAAACGTACTACACGCCATACAACATTTTGGTCACTGGGCCAGCTCAAGGCAGATGTTCATCAATTGGCAGCTGCAATGACGTGACTCAAACAACAGAGGAATAACACCGCTCGTATTGCACCGAGTCATCTTCACAAGTGGAGGGTCACCTGATTTCCCTTAGGTGATTGCAAGAGCTACCCTGCTAGATAAAAATACTTCTCAAATAATTCTATTCCTTTTCTATACTTGTGGGTAACATCGAGCGAATTCTGAGTATTGACATTGGTGCTCAGAGTGTGCATAAATCGAACTGGAAGTAGTGTTGTGCTACGAGTTCGGACCAGGGGCTCAGGTCTGGTGTCGCGGGAGCCCCGCGAACTGTTTATTCGTTACCTGTTGGATACGGACCTTCGGGGAGTTTTGCGGTTGTGGTTTACCACCTTAATCACCGGTAAAGTGAATGCTTGACGTGAAGCTGCGTATTAACCGGTTGTCACAACCCATAGTGTAATTTAGACCATCGACGCTCACTAAGAGGTGATGCCCGCACGGTAGATTCTTAAATTGGTACCCAGCTGAAGCGTTGGTAGTCGCATTGTAGTTTAACCCAGTGCTATGAAGCACCTTGGTTTAGGCTTCAATGGTGATTGTCACGTAAAACAAGACATTAATCTGTACTGAGTCAACGAGTTTCGGCTTAGTGAGGAGTTGCATTGCAACCGCGTGCTGGGACCCATAAATAAACAGAGGTTTAGATAGGTTTCGCCCCTGAAGTTGTGTCCATATAACACGCTTGGAATTGGTAAAGGCGGGTTTGCCTAAAAGACGCTGGTTGTCGCTTGATGATGGCTACTGTGCGATAGCGCACTATAGTTAAAGCTATCACAATGAGAATTAGCGATTTTGGTGGGTTGGGGATAGTTGTGACGAACTGATAGTGGGAGCATAGTTACATGGTTTCTTCGACAGATTTTGGTAAGAGGAATGTGTTTGCGGATCGGATGTTTTTAATGCGTCGTGCGATGTTGGGTTTAGTTAAGTATGGGATTTCATGTAGGTAACCAGTCCCATGAACCAAAAACTCGAAGCAGCTAATGATGACTTGCCCAGTCTGGTTCCACTGAGAGTAAAAGTAGGTGCGTCCCTCGGGGAGTATTGTGGCGATTGTAGTTTAAACTCAAAAGGCAGGAAGAGATTTTTGTCGGTGTGAAGTTGGGGCCCCTCGGAGAGTATCGTGGTGACTGTGTATTAAATCCAAAACGCAGGAAGAGATTCTTGTCGGCGTGGAGTTGCATTGCAACCGGGTGCTGAGACCCATAGATCACGAGAGACCTTGAGTAACGACTTGAACAGTTCTTATTCTGATTCGAGACTTGTGTTTCTTTTTTAGAACGAACGTTAAAATTGGTAAAATTTATTGGCTGGGTTGCCAGGCAGACTGTACAGCTATATCTAAACCCGCCAAGGATTTTATTCAGCAGTATTTGGCAACGATTACTTAGCCAACACATTTCACCAGAAGCGAAGGTTAATGATAAAAGACCGAATAAATTTAAAGAAAACAAAAAAAAACTTACACATATAATTCATATTTTAATTTGGAACCTGCGAAATTGTCCCAATGGGTCGCTTGGTATCGCATGGTATCGTGCCACAGCTGTTGAAACTTTTAAAGCGTATGCTGGACCGAGTCATTCTATATTGGTCAGCATCTACATCTCACAACATTGTTGTCTAACTTAAATATATTTTTCTAATGTTCTTATGTGCTTATCCTGCAGTTATGTGGGGTTAAAAAGACTAGCACCGGTGTCTGACCTTGAAAAGTTGACACGGGATCATTGCGATTGTCCTTTGTTTATGATAAAAAATTACTCTACAAGTTCTGTAGGTCGCTGTCCTTGAGCCACTACAACCCGTTTTTAAACATCAGCAGATCTACCATCTTGCAGGAGGATAGCTTCTCCAGATCTTTTAAAAATAACTTCCCCAGGTAGCTACGCTATTTTTTCTGAAGAGACGTGCAAGGCAGCTTCTCTGCCTCACAAAGGCGACAGTATTCAACTACTTCAACCTGATACTTTATTGTCCTCTCTCTAACATTACAAAACTCCGTCCGGACACGAAGCACGATTTTTGTTCTGTTCCTAATTTATGCCACAAAGTCTAGCATCCTAACATTTGTTGGTTCTAGCCCATGCTAGGTTGGTCTTGCTATGAATTCATATTTTAACAGTTGAGGCCACAGGCAGGGGCTTTTGCGTTGAGGGCACAGATAGAGGCTTTTTTGCTAAGTGACATTTTGCAACTTAATTAGTTTAGATTTTGCTAGCGGTGACTGTGCAGCTTTTTTAGCTGCTTAACTATCTTTATAGAAGGTCATATCATAGTTATTCGGCTCATACCGTATTTAATACAGATTCTTAAAACATCTTACAAATTCAATAGAAGTTCCAAAGCTCAATTGAATGTAAAGGAAAACAAGTACTTCATTGGTACTTAGAAAAGAAACAACCTGCATGTGGCCAAAGCTAAACGGTCTCTTATTCACATTGAAAGGACGTATGTCTTTTCATAATTTCATTCATAAATTGTTTGATAAATTGTTCGCTTACCGTGCCACAATTGGTTATTTTCGGTGAATACGACTGATCATTGGTTAAATTCAAACCAATATTGTTATGACTACGAGGAGTGTCATAAAATTTCGGATCCAAATTATTCAAGGGTGTTGAGGGATTATTACCATCGAGCTACCAACAAAAAATGTAAACGAAGTCGTCGTTAAAGTAACAAAAAATAATTGTTTAACTACAGATGCTTACCATAAATTTCGGACTTCCCGAGTAGCATTCACTAATGGGTATATACGGCCCCGAAGCCGTACTCAATGCTGGCGAGGGCTGTACACTGTGTTGTGGTGTTTCCGGCAACGGAGTGTTGTTTAGCACCAAGTTTTCAGGAATTTTGCGTACAACACCATTCGAACTGACAGAGAGACGAGAGCTGTCCTGAAATGCCGCTGTATTTAGGTACAGGGCTGCAGAGGCCGTTTGTGGCTGCGGCTGTTGTTGCACCGCTGCAACACTGGCCAATTGTTGCTTTTCAAATTGGGCATCACACAGCAAGGTCTCACGATTTGTGTACTCGGTATTGACATAGGCGGCGCTGTCATGATTACTCTGTTGCTGTTGGTATAAAGATGAAAAGGTTGATGTTGCTGTTGCACTGTTGTTCGATGTGGAGCCGGACGCTGCCAGAGGTGGTTGTTGTTCGACAACATTTTGCATCGGTCGGCGAAGAATGTCATTGTTGAAGCTTTGACGAGTATTATTGGCGGCATTGGTGCCACTTGATGAGTTTATGGTGGTGGTGGTAGTGTCATTCGACGAGTTTGTGTGGCTTGTAGCACCTATGTTTTGGTTGCGATTTTCATCTGTAACGAGAAAAAGGATTACTTGGGGCAATTTAAATTAATTTGTTGTGTCCTCTCTTACCTTGCGATTGCTTGGTGTCATGCAAGTGGCACACTTGGCAGATACAATTCACCCAATCACGCATATCCGTTTCCGTATCCGCTGCCAAGTAATATGTTCGCTTTGGTGTTTTGATATCGAACATAAATTGAAACTTCTGCTTGCGATTCTCCAAGCGCAGGCCACAGTCCACCTGTTCGCATTGATCCAAATCGATGACACCCTTCAGCTTGCGACACTTACGATCGGCGTAGTATTCAAGGCAGAACTGCTCCGGTATCTCGCCTTGTTTCAAAGTAAACCAACGTCGACGCCAACGCTGTAACAACGACAAAAGCACAAGAGAAACAAAGAATAAGGAATTGCAAACAATTAACACGTTGCTGTTTTTGTTTTATATTTTTCTTTCGGATGATATATTTATATATACAAACATATATATATATATATATATATATAAGAGTATATATGTGACAGCGCATAGAGAAAGGGACCTAAGGGTAAAAAATTAATTTTCTCTTTTTTTTGATGCGGACAACATCTGAGCATCGAATGAGACCGATCCCATGCCCTAAAAGTGTTCCCTCCCAGAGATATGCTCGTTTTATGAAAGTGATGGTACACCAAAGATACACGTATTTAAATCTTTAAAATGACACTCCTGAACAAAACTAGTTTTTACCCTTAGGTCCCTTTCTATTTTGCGCGTCACATGTACATAAATATATGTTTAATGGGGAATATTACTTCATATTGTTATTGTATTTTTATACTTATACACATGTACATATTTATGTGTATAAATTATGATAAAGGCAACAATAAAACACTTAATATCCATCCAACACAGTGTATGTACAGTGGTGGACAAATCATAGAAACGAGTGAATTCATTAAAGGTAAGGTTGAATTTGCCACCTTGTCGGCCCTAGACCTTGCATGGTTGACATAGGTATCAACTAAATGTTTTAGCCCGTTAAGAGTTCAGATAGGTACAGTGTATCCACCGTGAAAGTATACTACTTTGTTTTACCACCATTTTGGTAAACATTAGTCTTGACAGTTCATATTTGGCAGTCGTGAAGTAGAGACATGACAACTTTATTATGCAAAAATATTCGATAAATCGTTAAACATTTTATCAAAATCAATGATCGATTACTGAGACGTTTAGAAAGTTAAGTGAACATTTTGGGAGAAACAACGTGCCAAAAAAAGCACTATTTATCGTGTAGTGAATGATTTCAGAGAAAGGGGTCTGTAGCTGATAGTCCAAGGCAAGGATCACAACGTAATGCAAGATCGGCTCAAAAGATTACGTCTAAAAGTGTTCAAAACAATCCATTAACCTCAATTCGACGCCGTGTCGAATGTAATGAAAAATGTGCTCAAAAGGGCTCGCATTTGTGAGGCAAACAGAGGCGGGCATTTATCTGATATTGTATTCCATACATAATTGTCGAAATTAAATAAAACAATTACAAGTATCAATATAAGATCCATTCTTTTTCATTTAATCAAAAATTATAAACAAACCAAGTACGAGGGTTGCTTAATTTCTGGCCTAGGCAACACTTAGTGTTGCCTGGCGCCATCTGACATTTTCCGAAATTAAATAAAACAATTACAAGTATCCATATAAGATCCATTCTCTTTCATTTAATCAAAAATTTTAAACAAACCAAGTACGTGGGTTTTCATAATTTCTGACGTAGGCAACACTTAGTGTTGCCTGGCGCCATCTGACATTTCCATTGGAAAGTTTGACATTTTTACGCATAAACGTACTCAGAACGTTTTGACGTCCGACCATCATTTGCGTTGTTTACAGTGACTTGAAAAAATCAATTTGGTAAAAAAAATGGAATTAACTCGCGAACATTTTCGTGCAATCACTTTTCACAACTTTCGGCGTGGATTATCACGACAAACGATAAACTTAAATCGTTGTATGGCGATGAAGCACCCTCCTATAGCACTGTGAAAAACTGGTTTAATGAATTCAATCGTGGCCGGCGCTCGCTGAAAGACGAAGGTCGCCCAAAAACGGTCGTTGTGACAGAGAACATTGATACTGTGCGTGAACTGATAATGCAAGATCGACATGTGACATACCGTGAGATAGAGGCATCCTTGGGCATTACTTCCACCAGCATACATTCGATATTGCATAAACACCTGGCCGTAAAAAAGGTTTGTTCTCGTTGGATACCGCACAATTTGACAATCGCTCAAATAAAGGCTCGTGTCGATTGGTGTAAAGAAATTTTGAAAAAATACGATCGCGATGCTTTAAGACATTTATAAGATCGCCACAGGTGACAAATCATGGATCAATGCGTATTAGCTCGAAACAAAACAACAATCGACCGTGTGGGTCTTCAGACGAGCCAAATCCAACGAAAGTTGTTCGTGGAAGAAGCACTTCGAAGCAAATGGTCGCCTGTTTCTTCGGCAAAACTGGTCATGTGGCGACTGTTCCGCTTGAGCAACGTAGGACGATCCATTCTGAGTGGTACACCACAATTTGTTTGCCTGAAGTCTTCGGAGAAATTCGAAAAACGAACAAGAGAAGGCGAATCATTGTGCACCATGAGAATACGAGCTCTTACACATCGGCTCAATCAAGAGCCTTTTTGACCGGCCAAAACGTCGAATTGATGGGTCATCCGCCGTACAGCCCTGACTTGGCACCCAATGACTTCTTCTTATTCCCGCATATCAAGAAAAAAATGCGTGGTCAACGATTTTCGTCACCAGAAGATGCTGTTGAAGCGTTCAAACCCCATGTTTATCAATCGGGGTGGAAAAAGTGCTTCGACAATTGGTTTGAGCGCATTGAAAAGTATATAAATAATGCTGGAGAATACTTTGAAAAACAATAAAAACAATTTTGATGCTAAATATTCGCATTTTCATTATTAGGCCAGAAATATATAAAGCAGCCCTCGTATATAGGCGTTTTTTTTTGTATCCGATCAATATTTCAAAGTGTTGCAAGCGCAATGACAAATTTAGTATACACACCATCCTTTGGTGTAGGAAATAAAAAGAATGTAGGTGCCGATGGTCGTCATCTTTGCTTCAGTGCGCATGGAACATTTTTAGTGTAAGAACAATTCTTTAGGTTGTATGCCACTAACCAGATAGGGATGTGCTGACGCAAGAATTGAAGTGGGATTGAGCATAGAGAACGACGCGAGCACCGTCATCATTCCTTATTTCTCTCGAATGGGGAAAGACAATTCTGTAACGTCAATGGTTTCCAGCAAAGAGCGAAAAAAGCAACATTCTGTAGCCAGAGCTCGACAACTTAGGTAAATAGAGCGGTGGTTCCAACAAGAGTACGCTTTTATTATTCGAATACAAATTTACTTTCAAGATGCTACCATAGCTAAAAGAAGCGACTATGTAATTCTTACTATTGACATATAAATGCTAAAATTTTAGCAATTTTCACAATTATACGATTTAACTGAAACTGATCTCGGAATTTTGGGGCCCAATAACCGGCCGTTATAATCAAAACAAGACACAAATTGTAAATGTGGACATGTGAGTATTAATTTTAAAGCTAATTTACTTTAAAATCGCAATAAGAAATCATTTTAAGGATTTAATTGAGATTGGGTCTTGGACTCATGGGTTCAGGCGTAATCATACTGGCCATAAATGAATGAAATTCGGCCTAGCGGAACTTAATTTTGTTTTGACATATTTTATTAGTTTTATTGTACTTTTTACATACTCGTATATTTAAAAAAGTTGAATTAATAAAAAAAATTATTTAAAAATTAAAGCTACCGAAAAACAAATGCGTTTCTATTTCAATTTCCCCCACTGTTTGTATGGATGGACAGAAAATAAATAAATGTGTAAACAACAAAGTTGCAAGTCGATAAAACATGGAAGGAAAACCTATTAAAACGGGGATTTGATGTTAAATATAACATATGGCGATGAGGTGGTGATAATAATGGCTACAACAATGTGGACAAAGTATATAAAGTCAATAGAAAAAGAAAAGTAAACTCCTTGAAATTTTATTTTTTCTTATTCATTTGGCACACAGGCTCTGGAATTGTCTTACAAAAACTCGTCATAGTGGAAATTCACAAGTTTTATAAAAATGATGTTGTGCAAGATGTGCATTGCCTTCTTTGGTCAATATAACCGGCCATCAACAATCAGTTGTTTTGTGGGAAAAGTCCAAGAAACTGGGTCGGGCGACGCACAGTGGCGCCCGTGGAGCAAACCAGGTCAAAATGTTCATGTGCGCCTACGATATCTGGAATCTTATACAGGGTGGAGCTCGGTAATTTGCTTATTTGGCAATGAAATACAAAATTATGAAACTTAGAAAAATTTATTTTATATTTTAATTAGGAAATTAATTAATTCATTATTAGGGAAATTTTTAAATTACTTGGTTTTTAATATTGTATCTGGCAAATGTCGACCTTCGCTATCCACACACTGCTGCATACGTTTCTGAAGTTTTCTTGAACTCTAACTGACGTTTTCTTGAACTAAACATGGTTAATAAGGTCTTTCAAGGTGTTGGGACGGTTGATATACGACTTCGAATTCAGGTAACCCCAAAGGAAAAAAAGCAAATTCCGCGCTCCACCCTGTATGAAATTTTTAACGATCAAATTTTTGAGTAATTTGGACCGATTTGTAACAGGTGTAACATCACAAAAACTATCATTAGTAATCTACTGATTAATGTATTTATTAAATGTATAACAATAAAGAAAAATTATTGTTTGTTTTGTGTTTCTCCAGATAAATCACTCTTTAAAAACTATAATCTTTTGGAAAATAAATAATAAAATGATGGAAAATAAAAAATCTATTTTTTCTATTTTTTTGTCGACAGGATTTTCAAATAAACATCCCCTGAAGAAGTTAGAAAAAGCTAACGAAACGTTGGGAAAACATGGAATAAATTAGTTTTATTCAATTCGTGAAGGAAGACTGAACAATCAGCCCAGTCAAAAACGACATAAACAAATAAAAGATCTATATTTTTCAATATTTGCCATATTTTCAAAATATGTTCTATTCCTTTACGTTATTCAAACGGTTTTATCTGCCAATAGGCGCCACTTTGGCTTCTTGAGGTAAAAAATGTAAAAAAAGAAATGGTTCCAGAAATTGTACGGCGCGCACCCCTTGCATATTCAAGACATATGTCCGTGGAAACCCAGTGCTACGTTAATGTTTTTTAAGGTATATAATTTATATTATACATTCTGTGATGTTTTGACTGGCAATTACTTTGATATAATTGTTTGAAAATTGCATTTTAAGTCGGTTGCTTACCTGAGAGCCTCCGCCAAAGTCTGCTCCCAACACAGGGTGCAGAAAAACTACTTATTGAAATTAGCAGGAAAACTTCGACTAAAATAAATCAATTAAGAAAAAGATCGGAAAGAAGCATATACAGGACGTTTTTTTTTTTAAAAAGTTGGACTAATAGAAGTGTGTCCCAAGTACGGATACGAAAGCTTAGACGATGGAAACACTTCTTGGAGAATTTTTGAAAATGATGAGGCAGTATCTAAAATCATTGGCTTTGCAATCAAATCGTTAAAAGATTGGGAACGATCTTGAATGTTTCCAATCCTACATAATATAGAGAATATGCATGGAAAACTGCTTGACTTTTAGCGGAAATGTATCCACAGAAGAAGTTGAACCCGACAGTGCATAAAACACAGGCGCATTTCAACGATATAATTGAATACCAGTCTTTGCCAATTGAAGACCTTACTGAAGAAGCACAGCAGTCTCTTCACAAATTATATAAAATATATAGGTTGCAGCATAATAATTTTAAAACATATAAACCTTAAAAAATAACTAAAAATCTAAAATTGTTAAATATATTTTTTTTTTTACCATTATATTGATTTTTCCACAAATTTTAACTCTGATAACCCATAAGTAAGCACGTACAAGGCTCAGCACCCTTTTCAAACACAAATTTTATAGGCTGAACAATTACGAGTATCTTTTGTATGCCATTTAAAATTTTTCAAATTTCTTAATCGGTTCCAAAGATATGATTTTTGCAACGAAAAAATTCAAATGGAGCCACTGTGCGCCGTCTCATTATTTTACAACGGCGGCCACAACTAATAACTGGCCTCGAACAAAAAAACATAGCCTCTGTCGCTAGCCACTTACTTAGTTCCTGAAGCCTGGAAAATGGGCAGATTTGTTTCGCTACTGAAGCTACCGGCCGATCTCCTTGCTTTCTCCAGTAGCAAAGACGCATGGGTTCCGCAAACAGCACAGCACAACAACTGCTTTAAACGCCATCACCACACGTATAAGTCGCGGCCTTAACCAGAACAAGCCCAACGACAGGATGGTCCTCGTGGCATTCGACCTAACAAAAGCCTTGGACACGGTCAACCATGCCACTCTGTTTGAGGACATTGCAGAAACATCCCTTCCGCCCAGTTTAAAACTTTGGGGCATAAACTATATGTGTGGGCGCCAGTCTTATTTAGAGAATTTAGAGACAGGAAGTAGAACACCAGTAGAGTTAAACAAGGAGTTCCGCAGGGTGGAGTGATATCCCCGGCTCTGTTTAACCTATTCCTCTCTAAAATTCTTGCACCACCAGTTCGTGTTGAAATTGTGTCGTACGCTGATGATTGCACAATTCTTGCGCCAGGGCCTAAAGTGAATGACATCTGCGAGAAAATAAACTATTACCTCACTAACTTAGCATGTTTTTTTACTGCAAGGAATATGAAAATATCCGCCACCAAATCATCAGCCACACTGTTAACTGTATGGACCGCAGATGTGCGGTTGTCACCCAATGTAAAAGTCGACGACGTCAACATCTCGACTACCGCCTACCCCAAAATCCTTGAGGTCACATTGGACAGCCTTATTCGATCCTCTGCAAATGATACAGCTATCTGTGATAAACTCAAAAGTAGGAACTACGTCCTCGAGTCACTTGCCGGCAGTACTTAAGGAAGTCACTTGCCGGCAGTACTTGAGGAGCCGGCAAAGAAGCCTTGTTGACCTCTTACAAAGCGATAGGTCGGTCAGTAGCGAAATACGCAACGTCGGTGTGGTCGGCGAACGTAAGTACGGAAGTAAAAGAAAATTCAGACTTGGCAGAATTATGTCTTCTGAGGACCGACCATCAACATGAGGAGAAGAAGGTCCTTACCTACGCAGGCACATTTCCTGCTGTCTAAGCAATTTTTTTTTCGCAGCAGTCATCCTAATCACCATCTCTTGGACAGGATGTCTCCGCCCGGACAGATCAGGTACGATCTTCATGATCTAAAGAGAGAGGTCCAGCGGTACAAAAGAGAACCTTTAGATCATCGAAACTATCAGGCAGGTTTGAAAACATTTACGCTGATGATGTTGCAGCAACAGTATCCAGCTACAGTGTGAATGTAGTGCTAGGGGGCATCCCCTGGAGATTTCACCTGAGGAAAAGGTACTACCTCGTCAGACGCGTTTGGTTCTGGCTCAGCTGAGATCTGGACGGTGCAGCCGCCTCAATTCTTATTGGACACGATTTGATGCTAACGTTCCGGACATCTATTCCGCTTGCCATCAAGGAACCACATGACGTGCTGCACCTCTTCTTCTGTCCGGTCAAACTCACTCAGCTGACTCCCAGGTCTCTGTGAACGCATCTACTTCAAATGGCACATTTCCTCCAACTGGACATCGAAGCAGATCCATAGCCGAACAGGACTAAAATATATTGTTGTTACAATAACTGCAACTTCTGGCGAAAATGAAATCTTTAGCAATAAATGACATTTTTAATTGAAGAATATCATAAAGAATTTAAGGAGTAATTGTAATTATGGAAGTAAGAAAATACTCCATGCAATCTGTAAAAAGTTATTTTTATTGTATACTTATATTTTAAATAGGTTGCTTTAACTGGCGTTTATTTCTCAATAAAAGGACATGGATTGTTTGAAAGGAACAGTTCCCAGAACGCATGATTTCCAACAAGAACAGGTAATTTAATGCTATTAGGATTTTCTCTTGGGTGCAATGTTAGTTCCCAGAGGGCAACTAATGAACTACATCATTTAATACAAATATTAGGACACTCATATCGATACATAACAACGATGAGAGGGTTCATTCCTTGATGTCAAAAACAAAATAATATCAGAAAATGAATAACCATCAATACTTGTATATTCCAATCCGACTAGTATACGAGTACACAACGTCTTTTACCCAATATTTAAGTTCGGATTAGGATTCCAGAAAAAATGATTCTAAAAATTGCAATTGAACGCATGATTTCCAACAAGAACAGGTAATTTAATGCTATTAGGATTTTCTCTTGGGTGCAATGTTAGTTTCCAGAGGGCAACTAATGAACTACATCATTTAATACAAATATTAGGACACTCATATCGATACATAACAACGATGAGAGGGTTCATTCCTTGATGTCAAAAACAAAATAATATCAGAAAATGAATAACCATCAATACTTGTATATTCCAATCCGACTAGTATACGAGTACACAACGTCTTTTACCCAATATTTAAGTTCGGATTAGGATTCCAGAAAAAATTATTCTAAAAATTGCAAACTAAATAAAAAATAAACATTTGCAATCAAATATATTTTCAATAAAACCCAGTGTCTGTATGTAGGTCTCATGTTACGCTAAAGAAGTTTCAAAATTTCATACTTGCGGAGTTTCTAAATAAATTGGAAGCACTTTTTCCGATTCCTTCATGTCGTTACATGATCGGATTACTGAGCGAGTCGCCGCAACACTTGATCCCCAAATCAATATTTCTCGGAATTTCCGTTTCGTAATGAAGTCAGTCACATTACATAAAATTATGTAATGCATATATACAAAATTATGGACATAGCAATTTCGTATGGAATACGATTTCTGCATTTTTGCGAGTTTTTGTGATGAGACGTGCCTTAAAGAGAATTCAAGAATTTTAATATTTAAAAATTTTATGCCCAGTTAATTTAAGTAGGGATTACCGAAGATCCCTATTGTAGAGTGTTTTTTGGTCCTGTTTTATAGAAATGGTATAAATGTTAGTGAAAATCCTCGTGTTTAGTTTTAAAATGTTCCACGAAGTTACTACTCGAATCAAAAAGAAATAAATATCAGGACCAGGGTTTGCAAATTTTTTTTCCATTTTATTTCCCGTGTCCCAAGATTTTCCCATGGGATGCCGGGAATTTTATTTAACCTTTTTTATCCTAAAAGACAAAGTCCAGATACAAAATTACAAGATAACGCCCTGTAGATGTGATGATCTTATTTTATAAGGTGATTTGACAAGTTTGAAACACGCATTCGCATACAGTCTGGTACAAGTTTTAATTTTTTTTAGATAAAGGTTTACTAGTAGTGATTTCCCCGTATATACTCGTTTTATTTCATTTTTGTTCAATAACTAGAATTAAGATAAAGCAAATGAATACTCATACTCCTAGCTCAAACTACATAATAATTTTTATAAACAAAAATGTAGTATTTTATTGCAATGTGTACCAAAAGATGTCAACAAAGAAATATCGCTAGAGCTTGATATCACAACGTGGAGGAAGTCAGCAATATCAGCGATTGAAAAGTTTACACTTCTAGGAACTGAACTAGTACATAAAAGTCAGTGATAGGTCACAAATACAGTTGAACTTCGATTAACCGTGACTATTAACCGTGATTATCTATTAACCATGATGCTGAGTGGTTGATTTTTTACCTCTATTAACCGTGATTTACCCCTATTATCCGTGATGCACATGTCCATATGACTGCTTGTTTGTTTTTTTCGTATAATACACACACATCTCTCATATTAAAATTCGGTGATTCCCCTTTTTCATGAAAGTGTAATTTTCATATCAAAATTCATATATATTCATTCATCAGTGTGAAATTTGATCTGTCAAGACGTGTCATCTGTCAAGACGTGCCACCGTTAAAAACTAAATCCGCGAAAAGAGCAAGAAAGGTTCGTTTAATTAAAGAAAAAATGGAGCTGATTAATGAATACTCAAATCGTAAAGTACCTTTTAAAATGTTGTCTGACAAATATGGAACTGTATCCGATTTAATAAAAAACAAAGATCGGATTCTAAAATTTTGCTCCGATACTGATTCAATGCTTGGCCTTAAACACAGATATACACTAAAAACATCCGAAAATCCAAAAGTTGCAACATATGAATGGTTTCGGCAAGAAAGATTTAAGGGAACTCCAATTTTAGGTAAGTTAACTGAAATCGAGATATTGTATGAACTTAAACTGAAATTTGCTTCTGAACTTCAGGCGAAATGATTGTCGAAAAGGCAAAAATGTTCCATTTGAAGTTAAACATGAATTCAGAGTGCACTTATTCATTTGGTTGTTTGGATAAATTCAAAAAACGTCATGGAATCATAAATAACTGTAAAATACTTTTACTATTAGACAACTGTCCAGCACACCCAGATGTAAATGCTATGATATCTGACAACGTTACAGTAAAATATCTCCCACCGAATTGCACGTCCTTGATTCAGCCTATGGATCAAGGAGTGATTCGGAGCTTCAAATGTCACTACCGTAAACTGATCGGTCAAAAACATGTCGGTGCTAATGACAGACGTGAGTTCGTTAAATCTTTGAATATTAAGGCAGCTTTGTGGGCAGCCGCAGCTTCGTGGGACTTGTAACTCCACAAGTTTTAAAAAAAGTTCGTTTAAGATAATCACTCAAGCTATCTATACCGAAGGCGACAGAAGTCCTTGAATCAAATTTCAATGTTGTTATGGAAAATATTAGAAAATTTAAATATGTTTTTTGTCTTCTTCTAAATATTGAACCAACATCTCTTAAATACAAATAACTCGCCTACTCGGTAAATTTTTTTCCAACCAAATACTTTCCAATAGGTCGATAAATGGACTTCCTATAGAGGAGACCTGTATTTTACTTAAAAAACAATATAATTTTTTAGTTTCGTTTTATTAACAAACATTTTTGTTTACTTTCAAAATAACATTTTCAAAGTTTCTTGTCTTGGGATCGCTTAATTCGAGAAAAATATTTCCCGTATCCCGGAAAATAAAAATAACGGAAAAGTGCAAAACCTGATTATTTAAATTTACCATTTTTGTTTATTTTTTCATTTTGTAAATTGAAACTTGTCTGCGGTAAATAAAGTACGGGGTGGGCAATTTAACATTTTAAATTTGAATCGGCTGTAAAAAAGTACTGATATTACAGTGATACAAAATCGAATTTTCACAATGCGAATGGGATGAGACCAATTGCAAAGGAATGTTGACACTATCCATAACAAAATCTTCAAGTTCAGTGCGAGATTTTTTTACACGCATTTGAAGTTGGTGATTTTGGAACGCTGTCTAACAAGAAAAATCATTGAAAATTTGATAAAAATAATGCGTATTTATTTTTATTATCCTGAAAAGTTGTGGTACTGTTTTTGGTGTCGAGAAATTTATTTTTGATATTTATTTTTACCTAACACTCACGCTAGATGGCGCTGCCATACAAGCGGTGCTATTTCTTGTTGATTTTTATAGACTAAAAACTAAAAAAAAAACCTATTGAAGGTTTTGTTATGGATAGCGTCAACTTTCATTTGCAATTTAGTTGTTGCATTGTGTATTTTTTTCAAATTTCTGGTTTTATTGGAAAGGTTGAACTTAGTCTTTTAATAACGGAAAACAATGTCACTTAAATGACTACCACAACTAGTTTGGCAGTAGCACATGTGATCAACCCAATTTTTGAGTACATTTTCGATTGTTTGGGTTCAAATCTCTTAATTGACAAATTCGATTTCAGATTTCAACGCTTCAATTGTCTCTGGAAGAAAATAAGCCAACGGGCTCAAATCACAGCTTCGAGGCGGCCGATCGATATCACAATTTCGGATGATTATTCGATTTTCATAAACAGTTCGAAAAATATCGATGGTTGCGTTAGCTATGTGACATGTGGCCCAGTCTTGTTGAAACCTAATGTCGTCCATGTCATTCTCTTAAATTTTTGCAAACAAAAATTCGTTGAGAATGGCGCGGTAACGCTCACCGTTGACGGTAACGGCAGCTTCTTGCTCATTTAAAAATGGCGCAACGATGCCGTCAACCCAAAATTCACCCCAAACAGTGACTCGTTGTGGATGCATTGGTCTCTCAATAGTCACGTGTGGGCAAATTCCTCATCTCCTGTCAAACATTCTTTAGCCCATTTGGCAAAGCGAAAACGCATCGGATGGTGTTCTACAAAGTTCAACCTTTCCGATAAAAATAGAAATTTGAAAAAAATTATCAGAACATTTTTTTTAAAGCCGTTTCAAATTTAAAATGTTAAATCGCCCGCCCTACGCATTTGTTTTTGTACTGCTATGTGAAACGATAACAAAAATATAAACAAATACAATTTCTTGAAATTGCTTTGCTTTTCTCAATAATAATTTTCGATTGCCATAATTTGTCGTAGCTCATGTGCATGGCACAATTATATAGGTTGTGGCATAAGTTACAACAAATACAACAATAGATGAACAGGGAATATTTTTTTGTAGTAATGTCAAAGTTGCTGGTTAAAATGTTCAGAGAAATATTAAACTTAAATGTTTCAAATTCGTAAAAGGACACTTGACTGCTTTGTTTACAAACTCAATGAAAAAATATAAAATCAGCTGATTGTCGACACTACGTATCTGTATTATTGTGTCATGCTCATGGGCTACGGAAAACTATGACAAGAAACTCAACATGCCACAAAAAATTTATGTTCCATTTCACACACAGCCACTACATACGGCTGCTATATATATTTCTGGCCTAATAATGAAAATGCGAATATTTATCATCAAAAATGGTTTAATTGTTTTACAAAGTATTCTCCGGCATGATTTATACACTTTTGCATGCGCTCAAACCAATTGTCGAAGCACTTTTTCCACTCCGATTGAGACACCTCCAAAACATGGGTTTTGAACGCTTCAACAGCATCTTCTGGCGACGAAAATCGTTGACCACGCATTTTTTTCTTGATGTGCGGGAATAAAAAGAAGTCATTGACGGCAGATGACCCATTATTCGACGTTTTGGCCGGCGCTGGATTGAGCCGATGTGTGAGAGCTCGCATTCTCATGGTGCACAATGATTCGTGTTCTCTTGTTCGCTTTTCGAATTTCTCCGAAGACTTCAGGCAAACAAATTGTAGTGTACCACTCAGAATTGAGCGTCCTACGTTGCTCAAGGGTAACAGTCGCCACATGGCCAGTTTTGCCGAAGAAACAGGCGGCCATTTGCTTCGAAATGCTTCTTCCACGAACAACTTTCGTTGGATTAGGTTCGTCTTCGAAGACCCACACCGTCGATTGCTGTTTTGTTTCGGGCTTAGTCGCATAGATCCATAATTCGTCATCTGTGCCGATCTTTTAAACGTCTTTTGAAGCAACGCGGTCGTATTTTTTCAAAATTTATTTGCATCAATCGACACGAGCCTTTTTTGAGCTAGTGCGGGATCCAACGAGAACAAACCATTCTTACGGCCAGGTGTTCATGCAATATCAAATGTATGCTGGTGGAAGAAATGCCCAAGGATGCCTCTTTCTCACGGTATGTCACATGACGATCTTGCATTATCAGTTCACGCACGGCATCAATGTTCACTGGCACAACGGCCGTTTTTGGACGACCTTCGTCGACCACGATTGAATTCATTAAACCAGTTTTTCACAGTGCTATAGGATGATGCTTCATCGCCATACAAAGATTTAAGAGTTAATCGATGCTTTCTTATCGTCATAAACCACGTCAAAAGTTGTAAAAAATGCTCGCACGAAAATGTTCACGAGTTAAATCCATTTTTTTGCCAAATTGATTTTTTCAAGTCACTGTAAACAACACAAATGATGGTCGTATGCCAAAACGTTCTGAGTACGTTTATGCTGAAAATGTCAAACTTTCCAATGGAAATGTCAGATGGGACTTAGTGCTGCCTAGGCCAGAAATATATATAAGTATAGCAACCCCCGTACTACAGATCTTCCTAAAACTCTAAGACGAAATAGCAATGTCCGGGTCGAATAAACCTAGGATCCTGAACATTTGCATGATGACGGCGGCTTATGGTCATATGCTGTTCGGGTTTGCAAATGGATTAAATCGACCCATGAGGGCAAAAGTTTATCTTTAAGAGACAACGATATATGAGCTTCGTTGCGGTCCTAAAAACTCACCATATGTGACAGCGAAAAGGGACCTAAGGGTAAAAAAAATGAATTTTCACTTGTTTTTTTTGATATGGACAACATCTGAGCATCAAATGAGACCGATCACATGCCCCAAAAGTGTTCCCTCCCAGAGATATGCGCGTTTTATGAAAGTGCTGGTACATCAAAGATACACGTATTTAAATCTTTAAAATGGCTTTCCTGAACAAAACTGGTTTTTACCCTTAGGTCCCTTTCTATTTTGCGTGTCACATATAGTCGAAAAGGCCAATCAGTTGTCCACGTGGACATATTTTGTACTATAATAAAAGCAAATTTTGCTATGAATCCAACTATGGATTTAGTTTGAAGTTTTTGCTGATTTAAGGGTCGAACGCATGGGCCAAATTAGACCTTCAAATCAAAGTAAATTTCGTAACGAACACAAGTATCAATTTATTTTGAAGCTTTAACAGATATTGTGGTTGGACCTATGGCCCAAAAATGGTCCATATTTCTTTCTTTTTTTTGTAATACTTTAATAATACTACGAAATCACGGTAATTCATACTTAACGACTTTTTTACTCGTTACTAACAGAAATATATTTATCAGTGATGGAATTTTCTGAATTTCAAAAGGTGTATTCCAAACTTCCTTCTTTCATATGAATTTTCAGAATTACAATTGAAAACACTTTTTTACCTTATTACTCTAAAGCGCTACCTAATGGCGTACCCTGTAATTTTAGGTATGGATGCAGCCTTTAAGAGGCAGTGTCAAATTCCTGGACGCGGGAAAAATTTCCCTCGGGTTATAAAACCTTATTTTAACCTATAATTTGTTTTCCCCAGATGGACATGGCAAAATCATCCTCAATGTTAATGATTTAAAGGAGTTGCAAACGGAATATTGAATGTAGGGTAAGCAAATCATTTTGAAAAATTTTCTTAATTTAAACTCGAGCTCGATCAATATTTTCAGTTAATTGCACCCCTTATCAGTTACACATACCCAGAGTGTTGCAGGCTAAAATATATTCGGCCACGCCTGACTTCTTCTTCTTTGTTTCTGATTGAATGCCTTTTTTTAATAGATTTATTTAATAAGAATCTATCAATGTATTGCCATCGAGTTTAACAAAATTATGTTAACTATTCACGTTTTCACGACACTGTATGGACAACAGCAATGTTTTTTTCACTACTTTTTTCCAGTAAAAAACCTATAGGCATTATTTATATTTTGCACTCGTACAACGATGACTATTTTTATACAAAATAATAAATAATATTCAAAAAGTAATGTTGTTGGTAGAGGTATGTGGAACTTTTTTAATGGAACCCCGTGAAAATTGACTTGTTATGACTAACGATGTTTTTCCAAGAATGCAAAATAGACTGACTGCATGCATGCATACATTACACAGAGAGAAAGAATACTTATGGATGTGTGTGCATGCACATGTACGATTACGATTAGCAATGGGTATATATAGTATTATTCAATATCGACGTTTCACTGACGTTTTATAAACTTTTCTTCTTGTTGTTGTTGTTTTGCGGTAAATGCACACATACTCTAAACAATCTTTACAACTTTTGAATAGTGCGTACAGCGTTGAACAAAACAATAGCAGCAAAACGCATATGTTAGCACCGTCGGGATGGGTCATTGTAAAGAGTAGAACTGCGCTTAATTTGATCTGAGATTAGGAGTCATGACCTCATCTTGATGGACCTTTGTATGGGGTCTATTTCAAAACATGGGACACTATTGCCTAGTTTCTTCGAAGTATATTAAAATAAATAATATTTTTTTGATCCATATTGTCTGGCTCGAGGTCATTAACAAATTTAAAAAAAAAAATTGCGACTCAAAAAAACTCTGAAGCGAAGAAGTTTATTGTTTTTTTTTTAATTTTATATTCTCTGAGGATGATCGTCGATGACGATCGAAATATTGGAAATAATATAAAATAAAACATATTACAAGAAAACACCAACACCTGTTTTTTAAATTTGTTAATAACCTCGAGCCGGATAATTTGGATCAAAAAATATAAAAATCATCATAATGCAAAACCAAGAACATAAATTACGAGGGTTGCTATATTTATATCTGGCATAGGCAACACTAAGTGTTGCCTTGCGCCATCTGACATTTCCATTGGAAAGTTTGACATTTTTTAGCATAAACGTACTCAGAACGTGTTGGCGTACGACCAACATTTGTGTTGTTTACAGTAACTTGAAAAAATCAATTTGGCAAAAAATGGAATTAACTCGTGAACATTATCGTGCGATAATTTTTCACAACTTTCGACGGTGATTATTACGACTAGAGAACATCGATGAACTTAAATCTTTGTATGGCGATGAAGCACCATCCTATATGACTTTTAAAAACTGGTTTAATGAACTCAATCGTGGCCGACGTCGCTCAAAAACGAAGGTCGTCCAAAAACGGCCGTTGTGCCAGAGAACATTGTTGCCGTGCGTTAACTGATAATGCAAGATCGTCATGTGACATATCGTAAGATAGAAGCATTCTTGGGCATTTCTTTCACTAGCATACATTCTATATTGCATGAACACCTGGCCGAAAAAAAGGTTGTTCTTGTTGGATCCCGCATAATTTGAAAATCTATCAAAAAAAGGCTCGTGTCGATTGGTGCAAAAAAAATTTGAAAAAATACGATCGCGATGCTTCGAAAGACGTTTATAAGATCGTCACAGGTGAAGAATCGTGGATCTATGCGTATGAGCCCGAAACAAAACAGCAATCGACCATGTGGATCTTCGAAGACGAGCCAAATCTGACGAAAGTTGTTCGTGGAAGAAGCACTTCGAAGCAAATGGTCGCCTGTTTCTTCGGCAAAACTGGTCATGTGGCGACTATTCAGCTTGAGCAACGTAGGAGGTCAATTCTGAGTGGTACAACACAATATGTTTGCCTGAAGTCTTCAGAGAAATTCGAAAAACGAACAAGAGAAAACGAATCATTGTGCACCATCACAATGCGAGCTCTCGCACATCGGCTCAAACCAGCGCCTTTTTGACCGGCCAAAACGTCGAATTGATTGGTCATCCGCCGTACAGCCCTGACTTGGCACCCAATGACTTCTTTTTATTTCCGCACATCAAAAAAATATGCGAGGTCGAAGATTTTCGTCGCCAGAAGATTCTGTTGAAGCGCTCAAAAACCATGTTTTGGAGCTGTATCAATCGCAGTGGAAAAAGTGGTTCGACAATTGGATTAGCGCATGCAAAACTGTATAAATCATGCTGGAGAATACTTTGAAAACAGTAAAAACCATTTTTCATGATAAGTATTCGCATTTTCATGTGCGGGAAATTGTGTTATCGATCAAACCTCTTGGCGATGTTATTCGGCCCCATCGTAGCTGCGATTTGACGCCAAGAACGACGGATGTCGTTCAAGTCAGTATTCGCCAATGGCTTCGAAAATAAGCTGGCAGCACTTGGGGTGCTGATAAAGAAATTATGTTGACCTCTGCAACGTGATATGTCAGTCTGTGAATAGGTATGCGGCGCCGGTGTTGTATGCGAATATGAATGATGCGTAGTAGAAAAGTATTCAGTCATGCTAGGATGTTGCACTGAGATCTTGTGTCAAAACAACAAAATGTTGTCGATGCAGTATCTGCTTGGGTGTTACCGCTGGCGTCCCAAGCACTTAATTAGTAAGTCAAAACAACAAAATGTTGTCGATGCAGTATCTGCTTGGGTGTTACCGCTGGCGTCCCAAGCACTTAAGTAGTAAGTGGACAGGCATCCCTCACATAGGTACGTCAGGAAGGACCTTTATGGTCTAGAGAGAGTACGATATGCAAAGGTACAAAAAGAGCTTCTAAATCAGCATGCATATTAGTGGGAATTAAGTAGTATTAAAACTGATGCAGTTGCTGAATATTTAAATATATACAGTGTAAATACCATCTTCGAAGACCACACGCCTTCTATAGCAGCAAAAGACTACTCAGATCAGTTTGCTCATGTATTGACGGCACAACGCAGAACGAAAAAGGTCCGCACGACCCGCTGCACCTCTTCAACTGCCAAGCCAAGCTGTCTCATCTCACTCCATAAACTCTTGGGGCGCACGCTATTTCGGATGCCTCATTTCTTCCATTTGGGGCCTATTAAAGCTTTATCAATATTAGGTGTACTACAGTGTGGGCCATTTAAAAATTAAATTTAACAAAAAAGTAATGATAATTTTTTCTAATTTCTGGTTTTAAGGCCAATTTACCCCACATTTTCGGATGATTATTTGATTTTCAGAAAAAGTGCTTAAAATATCGATGGTTGCGTTGGCTGTGCTACATGTGGCCCCGTCATTCTCTTGAATTTTTGGAAACAAAAATTTGTTGAGCGTGGCGCGGTAACGCTCACCGTTAATGGTAATGGCGGCTCCTTGCTTATTTTGGCAGAAAATGGCCCAATGATACCGCCAGCCACAACAAACAGTGACTCGTTGTGAATGCATTGGCTTCCAATAGTCACGTGTGGGTTCTCTGAAAATTAGCTTCTTCTGAAAACACGATTTTTCGGTAAAATTCTTTATTTCTGCCAAACAATATTCAGGCTATTGGGCGATGCGAAAACGCGTCGGATGGTGTCCATTATAAAATGACAGTGTTCCAATAAAACCAGAGATTTGAAAAAATTATCAGGACTTTTTTACAGTCGATTCAAATTTAAAATTTTTAAGGGCTCACCCTATTTGTGGCTTCCATTTGAAATACATAAAATCGGTTGAACACATGTGTGTAAGCTTTATCAACAGCATTTGTCCAAAAAACTTGCTTCAGTCTAAATTTCATAAAGATCGGACAACAATTGAAAACAGGCAGAGGGACCAACAGACAGTTGTCGTTAAATCGAAACAACTGTTGATTTTGATTTGATCGGAACACTTAAAGGTGGCTCGAGCCTTTTACTTACAGCAACCAACAAAACTAATAGCAAAAAAACGGGATATTTTTGAGCAACCGACTATCGGGTTTAGACATAAAAACCAGAATGCCGGGTTTCGGCTTTGGACACTCTAACGCAGACTTCAGACGATTCAAAAGAAAGAACTCTACTATAGTTATGAATTATGGTTCCCTTTATTTTAGTTCGCCTAGGTGTGATGGTTAGTGTGCACGTCTGTAATCGAGTAAACGCAGGTTGAATTCCCAGAAGAACATCTAACATTTTTAAAGCTGTGGGTTTCCGGTGCCGGCATTTATCAATAAGTCCCGGCCAGTGTGTATTAGAATTATAACGTGCACAGCTCACTGATTTAAGAAAAGTTCCCCTTGTTCCTTATGTATGGGAATGTTTGGGGAATTTGTTTTTTTTTTTATTAAGTTATGACATATAAACTATTGGTATTGATGACAGTAAGGGTGCGCTTTTGTTTTGTCCAACACTGTACATGTCGTTTTGTATAATGATGTCTCACAACAAAGAGGAGTGGTGACGGTGGTGTACTTACTCTCGGTCGGTGGTGTGTATAAGGAGGTATTGAGTATTGTTTTTCGTTTTATTTTGCTTTGTTGTTACTTGTTTAAAATGCAATTTTATACTAAACGGAAAACTGAAAGCCAAGCGACGATAATGTGAACTAATGAAAACGACAGCCAGTGGGGAGGGAAGTTTTACGGAACCGTAGCTCCATATGTAAGTGCATGCAGGCGTTTGCCTTAGAGTATGTTGTTGGAAGCCTACCGGCCGGCCGGGTCCGCATGGCTAGGTTGGTAGTAAAAATGGCAAGCAACAAAGCAATGACCACCACCAGCCATCATCTTCGTCATCACCATCATCAGACCTAAACACCCAATAAATAATAGAATTAGAGTAAAATTTACCAAAACTTTAGCTACCATATGGCAAATACAAAAATGGTAGCTATACGAATACTACTTTGTAGTAGCAACGCTTCGTTGGAAAATCCAGAGAAAATGTGTAATCGTTCCCTTTGATTTTGTTTTTTTCCAAGCAAATGCAAATCTCTCGTATCTTTAGTGAAAACAACAACAACACAGCAACACATCACAGCAAAATTGAATCTTTTGTTGTTGTAGTAAGTGATGATGCATTCATTGTAAATAAAGTCGAAAGTTCAATTGAAATGAAATTTGATTAACACAAAGAAGAAGAAAAAGAAAAATAACAAATAAATTGTAATAATTACGATTTATAAATGTTTTGTAGTAGTGGCAAACAATTAAGGCGTTAATGTTTATCGTACGAACGAAAGCATTTTATCTGTGCATGCATCTGGTGGCACAGTGCTCTACAAAAGTATGTTGAACAAAGTCCCCTCTCTTCGAGGCAGTTCTAGTTGTACTATTAATTCGATATTAAGAGCGTCCAACAGAACACAATAAAATAATAATTAAATTTCTAAAAGTTGTTCCAGTTAAAAGTTGTTCAGTGATTTAAAAAATGTATTTTTTACATTTCCTCACCACACTACGCAAAAAAAGGAAATTATTTCCACCAAAAAAAGGGCAGGACTATTGGCAAATCCGGTTTGCCGCTACAACAACAACAACAGGACTATTGAACTATTGTTATAATGGCCGATCCAAGTAGAAATGCTTTTTTCAATAGCCTTTTTTGACAGATTTTTTTTCAAGACTCACACGTGGTGTCATGCTGTCATGTAAACAATCGTTTAACTTTGTTAGGAAAATTCACGTTCTGTGAGGAATGTGTTTCGTGCAACTTATGATCAACATAATCGGCCCACTGAGCGTACTTTTCGCAACACCATCACCCATCTTAAGACCCAGCATTTATTATTGGATAATATTCGACCGAGTAGACCACGTCCAGCACGCAGTGTAGAAAATGTAGCGGCCGTAGCTGAGAGTGTACACCATGACCGTGGAGAGTCGATTCGGCACCGTTCGCAGACTGACGTATGGAACGACTTGGCAAATTTTACGTCGAGATCTTAATTGCCGATGAGGCCAATTTCTGGCTCAATGGGTATGTAAACAAGCAAAATTGCCGCATTTGGGACGAAGAACAACCAGAAGAGGTTCAAGAGCTGCCACTTCATCCAGAAAAAACAACGGTTTGGTGTGTTTTGTGGGCCGGAGAAATCATCGGTCCATATTTCTTCAAAAATTATGCCGGTGGCGACCGTTATCGTGCCATGATAACCGACTTTTTGATGCCTGAAATTGAAGCTCGTGATCTCGGCGATATTTGGTTTCAACTTTCCACACAGAACACTTCGGTGAGCAGATAATTTCACGCTATGGGCCGGTCGTTTGGCCACCAAGATCGTGTGTTATCACACCGTTAAGACTTTTTTCTGTGGGGAAATGTAAAGTCTAAAGTTCATGCGGGCAAACCCGCTCCGATTCAGGCCTTTGAGCAAAACATCACGCGTCTCATTCGACAGTTACCAGTCGAAATGCTCGAAAGAGTCATCGAAAATTGGACACAACGGATGGACCACCAGAGGACATAATCTTCAAAAAATAAATGCCAAAGAATGTTCCTTCAAGTGATAATGAACATTCAATTTGAATTTTCTGTGTTTTATTATTTAAAAAAAAGTAGGGAACCTCAAAATGGATCACGCGTTGTATAGGGTGGGCCATTTAAAATTTTAAATTTAAATCGGCTGTAAAAGTAGTTCTGATAATTTTTTAAATGTCTGTTTTTTTTCGCAAAGGTTGAACTAAGTCATTTAATAATGGTACACTATCCGACGCGTTTTTGCTTCGCCTAGAATTTGAGTAAAAAATAGTGATATTAGATGTCAATCAGCAAAATTGCCGCATATGGGGTACAGAGAACCCACTCGAGTCACTGTTTTCTGTGGATTTTGGGCAATGAGCAAGGAGCATCGTATGAGCAATTTTGGCCGCATCGTAGCTGTGATTTAAGCCCTTTAGATTATTTTCTGTGGGGAGCCATTAAGTATAAATGTTACGCAAAGCATCCAGAGACAATTGAAGCGAGACAATTGTGGTCTTCTTGAAACCAAATGTCGTCCATGTCATTCTCTCGAATCTTTGGAAACAAAAATTCATTGAGCATGTTGCGGCAACTCTCCCCTTTGAAGGTAACAGCGGCTCCTTACTCATTTTCAAAGAAAAATGACCCACTGAAGCCGCCAGCCTAAAATCCACACCAAACAGTGGCTCGTTGTAGATTCATAGGTTTCTTAATAGTCACGTGTGGGTTCTCTGAACCCCATATGCAGCAATTCTATTTATTTAAGTCTATGGAATTAAAATCCTTACAGACTAGCTAAATCTAAAAATATATATTGTCATAGACATTGAGATGAAAATGAGCTTAAGCTGAAAACACGATTTATCGGTAAAATTTTTCATCTCCAGCCAAACAATCTTCAGCCCATTGGGCAAACCGAAAACACATTGGATGGTTTTTCCATTATTAAATGACAAAATTATTGAACCTTTGCAATAAAACCTGAAATTTAAAAAATTCAAATTTAAATTATTAAATCGCCCACCCTGTAGATATATGATGGCTTCATTATGATGCACAACAACGCGTCATAATTGTTGAATTTTATTATTCTTCTGGCAAGTCCTTAATCTCAGCTCAACGAACTTATCGTCGATAGAACAGCACCTAATAATAACACAATTAGGAAGTTTTTCCCTCATTTTGGGGAACAGGCATCAGTTTCGAAATCCTAGGGCATTACATCAGTGTCAATTACACCCCGCCAAATGTACTGTTTGGTGCGGTGTTATGGTTGATAAAGTTTTTGGTCCATATTTTTTTTGAAAATGAGGAGGGTCAACCACAAACCATCAACGGGGCTCCGTATGGGACTATGATCAAACATTTGTTGCGTCCGCAAGTTGAGAATAATCCCAACATTTGGTGCCAGCAAGATGGAGCCACTGCGCATGCAGCAATGGAACTTCTTCGTAACCTTTTTAGTGAACCCTTCAGTTTTATTTGGAACACCCTGTACAAGATTCCAAGTCATTTGCCAAGACATTTTCAGACAACCTTTAAGACTCCACAATTAATTTTTGTATTACATCTACAAGAAAATTCTATTTCTTTATTTCTTAAAATGTTTTTAAGTGTACATGATTCCAAGAGATTAGCTTCTTCAAAAAAAAAACGTCCATTAAATTTGGCATCACCAGTCAACCTCATTTACTTCACAATTTATATTCAATATTTTAGTTAATAAGCGTATAAACCCGCGTGAAAACCAGTTTGGGTTGAAACTAGCCATAAATGTAGTAAATACATGTTTACAGGAGTGGTCAAATGTTTCTATTTGAACTACTACTTGCTGCTCAGGGAGGGGAAAATATTTCGACGAAGACTGTCTAACCCAGACAATTTGTAAAGTACTTAGCACTCCCTCTCGCATGGACTTTTTCCACATAGCGCCCGCACCCTCCTCTTATCCTCTAACACGCACATTTGAAATGTCTATGATAGTGCCAGATAAAGATAGTAAAGAACAACAAGCAAATGGGGAAATACTTTGGATTTTCAATGTTTGCTTTCCGCTTCTAAGTAGCAAATTGTATTTCATTTAAATCCTAAAGACATACAATAGTAACTAACAAGCCCCCACCCACCATGGGACATATATTTTATCACATGTATTAAACTATTCGATTATCTCCTGCTGTACTTGGTCAATATATTTATTTATGGATAACGAACTTGCCACATGTGGCTATAAGGGCTTCTTGATAACTTTGTCAACAATTATGTTATTGACATTTCTAATCGTTGTTCGTCGAAGAACACCCACGAGCTAACATGGGTGGCCAATGTATGACAGCCATAGGAAGTGCACTGAGTAATAAATGACGACACACACACGCCCTTCCTTCCGTTCGTTCGAAGAAATTGTAAGAAAAGTTATTTGATAACGCCATTTAGCCAATCAATTATTGAAAACAAATATTCGTTTAAATTAATACATGACATATAGTGGGACGCCGTGGTGTGATGGCACGACTATCACAAAGGAAGACCAGGTACTAAGAAGGCTGAAAACATCAACTTGATAAAATTTACGACACAAGATTTGGAACTTGTGGAAAAAAAGATATACAATTTTAAAATACAGGGTGAACGCTTAATAATTTCAAATTTGAATCGGCTGTAAAATAAAAGTACTGGTTCTTTTACAAATTTCTAGTTATAGTGGTAAGGTTGAACTTTGTCTTTTAATAATGGAACACAATATCATTCACAATATCATACAAATTTATGGTTATATTGGTAATGTTGAACTTTGTCTTTTAATAATGGAACACAATATCATTCATATGAGGGCTGCTATATATATTTCTGGCCTAAGAATGAATAGAAATATTTATCATCACAAATGTTTTTACTGTTTTTCAAAGTATTCTCCAGCACGATTTATACACTTTTGCATACGCTCAAACCAATTGAAGAAGCACTTTTTCCACTCCGATTGAGACACCTCCAAAACATGGTAGTTAAACGCTTCAACAGAATCTTGACATCGAAAATCGTTGACCACGTATTTTTTTTCTTGATGTGCGGGAATAAAAAGATGTCATTGGATCAGGGCTGTACGGCGGATGACCCATCAATTCGACGTTTTAGCCGGTCAAAAAGGCGCTATTTTGAGCCAATGTGTGAGTGCTCGCATTGTCATGGGGCACAATGATTCGTCTTCTCTTGTTCGTTTTCGAATTTCTCCGAAGACTTCAGGCAAACAAATTGTGGTGTACTCAGAAATGACCTCCTACCTTGCTCAAGCCGAAAAGTCACCACATGATCAGTTTTGCCGAAGAAACAGGCGACCATTTGGTTCGAAGTGCTTCTTCCACGAACAACTTTCGTTGGATTTGGCTCGTCTTCGATGACCCACACGGTCGATTGCCGGTTTGTTTCGGGATCATATACATATATCCATGATTCGTCACCTGTGACGACCTTATAAAGGTCTTTTGAAGCACTACGATCGTATTTTTTCAAAATTTCTTTGCATTAATCTACACGAACCTTTTTTGAGCGATTGTCAAATTGTGCGGGATCCAACGAGGACAAACCTTTTTTACGACCAAGTGTTCTTGCAATATCGAATGTATGCTGATGGAAGAAATGCCCATGGATGTCTAGGTCAGAAATATATATAGCAATCCTCGTATTGGAAAGGTTGAACTTTGTCTTTTAATAATGAAACACAATATCATTCATAAGACAAACCAATTTTTCAGACCTTTTTCCATTGTTTCGGATCGAATCTCTTGAATCGCAACTTCGATTTCATGTTTCAACGCTTCAATTGTCTCTGGATGATTTGCGTAGCATTTATTATTTATGGCTCCCCACAGAAAACAATGCAATAGGCTCAAATCGGCGGTTCCTTGCTAAATTACGAAGAAAATGGCCCAATTATGCCGTCAGTCAATATCCACACCGAACAGTGACTCGTTGTGAATGCATTGGCTTCTCACTAGTCACGTGTGGTTTATCTGAACCTACCCTACATGCGGTAAATTTGCTTATTGACATAGCCACCGAGATAGAAACGAGCTTTATCTTAAAACACAATTTTCGGTAAAGTTCTTAATCTCCTGTTGTGATAGTCATATGAATGATATTGTGTTCCATTATTAAATGACAAAGTTCCTACGAAATTTTAAAAAAAAAATATCAGTACTTTTTTATAGCCGATTTAAATTTTAAATGGCCCGCCCTATATAATACGGTCTTGAATTTTAGAGACCAATATACAGTACTCGTATTACTGGATTTAGACGCTTCACTGCGAGGAATATAAAAAAATCCGTCTCCAAATCATCAGCCACGCCATTTATTGCATGGACCGCTGAGGTGCGGTTGCCATTTAATGTGAAAGTCTATGACCGACTACCAACTTCCCCAAAATCCTTAGGGTCACATTGGACAGCCTTTTTCGATCCTTTGCAAATGCTTCAGCTATCTGCCATTAAGTTAAAAGTAAGAACAAGTTCCTCAATTCACTAACCGGCAGTACTTGAGGACCGACAAAGTTTCTTTGTCGGTCCTCAAGTACTGCCGGTTAACCTCTTACAAAGCTTTATGTCGGTCTGTAGCGAACTACGCAGCGGCGGTGTGGTCGGCGAATGTGAGTACGACACAGTGAAAGAAAATTCAGACTTTCCAAAATGCCGCCATGAGAACTGCAGCAGGATGTCTCCTTATTTCATGAGGGTACGAAGGTCCTAACCGTGCGCAGAAACAAATTCTTGTTGTCTTAGCAGTATCAGCTTGGCTGTCTTTGCAGTAGTCATTCCAAGTACCATCTCATGGATAGATTGCCTCCGCCAAGACAGATCAGGTACGATCTTCATGATCTAGAGAGAGAGAACACCAGCAGTGCATGAGGGGCTGTGTACCACATAATTTTTATAAATGTACGTCCAACCATAGTGCATGATGTTCATTGTAAGTCACACATAAACATCGTTTTTTTTGCCAATTTTTTGACAAATTCAGCCATGGAGAGGCACGCAATTGAACAGCGCGTTAAGATTGTTAAAGCTTTTTACGATATTAAGCGTTCAAATCAAAATGAGTTTTGTGACTTCAAAGAAAATCATCTTTAGCGAAGACGCAAACTTTTGAGGAGGATTAGTTAAAAAACAGAACTGCCGCAATTGGGCAAATGAGAATCTACAAGTAATTGTTGGATTATCATTTGCATACAAAATGAATAAATGTCTTGTGCAGTTTTTGGGCCGTACTTCTTCAAAAATGAGGTCGGCCAAGCAGTAAACCTTGTGGCCAAAAATTGAGGATATGGACCTGGACGACATGTGGTCCAAACAGACATATGGTGCCACTTGCCACACACCTAACGAAACAATGGCTCTTTTGCGCGAGAAATTCAATGGCCGTGTTATCTCACGTCGTGGCGAAGTTAATTGGCCGCCAAGATCATGCGATTTGACACCGATGGACTTCTTTCTTTGGGGATATTTAAAAGAAATAGTACGAGTATATGTCAATAAGCCAAGAATAAGTCTAAAGTTAATGGATGAGATAATTCGGCACATTAACGACCGACATTGAACCTCCATTATGTCTTAGTCATTGAAAGTATGGACTATCGGATAGAGAAAAAGCCACCGAAGCCGTGGCAAGCATTTGGCCGCTATTTTGTTTCCCATATTTGTCATAGATTCTTCTGTCATAAGTACAAATATTAAGAAAACTTTTTGTTTTATTTACATAAAACATATTGCGTTTAAGTTGGACAGCCCTTTATTGCATATGTACTAGAATATTTCAATATCGCCTTTCGCAGAAATGCTTTTTCCATATTCGCTTTTGCAAAAAATAATTTAAATTTTAATATACGCTTTTGTTAAAACAACTTTCGTTGCATCCCTAATTTCGACAGTAGGACCCGAATAGTGATTATACCGATTTAATTGAACTTTCAAGTTATTAAGGTGATGTTTTGCGAAATGCGTATACAAAAATCTTTCTGTGAATGCTATAATTTGTAGCACAATTGTTTATTGCAAAAAGTAATTTATATTTTAATATTCGCTTTCGCTAAAACCACTTTCGTTACATTCCTAATTTCGACAGTAGAACCTGACCAGAGAGTATACACATTATATGGATGTTATGCGAAATGCGTATACAAAAATCTTTCTGTGAATGCTATAATTTGTAGCACAAATGTTTATTGTGTGTGCTTACACATGTTTACAAACATAAACATGACTTTGTAAATATTTGATTTATTTGTTGTTGTTCATTTAATTAAATAAAAATAACCAAAGTATTTAAATGATCTTCATTTAAAAAACATGAAGAACCCATACACACACCCATGTGGATGGGAAAGAGATTTACCACAAAGAATAGTAGCGAATCAATGTATGGCCGGCCGGCCTGCACCACAACGACGGTCGGCGGGTCATTGAACAATTCGACGACTTGTGGCGGCGGAGCGAAGGAATGTGCTAGATGACACATGTGTCAGTCATTACAGCTGTTGACATACAATTTTGTAGGGATACATACACAAAGACGAGTAACTACTTAGTCGTAGCACTCGCTCGGTACTCGCATGATAATGACATCTACGTGATAGTAATGGCGGTGGCGGAGATGGTGCCTATGATGGGTGGCCACAAAGGACTGGGCAGTGGGGTGCGAGGTCTTTTTGTTGTAAACAAATCATGTTTGCGCGGAGCTTGTAGAAGTTATAAAACGAAAAAGAAAACAAATACTTTACAAAAGTTTGAATGGAAAATAAAGTACAAAAAAAACTAAATCAATTATGCGGCTTAAAGTTTTTAAAGTTTTGCATTAAAAATAAATTAAATAATGGGTGGTTAAATTTTAAGGGCCGATGTTGAATGTGAACCTCACCTAAACGTCGTTTTTTCTGCATTTAATTTGATATTTTTCAATTTCAGACTGACTCAATTTTAACCATGGAAAGATACGCAAGCGATAAAGCGATTTTCGAAAAAAATTATGTGATGAGGCACATTTCACCTAAGTGGATTTGTCAATAAGCAGAATTGCCGTAGTTAAGAGAAAAATTCGAATACTATATTATTTTATTTAATATATATGTTAATCACTGAAATTAGAAAGAAAAAAAAAGTTTTCTTTTTCAAAATTTAAAATAAAATGTAATCCAGCTGCCCCCTCCCCCTAGACCGTACAAAATAAAGTCAAAATTCTGGAATATTAATAAATGTGTATTTATATAACTTTGTAACACAGTAAAGATATGTTTATTTTGTACCCACTATATCTACAAGAGTACCAAAATATGAAAATATATTAAAAAAATGTTTGATCAATTTTTTTGGGGATTTGGTTATTTTTTTAAAAGAATGAGGTTAAAAAAAATTTCAAAAAGAATCGTGACAGCAGTAGTGGAAGCGATAACAGCGACAATACTCATTTGCCACAATCATCTGCTCCTGAATCAATATAGAAATGACGTGGGGCGTTATGTTGGACGAGATCATCAACTGTCAGCTGAGAAGAGAAAGGATATTCTGCTCCGACCATGTGTTCCTGAAGCTAAGTATGATTTTCAAATGATGAATAGATCACATAGTTCCATATTTAATTATAGCCCCCATACGGGGATCCTTACCGGTTTCAGAAATTACAGATCTCAAAGCCACATATTACACCCGATTCGCACAGAGCATTTCGAGTGACCAAGACATATTTGTTGTGAAATTGGACCATATCGGTCAATGTTTTCAAATAGTTAGTCTTGATTTGAGGACCTGCAGTTTTAGATGTTACAAATTACACCCGATCACGTGTACCTTTTGCATTAGTTACCATTGGTAAAACTAGAACATATAGGTCCATATGTTCGCATAGCCCCCATACAGAATTCCTTTCCGATTTCAGAACCTACAGCTTAAAAAGCAACCCGATTGCGACCAAATATAGCACAGAGCATTACGAGTGACCAACACATGTTGGTTATGGAATTGGACCCTATTGGTCAATACTATTGAATAGTTATCACTCAAATGTCCATCGCCTTTAACACTTGATCACATCCAAAATTTGCACTTGATCACATGTGGTGAAACTGTGGTGAAACTAGACCATAGAATTTGCAGCTTTAGGAGCAACATTTTCCATTCGATTCCTAACAAATTTCGCATGAAGCGTTACAAGCGACCAACACCCCCATTCTGTAATATTGGACCACATCAGTCCACGTTTTCGAATGGCCACCACACAAAGATCCCTTCCGATTTAAGGAACTGAAGACCCAAATTTTACACCATCACGCTCAAATGTTGTATGGTACTCTATGACCAACAAATAATTAACTCTAACTCATTGAGTCCGACATTGCTAAATCTCCAGACATACGAGGGCGACCGCAAAACTAATTGGCCTGGCACATTTTCTGTTTTACTAGCAACTTTTTTTGTTTTTGTTATTAAAAGCAATCTTTTATAAGCCATCTGTCAAAATTTCCGAAATATTTAATGATTATTTTCTTTGTTACATGTGATTGAAACAAGTTTTATAATTTTTGAAAAATGGAAATTAAAGAGTTTCTTGCGGTAATTAAACACTTTTATATGAAAGGTTATACGCCACAATTAATCAAAGATGAATTGGATTCTGTTCATGGTGATAATGCACCATCATACTCCACCGTGAAATCCTGGGTTCAACAATTTAAAATGGGTCGTTCAAGTACGGAAGATGAACAACGCTCTGGAAGACCGAAAACTGCTACTACTATTGAAAACATTACAAAAATATTTAATGAAGTGACTAAAGATAGACGAATAAAGCTCAGAGAACTTTCTGATATTGTTAAAATACACGAAAAACAAGTTTGGAGTATTTTACATGATGAACTCCACATAAAAAAATTATCCGCAAGTAGGGTTCCCGTTTGTTGACTTTGTCCCAAAAAATCGCCCGTTGGATCAATTCCGGGGAGCTTTTAGCGATTTATCAGCGTAATCCAATAGAGTTCTTGCGCCGATTCATAACTGTTGATGAAACATGAATCCATCACTACATCCCAGAATGCAAAGAACAGTCAAAACAATAGATAGAAGCTGGTAAAAGTGGTCCCAAGAAGGCGAAAACTGTTAAGTCAGCAGGAAAAGTAATGGCCACAGTATTTTGGGATGCAAGGGGTATAATATTTATTGATTATCTTGAGAAAGGACAAACTATAAATAGTGAATATTATTGTGCATTATTGGATCGGTTGAGTGATGAAATCAAAATAAAACGACCGCATTTAGAAAAAAAAGTTCTTTTTCATCAAGATAATGCTCCTTCACACACTGCATTTTTAACTCAACAAAAACTGGCCGAATTACGATTTGAAATTGCTCCGCATCCACCATATAGTCCAGATTTAGCTCCTTCTGATTATTTCTTGTTTCCAAATTTTAAAAAAAATTCTCGGTGGCAACAAATTTTCGTCCAACAGCGAGGTTATTGCTGAAACTGAGGCATATTTTGAAGGTCTTGAAAAGTCTTATTTTTTGGATGGAATTAAAAAAATTGAAAAGCGTTTGATGAAGTGTATTGAGTTGAAAGGAGATTATGTTGAAAAATAAATAATAATAATTCCAAAAAACGGTTCTTTTTATGTTTGGCCAGTTACTTTTGTGGTCGCCCTCGTACGTTCTTAATCCTCTATATTGCAAAGTTATGTAGGGTATCCCCATCAGACTAACTTTTTTTAATTGTTTCAAACATACATTTTAAATCAATTCTAAAAGATTTATTTATTTTTGAACCTTAGTTTACAAGTTTGGTTTGTCAAATCCGGTTCAAGGAACAATTTTGCAAAAAAAAAATTAAAAGATTCAAACCTAATTCTGAAAGATTGTATGTATTCAAAAGCCGATGGATTTTGTTGTTACTTTATCTTCAGACATTTTCCACTTTTTAATTGTTATCTAACGGTTCCGAGGTTTTTGTTTTGCAGAAACCTAACCGCTTTCACATGCATAAACGTGCTTACTTTTAAGATTCGAAAGCTTATAAAACTGTCCCCTATTGCCACAAATGTTGCCCAACAAGTTGATCGCAACATGTTAAATAGATTTAGAAAAAACGTAATTGCAACCAAGTCTAGAATTCATTGATAACAAATTTTAGTACATACATAAATCATACATATATGTACTATAAACATACATACATATGTATATATACTTACATACAACGAGACCGAATAATTTATGAATGTAATTAACATTTCATTCTGTATAACAACAGCTGAGTCATAATATTAAACGCGCTGAAATAATCGAGCAAGAGGCAAGAGGGTGAGACAAAATAAAAACAAAAAACAATTCATTCATAAATATTAAATGTTTATAAAACAAACAAGCAGCAAAGAAAAACAACGCAACTAGGCAGCGACGGCAGTGGCGACGATGATGATTAAATATGCAAACATTCAATTTAATAATTATCATAATTTGCAAATAATTGCAGCCACTTTGCTGCAGCCGAACAAACAACGAAGAAAGCAATGGTGGATAACAAGCCCCAAGTCCATCATACTGGACTGCTTGTTTTTGTTGCAGTGAGTCAGTCCCTATCTATCTATCCAGCTATGTTGTTTTTGTTATATTTCTGTTTAGGCACTTAATTTTGTTGTTGTTTACTGTTATTTTTCGATAGTTTCGTTCTTTTTTTGCGTATTGTTCCTCTCTACTTGAGGGGCTCTGCTCTGCGATGTGTGTGAGAGGCACATAGAAAAAATATGTAAAATTAAACGGTCACAACCACACACACGCAAAACAACAATAAGAATATTAAAAGTAGTAATCCCAATTAGAAATGAGTCCAACTAAGAGGAGGAAAAAGTTAGCAAGTTAACAAGAAGATACTTACCGCACGCCAAATACGCTTCGTGGGCGGTGATTTGATCAGCCATCCTTCGTAGTAGATTTCTTTGTTCATATCGATTTTAGTATGTTTCCACAATTTCAAATCAATTTTGCCGTCCTTTCCTATTTAGACTTGTGTACTTGTACAAACAACAAAATACACGAAAACAGCAATTAATCGCACAACAATAACTGGAATAACAACGCACTTGATGATATTCGTCTCAACAACTTCTTGTAAATAATTTCTGATAATCTCCACCCAAAAAAAAATCCGACTGCTTTGGCTCTTTTGTACTTTCGTTGTTTTCGTGTTCACAGGAAGAAGACTTTTTCTCCGATATTTTTCTTCCACACGCACTTTGTGCTTTTTTAATCTTTTCTCCTCTAAAGTGTAATTTCTTTAAACGATTTTTATGCACCCATTTCTATAAACAATTTTCCAATTAGAAATTGTCACAAACACACAAAGAACAAATCTACAAATTTGGACAACACAAAAAAACTGGAATTCTCGAACACACAAACGAAAAACAACTGAAGAAAAATGGCAAATAATAAAGAAAGAGTTGCCACTGTTTAGCTTCACCTACTCAATTTATTGCCAGATGGATGTATATCGAAATGCCAAATATATTTGACGTAAAAATAGTATATTTTTCTATTAAGGTATTTTCGAGATGTGGCAACGGCAACATTTCCGTTAAAAATTTACATTTTTAAATTGTTGGGCTGAAGTGGACTTTATAGGTCGTGTCGGCAATTAGAATAATATATGCCGTCATTTTTAGAATGGCTCAAGTAATTTAAAAAAATACTAAATAGGGGCGCTCGGAAACGGCCCCCAGGGCATTGAAAATGGAACCGCCGTTTTAGCACGTAACAAACAGTAGCAATTTGAGCATGATTTGATCATACGGGGACAGATCTATAATTCCGTGACTTTTCCCACTTCCCTATTAGTTGTATGAAATGCAACACTGCTCCCATCAAGTACCATGTGTTAATAGACTACTGTCAAATTTTGAGAGAGTTCTATCAATTAGTTTGTGATTAACAGCTGTTTAAAACATACAACCTAGTGGATTTTGTTAAAATTGAAAAAACACGTTAATTTCGAGTGCTCATTAAACATTATCATTAAACAAAAGCCATCAATCAATCCATGGAAAAGGTTGATAAATACTATGGGGACTCTGCACCATCGATATCAATGGTAAAACTATGGTTTACTGACTTTCGTTGTGGTCGCACAAGTAGAAAAGACGCTGAACGTTCTGGACGACCAATTGAGGTCAATACACCCGAAAATGTGGATCGAAGAGTAAAAGTATGTGAGATTGTTGATGCCATGCCCATTTCATATGGCAGTGTGGTTTCGATTTTACATGATCAATTGGGTTTAAGAAATCTGTCTGCAAGATGCGTGCCGCGATAACCATTTCAAGATAATGCACGGTGTGTGCAGTGACAATGGCAAATTTGCATGAATTTGGTTACAAATTGGTACCTCGTCAACCATTTTCTGCAGATTTAGCCCCCACTGACTATTTCCTATTTCCAAACCTAAAGAAATGGCTCGGTGGAAAGAGATTCAGTTCCAACGATGAAATTATTAATCAGAGAAAATCCTTTTTTATGTACCTCTAAAAATCCTACATACAAAAATTAGAGAAACGTTGGACTAAGTGTATTGATCTAAAAGAAGATTATGGTAAAAAATATTTTTTTTTTTGCTAAACCGTGTTTTTTTCGAAAAGTGGCAGAATTTTTTATCTGCACTCGTATCAATAGAAAAACAACTGCAATACGCGATTCTGAAATATATTTTTCTAAAATAGTTTGTTGTAGCCGTTTTAGCAACTAACTTGCCGAGTCGGAGGAAATCGTTGGCGCTCCGCCTCCTAAATTTTTTGAAACTAACTTTGAAACTTGCCGAGTCGGAGAAAATCGTTGGCGATCCGCCTCCTAAATTTTTTCGGCTCGAATCGGTTTAACACCAGACGTCGATGCTAAAGAATTATAACTTTTGAATGACATGTTTTCTGTTTGTAAAGCTTCGTAGGACGTAGTAGGAATAAAATGGTCAGTAATTTTTTTTTGGAACTAAAGAAAAATTTATACTAACTGAATTATCAGCAGCTTTGTATAATGATAATTACCTGATGCTTTTTTTGGTTGCATAATAGAGTAAACAATAGTTTTTTTTAACAAAACACATTTTTGAAATATTTTTTTTTATTGGTCAAGTCTTCTTTTTTCCGTAGCGGTGTAAGCTATTATGACCTAAATTGTTGTAAATAAAATTCCTTTTTATTCACTTAATTATTATATTTAAATATTGTAACAATTATAAACTTACAAAAAATAATAGTTTTTAGTTACATTATTGATAATTTAACAAACACACATTTAACAGTGACAACACTCATTTTTAAACAGGCAACTTAATATAAATATCACAGCTTTTTGATTGCAACTCCGTAACAGATGTTTATATTGTCCGTATCTTCTTTCAGATTCATCGTATTTCCATTTTTCTGTTGCTTTCTATAATGAATCTCTTTCTCTCCTTGCTTTCTTTGTCAATTATTCTGACGTTTTCAAAGTCAGCAGTATGTCCCATGTTAAGTATATACTTATAATAATCTTTATGAGTGAATTTGGAGTACAGTAGGATTGGTCTAATTCACAGTCCTGCCAGCGAAAATACAATCACACATCTTGCAGTAATAAGCCTGGTACCAAAATCTTCTTTTAAAGTGAAAACTTAAAGAAAAAAAGTTTTTAAAAAAATTTTGATCTTGCAGTGACAATTGTATTTGGTCAGTAGCAGGCACATTGCATACAATTGTACAAACTTTTTTAAATTCCCTAGAAAACTATTTACATATCTATATTTTTACATACATCCTGTCAAAATCGTATTTACAAGTCATTTTTAACCGGTAAGTGTTTTCAACGTCAACGAACTAAGTATCAGGCTAAGTTTGTAAAAATTGACAGTCATCTAGTCGCTGCCATCTAGTCGCTGCCGACGACAATTTAGGGTCGGCTCGGTTCTCTGCTCAATAGTACTGCAGGCTTAGTACTAAAATGGTACTAAAATAGTAGTAGTAATTCTGCTTTTTTTGACACGAACAGAAGTGACACTTTTTGTTAAAAAATGATTTAGCTATTGCAGTTTTGCTATCCTCTACTAAGGTCTATTGTCTATTAATTTATCAAAAAAAAATAAATTGCAAAATACTATTTATGAGTTTAAAAAAACACATAGGCGTGATGTAGGAGGAGAACGTAAATAGTGGATCATGGAATCCTTACGGCCTCAATAACAACCACATTCGTTAATTATACAAGAAAACAAGCATGCGAAATGGATGTTGATCAATTCAACTGTGCACATTGTGAAAAACCGCCCACTTTCAGAACAAAAAAAGCATTAAACATTTTTCAAACTCATTTTTGTTTTCCCAATTCGAAAAATGTTGCCAAAATTCAGGTGGCAGTGATCAATAGCAGTAGGCTTTAATATTCCAAATCCCTAGATAACGTCTGTTTTAAATTAAATTTTGGTGTTCCCATGTACTACTTATTTTTCGGTAGTGAAACCTATATAATAATCCTTTTCAATACTAAATACATATGTTGACAATATAAAGTGATGTTTTTTTTTTTAATTTGGTTCAGTTCCAGCAAATTTTTGTAGATAACACTTCTTTATATTATATAAAATTGTGAGGAATTAATACTTTAGAATTTCGGACCGGTAAGAAGTTACGATGCCACTTTTATCAACATGTTTATTTTTTATTTCTGTTTGTGTTTTTGCTGATATAAAATCACCACAAGTAGTGGAAGAAACACCAGAATGGTGTCGCTGCTCAGTTGTTTTCTTACAAAAAGTTTCAATCTCATAAAGAGGTTCTATGGGTTCTACTTTTGAGGTGGGGATAAATCAATATTTTTATCAACTCAAAACACTAAAACTGCTAAAACAAAAAAAACTTTTCTAAAAAAAGTTCCCATGTACTATCAAAATTAGCATTTTTTGTTTACAAACTACCGAAGTATTGATCTTTTGCTTCCAGCTTTGGTTATCGAGGCTTAAGCATAAACACAACTTATTTGTTACACTTTTCTTTAAAAAAGATTCAGTGTGCTGGGCTAATGAGGTCAAATTGATTAGACGACCGAGCAGCTAAAATAGACAATAAGAATCGTCTTATTCGACGAAACACATTTTCATCTCGATGGGATGCAATTTCGTCAGTAGCCTTCTTTATTTTCTACATATTTTCTCATAATAGTTATGTTTTTGTTTAAGCCTCGATAAATACGATTGGATATCTAGGCTAAGTAAAAATTCATCGCCGGCGGCGTGCTGCCGGTTTGCTTCAATTCTGCTTCAAACTCTGCAATAATACCAATTGTCGTTCTATGCACTGTCGCCGCCGTTGACGTTAACCATTCTGTTTAATCTTTTCCGTCGCCATTGGTTTTCGTTGTGTTCAACCTCGAAGACAACTCTGTGAATTTCATTTCACCGGCTTCCCTCATCTCTCCCTTTCACACAACACAATTTATTTCGCATAATTAATTCTGCACGGTACGGTTTTCACGTCGAAGAGAAAAAGTTGCTTGTTAAAAGGGGAAAGGAGAAAATATTAAAGTAAAATATTTTGTATTGAAGAGAAAAACTACGGAAATATACCACGTTTTAAGAAACTGTGTGAGAAAACATAATTTACAACATTTTTCATTAGTGAAAAAGTTGCCTTTCCGTGTTTTGTGTATACTGAGCACGAGCGAGCACCACACATAAGTAACATGGCGACACAAGTTACAAACAAATCTGGAACGGGCTGGCCACGCAGAGGTAGTCAAGGACAAGTGGATAGCGCCAATGGAACACAGAAATTCAATGCAAGCCAATCTTTGACCATAAATCGTACAATAAATTTGTAAGTATGGATCTAAAAAGTAGTGGGTTTTTCCAGGAAGATGTTAGCATTTTTTCACTGAAAGGTTGCCATATTGTTTGGGTTATTAAATTTACATATGATTGAAGTTGCCCGATGGGTAATTGTTGGTAAATGGAGCGCAGTTCAGATGATGTGAAAAGTTTTTTATTGTATGGTGTATAAAAACATCCTTGCTCGGCGTCAAAAACTAATCCCTCGTTGAAAGGCAGAACCGGAATCCACATATCCGACGTAATTTTAGTTTTGGTGTTCTGTAGTTTGTTCTGTTTATTAATTCGTCTTTTGACAGAATCGTATGCTCTGGCCGCTACAGTAAAGGCCGCGAGTAAGCGTGATTCCAACTCATGTTATATTGTTTTTTTATGTATACCCATCCCACCTGCAAGCAACCGCAATTCACAGTGTATTAGAACAGGACGAACACAGTTTTAAGTATAAAATGTTAACCATTCGCTGTTATGTATGTACATAAGCATGTTGTTTACGTTATCGAAAAAAAATTCAACACATTTTACTTATCCGTCGTAATTCACTGACGAATTTACTTAAAAGACTAAAGAGAAATTGGAGAGTCCCAGTTTGGGTTTAAAGATGGGATGGGTTCTTGTAAAGCTGTTTTCTGTCGTCAAATACTTGTCCAAAAATGTAGAGATGTAGAAAAGGGATTTCGTAGATTACGAAAAAGCGTTTGACGCAGTGCAACAATGATGAACATCCATACGTTAATCAGTATAGAGGACAAGAAAATCCGATGCATCAAAAGTCTGTGTTTTGCACTAATCCGTACAAATTAGTATAAACGGAGAGCTGGTTAATAGCATTTAAATATCGAGAAGCGTCCGACAAGGTTGTATTTTGTACTGACTAGCGTTTAATATTTATTTCGAGAGTATCTTTCAAGATGCCAATAATAATAACAGATTTGACGATGATACCGCAGTAATGGCTGATAGTATTACATGACTCCAAGATTTAATGAATAGACTGGTTACATAGAGTGAAATTAATGGTCAAAAAATAAATATACAGAAGACCCAAAATATTTTTGCGAGTAGAAAAAAAACACGACACAACAAACTTAAAAATACACAACTTTTTCGACGAAAGAGTTTATAACTTTCAATGGAGTAATGATAAATGACTAATGGGACGGATCGAAAGAAATATAAATATATAAACCTGGAAACGAAAATACGATTTATCAAGACATATCGTCGTAGTTTCTAGCAGAAGGCCTATGTGTACATTTTGGATTTTTTTATTGTCGCTTTTAGTAGTCCTATTGTTAATACATCTATCCACCAAATCTTTTTCCGATATCTTTATTGGTTCAGGATTTAAAAAAAGGCCTATGTGCATTGCTTAATTATAAAATTATTGTAAAAGGCCTGTGTTTTTCTTCACATAGGCCTATTTAATTTCTATATCAATAATTTTACATAGTTTAATATGGTTCAGATCCTTAACAGTTAATTGTTATTCCCTAGAACTACTTTGAACCAAATTTTGTCCAGATCAGACAGTAAATGTGGTTTTCAGAGCGTCAGTACCTTAAATCGGGAGGGAGCTTTGTATGAGGACTGTATAAAATCATGGACCGATATGGTCTAAATTGTAAACAGATAATTTCCATGCCATAAAACTACTTCGTGTCAAATTTCGTCAAAATCAGACTGCAAATCCAGTTTCTAGAGACCCTGTACCTGAACTCGGGAAGGTAAGGCGAACTCGGTTAAAAAATTTACCGATTTGGCCAAAATTCAATCCTAAATAGACCTTGACCAAAAGACAGTATCATACCTAGTTTCAGCAGTCTAGGTCAATCCCATTGTACTGACTTTTATACAAAATACGCCCAAAAACGCACAATCTGGTTCATTATAAATCTCAAACAGCTTGCAACAACAGTACATTCCTCCGCAAAGTTTGGACTTTCTAGGTTTATTATAGTGACCGTGCTATCGTGCTTTCACGGACGGTCGATCAGACATCGCTAGAGCCTCTTCGAATTATTCGCTGATTAAAAACATATGTTTATAATATGTTTATTATATATTATATACTTTATATTGTATCAGTTCGATATTTTGAGGCGTACCAAACGAAATTCCAATTTTGGCACACACCCATCATGCGGTGGGGATATAAAAAGGCCTACATGGAAATTGATAAATTTCTTTTTATTTTAAACAGAAAAGCCAATGCAAAAAGGGCCTATGCGACATTTTTGTTTATATTGGTGTGTCATTCTAAATCGCGCCCTAAACTCAATTGGACCATGTTAAACGAATTGACTGCAAATACTAATTTTCGGAAATTTCGTGAAATGAACAAATGCAACAGTTTTTTTGGCTCTCCTGTAAAGTATGGGAAAACACATAGGCCTTCTGCTGGAAACACCGACGATATGTATTGTCACTACCCAGTAAACTAAATTTGTCGACAATGTCTGATATCAGACAATTCTGAACAATGTCAGAACTCTACGGGAATTCTTATAGAAATCTGCTCGGTTTGTCTGAGGATTTTTTTTTAGAGAAGTAGTTCAGAATTCGTGCCAACTCTCGCATATGTCTTTCATTACGAGCTCGGTAGGAATTCTGATCCGAAATCGGAACATTTTGCCAATTGTCGTACAGAATTCTGACCGAATTCTGAAGGTTTGGTTTGCTGGGTATGTACGTATGGACTATATCAGCAACCGATGTCGAAAGGCTAGAATCCTTCGAAACGTAGATTTACAAATGAATGCCGAAAATAACATGAACCGATTTCGTATATACTTAGTAGGGACATAAATACTGTTAGAGACTTTTTAGCTGTAAAATAAAAAGGACTGAATGTTTTTGGACCAAATATTTTTTAGTATATTTATTGATGTATATTGTATCCAAAAAGAATCTACTTATTCGAAATGTCCGCCTATTGCCTTTACCCACGCCTTAAGTCGCACTGGCCAATCGTCAATAGCTGCACGAACCTCGTCCATTGGAAAATTTGCCAAAGCAGTCTTAAGAGATCCAATGTTGGGGTATCTTGTGGCAATCCTTGTCCTCTAAAACCGTCCACAATTTGTAATCCAATGGGTTCAAATCTGGACTGCCTGAGGGCCATTCTTCGGAAGAAATGAACGCTGGCAAATTGTTTCGAAGCCAGGCCTGGGACGTTTTAGCCCTATGGGCCGGCGCAGAATCCTGCTGGAAAGCCCACGGCTGGTTTTGAACAGGGACTTGTTAAGAGGCTTTACAACAGCTTCCAAAACGGTTGCTTGGTAAACTTTGGCCTATGTTTTGACTCCTTGTTCATAGAAATGCAGGTCAGTGACCCCATCGTAAGAGACATCCCACCAAACCATGACTGAAGCTGGGTGATGACCCTTTTCCACCCTTGGGATCAGTTCAGATGCTTCCTTAGATGACCGCGCATACACTCTTATCATTTTGCTTGTTAAATTTTTCCTGAACGGTAAAAATTTTTCCACGGTGAACAAAATTTTTCTGTGCAAGTTGTCAGCATGCTTCACAAAAAGACGTTTGCATTTTTCAATTTTTTTTTTTTTTAAAGCTACAGTCAATAAATGTCCGGTACGTCGTTTGAAAGCCCTTAGTCCCAAGTCTTTTTTAATGATTGGACTGATTGACTTTTGCGTGATATTCATCTCACAGGCCATGATTTTCTGTTTTCGGAGCGGATTTCTGTGAATTCTTGATTAAACGGCTTTGATGACATGCGGTGTTCGAACAGAGCGTGGGAGGCCCGGTCTTTTACATCTCCAGTCTCCTCAAAAAGTTTTATGCATCGGTAGACGAACAGGCTAATCCCTATTGGCTGGAGCGTTTTGAAAATATCGCTTTTTTCATTTCACACTTGAAAAGCGCTATTACAGCGATACGGTTCTCATTGTCTGACCACTCCATGATGAAAGTTGAAACAATTAAAATCCCGTTACAGACTAACGTTATTGGGGTTAGCTTTCAAAACCCATATGACATTAACGGGGTATGTTCAGTTCTACTATTGAAATGGGTGTGTTCAATGTTGTAACAGTATTTATGTCCCTACTAAGTAATAATGAGGTGCTGAGAAAAATGCATTGAAATAGAAAACTCATAACGACTATATAAAACGAAAAACTGCCTACCTTGAATATATGAGAAATCTATAGTAAAAATTGCTAAGAACCTTCACAATGTCGAGGAAAAAAGGAAAGGATGAATATTACGACGTGGACTGGATTCCGAGATCGAGGATTCCTTCTGAATGCGTCAAGAGATGGAGAATTTTTTGCCGAATTTCTAAGAACCATTCTAGTTATCTAACATGTAATTTACAATTCGTGTACTGTAAGGCATTTTTTGCATTAGGCTTGACTTTTCACTTTATGTGACGCGCAAAATAGAAAGGGACCTTAGGTTAAAAACCAGGTTTGTTCAGGAGTCATTTTAAATATTAGGTCCCTTTCTATTTGCGCTTAGAATCGTCGACTTTACTTTCATAAAACGCGCATATCTCTGGGAGTGAACACTTTTGGGGCATGGGAGCGGTCTCATTCGATGCTCAGATGTTGTCCACATCAAAAAAAAGAAAAAAAATGAAAATGAGTTTTTTACCCTTAGGTCCCTTTCTTTATGCGCTGTCATATATGTATTATTTGCGTTAGTGCAATGGTCCTTACCGATCATTACCATCTTGCGCTTTAAAGGATCCACAACTAATAAAAACTATATTTAAAGTGAAGAAGAAATCTCAGTTAATGTAACTGATTCTAACACTAATGTTCTCTAGGTAAACTGCCGGTCATCGTAATACAATGGTTTAATTTTTTCTTCAATATCAATTTGTACAGGGTGGCGCATACTACCGTTGTGGTTTCAATGTTTAATAATTTTTTTAGTTATTGGTTAATATTATTATTATTTTTTGTTATAAAGTATATTAATGGGAAATATTTTTCGCTTAAGTATAAAAAATTGTATCCCGCAAGTGGTTGCCATATTAGTGCTCTTTCCAGTACACTTTGCATAACATTTCGTAAAATTTCCGTCTTCCGTTGGATATTTTCGTTCGTATGGACCGTACGTGGTCGTTCGGTATATATAAGTTCGGTATACTGTACCATCTTGTCGAAAATTTCCAACCAAGCGGTCTATTGTTGGTTCTGAGGGTCCCAGTTTGCACATTAAAAAAGCGACGATAAGCACAATTGACTCTTGATTTTGAAAATAAAATTCAATAATTGCAGATCGCTGTTCTGTTGTGTAGTGTTCTACCAAGTTTGCTTCACCAAATTCTGAAATAAAAAATATAAATAAATTTAAAAAGTACTTAAACATTCAAACCACAACGTTAGATTTGCGCCGCCACCCTGTGTTATCTCGATTTTAATTTGTCTGTTCTCAAAATCAATTTGTATTTTCTACATATCAAAAGGCAATTTCTCAATTTTAATTAACGTTTCTCAATTTCAATTTGTATTTTCCCAAAGTAATTTGCGTTTCTCAATAGCAATTTTAATTTACGTTTCTCAATTTCTATAAGTATTTTCTTAATTTCAATTGGAAATAGTGAAAATTGGAAAATGATACGCATAACACTTCTGACGTCGTTTCTAGTGTAATTTTCCACTAGGGATGTAACGAAAGTAGGTTTAGCGAAAGCAAACATTTTCGAAAGCAAATTTGAATTACAGATAGACCCGATCGACTTGGAAATATTTAAATTTAGACATATGCGTCGCTAATGGAAATTGCGAGAATTCGGCCTAAGTTCGGACATAGTCCCCATACAAATATACCAATCGATTTTAGGTCTTACCAAAATCAAATAATTTTCAAATGTGGAATTTGACTGCAAAATTCATCGCACAGAAGCGTTCGGTGAGGGTATTATGTAGTCGGTTATTTCTTCGGATTGTGAAAGTAAATAATTAAGATTCATTCCAAATATTTATTAAAGTTGTTTTATGAAACATAAAACACTTATTCATAAAAATTTAGGCCTTCAGTGAATTTCGCCTTAATTATTTATTTAAACGAAAAGAGGAAACATTTCAACGAATTTTATTTTTACTTATCTTACTTTAAGTTTTTTTTTGTATATTTTAAACAAATCTGAAGTAATTTTGTAACTATATAAGGCCTAAAGGCTCGGTTTTTGAATATCAATAAATTAAATGAAATGAATGCGATCGTTCAATTTGATGCGAATGCTCCTCCTTAGAAACTGATGCTGAAGAGGCAAAGTGCTTTTATGGGGAAAAGTAAAGACTTACCAGCGAAGAAACAAAATTGACATTGAGTTTCAGCTAAAATCATTGCTTTTTTCCATTCTTCACTAAGGGAAAATTCTCACCACAGCAGAAAAAAATCGTTAAATCAACCGCTTAACGTGAAAACGTTTTCTCAGTTACCAGATACCTTTTTTTTCTTCAAAGTCTCTTGTTTGTCTTTAATAAAACACCCTGTGTTGCAGGTTTTTGGTCTGTTGTATTGTCACGCTCACATTTTTGTTTGCATTTTTTGACCTTTGACCAATTTTACTCTATTGGGTAATTTTTTAGGCAAAAAGAGCCCTCGGTCAATTTCATCTTCATGTATTTTATTTGCAATTCTCGACCGGCTAACAATATTGTGGAGTTGAAGTCCATCTATAGGAAAGCATTGATTTCCATTTCGGCAAATCCACTTCCCATTTCGGCAAATCGATTTGCAAATTAACAGCCGGCTTCAAACGGAAGCTAAAATCCGGCATCAAACGACATATTTTTAAATAAAAAGTGTCGTATTTTTTTCAAAGCACCACTTGACGTAATGAGTCGCATAAACCGCCTCGTTATTACTCTCTTATAGCATTTCTTTAAAAACTTTTTTTTACAAATTGAAAATTTTCAAATCAAGCGGTTTATGATGCATAAAGCCAATCAGTTCTTGTACACAAAGAAATTTCAAAAAGTTCTCGTAAAGTTCTGCGACCACTTACTCGTTCAATAAGCGAGCACCAATAGAACACGCCTACCTACAGTTAGCGATCTGCAAACGTTGTCCTTGGTCGTTTGGCTTAAACTCTTGCATCGGCACAATCTTATACGGGTGAAGCCCAAAATTTGTGTTAATTTGATATATTTTAATTTTCAAACATTTGAATCGACCTACATATTTTCCATCATATTAACAAGTATTTTTTTTTTATTTCAGATACCCATTAACAAACTACACATTCGGCACAAAAGAGCCTTTGTTTGAAAAAGATCCCTCAGTGCCATCACGCTTCCAGCGCATGCGCGAAGAATTCGATAGAATTGGTATGCGACGTTCCGTTGAAGGTGTTCTCCTAGTGCACGAACACGGCTTGCCACATGTGCTACTGCTACAGCTCGGTACGACATTTTTCAAATTGCCTGGGGGAGAACTGAACGCCGGCGAGGATGAAGTCGAAGGACTTAAACGTCTGCTGACCGAAGTAAGTTTCAATGAATTCACATTTCACATTTAAAACAAACAAAAAAGAGAAAAATGATTGTAACAACGAGACAAGATCAAATGCTGTGATTATAATCCATGAAAAAGAAATGTAAACGAAAAATATCTTAAACACCACTATTATTGTTAAATTAGTTTAAACGAAGAATCCCAGAGACTGTTTTACGCCAGAGATAATGTTTTCAATGAAAAATGGATGAAGATGATGTTTTTTGTGTGGCCGTTAAGAAACCGATAAAACATTTTTGTGCCTTGTTGTAGAACATATTGGTGTTGATTGATTGATTGATGTCTTGTTAATTGCTAATCCAATCCTTGCACTACAACTGAAAACTATCGAAATGTGAAACAAACAAACCAACCACATTGTATTAAATAATTAATAATGTTTTTATTCAAGAGATCGCATTGTTATCGTATATTCGCATTGTAATTTATTTAGACTTTAGGCCGTCAAGATGGTGTTAAGCAGGAATGGATTGTCGAAGATACGATTGGAAACTGGTGGCGACCGAACTTTGAACCTCCGCAGTATCCCTACATACCACCACACATAACAAAACCAAAGGAACACAAACGTTTGTTTTTAGTACAACTACACGAAAAGGGTAAAGTTTTTTTGCAATTGTATTATTATTTCCATTTATACTACATATTTTTGTTAATGTCTAGTCTGTAAGAGTTAGTTCGTTTTTTTTCACCCCCCACTAGTGGACAGGCCATTGATTATTGTAACTTAACAAACAAGTCTAACAAATTTATGTGTTGTTTTTTCTCTTCTCGCCAGGGAAACAATTCCAAACAATTTTGTAAAATGCAAATCGTATTTCAGTTTTATCACAATCAAACTGTGTTTGCCATCAACATGAAAACTAAAAAATTTACCTTCAGATCTATACTTTGTATTACGAATTGTTTATTAGGTCTTTTGTTATGTTAACAGAATGTTAAAACTTTCGCAAATAAGAATATTTTGTTTTAAAAAAAAACTGTTTTATTCATGTCCCGACATGATGATGCTTCATCACCACTTTCATTCTAATAACATTTATGTTGAAATCTCAAGTGTATATCTTTTTCAGTATTTCTAATTACGCTGCTGAGGCCGTTCAAATTCTTTTTGTTCCTTTCTTTTTTTACTTTGTGCAAATATCTGTTTGAAAATTGTGAATATGTCCAAAAAAAATAGTCTGTTAAGGCATATCTTTTTCCCAACTGATTCGAATTGTAATAATTTTGTTCAAGAATTTGAAATGGCGGCTAACTCCTCTATTCTATTTTATATAATTAACACACACTTACAAGTTAATATTGTAATTGTACTTCTCTACTATGATGAGTTCTCACATTGACATGTCCTGTAATGTGGCCTTTATTGTACGGCCACATAGTTTTATTTTAGGGGTATAGTAGTAAATGACAATTTTGTTCTCTTTTTTTTTAAATGTAGCCCAATACGGAGCAGAACATAAAACTTGAATAAAGCAAAGTAAAACATTTTGGTGTTTACAAGCGCTTGTTGTATAACCATAGTCACTTAAACACAAGCGTACTTTTTTTTGAAGCAAAATACAAATTTTATGTTTTATTCCGCTCTGGACTTATCTAACGAAATATGTAAATTTTATATAGTTCATATTATTTTGTAAACAATGACGTTCTAGCTTATATTTAGGACTTCCTTTTATTTTGTATTTTTAGTATTTGTTATATATTTGGTGTAAAGTTTAATTTAAATCAACCGCATTTGGTAAAGGTTGTAACCATCTGTCGCTTGAAATCATTAATGTTCGAAGCAGTTTTCATTCGAATTTTAACTATTGATTCTGGTTTTTGATCATTAAAGGCCTAATTGAACGTTGTCGCAGTTTGGGTTTTGAGGAATTCTATTGTTTATTCTAATCTTTGTCAATAATAGGTTTGCTTTATATGCCAAGAAGACATTTTGGAGAAAAACGACAGAGAAGAAACTTTATTACCAGGTGGCCATGGTGGGTTTTTCTTGAACCTTTTGTAATTTTGACATTGACAGAACTTTCCCGCTCGTATTATTTTCAGAAAGCCATTTTTTCGGGGAACCAATTGAAAAGCTTTAAGTATGAACAACGTTGGGAACTATGCAGACATACAGTTTCATTTTTTTTTCATTTCATTTATTTGTATGTATGTCATTTCGCTGTATAGATTTGATTACAATATATAAAGAGTTTAGGAAAATTTTTCCTTTTCTACTTAGTGATAATTTTTGAGGATTTTTAACATTATGAGTTATGAATTTACATTATGTTTTAAATGGAAAGGAAAAAATACAAGCAAAACCTTTTTTAAAACTAAATAATTGACTAGAGAAAATGCATTTACTTAAGTAAAGTTAAGATGAAATCAATTCATTGATGTGAGCATAACGCGAAGATATACATCTTCGATCGAATTGTATGGCCATCTTTAACGAGCTGGAATCCAGATAGAGCGTGCAGTCTTTGAGTAGAGTAATGCCGCGGAAGGTTGAATATCACTTTTAGAAGTTTATTCTGTGAAACTTGTAATTTGTAGATATGACAGTAAGCCGTAGACATCCATAGCGGTGCACAATAAAAATTAAAGGCAAAAATATTGCTTTTAATACCAATTTCTTATTTTCCTTGTTTATAGTGGATCATCTGTTGATTAATGGATACATTATTCTAGTGGTTATATTTACTTTATCCAGAATAACGCCTAGATATTTCACATTTGTTTCCCAGTCTACGTTGTGGTTGGTAAAACATAAGGGCGATTGAGGCAGGTAACAGGACTTCCGTTTTCTAGTAAAATACAGTGCCGGACAAAATTATTGGCACAGTTCGGATTTTTAAATAAAACAACAAATATCATACAAAAGAAAACAAAATATTTATTATTTTTCAATGTTAACTTATTGCTACAGTTGTGTATCACTTGGAGGTAGCACAAAACTATAATTAAATATTTATATTTAAAAAAAAAATTAAAAATGCATTTCAAGGTCGGATTTGGAATGGACAAAATTATTGGCACACTTTAAAAAAAATATATATAAATTACATATTTAATCAAATTAATATTTTGTACCATATCCTTTTCTTTTAATGACTTCATTTAACCTCTTTGGCATTGAACTAGTTAATTTTTTAGTAACGTCTGCACCGATATTTTGCCATTCTTGTCTGATAATATCCTTCAGTTGGTTTCTATTGGAAATATTATGATTTCTTATCCTTATTTCAAGCTCTTCCCAAAGATGTTCGATGGGGTTCAAGTCTGGTGATTGCGGAGGGTGCGGCAGAATATGTGGGATATTATAAATAACCCACATGCGCACAATATTAGACGTGTGTTTAGGGTCATTATCATGTTGAAAATAGTATTGTCGTCCCAAATTAAGCTTTTCCACACTTTTTTTCACATTTTCTTTTAGGATATTGAGGTATAGAGTTTTGTCCATGATTTCATCAATAAACACCAACTCGCCGACGCCGGAAGCAGCCATGCAACCCCAAACCATTACTCCTCCTCCACCATGTTTTACAGTTCCCACTGTGTTTTTTACATCAAATTCTGTATTGGGTTTTCGCCACACCAATATTCTGCCATCTGACCAAAAATATTAAATTTGCTTTCATCTGAAAACAGTACAGTGCTCCAAAAATCTTCTGTTTTATTTTTGTACTCCTTGGCATACTCTAACCTCTTTTTTCGATTCACGTCACTAATGAGTGGTTTTCGTCTAGCTACTCTCGCATTATAACCAGCACGGTGCAGTGTTCTTCGTACAGTTTTGGGATAAATTTCCTTATTTAATTCTTCTTTTACCTCGGCAGCGATCTGCGTTGATGTCAATTTAGGGTTAGTTTTGATCTTTCTGACGATTTGTGTCTCTTCTCTAGAAGTAAGTACTCGTGGTCGACCAGTATGCTTGCCACTTGAGAGACTTTTCTCTCCCGAAAAACGTTTTATGACACTGCGAATGGTATACCGACTGCGTTCCATTAATTCACCGATTTCTGCGTACGATTTATTTTGTTGGTGCAAATGTAAAATAATTTTCCGCTCAGATTCTGTCGTTTCTTTTTGTTTTCTGCCCATGTTAGTATTGTCTTTGTCATTCAATGCTAATACTAAAGTTTTTTGCAACTTCCAAAGCACGTCACTGAAACATAACGGTTCTAATTTATGATGATCTGTGACATTGCGTTGCCAGATCAAACTAAAAACAACATATTGTAATTTTTTTATTGGGTGTGCCAATAATTTTGTCCATGCCAAAACCGACCTTAAAATACTTTTTTTTTAATTTTTCTAAAACAGAAATATTTAATTATAGGTTTATGCTACCACCAAGTGATCTACAACCATAGCAATAAAATTACATTTAAATTTACTAAATATTATGTTTCTTTTTGTATGATATTTGTTGTTTTATTCAAAAATGTTCACTGTGCCAATAATTTTGTCCGGCACTGTATATAGCCTTCGACTTTTGAGGGTTAACCAGTAAATTCCATTTGCAGAAATAAGCATGCAATTTCGACTTGTAGATTGCTTATAATATTTCCGGCATATAGATCTGAACTTATTATCGAAGTATCATCAGCGAATATCGACGTTACACAATTGTTAAGCACCGGAATGTCAGCAGTAAAAATATTGTAAAGGATTGGTGACAGGCAAGATCCTTGTGGACAGCAGCTTGGAATGCTCATTTGTCGGGAATTTGTATTTCCCAGATATACACTGAATGTCCTCTCGTGTAGAAAACTCTGAATTGTTTTTATGATTTCTAAAGGGAATCCGAACTTCTTTAATTTGAAAATCAACCCGTTGTGCCATACACTGTCAAAAGCCGCCTTTATGTCTAGTAAGACCATACCAGTTGACATTGATTTTTTGAAATTGTCGTGAACCAATTTTTTGATGTTCACTAGAGGTTGACAAGTATTGTGCTCCCTTCTGAACCCAAAGTGTTGATGGGCCAATATGTTATTTGCTTCTATATATGCGATCAGTCGTTCCTGGACTACTCTCTCTCCAAAATTTTGCTTAGTGATGAGAGTAAACTTATTGGTCGGTATGAAAGTGGATCATTATGAGGTTTATTAGTTTTGCAAACTGGAATGGTTTTAGAACTTTTTCATACACGAGGAAAGTAGCACAATTTTAAGCTCGAATTTATTAATTTTGTTAGTGCAATTAAGCCGTTTTTGGGTAACATTTTTAAACATGTATTATTTATCCCATCGATTCCAGGGGCTTTTCTGTTCTTCAATTTTTTAATTATATGCGATATTTTTCCAGTTGGTACTTCTTCTACATTGGCGGGGTTATGTATTGTCGAGTATATAAGGTTTGCACTTTTATTTACCTCAGCAACAGTAGTTTGATCACTGAGATGAGAAGAAACGGAATAGTTGAAAAGAAAGTTGCGTGCTAAAATATCACATTTTTCTTCCTGAGTATAGAACAAGTTGTTGTTTTGCTTTAAAGTTGTAAATAATTAAAATTTTTGGAAATAAAAGTTATGCAAAAATAACCTTAAGCGAGCTCGGTTATTACTCGCTTATAGTGTTTTTTAATAACCTTGTTTCTACAAATTACACATTTTCTAAAAAACGGTTTATGATGCATAAAGCCAATAAGTTCTTGTATACAAAGAAATTTAAAAAAATCTCATACAGCTTTGAAGTTATCGCCTTAGCGACTTCTTCTTCGTATAATAAGCGAGTACCAATAGAACATGCCTATTGTCAATAGGCAAAAAAATTGTTTTGAATTGTATGACCTATTTTTGTGTCCCTATCTTACTGTCTGTTGCAGTTCAATTTTTTCCGCTCGCTACGGACATAATTTAAGAAATATAATAAGTTTGCAAATTAAATATTTATTAAATTACCTCAGCTTAACTAAGCGAAAACGCTTATCGTGTCATTTGAATTTGAATGTGGTATAGCCTACTCTACCAACCATTTGGTCCATGGTCCGAATATTATTATTACGTATATTTTATTAAACAAAGCATTAATTTAATCGAACGTCATTGTTATACAAAATATATTAATTAACATTAAACACAATGTTGTATTTGTATACTTACTATTGCTCTCTCCAATTATTTTTTTTTCTTCTTTGTTATAAAATTTCCTTTGTTTTATTCAACAATAAGAATAAAGAAGTTATGTAAATATAAATTTTGCATATTTTACAACTGAAACAATTGAAATAACTATTGATAATACTGAATTACAAAATAAACAACAAAAAAACTATATTCAATACATGCTACTTACTCTTAATTATTACTTTTGTATGCAATTAGTTTTGTAATAAATTAAAAATGTTAAGATAATTTCACAATATTTCCCTTACAATACGTTGAGAATGTGTAAATTCCTTGAATTTTACTAATATCTGTGTTTTCTCTCTATTTTTCATTATACTTATTTAGCTTTATTTGCTGTACCGAAAAATTACAAACTGGTAGCCGCCCCACTATTTGAGCTCTATGACAATTCTCAAGGTTATGGTCCGATAATATCTTCGCTGCCGCAAGCGTTATGCAGGTGGGTAAATTATAGAATATATACTTGTACATCATTTAATAATGAAGAAAAACTTGTGGAAAACAAAACGTTTAAAATAAGAATTCTATAATTATTAAAGAAAAAGTAACCCATAAAAATAAAACCCTAAAACAATTACGAAACTGGGAGTTTAAAAAACCCATAAAGCAATAATTTTGCTATCCTAACCGCATAAAATTTGTATTTTTTTGGACGACCTTCGTCGTCCAAAAGGCGTGGGTTATCGATACAAGAGTGTTTAAATCAACTTGTTTCGACTTTTGGCGATGGAGCACCATTAAAAATCTCTGTTAATCGCTGGTACCAAGAGTTCAGTCTCGGACGCCGTACGCTCCAGGATGAATTTCGAGAAGGACGTCCAACTTCGGTCACTTTGCCAGAAACTATCGATGCTGTGCGTGAACTGATTAAGCAAGACCGACATGTGACATACCTGAGATTAAGGCCCCCTTGGGCATTAGTATGACAAGCATCAATTAGATATTGCATGTTCATTTGGCCGTGAAAAAAATTTGTTCTCGTTGGAACCCACATATTTTGACGAATGCTCAAAAAAGGCTCATATGGATTGGTGCAAAAAGATGTTGAAAAATTATAACTGCGGTAGCTCAAAGGCAGTGTATAACATTGTCACAGGTGGCGAATCATAAATCTAGGCATGTGAAACCGAAACAAAACAGTAATCGACCGTATGGGTCTTTGAAGACGTTACAAATCCAACAAAAGTTGTTCGTTGAAGACGTACATCGAAGCAAATGATTGCGTTTTTTCGGTATAACCTGCCATATTGTCACAGTGCCTTCAGTGGAGCGTAGGACGGTTAATTTTGAGAGGTATACAACCATCTGTTTGCCAACTGTGTTCGATGAAACGAGGAAAGATAATAACAAAAGATGGATCATTTTGCATCACGACAATGCAGGTCTCACACATCAGCTGAAACGATGAGCTATTTGACCACTCAAGATGACGAATTGATGGGCCATCTACCGTACAGGCCTGATTTGGCACCCAATGACTTCTTCTTACTTCCTAGCATCCAGAAAAAAATGCGTGGTCAACGTTTTTCATCGCCCGAAACAGCTGTTGAAGCGTTTAAAAATCATGTTTTGCAAGTATCCCAATCGGAGTGGAAAAAGTGCTTCGAAAGTTGGTTTGTGCGCATGCAAAAGTGTATTGATCTTAAAGCAGAATATTTTAAAAAACAATAAAACCATTTCCAATGATAAATTATTTCGCTTTTATGGCCGGTCCCGAAATATAAATAGCAACCCTCGTATTGATACCTTAGATACAACCGAGTTAATGAATGACACCTTAAAATGTAATTTCCTCTACAATTTCGACCGGATTATCGGTCACATAGTCAGAATTTGTAGTGGCAGAAGGATCTACGACAATTATTTGTGAAACAAAATATCGACCAAATGCTCGCCACAGCTTCGGTGGCATTAATATATCTCGGAGACATAATGGAGGTTCAATGTCTTTAATGTGCCGAATTATCTCTTCCTTTAGCTCTTGAAATGTTCTTGGCTTATTGACGTACACGTTTTCTTTTAAATATTCCTAAAGAAAGAAGTCCAATGGTGTCAAATCACATGATCGATCGCGGCAGCCAATTAACATCGCCACGACGTGAGATAACATGGCAATTGAATTTCTCGCGCAAAACAGCCATTGTTTCGATGGCTGTGTGGCAAGTTGCACTATCCTATTGGAACCCCATATCGCCCAGGTCCATATCCTCAATTTCTGGCCTCAAGAAGTCCGTTATTATATCGCAATAGCGAACACCATTCACGGTAGCTGCTTGGCCGACCTCATTTTCGTAGAAGTACGGCTCGTTGACGGTCACTGGCAGTCAATTCGCAGCTTTGAAATTTGTGAGATGTTGATGAGCAAACAACATCAATGTTTTCCGCAAGAACGAGCTGGGCGAGCATGCACGGGTGTTTTGACATGTTTTCTAAAAACCCTGTTCGCTAAAAAAATTACGAATAGCACGAAATGCAGTTTGATTTGAACGCCCATTTTGGTAAAAGGCTTCAACAATCTTTACGCGCTGCTTAATTGTGTACCTCTCCATGGTCATGAATTTTTCTAACAGTGAAACAAAGAAATGCCAAATTAAGTTGGCCAAAAAGCTTTCCGTTAAGGAGTGACTCACAATTAACCAAGTGCATTATGGTTGCACCACCCTTTAAATAGCAACCCTCGGAAAATTATATTTTGCATAACTTACTGATTTGAAATAAATTCCTTGTCGGTGCGTTAATGAAATGTGGAGTGAATTAAGAATTTTGTTTTCAAGAGAGTTAATTATTTCACAAGCTAATACGAGTAAGGATCAGGTTTGTCATAGGGGAAAGGAAAAGTAAGTCAGCGTAGTTAAAGCAAACACATCACCGTCTGGTAGACGCGCGTTTCGCCGTTGGTATGGGAGGCTTATCAATACCATTATATGTGCTACCGACTAGATATCTACTCATTTTTTGTTTCTTTCAATTTCATTAATCGATATTAATTTTAAAAATACTTCAATTTAATTAGCAAATTATATTTTGTTTGATGACATTTCAGGTTTAACTTCATATATATGTGAGTAGAGAGGGCCTCTATCACCACTTCGCCTGTGTATCTTCACCAGCTGGGCTCACAACCCAATAAATCACAAGAACATCAGCCAGAAGAAGCGGATAACTATGATGATTATATGGACGCCGATTTGTTGCATCACACAAATGTCCATAGTTTTTGAACATTTCAAAAATCTATTATTATTACAAAGAAAATAAACAATAACAAAAATACAATTATTTAAAATATCTAAAGATAAAACAAACACAAAACCACCCACAATTGTTTAGATTTTATAAATAGAATGCAAAACGAAAACAAAATACACATACCTTATTAAACAAATTAACTAACTCTAAACAGTAATTGAAATATTAAGGGAGCCCTGCGCACAGTGCTTCGTGCCCATACTAGCATTGGACAAAATTAGAAAAAATGTTCAGAATACAATGAAACTGGGCCTAATTTAACAGGATGTTCTGCTCTCATTGTTGAAAAAAAACAAATTTAATATAAAAAAATTATATATATTTTTTAACCTTTTTTCTTTTTGGAATCAAAAAGTGAGAATTTTTCGAATAAAAAAATATTCATACACTTTTTAAAAACTGAAAACCACAGAAAAAATTAAGATTTTTTTCTAATAAGACGAAAGTAAAAACTAGTTTATTGTGCATACAAATTTCACCTAATTTTATGATCTTTTTTATTTTACCATCAACAATTTTTCACATATTCATTTAAAATGAAAATTTCACCTAATTTTATGATATTTTTTATTTTACCATCAACAATTTTTCACATATTCATTTAAGATTATAAGGTAATATTAAAAAATTATTTTCGATTTGTTGTTTTTAATTCGACTTTTTTATGTAAATGTTGAAATCAAATTATTTTCGATATTTCGATCAATCAGTTGATTGTCAGACAAAGAAAACATCAGTTCAGCAGTAAAGTGAGTGTTATATTTATTGTTAGCTCGATTCCTGAAGATGATCTTCGATAAAGATCGAAATATCGAAAATAAAAAATAAATATACGAAAAATAATGACAAGCTTGATTTCAACATTTCATCAACATATTAAATAACTAATTAAAAATAATATTTATATGACTTAAAAAAATTTTAAGAAATCATTAAACCAATTCGATTCCGTATAAAAATGCGTCTTTGACAAATATTTTCGTTCAACTACTACTCAGCAACGATACTACAATCAGGTTTCTTACGGTTGTCGAATTCGTTATGACAATCTGTCGTTTTCACAAAATGGTACTACGCTTGTCGGAAAGGAAAACAATACAACTCTGTTGGAAATCTATTACAATTCAAGTACTACATAACTGAAATTCTCGAATAAGTCAACGTTTGTAAAAACAGTCGTTTAATTTAATTTTCTCGACAGATTGAAACAAATTGTTAAAAAAAGAATAACTGAAAATGTAAGTCTGTTTTTAAATAAATCCGTAAAACCATTTGATTTATATTCTTATGGTCGCAAACCTGAAAGAAAATTATGCAATAATGCGAGGGTTGCTATATATATTTCTGGCCTAGGCAACACTTAGAGTTGCCTGGCGCCATCTGTAAAGTTTGACATTTTTTTAGCATAAACGTACTCAGAACGTTTTGACGTACGACCATCATTTCATTTCTTTATTGACATGTAATTAAAAGCCCATTGGGGCCTATTAAAGCTAAATAACAATATGCATCAAAATGTTAAATAGAACATCATAAACTACTAGAAAAAAATTCAGTATAAAATCAAATAAATAATATAAATTAAAATAACCCTAATATTTCCTAATAAAAGAAAAAAAAACCTGATGAAAGCATATAAGTGATAATCAAGAAACCGAAGAAAAAAAATCATATAAATAAAAGCATTACTCTGTACTTGAACGAAAATGTTCCACGAAATGTCATGGAAGACAAATTTTAACGTTTTTAAACTGCTTGGCAAAATGTTAAATAGTCGGGCTACTCTTACGAGGAATGATCGATCCATAAGCGGAGTTACCTTTGGAATAATTAACTGTCTGTTGCGAATTGAGTGACTGAAGACAAATGAATTTGCTAGGAACAAAGGAGATTGAAGTTTGCATATCTTGTAAAAAAAATATAGCAACCGAAGGTGCACAAACTCCACAAAGGAACAGCCTAAAAAGTCATTCACAAACGGCGATATGTGAGCATACGGTTTAACAGAATATACATAGCGCATAACTCTATGAAGCACTGTCTTTATAATATTCATATTACTTTGAGTAGTTCCTGTATATACCTCTAGGCAGTACAAAATATTTGGCATAATTAAGCCATGAACCAGTTTTGTTTTTACCCAACGAGGTAAAACTAAATTGGTGTTGTATAGTTGACGAAGTGTGAAACTAATACGTGAAGCAATACTGCGAATATGCTGCTCAAAGCAACATTTGTTATCCAGTAGTATTCCCAAACACGTAATACTCTGAACGAATTCTATAGACGTACGTACCATTGTATTGCAAATCTAGGTTGATAGAAGATGATGATGAAAACAGTATTGCCTTTGTTTTAAAAGGATTAATACTAAGCTTGTTAGACGCTTGAGGACGCTCAATAATTTTAAAACATAATTAGTTTTTGCTTGTAAAACATCCAAATACTGGATTTCTCCGCAAAATAATAGCTTAACATCATCAGCAAAAGAGTATGGTGTACACCAATCGCCTCCATTGACACGAACAAACTGCTTTCTACCACATAAATAAGAAAGCCTTAAACTACAGGCACTTTTCCCAAGTCCATAATCGTTATGCAATTTATTTATCAAAATTCTATAATCTGCCCTATCGAAGGCTTTTTCTTAATCCAAAGACAAAACCATACACATTTTTTGATCATGAGTATTCTTCCTTATTAAGTCAGTAAGGCCAATTAAAAGAGCAGAGGTACTCCTGTCGTTCCGAAAACCACATTGACAATCATTAAGCAGCGATTTACTCTCAATATGGTCTAACAACTGCCGCTTAAGAATATTTTCCACATCTTTTGACAGAATGGGAAGCAAAGAAATGGGTCTTAAGTTGTAAGGAGAATTCGAGCTTGACTTCTTTTGAATTAGTGTCACTGTGGCTACTTTCCAATCATTAGGAAAGCTGTAAGTCATTATTATAGTGTTCACTAAATGAAGAAGGTGATTTGATATAAACGTGTGTTGTTTACAGTGACTTGAAAAAATCAGTTTGACAAAAAAAGGAATTAACTCGAGAACATTTCCGTGCGATAATTTTTCACAACTTTCGACGTGGATTATCACGAGTGCATCGATGAACTCAAATCTTTGTATGGCGATGACGCACCATCCTATAACACTGAAAAACTGGTTTAATTCAATCGTGGCCGACGCTCGCCCAATGGCGAAGGTCTTCCAAAAACGGCCTTGGCCGTAAAAGTGGTTTGTTCTCGCTGGATCCCGCCAATTTGACAATCGCTCAAAAAAAGGCTCGTGTCGATTGAAATTTAAAAAAACACAATCGCGGTGATTCAAAAGACGTTTATAAGATCGTCACAGGTGACGAATCATGGATCTGTGCGTATGAACTCAAAACAAAACAGCAATCGACCGTGTGGGCCTTCGAAGACGAGCCAATAGTTTAATTTTTTTTGTCACCGATTTTTAAAATTTTTACGCCTTTTTGAAGCTTATATATCCAGATTAAGGTAGCCAAAAAATTAGGTTAAACTATAGCTAATTGTGGGCGTGGTATGCTGTCAACTCAACAGTTTTTTTATCATCGATAATGGCCTGCGGTCTTTTTTATTATGTTGGTAGGATTATAGTCTTTAGTTGTTGTAAGTGGTCACAGCTATAGCGTTTAATATTAGGGGCGTTATGAAATATTTATGAAACTACTATTTTTTTTTTTTCAAATTTAAACTTTAGTGGAATAGAACTTCTAGGGAACAAGAAACGTGTACCACCCGGAGAAAGTGTCATCTTTAACCCTATTTATACTTTTGTACCCGCGACGACCCGCGGGTAGAACACCTTTTTTCATTTTAATGAATTTAATGAAAAATTCAAATTACGATAATTAAAGAGCCCTATAAGTACTCGTGTACAATGGTGTATTAAATATGTGCTTTAGGTATTTTACAGCTTATAATGAAATAATTAAATATACCTGCGAAAGGGTTTTTGGCTTTGTTTTGATCAGCTAAAAAATAAGTCATAAAATTATCACAATAGGTTCTACAGTAGGCATATGATCTCTTTCTAAATTTACCTGTTATCAAATTTTAGGGTCAACCAAATTCATAAACAATTTTATAAGTGTGTCAATAATCGCAACATTAAACCACTATAATAAACAGAACCTACCATTGTTACAAATGCTATTAAAATCTATTGCAGTTTTTATTTTAAAAATGTTTTTTAAAACTATCAAATTTGACAGCAAAAAATAATAAATTTTTCTGTAATAATAGCAAGATTTTTAGATAATACTATTAACGTTTCTTTTTTAAGTCTAAATATTCTTTGAGTGTCAACAAATTTGCAAATTTGACAGCAACATTTTTTTTAATTTTTCTGTAATAGCAAAATCTCCAATTGACTTTACTATTTTTTGGAGTCTAAAAAATTGTTTGAGTGTAACATTAAAAAATTCCATTATTACAAAAAATATTTATAATTATATTTAAAAACCAAATATTTATTTTTTTAATTAATAAAAAAAATAATAAACCCATATTTCACTCTAAAAGTTAAAAAAAAATCAAAAGTTTAATTTTGACCTAGAATTCCTTAAAAAGTCCTCAATCAATTTTAATGTCATTAAAACTGAATCAAGCCGAACTAAATATCTATCCATTAAAAAAATAACTTAAATATTTTGATCGGTTCAAAAATTACAGAATTTTGGTCAACGAAAAACGATTTTCAGCCTCTGTGCGCCGTACAGACCTTACTTGGCACTCAATGACTTCTCTTTATTTAAGCACATCAAGAAAAGAAATGCGTTGTCAACGATTTCGTCGCCAGAAGATGCTGTTGAAGCGTTCAAAAACCATGTTTTGGAGGTGTCTCAATCGGAGTGGGAAAAGTGCTTCGACAATTGGTTTGAGCGCAGGCAAAAGTGTATAAATCATGCTGGAGAATACTTTGAAAAATAATAAAACTATTTTTGATGATAAATATTCGCATTTTCATTATTAGGCTAGAAATATATATAGCAGCCCTCGTACTCGTAGTATGTATGAAGTTGGCTCGCCGCTGTTGCTTTTCTATTGTATAGGGTGATCTATCAAGAGGTATTTTTTCAATAGGGGTTTTTTCACAGATTACGCATGAGTTGTATTAAACTTAATTTTTTATTTGTTTTCAGAACTGTTTGACATTTCATCATGGAAATACTTACATCGCAACAACGTATCCTAATTGTGCAACTGTACTTTATAATGGAAATGAGCGACCGGTAAGAAACTGCCTTCGGCCAAAATTTTGTTCAGTGATGAGGCCCATTTCTGGCTCAACAGCAACGTCAATAAACAAAATTGCCGCATTTGGGCTGAAGAGCAACGAAAAGAGGTTTAAGAGGTGCCATTATACCCAGTGACAACCACGGTTTGGTGAGGTTTATAAGCTGGTGGAATCATCGGTGCATATTTTTTCAAAATTGATTGTCGGAACGTAACCGTGAATGGTGCTCGCTATCGCGCCATGATATCGATCTTTACGCTACCTGAAATTGAATCCTGTAATCTTGACGACACTTGGTTTTAACAGGACGGTTCCACTTGCCATACAGCTGCTCAAACAATGGATCTATTGAGAGGTCATTTCGAAAAGCAGCTAATTTCACGGTTTGGACAGGTGAGTTGGCCGCCTAGATCGAGTGATATCACATCTTTAGACTTTTTCTTTGGAGCTACGTAAAGTCTAAAGTCTAGGCTGACAAACTAGCTACGATTCAGGTTTTGGAAGGCAACATTACGCGTGTCATTAACGCTATACCGGTCCAAATACTCGAAAGAGTCATTTAAAATGGACACCCTGAGGCGTAGTTGCGGCCAATATTTGAAGGAAATAAATGCCATAAAATGTCCTTTCAAATTACCTATAAAGAGTCCACACTTGATTTGATTTTTTTTTGTTTTAAAAAAATACCTCTAGATGGATCACCCTATATTTGAAGCGCTCCTGGGTTCCTAAAGCCAAAACTTGTACATATGTGCCATGCATACGATACAATTACTCCAGGGAACAACCCAGTTCGATTGTAAAAATATTCCTTTATTCCAGCTTTTTCTTCCTTATTCATATAAAAAGATATCCAGCTTGAGAATCGTGTATTGCATCAATACATTCTTTGAAATGTTTTGCTTACTGAGGCCTGGGGAAGACCAACATTATGATCATTTCCCGCTTCCTGTCGGTAGCTACCCTCCGCAAGTATGCGCATTGTTGCAGCCAACTTTAAAACATTTGGTACAGCTGACGACCTTTTCCGTTCTTCCAATCTAAAAGATATTGTTTAACCTAAAAAGGTGACGTATCTTAATGGGTATATAAATTTACACATATCTATTGGTTTTGAAAACGATAAGAAAAAATGCTTTGGTGTCATAAAAACCAATGTTATCGGTTTTATCAGCAACAGCTGATTCGAACATTGGTTTTATTTACATTCGAAATGGACAAAACAAACTTGGTTTCATGACACCAAATGAAACCAACATTGGTTTGCAAAAACGACAATTAGCAAAACCGACATGGTTTCTATGACAGCCCTGTATCACTAAGAATTTAGCATTGCAAATATATTTGAGGTTTGTCTAAGTTCTTTTCGCATATCATTCATTTCCTCCACTATACTCGTCCTCATCGTCAGACGAGAGGAGAGAAACAATGCCACATTTAAGAATTTGTTAAATATTTTTTAGTTTTTAGTCAACACGAAAAAATATTTATTTTTTTTTCTTCCTTGACGCACAACACATGTTAATACGTCAATCGTTTTAACAAATGTAACAGGGCATTCCAAAAAATTAAATAAATATGAAGCAGATTGTTCTTTTTCATCTATTACAAAATGTTAGCAGTCGAAAAAGTTACGTAGTGCCATCAAATGTACAAATCGATAACGACCTCGACAGCTGTCAAATTTCGACTTTGACAACCTTAATAACACTGAAAATTAATTCTGGATTCAAATCGCTTACTTTGAATGGCTCTGGAGACAAAAAAAAACTATTTCTATGAAAAAATATTTGAGGTTTTTTCTTAGTTGGACTATTACCTTTAAATGATACCAAAAAAATAAGATTCGTTATCGTGCACATTAATGTCGAAATCGAAACGATTTGCATTACGGCACTCATTGACGAGAAGCAACGAAGCTGAAGTCGATAGCACTTTTGTGGTCGAAACAAACAAGAAATTAGTTAAAAGCGTCAAACCAACCAACAGAGTAAAATGGAATTTAAGTATTTTCTATATATGTGACGCGCAAAATAGAAAGGGACCTAAGGGTAAAAACCAGTTTTGCTCAGGAGAGCCATTTTAAAGATTTCAATACGTGTATCTTTGGTGTACCATCACTTTCATAAAACGCGCATATCTCCCGGAGGGAACACTTTTCGATGCTCAGATGTTGTCCACATCAAAAAAAAGTGAACATTGATTTTTTTTTACCCTTAGGTCCCTTTCTTTATGCGCTGTCACATATTTGTAAAATAAAAATATAAATCCCTCCATTTACAAGTTTTTTCAGAGACAAAGCAAACAATCGGCCCAATTACGGTTGTCGCGAATTGAAGCGAGGCGACAACATTCGTATTATGGTTGTCGCTTTTTGTCGATAGAAACGAGTGTATGGGATTATCGTTGTCGATACAACAGTCGAAGTGAAGTCGATGTTTGAGAATATTTGTAGCCTTGTATTTTTGAGGCGACGTTGATTTTTTTTGAACATTTTGCAATTTGGTACTTCCCGTTTAGGTACATAAACAAAAAATTAATATAACAAGCACGAAACAATTTGAAATTTTAGTTGCCGAACTGAAAAAAACCCTCTTTTGGCAAAGGGGGTTTCCAAAGGCTACGTTCCGGCTAATTTCAAATCGGATTGGGAGGCCATTTCAACAACATTAAATACAAGCGGGCCTCCGGTAAGAGACACCGATGGCTGGCAAAGAGTAATTTCTGTTTTATAATTTAAATTATAAAATTTTAAAACCGCAGTGCTGTGGCCAACATTACTTTTTGGCAAAATTACATGCAGCAAATGTCGGAAGCAATTCTTACTGAGCCCGAAGTAGTTCAAAAATCTAAAGAAAGGATATAATTTTTGTCTTTATTTAATCAAATTAATTAAAATGTACCAGAGCGAATTGCTGGGGTAATATTTTGCATGAGAAACAAAATCCATATAACTTCGATATTATATACCCCTCCGAAAGCACGTACATACCGTCTAGTGTTAACAGACAAAGTTCAACTCTAGATCTATTTCTGACAAACATCATAGAGAACACATCTTCGGCCGTGGTCATCAATGATTTGGGGTCCGACCATCTTCCGGTTAAAATAACAATTAATGGAAGTTTTAACTCAACCGAATTTCTTTGTTATGATTTTAAAAAAGCTAATTGGATTGCATTCAAAACATACTTAAATAACAATCTCCTTCTTCCGGTTGGGAACACATTATCTACCAAAGAAGATATTGATCATAACCTATTATATTTCATTAATAATTTAAATGCCGCAGTCAATGTGAGTGTACCACTTGAACGAAGACGTAGCTCACGAAAGCCTTTCCCCGGGTCTATTCAAGATATGATTCGCATTAGAAATTATCACCGCCGAAACTGGCAACGTTACAAATATATTAGTGACTATAATGCATTTAAAAGGTTTAACTCTTCTATTAAAGAGGAAGTTGAAAGGTTCAGGAATTCATCGTGGAATAATATGTTATCTTCATTAGATAAGGGCTCTTCCCCTTTTTGGAAAATTACAAAAATGTTAAGAAAAAAGTCCTCAAACATTCCCGTATTAATAAGAAATAATTCAAGATTCACCACAAACTTGGAAAAATGTGAAGTACTAGCAGAGACATTCGCCCTCAATCATTCCCTCTCATCTACTCTTGGAGATCAGGAAACGAATGACATGGTGAGGGATACTATTGGTGCATTCAATTCTCGGAGTAATATTTTATTCAATGAACCATCAGTCTCAACCTCCTCTATTCATACCATAATCTCTGGTCTTAAAACTAAAAAATCCCCTGGAGTTGATGGGATTAACAATAGCTGTCTAAAAGCTTTACCAAAGAAAGGCATTAAATTTCTAACGATGTTGGTAAATTCCTGTCTTAAACTAGGATACTTTCCAAATAACTTCAAGGAATCCAAAACCGTTCCTATAAAAAAACCAAATAAAGCGGCAAACAATCCATGTTCTTATCGCCCCATAAGTTTATCTTCCATTAGCAAAGTACTAGAGAAAGTAATTAAAGACAGAATAACGGATTTTATTTTTGTGAATAATATTTTACCACCGCAACAATTTGGATTCCGAAAGGAGCATAACACCGTCCACCCATTAATAAGGATCAGAAATTTAGTCCAAACTAACTTTAATGTTCAAAAATCAACTGGTATGGTCTTACTTGACGTAAAAGCGGCTTTTGATTCGGTATGGCATGATGGATTAATATTCAAATTAATACAACTTAACTTTCCACCGGAAATAATCCGTATAATTCAATGTTTTTTATCTAATAGAACATTTAGAGTTCATATCGGTCTGAAATGTTCTGAGGTGTACCCCATTTCTGCTGGTTGTCCGCAAGGCTCCTGCCTATCCCCGGTGCTTTACAACATATTTACTTCTGACATCCCCCAACTCGATCGCTGTAAACTATCTATGTTTGCCGACGATACCGCTGTTCTTTGCTCTGGCAATTTATCTTCCGAAATAACTACTAACCTGCAAATAGGTATAAATAAGTTATTCTGTTATTTTATGAAATGGAAAATAATGATTAACAGTGATAAAAGCCAAGCTATTTACTTTACACGAAAACGAAAATCATGTTTCATACCGCAATGTAACATAACTGTTAATGGCAGCCCAATACAATGGCATGATAATGTTAAGTATTTAGGCGTAATTCTAGATCCAAAAATGAAATTCAAAGATCATATACCATATATTGTAAATAAATGCAATATCTTAATTAGATCCTTATACCCATTTATAAATAGAAACTCCTATCTTAACATCAGCAACAAAAAATTAATTCTTAAATCTATATTTCACGCCGTTATTTACTATGCCGCTCCAGTTTGGGCAACTAGTGCCAAATGCCACGTGGGAAAATTACAGGTTGTTCAAAATAAGCTGCTAAAATTAATATATAATCTTCCCAGATTATATTCAACATCAAGGCTACACCAATTAGCTGAAGTAGATCTAGTTGCAGATAGAATAAGCAAGCTTACGTCCAAATTTAACTCTAGATGCTTATATTCAGATTATTCTCATATTATGGAGCTAATGTCCATTTAAATAGGCTAAGTAGCTGTAAGTTTTATCTAAAAATAGAAATATTCATAAAGGTTTTTGCAAATTTTTCCCTCCAAAGTTATGTTAGAAACATTATAATGTTCATATATTATAATCATTAAATAACAACTTTGTATTATATTTAAGCAGAAAAAGGAAATATCCTTGAACTCTTTACAACTGTTATATCTACTGAAATTGTAAAATTTTTGTAATACCATGAAATAAATTAAATTGAATTGAAAATTAATTAAAATACTTACTTGGAGTCAGGCAATTCAAATATGTTTCTTTGTAGCTTAAAAACTCGTCGCTGCACTAGTAATTCCTTGTCCCCTTCATCCTCGCTTGAACTTGGACTTTAAAATAAAACCAATTTTCTGACATTTATAAGACAATAACAAAAGAGTGCTGCCAACTTATTTCTTAAACCGTCGATGTCGCTTCTATACCTCACCGTAATACAATTTTAGAAGCGAGGCGACGGCGACAAGCACTTACTACCGACATCGACTATTGAAGCGACAACCGTAATCGGGCCGAAGATTCTTGCCAGATTAAACCACCAGCAAAGGGAAAATGGAAATACAGGGTGTCCGCCGGGAAGGTATACTACTTTGTTTTGCCGCCATTTTGGTAAACATTAGTTTTGCCAGCCGTGAAGTAGAGACGTGGCAAATTTATTATGCAAAAACATTTGATAAACCGTTAAACATTTTATCAAAATTAATCATCGATTACTGTGACGATGGAAAGTTACGTGAAATTTTTGGAAGATTAGTGAATGATTTATTATGAAAAAATATTCGATAAATCGTTAAACATTTTATCAAAATTAATCATCGATTACTGTGACGTAAAGCGGGTATTAGACGGGCATACATGTCTGTAGACATGTATGATGGCATACTTTTCGTTTTGCTATCACACTGTCGGACGCTGACGGCATACTTCAGTTCGTAGGAATTTTTGAAGCGAAAACATGGCAATGAAGCGGAAAGTTGCAGCGGCTATTGTTATCAATGAAATAATATTACAAGAGGAGGAAAACAAAAATAAAAGAAATAGGAAAATATGGGTAAAGGAATGGTTGCAAAAACGAAAGAAATTTTCCCATACCAATTTGTTGAGGGAATTAGAAGCAACTGCTCCTGAAGACTACCGAAATTTCTTAAGAATGGATAGTCATATTTACGAGGAGTTGCTGCGAAAAGTGGCCCCTTTAATTGTAAAGCAGGACACACAGATGAGAGACGCCATTTATTTTCCGTAATTCCACCATACGCGCACATCAACGTCACAAATCGAACTGAATTTTAATATGAAGTATGACAGACACGCTATTAGACGAGTATGTTGGTATGCGACAGACATCAGAAAATCAAAAATTTTTGAAAACCAACATACATGTTGGACGAACACGACATACATGCTATTAGACAGTGTTTTTTGGTATGCCATCACACATGTCTACAGACATGTATGCCCGTCTAATACCCGCTTAAGAAAGTTACTTGACATTTTTGGAAGATTAGTGAATCATTTCGAAGAAAGAGGGTCGTAGCTGAGCATGGACCACAACGTACTGCAAGATCGGCTGAAAACATTACTGCTGCCAAAGAAAGTGTTCAAAACAATCCATGAACCTCAATTCGACGCCGAGCTGAATGTAATGAAAAATGTGCTCAATAATGCTCACATTTGTGAGGCTAATAGAGGCGGACATTTATCTGATATTTTATTCCATACATAATTGGCGACATTAATAAATAAAACATTTATCAATATAAAATCCATTCTCTTTCATTTAAACAAAAATTATAAACAAACCAAGTAGTATACTTTCCCGACGGACACCCTGTACAAATACTTACTTTTAATAATATGCATGTTTTTTCCTTAGCCTTACAAAAAGGAAAGACTTTTAATCCCAAAATTAGTTTATTAGAGTATGTACTTAGTAGGGACATAAATACTGTTACGACATTGAACACACCCATTTCAATAGTAGAACTGAACATACCCCGTTAATGTCATATGTGACAGCGCATAGAGAAAGGTACCTAAGGGTAAAAAAATCAATTTTCACTTTTTTTTGATGTATACAACATCTGAGCATCGAACGAGACCGATCCCATGCCCCAAATGTGTCCCCTCCCAGAGATATGCGCGTTTTTTGAAAGTGATGGTACACCAAAGACACGCATTTAAATCTTTAAAATGGCTCTCCTGAACAAAACTGGTTTTTACCCTTAGGTCCCTTTCTATTTTGCGCGTCACATATGGGTTTTGAAAGCTAACCTCAATAGCGTTAGTCTGTAACGGGATTTTAAAATTGTTTCAACTTTCATCATGGAGTGTTCAGATAATGAGAACCGTATCGCTGTAATAGCGCTTTTCAAGTGTGAAATGAAAAAAGCGACATTTTCAAAACGCTCCGGCCACCAGGGAATAAGCCGCATGTTCGTCTACCGATGCATAAAACAGTTTGAGGAGACTGGAGATGTAAAAGACCGCCACCGGTAGGGCCGCCCACGCTCTGTTCGAACACCTCATGTCATCAAAGCCGTTAAATCAAGAATTCACAGAAATCCGCTCCGAAAACAGAAAACCATGGCCCGTGAGATGAATATCACGCTAAAGCCCATGAGTCGAATCATTAAAAAAGACTTGGGACTCGGGGATTTCAAACGACGTACCGGACATTTATTGATTGCAGCTTTAAACAAAAATAGGATTGAATAATGCAAACGTCTTTTGGTGAAGCACGCTGATAACTTGCACAGAAAAATTTTGTTCACCAATGAAAACTTTTTTACCGTTTAGGAAAAATTTAACAAGCAAAATGATAGTGTATGCGCGGTCATCTAAGGAAGCATCTGAACTGATCCCAAGTGTGGAAAAGGGTCATCACCCAGCTTCAGTCATGGTTTGGTGGGGTGTCTCTTACGATGCATTTCTGCGAACAAGGAGTCAAAACATCGGCCAAAGTTTGCCAAGAAACCGTTTTGGAAGCTGTTGTGAAGCCTCTTAACAATTCCCTGCTCCAAAACCAGCCATGGGCTTTCCAGCAGGATTCAACAATTTGCCAGCGTTCATTTCCTCTGAAGAATGGCCCTCAGGCAGTCCAAATTTGAACCCATTGGATTACAAATTGTGGACGGTTTTAGAGGACAAGGTTTTTCACAAAAGATACCCCAACATTGGATCTCTTAAAACTGCTTTAGTTCGAGCTGCAGCCAATTTTCCAATGGACGAGGTTCGTGCAGCTATTGACGATGGGCCAGCGCGACTTAAGGCGTGTGTAGAGGCAACAGGCGGACATTTCGAATAAGTAGATTCTTTTTGAATACAATATACATCAATAAATATATTAAAAAATATTTGGTCCAAAAACATTCAGTACATTTTGTTTTACAGCATAAAACGTGTATTGCTAGCGCATGAGGAGTCAGTGAGAAAAATTGTTAATAGAAATTTTAAGCTTATAAAAGTATATCGCATGAAAATTGAATAATTTGAGTTTTTATCAGAAATGAAAATGAACATACGAGTATTAAATTTTATTTTTGTATAATTGTGGTAAGTAAAAAATATCAGTTCACCTCAGAGTGTGCTTGTGATTTAAAAGTCGCCAGATCTTTAACGATTGCGAACTTCGTCACACCTACTATGCGATTTGAAGTCGTTATCGCAAATGTCATGCGAAATGCGATTGCCAGCACATGGGCGATTAATAACTTTTGGACACAAATCGCTCACTTTGAATGGCAGCCAAAAAAAAACTATTTATATGAAAAAATAAAAGTAATTTTAATTTTTGTTTTCGGCCTTTATATTAAATTTTACTAAATAATTATTATATCGAGCTCGAGGCCAAGGTTATTATTTTTTGTTATATTTTTCTCTTTATTCGATATTTCGTTCTTCTTTGAAGAACATCATCAGGAATCTACAAGATATTTCATTGGAAATACAAAAGCAAATGAACATGTAAATTACGTAAAAACAAAAAACATTTGTGGCCACACTTACAACTAAATTAAACAAAATAACTCCGTAGTTTAGTTGTAAGTGTGGGCACAAATGTTTTTTGTTTTTACGTAATTTACATGTTCATTTGTTTTTGTATTTCCAATGAAATATCTTGTAGATTCCTGATGATGTTCTTCAAAGAAGAACGAAATATCGAATAAAGAGAAAAATATAACAAAAAATAATAACCTTGGCCTCGAGCTCGATATAATAATTATTTAGTAAAATGAAAAAATAAATATAAATATTTTTCTTAGTTGTACTATCACCATTAAAATGATACCAAAAAAATTAAATTCGAAGCAAGTCAGTTTTCCAATTTTTGCCAATAAAACGGAGCACTGTGCCCCGCCTCATAGTAACTTCAATATTCTTGCCAGATGATTCAACCACAAGCAAAGGGAAAATGGAAATAGAAATACTTACTTTATTAAATGCATGTTTCTTCCTTAGCCTAACAAAAAGGAAAGACTTGAAATCTCAAATTTAGTTTATTAAAGTAAATAAAAAAAATTAAAAACTGTTGAAATTATTCCCTAAAATACAACTCTGCATGTTTTTCATATTCCCTTTTTGTACGTATTCTATTCCAAAACTTTGTGTACTCTGAACTTAGTATGTAAGCGTTCTTTTATTCATCTCGTTATTTTTACTTTATAATAAACGTTGGAAACAACAAAAACAATGCAAATTTCAATATAACGAAAAACAAAAAAAACCCTTTATTAAAACAAATTGTAGTTTGAATTTCTTTTTTTTCTGATTTAAATATGATATATTTTATTTAATTATTTATTAAACATTACATTGGGGTTTTTTCGGGACTGTGTGTTTTTTTTTCTTCTCTCGTATTGTTTTTTCACAATACATAAATGGACTAAAATTGTATTTCAAATATATTCACTGATTTCAGTTTCTTTTATTAAATGTTCATAGATAGTTTCTATATAGATAGACACAGATATTCTTGTTTAGAGCATATAATCTTCATTTAATTTCTCATATGTTTGACCGCTGTAAATGGAAGAAATATATATGTATATGTTTTTATGAGGGATTTAACTTGGACTTATGAAGGTTAATTGTGAGATTCTGAAAAGAAAATTGTTCTATTGATTAAGGGTTTTCTTTTTTATTTTACATAACAATAAGCTAAGCAAAATTCATTACATACACTTCTATATGTACATACTAATTTACTTTAGTATATTCGGTACATACTTTCAAATTTGTGCTTAAAAATCGATTTCGATTTTTGTTCTTTTTCGATATCTCTTGTCTTTATTTTTAAAATGTGTGCATGAATTATTGCTTTTTAAACACGCGTAGGGTGCCTATTTCTTTTTCTTTTCTCTAACAATGTGCGTTATTTTCAACAAAGCTGATTTGATTTACAAACATTTTCTTTTGTTTTTTCATGTAAAGTGTAAAGGAACATAAGTGTGAATACGAGTAAGTGAGGAACAATAAAAACTAAAATCAAACATCGATCAATCAACAACAAAAAAGAGGCATTTTAATATGAAAGCACAACTAGCTAAAGCCAAAACAAAAAAGTAATTCAAACTTAAACTTAACAACAAGAAAAATGGTGTAGAAATATAACGAAACTTTAAGCAGGGAAGGAACGAAGAACATTCAAGTGTTCAATTAAATAGGAAATGGGGTTTTAGTTTTCTGCTCAAGTGCTTTGTAGGTTACCAACAACGCATGTCATAACTTCGTCTTGGCATTATAGATTTCAATATTTTCCTAAACAAATGTCTACGAAACATGCGATATGTTTTATTTTGTGTGTGTGAGTGTAGGTCCTACATATAATTCGTAGATTTATGTAAATGTCGTTTTATTATTAAGACTGTATTTCATTGAAATGTGATTCTTTTTAATTTTAGTTACATTAGAACTAATTACGATTTTCATGGGAAAGACTTGGGGTCGCATGTGGGACTGGATGATGTTGGGCGAATGGTTTACTGGTTGTTGATTATAATTGAAAGCCATCACCCTGATCACGGTTGCCGTTGTCAAAATACGCCCAGTGTATTTTTTATTGTTGTCGAATTTCGATCAAATTAACACCAGTCCTAGTATGACAACCGCCATCAGGACTAATAATACAGTTGGGCAGGACTCTAGACTACTTATAGTAGTGTTACCTCCGACAAATTTCTAAAAGTACCACAAAAAGGGGATTATTATTTAAAAAAAAATGGCATATGTGACAGCGCATAGAGAAAGGGGCCTAAGGATACAAAAAATCAATTTCATTTTTTTTTCTTTTTTTGATGTGGACAACATCGAATGAGACCGATCCCATGCCCCAAAAGTGTTCCCTCCCAGAGATATGCGCGTTTTATAAAAGTGAAATCGACGATTCTAAGCGCAAATAGAAAGGGACCTAATGTTAAAAATGGCTCTCCTGAACAAAACTTTTCACTTTTTTTTTGATGTGGACAACATCGAATTAGACCGATCCCATGCCCCAAAAGTGTTCCCTATCAGAGATATGCGCGTTTTATGAAAGTGAAGTCGACGATTTTAAGCGCAAATAGAAAGGGACCTTATCTTTAAAATGGCTCTCCTGAACAAAACTGGTTTTTAACCTTAGGTCCCTTTCTATTTTGCGCGTCACATATGGGTGTTTCCAGAGAAACGTCAACCTTGACCGTAAAATAATCAGCCCGATTCTGAATGACAATTCCCCTATTTTAAATAGAATCTCACCGGGAATAACAGGATTTATTTTTGGGAAAACTAAATTCCCCGGAAATTATCTCCCGGGGAGTATTCAGAATCGGTCTGAATATATTAACAATACGAGGGCTGCTACATATATTTCTGGCCTAATAATGAAAATGCGAATATTTATCATCAAAAATGGTTTTATTCAGGGCTGTCATAGAAACCAATGTTGTCACTATTGGTTTTGAAAACGATAAGAAAAAATGCTTTGGTGTCATGAAAACCAATGTTGTCGGTTTTATCAGCAACAGCTGATTCGAACATTGGTTTTATTTACACTCGAAATGGACAAAACCAACTTGGTGTCATGACACCAAATGAAACCAACATTGGTTTGCAAAAACGATAATTAGCAAAACCGACATGGCTTCTATGACAGCCCCGACTGTTTTTTAAAGTATTCTCCAGTATGATTTATACACTTTTGGATGCGCTCAAACCAATTGTCGAAGCACTTTTTCCACTCCGATTGAGACGCCTCCAAAACATGTTTTTAAACGTTTCAACAGCTTTTTGTGGCGACGAAAATCGTTGGCCACGCATTTTTCTCGATGTGCGGGATTAAATAGAAGTTATTGGGTGCCAAGTCAGGGCTGTACGGCGGATGACCCATCAATTCGATGTTTTGGCCGGTCAAAAAGTCGCTCGCATTGTCATGGTGATCAATGATTCGTCTTCTCTTGTTCGTTTTTCGAATTTCTCCGTAGACTTCAGGCAAACAAATTGTGGTGTACCACTCAGAATTGACCGTCCTACGTTGCTCAAGCGGAACAGTCGCCACATGACCAGATTTGCCGAAGAAACAGGCGACCATTTGCTTCGAAGTGCTTCTTCCACGAACAACCTTCGTTGGATTTGTTTCGGTCTCATACGCATAGATCCATGATTCGTCACCTGTGACCATCTTATAAACGTCACCGCGATCGCATTTTTCAAAATTTCTTTGCACCAATCGACACGAGCTTTTTTTGAGCAATTGTCAAATTGTCCGGGATCCAACGAGAAAAAACCTTTTATACGGCCAGGTGTGTTCATGCAATATCGAATGTATGCTGGTGGAAGAAACGCCCAAGGATGCCGCTATCTCGCGGTACGTCACATGACGATTTTGCAGTTCAGGCACGGCTTCAATGTTCTTTGGCACAACGGCCGTTTTTAGACGATCTTCACGACCTTCGTCTTTGAGCGAGCGTCGGCTACGATTGAATTCATTAAACCAGTTTTTCATAGTGCTAGAGGATGGTGCTTCATCGTCATACAAAGATTTAAGTTCATCGATGCACTCTTGTCTTGATAATCCACGATGAAAATTGTGAAAAATGGTCGCACGAAAATGTTCACCAGTTAATTCCATTATTTTGCTAGATTGATTCTTTCAAGTCACTGCAAACAACACAAATGATGGTCTTACGTCAAAACGTTCTGAGTACGTTTATGCTAAAAAATGTCAAACTTTGGCGCCAGGTAACACTAAGTGTTGCCTAGGACAGAAATATATATAGCAACCCTCGTAAAATCGAAATCTTTCAAAATTTGTGTTGAAGTGGAGAGCATGATTTGGAGTAACTTTTTAAAAAAAAAAAAACAGACCATCGGAAAATAGAATGGACACAAACTCGGTGACATTATTAAAGTGTAAAGTGTGGGGTTTGGAAAGCTGAAGTGTTGGCGTTGGGTGGTGAGCATTGGACGAAGGACGTGTATGTGTGTGTTTGGAAAAGTAGGAGCGTATTTTCGATCATGCCCTTAGGTGTGGCGCTATTTAGTAGCGTGATTGCGGCGAAAGGGGTAAACTAACAAGAGTTTTCCTATAACTAAAGTTTTGGTTTTGTACAAAAGATATTTATGTATGCGACTTTGTAAAAAATTATTTGGATTACCAATAGTTTTTTTTCGTTTTATCCCAGATCTATATAAAAACGTGGTTTGTATACCGAAAAGTTCTCTTAAATATTATGTTTTGTTGTTGTTGTTGTATATGTATATGCCTTTAAATCGATCGTTACGTTTTCTTAAAGACTACTCTAATTTGTTTTGATTTTGAAATATTTTGTATATGATATTTTTACGAGATCTACTAATTTTTTTTTGCATTTCTTTAAAATCTGCTGGCAAATTACCACAATTTATTGTGGAAAAATTTCAGATCATAATAGCCCTGATCCGTTAGACCCTCACCGCTGGACGACACCGTGGACATAGCATCATCGCCCGGATGACTGGCACTGGGCGATAGAGCGCCTTTGCCAACGGGACGATTTATTTTGACAACGCCAAAGTCTTCGCGCGACTCTTGATCGAATTCCATTTTATTGGTTGGTGTGACGGCCATGCCCACGCCATAAGAACGATTCTTCATGCCGGTATGTTGTTTGCTCAAATGAAAAGTGGGCGCTGGCTTATGATTCTCCGACTCGGCCACCGACGGTGTCTTGGAAGGTTGTGTGGGTGTATTAACAAACGAATTGTGATGACTGTTGGACTGTCGTTCCAGTTCGGTGGCATTATCCATGGCGGCTATTTCGAGTTCGACCGAAGCTTCGCCTTCAACGTCTGGCTGAGTTTGTAGATCGTCTTCTATGTCGTTTGTGTTTTGCGATTCTGGCTCTGGGGCCGCCAAGTCATTATCTTGGATTTGCAAACTTTGTAAATTCTCTAGGACAAAATCAACTTTATGTGGTTGATCACTAAATAAATTGTTATTTAAGAAAAAAACAACAATACAAAAATATTTAAACGGTTTATTAAAAATTAAGTGGAAATTAAAACAATACAAGCAAAGACCTTACAATGAAAAAAAATAATGAAATTAATAGAAAAATAAAAACGATTTTATATAATTTTTGCATTGTTTTGATCTTTTGTAACAACCAATATTGTCAACGTTTTAAAGTGTATTTTTGTATTTTATTTAAAATTAATATTAAACTGTGTGTATGTTTTTTTATTCATAAAAAAGGCGCAGATTTCGTTTAAGTTAAAACAAAATGAGAAAAGAAAAAAAAACTTAAACTAAAAAAACCAACAAAAAATTATAAAAAATCACAAGGAAATTTTGCTTAATTAATTATATATTAAAAAGTTATATATAAAGAAAGTGTGGCTGCCTTGTTTTAAATGCATTTTGTTGTTTTGTTTCAAAAATGAAATTCTAACTATTTAATGTTAAATACATTTGTAATTGTCATTTAATTAAGTATTAAAAAAAAATATAAGAGTTTTGTTGCACTTGTAAAATAAAACTAAAATTTATATTAAACAATTATAAAAAAGAGTGAGTAAAAAAAAACAGCTACCGATATTTTGTACAATGAAGTCCAGTGTGAGTTATGATATTCTGAAATATGAAAAGAAAATAAGAAAGAAGAAACAAAAAACGCAATAAAATAAAAATTTAAATGAATGAAAAATTATAAGAAAACAGTTAAAAAAACAAACGCATACAATTTCGGACAGGTCGAATTTTATATATGCACCACCAAAGATTGCTTTGCACAGGACAACTATTGATAAACTACACTAACTGTATCGAATAGGCAGCAAGTAAAATATGCCATGCCAGTTTAAAATAACTATCATTATGGCGAGCGGTGTGGCCAATTTTTCCAATTTCCGGCAAAATACAGTGGTTTTAAAGGGCGGTCCAACCATAATACACGATATTAATTGCAAGTCACAACGGGACGTCAAGTTTTTTGCCCAAATAAATTTGACATTTTTTATTTCAGTGTTTAAAAAATTCAACTATGAAGATGTATACACTTAATCAGCGCGTTAAGATTGTTGAAGCCTTTTACGACCTTCAAATCGGAATGCATGATTCTTTTGGTCAGCATTATCGACCAAATGTGTCCCCAATCTGGAGAATTGTGCGAAAATTTTTGCAAAACGAATCTGTATGAAATGTAAAAAAACACCTGTACATCCTCGCCTAGTTCGTTCTGTCATCGGGTTGCACTTTATCAAAAATGAGGTCGGCCAAGCAGTTACCGTGAATGGTGCTACGCGAGATGAACTTCGAACTTCTTGTAGCTATAAAATAAAATAAAAATATGTGGTGCCAACAGGATGGTGCCACTTGCCACACAGCCAACGAAACAATCGTGTCATTATGCACGCCGACGGATAGCTGCGGATCGGATTTTTTCCGCAGTTGACTATTTTGGCCGCCGGTAAGGCCGCATTCGGAAACTGCGTTATAATGGGTGATCCAAGTAGATATACTTTTTTCAATAGCCTTTTTTTGACAGATCACGAGTGAGTAGTGTCATGCTGTCATGTTATTTTTGTTTAGTATTGTTTGGCATTTCATCATAGAAAGACTTACGCCTGAACAACGTTTAGAAATCGTTCAACTTTATTACGAAAATTCACGTTCTGTGAGGAATGGGTTTCGTGCACTTCGTTCAACTTATCGTCAACATAATCGGCCTACTGAGCGTACTATTCGCAACACCATCACCCATCTTGAGACCCAGCATTCATTATTGGATAATATTCGACTGAATAGACCACGTCCAGCACGCAGTGAAGAAAATTTAGTGGCCGTAGCTGAAAGTGTACACCAAGACCGTGGAGATTCGATTCGGCGATTCGCAGCAAAATAGCACAAAATACAGCTTGTGCATGAACTGAAGCCGCCCGACGTTCCCAAGCGACATCGCTTCGCTCTATGAGCTCTTGAAAAGTTCCAAGAAGATCGGACGTTTTTGTGCCAAACTTTGTTCAGCGATGAGGCCCATTTCTGGCTCAATTAGTATGTAAACAAGCAAAATTGCCGCATTTGGGACAAAGATCAACTAGAAGAGGTTTAAGAGCTGCCACTTCATTCAGAAAAAACAACAGTTTGGTGTAGTTTGCGGGCCGGTGGAATCATCGGTCCATTTTTCTTCAAAAATGATGCCGGTGAGAACGTAACCATCAATGGCGAACGTTATCATGCCATGATAACCGACTATTCGATGCCTGAAATTGAAGCTCGTGATCTCGGCGACATTTGGTTTCAACAAGACGACACCACTTGCCACACATCGCATCAATCAATGGATTTATTGAGAGAACACTTCGGTGAGCAGATAATTTCACGTTTTGGACCTGTCGTTTGGCCACCTAGATCGTGTAGTATCACACCGTTAGACTTTTTCCTGTGGGGACATGTAAAGTCTGATCTTTATGCGGACAAACCCGCTTCGATTCAGGCCTTGGAACAAAACATCACACGTGTCATTCGCCAGTTACCAGTCGAAATGCTCGAACGAGTATCGAAAGATGGACTCAACGGATGGACCATCTGAGACGTAGCCGCGGCCAACATTTGATAGACATAATCTTCAGAAAATAATTGCCAAAGAATGTTCTTTCAAATGATAATAAAGATTCCCCATTCAATTTGAATATTCTGTTTTTTCTTTAAAAAAAAATAGGGAACCTCGAAATGGATCACGCGTTGTATTTATCTAGCGCATTAATTTCTCATTCAAATGGATTCGATAAATATCCGACAGAATGTTGTTAGCTGCGGATCAAGTACTTTCTTGAATTTGTTTAAGAGTGGACAACTTTTTGCAAATACAAACATTTTTTGTATCTTGCTTTGGTAGCTAAAAGGTTAGATGAAAAACCAGTGAAAATAATTAAAATTTATTTCATTTGAATAAAAATTAATCGTGCTACTCACATAACATCGGCTAATTTAAAAACAAATCCTTCTTTTGAACTTATTTTCTTGTACAACGTTTTTCTTCCATATTAAAAAAAAATAATTGATGATTTCTTTAAGCACTCTCAACTTTTGTTTGTTCTGCAAAATGGTAATTTGACATTTACTGCAAATACAGACTGCTATCGATAATAGAGTCCTCCGAAGGTTTGCATAATACCATTTCCTTAGGAAGTGATACGATTGCGGCGTTCATAATAGACACGAACTGCATTTTTGCTCGAGAAATTCAATGGTCGTGTTATCTCACGTCGTGGCGTTGTTAAATGGCTGCCACGATCATGTGATTTGACACCGATGGACTTCTTTCCTTGGGGATATTTAAAAGAAAAAGTGTACGTCAATAAGCCAAGATTATTCGGTACATTAACGACATTGAACTCTCATTATATCTCAATCTCATTGATAATATGTACCATCGGCTACATATTATCAATGGGGCATTTTTATTTGAAAAAGAGCAAGGAGCCGCCATTACCGTCCACGGTGGGCGTTAACGCGCCATGCACAACAATTGTTTGTTTCCAAAAATTCAAGAGAATGGCATGGGCGACATTTGGTTCCAACAAAAAGATCACGCAACCATCGATGCACTGTTTTTATAATCGAATAATTATAGGAAGTTATGATGTCGATTGGCCGCCTAGGAGCTCTGATTTGAGCCCTTTGGATTACTTTCTGTGGGGAGCCATGGAGGATAAATGTTACGCAAACATCCAGAGACATTGAAGCGTTAAAACATGAAATCGAAGTTTCCATTGAAGAGATTCGATCCAAAACAAGGGAAAATGTACTGAAAAATTGGGTTGATCGGATGAGGCAGTACCAAGCCAGTTGTGGTAGTCATAATAATGATATTGTGTTCCTTTGTTAAATGGCAAAGTTCAGCCTTTTCAATAAAACCAAGAATTTAAAAAAAATTATCAGTACTTTATTTTACAGCCGATTTAAATATTAAAAAATGTAAACTACACCTAGTTCTGTTTTAACGCGAACTTTTTTTACGCAAATTTGTAAACTGGATTACGGATAGCTCAGAAAAACGTATTTCAGTTGACGGAAATACCATTAAACAGATGGTGTTAAGATTTTATATCAAGATAAAAGAAAAGGAACCGCAAACATCAGTCCAGAAAGATAAGAAGTTCGAATTTTTTACCAGCACAGGTTGGATGATAGGTTTTCTGCAAAGACACGCGCTTCACAATACGAGTATTAAAATTAAAGGCGAAATAGCATCTGCCGATAAGCCGGTAGCTAAAGAATTTCTTGCAAAACTGGCTAAAATAATTAAAGATGGTGGCTACACTGAGGATCAGGTGTGGAATGCGAATGAAACAGACCTTTTCTCGAAACGAAAGCCGAGTCGAACATATGTAGCTAAAAGCTAGCAAACCGCTAGTGGATTTAAAGTAGCCAAAGATCGTGTGACCTTTGTGACCTGCTCCAACGCTTCAGGAAATCGGATTTTAAAACTGTAAATCGAGCTCTTAAACCACGGCCGATGAAAGGCATAAATACCCGTTTACCCGTTCACTGGGCAGCTCACAAAAGGCCGACCTTTTTACCGAGTGGTGTTATAAATATTTTGTGCCGGAAGTTCTGCGTTATATGAGAGATAAAGGCTTGTATTTTAAAGTTCTGTCGATTATATAAGTAGATAATGTACCAGGTCATCCACATTTAAAGCACCCAAATGTTCAATTTTGTTTTTTGACTCCAAATACAACATTGCTAATACAGCCGCTGGACCAAGGCATCATTGCAGCTTTTAAGACCTACTATGCGAAGCAAACATTCAGGTACATTTAAAATAAATTAATGAATGATAAAAATTTAAAAGTCACAGTGGCGTCGAAGAAATTTTCTATTTATGTCTAAAAAAAACTTGCTGAATTAGCGCTATCAGAGTTAAAGGAATCAACGTTAAAAGCATGTTGGAGAACAGTTTAGCCGGAATGCGTGAAAAAAACAGCCCAATGCTCTCTAATACAGTTGAGTATTCCAACATCATAGCCTTAGCTCATGATGAAGGCGGAAAAGGCTTTGGTGATTTATCATCTGCAGATATCGACGAATTATTACTAGATAAGAAACTTAGCGATGATGATATCATTGGTTTAGCACTTGAGACACCCGATACCAAAGAAATTAGTGAAAATGACTAAGAGGTTTCTGCATCCCTCATTAAAGAAGGACTCCAAATGGCAGCTTAATTGGGCGATCATTTTCGCAATCATAATCCTAATGAGGAAAGAGCCGCGAAATTTTAATGAAATATAAAATTATTACTGGGTAATTATCGTGAATTACATAAGACTTATTAAAACTGGAAGGCAACGATTTATAACGGAATTTGCGACTAAAATCACTGAACCATCACCACCAATTTGAGAATATTTCTAGCGATGGAAGTGACGTTGAAGTCCATCGTAAACGAATGCGTTTATCAGAAAGTGATATTGATTAAAAATTATTTTTTTATACTTAGTAGGGACATAAAAACTGTTACACACGTATTATGCTGTAAAATAAAAAGTACTGAATGTTTTTGTACCAAATATTTTTCAATATATTTATTGATGTAAAGGGTGTTTTTTATTGAGGTATAGAACTTCGAATTGAAATAAAACACAAGAAAATCGTTTTAATGTCCATCAATTTGGCTTTATTGGAAGGATAATTTTATGCCATTAATGTTTAAATATGATTTCGGGCATGTGGCCGCCGCGGCTGGCTCGAATAAAGCCAATTCTACAGGTCCAATTTTCAACCACTTTTTCGAGCATATGGGGCCGTATGTTGGCAATAACGCCACGAATGTTGGCTTCCAAGTCCCCTAACGTGTTTCTGGTTTGTTGGCGTAGACGAGCGACTTCACATATCTCCAAAGAAAATAATCCAATGGTCCATGTTAACCGATCCATGGTTAACCGAATTAATTGCTCTGATGGACGATTATGTCGACCATAAAATGGACGGAGCTTGCGGTGAACTTCGCGAACTGAACCATTACTTTCGAAATAAATTTGCACGATTTGCAAGCGTTGTTCTTTTGTCAACCTGTTCATGATGAAATGGCAAACCAAACTAAATATTAATCACTTGACAGCTGACAAAATGGCCGCCATTTAAAAAAGTGATGTCAACTTAAAGTTCTATACCCCAATAAAAAAACCCTTATATTGTATCCAAAAAGAATCTACTTATTCGAAATGTCCGCCTTTTGCCTTTACACACGCCTTAAGTCGCACTGGCCAATTGTCAATAGCTGCACGAACCTCGTTCATTGGAAAATTAGCCACAGCTCGAACCAAAGCAGTCTTAAGAGATCCAATGTTGGGGTATCTTTTGTGACAAACCTTGTCCTCTAAAACCGTACACATTTTGTAATTCAATGGCTTCAAATCTGGACTGTCTGAGGGCCATTCTTCAGAGGAAATGAACGCTGGCAAATTGTTTCGCAGCCAGGCCTGGGACGTTTTAGCCTTATGGAGCGGCGCAGAATCCTGCTGGAAAGTCCGTGGCTGGTTTTGGAACAGGGAATTGTTAAGAGGCTTCACAACAGCTTCCAAAACGGTGAGCAAAACTTTTCTGTGCAAGTTATCAGCGTGCTTCACCAAAAGACGTTTGCATTTTTCAATCCTATTTTTTTTAAAGCTGCAGTCAATAAATGTCCGGTACGTCGTTCGAAAGCCCAAAGTCCTTTTTAATGATTCGACTCATGGGCTTTTGCGTGATATTCTTCTCACGGGCCATGATTTTCTGTTTTCAGAGCGGATTTCTGTGAATTGTTGATTTGACGGCTTTGATAACATGCGGTGTTCGAACAGAGCGTGGGCGGTCCGACCGTTGGCGGTCTTTTACATCTCCAGTCTCCTCAAACAGTTTTATGCATCGGTAGACAAACATGCGGCTAATCCCTAGTGGCCGTAGCGTTTTGAAAATATCATTTTTTTATTTCACACTTGAAAAGCGCTATTACAGCGATACGGTTTTCATTATCTGACCACTCCATGATGAAAGTTTAAACAATTTTAAAATCCCGTTACAGACTAAAGCTATTGAGGTTAGCTTTCAAACCCCATATGAGATTAACGGGGTATGTTCAGTTCTACTATTGAAATCGGTGTGTTCAATGTTGTAACAGTATTTATGTCCCTTCTAGGTATATTTTTAAGTTTTATGATTTGTTTCTAAATTAACTTTTTTTTTCTATTAATTTATTTATTATACATTATTCATCGTATTTTAGCTAATATTTTATATGTGGTACCAATCACCTCCCTTTATATGGTTACCCTATCTTTTTAACCGATTTTTTTCGCGAGTTTTCGAGGAACTTATCTATAGCGTAAAAACAAAATTAGGTGTAGTTGAAATTCTTGCACCGTGTTTCTCGACAACTCAATTATATTGTCAGCTCGAAAATAGTTGTATCCCGTACCACACTATTCTCTAACACCAGTTTTTGATGATAGTTGGGGTGGGAAGTATATAAAATTCAGACCAATCTGTATTTTTTTAAAAATTCACTTGCCGGCATTAAAAAAAATTACATATTAAAAAAAAATAAATAATTTTTACATATTTTCAGAAATTTAAACAAAATAGAGAATATTTATGAAAAAACTCGTTAATGTTTTTACAATGATTTTTACAAAATTATGCAAATTATAGAAATGAAGCAATTTAAAACTTTTCACAAACTGTTTATTCACAAAATGCCTATGTATGTATTTGTTTATAATGACTGTGTAATGTATGATTGTACAACTTACCTTCCCGATTCAGCGCCTTTTGTGGGTGTCGCACCACTGTGAATTATCTAAAAATAAACGAAACGTAGAAGACACGACGTGATTAGAAGAATGCGACTTTCTTTAATAAAATATTCTGTTTAACTAAAATGAGAATAATAGAATAGCAACATTTTTCGGCATGCATTTTGCAAATTCCGCTTTCACTCTCATTTGCTTGGCTGACAACTGGAATGACAGCAGCAGCGCAGTGCGATGACATGGACAATAGCAACAAAAAGGATGTCTACCGCAAAGTATAAACAATTATGGTGGTCGTCGTTGTCGGCCCATGGTCGATTTAGATGCCCTCCCTATAAGAAGGGGGCTTTTCGCCGCCACATATGGTATTAAAGAATTTTGTTATCCTTTTATTTTTGTTGCTCTAGCCCAATTGTAAATATTTGGTTTAGTTTATTTTTTTCTGTTTTGTTGCTGCTACGACATGTGAGCATATGTTTGGAGGGAAAAAACAAAAAGAACACACACAGAAAGGAGAAATTACAATATAACTTCCTGCTGCTTACAATATTCGCAACAGTATGACATCGTTGCCGCACAGTGGTTTTGAATCAAAACAAAATGATAAGTTTTGTATTTATTATAATTTAATGTTGAACAACGCGCATTTAAATTAATATTTCAAATTTTACAGCTGATTTTTTTAATTCAATATTTAGTCTGTTCCCGCACTATTTTTTACAACTATCACCAATTTAACTTTTAAAACGCTCCCGTACAGTCCGCGTTTGCACGTACAAAAATTGCAGCATTTCTTTATGATTTTTCTCTAAAACTTGCCATTTGCATTTACACGTGCAATTTGTCCGGGTTTGAATTGCTGAATTTCGCGTTTTTATTATTTGTTTTTCTGCCATACTTACAAATTTGAGACGCAAGCAGACTGACATTGTTGTGGAAATAGATAAGGTAAAAGTAATTTTTTTGACTTTTCGATTATTTTAGTTATTTCCTAACACTTTTTTTTAACAAACACCTTTCATATTTTACACTTTTCATCAAACTCCGTTTCCTCATAAACCGCGCTGTGGCAACGATCAAAAAGAAACAAACAATAAAAGAGAAACGTCAAATTAATCTACAGCCAACCATCGTGTAATAAGCACGGTAATAGTCACTAGCCCAACAACAAATAAACAGTTCGCTGTACTGTCAAAGTTACTCAAAAAAAAACCAAATGTCAAAAATAGATTTTTGTTAATGTTTGATGATTATGTGAATCTTTGATATACTTAGTAGGGACATAAATACTGTTACAACATTGATCATACCCATTTCAATAGTAGAACTGAACATACCCCGTTAATGTCACATGGGTTTTGAAAGCTAACCTCAATAGCGTTAGTCTGTAACGGGATTTTAAAATTGTTTCAACTTTCATCATGGAGTGGTCAGATAATGAGAACCGTATCGCTGTAATAGCGCTTTTCAAGTGTGAAATAAAAAAAAACTATATTTTCAAAACGCTCCGGCCACTAGGGATTAGCCGCAAGTTCGTCTACCGATGCATAAAACTGTTTGTGGAGACTGTAGATGTAAAAGACCGCCACCGGTCGGGCCGCCCACGCTCTGTTCGAACACCGCATGTCATCAAAGCCGTTAAATCAAGAATTCACAGAAATCCACTCCGAAAACAGAAAATCATGGCCCGTGAGATTAATATCACGCAAAAGTCCATGAGTCGAATCATTAAAAAAGTCTTGGGACTTGGGGCTTTCAAACGATGTACCGGACATTTATTGACTGCAGGATTGAAAAATGCAAACGTCTTTTGGTGAAGCACGCTAATAACTTGCACAGAAACATCAGCCAAAGTTTACCCAGAAACCGTTTTGGAAGCGTTCATTTCCTCTGCAGAATGGCCCTCAGACAGTCCAGATTTGAAATCATTGGATTACAAATGGTGGACGGTTTTAGAGGACAAGGTTTGTCACAAAAGATACCCCAACATTGGATCTCTTAAGACTGCTTTGGTTCGAGCTGTGGCCAATTATCCAATGGTTCGTTATCCAACGGTTCGTGCAGCTATTGACGATTGGCCAGTGCGACTTAAGGCGTGTGTAAAGGCAAAAGGCGGACATTTCGAATAAGTAGATTCACCTTCACCCTTATTTGGATTTTTAATTTTCCGTTGTTTCGTCCTTTTGTGTCCGAAACATTCCGATTTAATTTAAGTCTCGAAAAATGTCGTATGTCTGGAAGGTACTAAAGTAGAATGGGGTGCGCATGTCCCACGCAAATATCTCAAGGGGCGGAATGGTGAATTTGCACTGGAGGTTCCAGAATAGGGCGTGGTAGACACTCTTTTTGTACGTCATTATAAACATATTATTGAGTTCGCAGTTTAAACGAATTTCATGCACTAGAAGATACAAGTAATATCGTGTGATCAATCTAGTGGTATTTTTTAATAGGGTTTTTCACAGATTTTACAGCCAATAAATAAAATTGGCGCATTTGGGCTGAAGAGCAACCAAAAGAGGTTCAAGAGACGCCATTATACCAGAGAAAACCACGGTCCATATTTTTTTTCAAAAATGATGATGACCGGAAAGTAACCGTGAATGGTGCTCGATATCACGCCATTATAACGGACTTTTTGCTACCTGCAATTGAAGCCCATAACCTTGACATTTGGTTTCAACAGGACGGTGTCACTTGCCACGCAGCTGCTCAAACAATGGATCTTTTGAGAGCTCATTTCGAAGAGCAGATAATTTCACGTTTTGGACCGGTGAGTTGGCCGCCTAGATCGTGTGATATCACACCTTTAGACTTTTTTCTTCGGCACTTCGTCAAGTTCAAAGTCTATGCTGACAAACCATTACGAGTAACATTAACTCCATTCCGGCCAGTTTGATCGAACAAGTGCTCCAAAATTGAACCCTCCAAATGGACATCCTGAGGCGTTGTTGCGGCCATCGATTGAAGAAAATTATATTCAAAAAATAAATGGCATAAAATGTCCTTACGAATGAACAATAAAGATTCCAAACTTGATTTGTCTCAAAATGGACACCCTGAGGCGTAGTTGCGGCCATCGATTGAAGGAAATTATATTCAAAAAATAAATGGCATAAAATGTCCTTTCGAATGAACAATAAAGATTCCAAACTTGATTTGATTTTTTTGATTTTGAAAAAAATACCTCTAGATTGATCAACCGATAAATGTCGATTCCAATCTGCACTCAAACAGGACCATTTGTGTGGGAGGTACCAGAAGGGACATGGCTAAGTTAACCTTATAACTGTGTTCTTAAGTTTTGATTTTAGCTAGATCGTATGAAAATACGAGTACAACAAGAATAACAAAGTAGGCGGAATGGTGCATTTGCATGGAAGGTACTAGAATGGGGCGTGTCAACCACATTTTTATATGCCAGTCGGCATAAAAATATTACGGTGTTCACCTTTTTACCCTTTTAATCAATTATGTTGGTTCTTATCTGCACTAAAACATAGTCGTTTGTGTGGATGGTACCAAAAGAAGCTTGGCTAGGAGTCAAATTTGTTACCAACAAGTTTTACTTATAACTTTAAGCTTAGGTATTGATTTAAGAGAAATTGAGCAAATAGTATAAACGATTAAATACCAAAAGTGGGCGTCTTGGTACATTTGTGTTAGGTAACAGAAGGGCTTAAGCGATATGTCCCATTTTCAATCTCATAGGCAGTTTTGGAAAAACTTTATGACATGAAAAATTTAAAACCGTTTGGTAGCTCCTTTCGAGAGTTATCGTGCGTCAAAATGACTAAAAGTTATGAAAAGGATTGCGTCAAAACCTATGTAGGGTCTAAAATGTTTTTTTCGATGCGTTACACTTTTTGTCCGTACCAAATGATATATAAGTATATACTATACCCTCTTACCCAGTAGGGTGAGGGACATGAAAATCTTTCAAGACATTTTTGTACCGTACAGTACATCTTAACTGAAAAGAGATAGTGTCCCTATGCTTACCATATCGACTAAGAATCATAGTACGATATAAGCTCATGTTACCAAATCAGTTGAAACTAAGCCAAATCGTTCTTTGTGTTTATATGTGACAGCGCATAGAGAAAGGGACCTAAGGGTAAAAAAAACAATTTTCACTTTTTTTTTTTGATGTGGACAACATCTGTGCACCGAATGAGACCGATCCCATGCCCCAAAAGTGTTCCCTCCCAGAAATATGCGCGTTTTATGAAAGTGAAGTCGACGATTCTACACCAAAGATAATCTTCAAAAAAAAACTCTCCTGAACAAAACTGGTTTTTTTCTCTTAGGTCTCTTTCTATTTTGCGCGTCACATATAGAGCTCATACAAAAATTACTTCCGTATTCAGGAATAGCCAACGCAGGTAAAATTGAACCATACAGGTTTATGTTTTCATAAAACTTTCTAATCGGTGATGTGATTTATTTAATCACATTCTATTTTGTCCATCTTTTTGACGAGACACGAAATTAGGACAACAAATAGAATATTCAGGAAACATGGTTTTTATCAAGACTGTAAAACTGCACAGATCACTTCAAGGTCACCTATAAGGACGACGTTTGGGTATTTTGAAAAAGGCACACACTCTGAAAGATTTGAAATACAATATCCGACAAGATTTCGATGCAATATCAACTAGCATTTTTAAATGCGGAAATCAAAATTTTAAAACAAAAGTTAAATCTATAGCAAAACAAACTGCAAGGACATTTCTCTCGCCACCGAAAAATGTTAAATGTTCTTCGATTTAAACATGAATTTAACTGTCTGAAAGTCATAGACACTAAACGTCACTATACCGACGTTTTCAAAAATCATACCTGGCGTAAAAGAGACTCTTGATGGCATTTACACCAAAGGATTGAGAATGTTAAAATTGATAACAGTTGTCGTAGTCACATTTCAACCAGCTCTTTATTTTTCGCGGTGTACAACCAACCCACAGTGCATTCTACTCCTTACTCTGATGGCTATAAGAAAATACACATGACAATCAAGTCCAAAAGGAAAAGTGAACTAAAAATGTTTATAACAAAAAAACGGAGACGGCATTTTCTGTTGATTGTTTGCTTGAAATGCAAAGAAAAACAAGTCGAAGAAATTTAGCTCACAATACAAATCGTTATGTGACACGCTTACGTAGATATGTACAATTATATACACCATATATCTTTGTTTGTATGCACATAGTCCTATGTAAGGGTCGAAATAGCTAAGTACATTCTAGCACATTTAAAAAAGTGAAAGCGACTTTAACTGCTTAAACAGCCTGAATAAATAAATCACTGGCTTAAAGCCAAACAATGTATTTTGTAGGACTTTTCTTCAATATTTTTTAAATCATAGAGAAATTTAAGAACTTTAAGTTAGGGGATATTTTTTGTATGTATAGGTTATATGTGTTGACAAATTTGTGGCAAAGGGCCATAGTGAGGCTACTTTTTGCAAGAGGTGATGACAAATTTGTTGAGGTGGGGAAGTTCCTACAAAATATGATTGATTGCTTTACTTTTGTTAAGTGAGTTTTTTAAAGAAAGTTTTTTCTTTTTCGTTAAATGAAATTGCATGGATAAATTTGCATTTAAAGTTTTGCCCGTGGATATATAATATACAAATTATAATTACTAAAGTCCCATTAAGGAACAAGGGGAAACTTCTTTCAAATCAGAAAGCCGGTTTCGAAAGACTAATGCATTTTTAAGAAAATTTTCACGTGGCTTAGAGACTAATCTTTTACTCCTAAAATCGCCGGCATTTACGACATGGAAAGCCGCAGTTGAAAAACTGTTAGACGTTCTTACTTAGAGATAAGCCTGCGGCGCACCACGATGGCCTACAAATTATAAAAGCTTCGAGTATTCCAGATTAGATTTAATGTGGCAACCCATACACTAATTACTGGAAACTACCTGATTAATAACAATTGCATTTGATTAGAATATTAAAGTCAACAAGTAATAAAGTGGGCGTTTTGTTCGATAGCAAATCAAGGATGTTTAATTTCCATCACATCTTATTTTAGTTTTTCTCTGTAAAGAACGTATCAAACGCCATTAAAGCGACTAGCAGTGACATTGTCAAACCTTTTTATCAAATCAGGAGAACTTTGAAATATAATTTACTGTTGGGCGGGACCCACTTTATAGTACATTGAACTCACTCTACTTATATATTTAAATGAAATTCATACAAACTTATTTCCAAAGTCAATGCTTTGTCGCCCGAACAGTGCAAATATTGAAAAATGTTTTGGCTAAAAAGGGGCATCGACTGTTTCTGCTGTACGCCACTTTGAGCAAATTGTTTGTGACTGGCCATTGTAAGGTAAGCCCTCACTAAAATGTGCATGCTGTATTCTAGAGCGTGCAATTTTTCCTAGCACATAGCCATCGATCTGAACAAATCAGCATTTTATGCTATAGCCCGATGCGAGTTTGCACAATGACCTCGCAATATTCGCCTACAAGGTCCAATTGACTCAGCAATTAAAGGCTTACGACCATTCGCCTCCTTATCGCTTGTCGGTTTGAGCCTTAAAACAGCCTCGAAATGGAAAAAAGGTTTTGCTAAGAAGATCACCTTTCTTACAAAGCGCCTTTTAATCTCGGCGGCTATGTAAACAAGCTAAACTAACGCACCTAGGGATAGGAAAATGCACTCGTGATCTTCGGGAAGACAATTCATCTTTAGAGAGTGCATTTTGTAGCGGCACACGTAGTGAATCGTGGATCTGGTTCAGCTGAGATCTAGATGGTACAGCCGCCTCAGTCCGTATTGGCGAGAAGTGGTGCTAAGGTTCCGGACGTTTGTCCAGCCTGCCATCAGGAATCACCTTTTAATTGTCCATCCAAGCCCACTCAGCTAACTCCCAGGTCTTCACCTGAATATCGAAGTAGATCTCCTATAGACGAACAGGACTTACAAAACAAAATATATTGTTGTTAGAAAAACGGTGTGAGAGCCCTTGGCCGCAGAATTACTGCTTAGGGCCAATCCGTTAAATGGAACCGGCTGTCTAAGGGATAACAGAGAGAAAATGCTACTTTGTTTCAGTGGCATCTTTAGCCAAATTTTTTTTTTTTGAAAATGCTGATAAAGGCGCTAATTCGGTTAACGGCGAAGGCTACAGAGGTATGATAAACTTTTTTTGCTGCCGAAAATTGGAGACTTTAGCAGGTCATGCGTTATATTGTCATACATGGATTTAAGATGTGTTTTTATGGCTTTTAGAAACCATATTGTAGGTGAATAACGTTTGATTAACCAGATTTTTGGACAGTTGGGGTCCAGAGCAGTGTTGCCGCTGGACATTTTTTTCGAGCAAAAAGTTCCCACAAAACTTGCCAAAATCGACCTAAACGGCCCAAAATCGACTGACTGATCGAGCAAATCGTCAAAAAGTTATAGATTGATAATATGATAATAATAAGCGGCAAAAATGTTCAAAAATCCATCAAAACTACAAATTTTTAGTTCTTTTCCAACCAAATTTAGTCGGAACTGACAAAAATGACAACACTGGGGCATAGCTCCATGTTTTGTGAAATCGAAAAATAAAATCATTTTTGGTTTAAACCTGGATCGTTGTTTCATGTGAAAAGTGAGTGTTCCATCATTCCTAATTTAAAAGATAAAGGTTAAACACAACATTAGATTATAAAAAAAACACTATAAAATCGTAGAGTTTTGTGTACAATGCCTTACAAGTAAAAATCATTTTTTTTGAAAACTAGACAGCAAAAAAACATTTAAAGAGGCTAACCACTTTGAGCTATTTTCCACTCGGAACCTTTTAAAGTCTTCTGGAGCGGTTAACACTGAGTTACGAGTTAAAATTTCCATTATAACCGTGAGACGTCGATTAGTAGAAATAACATTTCATTCTGTAGATCTTCCCGAAAAGTCATGTGTGTGCGGTCTTTACATAAATCTAAACTAATTTTCTTTAAATATAAGTGTCTGTCCTTGGTCCAAAAAAATACAGTACGGGTGTCACTAGAATCGAACCAAAATTTCGTCTTGAAGCTTGATGGAAAACAGACAAACGGGCTGAAAAATATCGTTAAAACGAATCAGCATATGATTGAGTCGAAAGGTGGTCTAGCTCAAATAATTTTGGTAGTTATAATCATTAACCACAAAGCACAGCAGGTTAAAAAGCTTGTTGTTTATCAGACTTAGTAAAATGTCTTCCACCTTAAAGTTAAAAATGCCAAAAAGCGAAATATACATTTCCAATAGAGACATTTTTTTTTTAAATTGACACAAAGCAGATAGTGGGAAAAATGTCTGCGATTATTATCTAAAAACAATGAACAGATTATATCCGGCCAGATAAAATTAAATCTAACGTGTACATCTGGTTATACGAGGGTTGCTATTTATATTTCGGGTCCTGACAATACTAGTGTTCCCAGATGCAAACTGGAACTTCCATTGGAAACTTTGACATTTTTTAGCATAACTTCACTGAGAACGTTTTGTCATTTGAGGGCGAATTGTTTTGTTTACAGTGTGTTAAAAAATTCTTCTCAGTCAAAAAATGTAATTATCACGTGAACATTTTCGTGCGATGATTTTTTACGATTTGATGATTTTCGGCGTAGGTTATCGACACAAGAGTGTTTAAATCAACTTGTTTCGACTTTTGGCGATGAAGCACCATCAAAAACCACTGTTAATCGCAGTTTCGGACGCCGTTCGCTCCAGGGTGAAATTTCTGGCAAGTGACCAACTTCGGTCACTTTGCCAGAAACCATCGATGCCGTGCGTGAACTGATTAAGCAAGACCGACATGTGACATACCGTGAGATTGAGGCATCCTTGGGCATTAGTATGACAAGCATCAATAAGATATTGCATGCTCATTTGGCCGTGAAAAAATGTGTTCTCGTTGGATTCCACATAATTGGGCGAATGCTCAAAAAAAAAATGCTCGTATGGATTGGTGCAAAGAGATGTTGAAAATGTATAACTGCTGTACGTAGCTCAAAGGCAGTGTATAACATTGTCGCAGGTGACGAAACATGGATCTATGCATATGAACCCGCAACAAAACAGCAATCGACCGTATGGGTCTTTCAAGACGAGCCAAATCCAACAATAGTTGTTCGTAGAAGAAGTACAGCAAAGCAAATGATTGCGTTTTTTCGGTAAAACCGGCCATGTTGCCACAGTGCCTTTATTGTAACGTAGGAGGTCAATTCTGAGTGGTATACAACCATCTGTTTGCCAACAGTGTTCGAAGAAATGAGGAAAGGTAATAAGAGAAGACGGATCATTTTGCATCACGACAATGCGAGCTCTCACACATCAGCTGAAATGATGAGCTGTTTGACCAATCCCACGACAGCCGGTTCTATGTACCGGATTGACCCGAAGAGCAATTCTTCGGCCAAGGGCTGTCACCCCGGCACACAGTTGCCGCTACAACAACAACATGAGCTGTTTGACCACTCAAGATGTCGAATTGATGGGCCATCCAACGTACAGCCCTGATTTGGCACCCAATGACTTCTTCTTATTCCCAAGCATGGTCGACGTTTTTCATCGCCCGAAGCAGATGTTGAAGTGTTCAATCATGTTTTGGATGGAGGTGTCTCAATCGGAGTGGAAAAAGTGCTTCAAAAATTGGACTCAGCGCATGCAAAAGTGTATTGATCTTTAAGGAGAATATTTTAAAAACAGTAATGTCATTTCCAATGATTAATATTGTGTTTGTACCCGAACCCGAAATATAAATAGCAACCCTCGTATTTGTTAGCAGATATAGAATTATTTAATTTCAGATATGACACGGGACTCTAGAATAATTCTAAAAATAATTTTTGCTCGGAACTGTCATTTCTGAACAGAATTCAAGTCTACTTTTAACGAAAGCGGAATGCATCACAACTCAAAAGATTAACTTTAAATAAAGTTAAGACTGCTAAAAAAACAAAGTCATATGTAGCATTTACATTCCATATCCCTTACATAAAATGTCACTCACAACATCTATATCAATGTTTTAAACAATTCGATAAACATTTATGTAAATTTAATAAATATACAGCAACTAAAAATTTAGTAAAACACGTTAAAAAATATACCGACATAAATTATACAATAACAATTTGAAAACAATATCCAGTCAAGTTTAAAAAAATTTCCATTACGACAATTAATTTGCTCCTGCTCCGGTAGCTGTCTAAGGTTGTGCGATTTGAACAGAAGACGGTTCATGCGTCATTTGATGTTGCTGCCCTGTGGTTTGTGCCGGTGATGTCATTTCATGTCCTGCATCGGCGCCACGTACCAAATAAATGGTAGTCTGACAGTTGGGACAAGTGGTACACATCTCAGGTTCTGGCAGCGACTGAGCAACATTCGGTGTTTGCATGGCTAAAGGTGTTTGATGAGGATGTGTCGAGTGCTGTTGATGATGATGTGTTGAGTGCTGCTGATGTGGTGAGTGTTGCTCTTGGGGATGATGTGACGCGACCTGTTGCTGTGCCGGCATCATTGATGGTACTTGTTGCTGTTGTTGATCCGCCGCCACTGGCATTGGAGACTTTGGTTTTATTTTTTTGGTACGATGAAGTGGATAGAAAAAAATTTTTATTATAGTGCAAATTGTTTAGTTATAAATATTTAAATAAAAATATGCTGAATAATTTACATGATTCATTTGTTGTTGCTGTGCACTCTGCTGCTGTGTCACTAAACCTGCGCCCGAGGAAGAATTTTGTCCCATGGACAATTTTATTTGATTCGCTGCATTTGTTTGTGGTTGTTGATTTATTTTCTGTTGTTGGGCAGCAAGATTGTGCTGAAATGGAGCTTGAGATGAATTCACACTAACCGGCAGATGGCATTCGGCATGGAACTAGTGATGTAAAACATTCGTTTAAATACTGGAATGAACGTATAGTCTGGTCTGGTAAGGGTTTCAGAAATGAAAAGTTTACCTGCCAATTCAATCATTGTTTTTTAGCCTGAAATAAATCTAATATACCAAAATCGCCATCTTAAAAGAACCATTCAAATTTGCGTGCAGATTGTTATCAAGTCCCAAAAAGGAAATGACTATTTGCTTTCCAGAAAATATTTTTAAAATATCTCGCATTTAGACACATCAAAAATATAGTTTCGTAAGATTTCCTTTCAATTGATTTCACACATGTTTGTCTATGATTTAATAATGACTTCTTCCCCGTTTTCGGAAAAGTTTCAAAAGGTATTCCCCACATTTTCGACTATTTCTTAATTTATTTTATAATTTTTGTAAGCCGTAAAATTTAAATTTTCTCTATACAATAAAGAAGGTAGAGTTAGCTGTTAGTTAGCCTGATGGTAGAGCTGTTAGCGTCGCTGGATTTCACTGTTTTCTCGTAGTAATTTAAATTTTCAAATTTAAAAATGACAATTGTTGAAGTTTGTCAATTTTTTTAAATTGTCAATTTTGAAATTTGACAATGAGGTTTGTTGAAGTTTGTAAAGGAAAAATTCAGTATCCAACATTCACAATTATCATCAAACATTCACAAAAATGTATTTTTTCTTTCAATTGACTTTGACAATCTAGCGAACTAATTTGGTTGCTGTTGGGCTTGGTAGCTGTTAGTTAGTCTGACGGCAAAGCTGCTAGCATAGCTGATTTTAAATTTGTTCTCGTAGTAATTAAAATTTTCAAATTTGAAAATGACAATTGTTGAAGTTTGTAATGTAAGAATTCTGTATTAAACATTCACAAAAATGTATTTTTGGCATTTTCCTTTAAGTGACTGACAGTCAAGCGAAATATTTTTGTTGTTGTTGTGCTAGTGACTATACCTTGTTTATTGTACCATAGTTAAGCATACATTTTTGATTTCATGTCTCACACGTATTCTTCAAAATAGTTAGGGCCCAAGACTACCTTAAGGTGACTCTTAGAGAAGGTTTCTATGGAAGGAGTTGCAGATACCAAGACAAAAAAAAAACTAAGAACCATACACGGTTATGCAAGTACTGGCAGAACGCTTGGCCGGCTGTATTTCAGAGTGCTGGGGAAATACGCTTTGGGGTCAGAAGATCTAATTTTGCTCGAAAAGTATATAAAACGTATATTTAGGATCGTATCCTTAAATTTTGTTGGAGTTAAAAATGTAAAGTGACCAAAGATGCATTTTTGCGCTTTAGTAAAATCTTGCTGTTCTGGAACGGATTGAACAAATTGGGTTATATGAAAGAGAAAACTGCGATCTGTATTATGCAGTCACATTTTAAATTATTTTTTTATATATATTTGATTTAAATATTATAATTGATTTTAAAAATTTGTATTTTTTATGACTTGAACAGTTTTTATTCTGGTTCAAGACCTTTTTGTTATTTTTTTTTCAGAATCAACGTAAAAAATTGGTGAAATGTATTTGCTACGGTTGCTAGGCAGACTGTATTTTTTTTGTATTTTTTCTAATTGCTCTTAGTCGTTGATATTTTTTAAACTTTTACAAAATTTCTGCACAAGTCTAACAAATTCAAAACATTAATTACAGTGGAACTTCCATAACTTGAACTTGCATAAGTCGAAGCACATCTAGTGGCAGTAGCGCAAAGGAGACAAATACCCTTGTTATTCTTCTATTACTCAAACTTCCAGGACATAAATTTCCCTATAACCCGAAGAAAAATAATGGCACAAACTTCTATAAGTTGAAAATTTCTGAGAAACACAAAAAATGAAAAAACTGTTAGAACGCCGGCTATTTTTTCGCCCAATATTACTCTCAGAAGTAAAACGTAATGGTAAAAAAGCCATTTACGTTTAAGCGTAAATTTGGTTGGGCGTTTATGCTTACTAAATGTATTTTAATAACTTGGGTAAGTTTCGAACTTTGTTAATCAAACTTGACTCGGTTTGCATAAAAACAAATCCAATAGTACTCTTCAGGATTTCGCTGAGGTTGAGAATGAACTCGGTTGACCTCCGAATCGATTACTTATGTAGAAATTTGTACGGGTTTTCCAATAGGGACATAACAATTTCGGATCTTTATTTCAACGCATCCTTTAACATTTTAAGTGATCTTTTAGTGTTAAACGTTAGTCGAAGTCTACGTTTTTGAAGTTCACTTACGAGCAACGTTTGGAAGTCATTAAAAATTACTACCGAAATTTTGAGTCGGTGGTCGCAACTTTAAGAGCGCTTACTCCTTTTTTCGGTCGTAATAATCTTCCCACCCGACAGGATGAGCGATGAAGTGGTTTTGTCAATAAACAAAGTCCTTAAAGTATAGAGGTTTCTTCTTGGCTTCTTAAAAAATAAGCCAATAAATACAATGTATTTCAAGTAATTAGAACTGTATAGAATAAAAAATAAATAATTGTAATATTTTTATAAATATGAAAAATAATTCCGTAATTCGTAATTTAAATTTTTTAATATAATGGGGGTTTTAGCTATGGAAGTTTAAGAATACATTTTTGAGACCGGCATAATCAACTGGCGTTGATTAGTAACCGATGCACATTTTCTTTAATGTTTTCCGCCACAGTTACCTATTAATGAAAAAGTTCGTAAAAAAGTGCATAGGGTACCGATCTACGCCAGTATGTTGCCCACAACTTCAACAACAAAGACTTTCCTAAAAATCTATTTGTTTTAGAATATACCCCTAGTATGCTCTAATTTGCTTAAAGTTTAAAAATATTGGCGACTAAAAATATTAATTTTTAAAACAAATTTTAAATATTATTAATAAAAAAATTATAAATTAAAACTTGACTACATACGATTAATAACTATCCCAGTGTTCTTCTTCATATGACTCAAATTTCGTACAAATCAGTCAATCCGTCTCAGAATAGGACGATTTTTATTAAAGCCTAAAAATATTTTTTTTTTGCTATTTTACATTTTGCAACCCTATTTTTTTCTATCTATCGTAAAAACTAGATTTAGGTACGTAATAAATATTCTGACGCTTTATATGCGATCAAATGGAATACACTTTTGGTGAAAGTATTTGTTTTTTCATTCATATGATGAGCAGGTGGCCATTTGGGAAAAAAGTACTGGCAAAGAAATCGTTGATGAACCGTTAAGCCCCGGCATTGTATGTAATTGTTTAATTGTACCACCGGCTCTAAGTGATTTGTCAGTACCCCTTCTTTGAAAGCCTCCAAAATGTCTTACTGGGTAAATGCATTGACGCATTAAATATTATTCATGATATAGGCTACTAAGAAAAAGGTTTTTCTTTCTTTTTCAAAAGAAAACGTCTAAGCAGTCTCCATTTTTAGAATATTTACTCTTGTCAATCTATACCGTTTCTGCAAAGTGTAGGTCATTCGAAAATACTCACAATTGACGGTTGGCCAGCTGCATGACTTGGAACTTGAGATTGCTGTTGAGAGCCTTGCATGTCGTTTAAGCCCTGCGGGAAAGCACATTAACTTATCAGTACTGATTATAATAATCTACATTTTTTTAAAGATCGATATTTAACGTCTATTTCAATTCCACACATAGTAGATTTGCCTATGGTAAAAGGTTAACCCGAATTTGCGAAACATTAAACATCCGATCTAGCTCAAATGTAAGGGAGAGCGTTTCAAGATATTTATAACTAGTCCTGGAGAAATTGGATCATAGGTCCATGATTTTATAAAGCCCCCGACACAAAACTTCCACTTAATTAGAGATCCTGTTGTCTTAAATCACAAATTAAGTCTAATTGTAATCAAATTTGACATGGTATCAAATCATTTTACATTTTAGTTTTAAATCTTGCTAACTTTCAAATCAATGATGGTATCCCTTTTAGTACCGCATAAGGATAAAAAAATACAGAAAAATACACGGGCGTGGTCCTATGGAGGATTCAAGACCCAAAATAGTGGATTGCGAGGCCCTTTACGAAAATGCACATTCTGTGAGGAATGTGTTTCGTGCACTTCGTTCAACTTATGGTCAACATAATCGGCCTATTGAGCGTACTATTCGCAACACCATCACCCATCTTGAGAGCGAGCATTCATTATTGAATAATATTCGACCGAATAGACTACGTCCAGCACGCAGTGAAGAAAATGTAGTGGCCGTAGCTGAGAGTGTACACCAAGACCGTAGAGAGTCGTTTCGGCGCCGTTCGCAGCAACTCGGACTGACTTATGGAACGACATGGCGCATTTTTCGTCGAGATCTTAAATTGAAAGCGTACAAAATACAGCTTGTGCAAAAACCGAAGCCGTCCCGACGTTCCCAAGCGACATCGCTTCGCTCTATGGGCTATTGAAAAGTTCCAAGAAGATCCGACGTTTTTGAGCCAAATTTTGTTCAGCGATGAGGCCTATTTCTGGCTCAATCGGTCTGTAAACACGTAAAATTGCCGCATTTGGGACGAAGACAATCAGAAGAGGTTCAAGAGCTGCCACTTTATCCAGAAAAACAACGGTTTGGTGTGGTTAAGGGGCCGGTGGAATCATCGGTCCATATTTATTCTAAATTGATGCCGGTGAGAAAGTAACCGTCAATGGCGACCGTTTTCCGTGCATTGATAACCGACTTTTTGGTTACTGAAATTGAAGCTCATGATCTCGGCGACATTTGGTTTCAACAAGACAGCACCACTTTCCACACATCGCATCAATCAATCGATTTATTGAGAGAACACTTTGGTGAGCAGATAATTTCACGTTTTGGGCCGGTCGATTGGCCACCAAGATCGTGTGATATCAAACCGTTAGACTTTTTCCTGTGGGGATTTGTAAAGTCTAAAGTTTATGCGGACAAACCCGCTTCGATTCAGGCCTTGGAGCGAAACATCACGCGTGTCATTCGCCAGTTATAAGTCGAAATGCTCGAACGAATCATCGAAAATAGGACTCAACGGATGAACCTTCTGAAACACAGCCGAGGCCAACATTTGATAGACTTAATCTTCAAAAAATAAATGACAAAGAATGTTCTTTCAAATGATAATAAACATTCCCCATTCAATTTGAATTTTCTGTGTTATTTTTCTTTAAAAAAGTAGGGAACCTTGAAGTGGATCACGAGTTAAAAGAACTGCAGGCATGTAGAATGGATGTGGTTCCATTTCAACAAAAAAATGCAAGGAACCGCCCACGTAAATTAAAATTTTTTTTGAATTAAAAATCTTGTCAATAAAATTTTGTTTTCCCTGATTTGAAAAGTTTTATTTTGCGATGACATTGATTAATAGGAAGGCTTTAAGGTACCGAGTCCCTTAATTGCGCTTGCCCATAGTGGAGTCTTTAAGCCCAGCCAAAGGCCGGCCACGAATGAGGAAGTTTCTATTAGAACATAATATTCCTAGATTACGTCTGCCCATAGGTGAAAGTCGTTAAAGGCCGACCACACACGAGTAAGTTTCAATTAAAAAATCCTTTTCAATGCGGATAGGGCCCGAATTAAATTTTTTAAAAAAGTTCCTACTATTTCAGATCATGCTCCAAAAATAAAATATAATGTTCCAATATCAGGTGCCCTTGTTCATTATTATTCGGAAGTATTCAAGATATTCTACAGACGACGGTATAATTTTAATCTTTAATTTCCGCCACCGGCACTTTTGCCCTACTTTGTACCAACTGCACTGACGGTGGGATTTATAAAGTCATACTTATCATTTTTACTTAGTATTTCCTTAAGTTTTTTCCCCCACATATCCCCAAATTAGTGCTACTCGAATTGAAAATCTGCGAAATCAAAAATGTTGTAAAATCAAGCTTGTCTTGAGTAGATCGGAGGCCAATACGGCTCCACAGAGCTTTAATCGCGGCAGAGAAATAGATTTAATTGGAGCCACCGTAGTTTTACACGAAAGTAAGTGGGTTTGGATATCCCCATTATCCGACTCTATTCGAATATATATCTCCCCACGTTCTAACAAGTCCCATCGTCATTATTAAAAATGGGTGGCCAAACACAGGATTGAAAATGGGACTACATATATCTAGATTTAAGTTTAAACAAAAAAAATTTAAAAATAAAATACCGAATGTCGTTGAAGTAGTGGTTGCCGAAACACATTTTGTTTAAAGTATTCATCATCTACATCTTGTAGTCCCTGTGATCCAGAAAATTCATAGAGATTACACAAATACGTTATGTCAAAATCGCAGAAGGATTTACCGAGCGACGTTCCAATGTTGTTTGTCGAACATTTGTTTTACTTAAAGCGTCCAAAGGATTTTTGCGGCCCTGTGTGGGAAAAAACAAATCAATTGCAAATATTTAAAGTTATTCATTTTGAATACGAAAGCCGGAGCACAGCATACATTTTTGTAACAAAATATATATCACAAGTTTATATTTAAAAGTGGATGATTTAGATTATATTAATTTGTAGGGTAAATTTTATCTCTCGAATCTTTTATATTGAGATCATCCATTCTCAAAATATTAACGATGTAAATATTGATTTTCTTACAAAAAAAATGTATGGCTTTAGAAGACCCCACGCTATTCAAAAAACAAAACTTAAAATTACTTACATTCACTTTCGCTTGCTCCGCCATCTGACTGGGTGTCAGGCTTTCTTCGCTGGGATTTTTCTTAGAAAAATGAACACTTAAACTTTTTGTTTTTTGGCACATAAAAAGGATTTTTTTCCCTCAGGTCTGTTGGAAAGCCAGACAGATGGGAAAATATTTTCTATCAAAACACAAACTTACTGAAATTTTAGTCTTCGAGACACCAGTCCGTTGGTGTCCCGCCGTGCGAGGATGGTGACCGGGTCGTGCAGCTTTTGGATTTTCACTGCGTTTAGCGTCCATTCTTTCTTAGTCACGTGTTACGAACAAAAAAATGGTTTTGTATGATTGGACAGCGAAATTGTTTGCACAAAACGCAATATATTTAAAAAATATTATCTTGCCGTTATTTTTTATTAAAAATCCAAAACTCTATGAAAATGTCTTTTTACAATTTGTTTCAATAGATATATCAACAGCAAATGATATTTAAATCAATGGAATTCTTAAAATCATAAAAAATGAAAGGGTTGCACAGTAGAGTACACAGTGCAACAATAAATATCCAAAACAGTACCCAATCAATGCAAAATCAAACGAAATTATTTGGTTTTTAAGCCGAAATTATGCATGATTTATGATTTTTGCGTTCTTATAAATTAATTTCTGGTTGAAATTTCAATACAATCATATCTTTTAAAAGTATTAGTTAAAAATGTAATCATTAGTAATTAAAATAAATTTAACACATGTATTATTTTGTTAATCGTTAAAACCATAGAGGTTCTAGTCAACAAATGCTTCTTTTCTAACGAGGTGTATTTTTGAAAACTGGTACTCAGAAAATTTGCTTTGATCGCCCTATTTTCCAAAAAGTCAGTTTTGGAAAACGCCAAAGAAGGGTTGCAACTTTTTTTTTTTAAAAATCTGGATGGAAAATATATTTTTTTTAAACTCACTAGAGGTGTATAAATATAGGGTGGGCCATTTAAAATTTTAGTCGTCTGTAAAAAAAGTAATAATAATTTGTTCAAATTTTTGCTTTTATTGAATGACATGAACGACATTTGGTTTACACAAGACGGGGCCGGACATACGAGTATGCTACACAGTCATCGCAACCATCGATAATTTACGCACTGTTTTTGAAAATCGAATAATCAGCCAAAATTGTGATGTCAATTGGCCTCCTCGGAGCTGTGACTTGAGCCCTTTGGATTATTTCCTGTGGAGAGTCATTAAGTTTAAATTTTACAGAGACATTGCAGCGTTGAAACATAAACAAAGTTTCATTGAAGAGATTTGACCCAAAGCAATCGAAAATGTACTGAAAAATTAGCTTGCTCGAACAAGGTACTGCCGAGCCAGTTGTGGTAGTCATATGAATGGTATTGTGTTCCATTATTGAATGAGAAGGTACAACCTTTCCAATAAAACCAGAAATTTGAAATAATTATCAGTACTACATATCAAGATATTTTTAAAAAATTGATTTTTTAGAACATTTCCAACAGTCCAATTCTATGATATCTATAGATAGCATTTAACTACAAACGATTTTTTACGGAACGTGAAAATCGATTCTGAAGCACTGTGCGGCTATGAGACTTTAAAGAAATCATTTTGATTTTTTTTTTTATAATTTTCCTATTCTAGCACAGCGGCCATACGTGCAAGTACAACCCAACAAACCAAAACCATTTAGAAATAACTTGTAACAAACTTACTATCATAAGCCTTAAGCTTAGAAAACGTTAGTGAAAACTATAGTAATACGCTTGGTAACAATTATATAATAAACAAAATTGAACCCTGTTATAAGCTTGCTAGTCTATAATATACAATAAGCTTAGAAATGTAAGCTTTGAACAAGCTTAGAAATGTAAGCTTTGAACAAGCTTAGAAATATAAGCTTTAAACAGGCTTGGAAATGTCAGCTTTGTAAGACATTTTTTTATAGTTCTATATATTTTATTTTACTTTTACAAACTTTATTTCTTCACTTTTTTTACTTCTCTTTAATTTATTCACTTTTTCACTTTTTTACTTCTCTTTAATTTTCACTTTTTTGTTACTCCAACTTTACAATTCAACATGAACAAGACAACTGAGAACTTTAACAAAGAAAACAAAATGCACGTGTACAAATAACGGCACATCATATACGTCGCAGCGACTTTGGGTTTTTTTGTTTCTTGTGTGAAGCAAGCAGCGTATAGTTGACGACTTTGTGTTTATTTTTCTTTATTACGAAATCTATGGGTTCAAATGATGTATGTTTAAGAAAAGTTGTAGAAATTTGTTAGTAGTAAGTGTATTCTCCAATTTAGTTATATTACGCTTAGGGACTGCACGTGCATTTTGTTTTCTTTGTTAAAGTTCTCAGTTGTCTTGTTCATGTTGAATTGTAAAGTTGGAGTAACAAAAAAGTGAAAATTAAAGAGAAGTAAAAAAGTGAAAAAGTGAATAAATTAAAGAGAAGTAAAAAAGTGAAGAAATAAAGTTTGTTAAAGTAAAATAAAATATATAGAACTAAAAAAAAATGTCTTACAAAGCTGACATTTCCAAGCCTGTTTAAAGCTTATATTTCTAAGCTTGTTCAATGCTTACATTTCTAAGCTTGTTCAAAGCTTACATTTCTAAGCTTATTGTATATTATAGACTAGCAAGCTTATAACAGGGTTCAATTTTGTTTATTATATAATTGTTACCAACCGTATTACTATAGTTTTCACTAACGTTTTCTAAGCTTAAGGCTTATGATAGTAAGTTTGTTACAAGTTATTTCTAAATGGTTTTGGTTTGTTGGGTGGTTTGTTGGGAAGTTCGAAAAACACAATACATTGAGACTTTTAACAAATACACACACACTTTAAGTACTTGCAGGTCAACTGGTAAGGAAATTTTGTTGCAAGTGATATTTTGTCACTTGCTGCAAGTGAGACGCACAAGTTTCTTGCGTTTGATATTCGAAATATATTTCGAAAACACGACTTGCTGGTTTATATTTTATTTTGTTTCATTTCAAACCAAAAAAACAACACAATTTTTCAATCAATGTTTAACTCATTTGTTTTATTCTGGTTGGCAAGATTCTATTAAACTCTTCTCACAACACACGTTGTAAAAGAAAATCTATAGATGGCTCTGAATGTGGAGCCGCTGAAAAGGTGAATTGTATTATCGTGGGCAATTGTTTAAAGAAAACTTGAGCAGTGAGATTTACAATATAAGTTCTCATATGTTGGTGAGAACCTGGTCTTAAAGAGTTCAGTTTTCCTTTCAATCCCTGTTCAATTTTAAATACATTGTACGGTCTGCCAAACTTGGATTTTCCAATTTTAAAGCTTGATTATGGCGGTGTACATATCGGTAGTCTTCATTAGGTAAAAAATTTGAGTTTTGTGTTCAATTTAGGGTTGAACTCATATTTTTTAATATTAATGAAAAATTTGAAGCTTTTTATGCGTAGAATGCATTTTGCTAGATATGATTAGGGTTACTTACATGACATTAAAGATTTGCTTTCACATTCGCAAAAAACAATTTCGAAGTGTTCGCGCTCGCATTTGTAAGAACCAATCTAGGGATATTCTCAATAAGAATCTGGATTAAATGGCGAAAAAGCAGCAAAGCTTGTTTTCCTTGAATATAAATTGGCTCTACTAAACTTTGATTTTAATTATATCGAAATACTTAAGTATGTAGTTTCGTTTTCCTTTCTTAAGCCTGGTACTTAAAACACCGTTCCATATGAAAATGTGTCTGGTACATTGCAAACAATTGTAATTTTGTTATTTTCTTGAAAAATCATGTTCAATTATATTATTTCACTTAAAATAATCTTGAATATATAAATGTGTATGTGATATAAGTTTTTTTTAATAATTATGTTATTCATGTGAACAAACGTAGAACAGAACTGAATTTCTATGAATTATATTTCAATTATTTATGTTTTTCGTTAAAATATATATTTTGATCTAAATTGTATGAATTCCCAAAAGTTTATATACCAAATTTACTTTAAAAAATTAAACCTTTTGTTAGTTGGAATGAATCTAAATAATTTGTTTCCGTCAAAAAAAAAAAATACAAAAAAATTATTCCCCTTTTCATTCGAATTCACAAAAGCAATTTTAGCATATTCGCTTTCGCAAAAATGCATATTTCAATATTTACTTTCGGAACAAATATTTTTTTTAATATTCACTTTTGCTTAACCCACTTTCGTTACTCATCCCTAGTTATGAGTTAAAAATCAGAAGTAGAACATTTTGTTTTTTGTTATCGATATTAAACACCGTAGAACATAAATACATAAATCCCCTGCCATTCTCGATTTATCGAAAATGATCATTTTATAAAAACCGGCCGAATGTTAAAAACGAATAATTAATAGGTTTCCAATTCAGATTTTCTTGTTGAAAATATAGAGCCGATATATATTTTTTTAAATTTACTGCAGGAAGTTCCAAATACGCTTCGTACCAAAAAAAGGCTTCAAAATATGCGGCCTTAACAAACTTAGATACACTTTATACACTAATTATTTCTGGTCCATAATACCCTTTGATTTAAAAGCATTAGTAGGCATTAACACTAAATTATAAATTCAGCTGTAGATATGTATTATTTACAGATTTAAATTAAGAAAAATATTAAATTTATAAATACCTCGGCCATACTGCATGTTGGTCTTCGGGCTCCATAACGACCAACTGGTGAGATTTGTGTTATTTGTGATGCTAGATTAGAAGTAGCCTCTAGGTGGCGTTGTGATCGCCTCTTGTTATTCTCATCACCCAAATAAGTAGCACCAAAGAGTTGTGTGTTAGGACTTTTGCGTTTAATATGATTTCAGTTTCGATTCGAAATATTTATTTGATGTTGTTTGTTTTTGGTTGGTTGGTTGGTTAGTTGAGACGATGAATATATGATGAATTTATTTGGTTGTTTAACATGAAATAAATAAATGAAAAAGTATGTAAGTAAATGTATGCAACATATAATGTTTAAATAGTAAACATAATTTATTAGTTAATCACTTGCTAGATGTGCTCTGAAAAAGAAAATTAATACATATTCATTAACGATGAACAAACAGTAGTCGGCCAAAAAGTAGCGAAACAGTTTATTTTAACACATAAGTATAGAAGGTCGAATATTTATTTTATATCTACAATTGTATTAATTAATTGGGTGCAAAAAGTGATCAGAATTTTTTTTTCAAAGATTTTAAAGTATGGATGTTGAAAAAAACATCAACCGGAATATGTTTATTTATTAATTGATTGGAAAAAATAGACCAGGATTTAAAAATATAGCACAACAATTTTTAAATTTAAAATAAAACTCTGTCTATCTATGCCTCCACAGAATTAAAAAAAGTGTGTTTTGTTGTATTTTCACAAAAAAGTGGCAAAGCTTAAGTCTGATCATATTTATTTCAGCCCTAGAACCTTCCAGAGAAACCGTGCATTCGCACACGTTAAATTTTCGTCAAGAATGAATGTTATGAAAAATTTCTACATTCTAAAATAAATTTGGAATAGGGAAAATTAAGGTGAATGAACAAATTCATTGGCAATTATTTTCACAAAATTGTGCCAAATCTTAAGTCTAATAATTTTTATTGCAGCCCTAGAACCTTCCAGAGATACCGTACATTCGCACCTGTTAAAGTTTCGTCAAGAATGACTGTTATGAAAAATCTCTAAATTCTAAAATATATTTGGAATAGGGAAAATTAATGTGAATGAACAAATTCATTGGTAATTTGTTTTTATTATTTGGTAGGCTACTGTATACGAGTAGTACTTGTGGAAAGATTTCGCGGTTTTCATCCAAATATGTACAAGCAATATTAATATTAAGATTGCATGTCCGACATCTTGATATGCACGGGTTTAGGTTTTCTTTCATGTATGTAAATTATTTGATTTTATTTACTTTCGCCAAATGTCTTGTAATATTTCCTCTTTTCGGCCAGTGCATGTATATATCACGCTAGTTAAGCGCACGTACACACATATATATCGTCATGGAGTTAGTCATTTAGCCTAATGCGATATGACTTGGCGTGCAGGAGAAGTATGCTAAGATAAGGGGTTTGGAAATTGGTGCAAGAATGTGTGACATAAATTCACGTTTTGAATATATCTAAACGGCTGTCTACCAGGGACCGAAGACCTGCGGTATAATCCGCCAAGTAAGCCACTAGAAGAGAAGCCAAAATTTACTAAATCTTGACATTCACGAAGAAAAATGTAAAAATCTTGTTGGTGTTGTCTAGATGTGCCGACAGAGTTTGAACCATTGTCGAGAAACCCGTATTTGGATATTCCATTTCCAACAAATCGTATTGCTATTTCAGAAGAAGCGAGTAAATGTCCTCGTTTTGTTAATATCTTCTACAGTTCTTGTGAATAATACCATAATTTGGGGAACCAAATGTTTATGGTATTAACAAATATGATTGCACATTTAATTGTCAAGGAGGTAAGAACCCAGCAAATCATACGATCAGAATTCTGTACGAGAATCCGCAAAAAGTTCCGATTTCGGATCAGAATCCTTACCTAGTTCGTAACGAATAACTTCTCTGAAAAAAAATCCTCAGACAAACCGAACAGAATCCGTTACTATTTCGGTATGAATTCTCGATAGAGTTCAGATATTGTTCAGAATTGTCTGATATCAGACATTGTCAGCAAATTTGGTTTACTGGGAAGGTTCTTATAAATTTCTGTCAAAATTGTATTAAATTGTTAATCAACATTAATTCTTCAAGCAAATTAACCATCTTTTTAATAAATTAATTTATTTATTCAAAACATAACTGATAACCACCACGATCGTGTCGTTTGTTAGATACGAAAGACACATTTTTTAAATTTAAAAGGTTTAATTCTTATTTTTAAAATCGATGGTACATTCAAATATAACACTCGAAGAATAATGTGCAATATTTTCTAATATATCAAATCGTGGTTATTGTGCTGGAGTTCAGCGTTACTTCTACAAAACTATATTTACTGGTACCATATTTGAATTAGGTTTAATAATAAACGGATAATTGTTGGCCCGATATAAAAATAAAGGGTGGTTAAAGGGCCGATGTTGAATGTGAACCACACCTAAACGTCAAGTTTTTTTCTGCATTTCATTTGATATTTCTCAATTTCAGACTAATTCAATTTGAACCATGGAAAGATACACAAGCGAGCAACGCGTTAAAGTCATTCAGGCTTATTATGTAAACAGAAAAGAACTGATGAGTTTTTTAAACTTCTGGTTTTATTGGAAAGGTTGAACTTTGTCATTTAATAATGAAACACAAACCGATGCGTTTTTGCTTCGCCCTATGGGCTGTAGATTATTTGGCAGGAGAAAAAGAATTTTACCGAAAAATCGTGTTTACAGGTGAAGCTTATTTTCATCTCGATAGCTATGTTAATAAGCAAAATTGGCGCAGCGCAAATAGGCTATGCCACACGTGACTATAAAGAAACATATTCATCCACAACGAGTTACTGTTTGGTGTGGATTTTGGGCTGGCGGCATCATTGGGCCATTTTTCTTCGAAAATGAGCAAGGAGCCGCCGTTTTAGCCAACGGTGAGTGTTGCCTCGCTATGCTCAACAAATTTTTATTTCCAAAAATTCAAAAGAATAACATGGACGACATTTGCTTTCTACAAGACGGGGCCACATGTCACACAGCCAACGCAATCATCGATATTTTACGCTCGTTTTTGAAAATCGAATAACACTCTGCGACAAATGGTAAGGGTCAGTGATCGGTTTGGAATGAAACCACCGGGGAAAGTTATATTGGTAAAAAAAAAGTCATACGTGTTCCAGCGTTTCGCTGGGTCTCATCTAGGAATCGAGATATATCGATTTGAAGTTAGTAAGTATCGTATAGGGGAATTTGTCACGTTTTTGGCTCTTTTGTTTGACATAACTTGAGAACCACTCGTCCGATTTAGCTGAAATAAATTTTAAAAAACCAAGAATTACAATTCCCTTAATCTGTTCATATATTATTTTCCTTTACAAGTAATAGTTTCCAAGTTAAAAATAAGCGCATGAAGAAAAAAAATTTTTTTTTTTTTTTATTTTTTTTTTAAAATAAAAATAATATATGAACAGATTAAGGGAATTGTAATTCTTGGTTTTTTAAAATTTATTTCAGCTAAATCGGACGAGTGGTTCTCAAGTTATGTCAAACAAAAGAGCCAAAAACGTGACAAATTCCCCTATACGATACTTACTAACTTCAAATCGATATATCTCGATTCCTAGATGAGACCCAACGAAACGCTGGGACACGTATGACTTTTTTTTGACCGATATAACTTTCCCCGGTGGTTTCATCCCAAACCGATTGTGGCTGTCGCACAGTGTAATCAGCCGTAATTGTGGTGTCAAGTGACCACCTCGGAGCTGTGATTACAGCCCATTGCATTATTTTCTGTAGCAAGCCATTAAGGATAAATGTTACGCAAAGCATCCAGAGGCAATTGAAGCGATGAAATCGAAGTTGTCATTGAAGAGATTCGACTCGAAACAATCCAAAATGTACTGACAAATTAAGTACTGCCGAGCCAATAATACCAGAAATTCAATAAAACCAAAAATTTGAAAAAATAAAACTGTGCAATTTTTTAAGTCATGGAAATATAACCATATACGAACACCACTACGTGATAAGAGACCCAAAAAAACACCCGTCTCCCAGTTTTGGCCAAAGTCATGCACTTTTTTAGTATGGGGCCCTAATGATTCGGGGCCTCGGTGTCATTTTTGCAAAAAAGTGATCATTTTCTCAGGCTCATATCTTGCAAACCGTTTGGAAATCGATTCAAATTTAATATTTTAAATGACCCACTCTGTGGTTGGAAGATTTTTATAGTGGGTATAGTTGACTACCTAAAATCTAATATAAAAATCTCAAATATATCCAATGCATTTTTGTATACGTTTCTATATTAAAGCTTTGCTAAATGAACCATGGTGTATGTAGGATACTTCTCTCCGCCAAGAAACATATTCGCGTGCCTACATACATATGTATGTACATATTTAAATTAGTTCAAGTAAAACTTAAATAAGGCATAAATAACGAAAATGTGTGAAAAAGTTAAGGGTTCCTTTTTGCTGTTACACATTTTTCACTCCGTCACATAGGCATAGACACATGCACGCCTTAGCAGACGGCCACCTGCACACGGCATTTAACGTGGCTGGCACGCGGTTTTGGAACTGTCCGTACCCGTGCAATAGCCTTAGGGCATGTGTCATGTCAGCGGAGTAGTCCGCCAGTCAGCCACTCAGTCACCGCGCTTTGTTTCATTTCTTTTCGCCATCATAAAACTAAATATTAGAACTTCCTTTATTTCAACATAAAATGACGCAGAGAATGGAAAATTAATTACAAACACGAATTATATGACGGGGAGAAGGAGGGATAAGAGGGGGCACAACCAACAATAGTTGTTGAGCTACTTACCTATTTGTGATATACATGCCACTGCCGCCGTTTGTGTGCGCTTGCTGCTCGTGTGACCTGCCATCATCAAAGAAGCCCTCGTAGAGCACGAAATTATTGGCCTGCGGTATGCTACGCGTCAAACCGTAATGTTTCTTGAGAAACCCCAAAAGTTTCTCGGACGGCCTGTCGACGGAACATTTGATTGGCGTCCATTTCTCATCCGACAACATGGTTTCGAATAAATCCTTGCCGAGACCAGCTCGCTGCCGTGATTCGTGTATGTAGAAATCCAATATACACGGGGTGTTCTCCACCTTACGCGTTTGGCCCGTCTCATCGAACAGATACAGGTCTTTAGTGCCGACCTTAAGGAGACCTATAACCGCACCACTACAATAATAGAAAGGTAAAATATATATAATTAATTTTAATTAGGAAATGTTATATGTCATAAGGAAGTCCAAAAACAACATGAAAGCAAAATACCCAACAATACGAATATTGAGAAGGAGGTTTTGTCCTGGAATTGGTAATTAATTTGACCAGTAAGCGCAATCCAATGAGTAGGATATATCAAAGGAACGAAGGTGGTTCTTACTATTTTTGGAAGAAAAAAAAACTGTGTGTCGAAGGAAGTTAAGAATCATTTAAAATAAAATGGAAGCTATGTATTTATAAATTGAAACAAAATTGATTTTACAACGTGGAAAGGAGTAGACCATAACGATTTATGTTAACAAAATATGAACATGACACAAATAAATGGAGCATAACTTTGTTTCAAACTTATTTTAGTACATCTATACTTTCTGGAACCAGAAAATACAACACGTACATATTTTTTACCCTATTTTTGGAAAACATTTAAGATCTTTACTCGAAACTGTCGCATTTTCGATTAACTTTATAAATTTTAAATATTCGAACAATTAATAAATTGATGAAACTGAAAGACTCATCAGAATCATGGTACAGTAAACAAGGTATAGTCATTTGCCCAACCAAGAAAGGGAAATGCCAAAAATACATTTTTGTGAATGTTTGATGATAATTGTGAATGTTGGATATAGAATTTTTCCTTTAAAAACTTCAACAAACGCTATTGTCAAATTTCAAAATTGACAAATTAAATTACTACGAGAAAAAATTTAAAATCAGCTGTTAGCATAACTCTACCTTCTTTATTGTACCATGATCAGAATAAAGTTCAAAGTAATGATTGCTACTTTGTCAAGACAGAATTATAACCTAGGTTTAGAAATTGTATGTTTTTGTGCGCTGGTCCGCACCGACTTTGACTACGAATGTTTGAACTCCGTGTCCGGAATCCATGTCTTGGAACAACTGCAGTCTACGGACAAACATAGGTTGGGCGATTAAACATTTTAAATTCGAGTCAGCTTAAAAAAAGTACTAATAATTTTTTAAAAAGTTCTAGTTTTATTGCGTTCGATGCGTTTTTGTTTCGCCGAATAGGCTGAAGATTGTTTGGCAGAATATGAAGAATTTTACCGAAAAATCGTGTTATCAGATAAAGCTCATTTTCATCTCGGTGGCTATGTCCATACGCAAAACAGTCGCATATGGGGTTCAAAGAAACCTCACAGGACTATTGAGAAGCCAATGTATCCACAACGGGTCACCGTTTGATGTAAATATTGGGATGGCGGCATCATTGGACTATTATTCTTCGAAAAAAAGCAAGGAGCCGCCGTTTCCGTCAACGGTGAGCGTTATTGCGCCATGCTCAACGAATTTTTGTTTTCAAGAATTCAAGAGAATGACATGGACGACATTTGGTTTCAACAAGACGGAGCCGCTTGGCACGCAACGGAACCATCTATATTTTACGCACTGTTTTTGTAAATCAAATAATCAGCCGAAATTGTAATGTTAATTGACCAGCTTGAGGCAGTGATTTGAGCCCTTTGGATTATTTTCTGTGCGCAGCTATTAAGGATAAACGTTAAGCAAAGCATCCAGAAACAATTGAAGCGTTGCCACATAATCGAAGTAGCCATTGAAGAGATTCGACCCGAAACAATCGAAAATTTACTAAAAAATTGGGATGATTGGATGAGGTACTACCGAGCCAGTTGTGGTAGTCATATGAATGATTGTGTGTTTAATTATTAAATGGCAAAGTTCAATCTTTTCAATAAAACCAGAAATTTCACAAAAAGTATCAGTACTTTTTTGTACAGTAATTGGCCTCCCTGTATATATATTGTCGTTACCAATTGGATGAGGGTGCTCGAATTTTAATTGGAAATTGGAGGAAGCTCGCCCAATACTGAAGTGATTATAAATCATTTATCGATCAGGCTAGGGATAACAAGAGGTTATGAAGCCAACTTAACAAAGTATTCTAAAGTTGGGGTGGTGTCCCAAGGTCTTAAGGGAACGAAAGACTGGACATTGGGTATAAAAACTAACGAAAATTTATTTATAAAATTTTAGTTTGCTATTTTTTTGAGTTCGTTCCCTAACTACAAGGGCCCCAAATACATCTGACATTTCCATTGGAAAGTTTGACACTCAGAACGTTTTGACGTACGACCATCATTTGTGTTGTTTTCAGTGACTTGGAAAAATCAATTTGGCAAAAAAAATAGAATTAACCCGTGAAAATGTTCGTGCGATCATTTCTCACAACTTTCGACGTGGATTATCACGACAAGAGTGCATCGATGAACTTGAATCTTTGTATGGCGATGAAGCACCATCCTATAGCACTGTTAAAAATTGATTTAATAAATTCAATTGTGGCCGATGATCGCTCAAAGATGAAGGTCGGGAAGGTCGTCCAAAAACGGCCGTTGTGCCAGAGAACATTGATGGCGTGCGTGAACTGATAATGCAAGATCTTCATGTGACATATCTTGATATAGAGACATCCTTGTGCATTTCATCCACCAGCATACATTCGATGTTGCATGAACACCTGGCCGTAAAACAGGTTTGTTCTCGTTGGATCCCGCACAATTTGACAATCGCTCAAAAAAGCTCGTGTCGATTGGCGCGAAGAAATTTTGAAAAAATACGATCGCGGTGCTTCAAAAGGCGTTTATAAGATCGTCAAAGGTGGCAAATCATGGATCTATGCGTATGAGCTCGAAACAAAACAGCAATCGACCGTGTGGGTTTTCGAAGACGAACCAAATCCATCGAAAGTTGTTCGTGGAAGAAGCACTTCGCAAATGGTCGCCTGTTTCTTCGGCAAAACTGGTCATGTGGCGACTGTTCCGCTTAAGCAACGTAGAATGGTCATTTCTGAGTGGTACACCACAATTTGTTTGCCTGAAGTCTGCGGAGAAATTCGAAAAACGAACAAGAGAAGACGAATTATTGTGCAACATGACAGTGCGAGCTCTCACACATCGGATCAAACCAGCGACGTACAGTCCTGACTTGACACCCAATGATTTCTCTTTATTCCCGCACATCAAGAAAAAAATGCGTGGTCAACGATTTTCGTCGCCAGAAGATGCTGTTGAAGCGTTCAAAAACCATGTTTTGGAGGTGTCTGAATCGCAGTGAAGAAAGTGCTTCGACAATTGGTTTGAGCGCATGCAAAAGTGTATAAATCATGCTGGAGAATACTTTGAAAAAAAATAAAACCAGTTTTGATGATAAATATTTCGCATTTGCATTATTAGGCTATAAATATATACTTTATAGCAGCCCTCGTATTGGGCCACAGAAATCGAAAAACTGGCGCCAATAAAAATGAATAGACTGTTTTTTAAAAAAACGGATTCATCTAAGGCGAAACGAACTGTCAGAAGACGAAAGGAAAATAAATTGGATTTTTGTAAATCACACGGATTCGTTCGTGTAACATAAACCGAAATGGTCTAAAATGAATTTTCGCTCGTTGTTGAGTTACAAAAAGAAAATTACTAAAGTTGTGATGGAAGTGTGCACGACTAGTAAACCCAGGTACAACTGCCGGTAAGAACATCTAACAATCTGTTAGCGGCGGTTTTATCAACCCGTAAATGACGGCGACTTTACGAGTAAGAGATTAATCTCTAAGCCTTGTAAAAACTTTTCAATTAAAATCATTAAGTGCCGGCGTTAAGCAGTAGGTCCCAGTCAGTGAGTATAAGAATTGAATCGGGCACAGCTCACTGATTTAAGAAAAGTTTCCCCTTGCTCCTTAATGGAATGTTGTGGGACTTAAGTAATTAAATTAAACTTAACAAGCACAAATTTTAAACAAAACAAAAAATGAATTGATTTTAAAAAAATTACTGTGGCTCAAGTCCTGTTACTTGATCAAAAATTTGATATGGATTAGCTTCGAAGAAAAATATTTTATGGATTTATGTCCAACCCTAGTAGTACGATATTACTTTAATGTAACGTTGAAATTAACACAATGAAGAGCATATCGAGCTTCCCTTACCCCAAAAGATGCTTATTCAATAGAAAATTGTACAAAGTTCTTAAGCTTAAATATTAAAAAATAAATAATAATATTTACAAAGATACAACAAGTTCTATTGTATCGAAATTCCTTAGATGAATTAGACAAAAAACAAAAAAAAAACTCTCCTGTAAAATTTTCTATTTGACGCTTAAATTTTTTTCGCGTTTATGGCTCAATATAGAACATCACTAAACCACATTTCTACTGGGAAATTGTCAAGCTTTTCTAACCATCCCACAATAGCCATACAATTTCACTTATTCCATTACTTACTTATTGCCAGAGTTCACATCTGCCAGCAGATAAATTGTTTGATTCTCCGACATTCGTAGACGTTGCGCTGTCGTCACCGGTGTATTGAGCTTTTGGGCATTGGCCGACAACAAACCCAAGCGATCAATAATTTCCGACATCTTGGAGGTGGCATCTCTGTAAATGGAAAAACCCTCTCGTCTTAATGCATTCATTCATTATCAAACGATCAAGTCACAATGATATATACATATATTTGTCTGTATGTCTATGGCCTTGAAGAACGTCATTTCGAAATACTTACAAACACTGACGACGATCACCGCGAAATGTGTGGGGCAACAGATTCGACGTCACCTTGACAATGGGTTGGGTAAACAGCGGACTTATATCGAAACGAAACTCAACCATTTTGTCTCTTGTTCTTCTTTAAGTACGTGGATGGAAAATCTGCAATAGACAAGAAAATTAGAAGACCATTTAATAAATGAATACAAATGCATGCTAAACACATTTAGAATGTAATAAAAAAGAATCGGGAGCAAAAGTTTGCTTAATGCAAATTGCCCATAAATTGTGAGACAAGTATTTAGTTTAATGTCTAAATCCCCATGTATTGCTAATGTTATGATTAAGAAAAACTATTTCTATATGGAATGTTTATTCGAATAAATTATCCGGAAACAGTGGGTGCTTTAAGAATGATTAGATTAAAATATTCCATACAGAAATTCAATGAAATTGAAGTAGCCCATAGAAGCGATTTTGATAAAATTTGGCACATAGTATTTTCTTGTGATGCTTACGAACTCCTAAAAGCGTAGATGATATAGGTCCATGGTTTCATACCTCCTACACAAATGTTCCCTAAAATGTCGTGTCTTGGCTAGTAATTTGGCTAAATAAGCATAAAGGGTTTTATTTACAACTTTGGTGTCTTCAATGACCCCTACTGAAATTTTTCGACAAACAATTTTGTAGAATATCGAAAAATGGATCAAATTAACCCATAAGGAGAGGACTTAGAGGGTTAAGATCTTCTACAAAAACAATCCTCATAAAATTTCACTATAGATGTCCGACGATAAGAATTCTCTCAGACATTACCTATTTGCACTTTTTTGTATCTAACATCATGCTCCCTCCGACCAAAACTTTGACCCACTGTAAAACAAAAAGATGACCAGCTGGACTTTAAGTTTGTTCTACAAAAATGATCTACTCAGGGTCGCGACTCTGTTCCAAAAAAAGTCGATATTTGTTGGACAGTGGTATCGATCGAAGAGTAATTTTCTGTGGAAAGCAAGGTCGCAATATTGAAGCTAGGCGGCTAAAATTTTTCGGCTGATATTCTTAAACGGATGGCATTAAAAGTGTGTCAGATCGGTCAGAACGATCACAAGCAGTGAATCTGAAAAATCGCTATATTTGTTGTATTTTAGGCAGTGATGCAAATCTTTTTAGAATTTGAGTTGGTTCGGTTTAGTGGTTTAGAGCAGGTCCGAACCAGTGGTTCGGTATTAAAAATTGTTTTAGGTACTCTTGAACCGTGGTTCTGGTTCGGTTCAATACATCAATTGTAAGAAAAATATTTTCTTTAATAATTTATTTTTATTAAAAACATAAGTAGAATTTAAACTAGGGTATAACTTTTTATATCTTTTCATCAGAAATGCTTGTTGTGAACCGACCGCTTTTCTTTAAATTTTTTGCGGTTTTTGTTCGGTTCAAAATTTTTTTTCTAACAGCGTGTTTGCGGTTTGGTTTATACTTATAGACAAATAAAGTGATATGGTTTGGTTGGAAACCGGTTTGGTTTGCATCCCTAATCCTTGAAATGTTTTCACTTCAGTACTTATCACCACTATTAACACCGATCTTTACAAAGTTTTCCCAATATATTACTTTCGGCAAGGAAATAATTTAGGGTACATTCGGTCATCATTGGACGAAGGGGCGTAGCATTGCCCATACTCTAAACTTATAAAGACTAAACTATAAGATATATTAAGATGATATTTGAAACATATAATTTTGGTATGGAACGAAACACATCACGCTGGAAAAATGGTGTTCAGCGATAGTCCAAGAACTAAAAAGTTTATATATTATTAAAATGTTCGTGTATCGGACCATAACACGATACAGGGAGACAGGAAGTGGTAAAAAAGGCATGGCGACTGCCGAAAAAACAGCAACTTCGTCAGAAATAGTCCGAAAGGTGAAGGCAAGAATTGGAAGATATCCCAGACATAGTGATGGGGAATCTCGAAATAACTGACCGAAGCGTTAAGATCCAAATGGCACATAACTTTACACCTAAGCAAAAACTCCAACGACTTTAAAGAGCAAAGATGATAAAACGCTTGCACGTCAGCGGCCATTACTAAATATCGGCTTTTTTGACGAGAAAAATAACTTAACAGAGCAGTACGAAAACAAACAAAATGGCCGAATTTGGTTAGCAAAGAGATCGGACGATGACTTGGAACAACGATTGGTCACTAGAACCTAAACTCCTCCTCACGCCATGTCGCTTTACAGTCGTATTTATTGAACCTGGTGTTAAATTGAACAGTGTACCGTGAATAGGTCTTATAACTTGCACTTAAGCCTTGGGCACAGAACCATTTCGGCAATAGGCCTTATATATATTTTCGACAGGACTCTGCATCATCGCATAAGGCACGCGTGAATCAAAACTGGTTAAAAAACAACGTCCCTCACTTCATTTTGTCTGCAGAGTGGCTTTCAAAAACACCGGATGCTTATACCCTGGATTTCTGTATTTGTAGTATTTTGTACTCCAAGGTTCTAACAAAAAAATACCCCAGTATTGGCGCATTAAAAAAAGATCTTCAACGAGAATGGACACGACTTCCTCAAAATCACATTCGTGCATCCTGCAACTCTTTTATTGAAAATTTAAAATAAGTTTATTCTACTATGTTTTAAATAATAAAAAATACCAACAAAAAATAATTTTATAACCCTTTCAATTGGTAACACTTCAATCCCCTTACCCTGTATAAACGTCCAATAAATTTTCAGCGACCTTAAATTATAATCGTCCACTAAATTTTCGGAAGTGATAAGAAAAAATCGTCACCTGTCCGTTCAGAGAGTGTAGGAACGTAGGGTTATTAAGAGATGTCCTCGTCTCGCTCAATGAGACTGGAATTGTTCAATAGTTTAGCACCGGTTAGGGCACCATAGACTCCCTGGTAAAAAAAACGTGGAAATCCCCGACTTTAAATATAGAGAGCAAGAAGGCACGACGAACTAAACTCTAGAATGTCGGCAAGTAAATATCATTCTTACAACTTGTAATTACCAAGGGGACCAAATCGCAGATATTTCTTTTTAAATTATCGAGTAATTTTCAAGGGTCCGGGTGAAGAAATTATCAAGAGATTTAAATAAACATCAATAAATAAAAACCAAGAGATTTAAATAAGATTTAAATAAACAACTTCAATTTACCAATGAGACCAAAACACAGGTATTTTTTTAAATTATCGTGTTATTTTCAAGGGACCTAGAAACGACATTAAATTATCCATAGATTGAAATAATCGTGAGATTGTCAAAAAATTGCCACAAGTACATCTTTGGACCAAAGGCACACGTAATTGAAATTGAAGAAAATCAGTTCAGATTTAAAAATAGCTCCCACTCATATATTTAACCGAATTTTTGTCTTCAGCTCTAGAATTCACAAATTACATTCAAACTTAATGAAATTTGGCACAGTTCCTTATGACCGATTGGTAACCAGCTCATAAAAATAGGTCATACCGGTCCACGTTGATTTATTTCCGGTACAAAGATCCCTCCCGATTTTACAAACTTCCGCTCTAGAATAACCCCATTAATCCGATTTCGATCAAGTTTGGTTAGTATATCGAGCCATAAGCGCTAACCTATCGTAAGTGAAAAAATGCAAATTTTACAGGAGACGGTTTTTATTATTTATTTCAAACAACTTTATTAAAAATGCAAATGTTTTAATGCAAAAATTTAAGATTTCTACCTACTCATATAACTGTATCAAAAAACAAAAAAAAAAATCTGAACACATTTGCGATTGCTGCAGCAATTTGATGTGTGACTTACGATAAAATTGCTACACAATAAAATTTAAACAATCATTTACGATAAAATGCAAAAGCTTTTTTTTTTGATGTTTTACTAACAATTTTGTCATTTTAAAAATACAAAACGATGAGGCTTGTCCTAACGATTATTTTTCAGCAATAAAATTTTTTTTCCAAAAATTTGACTTACGATAGGTTAGCGCTTATGGCTCGATATCATGTGGAAAAAACAATCTTGCACTAATTTGGACCATATAGAGACGTTCTTTGATATAGTCCCCATACAAATAGTCTTGAAGACCCAAAAAACAACTATCAGTATAATCAGACACATGGGGATTAAATAACAACAAAATTTGTTTACGAATAATAAAAATAAAATTATTTTTGTAATTAGGCTAAATATGGGGGGCTCATCCAAGGTTCTAAAAATCCTGCCCATATTAACTTAGGCATAAAACAACGAAATTTTCTCACATAATTTAATGTGACATTGCTTTCAAAATGTGGGTAAATTTAGAGCCCGTGCAAAACTCTGTGCTTAATAGCTCTTTCTGATAATCCAAGAATGCTGAATATACTATAGGTACTAGTTTTTAGACTGGGTACTCGCGCAAGCAGCTAAAGCAGTTTTAGGAGTATTCGATTGAACTTTTCTTCAAAAAATATACTTTGTTGTTGTAGCGGCAACTGTGTGGCGGGATGACAGCCCTTGGCCGAAGAATTGCTCTTCGGGTCGGTCAATCCGGTCCATAGAACAGGCTGTCGTGGGATTGAAAAAAATATACTATCGGCCAACTTGCTGTAACAGTGGTGATAAGAGTGTGTTTCGTTATCGATGTAGCAGAATGGGGTTAATTTTAGACTATTTAATGTTGTGTCGTATTCTATATCTTTATTTTAGAAATATATTCTTATGTAGCACAGTGCAATTCGAAAAAAATACACATTTTCTATTATAACTTTCGCGGTACCGACTGTATAAACGTACCTTGTGCTATCGTCGCCCCTCCCAGCATAAAAACATAAAATACTGCAATCTTTGCATTTCAACAAACATCTTAAAGTTTGAAATCGAAAGGAAATGCCTTTCATATCCAATGCTGCAAGCCCAGCCACAGCCATCCATAATAATTTTCATGGAAACTGGGAGGCAAATAACCGACTCTTACTCTAGCGAGACTGTAATAAACAAACTTAAGACATTTTCCGTTTTCCTATTTCTAGCGGAGCATGTGCGCGCGTAATAACGTAGGCATGATTGACGTAACCCATTCGAATTGTACAACAATTACGTTTTAATTCAAATGCATGTTAGAGTGTATGTTAACGTACATTATTATATGTATGTACGAGTATATACGTCCCTCCTTATGACTCTACTCAAGGCGAGGCATGAACCAGAGGTGCTTAGATTACTAGATTGTTTAAAATTCTTTTTTGATAGGGGGCGGGACCAGAGGAGTCTTTTAATGAAATCCAGCACCAAAGTTCAATGAACTGCAATTGCATTATTAAAAAAAACACTGAACATTGTGTAAAAGAGGAACAAATTAGTTTCAAGATATTGTAAATAAATACGAGTACATTTGAAAAGGGTTGAGATAAGTTGGTCCAGCACCATTCGTTGTAGCAAAGCTTCCATCCAATATAATAACATCAAAAAACGTTTAGCCGTTGGATTTCAGAGTGCTGAGAAAAGGTGGGAAATAACGAAAATAATTTTCTTTGCCAACGGTCTTATGCAATATCAATCCACGCTTTGCCGTCAATTCACTTTGAGTTAAAGTGTTTTATGTTTTTTACTTTATTTGATGAATTTGGGAAAATAAGAACAATGACCAACTGATAAAAGCCTGTGCATTGATTGCCAGCCCGTTTTTTAACTAGTATCAACGGCATTAAGAGTTTTTTTTAGTGTTTTTTGAAGCGTACGCAATTTCACAGTGGTAGTTTAAAAGTTATGATATCAGTTATGTATATGAGACGTTCCCAGTATTTTGATGGTTCTGTTAAACAACGAATATTATTTGATAAGTTTCACCTGAGGAAATTCCATTCGATCTATCTGATATAATTCGTGCAAAAAATTAACATTTTGTGTAGTTATCAGCCCTAGGCCGTAAAATTACTGGAACACCATCTGATGCGTTTACGCTTCACCCAATGGACTGGAGATTGTTTGGCCGAAAAATCGTATTTTCAGATGAAGCTCATTTTCATATGCCCCCATATGCGGCAATATTGCCGCATATGGGGTTCAGAGAACCCGTACGTGAGATGCCAATTCATCCACAACGAGCCACTGTTTGGTTTGGATTTTGGGCTGGCGGCATCATTGGGCCATTTTTCTTCGGAAATGAGCAAGAAGCTTCCGTAACCATCAACGGTGAGCGTTACCGCGGCATGATCAACAAAATTTTGTTTCCAAAAATTCAAGAGAATGACATGGACGACATTTGGTTTCAACAAGATGGGGCCACGTGTCACACAGCCAACGCCACCATTGATATTTTAAGCACAGTTTTTGAAAATCGAATGATCAGCCGAAATTTTGATGGAATTAGCCGCCTCGGAGCTGTGATTTGAGTCTTTTGGATTATTTTCTGTTGAGCCATAAATAATAAATGTTACGCAAAGCATTCAGAGACAATTGAAGCGTTGAAGCATGAAATCAAAGTTGCCATTAAAGAGATTCGACCCGAAACAATCGAAAATGTATTGTAAAATTCGGTTGATCGGATAAGGTACTGCCGAGCCAGTTGTGGATGTCATTTGAATGATATTGTGTTCCATTATTTAATGACAAAACTCAGCCTTTCCAATAAAACCAGAAATTTAGAAAAAAACTATCAGTACTTTTTAACAGCCGATTCAAGTTTAAATAGTTAAATCGCAATCCCTGTACATGCCACTATTCCATTTTGTTAAACAAATCGAGCCTTCTATACAAATTTATAAAGCCGTTTTTTGTCAACCTTACGATTTTGGTTCGGTGTACCAACCGAATGTTGGGTAATGCATTGGAATTTACATTATAAACTATATGGAACCTTAAATATAAAATATATTCTATTTGACAGTTTATGGCCAATTAAGCAGTCATTCAAATGAAATAGCTTGTACACAAAACAAGATCAAAATAAAATTGAAGAATTCCAGCGTTTGGTATACGATTAGTATTTAGATGAAGATAAAGGGTGATCAATATAGAGGTATTTTTCCAATAGGGTTTTTTCACAAATTACGCGTGAGTTGGGTTAAAGTTAATTTTTTTGTCTTTTCAGTTTTGTTTGCCATTTCATCATAGAAAAAATGTATACCGCGAAACCCACTGTGTGTGTGTCATTAACGCCGTATAAATTATATTCAAAAAATAAATGACATAGAGTGTCCTTTCGAATTAACAAGAAGGATTCCATACTTGATTTGAATTTTTTGAAGTTTTTTATTTTGAAAAACATACCTCTTATATTATATAACTAGCCGATTAGATTAGATAACCTTGAATTTAACCTTGTTTAAATGTTTCTGGTTTCTAAGTTGGAGTTTGCAATACTCAGATGTGTATTGGAACGAAATTATTTGTTGTCATTTCCAATTGTGGGTTCCAAGGAACAATTTAATACAAAACTATTTGTTGCCAAAACAGGCGGTTCTGACAACCGATTATTTTAACCTCGTTTCATAAGTACATGTGTTATTTAAGCATAATATAGCTATAATCTTCTGGCAACATAGCTATCATCTTCTGGTATACCAAACCGATTTTATCAAGATAATTAAGATTTGGTAATTGCAACAGAAAGTGTTCTCATCCATCGGATGAGTCGATTGCAAACTGACTTTTACCCTGCATATATGGAAGCGGCCTTAAGGTGGCGAGATAATCCGTGATCTATTTTTAAATATTTTTTTGGTTCTCATGCCAATAAACTAGTTTTTAAAACGAAATGCAATATTTCATTGGTTCCAAAGCAAAATTCTATACATTATTAAAAAGTTGTCGGAACATGACCATTAGTATATATGAATAATATGTTACTTATACCATAACATAATCAATGATATGTTAGTTAATGTGTACAGGGTGAGCCAAAAGTTACCATGAGTTTAAAAACTTTAATAACTTTTTCGATTATTCATTTTTTTCTCAGATTATAAGAGGCCTGGCCTTATAATGAAAATGCGACTATTTATCATCAAAAATGGTTTGCTTGTTTTCACAGTATTCTCCAGCATGATTTATACACTTTTGCATGCGCTCAAGCCAATTGTCGAAACACTTTTTCCACTCCGATTGAGACAACTCCAAAACATGGTTTTTGAACGCTTCAAACGTTGACCACGCATTTTTTTCTTGATGTGCGGGAATAAAAAGAAGTCATTAGATGCGGATGACTTATCAATTCGACGTTTTGGCCGGTCAAAAAGACGCTGGTTTGAGCCGATGTGTGAGAGCTCGCATTGTCATGGTGCACAATGATTCGTCTTCTCTTGTTCGTTTTTCGAATTTCTCTTCGAATTTCTCCGAATTTCGCTTCGAATTTCTCCAAACAAATTGTGGTGTACCACTCAGAACTGACTGCTCTACGTTGCTCAAGCGACACAGTCGCCACATGACCAGTTTTTCCGAAGACACAGGCGACCATTTGCTTCGAATTACATCTTCCACGAACAACTTTCGTTGGATTTGGCTCGTCTTCGAAAACCCACACTGTCGATTGCAGTTTTGTTTCGGGCGCATACGCAAAGATCCGTAATTCGTCACCTGTGACGATCTTATAAACGTCTTTTGAAGCACCGCGATCGTATTTTTTCAAAATTTTTTTGCACCAATCGACACGAGCCTTTTTTTAGCGATTGCCAAATTGTGCGGGATCCAACGAGAACAAACCTTTTTTACGGCCAGGTGTTCATGCAATATCGAATGTATGCTGGTGGAAAAAATGCCCAAGGATGCCTCTATCTCGCGGTATGTCACATGACGATCTTGCATTATCAGTTCACTCACGGCATCAATGTTCTCTGGCACAACGGCCGTTTTTTGGACTACCTTCATGACCTTTGTCTTTGAGCGAGTGTCGGTCGACCACGATTGAATTCATTAAACCAGTTTTTCACAGTGCTTTAGGATGGTGCTTCATCGCCATACAAAGATTTAAGTTCATCGATGCACTCTTGTCGTGTTAATCCACGTCGAAAGTTGTGAAAAATGATCGATTTATAAAAAATGTCAAATGGGAATGTCAGATGGCGCCAGGCAACACATTGTGTCTCGGGCAGTGGCTCCGTCCTGATGAAACCACATCTCAGGTACGGTTACAGCACTTCCATCTTCATTCTCGAAGAAGAAATGCCCAATGATATTTGCAGATGTGATCCCACATAATTGAGCGCTGATTTAAACAATAAAATTCTATTATTCTGGTTCTTTGTTTAGTTGTGAATCTCTCCTTTATTTATTTTCCCAGTGTTATTTATTTAATCTGAAAAAAATATATATAAACGAAAAAGTTATTGAATTTTTAAACCCCATGGTAACTTTAGCCCACCCTGTAGTAGTATTGTTAAATTGTTTTTTTTTATTATGTACAACTAGAACGTAAAAATTTAAATTAAATACACTCGTACTAAATATAGATTAATTGGCTTCACAGGCTTTGTATATTACAATGAAATAAATAAATAAAAGCTTTGATCATGTGGTTAATCAAACTAAATTGCTATCAAACTAATTTACATTTGTTGATGGCAACAGAATGTCTTGACGTCCTACGGAATTTTCTAAGATTGACCAATTGGCGACACGGATAGAACTCAGTGTGTACATAAACTGATAATTTATAAATTGAAAACAAAGGCAAAACACTATTTCATTATTACTTTGAGACACTGTGCAAGTCACGTGAACAAACAGAAAAACCCTAAATTTCGTGAAAAATCCTAAAAGTCTTATATTGCATGCATGTTAAGTTTGAGTTCTTTTTTCTGTCCGTTTAGTAAAAAAAATGCAAAAAACTATGATGTGGTGGGAAAAGCACATATTGCCAACTATGGTGTCGAGGTTGATGAGTTTGTTTCCACCGACAGGGCTAACTAATACTGCTTAATAATCGTTGGTTACTTTGGCAATAATTCTTAAATATTGATTTCACAGAAAGGCGTCAAAAATCGTATACCAAGAAAAAGTTTCTCTAAAAACATTTGGGCAGCCCTAGAGGTGTTCGTAGGTAAATTTAGTAGGTATAGTTAGTATACTTACAAACATCATTGTTTGTTCAACTCCCTTTCATACCCCAATCTCTTTGTTCTGTGTTTTGTCCTCTAAGCCACTAATTGGCTATTTGGGCTTTATTGGCCACATTTATATTTACAAGGTTAAGACCAAACAATATTGCCCGTTTTCCACGTATTGTATGTTTAGAAGGAGTAGTAGGTGATGGTAGGTAATAGGTAGTGGGGTGGTGTAGAAACTAGCATATGAGTGTAATTATAAAAGAAACAAGGTTTTTACTTTCGTTCCGTTTTTGTTCTCTTTGAGTTTCAGTGAAATTTTATAGAACTTCCCAGATGTTTACGAGTACATATCAGTAAAGTGCGTGTGAGAAATTCTAAAACTGTTTCGAATTCGTTGTCGGTTTAACTAAAAGTTTTTATGAACTTGAAGGTAGATCCCTTACCTTAATATGTACATATGAAAGCTTGAGTATGGCGGTATGAATTAGTGTCAAAGGCAATGAAATTTAAATTATACAAATAACCACGAATATCTATAATTTTTTAATTATTCAAGAATTAAGTTCCGTAGGCAACAACTTGTAAAACGATAGCCTAGGAACTGACACTTCCACTGCCCTATCGCACTTGTTCGCACAAAAGGGTATTAAATGGAAATTGTTTGAGTAAAACAAACTGCAGGTCACAATATCGAAACTAGCTGGCTGGATATGATGGAATGGGTTGCATTGGAAACGGGCCGGATCTGTAAAAAAAGAAATTGTCTCTACATAGCGACTAAAGCAGCCTTTGATAAAATCACTATATTTTTGATGTTGGTATAAAAGGAACTCATACTAGCAGCAAAAGTAAATGCCACGCCCCTTTAAAAAATCGTCTATGGTTTCATTAATAAGCCAATCGTCGTAAAATTGTATTAGTGTGCAATTCTTGAGCTAAAAATTGTCATGGAAGTGATTTGACAAAAGCTTTTGACATATTCATGCCAATGTGGCGGCAGGCGTTGTTTTTTTTGTAAAAAAAAATCAAAAATAAATGTTTCGGCTGTCTTCGCAGTAGCGAGTCCTTATTGGCAGAGCTCAATCTTATATTTCTTTATTAATACAATCTGAATTAAAGAAACTTATTTTGAAAACTGAAAAAATATACTCGTAGAACAGTATTTATTCATTTCAGAAAATATTTTCGGAAACTACTTGAGATCCAAAAAAAATGTATAGTATACATTCTAGCAGGTTAAATTGTATTCTAACACCCCTTCTCAATTTAACATATTTTTAAACAAAGTAAATTTTGAAACTGTCGTACTTTTTTAGCTTAAATGGGTTTATTAAAAATATCAGCCTCCATAACATCTGTTGGGCAATATTCCAGGTGGATCAAACCCTTGTCTCTCAAATCTTTAATGAAATAGTATTTAGTTTCTGTATGTGTGCTACGTCAACTAAAATTTTCTTATTGAACCATCTTTAAGCAGCTTTGATTATCTTCATATATTGTAGTAATATTGCAAAATCTTCCATCAACTTTAGTAGCTTCACACAATGGAATATATTCTGCTTCTGTTGAGGACAATGACACACAATCCTGTTTTTGACAACACAAAGATATGGGCGCACCGAAAAATTTATATATGAACCCACTGTTCGATTTTCTATCACTTATATTTTGAGTCCAGTCTGCGTCAGCATAACCATACAATCCCTTCAAATTATTGCACGGCAGTACTAATTAAAGTTTCTTAGAACCATTCAAATATTTAATGAGTCTTTTAAACTCATTCCATTCACGATGTGTAGGATTGCTTACTTTTCGACTAAAAATGGACACGAAAGTAGCAATATCCGGTATTGTATTTACAGCAATATACAACAAACTTCCAATTAAATGGTGATTTTTGATTGTTGGACAAACATTCACTTTTAATATCTTCCTTCAGGGTCCATTGGAATTTTCGAAACTTTTGCATTTTTCACGCCAGCATCTTTTACTATTTGTTTAATATAATGTTCTTGACTAAAACTAAAGTAGCAGTCATCCAATCTTATATTTCTTTATTAATACAATCTGATTAAAAAAAATTATTTTGATAACAGAAAAAATATAGAAAAGTATTTTTTTATTTCAGAAAATATTTTCAGAAACTACTTGAGATCCAAAAAACATTTACAGTATACATTCTAGCAGGTTAAATTGTATTCTTACAATCCTCCTATCAACCCAATTTTGACTCTTTTTCTCGAATGGCTTGCTTGATATTCGTTGGTGTTGTTGTAATGGCAAATAGTGTCGGGGTGACCGACGAATTTCTGCTTTGGGTCTATCCGGTGCACAGAACCTTCCGCCGAGGGATCGTGCTTGATATTTGTTTATGGACGTGCTGTGAAAACAATTTTTTCTTGACCTTGGTGGAGGGTATCTGGCTCTATCTATGGAAATTCTTGTCCGATATTAGCCTCAAACTATTAAATCGTTAATGGATTGTTCGCGAAACTTAATTTCTTCACGAAACTATACAAGTTTAACGACGACATAAAATCGCAGCTCTATGGCCGAGACGGCTCTATGACAAGCTAACCGAACTTGGAGCGCTATAATGTTAAAATCAAAGATCATTCATGTCTTCAATCTCTGACCATACGAAAAAGTTTTTCATACACACAAGAAAATTCAGTTGAAAATCGGTCCGAGCTACACAAATTCGATTGGATAAACAGACATTCCGTTACATGGAACATAGTTCGATCTACCATAAGATGCCCACTGTGCCATAATTAACCATATTGAAAAGTAATTTCTCATCACATAAATATGCCAATTTGATGCAGAAAATCTTTCTAATTGTGCATATTCTGAGTTAATATTTTAAAAACGTTAAAAAATCAGTTTATTTTTTATGGTAATGACAACCAAATTGAAAAGTACTTATAACCAACAATCTATAACGACAACCAATGCATGTACAAAATCAGCTCCAATAATATACCTAATTAGTTAGGGTTACCAATACTTTGTCTCTAAAAACGATAGTGTCAGTTCCCTTTATTGAAAATTGCCGTGTACCCAATAAACATTCGGTTATAGCTATGGAAAACATAAATTGTACCTGCAACCAATAAAATTCGGTTAAGGCAACAAAGCTGTTCTCTGTGTGTATCTCTGTAGTTTCCACCGATAATATAAATAGCGTTTTCAGCACCATTTTCAGTGAAAATGGACCAATGATGCTTCAACTGCTTTAAATTTGGCACCAAAATTTCGCACTTCAAGGACAAGGAGTTACACACATTTGGCTAAGGCAGCTATATGCTTGTGAGTGCGCAGCCTACCGCCAAACCCACACACAGAGACAAAGTAGATTGGAAATCGGTCTGGGTTATCGTCCACTCAAATTCCATTGTACGAGAAACTTTATGTTGCTATCACCTTTACATTACAGTACAGGCAACTAAATGTTCGAAATTTTAGTCAAATTATTGGTCTTTAGCCTTTTGTGGCAACTGAAAATTTTAACAACAATTGGTACTGACAGCAAATAATATCGTTGTATTTCTATTTTAACTACCCCAACGAAAAGACTAAAAATTATATAAAAAAATAAATAAGGCGGAACAGAATATAGCGGATAGAACGTCTTTATAAATTAAAACTTTTTGGTAAAGATAACATAAAACTTATGTTTTTAAGTAGCAGGTTGTGTCTTGTGATACTGTTGTTGGAAAAACAAGTCTGGTAACACCATACTCGTTTCGTTAGTGACTTAAAGTCGAATAGTTTTTTAAAAGAGTATCTTCCATATAAACGCTTTATTAGCAATCTCACTCGAAAAGCCCTATTGCCTTTTCATACCTTGTTTAAAATATTGAAAATTTTAGTTTATATTCTTATTCTTTTAAGAAAAATAGAGACTAAAAATAAAAAGGAATAATAAAAAATAATAAGGGCGGAATAGAAAATAGCGAATAGAAGCTCCTTTTAAATTGTCAATTTTTGGTATAGATAACACAAAACATGTGTTTTTATATAGCAGGGTGTTTCATGAATGATTTTTGTAAGAAAATTTAGCCCGGAAACACATTACTCGATTCGTTACCGACTTGACGTCAAATAACTATCTATACGAGTAACTTCCATACAAATGCTTGTTTAGCTATTTCATTCGAACAGTCCGATTGCCACTTTACTCCTTGTTAATTTTTTGAAAATTTTGTATTTTTTTCTAAAGCCTCTAAGAAAGATGCAACAGAAAACCCGATACATTACCAATCGTCTGTTGCACGAAAAATCCATGTTTTACGTTAACGCAAGGATAATTAAATCAACGTCTAGACGAGTTTCTCTAGATAACTAATCCAGTTGCTTTGAGTGCTAATGTCCCACACACAGCACACATCATGCAAAAGTAAAAAACATTTAATACTAAAAAAATAAGCCGATAACCTTGTTGTATCTGTCGAGAGTAGGGGATAATTGACTTATTTTCCTTCGGTTTGTTTTCATTGAAATTTAATTATAACTAGCCATCTATTTCGTAGTTACGAAACCAAAGTGCTGTCATTACTGAAATGTCAAACATATGGGTATCTGTAAGTTCAAACTAATTTTTTTTGTCTGACATTTATTTAATTGGGCAGTTCACATAGCTTTAATATTGTAATTAATAATATTATGAGAGTGGGAAAATTTGCGTGGCCACTTTTATATTATTTAATCAAACAAAATGTTCTCTATTGAAGATTTGCTTAAAAACGACAAATTTTAATAAACAAGTAAATCCTCAAACGAAATTTTTGCTACGGAGCTTTAAATTTAAGCCTAGTATTCACATAAAACGAAATTTTCGCTCCCAAAAGAAATTCACGTAGCAAAGCAAAAGCAATTTAGCTTTTGGTAAATTCCGATTAGCTATTTTCGATTAGTATTTTGAAACGAAAAGGTGGCTGAATTGGCAACTGGTTAAGGATGTTTATAGGAGCAGTGTATACTTTTTTCCCTACCAGCAAAAGAAAATAAATGTTCTGATAATGGTTTGGTCAAGAAATATGATAGAAATAATTTATTTGAAAAAGAATAACGACTGCTTCTTCTACACTGCTCTACACTACAATTTTTCCTTGTAGAGATAAATGCACAACTCCTAATCGAAAATTTCGTTTTAGGTGAGTACTAGGCTTAAGGAGCTTTACATTTATCTCTAAATGGAAAAAGTCTACACTGCGAGTGATAAAAATCCCTGCAACAGTTGCAAATTCCGCCACCTTTTCGTTTTTGCTGTGTACCAGCAAAAGAAAATTAATTAACAGAATTTATCAAAGCTAAATTTCGTTTGCTTTGCTACATGTATATCTTATGAGGTCGAAAATTTCATTTTAGGTGAATACTAGGCTTAATCCTCTATCAATGGGTAATCTTAAATAATTGAAAAAGGCTGTCACATTTACAAGTGGAAAATTCGTTATTTTGATTTTAGTTAAAATCGATGTCAGGATATTAAACTTTGGTAAACGATTACTCGCGCGAATAAGTTGATCGAAATCAAACTTTTAGTATCGATTTTCAAGTATTTTCAAAAACAGTAAACGTAAAGATCAATAAAACCAAAGACGATAAGTTGTACAAGATGAGCACCATGCTTCTTCTTTGAGGTTTAAATTACAGTAGAAACACTATTAATGGAGGTAGCAAATGAAGAAAATACTATAACTTTTACCTGATGAAGGCTAAAGGCTTAATTTTTTATTAAGAAGCTATTATATATTTACCTAACGAAACTTCTCGCAAATCAGTAAGCTGTGCTCAATATAACTCGTTTACTTACTGACCGGAATCTACTGTTAAACGGCGGCTCCAACTGGCAAATTTATATTATAAAGTAGTTTTTACATGGCTTAGAGATTAATCTATTTCTCGTAAATTAGCCGCAGTATCAGAAGTTAAAAATTGCAAGAAGGCTTTCTTTTGTGATACTTAGTAAAGACGTAAATACTGTTACAACATTGAACACGCCCATTTCAACAGTAGAACTTAACATACCCCGTTAACGTAATATGGGTTTTAAAAGCTAACTTCAATAGCGTTAGTCTGTAACGGGATTTTAAAACTGTTTCAACTTTTATCATGGAGTGGTCAGATAATGAGAACCGTATCGCTGTAATAGCGCTTTTCAAGTGTGCTATGAAATGAAAAAAGCGACATTTTCAAAACGCTCCGGCCACTAGGGATTAGCCGCATGTTCGTCTACCAAGCATAAAACTGTTTGAGGAGACTGGAGATGTAAAAGACCGCCACCGGTCGGGCCGCCCATGCTCTGTTCGAACACCGCATGTTATCAAAGCCGTTAAATCAACAATTCACAGAAATCCGCTCTGAAAACAGAAAATCATGGCCCGTGAGAAGAATATCACGCAAAAGTCCATAAGTCGAATCATTAAAAAAGACTTGGGACTTGGGGCTTTCAAACAACGTACCGGACATTTATTGACTCTAGCTTTAAAAAAATAGGATTGAAAAATGCAAACGTCTTTGGGTGAAGCACGCTGATAACTTGCACAGAAAAATTTTGTTCACCGATGAAAACATTTTTACCGTCCAGGAAAAATTTAACAAGCAAAATGATAGAGTGTATGCGTGATCATCTAAGAAAGCATCTGAACTGATCCCATGGGTGGAAAAGGGTCATCACCAAACTTCAGTCATGGTTTGGTGGGGTCTCTCTTACGATGGGATCACTGACCTGCATTTCTGCGCACAAGGAGTCAAAAAATCGGCCAAAGGTTACCAAGAAACCGTTTTGGAAGCTGTCAGGCTAGGCCTGGAGCGTTTTAGCAAGTCCATGGCTGGTTTTGGAACAGGGAATTGTTAACAAGCTTGTAAAGCCTTTTAACAATTCCCTGTTCCAAAACCAGTCATGGACTCTCCAGCAGGATTCTAAAACGTCCCAGGAATGGCTTCGAAACAATTTGCCAGCGTTCATTTCGTCTGAAGAATGGCAGGACAAGGTTTGTCACAAAAGATACCCCAACATTGGATCTCTTAAGACTGCTTTGGTTCGAGCTGTGGCCAATATTCCAATGGACGAGGTTCGTGCGCTATTGACGATTGGCCAGTGCGACTTAAGGCGCGAGTAAAGGCAAAAGGCGGACATTTCGAATAAGTAGATTCTTTTTGGATACAATTTACATCAATAAATATATTATAAAAATATTTGGTCCAAAAACATTCAGTACTTTTTATTTTACAGCATAAAACGCGTGTAACAGTATTTATGTCTCTACTAAGTACAGTGGATTCGGTAACAAGCAAAATTGCCACATTTGGGCAAATGATAATACACGAGTGATTGTTGAAAAGCCAATGCATCCACAAAGAGTGACTGTTTGGTGCGGGTCATGGGCTGGCGGCTTCATCGGCCCGTACTTCTTCGAAACTGAGGTCGGTCAATCAGTTACCGTGAATGGCGTTCGCTATCGCGAGATGGTAACGGACTTCTTGTGGCCAGGAATTGAGGATATGGACCTGGACGATACTAGTATGTGGTTCCAACAAGATGGTGCCTCATAGCCAACGAAAGAATAGCTCTTTTGCGCGAAATGCATTTTAATTACGTCGTGGCGATGTTAATTGGGAGGCACGATCATGTGATTTGACACCGTTTGACTTCTTTCTTTGAGATATTTAAGAAAAAAGCGTACGTCAGTAAGCCAAAAACAATTCAAGAGCTAAAGGGTGCGATAATTCGGCAATTTGACGACATTGAACCTTTATTATATCTCAGAGTCATTGAAAATATAGGTCATCGGATAAAGGTATGCCACCGAAGCAATGGCGAGCATTTAGCAGCTATTTTTCGTACATAATTGGCATTGATCCTTCTTTCATAATATTATTAAGATGATGCTCTGAAAACTTTTTGTTTTTAGATTCTATTTCAATTCTAAAGTGAAGAGTATTGAGGGAAAATTTTGAAAATTATTGTTTTCATCTTTATATCATCTATTTACTGGACTACCCCTGTATTTCAAAATATTTCGCAAAGATTTATTTAAAAAAAACCTTTCGATTTCTTGGATTCTATAAACAAAACTTGTTTTTATGATTGTTTTTTTTTTTGTTAAATTACGTACGTCGTTGACGCTTCATTCAAAAAGAAATATTCCATCGTATAGAATTTCATAAACTTGCAACTGAACTGATAAGAAATCTATTTTGCTGACGTTGTAAATACCCCCAATGAAGTGCAATGTAAATACTTATATGCTTTTACATACATACGTATATACCACAATGTGTGTATGTATTTTCCTAGTATGCTAGTTTGTTTTCCATCCAGTATGTCGGCCTGTTTTTTTTCTTTTGTTCTGGATTATTTCTCCTCACAAATGGCAACAACTGCTGCGCTGATGATGGGTTTCATTTCGTTTACATTTGTCACAAACACTCGAGGTGGACTCAAAGAAAAACGACTGCCCAAGGTTTACTTATTTAAGCCCACATGAAAGTGGTCGGCCGGTGTTATTCAAGATGCCTGCAGATATAACGTAATACTTTGCGCTCGTTATTTGCCATTTATTTAGATAATACTAATTGTATAGTCGGTTGTGCTAAGAGGTGTTAAGAACACATGTTTAAACACAAGCCAACAGTGCAGACAGGCACAAGGCAAAGGATGTGTTTGATTTCCATGCTGCAGTGACGATGACCACTTCAATCCATAACGATATATTGAATATTTTTTAATAGTCTCTATCACAGTCTCAATTTGTATACCCTTGACCACATTGTGGCACAAGGTATTGTAAGTGCTGATGTTTAGAACACCTAAAATTAAAGTAGAGAGACCACATCTTTATTAGAATGATCGACTCTGAATGGCTATCTGATTCCACGAAGCAATGTCTGCTGTCTATCCGGCCAATGTTGTAATCAAACAACAGGTCGATATTTTCTAGTTTTTTTTCAGAAATTATTTAGCTTTATTCTGGCTTTTTTTTATCAAAAAATTATATTATAAATTTTATAATTCACCCTGGTTAACGAATGCAGCGTTTTTTAATTGATGTATGAAGTGCATCTAATATATCAATCGTGTATATAGGGTTGACTTTCAGCGTTACTTCTACAAAATTATTATACATATTTTTAATTAGGTTTAATTAAGAGCACAAAATTACTCGTATTATCACGGTGATTTTCTGTAGATAAGGTCGGAACTCAAGAAATCCACTGTAGCCTTCATACATAATTCGTGCAAGTTCAAAGGAAAAGCTTATTTAAACTCGTACCAATTTTAATGAATTTGCAAATATTTTCTCTGCTCATCTTTGCAATTATTTATATTTAATTAGTCTAATAAGGACGAAAGTCAATCTTAGCTATAGTTGGTTTAAAATTAAAAAGGATTATGAAATTGTTCATTCAAATAATTCTAATTTATTTGTCAAAAGTTTAAAATTCAAAATTTGTTATACAAATTTTAACGAAATTAAATGCTGAATAAATTGTTGTCATTGGAAAAACGTTTTTTTTTTGCAAAATTTTCCAACAGTAGTTTTAAGGACTATTTTTATTTCTCATAAATCTAAATAAAAATTACGTCGATTATTTACATTGCACGATTTACTAAAACAATTTTTTAAAAACATACATTAGAATTTTTTTAGTTTCCCCTGACTTAACGCGACTAATAGATTTAAAAACGATTTAGTATTCAACCCACCCTAAGATATTGATTAAATTGTGTAATGCATGTGAAAGGCATTTGTCTGGTCTAAGATGTGTAAGGTACTTTTTCCTTTAAAACCTGGCTACATAAAATCTTTCTTTTCATAGGCTTTATCTTTTTTATGATTTCTAAGTGCTGTTTTCTTACATAAAATCTGTGTTGCCTTGCACCATCTGACATTTCCATTGGAAAGTTTGTGATTTTTTTAGCATAAACGTACTCAAAACGTTTTGACGTACGACCATCATTAGTGATGTTTACAGTGACTTGAAAAAAATCAATTTGGCAAAATGGAATTAACTTGTGAACATTTTCGTGCGATTACTTTTCACAACTTTCGACGTGGATTATCACGACAAGAGTGCATCCAAGAACATAAATCTTTGTAAAGCGATGAAGCACCATCCTATATCACTGTGAAAAACTGGTTTAATGAAATCTATCGTGGCCGACGCTCGCTCAAAGACGAAGGTCGTCCAAAAACGGCCGTTGTGCCAGAGAACATTGATGCCGTGCGTGAACTGATAAGGCAAGATCGTCATGTGACATACCGTAAGATAGAGGTATCCTTGGCTATTTCTTCCACCAGCATACATTGAATATTACATTACCACCTGGCCGTAAAAAAGGTTTGTTCTCATTGTATCCCGCACAATTTGGCAATCGCTCAAAAAAAAGCTCGTGTCGATTGGTGCAAAGAAATTTTGAATAAATAAGATCGCGTTACTTCAAAAGGCGTTTATAAGATCGTCACATGTGACGAATCATGGATCTATGCGTATGAGCCCGAAACAAAACAGCAAAAGACCGAGTGGGTCTTCGAAGACGAGCCAAAGCCAACGATAGTTGTTCGTGGAAGAAGCACTTCGAAGCAAATGGTCAGTTGTTTCTTCGGCAAAACTGTTCATGTGGCGACTGTTCCGCTTGAGGAACGTATGACGGTCAATTCTAAGTGGTACGCCACAATTTATTTACCTAAAGACTTCGGAGAAAATCGAAAAACGAACAAGAGAAGACGAATCATTGTGCACCATGACAATGCGAGCTCTCACACATCGGCTCAAACCAGCGCCTTTTGGACCGGCCAAAGCGTCGAACTGATGGGTCATCCGCCGTACAACCCTGACTTGGCACCCAATGACTTCTTTTTAATCCCGCACATCAAAAAAAAATGAGTGGTCAACGATTTTCGTCGCCAGAAGATGTTGTTGACGCGTTCAAAAGCAATGTTTTGGAGGTGTCTCAATCGGCGTGGAAAAATTGCTTCGACAATTTGTTTGAGCGCATGCAAAAGTGTATAAATCATGCCGGAGAACACTTTGAAAAACAATAAAACCATTTTTGATGATAAATATTCGCATTTTCATTATCAAAAATATATATAGCACTCGTAAAACTTTAATAATAAATAAATAATTTAATAATAAAAAAGCGATATAAGAATCCAGTAACGATTTTTTAGGCTTTTCACTATTATCATATTTATCTATTATCACTATTATCATAGTGAGTTGCCTTAAATTTAAATCAAAATAAGCGATTTTCTAGTTATTTTATTTTTAGCTTTTTTTCTAGCGGTAAAGCTAGCATTTTTTGAATTTTTTTGGAAAAAAAATTATCCTTTTTTTCTTCACCAAGTTCTGGAAATTTTACTACATCGTTCCATATTTTCATTTAGTCGCCTTGTACCACTGAATATGGGAAATAGCCAACAAAACAGGATTCTTGGACCCGGATCCAAATTTACGACGATTTTGTTTTGTGGTTTTTACGTATATTAGGGTGGGTCATTTTGTGTAGATGAAAAAATTACACAATTTTCTACTTTTCGTCCTGAGGGAGTTGAAAATTAATTTCATAGTGAGGGGTTCCGAATGCAGAGGTCTCTGGTGAAGTTCTCTAAGGGTTTGTTTTACTCCATTACCGCATATTTTGTTTGTTTACACACCCATGTGAGGGGACAGCGAAACGTAGACAAAAATCACGCTGCACTGCAATGATCGAGTGCGCGTTTGAAAAATACGCTTCAATACAAAATGTCCTCTCCTCACGTGTCCAATGCAAGATGGCAAGATGCGAATGCAAATCTCCCGTCAGCCACTATAAGCCACTCACACTCTCCACTCTCTACGAACAACAGTGCCGCCACAGCCTGCAGTGCAAAAAAGCGAATTCCCGCGCTCCACCCTGTATATTTTTCAGGCCTAGGGTCTAGCCCATTAGGGTCAGGCACCCTAAATTTAGCCAAATTAAAAGTTATCTTATTTTTGCTTCTTGGAAGAATTTTATTGTTGTGTGATACCCTTATGCCCATGCATATTGTTAGCCGTTTTTGGCTCCAAAAGTTGCCCTATATGGTCCAGGATTGGTGGTTTGTTCATTATATATTATACCAAATTTGATAAACTAAATTCGAGTATGCCCTTTATACTGTGGCTTTATCAAAACGTGGAACGATAAAGTCCATTGTTATCTGAGCTTGTTTCCAGAAGATGGTTAAAAACTATGCCGAATTCATTGAGATTGGATGTAATAACCTCTATTCTGCTCTGCAATCACGATGGGATTTTCTCCGTATTGGCAAATTAGGTATTCTGCACTACAATCACGATATGTGGCTTCCAGAGCTAAAGACCTAAAATAAATAAAATGGGACACATTTTTATGGGATCTATATTTAATTCTATTTAGCGTCCTCGCTCAGTCCAAAAAACATTCTTCTGCCAGATTTCGTTGATCGGATCACAAATGTGAGGTAAAGATTGAACACAAATTTTAGATCGACAGCAAGCGGACGGTCAGACACCGCTAAATAGAAACAGCTCGTAATTCTAAGTCCATCAGTACACATAGAGGTCTATCTTAAATGTTGTTGGTAGTTTTCGCACGAAACTGACAACAGAGTAATGCCGGGTTTGAATCAAAAAAATATCACATGGTCGCCTTTATAAGAAAAGTGGCATCCACATTAAGACAAAATAATTTCAAGTCTATTCATTTAAAATCTCTTCAACGAATATTATTTCCCTGAGCGTACGTGAAATCAATAAATGATGAAAGAACGCTCGATTAAAAATCATTTGCACTCATACTACTCATGCAGTCTATATGACGATTATTTTTTCCCCCGATTCGGGGCCATTAGAAAGCCCGTCCTGCTTATTGTAAAATTTAAAAACGTGTCTGATTTATTACAACAAACTCAGGCTACAGCAATTGTTGTTTTCTTTCTTGATTGTTTTTTTTCACACATGTGCGCTCAGCTCACTGCACCACCATCTCAAGATTTGGAATGGTTTATTGTTTATGAAAAATTTCCAATTGATTTTATTGAAATTAACTTTAAATAAAAAAAATTATAAATGCTTAGAAACATACGCTATAGTAAATAATTTATTCTAGATGTTTGAGAATGAACGTGGATGTAATGTTTTTGTTTTGTTTTTCTGGTCGAGTATGATTAACTTCCATTGGCAAAATGACACAATGGGTTGATAATTAAAAAAAAATAATAGTATTAAAAAAAATAAATAGATAAGATGTAAAAAAAATAAAATAAACTAAAATAATAAAATAAAAAAATAAAATAAAATAAAATAAAATAAAAAAATAAGAGTAAAACAAAAAATAAAACATATAAAAGTCGACACAATATCAAAAGCTAAGATGATTTTCTTCAATTTTAACAATTTTCGTAATTGGTCAAAATAAGTACTTCGCGTCATAAAGATCAGACTACATTTGCGACAAGCATTACAAGAAATATACTATGATCCCCAATATTATTTATTATAATTGGGTTAAGTTGTCAACAACAGATTTGAATTATGAAAATTATGTAAAAATACATTAAATTCAAAATGATAGGAGTGATTTATTAAACAATAAAAAAATAAGCTTAAAAACGTATTCGTTTTTATTAAAAAAATTATTCAAAATATTTCAGTTAAACAAAGCCAAAGCAGTTTGTTTGAAAAAAAATAATTTCCATATAAAAAGTAATATAATTACATTAGATCCGTAACAATAACATTGTTCTAAAAAACATATTCAATGAAGAATAATTACAATTATACAGTATAATTGCCGTAATAATGTTATTGTTAACATAAAACGCAAAAAAAACACTTTTGTCGCACCAACCATATTTATATTGTTTCTACAACCATATTTCATTTCATTTTCATTTATTGATATTCAAAAAGTAACCGAGCCTTTAGGCCTTATATAATTACAAAATTACTTCAAATTTGTTTAAAATATACAAAAAAAAACTTAAAGTAAGATTAATCTATTTTATATAAATAAGTATTAAGTTAAGCATACGTTAAATAATGTTTTTTTTAATTATTTTATTTTATTTTGATATCCCAAATTACGCAAAAAAAGGTATTAATGAACGACTACTAGTTAAGTTTCGTAGTGTAACAGCAGCATGAAAGTGCAACACACTAAGACTACTAGCCAATACTATTGTTTCAAATTAAATCAAAGACAAAGCAATACCCGTAGAAAACGCTTTTTTTTAATCATTATGTTTCACATATTGAAATATTTTTTTCTTATAAGTATGGCAGGAGTAATTAAATGTACTGAGCGAGACAGGCAGACTATTAAAAATGCGAGCAACTCTTACGTGAAATGATCGACCTAAATCTGAATTCAATCGGGGAATTGTAAGCTGTGGATTTCTTCTGGACCTTCCAAACTGGAAAAATTTAACTACAAAGATTGGTGTCTGAAGTTTATACATCTTATAGAAGTGAAGTAAACTCCTTATTTTTGTAAACTCCATAAAGCTACAATGCAAAAACCGATCAATGTACTCCGAAACGTGCCGCCGAATATTAAGAGAATATAAATACCTCACCACACGATTGAATGCTCGACGAATCTTATCCATGACCTGAGCCACTGCTCCAGGGTAAACTTCAATACAATACAGAAATATTGGCATAACAATCGCATGAACTATCCTAATTTTAATGTGTAGTGGAAGAGACAATTCCAAGTTGTACAACTTTCGCAAAGTAAAGTTAACTCTGGAAACCATGGAAACAGCATGGGCCTCAAACTTTAACTTATTATCAAGAGTAATACCAAGACATTGAATATTATCAACGAATACGATTACACTATTTGATACAGACACTACAACATTGCTCTCCAAAGGACTGCCAAAGAACATTGGTTTCGTTTTATTCACATTGACTGTAAGTCCATTACTGGACAACCAAACAGCCAAATTAGATGTTACGAAATTAATATTACTCTGCAACACGTCCAAGAAGTCCGAGTTTCCCTTAAACAACAATTGAACATCATCAGCAAAAGCAAAAGGAACACAGGAGCTGGTTTCAACACTAACAAACATATCATTAATATACATTACAAACAAAAGCGGTCCAAGAACAGAACCCTGAGGAACTCCACTACTAACTAATTTAATTAATTTAATTTTAAATTTTGCAATAATACTATCGCTACATTTCAACAATATTAATATTGCGGTAATCATACTATTGTCAAAACTAAATGCAAAAAAAACAATACTATGGTAGCGACGAATACAATTTTATTGCGGAGAACATATTATTATTGCCGTGACCATATAGTAACCATATTTTTTCTCTGCGTGTATGCTTTAAAAAAAGTTGTTAAAATTATCTAATTCAGTCAAATGATGTGTTTGGCTTAGTTGTTGAAATTTTTAAACAAACAAACGAAAAACAGCACTCAATTAAAACTTTTACCTAAATAATTTATCGGAAATGTATCATTACTAATAAATTTTTTATTAACAAATTTCAATTGTGTGCTATTTTTAAAATTCGTAGAATTTATTCGTTCGTTAATAAGGGAAGGTTCTTTATGTGCCTTTTTTCCATTTTAAAAAGGTTTTTTTTCTCGAGGAGTTTTTTATTATGTCGGTGGAAAACTCCAATGCTAGCAATTCCAGTTAAATATACGTAGCTGCCTGCTTTTAAGTCTAGCTGCTGACCTATTACTAGGGTCAGGGTCGTAGTAGAGAGTATCAATATAAACACCAATAGGTAAACGTTATTCGTGGATGACGTCGTGCGACTCCTTAATAGCAATTTTGTGTTTATTATGACGAGCAGCCACTACCTTATAATCATCCGTTCATTTTGTTCACATAAAATCCGGTGAATAAGAATTTACATTACATGCGAAAAGGGAATATGGAAATATTTTTGATTAAAAACGAACAATTTTCTTTTAACATATAGAATATATTTTATTTTTTTAACTAATATATTCCTGATGAAAACCCTTCATTTATTGAGTGAAATTTCAATAAACATTGCTGACTTCCTAAACGTATGTTGCTTTTTGTAATACATTGAAGGGTGTTCGTAAATGCAACCCTGAAAATTTTGACAATGTATTTTGTTCCCTTTTGCAACACTGTTGTAGTTAATAAGCAAGGAAACGAAATAAAGGCATCTAAATAAAAGTAGACAATGGCGACGCAGGAAGATAAGTAAGCATTTTTTCTTATTAGTTGATACAAATAATACAATGCAGTATGCAACGTTTTAAAAAAGTAACTACAGTATGTATCACTCTATTTTAGTACTGTATTGATACATTGTGAATAAACTTTTAGGAAGTCAGCCCATCTTACAATTTTTGGGTCTAATTGTATAAATTGCTTTATCACACCATTCTTGAATAATTTTTTAATTGGACATGCACACATTTTTATCAAAACTGACAATCGTATTTCGCATTCATGCAGACGTTGTTCGTTCACTTGGTCTTAAAATCTGAGACATACCAGTTTAGCCAAACTGCGAGCAACCTTTAACCCATGGTGCACTGTTTTGTCAAGTTATTTACATCTAAATTGCGTGTGTAAGACAAGTGTAATGCACTTAAATAAAAAAATGTATTACGCATACGTCCTCCTGTTTTTCTTTCTGCTATTGCATGGCTAATTAAGTAGATTTATGTTATGTTGTTGATATAAGTATATTTAAAAAATTCCAAGACAGATCGTATCAAGGCTTGGGAATTTTCAACGTAAACAACTAACTTAAGTTATGTGTCGCTTATTAGAAACACTTTGTTTACAATTTTATCTTTGTTGACACAGAGAATATTAGTAAACAGAAAGGAAGGTGGAAAAAAGGTCGGTGTAATATAAATAACTAAATAATAAGAAACAAAACAACAACACTTGATTGATCGTAAAATACAGAAACGTCCAAACTTTTCAAAATTTTTAGAATTTAATTTCACAAGGTGTCCAATTAACATATCACAAGGTGTCCAATTGTGAGATTAACAAACTCACAGTTCCCATTAAAGTACGGTATATACTAACGAGAATGTGGCTGCCGTAGCTGAGAGCGTGCAACTCCTGGGACATAAACTCGCCATCGACCTCAACAACTTAACTTAAAGCCAGATGCGAATTTTCACAAATTCCCATATTTGCTTGCAAGGTCCAATTAACTTAGCAATTAAAAGCAATGCACCATCCGCTTCATAATCGCTTCTTAGTTTGGGCCTTCGAGCAGCTTGAAATGAACAACGTTTTGTCATAAAAAATCAGTGTTTCTGGCGAAGCAACTTTTTTGATTTTAAAAACAGTCGACTAAGTCGATATTTTGTTATTGACTTTTTTTGGTTTCACTGCTAGAAATACCTATTTCATTTGCCTGTCTAGACTATATAAAAGCGTTCTAAAGGTGCTATTCGAAGCCTGATATTAAAAAGGTTGAATTTTCGGTAGCACACAAAATAAAAGTGGCAGCCGGGAGCACAAATGTTTTGCAAGTTGAAGGAGATGACATCATCTTGCTGGACAATGGAATTAAAACATTATATAAGGGCTCCTTTATTTTCTGGTGAATCTAATCCAAATCAATTTACTCAATGGCGGTCTATAGAGCATCCATTTATTTTAAAGTTTGCAAAAGACTTTTTTCGCATGCAGGTCTCATAGCTACTCAACTTCAAAGTCAAATTTCACCAAAGAATTTAAAGTATTTTTTTCGATCCATTGAACAGGGTAAGTAGCAGCGATGCCAACTTGGTAGTTTTCCCAATATTTTTGGCGATTTTTCATCACCAAAAAAAAACTGTTTTTGAAAGTAGCGATTTCATTATTCATTCATTTTAAATACTTTCGCTAAGCGCCTGCAGCGATTTCCACTTAAAAAATTGTATTTAATTTTTGGCATCATTTTATGAGGTATTAACTTGTAAATGCTTTAAAAATAACTTTAAAATTTTTTTTTTTTGAATATTCGCTAGTCCTTGTTTAAAAAATTGGAAACATTTGTGGTTATTTTTAATTTTTACGTGAATCTAAATAAATTTATCACGCTTAGCTATTTTATTATATTTTATTATACCCTTTGAATTTTTTGCTGATGTTTTCAACATCCAAGAAAAAGTGTAATAGACCCATCAAAAATTATACCGATCCACTTAAAATTAGGTCGCATTATAAATCGACCTTAATAAAACTTTGCACGCTAATTTGTTTTGGGCAAAAGACGTATGCTGTTAAAAATTGAAAAAAATCGGTCCAATTTCTGATATAACTCCCACACACACGTTCCTCCCGATTCCGGGTTTAACAAACCTAACAGACCTAAACTTCAGTTATCCTCAAAGGATAAACATTTCTGAAAATATACAAGATTGTTCCGAATCTTAACAAAGCCCCATTAGAACGCACAGAGAACAAATAATTTTGTATTAAGTCGGTCTCGCCCGACTTAAATCTTTTCCCTACTCCTTTACGAGGGCGACCGCAAAACTAACTGGCCCGGCAGATTTTCTGTTTTACTAGCAACTGTTTTTTTTGTTTTTTAAAAACAATCTTTTATAAGCCATCTGTCAAAATTTCCGAAATATTTAATGATTATTTTCTTTGTTACAGGTGATTGAAGTAAACAAGTTTTATAATTTTTAAAAAATGGAAAATAAAGAGTTTCGTGAGGTAATTAAACACTTTTGTATGAAAGGTTATACGCCACAATTAATCAAAGATGAATTGGATTCTGTTCATGGTGATAATGCACCATCATACTCCACCGTGAAATCCTGGGTTCAACAATTTAAAATGGGTCCGTTCAAGTACGGAAGATGAACAACGCTCTGAAAGACCGAAAACTGCTACTACTATTGAAAACATTAGAAAAATATTTAATGAAGTGACTAAAGATAGACGAATGAAGCTCAGAGAACTTGCTGATATTGTTAAAATACATGAAAAACAAGTTTTTTACATGATGAACTCCACATGAAAAAGCTATCCGCGAAAAAGGTGCCGCGTTTGTTGACTTTGTAAAGTAATGGCCACAGTGTTTTGGGATGCAAGGGGTATAATATTTATTGATTATCTTAAGAAAGGAAAAACTATAAATAGTGAATATTATTGAGTGAAGAAATCAAGATAAAACGACCGCATTTAGAAAAAAAAAGTTCTTTTTCATCAAGATAATGCTCCTTCACACACTGCATTTTAACTCAACAATTAATATTTGAAATTGCTCCGCATCCACCATATAGTCCAGATTTAGCTCCTTCTGATTATTTCTTGTTTCGAAATTTAAAAAAAATTCTCGATGGCAAAAAATTTTCGTCCAATAGCGAGGTTATTGCTGAAACAGGCATATTTTGAAGGTCTTGAAAAATCTTATTTTTCGGATGGAATTAAAAAACTTGAAAAACGTTTGATGAAGTGTATTGAGTTGGAAGATTATGTTGAAAAATAAATAATAATAGTTCCAAAAAAACGGTTCTTTTTATGTTAGGCCAGTTACTTTTGCGGTCGCCCTCGTATATTTGGATTTGTTCCGTATCGTATTTTCGGATTTTTTTTATTTTCTGTAGCGGGTTTTTGACGATTGCGTCCGTGGCAATTTTAGCTATGGAACAGTTGGCGACATCGATATGTGATTCAATGGACAAGCGTAATTTTTAAAGTGTGCAACTTTTATATATGTAAAGGTATGTACATACATACCTTCAAATGGTACTGAATTGATCTCCTAAGTTTTTATTAGTTATTTATTAATTAATTACACGGCGTTATGCAAAAATTTCTTATATCCGTTTTTTTCTTGTAAAAGATGTATTCGTTACTTACAGTATCAACTGCATTGAGTACCGAAAATTATACTTCTCAAAAAAGAAAACATGGAATAAATTTGTTTTATTTAATTCATGAAGGAAGACTGACCAATCAGCCCAGTCAAAAACGACATAAACAAATAAAAACATCATTAGATTAATAAAATTTGGTTAAATAAACCAAAGACGTATTTTTATTATCCGTGGTTAAAGGTTTTTGAACATATGAGAGTAAAAAAAATCGGCAAAAGTCTGGGGCCAAAGGTGCAACATGTCTGATATACTCGTAGATGCATCCGAAACAATGAAAGGAAAGAGTGAAAAAACAGTCAAGCGATCAAAACAAGTACTCGTACATAAACAACATGTGGTGTTGTTGTGCTTTATTATTGTTGTAGTCTCGCGTTCACACTGCAGCGAAAATGTAGGCCATTAACATGGAACGGCGGTCAGTAGTTTTGGGTGCGCGTATGATGACGTTTGGTTTAAAACAAACCAACAAAAAAACACAGTATAAAGGCAAACGGAAAATTATTCAGAAACCTTATTGAGTTATGTTAACATAACAGCAAGTAAACAAGTTTGAGTCGGTTAAGCCGACACACATATACCCTTAAGCATAGATGAATGGTTTCAAAAACTTTTCCCGGACATTGTTTGGGAAAAATAAAAAGAACCGAGATGAGTTTGGTTAAGCACAGAGATTAAGTCAGTTGGGAATCGGTTCTAACTACAAAAAAGTAGGTGTATTTAAATCCGCTGACAACGAATCTTGTTTGTGTGTGCGGATCGAGTCAATCTATTAATAATAATTTTGATCTACTCTATTATGAGCTTTCAAAAATGTTTCAGTGTTTTTCATGAAATTTCGCAAAGGGTCGTATTAACAGAATGAGGCGTGGCAACCACTTTTATCTTACCCATGAGCAAAAGTGAATTATATAATTCATACGTTTTGCATAATATATAATTTAAGCATAAAACATGCATTAGAGGACATATGCGGGTTTAACTCTAAGCCCAGAAATTCGTGAGAGGTTTCAGATTGGGTGTGGCGTTACAATAAAGTCCATTTTTAATCTCAGATGGAATTTTTAAAAAATACGACGACATAGAATGTTAGAAAACAATTGGTAACTTATTTTTAAATTAATCGTGCGAACTAGTAAGACATATTTCAAAGTCTGGTAGGAATGTCGCTAGTCTCCTGCAGATCAGATTGACAGCTAAGAATTCGATGTTTTTATCTATTTGTTTTTACTTAAAGCTCACGCTGGACAGTTAAAAAACTGCCAGCTTAGTTGAATTCAATATTCTCTGACAATTCGACAGCAACAGCTCAATAAAGAACCGATGTTTTAGCAACGTAGAGGGTGTCTAAGTTTTTAGGGCTGATGCTAATTCTTGCCACTATTCTGGTTCTTGAGTCAATTGCACCTTGTAAGCGTGTAAATGCAAGTCTTTATGCATATTGTTCATCAACGACGATCGTGAGAGGTGCAATTGTTGGGCACGACGACGAGTTGAGGCCACACTATCGCGAACAGCAGCAATATTTTCTGCAGTACGAGCTGTACGAGCATGCATTGTTGTTTCACATCTCCAACAGACCCGGCTTGCTCAAATTTTTGTACGATTTTTTCGATTGTACGCACATTTGAACGATTAAATTGAACGTAAAAATCATGAAGTGCACGATATGCATTTTGATTTGAACGCCCATTTTCGTAATAAGCCTGAATAACTTTAACGCGTTGATCGCTTGTGTATCTTTTCATGGTTCAAATTGAGTTAGTCTGAAATTGAGAAATATCAAATGTAACGCAGAAAAAAAAACTTGACGTTTAGGTGTGGTTCACATTCAACATCGGCCCTTAAAATTTAACCACCTTTTTGACGAGGTTTACATTTACGACTCAATGTGAATATATAAATTTGTCATATTTGCGCCGATACGAGTACTCGTAATGATGGTTTGGTTTGCAGACTTGTGGTTTAAAAATTAAGAACGGACTGTTCTTGTCTGAAACTCAATCCCCTAATGTCGGTAACATTAAGCTTTTCTAATACGATGCGACGATATACTCAGCATTTGGGACCTTAAAAGCAGACAGAATTTTTCACCGAACAAATTAAACACAACAAATATCCCTATAAATTTAAAATATTTTACTCTGACTAACTCATATCAACGTGCAAAATTGTTGTAAAATAATTTACTACAATCCATTAATTTTTATTCATAATTTTTATATAGAACTATTGACGAATTTTTTTATTGATGTGATGTACATATTTTTTTAATTGTAGATCTTGTGATATCACACCTCTGGAATTTTTATCTTTTAGGGTTATTTAAAGAACAGTCTTTGTCGATAGTCTAGCTACTCAGAAGTCAACATTACACGCGTTATATACTTAGTAAGGACATAAATACTGTAACAACATTGAACACACCCATTTCAATAGTAGAACTGAACATACCCCGTTAATGGCGTTAGTCTGTAACTGGATTTTAAAATTGTTTCAACTTTCATCATGGAGTGGTCAGATAATGAGAACCGTATCGCTTTTCAAGTGTTAAATGAAAAAAGCGATATTTTCAAAACGCTCCGGCCACTAGAGATGAAGACATTACTGCAGATGCATAAAACTGTTTGAGGAGACTGGAGATGTAAAAGACCGCCACCGGTCGGGCCGCCCACGCTCTGTTCGAGCACCGCATGTCATCAAAGCCGTTAAATCAAGAATTCACCGAAATCCGCTACGAAAACTGAAAATCATGGCCCTTGAGATGACTATCAGGCAAAAGTCCATGAGTCGAATCATTAAAAAAGACTTGGGACTTGGGGCTTTCAAACGACATTTGTTGACTGCAGCTTTAAATAAAAATAGGATTGAAAAATGCAAACGTCTATTGGTGAAGCACGCTGATAACTTGCACAGAAAAATTTTGTTCACCAGGAAAAAAGGAAGCATCTGAACTGATCCCAAGGGTGAAAAAGGGTCATCATTCAGCTTCAGTCATGGTTTGGTGGGGTGTCTCTTACGATGGGGTCACTGACCTGCATTTCTACGAACAAGGAGTCAAAACATCGGCAAAAGTTTACTAAGACCCCGTTTTGAAATCTGTTGTGAAGCCTCTTAACAATTCCCTATTCCAAAACCAGCCATGTACTTTTCAGCAGGATTCTGCGCCGGCCCATAAGGCTAAAACATCCCAGGCTTGGCTTCGAAACAATTTGCCAGCGTTCATTTCCTCTGAAGAATGGCCCTCAGGCAGTCCAGATTTGAACCCATTGGGTTACAAATTGTGGACGGTTTAAAAGGACAAGGTTTGTCACAAAAGATATCCCAACATTGGATCTCTTAAGACTGCGGCCAATTTTCGATTGGACGAGGTTCGTGCAGCTATTGACGATTGGCCAGTGCGACTTAAGGCGTGTGTAAAGGCAATAGGCGGACATTTCGAATAAGTAGATTCTTTTTGGATACAATATACATCAATAAATATATTAAAAAATATTTGGTCCAAAACATTCAGTACTTTTTATTTTACAGCATTAAACGTGTGTAACAGTATTTATGTTCCTACTAAGTACTTATAGAAGATACCAGTAGTCCAGCAGTGAGTCACACCTTAACGTCAAGTTCTCTGCCCCACTTATGTAATTTGACATTTCTTTGCTTTAGTGTTTTGACAAATTCAATCATGGGAGGTACACAGTTGAGCAGTGCGTAAAGATTGGGGAAGCCTTTTACGAAAATGGGCGTTGAAATCAAAATGTCTTTCGTGACTTAACAAAGAAAATCATCTTCAGCGTCGTGGCACACTTTCACCTCAGTGGATTTGTTAAAAAGCCGATTCTTTCACAGAGATTGACTGTTTGGTGTGGTTTATGGGCTGGCGGCGTCATCGGGACGTTCTTTTTCGAAAAAGAGATCGGCCAAGCAGTTACCGTGAAAGATGTTCGCTATCGCGAGATGACAACAGACTTCTAGGCCAGTAATTCAGGATGAGGACCTTGACAATATGTGGTTTCAACAGGGTGATGCCACTTGCTACACAGCTAACGAAACAATGGCTCTTTTGTGCGAGAAATTAAATGGCCGTGTTATTTCGCTACGTTGCGATGTTAATTGGCCACCACGATCGTATGATTTGATACTCGTACCGTTGGACTTCTCTCATTGGGGATATTTATAACAAAAAGTGTACTTCAATAAGCCAATGACATTTCCAGAGCAAAAAATTAGATCATTTACGACGTCGAACCTCCATTATGTCTCAGAGTCATTGAAAATTTGGATCATCGGAAAGAGGTAAACCACCGAAGCAGTGGCAAGCATTTGGCTGATAATTGGTTTCACACATGATTGTCATAGATCCTTCTACCATAATACAAATATTAAGATAATTCTCTGAAAACTTGTTTATTTATTTATAATTAACATCGCGTGTTTTAGTTAAACCCCCCTTTATTACGAGGGTTGCTATATATATTTCTGGCCTAGGCAACACTAAGTGTTGCCTGGCGCCATCTGACATATCCATTGCAAAGTTTGGCACTTTTTAGCATAAGCGTACTCAGAACGTTTTGACGTACGACCATTATTTGTGTTGTTGAAGGTCGTTCAAAAACGGCCGATATTGCATGAGCACCTGGCCGTAAAAAAGGTTTGTTCTCGTTGGGTGCCGCACAATTTAACAATCGCTCAAATTAGGCTCGTGTCGATTGGTGCAAGAAATTTTTAAAAAAAATACGATCGCGGTGCTTCGGAAGACGTTTATAAGATCGTCACAGGTGACGAATCATGGATCTATGCGTATGAGCTTGAAGCAAAACAGCAATCGACCGTGTAGGTCTTCGAAGACGAGCCAAATCCATCGATATCAAAGACGAGCCAAATCCAACGATACAACGTTTATTCGGCAAAACTGGTCATGTGTCGACTGTTTCGCTTGAGCAACATAGGAGGTCAATTCTGAGTGGTACACCACAATTTGTTTGCCTGAAGTCTTCAGAGATATTCGAAAAACGAACACGAGAAGACGAATCAGTGTGCACCTGACAATGCGAGCTCTCACACATCGGCTCAAACTAGAGCCTTTTTGACCGGCCAAAACGTCGAATTGACGGGTCATCCGCCATACAGCCCTCACTTGGTACACAATGACTTCTTTTTATTCCCGCACATCAAGAAAAGAGTGGGTGGTCAAAGATTTTCATCACCAGAAGATGCTGTTGAAGCGTTCAAAAACCATGTTTTGGAGGTGTCTCAATCGGAGTGAAAAAACTGCTTCGACAATTGGTTTGAGCGCATGCAAAAGTGTATAAATCATGCTGGGGAACACTTTAAAAAACAATAAAACCATTTTTGATGATAAATATTCGCATTTTCATTATAAGGCCAGAAATATATATAGCAGCCCTTGTATTTAGTAATTTCCATCTACGAGTAATTTCCATCTCGTGATCTTTCTAAAGTTTATGTCACTGATTGTTCTTTTGGGGCATTAAAAAGATTTCCTTTATAACTACAAATTAAATGCCGTACTTACAGAAATCTGGTCGAGTTATGAGTGACAAATCTTGATAATTAAAACTCACCTGAAATTAAAGAAAAGAAAAAAGTTAATATCACAGATGAGTTCAAATATACAATATTCAATATTAATGTTCTTTACTTTATAAATAAACTTATGGTCTTTAGCATTGAGAATAAAAAGGACTGTCCCTCAAATCAAAAAAAAAGATGCGTGGTCAAAGTTTTTCGACGCCCGAAGTAAGTTGAATAAACCATGTTTAGGAGGTGTCTCAATTAATGTGGAAAAAGTTCTTCGAAAATTGGTTGGGCGCATGCAAAATTGTATTAGTCTTCATGGGGAATATTTTGAAAAACAATAAAATCATGTTCAATGATTAATGATTGTTTTTTTTTGCTGGACCTGCGATATAAAGAGCAACCCTCGTAGGTCCAGTGAGCTTTCTTGCTCTTTGATTTAAAAGAATTTTCCCCTTTGTTTCTTAATGTAATCTAGAGGGTATTGAGTACTTTAATACGGAAAATTATACTAATGGCATTAACGTCTTTCATCTTAATAGATAAGCTAAATTACAAAGCCTAGCAAAATATTTTACATAATGTTATTTTCTGCGTGTAGTATGAGCTAAACCAATAAAATCTTATGAAAACGAAAGAGAAATACTATTATCATTTGTTCTAAGACTGTAATGTTATTGTCGTTGTTGACTACAAATTAGCAACAACAAAAAGAATAAATATCAAAATACATAGAAGAAAAAAACAATACAAACAAGAATATCACGTTTTTCCGCTGCTGTTGTAAAAGATACCCTGAAGGAAATTAGGCGTCATGTGTCTCCATGTCACCACTTTTGTCGACTATTTTGGTTGACTTTTTGGTGAAATTGTCAACGAAGCGTCTACATTTGTTTTTTTTGTCTTTGATGGGTAGAGAAATTTTTGACAGCTGCAACGCTGATCTTCTTCTTGATTGTTTTATTCTTTAGTTTTGTTTTGCAGAAATAACACGTGCATGCACGCAAAATTAAAAGTGTTAAATTAAAAGGTACAGAAAAGTGTATAAAATGAGTAAACGAAATTATAAAAGACTAGTAAAAAAACAGTCAATTTTGTATAAAAATAGATATAAAGAAAACGAAGTAAACAGTGAAAGTGATTTTTTGGAGCCAATTCAATATATTGCGGAGCCTGTTGAAGATGGCGGGCAGTCTCTTGAAGATTTGGCTACTCCAAAACATAATTTGTGCGACAAATTAAAGCAGTGGTATATTGAAACAGCACCTTCCAGAAAATGTTTGGAGAAACTGCTGGCTATACTACAGGAGGAAGGCTTGGATGTTCCACTTTCAGCAGCAGCATTGTTGGGCAAAAAACATGAAGTCGCAATTAAAAAAGTTTTCCCTGGACTGGAAAGTAAAACCTGTACCTTTTTTACTATGGATTAATGTACCTTTTTTACTATGGATTAATTTAATAAATCATATACATAATTTTAATAAAACAAACTCATCTGATTTTATTTATACTCCACCCAATAGTATTTCCGAAAGTGTAGACAATAATTATGAAAATGTAGTACTGAATCACTGGTTCCAACGTCTCCAAAAATGTAGACAAAATTACTACAATGTACTACTGAATCACTGGTTCTAATGCCTCCATGTGGTACCATTAGAACCACCTAGTCAATAGTTCTAATGTCACTAGTGGATTCTCAATGACAAGCACATGATGAATGTCAACAGTATAGAGCATTGTCTGGGATATGAACGGTCAGTAGTACTGGTGACAAAGTCAATAGTAAATCAGTACTGTTTCGCTACAGACATTTCCTACAGGGTAGTGTGTGGTATGTTTACGCACAGCGTCGCGGCTTCGTCGTTACATTACACGCAACAATGTGACAGCGTCAAAGCATGACATGTTCACGTGTTTCTGGTTTTTATTTTGTTTGGTTTTGTCCGCATCTTACGACGCCGCATGCCTACCAAAGCAGTGCGAACTCAAGAAGTCAATAAATGTTTACAGAAACAATGACCAAGATGTTTCTGTCTAAAAATAAATTTTAAATTTATTCTTCAGTTCTCCAATGGAAAATGAGCGGGTTTTTCTGTTATAGGTTAGATTGCAGAGAACTCATACTACGTTCACACTACAGCACTAATAGCATAAGCAGCATACAAGGGCTGCTATATAAATTTCTGGCCTAATAATGAAAATGCGAATATTTATCGTCAAAAATGGTTCTATTGTTTTTCAAAGTATTCTCCAGCAAGATTTATACACTTTTGCCTGCGCTCAAACCAATTGTCGAAGCACTTTTTCCACTCCGATTGAGACACCCCCAAAACATGGATTTTGAACGCTTTAACAGCATCTTCTGGCGACGAAAATCGTTGACCAATCGTTGAAGGCGCTGGTTTGAGCCGATGTGTGAGAGCTCGCATTGTCATGGTGCACATTGATTCGCCTTCTCTTGTTCGTTTCTCGAAATTCTCCGAAGACTTCAGGCAAACAAATTATGGTGTACCACTCAGACCGTCCTACGTTGCTCAAGCGGAACAGTCACCACATGACCTGTTTTGCCGAAGAAACAGGCGACCATTTGCTTTGAAGCGCTTCTTTCACGAACAACTTTCGTTGGATTTGGCTGGTCTTCGAAGACCCACACGGTCGATTTCAGTTTTGTTTCGGACCCATACGCATAGATCCATGATTCGTCACCTGTGACGATCTAATATACGTCTTTTGAAGCACCGCGATCGTATTTTTTTTTAAAATTTTTTTTGCTCCAATCGACACGAGCCTTTTTTTTTTTAGCGATTATCAAATTGTGCGGGATCCAACGAGAACAAAGCTTTTTATGGCCAGGTGTTCATGCAATATCGAATGTATGCTGGTGGAAGAAATGCCCAAGGATGCCTATATCTCACGGTATTTTGCATTATCAGTTCACTCTCGGCATCAATGTTCTCTGGCACAACGTCCGTTTTTGGACGACCTTCACGAACTTCGTATTTGAGAGAGCGTCGGCCACGATTGAATTCATTTAACCTTTTTACAGTGCTATAGGAAGTTCTTCGATGCACTCTTGTCGTGATAATCCACGTCGAAAGTTGTGAAAAATGATCGCACGAAAATGTTCACGAGTTAATTCCATTGTTTTGGCAAATTTATTTTTTCAAGGCACTGTAAACAACACAAGTGCTGGTCGTACGTCAAAACGTTCTGAGTACTTTTATGCTAAAAAATGTCAGTCTTTCCAATGGAAATTTCTGATGGCGCCAGGCAACATACAGAAAAATATATAGCAACCCTCGTAGAACAAGTGGATAATTCGTAAGTTCGGCAGGACCGAATTTGTATACGCTTCAATAGTCAAGTGTGGATTCTCTGAACCTCATACGCAGCAATTATGCTTATTGACATAGCCACCGTGATGAAAATGAGCATCATCTGAAACCAGGATTTTTCAGAAAAATTCATTATCTATGCAAAACACTCTTCAGCCCGGATGGTGTTCCATTATTTAATAACAAAACTTAACATTCCCAATAAAAACATAAGTTTGATTAAATTATCAGTAATTTTTTTACAGCCGATTCAAGTTTAAAATTTTTAATGTAAAGTACACACAATTTTTAAAATTTTGGACAAATTTGTAAAGCTATTTTAAATATTTCTGCTTGGAATACTAGTGAAGGGAAAGAGTTCATTAAAGCGATAATCTGGCAACGCCATACAGTTAAGGACAATGTGTTACACATAGTCAACTTTTAGCTGCGAAAAATATTTGTAAGTGTTCATATAAAACTGTTAATGATTTTTTTTAAATCTTACTAAAAAATAATTTATTCCAAAAGTGGTTCTAGCTATGAACAGCAGGACCGTAAAATTTAAAAGACAAAGGTCGAAATCAATTTCAAATTGCAAGAAGAAAAAACGATGGCAAAAAAACAACAACAAAATAATTTTAAAAACTAGCCCGCGAAAATGTATATCTACAGAGCGGTTAGAACTGAGCTAGGAGTCGAAATCTCTACAATAACTGTGAGACGCCTATTTTTAGAAGACATTCGATCCGTAGATATTACTAAAAAGTCCCTGAGGTAAAAAACGATAGCGACAAAGTTATTTAAAAATACTTATAAAAATGGTGAACGCTTCATACTTGGAAAAAATTGCGAGGCGTGACTAACCTGTAATAAATTTAGACAAATCCAAAAAAAAAAATAGTATGGATCAAGTAATTAGTAATGATCAACAGTAGGATAGAGGCCTTAAAATAAAGAACTTTGATCCCGATACTCAAAAAAACCTATAACACCGAGGTCCATATGTGACAGCGTATAGAGAAAGGGACTTAAGGGTAAAAAATCAATTTTCATTTTTTTCTTTTTTTGATGTGGACATCTGAGCATCGAATGAGACCGACCCCATGCCCCAAAAGTGTTCCCTCCTAGACATAGGCGCGTTTTATGAAAGTGAAGTCGACGATTCTAAGCGCAAGTAGAAAGGGACCTAATCATTAAAATGACTCTCCTGAACAAAACTTTTCATCAACTTTTCAGTTTTTTTTTGATGTGCACAACATCTGAGCATCAAATGAGACCGATCCTATGCACCAAAAGTGTTCCCTCCCAGAGATATGCGAGTTTTATGAAAGTGAAGTCGAAGATTCGAAGCGCAAATAGAAAGGGACCTAATCTTTAAAATGACTCTCCTGAACAAAACTGGTTTTTAACCTTAGGTCCCTTTCTATTTTGCGCGTCACATATAATGGAATATGGAAAACGTTCTGTACTACGATATCTTAAGCGAAGTGATTCCATCCAATTCAGAATGGAAAATGTTTCATATTAAATATTTCAACATGACAACGACGCAGGTCTTGTAAAAAATATAAAAATTTTAAGAAAATAGTCCAAGAAGAAATTGGATCAACAAAATCAAGAAGAAGGGAGGAATTATGAGGAAACACTCAATACGCATGGGATTCTGTTCTGAAAAGAACTTGCCAGTATTTGGTGGACTTAATGCCAACAAGATACAAACAGTTTTACGAAGTAGAGGTTCTACTTCCAAATATTAGGTCTTAAGCCCAAGTTTTATGGATAATTTTTGTTTTCCATCTTGTCTTTTAAAATTACCTTATTTTGTTGTCCGTTCTTTTGTTTCTAATTATTTTTAAGTAAAGTATTTAAAGCTTTTGTTGTATAGAACATGGATATATAAATAAAATAATCAACATTTGTTTGTTAAAAAATATTTTTTTTTATTCTTTCAAAAAAAACTTCAAATTACCCGATTTTTTTTAGTCCGTAACTGTAGGTACATATTTAAACTTGTGAGAAAATGTTTTTATTTTTGAATACCCATATGTCTTCGAACATTAGGGAACGGTTTTTAAGCGTATGGCTTTAAAGCAATGCTTATTTTTAAGTTTATTATTTAAGTGGAAATGTCTATAATAAAAAGAAATTTATTTTGAGCTTTAATTTTAATTTTGGAAAGTTCCCTTTCGAAACTTTTTGCCCGATTTGGTGCAGACTACTCGATCACCGACCATAAAACACTTTGAGCAGAAGACGGACGTCAAGTATATTTATAGGGTTGCAAGTAAGTACAAGGTGGGCAATTTTAAATTTGAATCAACGCTTCAATTGTCTCTGGATACTTTGCGTTACATTTAAAATTTTAAATTTCGGAAAAAAATTTAAAAATGGAATGACAAACTTAAAAATTTTTATTATTCAGCATGTTATGGAAATCGATTTATATTCATTTGCTTTCTTTTTGAAAAGAATTATTTTTAAAAATCGCGTGGAAAACACAAACTTTTTTTTAAAAATATCCATATTGATTAAGAACTGAAATCAATGAATTTAAATCCAGTTTATCGCATTTGATTAAAAATTTTAATACCAAATCGAATTCCATATAAATCGATCACATACCAGAATAATTAAATTATCGCAACAAATTACGGATATTATTAATCTGAACAAATATGCAATAAACATTGATGACATAATTAAAAATTCTAATCATCTTTTAGAATGGTAAACGTCGAATAGATGGAGATATGAGAAGTGCACAAAATTGCGAAATATATCGTAGAAGCGTAGTATGAAAACACTATCAAAAATAGAAGAAATTTGCTCTTATCAGCAACAACATTAAATAACATTTATTAAATGAATTATAAATATCAGCCAGACTGCTGAATCAAAAAGGTCACTAAAAAATGTTTTTTTTTGTTTTTAAACAAGGTTGTTTTAAAAAACAAAATAGTTGTATTAGTTGGCGGTTATCAATAAACCAAAAAGTTTCATTCACTTATCTTGGAGCTCAAATATAACCATAACATTATTTTTCAAAATACAAGAAAGTGACACTCCAATTACATTCAAAATATAGTTTTATGCAATTTGGTTTAAGGCGTTTTATTGCACACAGGAAAACATTATTGAAAATTAACGAGATCGGTCCATACTTTACTATACCTAGCTCTTATAACTATCTATTTTGGAACGATCAAAGAACGGACAACTATACTAGATTTTAATGACATTTGGTTTGTGTTATAAGTAAATCGCAAGAGTCTTCTAATAAATAGGCGATATATACAGACGGTGGGTCACAGTGAAAATGGTTCTCCTGTAACCATTTTAAGCGTCGAAAGTTTACAAAATCAATATGAAAATACCAAATTTAGTTGACAGTATTTACATAAAGAAGTTGACAGTACATATTTACAAAAAAAATACGCAAAAATGTTTTTTATACCATATATGTTGAGCTAAAAATAGCTTTAAGCAAAATAAGATGTAAAATGGCTAATGTATTTTCAACATAATAAAAAATAACTGATCTTTTTATGTTTTTCTTTTGCTAAGCTTTGTGCACCTAAACTTCGGGATATGGTCGAAAATGACTACAATATCAAGTTTAGCGTCGAGACAATTAGGAGAGTTCTTCGAAAGAATGGACTAAACGGCAGGAGTGCATGCAAGAAGCTCTTTGAAAGTCAAAAGAATAAGAAAAAACTTCGATTGCAGTTTACCCATGGCTATGCCGGCAAAGTCCTTTCATTCATTATTTACGGATGCGAGAAAATGTGTGGACAAAAGCCAATTAAGAGATGAATTGCGTCCGACATTTAAACATGAAGGCAGGTATGGTAATTTTATGGTATTATGACCATAACGAACATTACATGCAGCAGGAATTATTAAAGAATTGCTTTAGTATCACCTGATAGAAATGTCATAAAAAAAATTATGGCAGAAATTGAAAACATTAAATTTCGAGGAAAAATTACTTATAAAAGCTTTTCTGGAGTAAGATAAAATAAAAAAAAGATTGCCACAAAATATTAAAACTATGTAATTTTTTCTATTTATTCGTGTTCAATATACTTATTTATTCGTGTTTAATTTATTTATTCTTAAGTGGACCATTTTCACTGTGATATGAATTTCTATCATATTTCGTTTATGTGAATGTTTTTTTAAATATGTTATTGAAGTAATAAACTTGTTTGTTTTTATTATTTAAACCCAATCAGCAAACTATTTTAGTTTAATTTGTTTCTATTAACTCAATGATTTAATTTAATTTAATTTATTTACATTTTCCGTAATTAAGAAGCCTTTCGGCCGATAAAGCTAATTACAGTAAACTACAGCTTAGATAGAATTAATATAAAGAAACATTTTAAAGTATTAAAAAAATTCAAGTTTAACAAAAATTCCAGTTTAACAAAAATTCAAGTTAAACAGTTACTCAATAATAGTAGCAGGAAAAAATATATATGTATATAGAATATGTATATAAGAATTAAAAAATGTTGTACATTTATGCAAATTCATGACATGATAATCAAAAACTAAAGTAGATGTTCCCAATTTAAGAAAAACAGGAAAAAAAAATGTTGACACACTTACTGGGAAGAAAATTCACAAAGACCATAATCAGAGCATTTCAAAAACTATTAAATGAAGACAATAAGAGTTGTATAAGTAATATATGCTACTACAAAGATTCAAAGTGCCTAAGAAGCTTTTTGCGAAATGTTGAATCGGACATATTAAACGTTTTTAGATAATCAGGTAGCTTGTTAAACACTCGAGCAACTCTGACTTGAAAAGATTTTCCTAACAAGTAGTCAACTCTAGGAATAATTAATTGGTTACTACGTGTGGAACGCGTGAATGTGAACGACTGAACCAGGAACTGTGGGCATTGGTTTCTGTAGACCTTATAAAACTGCAAAAGACATCGTATGTCAACAAGTTGATCAAATGAACAACCTAAAAATTGTTTTACAAACGATTGAATATGCGAAAAACGACTCACATGATACAAATAGCGCATAGCTGAATTAAAAGCAATTTTTGTTTTTTTCATATATGTTTTTGTAGTCCCAGCATATACTTCTATACAATAAAGAATATTAGACATTACTAAGGCATGCAACAACTGCTTCTTAGCATAAAGTGGTAGCACAAAGTCTGTGTTGTAAAGTTGACGAAGGGTAAGATTAATTCGGGAAACTACAGCGTCAATATGATGCTCAAAGTTTAATTTGTCATCAACAACAACCCCCAAACATTTAATGCTACGAACAATTTCAATGAAAACATTGTCATATTTCAATTGCAAGTCTACAGGCCTCGTAGAAAATACTAGAGCCTTAGTCTTTGACGAATTTATACAAAAATTACTAGACACCATCCAGCTATGCAATAATTCCAGCACATCATCAACCCTTGCTTGAAGTACATCAATAAATTGATGCTCTCCCTTTAACACTAGCTGAACATCATCAGCATATGCATAAGGAGTGCATGAGCTACCAAGACTATCAAAAAGGTCATTTATAAACAATGTAAACAAAATAGGCCCAAGGACCGACCCCTGGGGCACCCCACTCCTTACCGACAAAACACACGATGAAAAACCGTTAACACTTACGTATTGCGTCCTGCCACTAAGATAAGACTGTTTAAACTTTAAAATGGTTTGTCAGAAGTAGAGCGTTTTCACTGTGACCCACTGTAAATCTCCTTCACAGAGAAAACCAATAGTTCGAAGAAAACCAATAGTACTTTTGAGGAGTGGTGAATGTGTCATATAGTCGGTCTCGCCCGACTAAAGTTTCTTTACTCGTTTTTGTTCGAATTTTAAAAATAAAACTAGGATTTGGGTGAACCTATAAGGGACCAACAAAATTCAGTTGCATTGAAATATTTCTGTTTCGAGCCCGTTGTGTAGACACAAATTTTTTAGGTCATTCGACAGAACCTCGAAACTGTCAGATTATGGTTTGTTCGCAGCAAACTTTTGTATCCTTAATTTAAGTAATTCACTTTAAATTACCTCCTGAATTTATGAAGTCTGCTCCTCCATTATTATCACTCAACACAATGAAGAACAAACAAATCATTTGCAGCAAACATCAGCTAACCCAAATAAAAAAAATATATAATCATACGATATCTCTCGATCGGTCGCCAAATAGGTATGTGTTGTTGTGTCGCTGAACATCCGTCTGAAAAACAAAGAGTAGGTACAATGGTCAAGATGCCTTTGTTGTTTCCTTTTGGAGAAACTAAATTATGTCTCGTCATCGAGTCTACAGACACGACAACACAGTAGTTTCCCCAGCAATAAAAAACAGATGATAACAGCAGAGCAACTCATACAGCGTTGCCAGATAATTGCAACGAATAAATGGCACGTTTGTGATATAAATTCTTCAGAAAAAATATACAAACATACATTTTTTTAAAAGAATAAATGGCAAATATCATTATAATGATAAATTGATAACATTATTTCGAAATTCGGAATATTTAAAGTTGTTTCAGTGCCTTTCGTTTGATTTTTTTATAAGATAACTAGCTCAACGTTGGTTCTAAAAAAATTATGTCACGCATTTATTAATGAACTCATTAATTGTCATTAAGAGTGCATTTTGAACCGGTGACTGTACCAGAATAAATTGGAACGAAAATCCGGCTGGACATAATCGTCAATGTTTCGGTTGCCGCCTAAGCTGGTTTGTGCCCTTATCTCATATACGAATTCCATCAAATTCAATATAATTTGTCAGTTCATCGGTCGGTTACCAATTCAATGGAAGTTTGAGCTATGTAAGCCCCCTTTGCTTATATAGCGGCAAATCTTAGAAGGTACATCTGCCAGAATGACTCAATATTGTGCACGAATCAATCTCATAACAAATGAGACAAGAAACTTTTTGACTATTTCGTCAAGAGAGTTTACCAACTACGGTGTTAATTCGTTCTTAATTATTCATAACACTTTGATCACATTGCCGTCTTTGCCCAACTTGCAGTTGAATATACCGAACATAGGACTATTTGGGGCTAACATAAACAGCATAGACCATAACTCGATATCAACAACTTATTGCCGGTATCTAGTTAGGTATTTAGTATTCCTCTCCGATTTTTATTTTTTCACTTTGGACAAAAATATACTCGTAAAGTTTCCAAAATTTACCGATTCTTTTAGTTGATTTCACAAAAGATTCCAAATGGCATAAACCAATTTTTATTCAATTAAGTAATTTATTTTGTGAATTATATTGAAATCGTATCATAAATACAAAAAATTTAAACATCTGCACCACCTATCGGGCCCAAACATAAGGGAAACCTTTCGACAGACAAAGCTTATATATTGCCCAAGTTTAGTCTTAGTCGGCTAATTAATCTTAATTTGTCATATAAAGATATGACAAATTGAATATCATGATTTACCAAGAATTTTTTGTATTTTTGTGTGAAGTAGATAATTTTTGTGAAACAAGAATAACCTTGACGAGATAGCGCCGTAAAAAGGATATTCTGGCATCATCTAAATATAGTTGTCCCATATCAAACGTTATTTTAACCCACATTTATCTGTTAATAATAATTATTATTTTGTTTACTTTTAGTTTTAAGTTTGCAGCAATCCGCAAGTGCACAGCTCTGTGGTGAAAATCGTCAAATTAAAATAAAATCGTCAAATTAAAATCGTCAATTATGGCAGCACTATGTAATTTCATGCACTGGCCAGTTTAAACACAGAGCAACAACATGATCACATAGCAGAGATGCCAAGTTGAGGGATTTTCATGCCATAGCGGGAATAATAGGAACTGGAAATATAGAACGATTTTAGATTTTTCAAACGAGAACAATTTGATGGTATTCCAAAAATAAGAAGGTAAAAAAAAGAAAATGATGAGAACGTAAAGCAGAATAACGATTTTGATTTCCATGATGATTTTGGGTTTTCATGTTGGATTAATAATACAAAAATATAATTACAATTACAAATATATATATATATATATATATATATATATATATATATATATATATATATATATATATATATATATATATATATATATATATATATATATATATATATATATATATATATATATATATATATATATATATATATATATATATATATATATATATATATATATATATATATAATGACTAGTCTTTCTTAAAACTAAGACATCTACCTGAATTAAATATTAAATTTTGCAAAAAAAAAAATCGAATGCCGAAAATGATGGCGAAATTGGCCCATAATCTCAGAAATTATTATTAAGAAATGAAATTATTGTTAAGAATCGGTTAACGCAACGAAAATTCTTCTTGTGCAACAGCCTATATCTTGAGAACCAGACGATTTTTGTCATATATATAAATATGTTTACTTATTCGAAACGTAACTATTGGTATTTTTCGCTTAGCCTCGATATCTTTGACTGGATAGTAAAACCGCAGTTTTAGTTAACAAATGAGTAAATATTTGTTAACTAAAAGTGTTTTAATTCTCAGCCTGAATAATCTTAATCTTTGCTGTAACCCAAAAATACATATGTTTGAAGATGCTCCAAACAGTTTTCAAGCAAAATATATGGCATGATTACCTTGCTAGAATCTAAGCTAGGCCAGAATCAAGCTATTCACACTTTAAATTACTCATTAATAGCTGAGAGAAAGAAATACGCTTATTATTTGTGTAATCTGCTTTACCAGATTGTTATTCAAAATCATATACATATGTACATAGTAGCTTAGTTACTAACTTGAGTATGAGTTGCGCCATTGAAAATAAAAGTAACTTTGTTTTCAAGCTCTTGCTTAAATTTACAGCATGAGTATAGAATACTCGTAACTTTATAAAAAAGGCACCAAAAAGCTGGATTCCTAACCACGCTCTCCGCAGTCCCTAAGAATATTTGTCACTTAAACAATTTTTTTAGCCATGTTTTAAAAAATACTTAAGGTCTATGGTCAAGGATGTATGAAAGTGGGCAAGTGGTCATTCGAGAAAACAAGAACTCAAACCAAATCATTCTAAAATAACCGTTTTTTCGACACTTTAGTCTTATTCTTGAAAGTACTCCGGGTTAGGTGCTAAAAAAATTTTTACAACAAATGTCTTTTCGAATTTTTTTTTAGTTCTGCAGGAATTTTAGAACAAATAAGCATTTTTTTGTAAAAAAAATGTCTTAACTATTGGGGTTTTTGCTAGATTTAAAGATAAACTCCAATAGTATTTTACTATGCGGGATATTGAAAAATCGTTTTTGTTTTTAATGATCTCAGTAATGTAACTCTTTGGAAGAAGCAGGATTGACTGGCTTAGCAACCAAAGTAGTGAAAAGTACAATTTGTGGCTGTACACACACCACATGGAAAAATCTAGAGATTTTTCGAAATGTTATTGGGACAAATGACATCCTTGCTCAGCTGGTAACCCCGCTGAGCATATAAACAACTTAGTCTGTGTTGTTGGTGTTTTTTTGTTTTTTGATATTCTGCTCTTCGTACTAATAGTATTGCTGCGTTACCAAGCCAATACCACAGACTAACAACCGACCGACTGCTGATCGGTATGTCTCCATACAAGTGTTTTGTCGTACACTACATACATATATACGGCACTACTATACTCATATACTACATATAGTGAATATTAATACAGCACAAACAACAACACAAAATTAGCTAGAGTATATATAAAAGAGTTTTCCTCTACGAGATTTTACAGCAAACTGAATCAGTTACAAACAGCCTGTCCGCCGGACAACAGCGTTATCTTGTAAAGACTAGCAACTGAACTGAACAAGCGGAACGAACACCCCAATAACACGAGATTTTTTTTCGTAAAATTTCCATTAAAAAGACATTTGAATAATAACGACGACCACGACACGAAAAATATTAAAACAATTGATGAGAAAAAAGTAAAACAAGAAAAAAAAACCAATTTATATGTCAATGGGGACAGAAAACTCTTGATTACAAACAAAAAGAAAAAAAGGTGATCGTAAACTTGAGAGACGGAAAGAAAATAAAACAGAGAAAAGAAAGAAATTGCGGTGATCTTTCTGTGTTGTTATCTAATAAAACAAAATAAACAAAGAAATTAAAAACGTGCATAATTTTTAATAAATTCAGCACACAATAAAGTTTATTTAAAAAAACCAGAAGACTGCTCCAACACCCCCACTTGTCCACTCCACCAGTGTTAACAATGAATTCCACAATTGGTTTGAGCATCGGTCGCACCGCCACAAATGGCTGCTCATCGTCGTCGATTATGAATGGTGTCGCCACATGTCATGCGGTTTCATGTGGTCTTCATACATTGAATGGCTCGACTTCGAATGGTCAGATGGAGACTACCCCACAACTGAGAAGTAAAAATCCCGATCTGGCCGCCAAGATCATTCAGCAATCGCACATTGTCTGTTTCGATGTCGACTCCACGGTGATACGCGAAGAAGGTATCGATGAATTGGCCGAATTCTGCGGCAAAGGCTCGGAGGTGGCTCGTGTAACCAAAGAAGCTATGGGCGGTTCAATGACCTTCCAGGATGCCCTGAAAATCCGCCTAAACATCATCAGACCTACGCAACAGCAAATCTATGATTTCGTTAAGCTGAGACCCAGCACGCTGACGCGTAATGTTAAGCGATTTATAGAACACCTGAAGGCTGAAGGTAAACAAGTTTATCTGATCTCTGGCGGCTTTGATTGTCTTATCGAACCTGTTGCCAACGAGCTGAATGTGCCAATCTCGCATTTGTATGCCAATAAGCTGATGTTCTACTGCAATGGTGAATACGCTGCATTTGATACGAATCAACCCACTTCCAAATCGGGCGGCAAAGCAGAGGCTATCGCTCTCATACGCAAACAATACGAAGCCGATACGCTGATAACAATGATCGGTGATGGCGCTACAGATCTTGAGGCAGTACCACCGGCTAACTATTTTATTGGCTTTGGCGGTAATGTAGTGCGCACGGAAGTGCACAAGCGTGCTCAGTATTATGTGACGGATTTCGAGCAATTAATGTAAAACAGCAGGGGAAACAACCACATTACTATGTGGAATTAAATTTAAAAAAAATTATCCTCTTGGTGGCATTTCTCCTCTTCCAATCAAATCGAAGCTAATAAGTAGATTTTGAATTATTTTTCGTGTAAATAATAACCAGTTTAGTTGTAACTATTTTAATAATTTGTATTTTTTTAGTGGAAATTAGTTAAGAGAAACTTTAAAAGAATTTTATGAATACATTTACCTGTTAGCTATAGTCTTTATTAAATATAAAAACAAAACAAATGAAGAAAAACTAAATTCTGTTTAATTTTATTGCTTAGAATGTGACTATTTAATGTGTGAGGGTTGGAAATACTAAGTTTTCACAGCTATAATTTCCACTTGGAAGTTAATGATTTTTGACCATAACATTATTCAGAAAGTTTTGAAAATTGGGCACGAAAATTATTGTTTACAATGTTAAAAAATTTTTACGCCGCACTTTGGATACATTTAGTTTATACGTCAGCTGTGGTTGAGATTCGGGCACATTGCAATCACCTGTTGCGATCTTTTAAGCATTTTTTGAAGCACCACGATCGGAATCGATTGTTTATTTTTGAGGTAAAAACTTAACAGTTTTCTGTAAACTGAAATAATACTGTTAAGTAATTGAAGTACTTTAAAAGCTTGAGTTGTTTCTTGCAAAAGTTAAATTTTGATCATACTATAATACCATTAAAATGTGAATTGTTAATTCAGTACTAAAGGTATTTTGGATGACCTAATGTCTATGGGTACCACAATCTCTCAATGTGTTACTTGAAGGTCAACAATATCATTTAACATTCAATTTCAGAAAAAAGGAGAACATTTTATGGGAGCTACATCAAAACAGGGTCAAAATATTCATTACTTGCCTAAAAATATTTTTTTTGCCCGAAAAGTTTAAAAAACAATCGTATAAAAGGTTGCAATTATTTTGTTTCTTGAGAGGCTTGGAAATTTTTATAAAGACAAAAAATTAGGTTTGAATTGAGAATTTCGAGTTTTACTAAAAATATTTCTATTCTGAAACGGATTAGCCGATTTGTAAAAAATGTAGGTCATGTGAAAGAGAACACTACCTACATATACAGGGTATCCCTCGTGAAGGTATACTACTTTGTTTGTTTATAATTTTTGATTAAACGAAAGAGAATGGATCTCAGCACATTTTTTATTACATTCTCACACATTTTACGCGGTATTTTCTTAATTTCATCACGAATATTTTGTTTGAGTTGCTCAAGCGTTTCTGGTTTGTTTGCATAAATATTTTTTCAGATACCCCCGCAAAAAAAGTGCGGTGCAGTCAAATCAGGCAACCGTGGAGGCCAATCAACATCACCATTTCTTGAAATAACTTGTTGTGGAATGAGGTCTCGCAGTAATTACATTGTAATCCTGGCTGTATGCGTGGCACCGTCTTGTTTATACCACACGTTAATCAAGCCCGAAGCATGCAAGTTTTCAATGATATCACGATATCGCTCCCGATTAACAGTTACCGTTACCTCGTTTTCATTTTCATAGAATTAAGGTCCAATGATTCCTCCTGACCAAATTGCACACCAGATTCCACTTTTAATGGATGTAAATGTGACTGATAATTAATTTGAGGGTTTTCCATTGCCCAGAACCGACTATTCTGTTTATTCACATATCCATTCAAATGAAAATGTGCTCGTCACTCATTATGATTTTTCAATGAAAATCGGGGTTATCATGTGCGAGCTGTAACGTACTATTGGCATGTGTCCGGCGGCGTAAATAGTCTAGTGGAAAAAGCTCTTGTGTCAACTGAAACTTAAATGGAAACAAATGCAAATCCTTGTGCAAAATTGTGGCCGTAGTTGTTCTTTGAGACGAAGCTCCTGAGCACGGCGTCGATTTGTGGTTGATGGATTGTTTTGAACACTTTCTTGAGCAGCAGTAATGTTTTCAGCCGATCTTGCAGTACGTTGTGGTCCATGCTTGGGCCTAATATGTGGAATTAAATTTAAACTCTAAAGACTAATGTTTACCAAAATGGCGGCAAAACAAAGTAGAATACCTTTCCGTCGGACACCCTGTATTAGTAAACTTATAATTTTTAAAATTTCCATCATAAAGAAAAAAAATATGTATGTATGTATACTTTGGGTAGGATTTCCATCATAAAGAAAAAAATATGTAAGTATACTTTGAGTAGGATCGGTTTTAATGTGTGTCTCCTAGAATGGGCGTTTTTATTAAGGCCTTTTCAGAGCATTAAAGTTGCATTGAAATCGTTTGATAATTACGACCGGTACGTTTCATTGTTGTAGACGACAAGCCGGCGAACATCGTTTATTAATTAATTTTATACCAACAAATTATTCACATTCGAATTGAACAGCGACAATGGCCGTCACTATAAAAAAAAATAAAAAATGCAGCATTTTTTGTTTTTTTTTCGCTTATTTCTATATGCTTTCCTATGCTATGAAAGAAAAAAATAAATTTATTGAACTTTTTGCTGCTCTCCTTATATGGGCATTTCCAAACTAAAATGACATTATGTTCGCACGAAAAACGTCAAAAAAATCAAAATCTTTAATAGACATTTTTTTTATGTTTGAATAGCAATACGGTAGTTCTATATTCAGTAAAAAATTAGAACAATGGAATATATAGATTTAAAGACATAAGTAGAAATAAGTGCTGATGGATGTAAAAAAAGACATAAGTAGAAATAAGTGCTGATGGATGTAAAAAAAGCGGAAGCGAATTTAGCAATAATTTTTGTATGAAACTTTTTTAGTGTAGGATTTAAAGGAATATAAGTTTATTCCCCAACTTATAAAATTTAAAAATGTTCATTCTCCAACTTATAAAATTTAAAGGTTTGTTGACAAAAGCTTTTAAACAAAGACGAAACTCACAATTAAAAATTTTAATATTAATAAAAAATTAACAACAAAATTAAATAAAATTAACAATTATAAAAACGAAAAAAAAATATTTTTTTCTGTTTTTAAAGAAATACCAAACAGCCAGATGGACTTAACACAATTTACAACAAAAAGGTCTACAATAAGCACAACTATAACGTTTTTTCGTTTTTTTTTCATTCGTATTAGAGACTGGCGTAAAGTTACTTTAATTTCCGATGTAAATTTTTTAGTTAAAATTGTTATTAAAAACTCATTTAACTCAAATACAATATAAATTTGGATCAAGGACAAACACTATTGACATTGGTCCATGTTTTGATATCATACATAGGTTTTTCAACCTACAGCTCTAAAAGCCACATGTTACATCCGATTCCGACGAAATTTCGCACTAAGCGTTACGAGCAACCAGCACCATTTTGTAGCGAATTTGGTTCGAATTCGAATAGCTCATACACAAAGGTCCCTCACGATTTTGAGGTCGTGCAGCCTAGATGCCACAAAGAAAACCCGATTAAGCTAAAATTGTGCATGGTACCTTAATAATTAATTTTTACCAATAACACAGTACAACAGCCAATCTGGGGGGTGAGAAATTCCAAGTCAGGGTGATGGTACTAGGTCAGTATATTAAAACCCTCAAAGGGTTTTGCGTTCATAAGTGCCAGTGAAGTTACTTAATTGTAAATAAAAGCCGAACGCGTTAATCGATTTCTATGATCTATGTCGCATTTTGTTTATAGGTTATGTGACTTTACGTGAAAGTTATAAGACTCTACACGTTTTTCCGTTTGGGATTTATATGTTTTAAAAAAAAAAAAAAATTTTGGCAAAATTTTCTTCATACATTTATTTCTAATTGCAAAAATGTTGATTTGGTAGAGAAACAGTATATTAATGGATTAAAGAAAATGTAATTATGAATTTTTCTCAATTTATTTTAGCAAATTCGAACTAGTCGTTCTCGAGTTATGTCAAACTACGTTTTTGCCAACATTTTACAACTAAGCGAAAAAACATCAAGATAAGGAAAAAATGTAAAAGGTCATAAAAAACTGGCACATACGAACGCAAACCCCTTTGAGGGTTTTAATATACTGATCTAGTACCATCACCCTGACTTGGAATTTTTCACCCCCCAGACAATAACCCCAAAAATGTTCCACAGTGTAATTAAATAAAAAAAATAAAATTGTGCATGGTAGCTTAATAATTAATTTTTACCAATAATTAATTTTTGTGACCTTAAAGGTCCGTATATTTATGTAGTCCCCATACAAAATTCCTTCCTGGACCAAATCGGTCCATGTTTTTGAACTGATTCCACATAAAGATTTCCTTCCGATTTGACGACCTGCAGCTCCAGAAGCCACAATTTAAACCTGAGCAAGCTCTAATTTTGCATGGTACGTTATGAGCGACCAGGCACTACATAGTTCATAGGCCAGGCACTACATAGTACATAGTTCCAGAATTCAGACAATGACACATAATTCATCGCATTCCGATCAAATTTCGCAAGAAGCGTTACGAAAGAGCAACACTTATCTATGGTGAAAATTAGACATATCGGTCCATGACTTGGAATTGCCACCAAAGTTACTTCAGGCTGAGTCGCAGAATCTTCTGAAGGACAGGGTAGTGTAGGATATATCTTAGTCGGACCCGCCAGGTTTTATCATTATTGTGTGTTTTATCATTATTGCATTTCATTCAATGATATCTGCATAAAACATAATTAAATGCAATTTTAAAATAAACGAAATATCGTGCAAGAAAATTGTTTACAATCTAGATTTTTAAAATGCAATATAAAATTAACTATTTGTTAAGGATCTAAGGTTTTTTTATTATTAGATTACTCCATAAAGCTTTGTTGAAATGAAAAATTTCACCTCATTTGCCCGTTAGCGCAATGACAAATGTTTTTTTTCGTGACGATACATTAAAATTCCCCAAAAGTAAATCAAAATTTTACCTTCAACTCATACTTGTTAGTTTATTTGTATTTATTTTATAATTAAAGATTGTAGCAAAAGTTTATATATAAAAGTTCAATTGAACAATTACTTTGAAAAGGTGTAAATTGTTTATTGCTCTTAGAAATAAACAAAACGTGAACCTAAAATGCATGGCCGGTAGTTTGGCATTGGAACTAAGGTAAACTGTGAACTATTTAATTTAAATAATTTTGAGTATTTCTCTTTAATAATTCAAGTACAAAAATTTATTAATTAACTTTTCATTTTTAGGTTGCGGTGGACTTTTCCCTGGAAATGTCCATATGTATACAAAAATATGTATGCAATCCATTGCGGGTTCATATAAATTTAAAATTTCATTCTCCACATAGTTGCTGCATGAAAAGGGGCGTTTAGCAAGGTCACAAACCCCCTAATAACGACAGAATGACCAAAATGAAGATCGAGCGTTAAAAGAGTGACAGCGAAGAGCATAAATTTTAATGACAACGCAAAGAGAAATGCTTCTCAGCCCAGCAACAGTGTGCGCGCAGTGTTGCCAGAACCTTCATAAAAAATGCTAAGAATGTCAAAGATAAACTGCTGAAATAAAAGTAGTTAAGAAACTGTTAATGATCATGTTTAGATTAAGCATTCTAAATTTAAAATGGTTAGCAAAACTGCAATAGTTGTCATTTGTTAACAAAAAGTGTTAATTTTGATTATATCTTTAGGAAAAGTATTGCTGCTCAAGATTCTTATAACGAAATTAAGAAAAATAGTTTGTTGGAGACGTTTTAGTACTTAGCATGGATGGCGAATACTCAATAGTAATCCAATCTTAGAACGAAAATAGCTACAAAAATAAATTAAAAGTTTTAAATTATTTGAGTCGAAATTGGTAATCGCAAAAGTATTGATACTTTATCTTTATCAGCCACCATCAAACCAGAAAAAATAATAGATACAAATTTTCGAAAAGAACTGGTATTATAACCGGCTAGAGACTTTTTGCAGCAACATTTCAAAAGAAGAGAAGTTATTTCGCTTAAAACACACTGATTTTTAGAAACCCTGATTAAAATTCTGGTTCAAATTCTCACAAATGTAACTCTTAATTTGTTATTGTTAGTAATATTTTTGGTAGAAAAACACGACGACGAAAAATGTTATAAATAGATACGCCTCTTTTAGTACATCAGCTGTAACTTCGATCTTAGAAAAAAGGCGCCTTCTATTGGTAGTCGATTATAAAACGAGTAAGTGGTCGCAATGACGATAACTTAAAAAATATACGAGAAATTCTTGAAATATATTTTATATACAAGTGCTGATTGGCTTTATTTCTAATTGAATATCTTTCCGAAAATGTTAATTATTTAGTATTTTTCTGTAAACAAAATAATTTTTACATATTGCTGCAATGGTGTGAAGGTATTGCGTTAGCGACCTCCTGAGCGAGTTGACAATAGAACACGGCCAATGTCTGTCTTTGGGTGAGGGTTTGTGTAAGACGGCTCAATTTAAAAAAAAAAAAAAAACCGGCATTTACCGACCTTTCGGTTTTAGCATTTTGCCTAAGAATGGGAATAAATTTTCGAATCAGAAGTAAATTGTTAGTGCCCTGAAACAACTCTAAATTTAACGAGGTTTTTAAAAATAAGGTCATTTTGGAATTTTGGTTTTTAATATCCATATGGCCATGTTAAAATTGTTTAGTTTTAGGACATATTCATTCACGACTGGACAAATTTCAAAAGCGTAATCCTTGGCTCATTTCATGAAAACAAGTATATCTACGACCACGCCCGAAAATGCAAGGGGGCTTAATGGCTGCGGTTTGAAAATTTTCGAATTGGTGGTCGCAGGGTACTAGGGTAAAATTGGTCGTCTATGGACATATTTTCAAGAAATAAGCCAAGGAATACGCTGGGTAAACTCGTCCAGTCGTGAATGAATCACCCTGTATGTATTTCGAAAGAAAAGATTTTTAATCAAATAACAGCCTAATTAATAGATTCTTTTTTTAAGCTTTCAAAACACTCATATTATCCAATTTCCAAATACATACAAACATAGAATCTACCATTAATTTCCAGATAGAAAGAAAACAAATTATAGTCCCCTCCCCGACCGTCGTCAATGTCATTATTTTCAATTAATGTTAACAGTTTCGCTACCGTTTGTTGTGCTATGATGACTAAATCGGCATTATTGAACAAAAGTCAAGAGCAAGCAAAAGTACGAGTTTTGTTAAGCGACGATAACCATAAAAAGCAAGAGATACGTAAGAACAACTTAATAGTTTTGTTGTTGTTCGTCAGTTAATGCGACTGAATACTTTTTTCTATTTAATTCAAATAGCGTTTAATTTCAGAGTATTCTTAGCAATTGAAGATACGACTTCGTATTTGTAGTAAGTAAACACCGGACTACGTTAACAATTTGTTATTTGTGTGTGCTGCAGTGTTGCCACATTAACTGATTTATCCCCAATTAAGGGAATATATTTTTAAAAATGGAGATGTATCGATTTGGCAATTTAAAATTTATTTTTTCAGGAGATTTTTGGGCTGACTTGCTAATATGACTTTGAATTTTCAACTATACTTATATTTTGTGACATAGCGAGTGTTTTATTTAACAAGCGAAATATTCTGGCAAATCGATAATTTCAAACCGTTAACAAAGAACCTAAAAGTGTTTTATTTACCAAAAATGCGTTGAATATACGCGTCGAGAGCAGTATGTTTTAATTTTAGAATTGAAAGGAAAAAGGTATTCACCAAAAACGCTTAGCAGATTCGCTTAGGTCCGTTTGGTTTCATTAAACGCTTTTTTTCTTCAAATAATGTTTCTTCCCAAAACATAAAAATTAAATATTTTTAGCAAATTCAATCGTATCGGAAATTCAATTGTACCGAATTTCTCCAGATGAATTAGACAAAAAACACTCCTGTAAAATTTTCTTTTTGTTGCTCAAGTTTTATTCGCGCTTAGGGCTCGATATCTCCATTATTTGTAAACGAACCATGACTTATTTTAGGCTCATTATTGCCAGCGCGATTAAAACATTCTAAATGGGAATGGTTTTTGAATATATGGTCCCAAAAATCGTTTACTATTGAACAAAGATAATACAATTTTCCAATAAAACGTTATTATAGAAATATATGTCTACGTACATATTTTCGAGATCTGCTTTTAATTTGGTCGCGTGGAAAAAGTCCGTTAAAGTAAAAACAAGCAACTATTCGTTACAGGAGGCGTGTTTTATCTGACAATCTAAAAAATCCACTCATTATTTTTGTAAGATTTTTTCTTCGTTTTTGCTTAATGAAGCGGTTTATTCCATATCCACTTATTTTTGCCGATAAGAGCGGTTCGGTGTTGGAAAGCTTAGTGTTTGCGAAGAGAGTGCTGCCAAATCAGTTCTTGTAAGTATACTGATTGTAGATGTTTTATGGTCAGTCTGTGTGTTTGGCATAGCACCAAACAGTGCTGCTAACAATTATTTTGAAAGAAGAAGCATATTTCAAAGGAAAAAAAGACGAAATAAGTATGCGATAAGCTAAATTTCTTGTCAAACTCGTGTGGCATTAGTAATTTATGTTTCTTTCATCTATGACTTCGACAATTCAAGATTTTGTTTGTTTCGTCGTCTGAAGAAGATGATATAAAGTGAAAAACGTACCCGCGAATTAAGGCTCAATTAATTTTGTGTTTTTAAAATTCATGTTAATCTACGGATTATACGCGTTAATTTTTTAATTGTAATTAATTGGCACTTTCTTTATTAATATGACAAAAGTATACAGAAATTAATATATCATGAAGATGTTAATTAAAATTGCAATGTAATGCAGTTATGTAGGTTTCATACACTTTAATTGTTGTACATAAATAAATATTAATTAAAATTTAAATAAGTTTAACGTTTCTATGGTTTTTTCACTAAAACCCCACAATGGTTTTGTTTGCAATTAGAAATTTGAGAAATGTGCTGAAATGATGCCAAATTTACTAAACTAACGAAATCGTTACTAAACTAGCGAATTTTTTGGCTTGTCAAATAAAACAAGGCTATACACTTAAGTCAATGTAAATTTCACTTTAAATCCGAATATGTTGATTTAGATTGGGACTCAAAAACCCTTGGTCTCAAAAATGTCCGTTATAGACGAAATTAAAGCAAATTTTATAATTTACCTGATATTGAAGCTTAGTCTCATGGACCTTTTGGGCCAAAAAATGTCGTTGTAGTCAAAATAAGCGACTAAATGTCAAATCATAGCAAATTTTACTATGAAACCAAATATTTAATTTGTTTTTACAATTTGATTGCGATTAGGCTTGGACTCTGGGACCTTAGATGATTACAAAAAAGTAATGTTTTATAGTTATCACTAGCACACAATCTGAAAATAATAAACATAAATAAACATAATTTGAAAAATGCCTAAAAAGGCTCGTAAGGATTGGTGCAAAGAGATGTTAAAAAAAGTACACTGCCTTTGAGCTACAAAGGCAGTGTATAACATTGTCACAGGTGACGAATCATGGAGCTATGCATATGAATCCGAAACAAAACAGCAATCGAACGTATGGGTCTTTCAAGACGAGCCAAATACAACAAAAGTTGTTCGTGGAAGAAGTACATCGAAGCAAATGATTGCGTTTTTTCGATATAACCGGCCATGTTGCCATAGTGCCTTTAGTGGAACGTAGGACGGTCAATTCTGAGTGGGAAACAACTATCTGTTTGCCAACAGTGTTCGTAAAAATGAGGAAAGATAATAAGAGAAGACGGATCATTTTGCATCACGACAATGCGAGCTCTCACACATCAGCTAAAACGATGAGCTATTTGCCCACTCAAGATGTCGTATTGATGGGTCATCTACCGTACGAAGCAGCTGTTGAAGCGTTCAAAAATCATGTTTTGGAGGTGTTTCAATGAGAGTGGAAAAAGTGCTTCGAAAATCGGTTTGTGCGCATGCCAAAGTGTATTGATCTTAAAGAAGAATATTTTGAAAAACAATAAAACCATTTCCAATGATAAATTATTGTGTTTTTATTGCCGGACCCGAAATATAAATAGCAACCCTCGTAATGGATTTCTTTTTCAAATGCATTTTTAGCTTTTGATACTATGGGTTCATTTTAACACTGGCTGTCACTTGTCGAAAAGAGTAATGAATACGTCAATCGATTCCCAAAGGTTTTTTTTATAAAAAAAAATCGGCTATTTGTTCACAATAGCCGATTTTCATTGGCAAAATTAAAGAAAATTAAGAGTAATATGGCAAGATTTTTTTATGCACTAAAGAGAATTAAACAGCAAGAGGGTTCATCGGCAAATTTATCAAAAGCAGACAATAAAAAAAATTTAAATTGTTATAAAAAAATTATTGAAATATTATGAATCAATAGCTAATAGCTACACTTTTGCTTAATAAAAAAGTGTAAAGTGTTTTAATAATATCATTTTGAGTTAATAGTTTCATTTTCCCATATCGTGCAGATGTGCTCGAACGAATAAGCCGCTTAGACCTCGCCTTCTTTGATTATATTTTTGCATACACAACAAAAAATATAGCAGGGTGTGTCATGTTCGATTTTTGGTTGGGAAAAGAAGTGTTGTAAAAGAGTAACTTGTTTATTTAGTCTTTTAAGACCAACTGGCTTTCTAACCGAGTAACTTCCACACAAATGCTAGTTTAAAGCGCAGCTAATGTAGTGCGGCTATCGTGTTCGTCAATTGTTTTTTTAATATGTTTTTGAGGTTTAATAGTTGACAAAATATTGTTTAAGGGATTTTGGATAAAACAACACCAACCTGAAAAAAACTGGCAACGCTGGTACTTTGTTAAAACCCGAAAGGCGGCGCGCGGTTCTAAAACGACCTTTGTTTTTTAAAAGTGACGTACGTTGGCGTTATTATTGGCGACGTTAACAGAGTACAGGGGGACTGACTGACTCACCGCCACAGAAATGTTGTGCGCTAAGAACGTAATGTAGGAGTAAGTTCGGTATTTTTTAATTTTTTGGTCGGGTAGATTCAGACGGGATCAGTTTCTTGTTTTCGCATAAAACACAGCCGTTTAACACTCACTTGTTCAGAACCTTTTAAGTCGTGTAAACCTTAACGGTTTGTCAGTTAGCTCTGCTTTTTGCTTCGTTCCAATATTAATTGTGTCTAAGCGACGATCGGCGTAGAGTTAATTGTGTTTTGGTTGCTTAGTGTATTTGGTTTTTGTTTTTCTGTTCAGTTTTAGCTAATGAATTATTAATCACGTAACATGATTTTCTAGTGAAGCACACAAAAACGTTGGCGTTTCGTTACTCGTTTTAGAAATAAATACTAAAGTCTTTGATCTTAATTCTTTTTAGAAACTGTCTATTTTTCACGGTCGTTTTCTTTTGAAAATGTACTTAAATGTTGATTTTGCTTTTGGCTGCCGTTTCTTTCGTCAGTAGTTTTGGGTTTCTTCTTTTAATTGCAAGATTTTCAAACGTTTTGTGTTGTGAGCTAAAGCGGCTCTGGTCGGCCTAAGCAGACCAGTTCAACAATATGAATTTAATTGTTGATTCTTTTTTATGCGTAGTTTTTGGCTTTTGTACATTTCTTTTTAGTTTTCCTTTAGAAAGTGTTACAATTGTTTCACTTATGTTTTCTAAAAGTTGGATTGTTCGTTTTAAAAATACGTAGGTATTTTCGAAACTAAAAACAGTTTACTCATGATTTAAGTTAATCTTCATATTTTTCATGGAATGCTTTTACTTTGTTTTCCTTGTGTAGATCTTTCTTCTTCTGAAAAGTGAAAACTTTTCTTTTAAATCGTAACGCATAAAATGTAATCACCCTGAAAATACAAGGCTTAAATCTAGTTGAAGTACGACTGCAAACTTCTACCTTTGAAAATAAATACATTTTCAGGACGGCGAGCCATATTTTCCGAGTAACGAGCCCCAAGAGCTGGGCAATAAATATGATTGTTGTTGTTCTCAACTTTTATCGGATAAGGGCAATATGGGAATCATTAGAAAGTTTATTAGACCTATCGATTTATACCAATTACTGTAGCAGGATTCGATGCGTGGAAAAACTATTTCTTAAAGTACATACAAGTTTAATTTAAAAAAATATTATGGAATGAAAAAAAACATTTTCAGTTAATCGACAACAAAATAAAATCAATGCATACTACGTTTTAGTAAACGAATTCCTATAAAAGAAAGGGTGTTTTTTTCAGACGTGTGGTTTTCAAGAAGAAATAAAAAGCATATAGTTTATTTTATGGGCAAGAAATCAGCTTTATAATAAAGATAAGGGTTTGACGTTATGTTTGAAAAATGATGTCGGAAATATGGCCGCTGCGGCTGGCTTGAATAAATTCCAGCCGAGAGGCGCAATTTCCGACCACTTTTTGCAGCATTTGAGGCCGTATGTCAGCAATAACGCGTCGAATATTATCTTCCAAGGCGTCAATCGTGTCGGGCTTATCTGCGTAGACAAGCGACCAGCGGTGTTAAATCGCGTCGTGGGCATATGGCGGAGCCCACACGCGCTCACAAAAAGATTCCTTCAATAAATTGATTGTTTCGTTGGCTGTATGACATGAAGCGCCCTCTTGTTGGAACCAACCACATCAACATCCTCCAATTCAGACACGAAAAAGTCATTAATCATGGCTCTATAGCGTTCTCCATTGACCAATGATTCCCTCTGCCCCTATAAGACACCAAACAGTGACTTTTTGAGGATGTAACGGCGTCTCAACAATGGCTTGTGGATTTTCATTACTCCAAATGCGACAATTTTGGTTATTAACATACCCATTCAATAAAAAGTAAGCTTCATCGCTGAACAATATATTCTTGTAAAAATTACAATTGGTGGCCATCTCGTTTTGGGCCGATTCACCACGATTTGCAAACGTTATTTCGGAGTAAGTCTCTTCATTATGAAATGGCAAACCAAACTGAGCATAAATCAAGTGACAGCTTTTGAAAAAGAACAACTCCAAAAAGTGTGGCCAGATTGAAAACCACACGCCCAAAAAAAAAACTCCTTTAGTTTTAAACAAATTTTGAAGTTTATTGATACTGCAACACCCTTCCTCAATCAAACTTTATGCCAATAGATGTTCGAAATGGCTTCCTTGCAACTTCGAATAGTGGGACAAATATAATTATAGCCTCTGTTCATGATCGCGGAACGCAAGTTTGTTTTCGGAACGTCCAACTTATGCAACCACCATTTATTTGGAAAATATAACCCGAATTCGATTTTCTATCCAGCCTATCTTCAGCCCAATTTGCGTCAGCATAACCCTTCAGTACATAATGCTTATCGTTAGAATTACTTACTAAGACGAAGATAAAAATGTTCTGTACCTTTAAAATATTTTAGAACCCTCATTATTTCGGAACAATCTTCTTGTCTAGGTGAGAATTTACACACTCACTCCAATATCTGGCCTTGAATTAAAGCTCAGGTATAAGAGATCCAATTAATCGTTGATACTTCGTATTGTCTAGCAACTGTTGAGGTTCTGGTTTGCCATAGCCCGGGTCCATTGGATATTGAGATGGTTCCGCATTCTCTAAACAAATTTCCGTAAGGCGATTTGATGAGAAATCCTGGAATATCTCTAATCTCAAGTAGAACTTTTCTTTCCTGAGGTTCTTAATATCAAAATTTCTTCTCAACAAAAGTCCGACTGATTTGATGTTGGATTCTTTTTCGCTGGCCACCAAAACGTCGAATATAATTTTGTATATAACTGCTATATTTTGTATATAAACATGGATCAGCAGACTGTTTCAAAAACATTCCCTTACGAAGATCTTCAAGCTAAGTATTGTCCCAAACATTTGCAGCTTGTTTTAATCCGTATATGTGACAGCGCATAGATAAAGGGACCTAAGGGTAAAAAAAATCAATTTTCATGTTTTTTTCTTCTTTTGATGTGGACAACATCTGAGCATCGAATGAGACCGTTCCCATGCCCCAAAAGTGTTCCCTCCCAGAGATATGCGCGTTTTATGAAAGTGAAGTCGACGATTCTAAGCGCAAATAGAAAGGGACCTAATCTTTAAAATGGCTCTCCTGAACAAATCTGGTTTTTAACCTTAGGTCCCTTTCTATTTTGCGCGTCACTTATACTTTTTCGAAGTTTGCAAAACAATTTTTTTTCGTCTTCTTGAAATTCTGGAGGTTGCTTCATGTACTCGTACATGTACGACTTATTTCAGCTCTCCATTTTCAAACGCAGATTTTAAACGACGGAAATCTTTTTTATGTCAGCCACAGACAGCAAAGTCCGAAGAGAACTTCGTCGCAGTCCATTCCATGTTTTTGTGAAAACTCGCGAGCAACTATACGTGCTTTAAACCTTTAAGCTTTTCCTTCGGCATCTCGTTTATTTTTAAGTAAACTTGCAACTGACTATGTTTGACTTTCACGAAGGTGTTACCAGTTCCAAAGTACCGGATTTCTTTAAAGTGGTAAATTCCTGATTCATATCGTTGTTTTAATTTCAGTGCCTCGTTGTATGTTTTAGGTTCGAATAATTCTTCATTTATTTCGAAAACATTATATGTGACGCGCAAAATAGAAAGAGACCTAAGGGTAAAAACCAGTTTTGTTCAGGAGAGCCATTTTAAAGATTTAAATACGTGTATCTTTGGTGTACCATCACTTTCATAAAACGCGCATATCTCTGGGAGAGAACACTTTTGGGGCATGGGATCTGTCTCATTCCATGCTCAAATGTTGTCCACATCAAAAAATAAGTGAAATTGATTTTTTTTACCCTTAGGTCCCTTTCTCTATGCGCTGTCACATATCCAAATTTCTTTGCATGTTTGCCCCGAGTACAGCGAGTAGATTTTCTTACAACTGGCCGTTGTTTGTCGCTTTTCTCAGAAGAAATTTCAATGTTCTCGTCCAAACTATCAAAAAATATGTCCTCATCAGACAGTACTTTCACTTCCATTTCTACAGTTACATCTTTTTGAAATTTCTGTTGTTTTTACACTTCGGAAAAATGTCAATCGGTAACTCAGAATTAATTCGACTTTCGTTAATCTGTCAATCATCTTGAATTTGAATAAATTTAACGTATCTGCTTATATCGTAGTGATCCTTTTAGTGTATGTATTAAGAAACCGATAGCCTTTGTAAGTTCGTCATAGCCAACAAACTTTAAAATTTCTGCCTTTTTATCCAGCACAAGCAAACTATTGTAGTCACCAAAATGAAAACTCGCGCGGTTTTATAAAATTATTGTTTTCCCCATGTAATACCCCAAATTCGGGTGACAGTGATTAAGAGCAGGTCTTTCAAGTCCCAAGTCACTGGATTAGGCCTGAAAGTATTCAAACCCGGCCACACAGGAAGACGTTTTAATTAGAAATTGACCCTGAATTCATGAAACTATGTTCATACAGGGTGGGCGATTTAAAATTTGTAAAGGCTGTAAAAAAAGTACTGATAATTCTTTTAAATTTCTGATTCTATTGAAAAGGTTGAACTTTGTCATTTAATAATGGAACACCACCCGATGCGCTTTCGTTTCCCCCAATAGGCTGAAGCTTCGCCCAATAGGCTTAAGCAGGGCTCTAGCTTAAAAGCCCTTTTTGCCCTCGGCCAAAAAATTCTTTTAGTACATATTTTATTCGTGTAAATAATTATAATATTCTATGCGTCTTTTTTTATTTTTTAATTTCTATGTTACTAAATTCCCATGTCAGACGTTTCGACTTTTTCTATGACAGAACTTGCCATTTTATATACTGAATCAAGACCCCTACTTTATTAAGTTTTTGGGTTTCTTTAGAAAAACATAGAGAAAATATTAAATTATGACATGATGGGGTTAATGTGCCCTATCATGATGATCTTTGTGCGAAGCAATTATGTACGACACGGCGTTTTAAGTTGATTTTGAAATAAAACGTAAATTTCGACTTCTGTGTAATGGTCTGTTGACTAACTAATTATGGGATGATGACTTTTAATAATATGACCAACAAACAGTTGTGTTTTGCCCTACTACTCCCCTTTAAAAATGATAGTTTGCGCAAGCACGTCCAAAATAAACACTTCTTCTCGGTGGTGTAATTATTCTTTTTGTACATTTCGTCTTTTTTTTTGGCATACGAGTATGTACATTTTCCCTTTTGGCTTTCTGTAGTTTTATATTTATTTACTGTTGCTGCTTAATAATATTTAAGTAAAATTGTGGTGATCTCATCATCATCATCCTCAGCAGCATCGTCGTTGTCGTACCTTATTTTTGGCTTGATTTCGTTGGATATGCTTTGTCTACGTCACTTCTTCCCATCAACGGAGGCTTTTTGTGTTTGTCTTTCGCATTTTGTGTAATTTCAATATTTTGCGTGTAATTTTTGTTTTTTCCTACCTTAAATGAAGTGATTTTTTCTTCATTTGTGGTTGGCATCCATCCACAATTGTTACAAGACTTGCTAGTTTTTTTCACGCTTTATATAGAATTAATTTTGACAGTGACGATAGCTTTGCCGAACGCTGATGCTGCAAAACCGCAATCATTGTTGTTCATAATCAGAAACAATAGGTCTTTTTTTATTTCATTTATGTAAAAGACCTTCGAACATGATCATTTTGGAATCGGGTATAGTTGGTAGAGGAAGAGGCTTGTTTGTTTATGTTTACAGAGTTAAATTGAATAATAATACTCGCACATAAACAAAAAGAAAGACAATTTTAAATTAATCTCGCTTGGAATGGATACATTACGTACAGTGTAGGCCAACAAAAAAGAGACACTTTATGCCATGAGTTTTAAAAAGTCAAAAAAAAGTAGACAAAAATTATTGAATACAAGTAAAAAAAAATTTACAGTCGGTGAGGACCGCTACACGATACCCTATATTACGCTAGTACACAAATGATCCAAAGACTCAATAAGGATTTTGACAAGACCGCATTAATGTAAGAGCGTCACGGTTTCAAATCATAAGGGAACTTAGCACGGTGGCTACAGGAAACCACATTGGTCATTATATTCGTATGTCACCCATAAAGCAATCTGTAAACTTTGAACACGATCCAATTTAAAATGAGGCTTGTAAAGTGACATGACCTGCAATCGGAAGGGATCTTTGTACGGGAGCTTCTCGAAAAAATTGACCGTGTTTTCACTATTTGACATTTATGATAAGTATTAGGGTGGGCCGATTTGTAAGGACAAAAATTTGTCGAAAAAAAGTTCCACTACGACATATCAAAAAAATCATATTCGAGAAGCCCAATTTTCTTGACTTTTTCTATACATTTTTAAGGTTTTTTAAAAAATATTTATTTTTTTTAAAATATTTCCCTTTCAAGGTGAAGTATAATATATATTTATACATACAATATATACATTGCCTAGTACAATTCAATGTAACATATGAGCACGAAATGCGACTGATTGCCAAAAGCTATCGAAAAATCGATGGCCAATATCGATTACTAAATCGACCCACCCTAATAAGTATATTCTGGCAAATTATCAAGGATAGCATATTTCCAAATATAATTTGAAATTCATTCATCGATTTTCGTCACTCCTAGACGACTTTATGATTTTTATGACACACATAATCGTCCATAAGTTTGAAATCATTTTCATTGTTTTATGTTGACCTATATAATAAAATTCTATTCTCGGGCCCTTGTGTAAGGTGATCGGAAGGGGAATTTAATGAATTTCCAATTTTTTTGCCAACCAGTTTATCTAACAATACTATTTCTAAGTATTGATTTTCGCCATAATCTTATATTACGAGGGTTGCTATTTATATTTCAGGTCCGGTATTAAAAACACAATTATTTATCATTGGAAATGGTTTTATTGTTTTTCAAAATATTCTCCTTTAAGATCAATACACTTTTGCATGCGCACAAACCAATTTTCGAAGCACTTTTTCCACTCCGATTGAGACACCTCCAAAACATGATTTTTGAACGCTTCAACAGCTGCTTCGGGCGATGAAAAACTTTGACCACGCATTTTTTTCTTGATGCTAGGGAATAAGAAGAAGTCATTGGGTGCCAAATCAGGGCTGTACGGCCTATCAATTCGAAATCTTGAGCGGTCAAATAGCTTTTCGTTTCAGCTGATGTGTAAAAGCTCGCATTGTCTTGATGCAAAATGATCCGTCTTCTCTATTATCTTTTCTCATTTCTTCGAACACTGTTGGCAAAAAGATGGTCGTATACCACTTAGAATTGACCGTCCTACGTTCCACTAAAGGCACTGTGGCAACATGGCCGGTTATACCGAACAAAACGCAATCATTTGCTTCGATGAACTTCTTCCACGAACAACTTTTGTTGGATTTGGCTCGGTCGATTACTGTTTTGTTTCGGGCTCATATGCATAGAAACATGATTCGTCACATGTCATAATGTTATACACTGCCTTTGAGCTACCGGAGTTATACTTTTTCAACATCTCTTTGCACCAATCGACATGAGCCTTTTTTTGAGCATTCGTCAAATTATGTGGGATCCAACAAGAACAAATTTTTTTTCACGGCCAAATGAACATGCAATATCTTATTGATGCTTACCATACTAATGCCCAAGGGAGCCTCAATCTCACGGTATGTCACATGTCGGTCTTTCTTAATCAGTTCACGCACAGCATCGATGGTTTCTGCAAAGTGAACGAAGTTGGATGTCCTTCACGAAGTTCATCCTGGAGCGAGCGGCGTCCGAGGCTGAACTCTTGGTACCAGCGATTAACAGTAGTTTTTGATGGTGCTCCATCGCCAAAAGACGAAACAAGTTGATTTAAACACTCTTGCCTCGATAACCCACGGCGAAAATCGTAAAAAATCATCGCACGAAAATGCTTACGGGATAGTTCCATTTTTTGACTGAGATGGATTTTTTAACATACTGTAAACAAAACAATTCGCCCTCAAATAACAAAACGTTCTGAGTGAAGTTATGCTAAAAATATCACAGTTTCCAATGGAAGTTTTAGTCTGGGAACACTAGTATTGTCAGGACCCGAAAAATAAATAGCAACCCTCGTAGAATATTTTGGATGAACAAATCAAAAACTATTTGGGATGATTGACTTAATTTTGTAGAAAAATAGCTGATCGTTTTTGTTGAGTTATTATTTTTTCATAAATTTAAAACTTTCTTCCCGCAGCATTCTATTACTTAGTATATTTACTGACTTGGACCTAGTGTTAAATGCCATCTTCGCAAGGCTAAAGCTGTTATTCAAAAAAAAGTGTTGATCGTTTTTGTTTATTTTTTTCAATAATAAATATAAAACTTTTCCAACTTAGTAACTTTATTCGCTTAGGTTAGGTCCCGTCTTCGCACGGCTAATGCATTTTTTAGAGAAGCTTCTACACGACTTAGATATTGATCTCTTATTCGTAAAGTTGCCGGCATTTTCGAGGTGACCGAAGGCCGCTAAAACATTTGTATTGATAAAACCGACTGTCGGGTTTTTTAAGAAAAAAGTCGGCATTAACCGACGTTCCGGTTTCAGTCTTTTTCCAAAGAATGGATAATATTGATCCCATTTTTAAACTTTTAAAGAGCATTTGAATTAATTGTGACAAAAAGAGGTTTGTTTTTTATTTAAAAACAAACTAGTAAAAGTCGGTAATGAAAACAATTTCCCTTTGAGTTTGCGAGAAATGTCCATTGTTTTTTCCCTTAGGTCCGTCATTCAAATTTATACAAATAGCAAACATAATTTCATATTTGGATTTTTTGTTATTTAATATCCTCTAGATCATTTGTAAGAAGAAGAAAAAATGGTCTATATGGTCCAAGATGGGATTTAATATAGTAATGTGCTATACAAAATTTGATCGGAATCGGAATCAATGTGCGTGTTGTACGATATGTAAAATTGGGAAAAATCAAAACTTAGAACCGGTATAACCCATTTTTATCTGAGCTGATTACTGATCGATTTAATGAAATGTGCCAAATTTCACCAAGATTGGATGTTATATCCATATTAAAATGGGAGGCATATTCGGCCTTAGGTCCGTTACCCTCCAAATTATTTGTAAGAAAAAAAATGGGAATATATGGTCCAAGACTGGATGTAATAAAGAAATATACTATTTCAAATTTTGATCGAAATCGGAATCAATGTGCGTGTTGTATGTAAAATAGGGAAAAATCATAACCAAAAATCATAGCCGGTATGACCTATTTTTATCTAAGCTTATTACTGATCGATCGTATTGAACAAAGGCAAATTTCATCAAGATTGTATGTACTTAACATGTGGCTACTAGAGGTAAAAACATAAAATAGTTTGAGCTTACATGAGGAGCTATATATAAATTTGAGCCGATTTTATTTTCATTAAAGAACGGATATCACTGGATTAAAAAATCCAAAAAAATACTTACTTTTGCGTAATTTTAGGAAGATTGGACAAAATTACGACCTTAAGTTTGATTGCAAGTTTTTGATGCACAGCAGACATCATTAAATCGAATGAGCTAGCAATTTTGAGTCGATCGGTACACTTATAGGTGGGTCCAGCTGAAATATTTTTGGCAGTTGCACAAATTTGCCGGGAAATTAACTTATAATACTTTGTTGCACAGCGTGTTGCAGGGTATAAAAATGGTATTCCGAGCGTGCAAATTATAAATTTTCTTTGCTTTTACATAGAACTACAAAAAAACCAAAAGACCTTAAAAAACCGACATGTCGATTTTAGGTCGAAAAGTATACTGTTACTGAAATTATATTTAGCAGTATTACAGATTTACTTTTCTTTTATCTCAGCGGAAAAAACTTTGTCAATCGTTGCCCCGTGAGAGCAGAGAAAAAATATGGTTACTACAGGGTGGACCAAAAGTTACCATCTTCTTTCTTTGTTTTTTTCTGATTATATAAATAACATTTGGACTGAACAAAGAACCAGAATAATAAAATTTTATTATTTAAATCAGCTATCAATTATTTTAACGCATACGCATGAGTGATGAAGCTCATTTTTATTTGAATGGCTTTGTTAATAAGCAGAACTGTAGGTTCCGGGGTTCTGAAAATCCAAGAGCCATTCATCAACGCCAATTGCACCCCATTCGATGTACAGTGGGATTGCATCTGCAAATATCATTTGTTCTTACTTCTTCGAGAATGAAGATGGAAGTTCTAAAACCTTAAATGGGGAGCGTTATCGATTTATGATAGAAATTTTTTTGCGTACTGCTCTTGAAAACATACCTGAGATGTGGTTACAGCAAGACGGACCGAGACATAATGACACTTTTAAGTCAAATTTTTGGAGAGCGAATAATTTTTAGAAATTCGGAACTTATTTACCCTGCGCGATCGCCATATTTGCCAGCATCCGACTATTTTTTTGGGGTTATTCGAAGGAGCGACTATATGTGAACAAGCCCTAGACAGTCGTTTAACTCAAGGACAACATTGGCCAACAGAAATTCTAACGCAACAGCCACAAATACTTATACTCAAAATACTCATACTTAGTGTAAAAAATTTCCATTTTGTATATTAAATGTGACGCGCAATATAGAAAGGGACCTAAGGTTAAAACCCTGAGAAAAAAATAAAAAATTAAATAAACGTAAAAGTTGTTAAAGTTTTTAACCCCATGGTAACTTTTGGCCCAGCCTGTATTTTAATCGACTGCCTTCAAAAAAAAAATTGTTTTTAAAGTTTTTATAAGCTTGAATATGGATAATTTACAAACTACTTGAATTACCTGACGTTTATTAGTTTTTTAATCACTCTTTTTAAAAAAAAAAATATAGAAAAAACCTAATTTTTTCCAAAATATTTATTAACTTTAATCGAATTTTTAATATTCAAAAGTCTTAAAGTCGACATTTGATTTTTTTTTGTAATCGTCAAAAAATCGAATTTTAGTCTTAAGTCTATAAGTATAATCCTAGTAAGTACCTAAGTCGGCTTAAGATATTTTAATGTGAAAATTTGTAAAACTATTTTATGGATGTGTTTTCTTCTATTTTGTAGAAGAATATTTTTCAAACTGGTCTTCGTACGATTGCGAAGAGTTTCCTCTAGTCATTGGACTTAAAATCATTTACGCAGAAGAAGAAAAAAAAACACTCACCTGTCAATAAAACGAGCAGCAGAATTTTGCCGGAATTTCCGCTTTCTAATGTTGGCTAAGGATGTTACGTGCGTTTCCGCTTTTCCTTTTTTTCCTGTTAACGTTACTGTACTGTTAACAGTGTGTGATATGTGTATGAGTGTGTGTGCAGCAACGAGACACTCTGTAAAGAGGGAGCGCAAAACAAAAACAGAAAAGAAGGAAATGCATGAATGGGGGGTTGGTTGGATGCTGTGTTGGTTTTATGTGGTCGGTCTTTAGTTCGGATTTCAAGAGATGTGTTTCAAACTGGATGAAAATTCGTATAGTTTTTCCTCCACTTAATCGAGAGAAGAGGGTGGTTGAACTTTTATCGATTCGAAGAAACACACAGTCGGCGGCTTGTTTGTTTTTCTTTTTGTTTTTTGCTTTTTTACATTCATACAGATTTTTTTTAGTTGGTATAACAACACCCAAAATATTTTGTTTTTAAATTTTAGTTTAATTCAAAAAAAGAACTCATTAATAGCACAAAAAAAAAGAAATTGCTAATGATGCTAAAGAGTTCTTACGAGTATTTTACTACAATTTTTAGAATGGATTTGAAGTGTTTGAAATTCCAAGGGGTTTTCTACCGTTTTCAAATTTTACTTTGAATCAAACAATAGCTACACTTAAAAGCATCAGCGAAAACCCCCTAAAGAGAAATCCTGTCAAGCGTAAAATTATGTGCTACTATTATAGTTTTAAGTTCTTTTCCACCACGGCAAATGCTTTTCACTATTCCTCTCTCTTTTCCGAATAATAAAATGAATAAACAAAAACTAAACATACACGATTTCAGACACTGACAATGTTATTAGTTGGATATAAATTTTATTTTAATTATTTCTTTTTTGTATACAAGCGGAGCTTTCAATAACGACAACACCCGGAACGTTTGGTTAACACGTAACAACTGAAATGATAGTTGAGCGTACTCGTGCGCATTTGCTCTGCTTAAGCACCAAATTGTTGTCTACAGTCCGATACAAAAAAGCGTGTTTAGGGTGTGTGGGCATAATTGTGCTTGAATGCTGTCAACAACAATTTCAACAAGTTCTCAAACACATTACCAGTCAGAAATTGCGGACATTTTCAAAAAAAGAGCAATGTTAAACAAGTCTCTGGCAACAGTACATGAACCTCTGCTTTCCCAGTGTCCCCGGTTCATCAAAAGAAAGAAAAAGAGCAAAACACTTTTGGCAAAAGTGATTTTGCTGGTCAAGTGTTGTTTAATATTTTATCTGATCGCTGGCAAAGAATACAACAATCCATATTTCCAGCATTTTCCCCGAGCTTTTAAATTGACAGTATCAGATTTTTTAACATTTTACTGTTTGCTAATACTTAATATGAATACAAATAGACAAAATTTAATTTTGCATATGAGCATTTTCAGCGAAAGATTCACCGACACGAAGAAATCAAAAGTGCTTTAGAAAAAATATGTTTCGATATTTTAAAAAATACTGTTCAATAATTAATGTATTACTTCTCATAAGTGAATAAAATATCCATCTTTGCTTTTTTCACTAGAAAATCAGCTTTAACTTGATATTATGCTTCAATACGTAAATTTTCATTTTTTTATTAACATTTATTTTTATTTTTTTATATACGCAGATATGTTACGGCAACAATGATCAAAAACAAATTTTTATAATGTTTTTTTTTGTAATAAAAACAATCTTGCTGGAATTTATGTCCCGTTCGTGAAAGTTACAAATGTCTTTAAAAAACGGACGATTGACATTACAGAAAATAACTTTATCATGAAAGTTTTATTAATTTGTCAAATATAGTTAAACACATTTTTCTTTCAAATAATGCGAAAAAAATTCGTAGATTTTTTAATTTTTCGACATATTTTCAAAAATGAACTCCATTTTCCCTTTGCGATCTAATGTATATCTTATGTATTTGAAGAACGTTAATGTTATACAATTATAAGCCTTATAAAGTTTAGTTTTCATTTTTAAATTAAATTAAAAGAGTACGAGTGTCCCGTTCGTGATTCTGAATATACTCATATGCTAAATTTTTTTGCAAATCCAAACTTTTTTGCATACTCTAAGCATATTTCCTTGCATTATTTTTGCATACAAATTTAATATACGAAATATGCAGACGGAAACATGTTAGTGGACTCACAACTAGCCTATACTTATATACTTATAAAAAGATTGACATCAAAGTAAATAAATTTTGAAGGATTATAGAAATTGCATTAAATTCAGCTGTCTGGTTCTGACCTATGGGGCTAAAGTCAAACGCTTTTAAAAGTTAAAGAAGCCTACCCAGTCGTTGTGATTGTAATCACGGATCATCCTCATATATACTTATATGATCTCAAAATCCAAAGAACCAAAAATTAGAGAATGAGGAGTGTTTGATAGACATGAAAAAATGTGAAATCATTAAAAAAAAAATTGTCGATTGAGGCGCTCTTTAACAAACAATTTTATATCGTCGGTATTCCCAGCAGAAGGCTTATGTGTTTTTCTGATGCTTTACAGGAGAGCAATAAAACTGTTGCAATTAATTAATTCGTGGAATTTCCGAAAATTAATAATTGCAGTTGATTCTTGTGAAGATTTGCTACGTTTTTATTAAAATAAAAATTGAGTTTAAGGCGCGATTTTGTGTGACACAATCTAGTTTAGAAAAATTTCACAAAGGACCTTTTAATGTTGCTTTTGCTGTATTAAAATAAAAAAAAATTGATAATTTTCCACATAGGCTTTTTTATATCCTCCAACATAGGAAGAGGGTGTACCAAATATGGCATTTCGTTTGGTACACCTTAGAGTGTTGATCTGATACATATGTTTTTGTTCATCATACAGTTCTTAAACACTCTAGCGATGCCCGACCGACCGTCCGTCTGTCAGTGTGTCTGTTGAAAGCACGAAAGCGGTCATAAAAATCAACCTAAAAAATCAAAACTTTGCAGAGAATTGTATTGTTGTTGGAAGTTGTTTGGAATTTATAACGTAGCACATCAAAAAGATTCTCTATACAAGGACTCAAACAACATCTTTAAAAATCACACTTTTTGGCGGTATTTTATATAAAAGTCGGTACCATATGATTGACCTAGGCAGCTGAAACTAGGTATGAAACTTTAGGATTGAATATATTTAGGTTTGAATATACCCCAAATTTGTAAAGGTTTTGATATAGCCTCCATACAAAGTACTTTACCGATTTCAGGCACTGGCGCTCTAGAAACTACATATATAGTCTAATCTGAACGGAATTTGACGGGAAGTAGTTTCAAAGCATGTAAATTAACTGTTTTGACCATATCGGTATATGATATTATGAAGCCCTCATACGAAGGTTCCTCCCGATTTTAGGTTTAGACGCTCTGAAAGTCACATTTACTGCCTGATCTGGACACAATTTAGTACAAAGTAGTTCTATGGAATAACAATTAACTGTATTAGAACTGGACCATATAGAATTATAGATTTGTAATTTGAAAAGGCATATGCGAAGAAAAAGACATACGCCTTCTGCAATAATTCTTTGATAATTTCTTTAAAGAAATGCACATAGGATTCATTCTAAATCCTGAACCAATAAAGATATAGAAACACAATTTGGTGGGCTCTGTATTGCCAATAGGACTATTAAAATAAAAAAATTACACATAGGCCTTCTGCTGGGAACTACGGCGATTTGTTATCCGTATTTTGTAACTCTTATAATAAAAGTTTTTCATTTTTTTTAGAAAAAACTGTTTCAGCAAATTAAAGAATTTACAAAAATACATGTACCACTTGGTCTTGTTGTTGTTGTAGCGTTAACAGTGTGCCGGAGGCGACAGTTCTAGGCTAAAGAATTGCGTTTCAGGTCATTTCGGTCCAAAGAACCGGCTGTCATGGGATTGCTGCCCCACGGATCAAAAGCAGTTTATTGCCTTTTGTCTGTAATTTAGCAATTTCGGTAGCTAGAAGCCTTAACAAAATTGGCCCGAATCCATAAGAATATACTTAGCCGCAGGTACACTAGTTATTGTGGGTGACAGTGGTCAGTAGCAGAAGGCTTTAATATCGCGAGGCACTAAATAAACCCGCCCGAAGACAGGCAAACAGAAAAAAGTTTCAATAAAAAATGGGCCCTGTAAAAAACTCAAATAATAAGCAAATTATGCAAATAGATTTTGAAGGTCCGTATTTCCGAAAATATTTTTTTAATTGATTATCTATGATGTAGGCCAGATGTTTGTTTAATTTGTTCATTCTTATATAACAATTTTTTCATATGGTTGATTCTGAGATTATGGGCCACTTTGTTGTCCTTGGTTGTTTCAAGCGTGAAAAATAAAATATATTATACTTTATTATTTATTATACAATAAATCTTTATAGGACCTTTAAAGTCTTAAAAATTGTTTTTTAAAAAAAATATTTGTTTTTTAAAAATTTCCTACCAGTGTTCAAATATCATTACCCTTGTTGTCCCTAGCACTACTTTCAATTGAAATTTTCTCAATTTTAACAATAGAACATTTATTTTCGATCATTTTAAAAATGACTAGTATTTCTTAGAACTAAGGCATCTACCTGAATTAAATATTAAATTCTGCAAAAAAAATCGAATTCCAAAAATGATGTCGAAATTGGCCCATAATCTCAGAATCACCCATATGTATGTCCCAAATACAAATTTGTGCCCAATTTTTTACCACATTCATTCTTGAAAAACAGCCGTTTCCTAATGTCTTTGCCAAGTTTCAGACCTATTGGTGTTGTTTCTTTTACTTTTTAACCAAGCCTTAATATATAGGAATGGATAGCATGATTGCAGTTCTTGTCACATAAGAATTTTTTTGTAGCCTGTTTAGTAATTAGCCACAATGCTCAAATGCTTTTTGCTAACAAATGAATTGTCCATTGCATTTTAAGTTGTTTTAGTTGTCAAGTTTCGTAAAAAAAAGAAAATTTTAGGGGCTATTAACTTCCAGAAAAATTAAATTATTATAAATTTAGTTGCATTAAATTAATGCAAAAAGCTTTAAATATGGTGAACAACTGAAAACTCCCCTTATGAACGCTCCTTTCAAACGTACTGTTTTTGTTTGGCCAACAAACTTGAAACTCTGGGGGTTCGGTTCTTCGACGCTCATTCGTCATCGCTGCTTTGCGTTCAGCAACAGCCAGAACCGACCATGTATCGTGTATGCTTGCAGAGAAATATGAAACAAGAACAGAAAACAAAACTGAAGGGAAAACAAAAAACAACGAACAATGGGTTTTTCTACGCTTTTCCAAACCCCCTCCCCCGCGAACGAACCCATGCATTGAATATTAAATACTCGCATATCCATCATCCCATTCCCGCCAAGTTTGCATATATGTATATTTCTTAGATGCAGTCTAAAAATGTTCTTATTTTTCTTGTGTGATCTATGACTGTGGGAATTTTATTTTATATTTTCTTTTTGTTCTAAAAAAACTTGTTTATAGTTGTTACCTTTTTTGATAGATCGTCCGTTTGACACAAACGAGAATCACTGGAAATTTTGGAAAACTATTGGGTATTCTTTCTTATCTGAAGATCACTGAGTATTAACTTAAAGCAAGAATTCATTCTCACACCGATTCTAATTTCTAATTCGACTAATTTTTTTTTTTATTTGTTTTTTTTTTTTTTATTATAAACAGCTGTTGATGGCACCAACAGTCACATACCTGCAACAGTTTGAGGCCGACGTGGTGGCGGCGTGATTTCTTCATAAATTTAGGTATTGTCGGCGTCTTGAAGCAGTGTGCGAGATGAAACCTTTTTAAGCCCAGTGTTCACCTCAAATGAAACATTAGCTTCCGAGAAGAAAAACATGTGGCAAAGCAAACGAAATTTGCTTTTGGTTGCAGGCAGCTGAAGCGAAAAGGTAATGACAGCGGAGACATTTTTCGCCATCAGCAACAAAAATTATTTAAAGGAATTTTTAATGATTCCAAAAAAATAATAAGTTGCAATTGTCATTTCATGTAATTCGAAACCCATTGGGGCCTATTAAAGCTAAATTACAATATGCATCAAAATGTTAAATAGAACATCATAAAATACCAGACAAAATTCAGTATAAATTCAAAAAAATAATATAAATTAAAATAATCCTAATTTTTCCTAATAAAAAAAACCTGATGAAAGCATATAAGTGATAATCAAGAAACCAAAGAAAAAAAACAATTAAGTAAATGCATTACTCTGTACTTGAACTAAAATGTTCCATTAAATGTTTACGAAATGTCATGGAAGACAAATTAAACGTTTTTAATCTGCTTGGCAAAATGTTAAATAGTCAAGCTACTCTTACGAGGAATGATCGATCCATTAGCGGTTTTACCTTTGGAATAATTAACTGTCTGTTGCGAATTGAGTGACTGAAGACAAATGAATTTGCTAGGAACAAAGGAGATTGAAGTTTGTATATCTTGTAAAAAAAATATAGCAACCGAAGGTGCACAAATTCCACAAAGGAACAGCCTAAAAAGTCATTCACAAACGGCGATATGTGAGCATACGGTTTAACAGAATATTCCTTGGCCAAACAATTATCAGAACATTTATTTTCGTTGTAGATGGCGAAAAGCAGTCTACACTGCTAGTGATAGACATTCATGTAACAGTTGCAAATTTCGACATCTCTTCGTTTCAACTGAGTACCTCCAAATTCAAATTACTTAACGGAATCTCTAGAAAATTTCGTTTGAGGCTTTAATAAGAATTGTTTTTTCCTTTACTGCCAGATTAGTGTTGTAGAGTTTTTTTTTTTAATTTATTCCGATTTTTGGTGCCAATTAACATTAATTTAAACGCCTGTTTGCATTGAAATCAACTTCGTACTTTATTTTTTTGACTTCCTCATACATTGTATTGTTTGTAGTCTCCATAATCAGAACATAGAACAATAATTATATAGGGTGATCCATCTAGAGGTATTTTTTTCAATAGGGGGTTTTTCAGAGTTTACGCGTGAGTTGCGTTAAGCTTTATTTTTTTCCTTTTCAGTATTGTTTGCCATTTTATCATAGAAAGACTACAACCGCAACAATGAGCGTTCGGTGAGAAACTGTTTTCGGTCACAATTTTGTTCATTGATGAGGCCCATTTCTGGCTCAACCACAAAGTCAATAAACAAAATTGCCGCATTTGGGCTAAAGAGCAACCAGAAGAGGATCAAGAGCTGTCATTATACCCAGAGAAAACCATGGATTGCTGCAGTTAATGGGCTGGTGGAATCATCGGTCCATATTTTTTCTAAAATGATGATGGACCGCAACGTAACCGTGAATGGTGCTTGCTATCGCGCCTTGATATCGGACTTTTTGCTACCTGCAATTGAAGCCCGTAATCTTGACGGCAATTGGTTTCAACAGAACGGTGCCACTTGTCACACAGCTGCTCAAACAATGGATTTATACATATGACTAGCATGAAGTAGGCAATGCTGCCAGACACACATTTTTTACATTTTAACGACGTCGAACTAAGTGCTCAGCACACCTGTTAGCAGCTAGTACACATAATTTATATACCCTCCACAGAAAAGTGGATGGTATATTAAATTGCCATTCCGTTTGCATCACTACGAAGTATCGATCGGACCCTTTAAAGTTTTACACAGTGCCAAAACAGTGTTTTGACAAAAGAGAACATTGTTTTATCCGAGATTTTTCTTTAAATAACAGCGTTTTTATTTAAAGCAAATAGTTTCTGCGTTGCTTCCTTTAAAAATGTTTCCAAAATCCATACCAAAAAAAATAAAAATATGTGAACTCGCTTTGAGTTCAACGTCGTTAAAATTTTTAAAACCTGTGTCTGGCAACATTCCCTAATTCATGCGGAATAATAGTGGTGTTTTTGGAGCCTCGATAACATAGACTGGATAGAAAAATTGAAATAGGTAAGGTTTTTGTTAACAAAAAGTTTCAGTTTTGTTCGTGTCAAATGAAAAGCCTAGAAATACAAGACTCTTCCAAAACAAAAATTAGAAAAGTAGTTATAGTTATTTTTTCATTCATTTTAGTATTAAGTCTGTATAACTATCGATTACTTCCATTTCCATGCTAAGTACTTATACGGTTATACCAAATAAGGTTTCTAAAATAATTTTTAAGAATCGAGTACATCAGTACTTTTTCCTAGAGACATGATCAAAGGTGGCACTATTTGTTTACGAATGCCTTAACTATGGCGGCTTTTCCATTCCGTCTTAGTTATCGAGGGTTAACCTAAAACACCCCTGGTATAACTTTTTTCTAATTATAACTTCTTCCTGGGTAGACGGCCTATGACCGGGCTTAACGACTTTTAGCTATGGGCACGCTTTATCTAGGAACTTTGCACTTAAAAGCCTGTAGCTATCGCCCACTGTAATCGGAATTTGGATAAAATGCTTCCTTTCATTTTGAGTTGTTTGTTTCTAATTAAAATATTAAAAATATTTTTATATATAATTTTTCATTTGTTATTATTTTGACAAAAAAAAATCAGAAAGATAAAGATATAACAAATATCAATCGCCGCTCAAAAATGTATTAATTTTTTGTTCCAAATACATTGTTCTATTTATTGATGGTAAAAATTTTGAATCGATCCGAGAGTTGTACTTAAACTAAATTTAAGCCGAAGATGTGTCTAAACATGGGCCAATCAGTCGGATTCTCCACAGACATCGTACTTGGTGCAAAAAATAAAAGAATTAAAACTTCGCAACAAAATCATTTATATTCTATATGTCCCCCGAATTGGGGGACATATGGGTATTTCAAGGATCGCGAGCGGGATCCTAGTGCGCTTTAAAAGCTGCTCACTGCTTTTATCGCGATTTCAGGTCCGTGAGGACCATCATCAGAAATCTTCGCAGCAATTGTTGAAAGAAAATCCGAACTCTGCAAGACCAGGGGTCTCACCAAACAAATGAGAACAACTGTTGTAAATCTCACTTTTCAAGTTTTCTTCACGCAATTGCCTACGAAGTTTTTATTTTTTATTACATACAGGGTGAGCGATTTAAAATTTTATAATTGGCCCCTCGCTCATTCAAAGAAAAATGGGCCAATGATGCTGCCCGCCCAAAATCCACACCAAACAGTGACTCGTTGTGGATGCATTGGCTTCTGAAATCACGTGTGGGTTCTCTGAACCCAATATGCGACAATTTTGCTTATTGACATAGCCACCGAGATGAAAGCGAGCTTCATGCGAAAACATGAGTTTTTGGTAAAATTCTTCATCTCGTGAAAAACAATCTACAGCCCATTTTGCAAAGCGAAAACGCATCGGATGGTGTTTCATTTCTAAATGACAAAGTTCAACACTTCCAATAAAACCAGAAATTTAAAAAAAAAATATCAGTACTTTTTTACAGCCGATTTAAATTTAAAATTTTAAATGGCTACACCTGTACATAAAACATTAAAAAAAGGATGTTGATATTGCAAGAGCCATATAGTAAAGTTTGCTGTCATTAAATTAATCTGTGTTGAAAAAAATTAATTTCACACTAGGCAACTTCACTTTCCGCACGCAATAACACGACAGCAGGTTCTACGGACCGGAATGATCCGAAGAGCAATTCTTCGGCCAAAGGCTGTCATCCCAGCACATTTTCCGCTACAACACAGCAGCTTGCCGCAACTCTTTGCTTGTCAGAGAGTGGTAAGGGGAATCCATACAAAACTGAGAGATGCGGCAAATTTAAATTTAAAATTTTAAATGGCTACACCTGTACATAAAACATTAAAAAAAGGATGTTGATATTGCAAGAGCCATATAGTAAAGTTTGCTGTCATTAAATTAATCTGTGTTGAAAAAAATTAATTTCACACTAGGCAACTTCACTTTCCGCACGCAATAACACGACAGCAGGTTCTACGGACCGGAATGATCCGAAGAGCAATTCTTCGGCCAAAGGCTGTCATCCCAGCACATTTTCCGCTACAACACAGCAGCTTGCCGCAACTCTTTGCTTGTCAGAGAGTGGTAAGGGGAATCCATACAAAACTGAGAGATGCGGCAAGTAAAGTTGCCTAGTGAGAATGAGGACTAACTTTTGTTTTTTTTTTGAACGAATATTCATAAAAAATAGTCTTAAATCTGACTACGAACTTAGCATAATCCAAAGTTCTAGTGACAAAAATAAAGCTCAGCATTATATTTATTAGCGAACAGTATTTTTTTTAAATATATTTTTGACATTTTCACCAGAAAGTCCATATTCGTACGTGGGTTGATAAGGTCTATTTCTTATAACTTTTGACTCAAAACATTAAAAACAACTGTTCGGCTGTAGGAAAACATTGACCAAGTTCATCAAAGCTGGAGCTGAAAAAATGTGAAGTCGGAAGGAGCGTTTAACCTAGTGAACATTTCGATTAGAAAAATAATGCGTCCAACAGACGCCTCTAAAACTATTCCATGAAGTTCGGCGAGGTTACACCAATCAGTTAGGTCTAAACAATTATTCTAGTTCCTAGTTAGATTAACCATTTGCCATTTGTATGACGCACACTTCCAGTCATAATTGCCGAGGCATGCTATACAATCAACTTTAACAGAGATCGACTATGACCATAGCAATGCACTTTCTAAAGGTTCTTTCGTCCACAACAATTTGGATATATCCGTTGTGTCGCACCACACCATTCATTCTCACTTGGGGATTCCTTTAAAATAATTCCACAATTTCTTTCCGATTTTTTTTACGTTTTTCAAATTTTTTTTATTGAATTAAAAAAAAAATCATTCCCCAAAAAAGCGAGGAAATCATTTTTCTCTCCAACGTGAACGCGAACTTAAAATCTAATTTCTGCGACTGTAAGTGTTGGTGGAGGGTTGAGTCAATTGGAGACCACGAATATTGTGGAAGTCCAACAACTTCAACATCTCCTTGGTGTCGGGATCGATTTCAATGATATCCTGTTCCAAAGCAGAGACGGCAGGAACATAGTTATCACGACGTTCACGTTCTTCTTCTTGCAACTTGATGGAAATACCACGCACTTGAGAGTGGCGGAGACGGCCCATCAAATGTGTAACATAACTACAGGGGAGCAGAGAGGAAAACATTTATTACAACCACGACAAACACAAAGGCCAATATTTCGTAACTTACCCAGCAATCTTGTTCCTCAAGGGTTTGGTGGGGATGATGGCGACTTCCTCGCAGATACGCTTGTTGGTGTGGAAATCCAAAGTCAAGCGGGTGTAGTATTTTTCAATGATGACCTTAGCGGCCTTTTTGACTGTCTTGGTTCTTACACGACCCTTTTGTTGTCGATTTCAATTTCGAACGCCATTTTCCAAGCACAGGATTGTGAGGGGAGTGTCATTGTAAATAGGAGAAGAAACAACAAAGTAAATTAGTTTTGTTTATCGTCATGATTTTCATGTTATTTCGCCAACTTCTTGGTGAAATTTCAATAGCACTTTAGTGTTCGTTAAGTTTTGCTTGTAGTTTCTTTTCAATTTTTCAAAAACTTTCACTGATGTTATTGAATTTTCACAATTTTCGTATAAAATTTCTCAAACGGACACCTACCATGGCGGAAGATTTTACCGGAAAAGAACAGTAAAAAAATAGATTTCATTGAATGTCATTTTGACAGCTGTCATACGGGTTTTCACAAACAACAGCTTTTGCTTGTGTCAAACGCAAGCTGTGTTCAATATATTTAATAATTTCTACAGTCGTGGTACACGAAAATATTATAATTTTTTCTTGAGAGATATCACGTATTTATGTTGTCCTGTATCAACTTTAAGCATATACGTAGCTTTTTATTGTTGTTTAAAGTCCCGGTCATACTGAAGTTTTTTTCTTATGCCGCGTATTTTTTAACTTCCGGCAGTCTAAAAACCAACGTTCTAAATGCACAATAAATACATTGGAAACCGAAACATCAATATCATATCATTTTGAATGGTTTCAACATTTACAGGGTGGGCCATTTAATCTTTAAATCGGCTGTAAAAAAGGTCTTATTGGAGAGGTTGAACTTTGTCATTTAATAATGGACACAATATCATTTACTTATATATGGCTACCGCAACCCGGCAGTACCTCATCCGATCAATCCAATTTTTCAGTACATTTTCAAATACGTCTTCATACCGTGGTCCTTATGACAAATTTTTCTCAAAGTGCGAGCAATGTTTACTTCCTAAGAATGATGATTTGATGTTGATGGATGAACGCACTGGGCGAGAACGTACTCGGGCTGATGTGTCCAATAACAATACATTTTAATGAACTCGCTTCACAAATTGACACATAATCTAAACTGAAGATCTCTTCTCGAAAATTTTCCCAGTAAATTTTTTACAGTTTGCGTTAAAGACTCACTTCTTTCGATGCAAGTTTTTAATATTTCCCAATATTGTTCAACCGTATAGCGTTCCATATTGCGAATGTCAAACATAACCCTGAAAACAAAAATGAATGTTATTCTACCTTTCAAAGTCAAAGTAATCTGTAGTTCAAGCTAAAAATTATTTTCTTTTTTACTGGAAGTTAAGAAAAACGCAGCGAAGGAAAAAGCTTGAGTATGCCCGGGCTTTAATGTATTATCTTAAAGTCCCGGGTACACTGAAGCTGTTTTTTCTTTATGCTGCGTTTTTCTTCATTTCCGGTTGTCTAAAAACGATTGAAATAATGTTGAAATCATACAAAAAAGCTATTGTTATTGCAGTGACTGCGTAGAAAAGTCCTGTCATATATTGATTGTGTGTTTTGACACCTATTTCAAAGGTTTTTAGACTACCGGAAAAAGAAAAATACTCAGCGTAAAGGCTAGTATTCGACTAAAACGAAATTCTCGCTCCCGTAAGAAATACAGGACCAGCTGATGTGAAACACAAATAACTTTTTTATTTTTTAACATAATTTATTTTTTCTTTTTGCAGATTATAACTGAACTCTTGGAAATTAAAAATGAATACGTACAGTCAACAACAACGCATTATAATTATCGATTATTATTATTATTTTTCTCAACGATCATTTGTTCTGACGCAGTGAAATTATCGCCGTTTTTTAACGTAGGATCAGCGCCCCACATCTTCCATAATTACAAGTTTAGTTCGCCGTTTTGAGGAACTGGGTTCTGTTTCCGACCGTCCAGGAAGAGGTGCTCATCGAAATATTCGTACTGAAGACAACGTGGAAGCTGTGCAGAAGAGTGTTGCAAATGATCCATCTGTCTCAACTAGTCGCCGTTCCGCCCAATTGGGTATACCCAGAACATTTGTCTGATGTCATATTTCACACATAGTCACGTTAAATTTCCATAAAATGTATTGAACATATAAAAATAAATCATTTAAAAAAACCGTTATTACAAGAGTTATACGTGTTTAACATCACTAGGTCTCATTTGGGCCACCCTGTACATGAAGCAAAGCAAACGAAATTTATAATTGGTAAATTCCGTTTAGCTATTTCCGTTTGGTGGTACTCAGCTAAAACGAAAAGGTGGCGGAATTTGCAACAGTGTCGACTTTTTTCACCATCTGCAAACGAAAATTAATGTTCTGATAATTGTTTGGTCAAGAAATTTTTGAAATCTACAAAAAAATAAATTAACAAATGCATTGAATGAAATATGAAGGTATTTAAATGAATATGATTAAAAACATTTTTTTTTGGAAATGAATAACGGCTGCTTCCTCTACACTACAATTCTTCCGAGTAGAGATAAATGAAAAACTCCTAAGCGAGAAGTTCGTTTTAGGCCTAGCATTCACCTAAAACGAAGTTTTCGCTTAGGAGTTTTGCATTTATCTCTACACGAAAGAATTAAAGTATATGGGAAGCAGCCGTTACTCATTTTCAAAAAAATAATTATTATTATACTAGACTTAAGAAAAAAAGCTTCAGAGTGACTGAGCCTTAAAGACCGAGGACACTGAAGATTTTTTTAAAAATGCATCTGCTTTAAAAAAATTTAACAAACTGTTTCTTATGAGACCCCCAAGAAGAATTTGATTCAGCAGCGTTTAAAATAAAAAAGCTGTATGCAGCTATTTAGCCTTTGATCTGCTGCGTATTTTTTGTATTGGTACATTTATAAAAGGTAGTCACGAGAACAGCTGATTACAATTTTTTAATTCTTGGATTTAATGACAGTATTTTGATTGTCATTCATTGTTGACAGCCATATTATTTGTTTACATTATAACTGCGAGTTCTGCAAGTTACAAATGACATTAAGGAAATATTCAATTAAATTATTGTTCGGAATGAAATTATTGATGCTGTGTCATGTTTTTATTGATATTTTTTGGGGAGGGAATTTTGTGTCGAAGCTATTCGAAAACATGGACCGATATGGTTAAATTTCACCAGAGATAGGTGAAATTTGGTCGAAATCGGATGTCATCAGGGCTGTCATAGAAACCATGTCGGTTTTGCTAATTGTCGTTTTTGCAAACCAATGTTGGTTTCATTTGGTGTCATGAAACCAAGTTAGTTTTGTCCATTTCGAATGTAAATAAAACCAATGTTCGAATCACCTGTTGCTGATAAAACCGATTGATTACATTGGTTTTTATGACGCCAAATCATATTTTCTTATCGTTTTCAAAACCAATAGGGACAACATTGGTTTCTATGACAGCCCTGAATATGTGGATTTTGGAGCTGTAGGTTCTAAAATCGGGAAAAACCTATGTATGATATCAAAATATGTACCGATGAGGACTCATTTCAAAAGGGTTCATCCTTGGCCCAAACTTTAGAAATGTACCAAGTTTTATGGGAACCGCTTTATATAATTGCGATTAGCAATAAATCATAATGTAGGGTGGGCCATTTAACATTTTTAATTGGAATGGGATGTAAAAAAAGTACTGATCATTTTTTCAAATTTCTGGTTTTATTGGAAAGGTTGAACTTTGTCATTTAATAGTGGAACACCATGTAGATTGTTTGGCAGGAGATGAAGAATTTTACCGAAAAATCGTGTTTTCCGATAAAGCTCATTTTTATCTTGGTGGCTATGTCAATAAGCAAAATTGCCACATGTGGGGTTCAGAGAACCCACACGTGCCTATTGAGAAGGCAATGCATCCACAACGAATCACTGTTTGGTTGGCGGCATCATTTGATTATTTTTCTTCGAAAATGAGCAAGGATCCGGAACGGTGAGCGTTACCGCGCCATGCTCATCGAAATGTTGTTTCCAAAAATGCCACATGCCAGCCAATGCAACCATCGATATTAAACGCGTTTTTGAAAATCGAATTATCAGCCGAAATTGTAATGTCAATTGGCCGCTTAGGAGCTGTAATTTCAGACCTTTGGATTATTTACTGTGGGGAGCAGGTTAGGTTAAATGTTTAGCAAAGCTTCCAGAGACAATTAAAGCGTTGAAACATGAAATCGAAGTGGCCATTAAAGAGATTCGACCCGAAACAATCGAAAATGTATCGATAAATTGGCTTGATCGGATGAAGTACGGCTGTGGTAGTAAAATGAATGATATTATGTTCCATTATTAAATGACAAAGTTCAACCTTTCCATTAAAACCAGAAATTTGAAAAAACTATCAGCACTTTTTTTTAGAGCCGATTCAAATGTTAAATCGACCACCCTATATAATGGATTAACAACACAGCAACGTACTGCCTAACACATCACTTATTGTAAAGTATTAGACATGAAAAGATACAAAACATAATCACTTCAATCAGGAAAAAAATCCCAGAGTGGTCTGCATTAGGGATGTAACGATTGTTCGCAAAATCCAATTTTGGTATATTCGATTTCGCGTTCGAGAAAAATATTTTAGATTCGCTATTCTACAAAACGAGGCTATTAGCCCGATTCTAATTTATTTTTCCCGGGAATAAAATCCTCCTATTCCAAATTAAACGGGGAGAAGAGTAATAGGGAGAATTTTGATTTTTCCCGGGAAGAGAATCCTACTATTCCAAATTAAACGGGGAGAAGAGTAATAGAGAGAACGAATTTCGATTTTTCCTGGGGAAAAAAACCCTCCTATTCGAAACAAACGGAGAGAAGAGTAATAGGGAGAAAGATTTTCGATTTTTCGAAGTCAGCTGCTTTGTTTTGCTATGAATTTACAAACTATTTGTATGAAGTTGCAAGCGTACAAAGTGAATACATATATAAAAATGACTTTACTTGAATATTGGTCATAGAAACCAATATTGTCACTATTGGTTTTGAAAACGATAAGAAAAAATGCTTTGACGTCATAAAAACCAATCTTTTCGGTTTTATCAGCAACATTGGATTTATTTATATTCGAAATGGACAAAATCAACTTGGTTTCATGAAACCAATATTGGTTTGCAAAAACGACAATTAGCAAAACCGACATGGTTTCTATGACAGCCCTGATTCGTGTTAAAAGAACATTTAAATAACGAAAATTTGAATATTAAACCTTCCGTAAGCTCTTAGAAAAATATGATCCATACATGTTTTGAATTTAAAAGAAAATTATTCTAAATTATTCCCTTTCAATAATCAAATTTAACATAAGCAAACTAATTTATGAAATATTCTCCTCATACAAGCAAAAAAAAAAATATTCGCAAAAATGTATATTTCAATAATTGCAACAAATATATTTTTATATTAGCTTAAATCACATTTGTAAAGAAAATATGAATTTGAAAACTTCCGTAAATGTATGAATATGGCCCTTAGTCTAAATTGGATATCGTCCCTAAGGGAAAGGAGGAATAACGCGTATAAAATATTGCCCTTTTCTTCATGATAGGGGCAATTGTTTTCCATCTACAAAATACTCCTTGTGCCCGACAAATTCATAAAAGCTCTATTCTTTTCTAGTGTTCAGTTATTATTCAACTTTGAATTCAATAATTTGTTTCCTTTTGTTTGTATGATTTTTTTTATTTCTTTACAATCTAATATTTATTTTTTTTGTTTTAAATAATTTCTTTTAATAAATTTCGGTATTTCATAAGAACCCAAAAGTTATACGACACAAGAATTGTGATAAGAACAAAAAGTGAAAAATTTTGGTTATTGTGTGTGTGGAGTGTGGATGGTCGGTCTGGCTGTTGTAAGAACTAAAAAAACTGCGCGAAAATGTAGAATCTTGCTAATTGCTAAGTGGTAAGTGAGAAGGCAATAAAGTGTTCTTCGGGTTGAAAGTATTTTGAATATTAAGGCTTTAAGAAGTACAATTTATTTTTAAAAAAATGAGAAACCAATGAGAAAAAAGAAAAGACAAAATAAAGTTGAAGGTAAGCCCCACAAAGGAACAGTTCAACTGTCCTGAGGACTTTTGTTTTAACAACGATTTGAGGGCATTACGAATTACATACACAATGATAAGGATCAAATATTAAACAAAATTTTGAGTTTGGTTAAGCGGGAGGGGAAAAGAAAGAGAGTTTTAAATTATAAGACAAATTCAAAACACTTGGGTTGTTTGAGTTAACAAAAAAAATTGGATAATTCATAGAATAAATATATATTAAAATAGAAATGGTGACAGTATTTTCAATTTAAAGCGCTTAACTGCTGCTGCTGCGGCTGATCATCGTTTTTAGCATTTTTTAAATGTTCTCAATGTTTTTCCGTTTTGTTGGTTTGTTGTTTTCTCTCTGTTTTTAAGCGCTGATTATTTCATTTGTTTAAACTTAAAATAAACCCCGTGGCGCTGATTGGTTGCGTTGTTCGGGGAGGGAGAAGTGAGTTGTGAGGTGCCTGTTGTAAATGAAGCTAACTAAAGAGACTTTCAGTGGCTTTTTCCAAATCCCAGTTTTCTTTCGATAGAACCGCACGAGCGTCGTGTTCGTCGATGCCCATATCCTTCAAACGCTGAATTTTAGCATCACAGTCTGGATATTTATGAGGTCCTGGTAAAAATCAAAAACATTAACATTTAGAACAAAAGCCAATGTAAAGCAGAGCAACTCACCTCCTGCATAGACATTCGTCCAATGCCGTGCGGTCGTAACGAATAGCTGATATTTGTCTTTGTATTGATAGGCGACAACAGCATCTTGTGGGTCGTCGGGCTCCGCGGCCGCCAGCAATGCCTGTAATGACAGCAAAACTGTACGCAATGTCATGGCAGCGGCCCTTGAAAATGAAAATTTTGAGATATTAATATTTGTTTCTAAGAAACACTCCATCCATCCATTAAATGTTAGTTACCAGTTATCCTTTAAAATATCCAAGCATATGGCTCCCGTCACAGATGATATATTGGGATGCCAAATTTTTGTTATAAAACGTACCTGAAATAATTGATAAGATTGATTAAAACGTCTTTTGTATATATTTCGACTGTTAGAGAGGTTACTTACTTTCGGTGGATTAAATGGATACGTTTCGGGTACTTTAATTTCTAGTACAAATTTACCACCTTCGTATGGCGTATCGGGTGGTCCAGCTATTTCTCCACGTAATTCAGTCCAGCTGTCATTGATTAGTTCAATTTTAATAGAACATTGTACAATCTGAAAGCAATAGAAGAAACATTGTTAATGTATCAATGCTAATAAAAGTAAGTATACAATAATGTGAAGTCGTCTCACAGACTTCCGGATGGTGACCCCTAGGCCACGGTGTTTTGACTTCCGTCAAAGCAACAGTTTATGCGTGAAATGTAATCTGCCCTCTGCTTAAAGAGGTTGAACGTGGGTTTTCGACCACTTTACAAAAACCAACAACAATGACAGCTATAATAAATTATATAAACTGGACTCCTTCTAACTGGAGTGTGGAGCCGAGCGGAAGCAAAGAATATAGCTTACAAAGCAACACTGGCGGCTATGGGAACGCGAGCAGTGTTGAAGCGATGCCGGCAGTTGACAAGGGAGGAGAACCGCTCGAGAAAAGAGAGACAAATGCAAATGGAAAGACGCCAATGTGAGTAGAACGAGTTGAACGGCAACAGAAACGACGCCAGGACACGACAGCGGTTCTATGCACCGGATTGACCCGAAGCAGCAGTTCTTCGGCCAAGGGCTGCCACCTCGGCACTGTGTGTGCCGCTACAACAACAACGCCAGGACAGCCAGGACACCGGATCGACCCGAATGAGGAATTCTTCGGCCAAGGGCAGTCACCCCGGCAACATGTACCGCTACAACAACAACGCCAGGAAATTGTTCCAACGAGCGATTTGTCAACCCCTGGATTATTGCTGTTTTGATTAGGAAGAGTGTCAAAAAGTAATAACTCTGCTCAAGAAGAAAAAATCCACAGGAGCTGACTAAATTCCGTCAAAGTTGTATAAGACCGGAAGAGACGACGACTATTGGAACCTCAGCGTACTACGCTCAATTCACAAAAGGGAGACAACCCCTTTTGCGTCAACTATCGCGGAATAAGTCTTACAAACTTTCCGACATAATCTTACAGTATCAGTGCGAATTCGTGTCGAATAAGTCAGTGATCGACCGAATCGTTACACTGTGCTAAATCAAATCGATACCTACCACCTCTTCATCGACTATAAGGCTGCATTCGACATTCCGATAAAAGAGATAAATTATTTGAAACCATGTCTGCCAATGGGATACTTGTATGCCTTTGTAGCATGACACTGAGTGACACCAAATCTCCAGTTAAAATTGGATGTGTCCTCTCTGAACCATTCCTGAACCCTGAGGTCTCCTACAGGGTGCAAGCTTATGGTGTAACTTCTGCAACATCTTAATGAAGAAAATCGAGAAAAAGGCAAAGGCGACATAGACATTATCGGCAGAAGTAACCGGAGCTTTCGGCAACATTGAAGTAGAGACGTCTGAGATGGGTCTGATGGCAAATGACGCTGGACACTGCTAGAGAGGCGCCAAGAGGATAGAAGCCAGATGCCACATCGATGTAGTAGAGGAATTTGTGGTTATTGTTGTAATTTTTTTTTTGAAGTCCTGTGCGTCTATAGGGGATATGATTCGATATCCAGGGGAAGGAAACGCGCCGTTTGAACTGGATGCGTCCAAAGATACCCGAGGTATGCTGAGAGAACTTGGCCGGACTACTAAAAACGTGCAGAACGTCATGTGGTCTCAGATGGCAGGCGGAACAAACGTTTGGAAAGTTAGCTTCAATTCGTGCCCAATACGAATTGAGGCGGCTGCACCATCCAGTTCTCTACCAGAACCACGCGCATTTGGCGAGGTAGCGTCTTCTCCTCTGGTGAAATCTCCGGGGGATGTTTCCCTAGCACTACATTCACGCTATAACTGGATACTGCTGCTTTGACTTCATCAGCGTGAATGCCAGATAGTTTTGATGATCTAATGAGTCTCTCTGTACCGTTGGACCGTTCGCTGTAGATTATGATGATCGTACCTGATCCTGTCCATGAAATGATGGTTGGGATTGCTACTGCGAAGACACACAAGCAGATACTGCTTAGACAACAAGAAATTGCGTCTGCGCACAATAAGGACCTTCGTCTCATGTAGATGGTCCTCAGAAGACATAAAAACACCCCGTTGATGTTCTGAGGGCGGCATTCTGGCAAGTCTGAATTTTCTTCCACTACGTCGTACTCACGTTCGCCGACCATACAGGTGCTGCGTAGTTTGCAACAGACCGACCTATCGCTTTGTAAGAGGTCAACAAGGCTTTTTTGTCGGCTCTGCGGTCCATGCAGTAAACAGTCCTCGCAGTGAAGAAGCGTGCTTCGTCAGTGAGGTAACAGTTGACTTTTCTCGCATATGTCATCTACTTTAGGTTCAGACGCCAGAATTTTACAATCATCAGCGTACGATACAATTTCAATGCCGTCTAGTGGTGCAGGAATTTTAGAGACGTAGAGGTTAAACAGAGCCGGGGATATCACTCCACTCTGGGAAACTCCCTGTTTAACTCTACGGGCTTCGACTTCCTGTCTCTAAATTGCATATATAATTCTACATATGACTGGTGCCCACACATATAGTTTACGACCCAACGTTTCAAACTAGGCGGAAGGGACGTTTCTGAAAAGTCCATGTCGAAAGCTTTTGTAAGGTCAAAAACCACGAGGACCGTCCTGTCGTTGGGCTTTTGGTTAAGGCCGCGACTTATATCTATAGCTATCGACATCGAACGCCAACGCTTACATAGTGAAAATTTACCTTCAAGAAAAAATAAAATCAATGTGTTTGTAAGGTCATAGAACACTTTTGTCTAAATGTTGTGTTATTTGATGAAGCTTATTTCGAGTAAATGGCTACGTCAATAAGAAAAATGCCGTATTTGGAGCGAAGACAATCTTCAAGCTGTTACTATTCACCATTACATCCAATAAATTTGTCTTCCAGATTGTAAAACAAAAGGCAAAAGTGGAGTTTATGGGACGTGACACAAAAAAAGACGCCAAGACCCTCATAATTCAGGAGAATGAATAAGGACGATCGGGTGGCCCTAGGGGCAATGAAAATGATTTTCTTATTGAAACTTGCTTCGAAATGGGCGGCCTTCGCCTGGGCTAAAAAACTTATAGATGTGGGCAGGTATTAATTTATCCATAGCAAAAAAGGCATTAATCTGTATGCCACAGTCCACGGACAGACGTTCCTGTGCAACTTATAAATCATCAGGTATGAGACAGTAAAATCGGCTGTCGGGTATCGCAAGATACTCTCTTGCCAAAGGGTTGTTTTGCTGGCATGTCTACCACAAGGTCTCTACTAAGGGCCTACAGGTGCTGTAAGGTATAGCGAGGTAATACGATGCGGTATCGCTTAAAAGATCAAGAGTTGGCAATGCTGCCTACTGATTGGAAACGCAAAGCGCTGTTGTTAGGTGTAGCTCTTCTAGACCTTGAGGTAATACGTTGCGGTATTGCCTTCAAGATCAAAGTTGGCATTGCTACCTAATGATTGGGTAAAAGATGGTCGCCGATCGGGAACGCAAAGCTCTCTTGCGTCAGACTGTCACGTCTAGATGGGATGCCAGCGAGACTGGTCGGGAGACGAACAGGTTTATCCATGATGTTACCTAGTAGGGTCACCAACACTGTTACAACATTGAACACACCAATTTCAATAGTAGAACTGAACTTACCCCGTAAATGTCATATGGGTTTTGAAAGCTAACCTCAATAGCGTTAGTCTGTAACGGGATTTGAAATTGTTTCAACTTTCATCATGGAGTGGTCAGATAATAAGAACCGTATCGCTGTAGTAGCGCTTTTTTAGTGTGAAATGAAAAAAACGCAATTTTCAAAACGCTCCGGCCACTAGGGACTAGCCGCATGTTCGTCTACCGATGCATAAAACTGTTTGAGGAGACTGAAGATGTAAAAGACCGCCACCGTTAAATCAAGAATTCACAGAAATCCGCTCCGAAAACAGAAAATCATGGCCCGTGAGATGAATATCACGCAAAAGTCCATGAGTCAAATCATTAAAAAAGACTAGGGGCTTTCAAACGACGTACTGGACATTTATTGACTGCAGCTTTAAAAAAATAGGATTGAAAAATACAGGCCTGGCTTCGAAACAATTTGCCAGTGTTCATTTCCTCTGAAGAATGGCCTTCAGGCAGTCCAGATTTGAACCCATTGGATTACAAATTGTGGACGGTTTTAGAGGACAAGGTGTTTCACAAAAGATACCCCAACATTGGATCTCTTAAGACTGTTTTGGTTCGAGCTGTGGCCAATTTTCCAATGGACGAGGTTCGTGCAGCTATTGACGATTGGCCAGTGCGACTTAAGGCGTGTGTAAAGGCAAAAGGCGGACATTTCGAATAAGTAGATTCTTTTTGAATACAATATATATCAATAAATATATTAAAAAATATTTGTTCCAAAAACATTCAGTACTTTTTATTTTACAGCATAAAACGTGTGTAACAGTATTTATGTCCATTACATCTATTACATCCATTAAATTTGTCTTCCAGATTGTAAAAAAGGCAAAAGTGCAATTTATGGGGCGTGGCACGAAAAAAGACACCAAGTCCCCCATAAGGCGGCGGATATTTCGGGGTAAGTAATGAACGGACAATCGGGTCCAGGGGCGCTCTGGGCATTGGAAATGATTTTCTTATTGAAACTTCCTACGATGTGGCCGGCCTTCGTCCGGGCTAAAAAACTTGTAGCTGTGGGCAGGTATTAATTCATCCATAGCAAAAAGGCCTTTGGTCACAGTCCACGGACAGACGTTCTGTACGCGATATGGACGGCGTTCTGTTCGGTGCCTGTGAGACTGTAACGTCTAGATGGGATGCCAGCGAGACTGGTCGGGAGACGAACAGGTTTATTCATGATGTTAGTTTTGTAGGGAGAAATCCGGATCTTAGCTTCGGACTCTATCTGGGTTTCTTGTTTATTAGTCAAGGGTCTCATAATGCTTTCTTGCATAAGAGGGCCCTGAGCGATAGTCAGGCATGCAGTTGTGGGGCGCCAGAACGAGAACATACAAGAACTGAGCGCCATGGGGCGTTACTACTTCTGATGGTCAGTGGGGTGCTCTCCACTAGCGCATGTCAAGATATGATTTGTCAGTTCGCCTGTCAGGCCTTCTCTAGGCGTTGTGCTCTCGTTGACTGATTTCGTTCCGCTGTAATCGGCGGTGAGTTCCCATTTGACCTTCTACATCTGGTGCTACGGGGGGAGTTCCAGTACCTTGGTTACTTGGGATTTTAAACTGGGAGAAACTATGATTACGAACCTGGCCGGAGGTAGTCTGGGAATAATGTGGGTCTTCTCAAGACTTCACCCAGTCATTATAGACTCTCGGGTCTTGTTGGAGGACCGATCTGGCCCTGCCTTAATACATGGTTGCCGAGATAGAACTCGCTCTGAAGAATGAGGAAGCCATGTCCATTTACACCATGGTTTTCAGACCGTAAACACCTTATGTTGGCACTTGCGTCTGGATAACACTATCTCACGACCAATGCCTTTTAATTTTGGGTGACCAATTCCGCGTTGTATGGATCGCAAACTGATAGTAGCTCGCCTACTAGGTCTGACCGGAGACTAAAGTCTGGTTCTAAGAGAAGTCAGGAGCCCCCCAAAAACTTTTTGTTCTGGCCTGACTTGTAGGTGCGGCAGTTTGGGAAGTATCGTGGTGGCTGTGGTTTAAAAGAGGGGAGAATTTCGTCGGTTTTGCTAATTGTCGTTTTTGCAAACCAATGTTGGTTTTCATTTGGTGTCATGAAACCAAGTTAGTTTTGTCCATTTTCGAATGTAAATAAAAACCAATGTTCGAATCACCTGTTGCTGATAAAACCGATTGATTACATTGGTTTTTTATGACGCCAAATCATATTTTCTTATCGTTTTCAAAACCAATAGGGGACAACATTGGTTTCTATGACAGCCCTGAATATGTGGATTTTGGAGCTGTAGGTTCTAAAATCGGGAAAAACCTATGTATGATATCAAAATATGGCCCAAACTTTAGAAATGTACCAAGTTTTATGGGAACCGCTTTATATAATTGCGATTAGCAATAAATCATAATGTAGGGTGGGCCATTTAACATTTTTAATTGGAATGGGATGTAAAAAAAGTACTGATCATTTTTTCAAATTTCTGGTTTTATTGGAAAGGTTGAACTTTGTCATTTAATAGTGGAACACCATGTAGATTGTTTTGGCAGGAGATGAAGAATTTTTACCGAAAAATCGTGTTTTCCGATAAAGCTCATTTTTATCTTGGTGGCTATGTCAATAAGCAAAAATTGCCACATGTGGGGTTCAGAGAACCCACACGTGCCTATTGAGAAGGCAATGCATCCACAACGAATCACTGTTTGGTTGGCGGCATCATTTGATTATTTAAAATGAGCAAGGATCCGGAACGGTGAGCGTTACCGCGCCATGCTCATCGAAATGTTGTTTCCAAAAATGCCACATGCCAGCCAATGCAACCATCGATATTAAACGCGTTTTTGAAAATCGAATTATCAGCCGAAATTGTAATGTCAATTGGCCGCTTAGGAGCTGTAATTTCAGACCTTTGGATTATTTACTGTGGGGAGCAGGTTAGGTTAAATGTTTAGCAAAGCTTCCAGAGACAATTAAAGCGTTGAAACATGAAATCGAAGTGGCCATTAAAGAGATTCGACCCGAAACAATCGAAAATGTATCGATAAATTGGCTTGATCGGATGAAGTACGGCTGTGGTAGTAAAATGAATGATATTATGTTCCATTATTAAATGACAAAGTTCAACCTTTCCATTAAAACCAGAAATTTGAAAAAACTATCAGCACTTTTTTTTAGAGCCGATTCAAATGTTAAATCGACCACCCTATATAATGGATTAACAACACAGCAACGTACTGCCTAACACATCACTTATTGTAAAGTATTAGACATGAAAAGATACAAAACATAATCACTTCAATCAGGAAAAAAATCCCAGAGTGGTCTGCATTAGGGATGTAACGATTGTTCGCAAAATCCAATTTTGGTATATTCGATTTCGCGTTCGAGAAAAATATTTTAGATTCGCTATTCTACAAAACGAGGCTATTAGCCCGATTCTAATTTATTTTTCCCGGGAATAAAATCCTCCTATTCCAAATTAAACGGGGAGAAGAGTAATAGGGAGAATTTTGATTTTTCCCGGGAAGAGAATCCTACTATTCCAAATTAAACGGGGAGAAGAGTAATAGAGAGAACGAATTTCGATTTTTCCTGGGGAAAAAAACCCTCCTATTCGAAACAAACGGAGAGAAGAGTAATAGGGAGAAAGATTTTCGATTTTTCGAAGTCAGCTGCTTTGTTTTGCTATGAATTTACAAACTATTTGTATGAAGTTGCAAGCGTACAAAGTGAATACATATATAAAAATGACTTTACTTGAATATTGGTCATAGAAACCAATATTGTCACTATTGGTTTTGAAAACGATAAGAAAAAATGCTTTGACGTCATAAAAACCAATCTTTTCGGTTTTATCAGCAACATTGGATTTATTTATATTCGAAATGGACAAAATCAACTTGGTTTCATGAAACCAATATTGGTTTGCAAAAACGACAATTAGCAAAACCGACATGGTTTCTATGACAGCCCTGATTCGTGTTAAAAGAACATTTAAATAACGAAAATTTGAATATTAAACCTTCCGTAAGCTCTTAGAAAAATATGATCCATACATGTTTTGAATTTAAAAGAAAATTATTCTAAATTATTCCCTTTCAATAATCAAATTTAACATAAGCAAACTAATTTATGAAATATTCTCCTCATACAAGCAAAAAAAAAAATATTCGCAAAAATGTATATTTCAATAATTGCAACAAATATATTTTTATATTAGCTTAAATCACATTTGTAAAGAAAATATGAATTTGAAAACTTCCGTAAATGTATGAATATGGCCCTTAGTCTAAATTGGATATCGTCCCTAAGGGAAAGGAGGAATAACGCGTATAAAATATTGCCCTTTTCTTCATGATAGGGGCAATTGTTTTCCATCTACAAAATACTCCTTGTGCCCGACAAATTCATAAAAGCTCTATTCTTTTCTAGTGTTCAGTTATTATTCAACTTTGAATTCAATAATTTGTTTCCTTTTGTTTGTATGATTTTTTTTATTTCTTTACAATCTAATATTTATTTTTTTTGTTTTAAATAATTTCTTTTAATAAATTTCGGTATTTCATAAGAACCCAAAAGTTATACGACACAAGAATTGTGATAAGAACAAAAAGTGAAAAATTTTGGTTATTGTGTGTGTGGAGTGTGGATGGTCGGTCTGGCTGTTGTAAGAACTAAAAAAACTGCGCGAAAATGTAGAATCTTGCTAATTGCTAAGTGGTAAGTGAGAAGGCAATAAAGTGTTCTTCGGGTTGAAAGTATTTTGAATATTAAGGCTTTAAGAAGTACAATTTATTTTTAAAAAAATGAGAAACCAATGAGAAAAAAGAAAAGACAAAATAAAGTTGAAGGTAAGCCCCACAAAGGAACAGTTCAACTGTCCTGAGGACTTTTGTTTTAACAACGATTTGAGGGCATTACGAATTACATACACAATGATAAGGATCAAATATTAAACAAAATTTTGAGTTTGGTTAAGCGGGAGGGGAAAAGAAAGAAAGAGAGTTTTTATAAGACAAATTCAAAACACTTGGGTTGTTTGAGTTAACAAAAAAAATTGGATAATTCATAGAATAAATATATATTAAAATAGAAATGGTGACAGTATTTTCAATTTAAAGCGCTTAACTGCTGCTGCTGCGGCTGATCATCGTTTTTAGCATTTTTTAAATGTTCTCAATGTTTTTCCGTTTTGTTGGTTTGTTGTTTTCTCTCTGTTTTTAAGCGCTGATTATTTCATTTGTTTAAACTTAAAATAAACCCCGTGGCGCTGATTGGTTGCGTTGTTCGGGGAGGGAGAAGTGAGTTGTGAGGTGCCTGTTGTAAATGAAGCTAACTAAAGAGACTTTCAGTGGCTTTTTCCAAATCCCAGTTTTCTTTCGATAGAACCGCACGAGCGTCGTGTTCGTCGATGCCCATATCCTTCAAACGCTGAATTTTAGCATCACAGTCTGGATATTTATGAGGTCCTGGTAAAAATCAAAAACATTAACATTTAGAACAAAAGCCAATGTAAAGCAGAGCAACTCACCTCCTGCATAGACATTCGTCCAATGCCGTGCGGTCGTAACGAATAGCTGATATTTGTCTTTGTATTGATAGGCGACAACAGCATCTTGTGGGTCGTCGGGCTCCGCGGCCGCCAGCAATGCCTGTAATGACAGCAAAACTGTACGCAATGTCATGGCAGCGGCCCTTGAAAATGAAAATTTTGAGATATTAATATTTGTTTCTAAGAAACACTCCATCCATCCATTAAATGTTAGTTACCAGTTATCCTTTAAAATATCCAAGCATATGGCTCCCGTCACAGATGATATATTGGGATGCCAAATTTTTGTTATAAAACGTACCTGAAATAATTGATAAGATTGATTAAAACGTCTTTTGTATATATTTCGACTGTTAGAGAGGTTACTTACTTTCGGTGGATTAAATGGATACGTTTCGGGTACTTTAATTTCTAGTACAAATTTACCACCTTCGTATGGCGTATCGGGTGGTCCAGCTATTTCTCCACGTAATTCAGTCCAGCTGTCATTGATTAGTTCAATTTTAATAGAACATTGTACAATCTGAAAGCAATAGAAGAAACATTGTTAATGTATCAATGCTAATAAAAGTAAGTATACAATAATGTGAAGTCGTCTCACAGACTTCCGGATGGTGACCCCTAGGCCACGGTGTTTTGACTTCCGTCAAAGCAACAGTTTATGCGTGAAATGTAATCTGCCCTCTGCTTAAAGAGGTTGAACGTGGGTTTTCGACCACTTTACAAAAACCAACAACAATGACAGCTATAATAAATTATATAAACTGGACTCCTTCTAACTGGAGTGTGGAGCCGAGCGGAAGCAAAGAATATAGCTTACAAAGCAACACTGGCGGCTATGGGAACGCGAGCAGTGTTGAAGCGATGCCGGCAGTTGACAAGGGAGGAGAACCGCTCGAGAAAAGAGAGACAAATGCAAATGGAAAGACGCCAATGTGAGTAGAACGAGTTGAACGGCAACAGAAACGACGCCAGGACACGACAGCGGTTCTATGCACCGGATTGACCCGAAGCAGCAGTTCTTCGGCCAAGGGCTGCCACCTCGGCACTGTGTGTGCCGCTACAACAACAACGCCAGGACAGCCAGGACACCGGATCGACCCGAATGAGGAATTCTTCGGCCAAGGGCAGTCACCCCGGCAACATGTACCGCTACAACAACAACGCCAGGAAATTGTTCCAACGAGCGATTTGTCAACCCCTGGATTATTGCTGTTTTGATTAGGAAGAGTGTCAAAAAGTAATAACTCTGCTCAAGAAGAAAAAATCCACAGGAGCTGACTAAATTCCGTCAAAGTTGTATAAGACCGGAAGAGACGACGATTATTGGAACCTCAGCGTACTACGCTCAATTCACAAAAGGGAGACAACCCCTTTTGCGTCAACTATCGCGGAATAAGTCTTACAAACTTTCCGACATAATCTTACAGTATCAGTGCGAATTCGTGTCGAATAAGTCAGTGATCGACCGAATCGTTACACTGTGCTAAATCAAATCGATACCTACCACCTCTTCATCGACTATAAGGCTGCATTCGACATTCCGATAAAAGAGATAAATTATTTGAAACCATGTCTGCCAATGGGATACTTGTATGCCTTTGTAGCATGACACTGAGTGACACCAAATCTCCAGTTAAAATTGGATGTGTCCTCTCTGAACCATTCCTGAACCCTGAGGTCTCCTACAGGGTGCAAGCTTATGGTGTAACTTCTGCAACATCTTAATGAAGAAAATCGAGAAAAAGGCAAAGGCGACATAGACATTATCGGCAGAAGTAACCGGAGCTTTCGGCAACATTGAAGTAGAGACGTCTGAGATGGGTCTGATGGCAAATGACGCTGGACACTGCTAGAGAGGCGCCAAGAGGATAGAAGCCAGATGCCACATCGATGTAGTAGAGGAATTTGTGGTTATTGTTGTAATTTTTTTTTTGAAGTCCTGTGCGTCTATAGGGGATATGATTCGATATCCAGGGGAAGGAAACGCGCCGTTTGAACTGGATGCGTCCAAAGATACCCGAGGTATGCTGAGAGAACTTGGCCGGACTACTAAAAACGTGCAGAACGTCATGTGGTCTCAGATGGCAGGCGGAACAAACGTTTGGAAAGTTAGCTTCAATTCGTGCCCAATACGAATTGAGGCGGCTGCACCATCCAGTTCTCTACCAGAACCACGCGCATTTGGCGAGGTAGCGTCTTCTCCTCTGGTGAAATCTCCGGGGGATGTTTCCCTAGCACTACATTCACGCTATAACTGGATACTGCTGCTTTGACTTCATCAGCGTGAATGCCAGATAGTTTTGATGATCTAATGAGTCTCTCTGTACCGTTGGACCGTTCGCTGTAGATTATGATGATCGTACCTGATCCTGTCCATGAAATGATGGTTGGGATTGCTACTGCGAAGACACACAAGCAGATACTGCTTAGACAACAAGAAATTGCGTCTGCGCACAATAAGGACCTTCGTCTCATGTAGATGGTCCTCAGAAGACATAAAAACACCCCGTTGATGTTCTGAGGGCGGCATTCTGGCAAGTCTGAATTTTCTTCCACTACGTCGTACTCACGTTCGCCGACCATACAGGTGCTGCGTAGTTTGCAACAGACCGACCTATCGCTTTGTAAGAGGTCAACAAGGCTTTTTTGTCGGCTCTGCGGTCCATGCAGTAAACAGTCCTCGCAGTGAAGAAGCGTGCTTCGTCAGTGAGGTAACAGTTGACTTTTCTCGCATATGTCATCTACTTTAGGTTCAGACGCCAGAATTTTACAATCATCAGCGTACGATACAATTTCAATGCCGTCTAGTGGTGCAGGAATTTTAGAGACGTAGAGGTTAAACAGAGCCGGGGATATCACTCCACTCTGGGAAACTCCCTGTTTAACTCTACGGGCTTCGACTTCCTGTCTCTAAATTGCATATATAATTCTACATATGACTGGTGCCCACACATATAGTTTACGACCCAACGTTTCAAACTAGGCGGAAGGGACGTTTCTGAAAAGTCCATGTCGAAAGCTTTTGTAAGGTCAAAAACCACGAGGACCGTCCTGTCGTTGGGCTTTTGGTTAAGGCCGCGACTTATATCTATAGCTATCGACATCGAACGCCAACGCTTACATAGTGAAAATTTACCTTCAAGAAAAAATAAAATCAATGTGTTTGTAAGGTCATAGAACACTTTTGTCTAAATGTTGTGTTATTTGATGAAGCTTATTTCGAGTAAATGGCTACGTCAATAAGAAAAATGCCGTATTTGGAGCGAAGACAATCTTCAAGCTGTTACTATTCACCATTACATCCAATAAATTTGTCTTCCAGATTGTAAAACAAAAGGCAAAAGTGGAGTTTATGGGACGTGACACAAAAAAAGACGCCAAGACCCTCATAATTCAGGAGAATGAATAAGGACGATCGGGTGGCCCTAGGGGCAATGAAAATGATTTTCTTATTGAAACTTGCTTCGAAATGGGCGGCCTTCGCCTGGGCTAAAAAACTTATAGATGTGGGCAGGTATTAATTTATCCATAGCAAAAAAGGCATTAATCTGTATGCCACAGTCCACGGACAGACGTTCCTGTGCAACTTATAAATCATCAGGTATGAGACAGTAAAATCGGCTGTCGGGTATCGCAAGATACTCTCTTGCCAAAGGGTTGTTTTGCTGGCATGTCTACCACAAGGTCTCTACTAAGGGCCTACAGGTGCTGTAAGGTATAGCGAGGTAATACGATGCGGTATCGCTTAAAAGATCAAGAGTTGGCAATGCTGCCTACTGATTGGAAACGCAAAGCGCTGTTGTTAGGTGTAGCTCTTCTAGACCTTGAGGTAATACGTTGCGGTATTGCCTTCAAGATCAAAGTTGGCATTGCTACCTAATGATTGGGTAAAAGATGGTCGCCGATCGGGAACGCAAAGCTCTCTTGCGTCAGACTGTCACGTCTAGATGGGATGCCAGCGAGACTGGTCGGGAGACGAACAGGTTTATCCATGATGTTACCTAGTAGGGTCACCAACACTGTTACAACATTGAACACACCAATTTCAATAGTAGAACTGAACTTACCCCGTAAATGTCATATGGGTTTTGAAAGCTAACCTCAATAGCGTTAGTCTGTAACGGGATTTGAAATTGTTTCAACTTTCATCATGGAGTGGTCAGATAATAAGAACCGTATCGCTGTAGTAGCGCTTTTTAAGTGTGAAATGAAAAAAACGCAATTTTCAAAACGCTCCGGCCACTAGGGACTAGCCGCATGTTCGTCTACCGATGCATAAAACTGTTTGAGGAGACTGAAGATGTAAAAGACCGCCACCGTTAAATCAAGAATTCACAGAAATCCGCTCCGAAAACAGAAAATCATGGCCCGTGAGATGAATATCACGCAAAAGTCCATGAGTCAAATCATTAAAAAAGACTAGGGGCTTTCAAACGACGTACTGGACATTTATTGACTGCAGCTTTAAAAAAATAGGATTGAAAAATACAGGCCTGGCTTCGAAACAATTTGCCAGTGTTCATTTCCTCTGAAGAATGGCCTTCAGGCAGTCCAGATTTGAACCCATTGGATTACAAATTGTGGACGGTTTTAGAGGACAAGGTGTTTCACAAAAGATACCCCAACATTGGATCTCTTAAGACTGTTTTGGTTCGAGCTGTGGCCAATTTTCCAATGGACGAGGTTCGTGCAGCTATTGACGATTGGCCAGTGCGACTTAAGGCGTGTGTAAAGGCAAAAGGCGGACATTTCGAATAAGTAGATTCTTTTTGAATACAATATATATCAATAAATATATTAAAAAATATTTGTTCCAAAAACATTCAGTACTTTTTATTTTACAGCATAAAACGTGTGTAACAGTATTTATGTCCATTACATCTATTACATCCATTAAATTTGTCTTCCAGATTGTAAAAAAGGCAAAAGTGCAATTTATGGGGCGTGACACGAAAAAAGACACCAAGTCCCCCATAAGGCGGCGGATATTTCGGGGTAAGTAATGAACGGACGATCGGGTCCAGGGGCGCTCTGGGCATTGGAAATGATTTTCTTATTGAAACTTCCTACGATGTGGCCGGCCTTCGTCCGGGCTAAAAAACTTATAGCTGTGGGCAGGTATTAATTCATCCATAGCAAAAAGGCCTTTGGTCACAGTCCACGGACAGACGTTCTGTACGCGATATGGACGGCGTTCTGTTCGGTGCCTGTGAGACTATAACGTCTAGATGGGATGCCAGCGAGACTGGTCGGGAGACGAACAGGTTTATTCATGATGTTAGTTTTGTAGGGAGAAATCCGGATCTTAGCTTCGGACTCTATCTGGGTTTCTTGTTTATTAGTCAAGGGTCTCATAATGCTTTCTTGCATAAGAGGGCCCTGAGCGATAGTCAGGCATGCAGTTGTGGGGCGCCAGAACGAGAACATACAAGAACTGAGCGCCATGGGCGTTGCTACTTCTGATGGTCAGTGGGGTGCTCTCCACTAGCGCATGTCATGATATGATTTGTCAGTTCGCCTGTCAGGCCTTCTCTAGGCGTTGTGCTCTCGTTGACTGATTTCGTTCCGCTGTAATCGGCGGTGAGTTCCCATTTGACCTTCTACATCTGGTGCTACGGGGGGAGTTCCAGTACCTTGGTTACTTGGGATTTAAACTGGGAGAAACTATGATTACGAACCTGGCCGGAGGTAGTCTGGGAATAATGTGGGTCTTCTCAAGACTTCACCCAGTCATTATAGACTCTCGGGTCTTGTTGGAGGGCCAGTCTGGCCCTGCCTTAATACATGGTTGCCGAGATAGAACTCGCTCTGAAGAATGAGGAAGCCATGTCCATTTACACCATGGTTTCAGACCGTAACACCTTTATGTTGGCACTTGCGTCTGGATATACACTATCTCACGACCAATGCCTTTAATTTTGGGTGACCAATTCCGCGTTGTATGGATCGCAAACTGATAGTAGCTCGGCTACTAGGTTTGACCAGAGACTAAAGTCTGGTTCCTAGGGAAGTCAGGAGCCCCCCCAAAACGTTTGTTCTGGCCTGACTTGTAGGTGCGGCAGTTTGGGAAGTATCGTGGTGGCTGTGGTTTAAAAGAGGGGAGAATTTCGGGAAGAAGGGTTCTTGAGAATATCGATGTTAATTAGTCCCCGAGCCCAGATGGCATTTCGGCACTTGTCCTATGGAAGTGCTCTTCGGCGCTAGCCCGTCCATTACGCAACATTTTCAACCTTGCCTATGGTGCGGGATTCTTCCCAGCCAGTTGGAAGGTTGTGAACGTTTAGCCGATCCCTTAAAAGGGTACAGCAAATAATACTGCGAATTATCGGCCCATCGCGATTTGCTATGTGCTCTCCGAGGTAATGGAGAGCAACCACCTTAGTGATCGACAGTATGGCTTCCGTAGAAATTGCTCTACGAGAGACCTGATGGCTTTCTTATCGGAGCATTGGAGCCGGTCTATCCACCAGTTTGGTAAGTGTAAGGTCGTGGCTCTGGATATCTAAAAGGTCTTTGATAGAGTCAGGCACGGTGCACTAATATCAAAGCTGATCGCATTTGGTGTCATTTGGTTAGAGATGGATTCTCATCCAACAAACATAGGCTGGCCGCAGGTGTAGCATAGGGCTATGTCCTTTCTCCCTATTTATTGCTTTTTTTCATTGACGATCTTTTGGGCCAGACCGAGAATCCAATCTACTCTTTCGCGGAAGATAGCAACCTTTGTCATTCATATTCATTCGACCGCGTCTTCAAGGTCTTCAAGGCCGAGTCTTCAAGGTATTGAAGACAAAAGGAGAATTATGGAAGAGACAATGGGATGGGATTTACTGGCCATTTCCGAATGGTGTCGAGTGAATAGAGTGAATTTTAATGCGCGTAAGGCACAGTACTGCTTGTTACCTCACAAGTGATTCACGGACCCAACAGCGTCGTCATCATCTATGGATGGTATGGATGTCGAACAATGAGATGCTCTTGATGTTCTGTATTCGAAGTGTCGAAAGAAGCACTCAAGTGCATAGGCTTCCTAAAGTGGTGCAAAAATATTTCACTCCTACTGATCTTTTCGATATCTATACACCCTACATCAGGCCAAAGATGAAATACAACTCCCATATATGGGCAGGTGCTCCAAAATCATCCTTGGAGCTACTTGATCGTGTTTAGAGGAAAGCGATGGTGCTGATATGTGACTGTAGGTTATCCAACTCTATTGTCTTCCTGGAGCCAGTCGCAGTGTGGGATGTGTGTATCGATGTTCTATCACTATTATCATGGCGTGTGTTCTTCACACATTTGTTGTATTATTCCTGACGTGAGGATGTTCGGCAGGGATACACAGTTGACAGCACTATACACTACAGATAGAATCCGGTTCTACGCACCGGATCGACCCGAAGCACCAATTCTTCGGCCAAGGGCTGTCACCCCGGTACGGTTTGCCGCTACAACAAATCGAATTGGTTTTCGCACGTACTGTCCGTATGTGGAAGCTGGAAAGAGCTGTTCGCTAGATGGACCTCCCAGTATATAGAAATCTGACCGTTCGTCAGTACTTCTGTGAGAAATGCCGCTTAAGCTGATATATTTTGGCTGAATTGCAGACGGAAATTAAAAAAAAATAATTATGCCGTCGTTTTTAGAATAGCACGATTATTTCGGAGAGTATAATGAATAAGGACGCACGGGTCCATTGGGACTAAGGTCCTTGAAAATGATACCGTCCTCTTTCATATAAGTGTGGGTACTAAAAAGAAAGGAAATTGCTCATGTGTGGCAAACATACATGGGCGTGCCCTAGGAGGCCCTCAAGACCCAAAATGGTGTATCGTGAATCCAAAAACAGCGGCATTTGTAAAAAATATGGAAAAAATTGCAAGCATGCTACATGGATGTAGGTCAATTAAAATGTAAAATATCGTGGAGCTGCCCATTTTCTGAAATAATTGAAAAAAATCCCAAAAAAATCATTTTCTCTATTTGAAGAATTTTGCCTAAATTCCGAGGGCAGTGCTCAATAGAAGAAGGCTTAAGAGCCTCGAGTTCCAAGACTACGCCAGTCCTGAGCTGAAAGTATTTTAGCCCGGCTCAAGGCGGTTGCACAGAAGGATGTTTCATTTAGAAAATCATTCTCAATGCCCTGAGCCCACAAAGGCAGAATTTTCAATAAGGAAATCATTTTTAAGGCCTGAGGGCCCCATTGACCGGAGCGTCCTTGTTAATTATTTTCCCGAGCCCTTCTTCATCATTTTTCCCGATATACCAGCCGTACATTTGCCTAGATATTCTTAACTGGAAAATAAACCTGTAAGTTTCGAAGCAAAGAAAATCTAAAAAACTACTAAAAAGTAATGGTAATACCACATATCTTTATACGCCTTATATGACTAAAATTAATGATGCCTTTAGCCCACCCCAAACGTTCCACAGGAGATGAAGTGAATCATCGGGGACGACTATAAGCCAAAAGAAAATGAAACATATTTTGAACAAAATCCAAATAATCAAGGCCAACCACATTCAACACAAAATCGAAAAACTAAAAACATAAAAATTAAACAAAACGCACACACACACGTTCATAAGACGATGACAGCTGACAAGACACAAAGTAAAGAAGAAAAAAAGTATTTAGGTTAGGGGCCAAGTTTTAGGTGAAAGAACCCCCGAAAATATCGAGTACAAAAATATTGTTGCTGCTTATAAAACCACTAAGATTATGAATAAAAATCAACCATTTTAAATTCGAAGCCACAACATTACCTCTTCGCTGCGCATAACTTCCTTGAATTCACGCTTAATGCGAGATACTGCCATATTAGCCATGGTTGGACAGTTTTTTTTGTGTTTTCCTCAAACTTCTTCCGTGATGTCCTTTAATTGTTAACGTAACTCCGACCGCAGTTGGTGTTTTTGTGCAAGTTCGCCAGCACAAACAAATTCCGTGTTCTTTTTTTTGGTTGCTATTAATTTGTTTTTGTTTCAGTCTTCTTTAGTTTCTTCTTCTGCTAGTTGTCGCAACAAACACACACTCGCACACACGTTCTTCCACTAACTAGAACAAGAAAATTAGCAAAAATTTTAGCACATTTAGAACGAAGCACCATCAAAAGAGAATAGCAAAACATTATTATTACCCCCGAAAAGATTGGTTTTCTATAACTTGTATGAACAAAATTGACGGATCTGTTGAGTGAGTATTATAAAAACAATTGAATTGATATTTTGTTGTTAGATTTCTCATTAGAACAATTTTGCACAATGTAATGTCACAAGTGTTGGGAAAGTACTGAGTATATGAGTGTTGGCTACCCAATACCCATTGACACTGGGTACTCAGTACTCAAAAGTAGCTACTCATTTGTGCTATCAATCTTCTTGTTAGAGAAAGAGTTGGAAGCGGCATGGCGCAAACCAGCGGCGCGCTGATTTAACGGCTTATCTGCTTCACGAATCCGCCGTTAACATCGGCTAAGCCGTTGTTAAAATTGTACATATTATTAGCCGTGTTCTTTTCAGGTTACTAAGCAAGCATTTGTATGGAAGTTACTCGGTAAGCAAGCGAGTTAGCTGCTTCTCGGTACCGAGACGAGTTAAAGTTACTGGACTTATTTTTTTAACAAAAAAATATGACAACACACCCGGCTTGTATAACAAAGTCAAAAACATATGTTTTTTGTTATTGATACAGAAAGAAAATGAAAAGAATGAAAGAAAAATAGTTCTGGGGGCTCCTGACTACCCGTGGTACCAGATTTAAGTCTCCGGTCAGACCTCGTAACCGAAAGGCTACTCCCAGTTTTTGTTCCATACAACATGGGACTGGTCACCCACATCAAGAAGCTCACAGTCAATTTGTTCAAATAACTGCAGTATCTGCATCAAATATTCAGTGTTAAAATAATTTATACTCTTAAGTCCGCTACTAAGTTCGCCTTTTTATGTGAAGAAATCTCAAATTCCAGCAATAAAGTTCTGTGAAGTTGCGGTGAAAATTTAGAAAAATTTTGACAAACCCATATTTATGAGTCATTTCCTAAGCGATAATTATGGATCTTACTTGTCCTCTGCTGGAGTTAATGTTTAATGCTGTACTGAATGAAATTAAATTTGTCAAGAAAATTTTTACAAAACAAGAAACTATACGAAGTAACAAAATTGGGTTTTCACAATTTGCTTTGCCTTTTTTGTTTGCAAACATACATTTTTTTGGGCTTATGCTGCCATCTGATTCAAAATGAATGTTGCCAGAAACCATATCTCTAACTAACTAGGTAACTAAGCTAGTTACCTGAAAAGAACACAGCTATTATTTCATCTCCTTGCTAAATTTAACCACTTCTTACTGTCATTATTTGGAAGTGGCATTTGTAAAACGCATTAACTTTACCTTATATTAATTTTTTATATACTTTAAATTGTATATATTTGCTTGCAGTTGTGAGAACACAATTTTTTGGACTACAGCCAACTTCACACTACGAAAAACACAAAAGGAATTGACAAGACGGGCACGTTTTTTCCCTTTACAATCCCCTTACCTTTCTCTAAAAGTTGCGGCAATAGAAGTTGCCTCGTGTAAGTGGGGACTAAGCTAGGTTAAGCAGAAATCAATAGAGCCGATGACGCACTAAACCCTGATCTGGTGCCAAGCAAATCTAAAGGTCGGCTAGAGCAACCATACAAGTGGCCTATAACCTATAAGTAGAAATTTAAATCAGCAGCGATCGTTACGAGATTTATACACCTACCCCCTCATGTCTATTTTTTTCCTAAAAAACTTTAATCAAAACCGAATCTAGTAGTAATTTTTAGGGATATTTAAGATTTTTACGTAAATAAACTAAGTACCCCCAGTTTATTTACGTAAAAATCTTAAATATCCCTAAAAATTACTACTAGATTCGGTTTTGATTAAAGTTTTTTAGGAAAAAAATAGACATGTACATTACTTCACATGGAAGAGAAAAAAGTGTTTGCTTGCATTATATTAATTATTGACACAAACCTGTTTGCACTCCAAGTTTACAAAACAATTTTTTAATATGGAGTTTGACACATTTTTTAATGAGAAGACGAACTCAAAACGACCGTAATGTTTTTGAATATGATCCTATTTGTTACGAAATCTACATCTATCTACATCTACGAAATCAAATACAATTTATAAAAAGATAGACAAAATCCAAAAAAACAAACATGTAGCACACTATAGCGTTTTCTGAAGCTGCGTTTTTCCAGTAGTCTAAAAACCACTAAAATATGTGTTGAAAACATTTAGAAGTTCTGATTTTGTACATTTTAAACGTTTATTGCAATAGTCTTAGACCGCCGGAAGTTAAAAAATAAAAAAAGGAATGATGAAAACACAAAAGGTTGTCTCAGTAGGAATTCACTTTTTCATTTTAAATTAAAAACACGTATTTTTGAGACAGTTGTGATTTTTTATTGGATTATAAAGAATACACATTCCAATTAAGTATGGAATTAAATATTCGTTGATGACAAGTCACAACTCTTTTTCTTAAATTGTCCATGAGTTTTTCAGAGCTGTGGCTGTATCTCTCCGATGACGCCCTGGATCTCGGATTTGGGCTCAGGAATTGTTTCTGGTTTATTCGCATTAATCCGAGATTTCACAAAAATCCAAAGTAAGAAACAACTCGGCGCAAAGTGGCTTAAAATCGGTCTTCGTTGGCCAAACTTCTGTAACTTTTGAGCCGATCAAAATATTTAGGTTTTTTTTTAATGGATATAAATTTAGTTCAGCTTGACTTAATTACATTAATATTGATTGAGGACTTTTTAAGGAATTCTAGGTCAAAGTTAAACTTTTGATTTTTTTAACTTTTAGGGTGAAATATGGTTTTTTTTATTTATTAAAAAATTTTATTTATTAAAAAATTTAATATTTGGATTTTAATAATAGTTATAAATATTTTTTGTAATAATGGAATTTTTTTAATGTTACACTCAAAAAATTTTGTAGACTCAAAAAAAATAGTCAGGAATTCTAGGTCAAAGTTAAACTTTTGATTTTTTTAACTTTTAGGGTGAAATATGGTTTTTTTTATTTATTAAAATATTTTATTTATTAAAAAATTTAATATTTGGATTTTAATAATAGTTATAAATATTTTTTGTAATAATGGAATTTTTTTAATGTTACACTCAAAAAATTTTGTAGACTCAAAAAAAATAGTAAAATCAAGATCATGCAATAGAACGCCGCGGTAGCCAGTTGACATCAAAATATCTTGAACTAATTTGTTCTGAAAATCGTCCGGCATGTTGACGCACAGGAGTACTACGGTCCACAAACATTCCAGTTTGTTTAACAAAATTTACCACTCTTCGAATGGTTGACACATTTGGTGCACTTTCTAGACCAAAATTTCTTCAAAGTTTACAAGCGGTCTCAGCATAACTTTCCAAACTATTGTTATACGTTTTTACAATTATAACCCGTTGTTCTTTTGTAAGGCGCTCCAATAAATAATCATATGTGACAACTGCCAAATTTAGGAGTTGCCACTTACACAAAAAATGTCATCTTCGCAGCAAACATCGAACTTAGTACCAGCCTTTGATTTGGATCGGGAAAGAGCTGTATTAGGCAAAATAACATATGATTCAAAAAGAAACAACTGGATGGACCAGCCAGTACATGTGCATATTAAAATTTCTTGTTATTTTTGTTGAAGTAAACGTATTAAGTTGCAAAAACGACAGAAAAATAATATAACATATGTAGCAATAGGAGTAAATTAAAACTTAATCCCGAGTATCACCCTATGTACTATACAAAATGAAGTAACTGAACAAATACTCGTACTCTAGAAACTGTCACCTACTACGATAAACACGATTATAATTTCTAATGTTATCGAATCGACTAAAGCACATCGAAAACTGTCAGACTTTCTATTATACATATTGCATGTAAAAATTTTTTGTATGTATAGTCTGTTTAAAATGCTGCAGTATCGTAAATGTAACTTGAATATCTAAAAATATTAACCGTGAAATTCAGGTTTTTCCTCCTCTGTATACCCAAATTATACATACATAAATATGTTAAGAGGCAGGTTCTAAAGAACCAGATTAAAGGTTTTATAAGATAAGTACTAAAAGAAAGGAGGCAATTAAAAGAACATAAATTTGAAAATTAACATCTACAGGTAGATTAGTTTTCAAATGCTTATAATAAAAAAAAAGAACAGCATGAGGACATTTCCAACGAAAATTATCTCATGGGAAAAGTCAACAAAGAACTGCGAACAATGCAAGAATTGTTGAAAAGCAACCATACGTTATTTTTTTTTAACAGTTCAGGGTTCAGATTTTTTTTATTGCCTATAAATGATGTGAATAAAATCCATTTCACTGCTACCCAAACATTTCAACAATGACTTGGAAACAGCGACGGCGGGAGAAAGAGTTTTTAATACAGCATAATAATATTTGTCTATACAACACGTTTAATTCGGATCTCGAATGAATGATCGAGTGTGAGCGGCGTCCGTGCGCTAATTTTCGTCTATATAAGCGTGCGTGAGCGGTACAGTCAGTTCGTCATGCGTCAGACATCAATTCACGTTACTTTCTGCTACAGGGATAGTGCGCAATTTATATTCTTAATGATTTGTTTTCAATCATGTTGGTGGTGGTGCTGGTGGTCTTACCGAAGAGGTTAAGAGGGAGGGGCATACTTTGTCTACATTGAAATAAACATGTGTCACGTATATAAGAGTGTCCCGACAAAGTAACTACATATTTTTTAAAAAGTTTGGATTTTAAGAAGACCTTCTGTTAATCTCTTTTTTAAGATTTCGATTATCTCCATATATGACGCGCAATATAGATAGGGACCTAAGGTTAAAAACCAGTTTTGTTCAGGAGAGCCATTTTAAAGATTAGGTCCCTTTCTATTTGCGCTTAGAATCGTCGACTTCACTTTCATAAAACGCGCATATCTTTAGGAGGCATGGGATCGGTCTCATTCGATGCTCAGATGTTGTCCACATCAAAAAAAAGTGAAAAGTTGATGAAAAGTTTTGTTCGGGAGAGCCATTTTAAAGATTAGGTCCCTTTCTATTTGCGCTTATAATCGTCGACTTCACTTTCATAAAACGCGCATATCTCTGGGAGGGAACACTTTTGGGGCATGGGATCGGTCTCATTCGATGCTCAGATGTTGTCCACATCAAAAAAAAGTGAAAATATGATGAAAAGTTTTGTTCAGGAGATTCATTTTAAAGATTAGGTCCCTTTCTCTATGCGCTGTCACATATTGTGATCACCACGATATAATCGCGTTTTCATTGCTAATGTAAAGAAAGTCTTACTAGAGAAGTTGAATTATTTAAAAGCTCTTGTGTTATGCTTAAAAATACCAATAAGTTTGCTATGAGGAAAAACGCGTTTGCCTATAAACGCCACGCGATATTACCAGTACTTTTCAATGGTACTTTTTTTTCTAGAGAAGCATTTATATTCCATAAAAAAACATATAGCAAGCAAATGAAATTTCCGTTTTTAAGCATAGCATTGACCTAAAACGAAATTTTCGCTTCCATAAGAAATACATATAGGAAAGCAAGCGAAATTTACCATTGGTGAATTCCGTTTAGGAATTTGGCGGTACACAGCTAAAACGAAAAGGTGGCGAAAAAACAGGTGTTACTGTAATAGGGATGTTTATCACTATCACTGTAAACATTTTCTCGCCATCTGCAAAGAAAAATTGTTCTGATAATTGTTTGGTTATGGAATATTTGAAATTTGTAAAAAAAAACAAATAACAAGTGTTGTGATGTTATTTTCAAGGTTATTCAAATAAATTAAATATTTTATTTTTGAGATTATTAAAATGAATAGGATTGAAAAAAGTCGTAAAAAACGGTCGTTTCATTCTACAAAGCTCTGCACGACAATTTTCCGTATAGAGATAAATATAATATATAAGCGAAAATATAATATATAAGCGAAAAAATAGGAATAAAGGGTTAACTGTGAAAAAATCCTACTGCCCCGATACATTTATTGGACTTAACGACACAAATAGGCTCTGGTGTTTTTATGTCTTGTACGGATTAACGATTAACATTCTTATTCATGCTTCTGTTGGACGATAATACCGACCAAAGTTATTCACAATTCTACCAAACGTGTTTTTTACAGCTTTACCATTATTTAAGTACAATTATTTAAGTAAAATTGAATTCATTGTAGTAAGTTGCAACCTTTTTACTTGTCACCAAAAACAACAAATACTGTTGAAAGAAATAAAAAAATATTAAAAATTAAATTCGATCTTGAAATTATATTTTATTGCTTTTACTCTTCCTGAACTCTTTCGTCTGAGTGATATTTGGCCCTTTAGATTTGTTGTTATTTCCACAAGCCCATATCAAAACATGTATAGACGCAGGAGCGCTGCATCAGCGAACCGATAATCATACTCGTACTAAGTCTGAAAAAAAAGTTATACTTACTTATGACGCGCAATATAGATAGGGACCTAAGGTTAAAAACCAGTTTTGTTCAGGAGAGCCATTTTAAAGATTAGGTCCCTTTCTATTTGCGCTTAGAATCGTCGACTTCACTTTCATAAAACTCGCATATCTTTAGGAGGCATGGGATCGGTCTCATTCGATGCTCAGATGTTGTCCACATCAAAAAAAAGTGAAAAGTTGATGAAAAGTTTTGTTCGGGAGAGCCATTTTAAAGATTAGGTCCCTTTCTATTTGCGCTTAGAATCGTCGACTTCACTTTCATAAAACGCGCATATCTCTGGGAGGGAACACTTTTGGGGCATGGGGTCGGTCTCATTCGATGCTCAGATGTTGTCCACATCAAAAAAAAGTGAAAAGATGATGAAAAGTTTTGTTCAGGAGATTCATTTTAAAGATTAGGTCCCTTTCTCTATGCGCTGTCACATATTGTGATCACCAAGATATAATCGCGTTTATCATTGCTAATGTAAAGAAAGTCTTACTAGAGAAGTTGAATTATTTAAAAGCTCTTGTGTTATGCTTAAAAATACCAATAAGTTTGCTATGAGGAAAAAAGCGTTTGCCTTTAAACGCCACGCGATATTACCAGTACTTTTCAATGGTATTTTTTTTTCTAGAGAAGCATTTATATTCCATAAAAAAAACATATAGCAAGCAAATGAAATTTCCGTTTTTAAGCATAGCATTGACCTAAAACGAAATTTCCGCTTCCATAAGAAATAATATACCATTGGTGAATTCCGTTTAGGAATTTGGCGGTACACAGCTAAAACGAAAAGGTGGCGAAAAAACAGGTGCTACTGTAATAGGGATGTTTATCACTATCACTGTAAAAATTTTTTCGCCATCTGCAAAGAAAAATTGTTCTGATAATTGTTTGGTTATGGAATATTTGAAATTTGTAAATAAAACAAATAACAAGTGTTGTGATGTTATTTTCAAGGTTATTCAAATGAATTAAATATTTTATTTTTGAGATTATTAAAATAAATAGGATTGAAAATATTCGTAAAAAACGGTCGTTTCATGACAATTTTCCGTATAGAGATAAATATAATATAAAAGCGGAAATCCCTTTCGAGGTGAATACTAGGAATAAAGGGTTAACTGTGAAAAACTTCTACTGCCCCGATACATTTATTGGACTTAACGACACAAATAGGCTCTGGTGTTTTTATGTCTTGTACGGATTAACGATTAACATTCTTATTCATGCTTCTGTTGGACGATAATACCAACCAAAGTTATTCACAATTCTGCGAAACGTGTTTTTTACAGCATCACCTTTTTCGTATTGGAGTACAATTATTTAAGTAAAATTGAATTCATTGTAGTAATTTGCTTTTTACTTGTCACCAAAAACAACAAATACTGTTGAAAGAAATAAAAAAATATTGAAAAAGAAATTCGATCTTGAAATTATTTTTGTTTTGCTTTTACTCTTCCTGATTTTTTTCGACTGAGTGATAATATTTGGCCCTTTAGATTTGTTGCTATTTCCACAAGCCCATATCAAAACTGGTATAGACGCAGGAGTGCTGCATCAGCGAACCGATAATCATACTCGTACTAAGTCTGAAAAAAAGTTATAATTACTTATATACACACTATTTTAACATTTTTGAAATGAGTAAACGAATTGCGCTGTCCTTGCTACATTTATTTCGGTACATCCTAATGTGTTTGCTTACGATATGTGTACTACAGAAGAGATCGGACTTGAGTTTTTGAATAATTGTTTCGTGACGAGTGTGTGTAAATGAATGCGAGGGTATTCGGCAACACGTGGTTGTTGAGCTTTACTCTGCGAACATTAATCAATGTGGTACACAGTAGCGTAGCCTTAAGATATTTAAGCTTATAAGAAAAAGGAGAAAATTTCACAATTAAATAGTGTGCATATATGCGAATTCAACAAAAATTGGGTAAAAACTTTTTGGTACGGTAAATGAAATGTTGTCTTAGCTGTCTAGCTTTAAGTGATGAAATTTTGACAGATCTTTGCACAAATGTTGACAGATTTGACGTACCCATTTTTGATTGAATGTTAAGCAGTGGCCACCATATGTATTTCGTTTAAATCGAATTAATTTTGTTTTAAAATAGCGAATAGGCAATCAGTTCATTCATGTGAAAAACATAAATCGCTCTCAAGTGACTCAAAAGTGCGGGTTTCCCAAGATTTTTTATCTGAAATTATAAAATAAAAAAACATTAATTTAAAAAAAGTTTCTATGTACTATTGCGTGCCATGTGCTAGAAAAAGTTCATAAACAATTTTCACTACAATTTTACAACTTTTTTATGTTTTTTATGTGAAGATTTACAAATTGTTAAAAGAAAAGACAATCATAGTACCTCTACTAACAAGAGGTGTATTAAATTGATCGCAACCACAATTACAATTTTTTGTACTATACGTCGAAACGTACTTTGACAGCTAAATTTAAATTTACAGAACAATGAATCAAACGTCTAAAAACGGCTTTACAATGCCGCCGTTATTATCGGCTGAGTCAGTGTTTAAATAGTTAATTTATGAAAAACTGTGTTAAACATTAAACATTTTATCTCTGCGCTGAATTTAAATACGTTTACAGGCATCAAAAAGCATTTATTTAAAAAAACTTAATTATTAATTTATGTTACACTATATTCATTTCCTCCTGGTTGTAAAAACTTCATGTTTTAGATTGAAAAAACTTCGAGCCAATGTTCAAGTCGCTGTCGGTTGCCCAAATTTATAAAGAAATCCAGCCGCCGATCAAAACCACCCGCGCTGCCGATTATTTCCTATCGGCTTCAAATTCTGAAGTATACTCGTCGTAAATAATTATTGGTTGCTTGTGGGATTCATACGCAGGATCTTTTTGCCGCTAACTATGTAATGGAAAATTTTTACACGAAGCTTGCCAGTAGTCGTATGTCATGATTTTTTTTTAATTCAACCATAGTAGATACATATTCTGGAATTATTTCTCTTCTATACGTCTCGATATCTTTAGTTGACGTTGTTTATAATAGAGGATTTTCCTCTTAACTTTCGGTATCGCTCTAACCAGGCCTGAAAGGATGCAAACCATTCGAGTTTGTACGAGAACAGGTTTGAACCAATGCTTCGGATTAAAAAATAACTTTTAGGTACTCTTAAACCCTGGTCCGGTACAAAGGTTCAAAAATCATAGGATAAAATATTTTTGATAAATTTTTTTTTTTTTATTAAAAACGAAAAATGGAATTAAATCCTAGGTATAAACTAAAGGTTGGTCCAACCAAAATGCACGAACTTAATTTGACATTTCTTTGTTTCAGTGTTTGACAAATTCAACCATTAAGAGGTTAGTACAGAATTAAACAGCGCGTGACGTTTTTACGAAAATCTTTAAATAAAAATGCACTTCGTAATTTTTTTTGGTCACCACAATTAACCAAGTGTGTCCACAATCGGGTGTACTGGGCGCAAATTTCTGCGAACCGGTCCTGTAGGAACATTGAAAACACCTGTGCATGCTCGCCTAGTTCGTTCTGTGGCAGAAGAGTCGTCAAACTCGTGGTCGTGCCCAACAATGGAACATCTTATGAAATTTTTTAAATAAAGATTTGAATTTACACTCTTACAAGGTGCAACTGACTTAAGAGCTGAAGCATACTACTGATCATTTTAAGCGTCGTCAGTAGCTCTTCTGTTCGAGAAACTCAATAGCCGTGTTATCTCACGTCGTGCCGATGTTAATTGGCCGCCACGATCATGTGATTTAACACCGTTGAACTTTTTTCATTGGGGATATTTAAAAGAAAAAAAGTCAATATGCCAATAACAATTTAAGAACTAAAGAATGAGATAATTCGGCATATAAACGACATTGTACCTCCATTATGTCTTAGAGCCATTGAAAAGACTGTCGGTTAAAGGTTTGCCTCCGAAGCCGTGGCGAGCATTTAGCCGGTAAATAACGGATATAAGAAAGTCAAGATATGCAACAAGTTTTTTTTTCTTATACACATGCTTCTTTTCTTATAAGCAATTAAAAACAGTAATACAAGGTGAGCCAAAAGTCACCATGGGGTTTAAAAATTTAATAACTTAACTGAACAAAGAACCAGAATAAGATAATTTTATTATTTAAATCAGCGATCAATTATTTTAAGGCAAAGAGCATATCGTTGACATTTCAACGTCAGAATTTCGCCCTCTGAAGCAATGTTTCGTTGCTGAGTTGATCGTCATCACTAACATGACACCGTAAGAGATTTGCCTCGAACCGGTAGACCACGTTTAATTCGTACTGCGGAAAATATTGGACGAGTACAGCAAAGTGTTAACGAAACCAGAAGGCGTTCTGTTTAGATAGGAATGTCTCGTACGTCACTATGGCCTATTTTAAATAAAGAGTTACTGTACCTTATATTGGTATAATGTGCAATTGGTGCAAGAATTAAATCGGCAACGTCTAAATTTTGCAGTTAAATTTCAACAGTAGGCCAGAAATGAAATCATCTTTATTAAACATTTGATTATGGATGATGAAGCTCATTTGAATGGATTTGTTAATAAGCAGAACTGTAGGTTATGGGGTTCAGAAAATCAAAGAGTCATTCATCAACTCCAATTGCACCCCAGTAGTTGTACAGTATAGTGTGGGATCACATCTGCAAATATCATTGGGCCTTACTTATTCGAGAATGAAGAGTGAAGTACTGTAACCGTAAATGGAGAGCGATAACGGTTTATGATAGAAAATTTTTTATTTCCTGCTCTTGAAAACAGACCTGAGATGTGGTTTCAGCAGGACGGAGCCACTGCCCGAGACACAATGGCACTTTTAAGTCAAATTTTTGGTGAGCAAAAAATTTCCAGAAATTTGGATATTATTTGGACAGCGCGATCGCCAAATTTGTCAGCACCCGACTATTTTCTTTGGGGTTATTTGATGGAGCGAGTATGCGTGAACAAGCCCGAAACAATACTTCAACTCAAGGCCAACATTGTTGCCGAAATTCGAACGCTACAGCCATAAATTTTGAAAGATTTTATGGAAAATGCTCTAAAACGAACCCATCATTGCGAAGCTGAAGACGGGGGTCATTTAAGTGACATTATAAGTATTTTTCATACTTAGTGTGAAAAAAAAATCATTTTGTATATTATATGAGACAAAAAATAAAAAAATTAATAAACAAAAAAGTTATTAAAATTTTTTTAACCCCATGGTAACGTTTGGCCCATCCTGTAATTACTTACACGGTGTTATGCAAACATTTCGTTTATGCATTCCTTTCTTCTTTGTTTCAGGTCTAATTGTCATAGATCCTTTTATTATAATCAAAAATATGGAAAAAGCGTTTTGTGTTATTTACAATTAACATCGTGCGTTTTAGTTGGACCATTCTTTAAAAACAAAATTAGGTAAATGTATAAAACGCTTTCGATGTATCGATTTTTTGTTGTGAACCGAACCACTTTTTTTAAATTTCTGCTGTTTTTGGTTCGGTTCGACAATATGTTTTCAACAGCCCCCTCTAAAGTGGCAAAACCGCCAGCCCTGGTTTTGTGTGTAACCGGCTTTATAAATTCGATATTTTATCTGCATTCTGTTTTATTTCATGAAGTTTTGTTTTAAATTCAAAATTTTATACATACAGATACGAGATACGCATGTATGCATCAACGATTTTATACATGTGTTTGTGTCGCCTACTTCTGAGTTTGGCGAGTTGGGTTATTACTGGAGTTTAAGAGACGCTCCACCATCATAACGCAGTCGGCATTTGCTTGGGCAACAACTTAGCTAAATTATAAATCGGATCATTTAGAGAGTCCGAGTAGCGTAAAGTGTTCGTTCGTCGTTATCTTAAAGATTTCTTGTTCGGTTGTGTCAAGTGTTCTGTTTTTGTTGCGACTACTTACTTCTATTCTTCCTAATTTTATGTAGATTGGACAAAGAATAAAGCAAGCGACAAAAGAAGAGGAAACATTTTTAATTAAGGAAAAATGTGAGTGTTAAACAAATTGTTGCATGAATAGTGCTTTGCATTTATTGCAGTGCTGAGACAGAATAAGACAGTTTTTCTCTCTCTCTCATTCTGTGTGCTGAGAGTGTGTTTGAATGAATGTGTTTTTTTTTTGAGAATTTGCTACGAAACACGTGGTACTATTTGTGGTAAGAAACGCGATAAAACGTGTTAAGTTTATTTTAGCGAAAATTTAAACTCTCTTGACCTGCCTCCCCGCACAAAAACATTTTGATGGACTTTGTTGAAAATAATTTGCAATCAAACGTCATTTACGTTATTCGTCAATGATGATTTATTTATTTTCTTAAATCTATTTCGTCTTTGTTGTCGTCTTCTGTTTTTTGTGATTTATTTTTAGTTGTCATCTGTTGTATGTGTGTTTGTGCATGTATGTGCGAAAAACGTGATTTCGCTTTGCCAGACAGTTTGCAGAATTTTTGTTGTTGTTAAGCTCAAATTTTTTTTATTTTTGTGGAAATTTCTTTTAACGTGTTTTGTTTACTGTACACACATTTTTTATGCGTTTCATTCTTGGTATATATTATATATATTTTAAAAAGTACTTACAGTAAGTAATGGATATAATAACTTTTATAAGAAAGAAAACACATATAAGTAATTTTTGCAAGAATTTCGGAAATAAGAACTATTTTTCCATTTCAAGAAATGCTTTTATTTTGTACCACAGAAAATATATTGTGGCTCAAGATTTGTTATTGGGAGAAGTAACGGATATAAGAACATATTTTATAAAAAAAAAACGCATATGTATGTGACAGCGCATAGAGAAAGGGACATAAGGGTAAAAATAAAAATCAATTTTCACTTTTTTTGATGTGGACAACATCTGAGCATCGAATGAGACCGATCATATGCCCCAAAAGTGTTCCCTCCCTGAGATATGCTCGCATTTTTGAAAGTGATGGCACACCAAAGATACACGTATTTAAATCTTTAAAATGGCTCTCCTGAACAAAACTGGTTTTTACCCTTAGGTCCCCTTCTATTTTGCGTGTCGCATACTTTTGCATAACAACGTGTAAGTAATTATAACTTTTTAAGTCGCACATTCTGTCTAGCAAGTTGACAGTTTGCCTATCGACCTGCTCAGCCCCTTGGTATTGAGCTGCTTTGAAAGAACTTTTAATGTCGGGTTTATTCTAGAATGCAAATTAAAATACTCGTAGCCCAGCATGAATTGTCTCATTTGAATACTCGTGTACAGTAAAAAAGAAATGCATTTTTAGCGTATTTCCCGTTCAAAACTTGTAACAATTTGTATACTCACAGAGTACAGATTCTTTTTGCCAACCGAATGATTGCGGTTGCATCCACCTCGAGTATGCCATCAGTACAAACGACTATTAGCTGGTGCTCTGTAACGTTCAGTAATATCCTGCAGTATCGGTAGAAAATACAAAAAATGCAAGCATCCAAAAAAAAAAATTTTGAAACTAAAAGTTCACATGACGCACTTGTCTAACAAACATTTTTTTGTAGAGTCAAATAACTTTTACCTTAATATTTGAAGAGTCAAATAACTTTTACCTTAATATTTGAAGTACTCTTAAGCATAGGGAGGGTCATGTCGAGGAAGAAGATACAATTATGATGGAAGATTTTTACTGAATAAATTAGATTAAACGATTTGCTTAAAGCAGTAGAAATAGGTTTATTTTCTCTTTTGGTTATGATGAAAGTTTAGATATTATCACCAATATTTGGTTGCAACAACAAAATGTTTTCATTGCCAGTTGTGGCAACTTAATACACTTTATGCTTTTCTTTGATATGACCGATCAATTAGTGTGGGGTACAGTAAGGTGATCATATTTATCATCAGGTGCTATTTCGAACCGTATATCCATTACGATTATAAACATTAAGTGATTGCAACCGAAACATTGATTTTCCAACCGAATTTCAACTAATTTTTATCTGTGTGTAGGATTTAACAGCTGAAATGCAATGAAAATAATATCCAAAGGATTTCGTTTGTATATGGATAGATTTGTTGTCGATTTAAAAATTTAAACACGTATTTTACGAAAGTGATGCAAACAAATATATTTGTACTTTCAGTCCTTTTTGGCTCAAGATATAGCGCTAACTTAGCTATTTGGCCGAAAATCTACCTCATCGCGTTATTCGACAAATGCTCGAGTAAGCTGCGTATTTTTATACCCTCCACAATGTGTTGGAGTTTAGTATATACTCGTACTGCATTGTATTATTAATCAGACAGAGAAAAAACTAAAATATATTTTTTAATATGACATCGCCTAAACGAAGACACTAAAGGGAAACCAAGGTTATTATTAAAGTATTAGTACAAGATTTCATGTACTGCCATGTACTGTACGCCAACTATCATTCGGTTGTACTGATGGAATACCTAGGGTACGGCTGTGACGTCAATCTGTTCTCTGTGTGTGGTTGTTACAGTACAGAGGTAGTACTGTACTAGATATGTATGTTCGAGTATCTCACTTTTCAGTTGTTATTACTACCTATGTAATTCATATTTCTTTGCTCCTAACTAAAATTAAAGCTCATTCGATTTTGACAAGCGTTGCCGTTTTGTTCGGTTTCGACCAAATGTGGTCGGAAAAAATTAAAAATTTATAGTTTGGTCGCAGTTTTGGCATTTTTGCCGCTTATTATTATATCTTAAGCCTCGATAAGTAAGACTAAATTTATTACAAGAAGGCAATTAACAAAAAAGTAAAATAAACAAATAAATAGTTAAACCGCAACAGTTAAGTCATTTGTTAACAAAAAGTGCCTATTTTCAGCATGTCTTGATTCTGAAAAAAGCAGTTTAGAAAATGAATTTGTTAGCATCTTTTTAGTAGTTAGCACGAATAGAGGCCTTTGCTCAATATTTATCCAGGTTAAGTACTACAAGTATTAAATTGCTGCAAAAAATTATTTTACTATTTTTTTTATTTTTTTTGAAGACTAATTCTGGACTGTTCCTTTAGACAAGAACAACAGAGACACTTTTTTTTATTAAATGACTTAACTATTGCGGTTTTTAATCCAGTCTTATTTGTCGAGACTTTACATAAAACACCACTAATATCAATATGTGACTATGCGCTGAGAAAGGGACCTAAGGGTAAAAAATCATTTTTTTTTGATGTGGACAACATCTGAGCATCGAATGAGACCGATCCCATGCCAGAAAAAATTTCCCTCTCCGAGATATGCGCGTTTTATGAAAGTGAAGTCGACGATTCTAAGCGCAAATAGAAAGGGACCTAATCTTTAAAATGGCTCTCCTGAACAAAACTATCTATTTTGCGCGTCAAATATATCAATGACTTTTTAACAAGAGAAAAAAATAAATCTATTGATGGCTCTCGATGTAGAGTCTCAGTAGAGGTGGTAAGAGTGAGTTGTATTTTCGTGGGCAATTGTGTGAAGAAAACTTGAAAAGTAAGGTTTACAACAGTAGTTCTCATTCGTTTGGGGAGAGCCTTATAGAGTTCGGTTTTTCTTTCAACAATTGCAGTAAAGCTTTCTGAAGAGGGTTGTCATGGACCCGTAATCATGATAAAAGCAGTGTGCAGCTACAAAAATCAATGTCACTTTGCCATTTTGTTAAAAACTAGTCTTCTATTTTAATATAGATGCAAGAGGTCTTGAGCCGGTTAATCCCTGTTCAATGTGTAAAAGCAAAGACCGAAATAAAAGAAATGAGCTAAACAAAAAAAACGTTTTTTTTCTATAAAATTTTATGAATATAACTCTAAAAGTTTTTTAAAATAAAAAGTTATATTAAAATAAAAAAGTTTTGTTAAAATTTAAAACTTTTGTTAAAATAAAAAAAGTAATGAATTCCAGTCTAACACGGTTATAAATTACTCGAAGGGACGATACATATAATTTGGTTCGTTATAGATGTAGGAAAGAATAGCTTTAAGCTTTTGAAAAATGTTACAAACTTGTAGTTTGATTTTTAATTGTTTCTCAATTTCACAAATGGCATTTTGGTTTCAATTTCAGTTTTTTTTTGATCCGACATTTATTATTCTGTCAAAGTACTAAAATAAGATTATGGGTTTGGTTACCTAAATTGGAACATCTGCTAACAATAAGAGTTGTTTTAAAGAAGGGAATTTTTGAGTTCATTATAAACGTAGGCAATTTAGTGACATTTCGCAAAAGATTCTTTTAAATTTCTTTGAATTTAAAAAGTTTATTATGTCCATGCATTCGTTTAAGCCATTGTAATTTGTTTGAAAAATGAAGGCATAATCATTGGGACCGCTCATTAAATTACTGTCGCTGTAATCATAGTTAGTTATAACCGGTGTTCGATATAATGATGTTCTACTGTTATTTACTTCTTTTGTTATTACAGCTTTCGTACGTACGTACTATTCTTTCGCATTCTATGAATTGTTCATGTTGTTGTTAAAAAGTGTAAATTCCAGAACGTATGAGAACAGATTAACTATTTGAGTAAAATTTGAACCAATTTTAACTCTCGCTGGTATTCTCTAGAAATTTAATGAATAAACCGCGGCACAAAGACTTGTTTGCTTATTGACGAAAAATCGAATATCTTTTTTAAACATGCACGTCATTACATTCCGAAGCCGATCCAATATTTTTGATTAACTGCAGGCCAGCGACTTGAAAACTATATAAAAATAAATTAATGTTGACAATTTATTGTGTAAAAATAAATTGGTTAGTCGCGGAAGCTTACAATAATATTTAATTTTTTCGGTCACATCAAACAAATTAAATCAGATAGTCCGTTTACAATAATATTTATTTTTTTCGATCCCATCAAACAAATTAAAAAAATAATTGACAGATAGTCCAAGCAACCATTACAAGAAATGATTTTATTTTTGTACCACAGGAAATATATTGTGGCTCAAGATTTTGTATTAGGTGAACAGAAATAATGATATTGCACGCAAAAAAAAAGTATGGTTGGGGTGACAATATTCGAAGAGGATCATACTATTGTTGGGTATATGGTTGTGGCACAACATTATAATGATCCTCACAACAATAGTATAATTCACACACAACCATACTATTATCCCCACAACCATATTATGAGTTACACTCAACCATACTATGATCCCCAAAACCATATTATGATCCTCACCACCATATTATTTTTCTCATACAACCATAGTATGATTCACACGCAACCATGCTATTATCCCTATAGCCATATTATGATTCACTCAACCATACTATAATCTCCAAAATTAAATATTAGGATTCGGTAATGTTGTTATTTAAAAATAGAGATATTTATCAGGAAGTTATTTAAAATTACCATACAATTAGTTTAGAGCCAGATTTGAGGCTATGTTTTAATTGAACATTTCAATCAAGAAACAAAAATGTATTTTCCAACGGCAGTCGAAAATACTTTAAGTTGCCAGCAGGGGTGATTGCTACTTCACCATCCGTAGACCCCAAGTAACGAATATGGTTAAACCATGATCAATGGCTATATATTTAATCAGATTTTAAATAAACGAGAACCAGTATTTCCAGAGTATTTCACCGAACGAAGTAAACAATAAAAATCCCTCGAACTACCTTCCGATTGCTGTTGGATTTAAAAATAGACAACAACCATGTACTGTATCGTGTGTATGTGTTTTTTTGGTATACCAAAAAAAACATACGCACACACCTACATACATGTATGCTCTATAAAACCTGTTTTGTTATGTTCAACCGCAACCATACGGTATGATTGCCGTAATCAAATTATTGTTAACGTCAATTTTAAACAACAATACCTTTGTTGAACCAATCATGTTTATATGGTTGCTTCAACCATATTTTCATTTCTAAATTTGGCAATAATACTATTGTTATATTTCAACAATATTAATATTGCGGCAATCATACTATTGTCAAAATTAAATTCAGAAAACAATACTATGGTTGCGACGAACATACTTTTATTGCGGAGAACATATTATTATTGCAGTGACCATATACTAACCATAGTTTTTCTTTGCGTGTGCAAAGGAATTTTCATAAGCTGAACTAATTTTCAACCAATCTTTTCTTTCTGTGCATATCAGAGGTAATAACAGGAGCCGAAATTGGTCGACCCTTTTACAACCCCAAATTTTGGTACACCATGCGACTAAAAAAATAAAAACACTCTTCATCAGTAACAATAATATAATGTTAACAATTAGAATAACTGAAAAATATTAAATATGTTTATAATGATAATTTATTGTGACAATAATATTAAATTTTTTTACGGTCGTATCTTCAGTGTTTTAAAAGTAAAAAATAATAGAAGGTCGAAATAACCAATATTCGGTAAAAGGTGCTTCCTTTTCTCTTGTACATATAAAGTTTCGGGCACACTGAAGCTTTTTGTTACGCTGCGTTTTTCTTTATTTCCGGTTTTTTGAAAACCAATGAAATTTATGTTGAAAATGTAAAAACAGTTAATGATATTGCATTGTCGGATTAAAAAGCCCTGCCAAAAATTTTTTGTGGGGTTTGGACGTTTATTTCATAGGTTTTTAGACTGCCGGTGACGCAGCGTAAGAAAAAATGCTTATTCTAGATTAAGAATTGTTATTATTCAAGAGTAATAATTTGAAAAATAATTATTTCCATCTGCAGAACTGATTTCAAATTTTCTATTTCTTTGTGTAGCACATGAACAATGCATATTGTTGTAGTCAATATTTTAAAATTTTTTATAAATCATTCATTGTGATTTCAATAGAAGCACACCATTTTTGAATAATTGTTTACTTTATTTAAAACACTTTTTTTTTGTTAACATTAATTTTTTTGCAGTGTATGAATGAATTCATTATAACTGTGATTAATTTTTTTGTTGTTTTGTTTATTAATTCAAATAGTGGTGTATGTGTTATCAAAAGCTTTTTTCTCTTAGCATTATCAGCTCTCTTTACAGAATAATCTCTTATTTTGAAGCTGTTTGCCATGTAAGAGCCACTCGCTAATTGTGTTATATCTTTGTCATCAATTTGTTAAACATTTTGTTGTGCATCAGTGTATGGCAGTCGTATTAAAAGTATGTGTATCTAGGAATATGGGCACAGACTATAACCAAAATACATTGCGACCACCGACAAACATCAGACACCACCTACGGACGGTTCTTGGATGTCTATTTAGTACAGACGGTCGGGCCGTAATACATTTTATGACTTATTCTCTAGTACGAACATTCAGCGTGTAAACAACGCCGCAAATACTCTAACGCGCGTGTGTGTGTATGCGTAGAAATTCGCGGAAAGTCGAAACAATTCCGATAAATTGATAAATTTAAAACAAATTGCCAGTTGATATTGAACATTTTAGTGGAGGTCATGCACAGACGAGAACTTTTTTTCTCAAGTGGCATAGTTTTATAAGTTTTTTTTTAAAGTGTTAAGAGCTGTGGACAAGTGCGAAGTAATTTAAAAGGAACTCGAAATGCCCGGCCGTATGGATGAGGAGGAGAATGGTTGGTTGCCTATGATTTCATACATTTAGACAGTCTTTACATAACACCAAAATTTGTTTTAATATTAAATGCAAATAGGATAGTTAAGATTCGATTGGATTAAATAAAATAAAAAGTCATTCTTATCCTTGTGCAATTGGCGCCGAAGAGAAGCCACTCGCCTAAAATAGAGACGATGCACTTTCCGTTCTGTTCATGTGTACATGTGTCATTTGTATGGCTGTGCTGTGTGTGTGTGCGCGTGTAAAATGCATGTGAATTCTCTCTCACTCTCGTGCCGCTAAGGGAAAACAACGAAGACGTGTGAGGGGGGGCCTGTCTAGTCGCAACCAGTGTTGCCAATATAACAACTTGTATATGCTCTTGAACTAAAATATGCTAGATGCCGGTAAAGGTTCAGGCAGATTGTAGTAGGTGTAAAAAGGCCGCGACATGACAAAACGCTGCGACCTTCGCTCCTTCTACGCGTAAGGCGCTAGTATATTAACAGCAAAGTTTTTTTGTCGCTGTCACTACGATTATTCACTACAAATAATGTACTTTACAAATCATTTTCACCTTTTTATTTGATTTGTGGTTTGTTTTGAATCTTAATAGATAAAGTACTGTTCAGACTGACGGCACGCGACAAAACGCAGCTAAATGTCAAAATATATTTTCACGCATTCTTATGGAAGCATTCATACCAAAGCGACACGACATCAGCTGTGCAGCGACAAAGTAAAAACGGTGCTGGCGGCCTTCGTCGCTCCGTGTTTAGTGTTGTCAAATAAAACATTTTCAAATAAATTTTGTTATTTCTTTTGATTACTTGGGAAACAGATCCAAATAATGAAAAACTTTAATACATTATGTGTGCTGACAGCGACAATAAAACTTTGGTGTGATTGTTGTTGAAGCGGCAACAGTGTGCCGAGGTGACAGCCCTTGGCCGAACAATTGTTTTTCGGAATTGTACTAGCGGCTGTTGCCTGGAAGCCACAACTGTCGCAGCGATTGCGTTTTGTCGTGTCTTAGAAAGTAGTGAACAATAGTAATTTTAAATATTTTATTTAGTTTGTTTTATTTAAAAGCACAAAACCGGAGCGACAAGAAGCGAGCCCTGTTAAAAGTTTTGCTTCTCGTCGCCTGTTTTTGTGCTTTAAATAAACAATTTTTGAATTTATTTTGCTGCTTTGTTTTTCTTATTCCGTTCTGTTTTTTCCTCTTACTGGGTCGTTAGGTAACATTCGACACCATCTATAAAAGTATTTGCTGTTATCAAATATGTGGGAAATGTTCTTTCCAGAAACTCAGCACAATCGAACTACCACCAGACTTCAATCATAAAGATATGTCGAGTCGGATTCCATCTTTAATAAAATTTTCCAAAAACGATTCTGATACCGTACAACTCGATCATTTATTGCACTGCTCAAAGGACGAACGCGGTCTTGCCTTATCTGCCAGACTTCATACTGACAACACCGAAATGCTGAAAGCATGCATGATATACGTATATACGATACTTATAGAGCGCAAAACATCGATGTTTGATATTCATATTCAACCATATCCATATTCAACCCAGACCACAAAAGTTCGATAATCATTTATCTTAAGCGCTCTCCAATCCAAAATACATAACATTCTTTTACTCTATGCGGATGCTGCAAGAAAAGCCACGTGCGGGAATCCCCAAGATGCTATAATTTTTTAAGTTAATGTAGTCTTCGAGATGAAAATGATCCTCATTAGAAAAAGAAGCGAATTAAGGTCAATCGAAAACGTAGTCGGTTTTTTTTAAACGCTCATATTAGATATTGTATACGATTCATCCTATTTTGCAATAATCAATAATCTAGCATAGTTTTTTTATTTTATTGCTGAGGTCGATTTTTGTCATGTCTCTTTGGAATGATGATTTCATAAGAAAGTGTGTACATAGATTTTGAAATTTATTTGCGTTTTGTCGTGCCGTGTCGGTCTGAACAGGACTTTAAGCGATTATTTATTCCTCAGAGGTACAATACTTTCCACTTGGTAAAAGCTTTCTTACAAATTTGTGTAAAATTCCCATAAATCTAGTGCGTAAACAGTTGGATCCAATGAACTGAATTATGTCGCCCACTTTCAGCCGCAACAGCCAAATTCTCTTGTCTGTCTCACGAACATGCATACAACTTTTGCGTTTGCAAATTCGATCCGCCCAAGACGTTTCAATAAATTTGTATGAAACTTTTTGACAAAAAAGATTTCGACACGGAAAATTATAAGGAAAACCAAAAAATTGTTTTATTTTGGGAAAAAAAAAATTTCGTTTAGAAACTATTTTGCATTTTTTAAAGATCCGACATATTTTTAATCAGCTTGATGCAACTCTGTTTCTCCTTCCATGGGGAATGTTTTTTATTGTGGGGTTTCTTATCGATGCCGTCTGTTGTTAATCAAACTGAAGGTTGCCAACCTTTTGCAATTATTTTGCCGTTACGGTGCTTTGCGAGCAGATAACGAACTGTGTGTTCGGCTTACTGGCGGTTCAAAGGTGTTACCAGTTAAGCATTATTTTATTTGCAAAAACTGATGTTAAGACAATAATATTTTTGTAATACGATTATCAGCTTGTTTTTCAACGACGAAAAACAAAAATAATAGGTTGCAATTGACGCACAGTTTGGCTTTGAATTTGCGTACAGCGAGTGTTATTCGAAATCGTACAGTAATATCTGTTTAATATATTGTCTCGAATGGAAAATGACACATGATTCTTTATGTTTTTCTATGGATAAGCAATAGACGACCTTTATTTTTTACGTTATAAGTATAGGTCTTGCCCAGAAAAGAAAACCGTAAGCCGGGATTTCTTTGCTAAACAGTCGTTAAACTTTTTACAGAGCACTAACTTACTTCACTTTTAAAAAAGTTAATTTGCTTATGTAAGGAAGTGATATTAGAAAAAAAGAATAATTTTCTATTTACTACCTTTAGAATTCATCCTGGTACTCGTGCACATCAGGCTTATCAAGAACTCCGATTCATACGTCTACGTCGCTGTTTTTTCCTCCGACGACGGCATGTCAATTAACTACCGGCTTTCAAACCACTCTTTTACTGAAGCTCTCTACGAAGAGTTGTTAAAATGACAATGGGGTAGTGACAAAAGCTTAAAGCTTCGTTAGTGATAAGACTAAAAATTTCGTTTCTTTTTTTGCGAAGTAACAAAATGCGCACAAAAATAAAGAATACAACAAAAAATTTAAGAGAACTTTAACGAAAAAAGAGCAAAACAGTAGAGTTATAAGAGAGTGTTTTCAATTTCAAGGGAAACTATAAACGAATGTAGTGGTAACCATTGAGATTGATAATATCAAGGGGTACGTACAGCCCACATAATTTGTGATCTGACGAGGTGTAAAAGTGTGCATCACGCAACAATCCTAGGTGCCAATCTGGGTGAGAAAGTCTATCTATGTCGTAAATTCCGGTCTATGTCGTAAATACCGACTACTTTAATTTCAGCTACCAATTTCCATTCAAATGCACGAAATTTGAGAAATTTGGGATCCGCTTGCAATTGCGAATATACTTAGTACAAAATATTCTTTATCGTATACAAAAGAAGATAATTCAATTGTTGAAGATAATTTTTTTCTCAGAGTTGTCTGAGGTTTTCGTCTATAAGCGAGCTAATGATGCAAGACGACAAAACGGAATTCCCTAGTAAACTTAAACCATATTTTTCTGATTATAACTATTAAAATATCAGACAATAATTATAACAGTTTTGAGATTGAACACTATAACCATTTGTAATCTTCGTTGCGATAATAAAAAAAAGAACTGAAATACTAGAAATTTTATTTCAATAGACAAATGCCTATAAGCAGGTCAAAATTGTTTATAACATACAAATATATTTAGGAGGTATTTTTTGTTATATATTTTTGCCGATTATTATAAGAAGTTTCAGTTAACAAAATATATGAAGATAAAATTCAATCAGCCTCTTTGGTAGTCTTGAGTCAATGCGATTTTTCATCTGCAGCCGTTTTTAAGTGTTTTCACAGTTTTTATGCCTGTTATATGAGACGGTACTACACGTAGTGACATTTGTCTAAATAGTTGTTATGTAAACTCTCCCAGTGCAAATACATAACACATGCATCATAGGTACAGGATTTATATTTATTTGTATGGTCAAGGTCATTACATTATGTCCTTGCCATCCCCTGGTATTTTTTGTTAAGACTATACCAAAGGAACAATATTTGTAATTGTTTTTGTCATTTGTTGGTACCTGATTACTTTTTACAGAGAAGAACGATCGAAACACATACATAAAAAATGTTTGTATGCTTTAGCAGGTAGATTTTTTTGAGATGACTGTTGGTTTGCTCTAACGTTAGCTAGCTGAAATGGGCGTAACTCAAAACAAATACATCAGTGACACACGCAATGCTAGAATTAGTCGGCACGTATCGTAAAGCAAAATTATACGGTGACTGTTTTGTGTTAATTTCCTCATTGACATCAATTCGTGTAAAGTATCCAAAACAAATTTACTTAACTAGTATAAATACGCTCTAAATGATTTCTAGATTTGTGCTATTTTTGTAAATATAGCAGTACAGAGCGTTTAGAAACTTCATCTTACGAAATAAAATGAATCAAAATCAGTCAAAAACTTTAAATCTTAACTGCACGGTAATGATAAAACTATTTGAGAAGTTTATGCCAATGTGGACTATCCCACCTTCGTGAAAAACAAAACAACATGTTATCAAAGCAATTTTTACCCGAATTAATATGCTGTGCGCCAGTTATTTATCAATGATATTTTTTACTGCAATCTGACAGAATTTTTTTAATATAGAGTTTGTCACAGTTTCACGTGTAAAGACGATCTTAGAACCTGGTTTCACTAAGAATTTATCTATTGAACATATAATTGTTCAAGGAACTTAATTGGTTCTTTAATTAAATAATTGCTAACGTGCAGTAATTTTTAATTTTTTGTATTCGGCCTTTATTTAAATTTTACTAAATAATTGATACATCGAGTTTATGTATATTTTCTAACAGAAAGATAGTGGGTACTTGCTAGAGGTTATTTTGCTTAACTTTGTTATTCCTGATGATGTTCTTTAAAGGGGAACAAAATAAGGACTTTGGCCTCGAGCTCGATGTATTAATTATTTGGTCAAATTGCTAGTATTGATTTTCCAAGAGATGAACCGAAGTTCAGCAAAAAAAAAACACCTCGTGTCATTAAAATCCCAATGTGGGATAGCCCTCTCTTGTATTCGAAGTTCGAATGCGAATTTCAAAACCCCCTATGACAAAAAGTATGAGTTATGTTCAGCTCTTAATATGACATTCTCATATGGGTGATTCTGAGATTATGGGCCAATTTCGACATTATTTTTGGCATTCGATTTTTTTGCAGAATTTAATATTTAATTCAGGTAGATTTCTTAGTTCTAAAAAAGACTACTCATTTTTGATAGGTACACATCAAAATTTTCATTTTTAACGGAATCATGCAACAATTTAAAAATATGACCTCCAGGGTATTGACTCATTTAACAGAGAAATGACGAAGACAATAAAATATATAGTATTTTTCTTTAAAATCAACAAATTCATTTTAATTCAGTTTTTGTTGTAGAAATAATAAAAAAAACTGTTAATCGTCATTCCCCTGTGAAAAATTTTGGCAGGGAAATGATGAATTTCTACAAAACCCCCTGAAATGTTTATTTAAGTACTTACCCTTACAAAATTGACTTGAACTGGAAGTTTGTACTTGCAATAATCACAAAAAAAACACTTGCAAAATTATAAAAAGTATTAATTATCTTTTTAAAAACATCACAGGGGAATGACCAACTTAAGTGTGAACGTTCGTAACGAGTGACAAAACACGACTTACTTAATTTTAATAAGACTGTTGACGAAAAAACTATTAGATGTGCACCACTTCAAGTAATGTTCAATCATATTTGAGTTTCTTGAAATCAGGATTGGTTTGGAATTTGAATTTTAGCGAATATTAGATTTTACAGGGGAATACTGTGTATTTTCTGGGACAGAAAATAAACATCAATGAAAATATAAATTGGATAAAAAATTATAATCGTTAATAGCAACAAAAGTAATTGAATATTATTTTTTACTATGGACTGGTTTTATTAAATAAATAATTAATATTTTTGTAAAAAATTGAGAAAATTTCAATTGAATGTAGGGACAACAAGGGTAATGATATTTGAACACTTGGTAGGAAATTTTTTGAAGAACAAATATTTTTTTAAAAAAAACAATTTTACAATCCTAAAAAGATTTATTGTATAGTAAATAATATAGTACAATATATTTTATTCCCGCTTGAAACAACCAATGACAACAAAGTGGCCCATAATCTCAGAATCAACCATATGCCAAACAAATCTATTAACATTTTAAAACTGATATTCCACATAAGCTATGTGTTTGAAAATCAGCAACTTTGTTGCAATATGTATGCAAAAGCTGTATGATGGCTCCCATTCGCATATAAAATTGAAATCAACTTTTGCATTTATTTATTATATATTTGCGAAAGCTATATGTGACAGCTTTTTCACTTTTTTTTGATGTGGACAACATCTAAGCATCGAATGAGACCGATCCCATGCCCTAAAAGTGTTCCTTCCCAGAGATATGCGCGTTTTATGAAAGTGATGGTACACCAAAGATACACGTATTTAAATCTTTAAAATGGCTCTCCTGAACATAACTGGTTTTTACCCTTAGGTCCCTTTCTATTTTGCGCGCCACATATAGGGATTTTCCCAACAAATAGAGGCTCTCTACGGCTATTTTAAACAAAATTAGCAACTGCCAAATTGAATGATTCAATTTCTATTACAATTCTTATTGTGAACCTAGCCTGACGTACAAAATGTACAATAGGTTTTTACTCGAGCATTTTAAATTGAACGAAGCATCTTGTGGTTATAGGTCTCCATTTGTGTCAGCTGTTTAAGAGCATTTTTCGTGTAAGAGTGAGAGCGAGAGAGCAGAAGAGATTCATTTACTTGTGTGTGTGTGTATGGTTTTGTGTTTGTGTTGTGTTTTTTCGTTTGCTTTTATTATTTTTTTGTAATAAAAACTTGTATTCGTAGATTGTGTGATGCCAGTTGTTCGATCTGCTAATCCAATACGCGCAAAAAGTTTGATACGCGACAATTTGGAGAAACAAGCCAGTTCATTAAATTCATTACACTCCAGAATGCCAAACATTAAAGTGTTTTCGGGTACATCGCATCCGGATCTGGCCCAAAGGATTGTCGACCGTTTGGGTATCGATTTGGGCAAGGTGGTCACCAAGAAGTTCAGTAATTTGGAAACATGGTGAGTACCCAACAGAAACTAACGAAAAAACAAAGTGAACAAAAATAAGAAAAATAAAAACTAAATAATACGAATATTAAAGAATTAAAAACAATTATGAAACCATTGTGAACCAACTAAGTGTCAAGTGATTTAAAAATGTTAAAAAACAAGTGCGACTTTTTAAACGGAATTTTTCTTCTCGTGTGTAATAGAAACACGTGAATAAATTTTTAACCCAAAATGAGCGATTTTTCTGTTGCCGTTGTGTATATACGATATACATACGTTAGGAAAGCACATGCACTCTATACGTACATCATTTATCCATCCTCTTCTCGATGAGAACGCAGAAAATTGACAAACGGAATACAAAGAACACTCACACCATAACCAACTGTGCTGGACCAACGGAAATTCGGTTCCAAAACATGAATATGGATTTTTAAAATCTGGTTTTCTTTGTGTGTCTGTTCGCCGCCACGTTCAGGGTCCACGGTGTGTGTCGCTGGCTCATGTTTCTACACAAATCTATCTACTGCAACCATGGCGACATTGTCAAGGATGTCTGTTGCCCTTGCCAGTCACAGAAAACTCACGCCTGAATGTCATAAAAGGAGTTGTGTGTGTTGGCATTGGACGGTCAGTTGGTGGAGCCAAAAGGTGGACGTCAAAAGCATGCGGTGGTTGTTTAGTTGGATGACGTTGTGACTCTGTCCCTCGGTTGGTTGTCATGAAGCCCAAGATACTGATTTCATTCATTCATCACATTTTTTGCCGTCCAATGACTGTACTTTACGATAATGTCTAGATTTTCTTTCCGACATCAACAGAGTTTAGGTGGTGTACGTCGCAATGTAAATCCATGCAGTGACATACATACATAGGTACAATGTACCTGTAAAACATATGATTGAAAACCCCACAAAAACCGACAGATAGACACATGAACGGACGGGACCGCCAGTGAGTTACTTGTTATTAATTAAATTAGCATATCGACAATTCTGTTCAATGCTCTCCTCCGAGCACCAATGGCATCAATAAATAACAGACTACGAGAATATAAGCGAGAAAGTGTAAAAATATAATGTGTGTTATTAAAAAAAAAATTTGTTGTGCTCCAAGAGTATTGTTCGCCGTCTCTCCCCGGGGCCCTGCAGAAATCATGTGGTTCTTCAATGGAAAACTAACCAAACTGCTTCCCCCAAAAAACAAAATAAGAAGAAGGCATGTCATCTTGCGTTTCATTTTAATGGAGAAAAAGGCATTAGACAAATTTAGAGGTTATAAAATACGATTTTTCTTTTCTGTTTTAATTCCAATTCAAATTGTATGTCTACTTTTTATAGTATTCACAACACACTCAGAGAAATTCTCATTCACTGCGTATGTATCTCTTAAAAAGTGCGCGCGCATTGTCTCTTTTACTCTTGATTTTCAAGAAGTAGAGCAATGTGTACCCCTCTCTTACTCTCTAAGCAAAGTGCTAATTGTCTTTTAAGCAAAGGTATTTAAATGTGTTTGTGCCCAGTGATGCTTAAGTAGTGCTTTTAACGGAAGGGTGTTTTTCGAATTTAAGAACTCATGCCAGAAAAATAAACTTTTTACTTGGCCTACATGCATCCAGGGTTGCCATTATATCTTTTGCGAATCGTTTCCTAAAACCTTGCACTAAGATTGCCTTTTTATGCATATTTCCCCATTAATTAACATTAATCAAGGAATAAACAGGAAGCTTCTCCTAAGTCCTTATGCTGTACCCGAAATAATTCTAATAAAAGATGTATTGGACTCTTCAACAAAAAAATGTAGAAATTATTTGTTGTAGCCGTTTTAGTACTTAGTCCGGATAAAGGACTATTCCACAAAGTTTCAGACAAAGTCAACACTACGCTTCAGGGTGTCCATTATGAGGGTCCACTCATTGATGACTCGTTCAAGCATAACAACAGGTATGGCGTCAATGACACGCGTAATGCTGGCTTTCAAAACCTGAATCGTAGTTGGTTTGTCAGCATAGACTTTGGACTTTACTAGCCTCAAAGAAAAAAGTCCAAAAGTGTGATATCACACGATCTAGGCGGCCATCTCGTCGGTCCAAAACGTGAAATTAGCTACTCTTCGAAATGACCTATCAATAGATCTATTGTTTAAACAGCTGTATGGCAAGTGGCTCCGTCCTGTTGAAATAAAATGTAGTCAGGATTACGGGCTTTAATTTCAGGAAGCAACAAGTCCGATATCATGGCGCGATAGCGAGCACTATTCACGGTTACGTTCCGGCCATCATCATCTTTGAAAAAATATGAGCCGATAATTCCACCAGTACGGCAGTCTGGGTACGGCACCTCTTGAACCCCTTCTGGTTTCTGTTTATTGACGTTGAGCCAGAAATGGGCCTTATCACTGAACAAAATTTGTGTCGAAAACAGCGGATATTTTTCGAGCTTTTGAATAGCCCAAACACTGAAACAGCGACGCGCCACAATACTGAAAAGAAAAAAAGTTTAATACAACTCACGCGTAATCTGTGAAAAACCCTTATTGAAAAAGTAAATGAAAATCAAAAAGATTTAAAAATTTTGATTTTCAGAAATAAAATATGTTTGCGTTTATGTATGTGTAAGTAACGAAAACGTTAAAGAGAGCAATACAATTTAGTTTCGTCAGTTGAGATGATTTTAAAGTTAAATGAGTCAAACAACTGATATACAGGCCAGTCACGGAAATCGATCGGAATGATTTTAATTCCGTACTTACCACTCCGGTCGGTTTTGTTTTACCTTCTTCAGATTCCGATCGATTTAGGCAATTCAGGGTAATTTTTAAAAACCCTGCTTATTCTAATTTGCTATGGCATCTCTATGCATATGAGAAAACAAAAACCATATGTGACGCGCAAAATAGAAAGGGACCTAAGGGTAAAAACCAGTTGTAAACAATATAAACAAACGAAGTTAAGAAAAAATAGTTTTACAAAATTTGTTTAACAATAGTTCCTTACTTTTGATTTCGCATTTCATCGCGCTGTTTTTTCTTAAGGTGGACAATATTTTCCACTTTGTTGTCGACGCGTTGCTCTTCGCTTTCTTTCTAAATCATTTTCTTTTTCCCTTGCACTGTCAGATGTTGAGGGAGTAAAATCAAGATCTTCGTCGTTATCTTTGTCAGATTCACAAATGTTCGCGATCAGATCCGCTTCTCCAAATCCTTCTACACTTCTCTGCATTCCGGAGACTCTGACAACAGCTTCCTCAATCTCGGACAATACATATTTCTTATATGGGCCCACCACCTGTTTTAAAATTTTCGTTTTTGTTGTGGCACAGTTTCTTCTTCACCTATGTTTTCCAGTCCGTCCAGGCTTTCTTTCATCAATGACAATCTTTGCGTGGTGGTCCAGAAGAACTCAAATTTTCTGTTAATTCTACGGTTCTACAATCACTCGATCTCCTTTCACGAATCATCTGGCCATATCGTTGTGGCACTCCATGAACTCGACCAAAGTTGTATCTTGAGCACCGTTTCTATGCTTTCCCCTAAAATATTTATTTGAAAAATGAAGATATTGGGAACAAACTTATAAAATACTCACATTTCTTATTTTTTATTTTCGTCAGCCAGAATATTACACGCCGCAACAAAAGACGATCACAAACAATACAAATTATAATTAATTTTCCAACTTTTTTTTTGATTTTAGTTTATTTCGTTCAAGGCAATTATTTGGCTTTTATTGTTGTCTTAGTACTATTGAAAATATAAAAGATTTATTAAAATAAATTTTAACTAAGCAAAAATTTAACGTAATTAAATATTACAATAATCTTTATTCAGAATAAGTACTTTTATCAAAGTTTTTTGTGTTTATGGAACTAAAAATATCAATTCCGATCACATAATTAAAAGTGGTTTCATTCCGACCAAATATTTCGGAATTATTTTTCTGTAGAAGCAAAATACGGAATTGAAACCACTTTCGATCGGAATTGTGTTCTGTGATATGCCTGATAAAAACATTTTAACTACGGAAGTATTCTACAAACCATTTCAGAATACATAAAACGGGCACTTTACAACACTAAGCAGACTCACTTAATACGAATTTGGCTTCACTGAACATACGCTTGCAATAACTATTTTACATGACATAAAAGAAAACAACAAATGTCCTAATTATCGCTTAGAAAAGAAAATAAAGTGGGAGTATATGCATAACAAACACATTCTAACGTCAAACTAAACAAAACTTTTTGTTTAGTCGTTTGGGAATATTTTGAAGCAAATTGAGCCAAAGCGTCTTGTTGTGTTGCTACGGAATCAATAACTTTAAACTTTCTTGTCCGAAATATATTTATTCCATTATAATCAAATGCGTCTATCATGCCACTTCAATTGTATTGTCACTTCCAAAGTTACATATATTCGCTGGTGGAAAGTGTGAAACCCAGTGCTATGTCTCCTTAAATATATGACGGCATATTACGCCTTCTGGTTCTGCTTACCATCCTGTCTTGCAAAATGTTGACATCACTGGTCGTGTTTGTTGTTATTATTTTGTGTTGGTGATATTGCTTCAAATAAAACACACACATACGGGTTGTAGCGGTGCCAAAGCTCGCTCAGTACAAACATTTACCATCAGAACAAAATATGAATGAACGAAATATATGTAAATAAATGTTAAAAAAAAAGAATAAACTATGGAAGCATAAATCAAAATTGTGATTTCAGAAATTCATTTTTCGGACGCGGGAAAAATAAAAATAAAGTAGCAAAATAACGGAAAAATTAATGTGGTTGATGTATCAAATGTCTAAAGTGACACGAAGAGGTTTGACATTAATCAAACAAGGTCGTCGTCAATACATTTGTGAGGGGGATTCATCATTGATTCATATGTTCTATATACATACATATGTATACTATGCTTATACAATGGAATAATTTGAGAATTAATTGGGCGAAACTAACTTGTAATGAATATTTGCTATGACTTATGTAATAAATCTCGAATCAAGAAACAGCTGTTTCTGCGAGGCTGTAATGTGTTGACAAATGTCAATTTTTCGGATTTTATTTTCCTTATGTGAATAAAAATAAATATTTGATTAATTTTTACAGCAAAGCATTGCTGAAAATTCAGTAATTTTAAACAAGAAAAAACCATTTAAGATTGACAATACTAGTAGCTTTGCGCTCGACACAAAGTCGGTAAAGACTTCAATTAACACCTTTAAGTCTATTGTTTGCCTAAAACAAATTTTCGCTCCCACAAAAAATACATTGGTAAATTTCGTTTGGAACTCAGCTGAAACGAAAAGATGGCGAAATTTGCAACTGTTACAGGGATGTTTTTAAGAGTAGTGTAGACTTTTTACACCATCTGCGAACGAAAATTAATAATCAGATAATTGATTGGACAAGGAAAAAAAAATATTGTGAAGTCATTTTTGAGGTATTTCAATGAATGTGATTAAAAAAAAATATTGCAAACTGAATAACGGTTGATTCATCTACACAGCTCTATACTCACATTTTTCCTTCTAGAGATAAACAAAGAGCTTAAATGTAAATCCTCTACGAATCGATTAAACTAAAAATTTAATCGATGTAACTCGAAATCTACTGTATACATTTTCTTAATGAAATTTAATTTCATTTTTTGAACTCTATAAGAGTTTACTCTATTTCCCTTTTTTTAAAAAATAAAGACATGAATACACAAAACAAAAACTGTGTTCCTTGGTTCGACAAATGTCTACCATTCTAGGGTCAAGAATTTGTATGACAACGTATTTGTGGGTATATAAAGTCTTAAAGAGCTATAAGAAAAATTAAATTCTAAACATCGTAAAAATAGGGACATGGGAAATTCGAGAAATGAACCAATTTGTACAATGTATCGTATAAACGTAGTAAAAATAACTAATGAAAAGCCGAATGGATATACTCGTATTAATGACAGTGTTCATCAGTAAAAAAATAGTGTTGGTCAGAAATGAACAAACACACAGCCTTTTAAAATTGGTAAAAAAAAGTCGCTACAAAATATCGGCGTTGAGGCTTTTTTAAAACGGCACATGAACTCTTTCATTATTTTTGACATTAGCTCATTGTTTTTAAATTAAATTTATTTTTTAAGCGTATTAAAGGCAAAGTTCCTAATGCTAGCGACTAAAATGAGAATTTAAAATTGGAATACGATTCAGCAACCTGAAGGAAACATAGCAAAATTTAATACAAAACACATGTTTTTAGAACTTAAAACTATTCGATTACATAAATTATGTCTGCTTTATTATTCCCTTTTTCTTTAAATCAAACAATAAGAAATACTAGACAATAACAAAAAACCCAGCAAAGAAAACATACATATGCGATTGGCTTAAAGCCAGACAAACACCTACATTCCTCAATCATAAAACAGCCTAAAGAACAAACAAACAACTCATCAGCAGACAGACACCGACCGACCAAATGACACATAACAAATTGAACATGCGAAACCGTGTGCGAAAGCAAACACCGACGACGAATGGGGTATGTGCGTGTGAGATAACAGCAGAGAAACAGCTGATTTTACATGGAACACACGAAACACCCTCCAATGCTCGCTCTCACTCATAATACCAGTCAAATTGACGTAACGCTAATAATACTGTGTATTTGTTCTGTGCGATTGCTTAAAGGCAATAACCTAAACATTATTCTATTAGCACAATTAACACTGAATAGAAAAATCACCCATAAGAGATCTTGAATTATAGTAGACTCTTCTCTTTATAATTTGTAGAGTGGCTTTCTTTGAAACCGTTACCACAGATAACTGTTTATGGGGTATAAACAATCACACTAGATAGAGAGAGATAGTGAAAATTATTTCTCCATTTGAGTTAGAATTATTACGCTAATGACATTAACATTTAAATGACAATTGTGTGTGCATAGTGACAACATTGTAATACTACTTGAGACCCTACCTACTAAACCTTTTATTTCCATTGGAAATTAAATTGTTTTTTAAGTCTATTTCATTTATTGGCAAGGGTAAAAGTTACTCGAAAGTATCTGCCGCCCTCATTGAAACTGACGTTGGTTTTTGTAATTAAATTAACCTTTCAATTAATAGCAAGAATCAACACGCACTGTTCTATCACTAAGTTTTCTATTATTGTTTTTGGTTAAGTTTTTTTATTAACATCAACAGCATGAAAACTCTTCTGTTTGAAAACAAAGTAACGAGCAAATGAATAACTTCCACTTAGGGTGTTTAGTTTTTTGGCCCATACAATACAATCGTGAAAACATATTACGCTAAATTTATCGGATTTCGAGCCAAAAACTAATTTTTCCGCTCTTTAATCAAAATTTTCCGTAGTTAAAATTTCTTAAAATTTGCGAATGCGGATCTAACATAACTAAACTGATAAGCAACTGAAAGCTAAGTGATTTTATACCTACTAATACCTCATTCGCATATAAAATCGATATCCTCTGGATTTCACTTCTATCGAATTTCGGCTGCCAATTTCCATACTAATTGTAATTTTTTTCAAGACGAAATACGGTGAACTTAGATTTCAGTTATACACTTATGCGAATGAGGTATACTAACACAAGTCAAGATAATAATTTTAGTGTGTGTTCTTTGGATTTCGCCTTAAAATCTATTACAATTTGCATGGAAATTGACAGCCGAAATCTGATAAAAATTAAATCGGGGGATTTTTTTAGCATATGCAAAAACCGTCAGCACGTTTCTCATTACGGACAAGTAGACATTATTTTTAACCAGTCCGACATAAGTTTTTTCTGAAAATTTGGCCTCTGGATGAAGGTTGAGAATAATACAGCATTTGAATATACAACTGAAATCCGTTCGATTGCAAATCTCTGGATTTTGGCTGTCAAATTCCATACATATTGTAATAGAGTTCGAGACAAAATCCGATGAACTTGGACTTTAATTGAATATGCGATTGAGGCATAAGTAATCGATTGTAAGCCAAGTAATCATTTCTCTGCACAAACGCGTCAGCATGTGCACAAAGTTTTTTGATATTTTGTCCAGAAAGTTATAAGGAAAATTTTATGGGAGACACGACACGTTTCTCTTTTAAATCAACTATAAAAACATCGTTATAGAAATATAAAAGTAATAATGTAATAAATTGTATAAAAATATCTAACGACTATGATTTTCAAAAATATGCTGCTTTTTCTTTCTAATGACATTTTTTCCAACAGACAGATATCATTCACACATTTTTCTTTATCAGCTCGACATTTTTTTTTTATTTGCGAGGTCTTTGTGTACTTTTGATATATTTCTATTCGCCTTCGTATTATACATTTGTTTGCTTGTTTACATATGTTTATTATTTGCTTAATAACATCAAGAGAAAACCTAAAAAAAAGTTATATTAGTGGGTAAAAAAAAAAAAACAAAATTTGTTGAATTACAAACGCATTACTTATTTTCTTTCAATTTTCTATATAAAATTTTGAAGTTTGTTTTGCAAAAATGTTGTCCACGATAAGGGCATTTTGTACGATTAAGCAAAAAAAGAACGATCTTTCAGCAACAGGGTTTCCGCCTCGCAATTGACGGCGAATTTTTTCAAAATAATTTGTATAAAATGCATGATTTAATCAGAGCCGGATCTACACAGTTGGCTTTGGTTAGTGCCGTTGGATACATAAAAAATCAAGCAAACGCTTAAAAAACTCGAACGGTGGAAGATTAATACACACCCGTAAACACTTATTTAACACGTATTCCAACTCCATGCGACTAAACAAAAATTACATGTAATTTGAATAACGTTTTATTAACCATATTAAATTCTTCTATAAAAAAGAAGTTAAACAATAAATATACTCGTATGTTCATAGTTTTTCTAATAATAATATAACAACTCTCCAAGTTTCTTTATTTTAAATCCTTGTCACTTAAAACATAAGAACAGGTGATTTTAATTAATAACAACTATTGTTGTGAATATTTAGGTGTACTAGACTGACACAAATTTGTCCGAACCCGTATTTAGTAGCGCTGAAACTATAAGTAGATAAATGTTGCATGTGTTACAAAGAAAATTGAATGGTATGAACAGTTCCCATTAACGAAATTTCGAAATGTATCGTATGAACTAGTATGTAATCTCGTTTAACTTACGCTGGCGTATTTGTTTAGATTATTTTTGTTTGACAGCTGTTTTTTGCATTTCTTAGATCATCAGTATGAAAAAAACGTGCATTTTTACTAGTCTGCGGCTTTTTTGACGCCTATTTTTTCTACTGTTTATCTGTTTCCGGCCTTTTTTCTTGCAAAATTTTTGCTGCTTGTACCATTTTCACTACATATGTCGAACTTTTTACAAATTTTCTTCTCTGAGAGAACTTTTGATATAATTTTCTTTTAATACTATAAACAAACAACAGCTGATTTGAATGTGTGTTCACTTGATACATTTTTTTGTTATGTATTCACCGTTGCATTTTAGGTGTGCTGCACTGACACGAATATTTCCATCGAATTTGTTTCCATAAACGAAATTGCAAATTGTACCGTATGAACCTAGCATGTGATCTCGATTTGTCGGTAAACATCCCAACAAACCAGTCCCTAAGCGTAATATAACTAAATTGGAGAATACACTTACTACTAACAAATTTCTACAACTTTTTTTAAACATACATCATTTGAACCCATAGATTTCGTAACAAAGAAAAATAAACACAAAGTCGTCAACTATACGCTGCTTGCTTCACACAAGAAACAAAAAAACCCAAAGTCGCTGCGACGTATATGATGTGCCGTTATTTGTACACGTGCATTTTGTTTTCTTTGTTAAAGTTCTCAGTTGTTTTGTTCATGTTGAATTGTAAAGTTGGAGTAACAAAAAAGTGAAAATTAAAGAGAAGTAAAAAAGTGAATAAATTAAAGAGAAGTAAAAAAGTGAAGAAATAAAGTTTGTAAAAGTAAAATAAAATATATAGAACTATAAAAAAATGTCTTACAAAGCTGACATTTCCAAGCCTGTTTAAAGCTTATATTTCCAAGCTTGTTCAAAGCTTACAATTGTAAGCTTGTTCAAAGCTTACATTTCTAAGCTTATTGTATATTATAGACTAGCAAGCTTATAACAGGGTTCAATTTTGTTTATTATATAATTGTTACCAAGCGTATTACTATAGTTTTCACTAACGTTTTCTAAGCTTAAGGCTTATGATAGTAAGTTTGTTACAAGTTATTTCTAAATGGTTTTGGTTTGTTGGGATGTGTGCGCATACGCCGACGCAATAGTTTAGATTGACTTTGTTCGACAACTGTTTTTTTGTATTCTTTAGAACATCAATATGAAAAAACAGCATTATTATTATTAGTCTGCGGTGTTTTCAACCTAAGTTCGAATAAAGTGTAAAATTAAAGATCAGAACTGGCAGACGATGGGACGATTCTAAATTCTTTAGCTCATTTGAAATATTTAAAACTTGGATGTGCACGCAGAGTCTTATCTCCGTAGAACTGCTGGAAATTTTGTAGACGACGGCTTCTGTCCACCCATAATAAAGGGTCTTACAATGGCGTATGCAGGTAAAACCCGATGTGTTTTATGGAGAGAATATTTGTACGAGTATGTATGACAATTCAGAAATTAGGAGGCTCCATGCAATTTTAACAGTGGAATTGACGCGCATGCTTCTTATTCTTGTATAACTTTGTATTATTTAATGCTTTTGTTATTGGCCTTGAGGGCCCCCTAGGTCCAAGCCCATGCATCCTTGAGCGATTTCCTTTAGTTTGCTTACAAACAGTTATGTGTACACTTTCAGAATGAACCTATCTGACCAAAAGGATCTTAAAAAAGCCCAATGGTTGTAGTGATTGAAGTGCACATATTGCCGGGGTGACAGCCCTTGACCAAAGAATTGCTACTTCGGGTCGATCCGGTAGTCCAATGGTTTTCGCCTTCAGTGACCCCAGTGGTATTTAACTTCTAAAAATTTAGCTTAAACTTTTACTTTTATCTTGCATAGAAGGCGAACGTATTTCCAGCGTTATTTTGATTTCACTTCTTCACCTTTTTATATTTGATTGTTCGTCACCTTTTTTTAAAGGGAACCGAGAAAGAAGGTATCAAATGTCTAGAGATATTCCCCAAATTGATGATTTAAATATGTCGAGAAAAATTAATTCTGGGTAACTTTTTTCGTGATAGGGGTGTTTTTGGGACACACACTTAGAAAGCAAACCAAATATGCCATGAATGTCTCAAGGAACTCCAAACGATCGCATCCACGGTGCGTGGATGCGATCGTAAACTGAGAAATTCTAGTGATTTACAGATATTCGCAGCAAAGAAGAATTTAAATGTACTATAGAAGTATATAACGGGTGGGCCATTTAAAATTTTAAATTTCAATCGGCTGTAAAAAAAGTACTGATAATTTTTTTTTAAATTTCTGGTATTATTTTATTAAGTTCAACCTTTCAACTTTGTCATTCAGGGATGTCATAGAAACCAATGTTGTCACTATTGGTTTTGAAAACGATAGAAAAAATGCTTTGGTGTCATGAAAACCAATGTTATCGGTTTTATCAGCAACAGCTGATTCGAACATTGGTTTTATTTACATTCGAAATGGACAAAACCAACTTGGTTTCATGACACCAAATGAAACCAACATTGGTTTGCAAAAACGCCAATGAGCCCAACCGACATGGTTTCTATGGCAGCCCTGATTAAATAATGGGACACAAAAGGCGTGTTCTATTGGTATTATTTTTTTTTATCCAAGAACTAGTGGGCTTTGTGCAACATTGAGCATAATAAGCAAAAAAAATTAAAAAAAAAGTTATTCAAGAAATACTATAAGCGAGTAATAACCGAGCTCACTAGAACTTGCTAAAGATTATTCTTGAAAAACTATTTTCCCAAATATTTTTTTATTATTATAAACAAACGGAGTTTAAAGCAAATTGTCTATAGTTTTCCGTGAACAAAATAATTTTTATATTTTTGTACAAAATGTGAAGTTATCGCGTTAGCCACCTCTAAACGAGATCTCATTAGTACACGGCCAATATCATGCATATGACTACCACAACTGGCTCGGCAGTACCTCATGCAATCAATTAAATTTTTTAGTACATTTCCGATTGTTTCGCGTCGAATCTCTTCAGTGGCAACTTCGATTTCATGCGTCAACGCTTCAATTGTCTCTGGATGTTTTGTGTAACTTCTATCCTTAATGGCTCTCCACAAAAAATAATTTCAAGGGATCAAATCCCAGCTCCGATGCGGCCAGTTGGCATCAACATTTTGGCTGATTATTCGATTTTTAAAAACAGTGGTTGAATTGGCTGTGGACATCTGGCCCGTCTTGTTTAAACCAAATGCCGTCCATGTCATTCCTTGAATTCTTGGAAACAAAAAAGAAATCGTTGAGCATGTCGCGGTAACGCTGATCGTTGACGTTAACGGCGACTCCTTGCTCATTTCGTTGTGGATGCATTGGCTTCACACTAGTCACGTGTGGGTTTCTAAACCCCATTTGCGGCAGTTTTGCTTATTGATATAGCCACCGAGATGAAAATGAGCTTCATCTGAAAACACGATTTTTCGGTAAAATTCTTCATCCCCTGCCAAACAATCTTCAGCCCATTGGGCGAAGCGAAAACGCATCGGATGGCGTTCCATTATTAAAGGACAAAGTACAATCTTTTTAATAAAACCAGAAATTTGAAAACAAAAAAAAAATATCAGTACTTTTTTTTTACAGCCGATGCAAATTAAAAATATTAAATGGCCCACCCTATATTATATCTACAATAATTTAAAACAAATCAAAACCAAAGATATTTTTTTTGATCGCTAACGATTATGTTTTTTCAATTATTTAAATCGGCGATTCGAACTGGATTATTAGGCTAACCGCCTAACAAGCTATGGCAAATTTATTTTGCTACTGCCACGTATCTTGAAAAACATCTTTGCTGTTTCAAGTAGGTCTTTCCTATAAGGCTGGTTCCTCTTTTGGTAGCTCTTTGGAAATGATTCAATATAAGTTGTAGACAATTTATACATAGGGTGATCTTTTTTCAGAACAAAAAAAAATATAAAAATTCAAATTAAGTGTAAAATCTTTATTGGTAATTTAAAAGGACATTTTATGGCATTTATTTTTTAATATAATTTTCATCAAATGTTGGCCGCAACTACGCCTCAGGGTTTCCATTCTGAGGGTCCAATTTAGGATGAAACGTAGCTGGTTTGTCAGCATAGACTTTGGACTTTACGTAGCCACAAAGAAAAATGTCTAAAGGTGTGATATCACTCGATCTAGTAGTAGCGACATTCATGTAAAAATAATAAAATCGTACATTTCCTAATTATATTTGATTAGATAGCCGCTAAACTCGAGTGTTACTAGACAAACACATTTGTGTATCATTTCAATATTATCCGAATTTAAATTAATAGTTTGAATAGCCCCATTATATTTAATCTAATTATGATATGTTTTTGTATCAATCCATGCTAACAAGATCAAATTTGTTCTTCAAGCTAAAAATGACAATTTTTTGTTTTATTTGTTTATAATCGAAATGAAATATGTGCCAAAATATTGCAAATAATTTATCATGACAAAAAAAAATAAAATTTCTATCTATTATTTAAGAATTATTATAGGTGTCGGTAAAATAACGTTTATCATTTCTCTTCGTATTGAGCGATTCTAATCAAAATAATTTGCCAAATACCCATAATGATGAACATCATGCTGATGATGATAACAAATGTTTTATTTCGAATTATATTTCAAAACAAACAGAAGTACAAATATGTATAAATTAAAAAAAAAATAAGTACCATTAAAAGTGGTAAAAATAGTCGTATTATTTTGGTTTGTTAATTAAGTGAAAAGGTGTAAGACAGCTGTGCTCTTGATATGGTGATTAAAATTGTGCTTTATACCGGGCAATTTCAGATAAGATATTTCGTTACAGTTGTGAGTATTTAGATAGCAGTATACGCTAAGAGCAATGAAATGGAAACAGAGCACTCTCGAGTAGCGTTTAGCTAAACAATAAACAATATTGGTTTTAATGTAGAGCTGTTGGTAACTCAGTAGGATATTGCATAGATTCAGGCCAATTGATAAGAGGAAGACAATGGACTTTTCGGACCCTCCCGAATTGTAACTTTTCCTACCATTAATTTTGTACGTTTTTCAATTTAAGTTGTTTCAAAATCTGTTAAGGGAATTTTTTCCATATTAAAGACAACTGCTATTTTATTGCCCATTTCGTTTTTTGTTTGCATTGTATTTAACATTTTTTAACTGTAAATCTTTTGTTCTTTTTTAAGAAATCCTACAGCAACAACTATAAGTCATTGTTTAGAATTTAGTTTTTTCAGAAAAAAAATGAAATTTGGGCACTCGGCCAAGAAAATGGGTTGTGGTTTTTTATCTTTGGCATGATAATCATCTCGTCTCGCCTCTTGCTCGCAATGGATGAACGGTAGGAGGGTATCATCGCATCAAAAATAGCGACATACAATCAACGACATCAAGTCAATGTGCCAATGTTATCTCCCGATGATATGTTCGCGATGCTGGTATCGTTAATGTTTAGTGTTAATAGGGATACAAATCTAAATCTTGTGCAGAAGACGACACTGAAGACATAAACATACTTTCGCTTTTATTTTGGGGCGCGACGTCCGGCCGGACGACCCACAGTATTTAAAAACAACAAAATAGGGGGACGATCACACAGTGACTATGGGTAAGCGCCATGCTCTAGTCGGAAGAAGAAAATATGGTTAGGTTAGACACTCGGAGATTGTGCTTTGTCTTTGATGAATTTCTGTAGGTTTTTTAGATAGCTTTCCTTGAGCCACGACTTGTTATTTGTTAAACTCGGCAGATCTACCATCTTGCAGCAGAGGATAACTTTTTCAGATCTTCAAGAAAGTACTTCTCCAAGCAAATACGCTGTTATGGAGGGATGGACCGCTACCCAATAAGCTCTCCACCGTCTTAATCTCCTGAACATCCATGCAAAGGCGTTAGTATTCGAATATTTCTACCTGCAATTTCATAGTACTCTCTCTTACCATTACAATGTCCAGATCCTTAAGAAATTTCTTCCTCAGGCTACTTCGTTTTTATTTCTGGAGGGATGGGTGGAGAGCCTGTACTCAATCTTTTCAATATCCACACACAGGCTGCAGTATTTGATTATTTATATTTATAACTTCCTTGTAATATCTCTATTATTACAATGTTTTGTCTGGATACCTACGACTACATTATCAACACTCTTGTAATTTTTCTACAGGACTTTTGTTCTAGTCCTGCCTAGTTTAGGCCGCAGTGCGTGCTATGTTAACTTTTGTATAAATCCATTTTTAAGCCAGTGTTATTAAGGGGGTTTGCAGAGTTTTCAGCATCCTTTGTCGAGCCGTCACTTCCTTTCTTTCTACATGGACCATAGGGTCCCAAAATAGGAACAAATCAAACAACCAATCGAAAAAAATCATACTCAAGTTAGGACAATTTTTTAGTTAAAATTCCTCTCCTTTTACATAGACCATAGGGTAAAAAAGATTAAATCAAACAACGAATCGAAAAAATTCACATTTTAGTACTCAAATTAGGACAAATTCAATTTAGCATTCGTTTGTAAGATCGGATTGAAATTAAAAACGGATAGATAAGACCGTATGGGCTCAAAAATGGTCCATGGCCACAGCAAGCGACCAGTATTGAAACAAATGACAATTTATTTGTGAGACTTAACCAGGATTGGTCATGACTCATGCTATTGTTGTACCCTTCAGTATGCACCTAATTATTGTACCCTTTAGTATGCACCTAATTATTGTACCCTTTAGTATGCACCTAATTTTTTTTTGCTTGAAATGTTTATAAAAATACTCATTTTTTTTTGGAGAGTTAAAATATTAAAAAAGGCCAAAAAAATACATTTTCTGGTCTGAATTTTGTAGTCAATTTTTTTTACATATATTTTCTTTTGAAAATATTTAATTTATTTTTGAAAAAATTTTATATATTGAACAAAAAACTAAACAGGGATTTTATGTATTGGTTTTAATTTATTTTTTTTTTTAAAAAATTTATATTTACTAAAATAGTTTTATATTTTTTTTTTATTGTTTTATAATTATTTAAAAAATTTGATACCATGCTTTAAAAAATGTAATATTTTTTAAAAGTATATAACTATATATATCGAGTGATCCATCTAGAAATATTTTTTTTTAAAATAAAAAAAAAATACAAAAATGTAAATCAAGTGTGGAAACTTTAATGTTTATTCGAAAGGACATTTTATGCCATTTGTTTTTTGATTATAGATTCTTGCAAAGTATGGTCATAACAACGCCCCAGGGTGTCTATTCTGAGGGTCCAGTTTTGAATGAATCATTCGAGCATTTCGACCGGTATGACGTTAAAGACACGCGTAATGTTGGCTTCCAAAACCTGAATCGACTTTGGACCTTACATAGCCCCAAAGATAAAAGTCTAAAGGTGTGATATCACACGATCTAGGCGGCCAACTCACCGGTCCAAAACGAGAAATTAGCTAGTCTTCGAAATTACCTCTCAATATATACTTATACATTGTTTGAGCAGATGTATGGCAAGTGGCACTGTCATGTTGAAATCAAATTTCGTCAAGATTACGGGCTTTTATTTGAGGTAGCAAAAAGTCCGATATCATAACGCGAGAGCAGGCACCACTCACGGTTACGTTACGGACCGATGATTCTACTAGGACCTTAACTGCATCAAACCGTGGTTTTCTTTGGGTATAATGACACCTCTTGGACCTCTTCTGGTTGCTCTTCAGCCCAAATGTGTCAGTTTTGTTTATTGACTTTGCTGTTGAGCCAGAAATGGGCCTCATCACAGAACCAAATATTGGCTGAAGCCAGTTTCCTACCGATCGCTCATTTCCATTATACAGCTGCACAATTAGGAGGCGTTGTTGCGGTGTAAGTCTTTCCATTATGAAATGTCAAACAGTACTGACAACAAATAAAAAATAAAGTTTAATACAACTCACGCGTAATCTGTGAAAAACCCCTATTAAAAATGCCTCTAGATGGATCACCCTATATTTTAAAAAATTTAATATTTTTTTTAAAAATAATTAAATTTTTTAATTGGACCCATTTTTGTCCTCATTTCCGCATATGTCCAAACAAATCCAAAGTAATTAGATTTTTGGGACCGACATAATTGTTAAAACATTGGCCTAGATGTTTACTTATACGAGTATTTTGGCGAACATTTTCTTTTGGATTTGGCGCAAATTTGGTAAAATTTTAAAAAATAGATTATGGAGTTCTCTTTCATATTACTCAAATTTCGGCACAAATCGGTCGATCCGTTCCAGAACAAAGGATTATTTAAAGCCTAAAAATGCATTGTTGTGGTCATTTAAATTTTTTCAACCCAAAAAAATCCGATAGCAACCACTTATACGAACACAGCGAAGCATTTTTTTAGGTCGTCTTAAATATTCCTAATCTTGCTGTTATACTAAGAAAAACTACGAATCAAAATTTGGTTTTAAGATTTAACTGTGAAAGGCAATTCTAATCTTGGGCCCTAGGATCAGCAAATTTCGCATTTAATCCATAGAGCTCATATGATATTTTTTCCTTTTTAATTTAATTGCTGATGTTGTTTATAGATTTAGCCATAATGATAAATTTTGAAAATATGTATAAATATTATATCTCCTATTAAAAAACGAACCAAGGATGGGGTTTTTAAGATTCGGCCTGACAAAATGTAGCGCCTTTTTGACTTGTTTCTGGTATAAACTTTATCTTATTTGCTTTCTTTATCTCAATTTTCTTGCCGCTTTGTTCTTTTATAGAAAACCCGCACTTTTTTAGGTTGAATAACACCGTGCAGGCTGAATTTTTCATCATCACCGCCTCTATGGTGGCAACAATAATTTAATGCTCGAATTGTTTGTCTGCCATTTGAGGAACCAGAAGAAAATTTTTCCACGTAAGAGCCCCACGATACCGAACAACGGGTGGATATGTATGACATAAAAGTTTGTGGGGCTTGTCCAAATCTATAAACAACATCAGCAACCAAATTAAAAAAAAAAACAAAAAAAATATCATATGAACTCTATTATTACACACTGTATTTAAATTGGTATCGACAATAGTTTATGCCTTGGTCTTCGAGAACCTACTATTTTTGATTTGACGTCAATATTACAATATTCTTTGTATTTAATTGAAGGTTGTTGAACATTCCAATATTGTTGCCTTTCCTTTTGTGGGTCTTAAAATAGTTTCACTTTTCGGCACATCGATGTTATCGTTGTTTGTGGTGACTTTTGGCTGTTGTGGTATTCCTCAATAATGGGAGCGCGTATCGTGGCTTACCTTCCCACCTCCCAGAGATTGCGTGTCATTAATTTGATGGCAAGGCTAGAGGGAGAATGGTAAGGAGAGTTTTCTTTTTGGCGTTCGGCGTGTGTATCGTGACTATACTGTTGTGTTCCGAGTATCGATCAAACAATTTATGACTTTTTGATTCTGTAGAACTCACACACAGAATGAAATTGGTTCGGAACATACGTTGATATATAGATTTTTTTAAATTAATCACTTAATAAACATCGATGCATATTTATCTGTCCTTCAATCATGCAAAACCATAATTGATGGTTTCGTATTGAAATGTTGTTTTTTTGAAATAAATTATTTCAGAATGGTACACTCGGAAAATCAGTTCTATTCAATTGAATTGTCATAAGGTTTTTATAAGAAATTTCAATCGTAATCGCTGTTGACTTTAATCGCATTTGGGCAGTAATTGGGTTAAGCTAATGATACCAATTTTAATTTCTATACCAATTTTCATTTCTATTATTAGAAGTGATCATTCAACATTTTAAAAATATTTTAAGTACCTACACTCTTTTATTTGTTCCGTCAATTGCGCAATTGAACATTTATCCAATTACTCATTTACGCAAATGTTTTTCATTATTCTATTCTACAATTTCTGATTTATTAAATTTGTGTAGGCGTTTATTGCGATGTACATACATATTTGTTCTTACATTTTCTGTTCCTTAAAATTACAAATTTCCAAAAATATACCCTGAGTGCCCGAAACACAAAATATTTATAAAAGTCTTGTTCAAAATATTTTTTCAAATTTATCAAGTACCTATTTTGAAAAAATCGTTAAAGAAATTTGTAATTTTATAAGTCCGCTCCATTTGATTTAATTTTCTAATTGTGGATTTGTATATGTTGGACATATTTTGAAAGGGGAATCTGATTTATGAACTTGATCTGCACGTTCCTGGATCTGAAAAAACTTTTAAACTGGAACATTTTAACATCATAACTGCCAAAGCCAGTTTGCTGCGTTTTGAGTGTGTCTAAATCATTTTGTTAAAGATTCAGTATATTTAATACGTACCTACAATTTTTTTCCTCAAAAAGTTTATAAATTTTTTTTAAGTATAATCGTATATAAGTAAATGGAAACATTTTTTTTGGTGTTAAAAACTTAATTATAATGACTAAAAAATTAATTTTCTGGCTTTACAAGTAAAAATCTTGCTGTTTTGGTACAGATACGATTTTTCAAAATTTGGTTTATATAATGTTTTGTAAAATTATAATTTACTTAGTAGGGACATAAATACGGTTACACACGTTTTATGCTGTAAAATAAAAAGTACTGAATGTTTTTGGACCAAATATTTTTTAATATATTTATTGATGTATATTTTAGCCAAAAATAATCTACTTATTCGAAATGTCCGCATTTTTTCTTTACACACGCCTTAAGTCGCACTGGCCAATCGTCAATAGCTGCACGAACCTCGTCCATTGGAAAATTGGCCACAGCTCGAACAAAAGAAGTCTTAAGAGATCCAATGTTGGGGTATCTTTTGTGACAAACCTTGTCCTCTAAAACCGTCCACAATTTGCAATCCGATGGAATCAAATCTGGACTGTCTGAGGGCCATTCTTCAGAGGAAATGAACACTATCATTTTGCTTGTTAAATTTTTCCTGAAGGTAAACATTTTTTCATCGGTGAGCTGTGCAAGTTATCAGCGTGCTTCACCAAAAGACGTTTGCATTTTTCAATCATATTTTTTTTAAGCTGCAGTCAATAAATGTCCGGTACGTCGTTTGAAAGCCCCAAGTCCCAAGTCTTTTTTAATGATTCGACTCATGGACTTTTGCGTGATATTCATCTCACGGGCCATGATTTTCTGTTTTCGTAGCGGATTTCTGTAAATTCTTGATTTAACGGCTTTGATGACATGCGGTGTTCGAACAGAGCGTGGGTGGCCCGACCGGTGGCGGTCTTTTACATCTACAGTCTTCTCAGGCAGTTTTATGCATCGGTAGACGAACATGCGGCTAATCCCTAGTGGCCGGAGCGTTTTCAAAATATCGTTTTTTTCATTTCACACTTGAAAAGCGCTATTACAGCGATACGGTTCTCATTACACAGTACAACAGCCAATCTGGGGGGTGAGAAATTCCAAGTCAGGGTGATGGTACTAGGTCAGTATATTAAAACCCTCAAAGGGTTTTGCGTTCGTATGTTCCAGTTTTTTTTTATGACCTTTTACATTTTTTCCTTATCTTGATGTTTTTTCGCTTAGTTGTAAAATGTTGGCAAAAACGTAGTTTGACATAACTGGAGAACGACTAGTTCGATTTTGCTGAAATAAATTGAGAAAAATAATTAATTACATTTTCTTTAATCCATTAATATACTACTGTTTCTCTTCCAAATCAAAATTTTTGCAATTAGAAATAAATTTATGAAGAAAATTTTGCCAAAAAAAATTTTTTTTAAAACATATAAATCCCAAACGGAAAAACGTGTAGGGTCTTATAACTTTCACGTAAAGTCACATAACCTATAAACAAAATGCGACATAGATCATAGAAATCGATTAACGCGTTCTGCTTTTATTTACAATTAAGTAACTTCACAACATCAAGATAAGGAGCATAATGTAAAAGGTCATAAAAAAAACTGGCACATACGAAAGCAAAACCCTTTGAGGGTTTTAATTTACTGACCTAGTACCATCACCCCGACTTGGAATTTCTCACCCCCAGACAATAACCCCAAAAATGTTCCACAGTGTTATCTGACCACTCCATGATGAAAGTTGAAACAATTTTAAAATCCCGTTACCGACTAACGCTATTTAGGTTAGCTTTCAAAACCCATATGACATTAACGGGGTATGTTCAGTTCTACTATTGAAATGGGTGTGTTCAATGTTGTAACAGTATTTATGTCCCTACTAAGTATATATAGTTTTTTAAATTTAAATTTTTTTCTTAAATTTAAGTTTTTTTAAAAAATTTAAATTGTTTTAAATCTTCAAAGTTACTGATTTATATTTTTTTGCGCTTAGGTCTAAAATATTTAAAACAGTAATACAATTTTTGGGACCTTCATAATTGTTGAAGTTATGGACATAAAACTAGTTTTGATCGGTACCCGATGCATATTTTCATTATCGTTTTTTTTCCCAAAACAACATATGCAAAGCTCGCGGTAACCTACATTTCGTTAATGAATTTTCATAAGTTATTAAACCACAAATGAATACAAATTTAAAATGATAAATCAAAGACTATAAATATTTAACAAAATTAAGATTTGTAAAAATTATGCAGTTTTTAAAAACAAATACGCATTGTTTGGCCATTTTAAAGTTTTCAACCAATTTATACGATTATAAAGAAGCGTTTTCAAAACTATTCGTGAAAAAGGAAATAATCTACATGTCTTCTATTTCACATGAATTTTTTTTTGGCAAAATCGCGTTTATAATGTATTGAAAAGACGATTAATGTTTTTCAAGGGAACGAAGTAAGTACCAGACTTAGGGGAATAAATAATTTAAACTGGAAATTCCTGAAAGTGGCAAGTCCACTCTGGCCCTACCCATTAATTTATGCCATTATGCGTGGAATATTACATCATTTATCCAGTGCTTCAAGCGTTCGTTCCAAGTTTGATGTATCAGCCCAATATGTGCAGCGTTTTTTCGGGAAGAGCAGGAGGAATTTGGGCCTTAAGCGTTTCCAAAGTTCTAGTCTTGTTAGAATCAGAGAAATTTATCGAAGGTTGTCAGGTCGAACAATATAATAACATTGGCCATGAAATGACCCAGTCGCCCAAAAATTGTCATTTACAACTTTGAAAATTAGAATAATGTGGCAACATTGCTTCTCTTTATATAGATCACAGAGAGTCAACAAAATAGAGGTTTTTTTTTGGCGATTTTTAAATTGTGGTAAAATAAAAAAATGAAATATTTTGAATGAATTGCCACACTTTTGAATTCTAAAAATCGAACTAGAATAAAAACTGTTCAAGTCATAATACGAGGGCGACCACAAAGTAACTTTTTTTTGGAATTATTATTATTTATTTTTCAACATAATCTCCTTCCAACTCAATACACTTCATCAAACGTTTTTCAAGTTTTTTAATTCCATCCGAAAAATAAGATTTTTCAAGACCTTTAAAATATGCCTCAGTTTCAGCAATAACCTCGCTATTGGACGAACATTTTTTGCCACCGAGAATTTTTTTAAATTTGGAAACAAGAAATAATCAGAAGGAGCTAAATCTGTATTATATGGTGGATGCGGAGCAATTTCAAATCGTAATTCGGCCAGTTTTTGTTGAGTTAAAAATGCAGTGTGTGAAGGAGCATTATCTTTTTTTTCTAAATGCGGTCGTTTTATCTTGATTTCTTCACTCAACCGATCCAATAATGCACAATAATATTCACTATTTATAGTTTTTCCTTTCTCAAGATAATCAATAAATATTATACCCCTTGCATCTCAAAATACTGTGGCCATTACTTTTCCTGCTGACTTAACAGTTTTCGCCATCTTGGGAACACTTTTACCATTGTTTTGACTGTTCTTTGCATTCTGGGATGTAGCGATGGATCCATGTTTCATCCACAGTTATGAATCGGCGCAAGAACTCTATTGGATTACGCTGATAAATCGCTAAAAGCTCCTCGGAATTGGTCCAACGGACGATTTTTTGGGGCAAAGTCAACAAACGCGGCACCCATCTTGCGGATAGCTTTTTCATGTGGAGTTCATCATGTAAAATACTCCAAACTTGTTTTTCGTGTATTTTAACAATTTCAGCAAGTTCTCTGAGCTTTATTCGTCTATCTTTAGTCACTTCATTAAATGTTTTTCTAATGTTTTCAATAGTAGTAGCAGTTTTCGCTCTTCCAGAGCGTTGTTCATCTTCCGTACTTGAACGACCCATTTTAAGTTGTTGAACCCAGGATTTCACGGTGGAGTATGATGGTGCATTGTCACCATGAACAGAATCCAATTCATCTTTGATTAATTGTGGCGTAAAACCTTTCATATAAATGTGTTTAATTACCGCACGAAACTCTTTATTTTCCATTTTTCAAAAATTATAAAACTTGTTTACTTTAATCACCTGTAACAAAGAAAAAAATCATTAAATATTTCGGAAATTTTGACAGATGGCTTATAAAAGATTGCTATTAAAAAGCAAAAACAAAAAAAGTTGCTAGTATAACAGAAAATGTGCCAGGCCAGTTAGTTTTGCGGTCGCCCTCGTAATGATAAAAGACCGAATAAATGTAAACAAAACAAAAAAATGTGTAAAATGTATTGAACTAAAACTATCATTATGGTTTAATTTAAAAATTCACTTAACCCATCTCGTGCACATGAACCCGATATGAATTCACCGATAAGACCTCTTGTTGGCGATTTCGATAAGACAGTTAAGCTTGAGGCGTTGACCATAAGATGCCGAAAGTGAAAGAAGATAAATATTTTCATCTTAAATATCTATAGAGTTCACTTAATTTACTTTCTTTTCCAAAACATTGCATATTGTCCTTCTGGGTAGTCCGAAGAGACTGATGTTTTTTTTTTGATAAGAAACAAGTCTTTTGTTCTGTTTTAAAATTTAATTTCTCAATTTGTTTCCCTTCTCCCTTATAAATTCATTGAGTTCATTCAAATTTATAAGAAGAGAACTTTTCTTACAAGTTCGTCTTTCAGCAACCCCTATAAAGTTCCCATTTCGAATACGTTTTAGTAAGATCGTCGACCTTATTGTGAGCCATCGTGGTGAGATGAAGGTGTGCTCGTAAAAACATTTAGAAATTTTTCAGCTGCGGGTTTCCACCTCGTAAATGACGGTGACTTCACGAGAAAGGGAATTATATCTAAGCCATGAAAAAACTACTCTATAAACGACATTAGTCGTTCGAGCCTGCGCAGTAGGTTCCGGTCAGTAATAATAAAAATTAAATGGTGCAGAGCTCCCTAATTTTGAGAGAAGTTGTCCCTTGTTCCCTAATATGATGTTGTGGGACTTAAGTCAGAAGTCTTCGACCTTATTTACGGCCAACATTTCCCGAGTATAAATCGGTAACTCACAGTCTCTTCTTTAGATGTCTGGCTTTTATCGCTACATGGCCAGTTTTGCCGAAGAAACAGGCGACCATTTTCATCGAAGTGCTTCTTCCACGAACAACTTTTGTTGGATTTGACTCGTCTTCGAAGACCCACACAGTCGATTTCTGTTTTGTTTCGGGCTCATACGCATAGATCCATGTGACGATCTTATAAACGTCTTTTGAAGCACCGCTATCGTATTTCTTTGCACCAATCGACACGAGCCTTTTTTCAGCGATTGTCAAATTGTGCGGGATCCAACGAGAACAAACCTTTTTTACGGCCAGGTGTTCATGCAATATCGAATGTATGCTGGTGGAAGAAATGCCCAAGGATGCCTCTATCTCACGGTATGTCACATGACGATCTTGCATTATCAGTTCACGCACAGCATCAATGTTCTCTGCCACAACGGCCGTTTTTGACGACCTTCGTCTTTGAGCGAGCGTCATCCACTATTGAATTCATTAAACCAGTTTTTCACAGTGCTATAGAATGGTGCTTCATCGCCATGCAAAGATTTAAGTTCATCGATGCACTCTTGTCCTGATAATCCACGTAGAAAGTTGTGAAAAATTATCGCACGAAAATGTTCACGAGTTAATTCCATTTTTTTTGTGAAATTGATTTTTTCAAGTCTTTGTAAACAACACAACTGATGGTCGTACTTCAAAACGTTCTGAGTACGTTTATGCTAAAAAATGTCAAACTTTCGAATGGAAATGTCAGATGGCGCCAGGCACTACTTAGTGTTGCCTAGGCCAGAATTATATAGAACAACCCTCGTATAAGGCTAATACATATACATTCTAGCAGGTTAAATTGTATTCCAACATATGATACTCAAAACCAAAACGTACGAGATTTATTAAATACACTTAACGATTTTTTCGACAACTAAATATTTGCTTGTCTGTTTGTTTTACCTTTTTTAATGTAAATCAGTAATTAGTTTTATTTAATTTCGATATCTGGCTGATGTCATCTTCAGGAAACATTAGAGTTACAATAATCAAACGTTACAACAGTTAAACATTTCGTATTGCATTTCGACAACAATTTTAAAGTATCGCCTAACCGGGGTTTAAAGCGGATTTCTTCGCTTGTTTTATAAAACACGCCTAATATGTTCGTTACTAAAATATGCGACTAAAATTTGATTTCTTTTTGATTTTTTCGGTATCTTGTTTTTTTGTAAAAATATTGAAAAAATTAACACTTTGATTTGAATTTAATTTGTTAAGAACTCTTCGCACGTTCTTATTTATCCTCAATAACAAATACAATTATTGCTAAATAAATAAAAAAATATTTTTATTTGCATTAAATCAATTCCACTCTTTGTTTATTTTTTCAGTGTTGAAATTGGCGAATCTGTGCGTGGTGAAGATGTTTATATCGTACAATCTGGCTCCGGCGAGATTAACGACAACTTGATGGAGCTGCTGATCATGATCAACGCCTGCAAGATCGCCTCAGCGTCCCGAGTAACTGCTGTGATTCCTTGTTTCCCATATGCCCGCCAAGATAAGAAAGATAAGGTGAGTGAGTGCCACCCCCCAAACTCTCACAACACGAAAATCGAATACCAACCGAGAAAAAAATATTCGGTATGAAAACTCAAAATGATTTCAAACCAAAAACAAACTAACTCTGAAGTGCAAAAAAAAACAATTTGTGATTAATCAAAAATTTATTTCGATGATTAGTTATTTTCATAGTAATTGTATTATTTTATATTTTAATGTTGTGCTAACTTTTGAGTGTTTTTTTTCTTTTAAAATTAATTTATTGTTGCGTTACCATGAAAATCGAAAACGAGAAAAAGAGAAGCTTTTCTTTTTAACGATAAGTATTTTTTTGCATTTTGAATGTTGAAAGAGTTTTTATTTACTGTTTCTTGGTTACAATTTTGAAAAACTGTTTTAGTTTTCCAAGGATTCGGACGCGATGATATGATGATGATGAAAATGATAATGTGTGTGTGTGTGGATGAAGATAATTTTGAAGTTGTCTGTTTTGTTAATGTGAGAATACGTTTTTTTTAATATGAAATCATTTAATTTTCTTTAGCTGGCCGGCTCTGATGATGGCGATGAAAAGCTCCGTTGTAAAAACTACGATTGGAAATTTAGGGTATTTGTTCGTTCTCTTTATTGATTCTTTTTTATTTTTGATTGTTTCTCTCGATTAAAAAATATCTTCTTTTCTCATTTTATTTATTGTTTATCGGTGATACTCGCAACTTAATCGTAACTTAATAACAAATCAATCTCTCATTTTAAGCATATTTTGTACAAGCGATATTTTTAACATTTTTATTATGTTGTTCGTGCGTCTTATTTTTGTAAAAGGTAATATTTTTGATTCCCACAAAAAAATCGAAAAGTATTCTACTCGTGTGTGTAAAACGTTTCTCAGAATTTCGTCAGCTAATAAAATTCATTTTTTTAATGCAGAAAGTTGTCCTTAAATCATTTATGCAATATATTTTTTATTAATTTGTGTTCAATGTCATGTTTCAGAGACGTTAACCATCGTAATATTGAAATTGTGCAAAAATGATGGTAGTTTCAATTTATTATTTATAAAAAGTCGTCGTACCTGAAGAAAAAAATCCCAAAGAAACGTTGAATAGAAATTATGAATAATTTGTTTTTTTATTTGCATAACAATAAGTGAAATTAAAGCCCACCTAGAAATTAACCCTAGTAGAAAATCGGTAAAATACTACAAAAATCGGTCACCTCCTTATCGATAACACCAGATTAATTAAAATTTTAGGTTATGTAAGTTTGGCACTCGATTGAACTTCGGTCAAAAAGAATACTTTCAGATTAAGTATGCACTTTCTTGAAAACAGATTTAAATATTCTTTGTAAAAGCGATTAGGACTTTCGAGACAACATAAAAGTTTTGCGGCTTTTGATTTTTATTACCTTAAAAATCTACTCATTCGGGCTTTCAAAGGAATTTTGAATGCATAGTGGATTCAAGATTTGTGTTTCAAAGCAGTCCCTGATTAATAATAAATCTTTGAATAATTTTAGAGCCATATTTTCGCTTTCCAGACGCGACAATGGGATTTAGAAGTTCTTATTTTCCAACAATTTCGGCAAATATGAATTCTCACCTTATTCTTCTATATTTTAATAGGTAAAAAGGGGAATATCTTTTTGCAAATAAATGTACGCCACTATAACTTTAAATGTGCGAGAAAAAAACACAAATTTTGATCCCAAGGTGATGCGCTAGAAAATGTTTGAAAAATCATTTTCATCTGAGGAAATGAAAGTAACATAACTATATTTATTAAAATACTTGAAGCAAAAAATTCGCACCCCATCTGAAACTGAAGTACTCTGTACTCGTATCAAATAGACTTCAAGAGAAATAATTTCACACCCATTTTTAACCCCTGTTTATATGGCATTATTTATCAACAGATTAAAAAAATAGAATGCTCGCCCATGGATTTTTTCAAAGAGTTCTAAGGCCTAATTAATTTCCATCTGAGTATTCCCACGACATCTCAAAATCGAGAAAAAGTGTTAAAGAAAAATACATGGTCTTTTGAATTTATTAGGTATCGATAATGGGGGACTAAAATTTAACGCATAGTAAAGTATCAATAACAAAAAAAAATGTGATTTTTTTCGGTTCCCGGTTGCCAATGTTTTTTTAATCTCCGCTCATTTTTGCCGCTAGGAGCTTGTACGGTCTTGTAAAGCGTTAAGTTTTGTAGATGGCAGTAGGCAGCGTTGCCAAATCAATTTTGTGATTTTGGTCATTTTCGATGTATCCTGAAATGCAACTTCTTTTCCTATTTAAAAAATTCATGTTTATCTCTGGATTTAACTTATTTATATTTAAATTTAATATAAATTAAAATAAAAATAAGTTTTATTTTGACGTTTCTGTTTTTTTTTTTAAATCAAATTTGACAGGCACGCTAAATTATTGCCAAATTAAAAAACTTAAAAATGACTTTGCGGCAAATGCCTTTTATTTGTCACTAAAGTGGAGAAATTGTTCGCTTGTCAAATAAAACATGCATTATGTGTACGTTGAGATAAAACATGTGGACAATAAAAAACAAATGAACAAATTTTCAAACCACTGCGATTTCGCCCCTTGTATTTTCGGGCATGGTCGTAAATAAACATAAATTCATGAAAAGACCCAAGGAATACGCTGGTAAAAATTTGTCCAGTCGTGAATAAATCACCTTGTATATTTGAGAACGTACGGACAAAATCCAAACACGAAAACTATTTTTGAGGACAAAGTTCGATTGAAATAAAAGTGTCCAAACCTGTATTTGTCGTAAGGTATCGGCCGGTGTTTATGAAAATATAACTTTCGATTAATCAAAAAAAATTAGGATATACGAGTATATAACAGGGTATTTTTATCGATAAAAAATTTTAAATTTGAATCGGCTGTAAAGGTACTGATATTTTTTCAAATTTCTGGTTTTATTGGAAAGGTTGAAATTTGTCATTGATTAATGGAACACAATATCATTATATGACTACCACAACTGGCTCGGCCGTATCTCATCCGAAGCCAGGTCTCCCTAACTTCGATTTCATGTTTTAACGCTACAATTGTCTCTAAATGCTATGCGCAAGATTTATCTATAATGGTTCCCCACAGCAAATAATCTAAAGGGCTCAAATCACAGCTCCGTTGCGTAAAATAACGATGATTTCGTTGGCTGTGTGACATGTGGCCCCAAATGTCGTCCATGTCATTTTTTTGAATTTTTGGAAACAAAAATTCGTTAAGCACGGTGCGTTAACGTTTACCGTTGACGGCAACGGCGGCTCCTTGCTCATTTTCGAAGAAAATGGCCCAATGATTCCATCAGCCAAAAATCCACACCAAACAGTGACCCGTTGCGTTGGCTTCTCAAAAGTCACGTGGGGGTTCTCTGAACCATATATTCGGAAATTTTGCTTTTTGACATAGCCACCGGATAAAAACTAGCTAAATCTTAAAACACGATTTTTCGATAAAAAAAAATCCTTCATCTCCTGTAAACAATCTTCAGCCCATTGGGCGAAGCGAAAACGCATCGAATGTTGTTCAATTTTACTTATAAATAATAAAGTTTAAACTTTTTGATAAAGGCAGAAATTTGGAAAAATTATCAGTACCTTTTTTTAAATTTAAAATATCTATTACTTCGACGCCACCATATTCCTAAAAAATGGTAGGATGAAGTTTTTTTATAGAGAATTTAGGGGGTGTACCTTTGGTATAAATTAATGGTCGATAATTATATATATTCACACTAAGAAACTCTATATTGGGAAAATTTTCTGCAGATTCTGAGATTTCTTTTATACAAAAAAAGATTTTTATGACATCCGAATACTTTTCGATTTTTTTTTCGTATTTTTTTGTCAATTCTATTTTTATGTTTTGTGTTGACTTTTAAATATAAAACTGCATGTTTTTATAAGTTCCTTTAATGTTTTTTGTCTTAAAGGTATTATATTTAATAATATTTCATTTGTTTTTCCTAATATCTTTAGAAGTTAACTTAAGTTTGCAATGAAATGCACCTTAGAAATGAATGAGATTACCGACAAGATTATTTTTTTTTTGTACAAAATTTGCTTAATTTGTTTCAAAACCAATATGAATAAAAACGTACATTACAAACTCTCTCAAGGTGGAAAACAAAACATACGATATGTTTTCGCAAAACGAATAAAGGAAAATTATACCAACAACAACAATTTGCTTCAAAATTATCTTTTTTCCACATTGTTGAATTGAATTCAAAATTTTTCCGTTTCGTTGAATTTTTTTTATTTTGTTATTGTACGCAAAAACTAGAACAGCTTCATTGCAAATATGAACTCGTACCTACTATAAGCGAAGAGAATTGAACGAAGAGTGGAGGAATTGTTTGTTTGAAGCTAGAACAGATAAACCTAAGTGAAAACATCTGTAAAACAACTCAAAACTTGTATATGGTATAGCAAAATTGAAATTGAATTTATTGAAATTGTTTCGATCAATTCTTCCACTTTCAGTGCAATTGTCTCCGAACACAACAACACGTAGTGTACTTCACATTTTCTCTAAACCAACAATAGTTTTAATCAATATAATCAACACTCAATTGTTATGTCAGTCCATATCTGTCATTTGTTATGTCGTCAATTGGAAATTGTGGTGGAAATTATGGGAATTTAGAGTTAAGTTCTAAAATAGTCTACTATATATACGCTACTTAGTATTACATATATACATATTTTAACGATAAGAACGCACTTATAATTATTAAATTGTTTAATGTGGTGTTTCGTCGCTTGTTCTTGTTGTGGCGTCCATACTTAGTCGTTTTTATATTGATTTTTTTGTTTTGGTTTAACGAAAAAATATTCGATTCGTTTAAAATTTACATTCCACGGCTTTACTCGCTGATGACCGATAACAAGTACATCAATATTCAGTATTCATTTTATGATCTTTTAATGGGGTCATGTTCGATCGTGATAAGAAAGTTTTTTTCTTCATCTGGTTGCAACTACGTGGTTATAGGAATTTTACCCTAGCAACGATTTTTAAAGGGTTTTGAAAAAAGGGACCCACATACTTTTCTGGTTGAAGTCTATAGCACATTTTCTTACTTTTATCTTTAATTATCCTTAGAAATGTATCCGTCTTAGTTTAAATTTTTATTGACTCAAAATCGGGCAAAAGTGTTAAAGGAATTTTATAGGAATTTTACCCTAGCAAAGTTTATTAAAGGGTTCGGAAAAAAGGAACATTCATACTCTTCTGGTTGAAGTCTATAGCAAGTTTTAATTTTTTTTAATTAATTTTACCATTAAATATCCTTAGGAATGTATTCGTTTATGTTTTAATTTTTATTGATTTAAAATCGGGCAAAAGTATTAATGAATATTATATGTATTTTAACCTAGCAACGATCATTTAAGGGTTCTGAAAGAAGGAAAACACATACTTTTCTAGATAAGAAAGTTAACTTTTTTTAATTTGGTTGCAACAACGTGGTTATAAATATTTTACCCTAGATTATAAAAGGGTTCTTCTTCAAATATCCTTACACAGTACAACATTTTTCAGGTGATTGATTCGGGACTTAATTCTGATAATTGTTTGTGAAAGTAGCCCCAAAGAGAAGATCTTCTGCATCATTCGTTTGGTCAAGGTACATCAAATAATAATTTAAAAATTAATTTGAAGTTAGTAAGTATCGTATATGGGAATTTGTCACGTATTAGGCTCTTTTGTTTGTCATTACTCGAGAACCACTAGTCCGAATAAGCTGAAACAAATTTAAAAAAATTAAAAACTACTTTTAATCTGTTCATACAACGTTTCGCTACATAAACAACAGTTTCGCATTTATAAATAAATGTATGAAGAAAAAAAAATTTTTTGCTTAAAAAATTAAAGTTTTTTTTTTTAATTTATAAAAAATACAAAATGGTAAAAAAAAGTGTCAAGTCCTATTACTTTCACGTAAAGTCACATAACCTGTAATATGAATCGGAATAAAGAATCAATAAAAAAGTCAGCAATGATTTTTCCAAAGAATTTTGTGCATATCTCGAGCAAATTTTTGAAATTCATACCTTCACTTAATTGTGCATAAAATCGAAACGCGTTAATAGATTTTCATGATCTATGTCTCATTTTGTTCATAGGTTATATGACTACGTGAAAATATTAGGACTTGACACTTTTTACCGTTTTGTATATTTTATGAATTAAAAAAAAAACTTTAATTTTTTAGGCAAAAAATATTTTTTTCTTCATACATTTACTTATATTTATAAGTATAACTGCGAAACTGTTGCTTATGTAGTGAAACGTTGTATGGACAGATTAAAGGAACTGTATTTTTTTTAAATTTGTTCCAGCTTATTCGGACTAGTGGTTCTCGAGTTATGACAAACAAAAGAGCCTAAAACGTGACAAATTCCCCTATACGATACTTACTTTAAATTAATTATTAAATTATTATTTGATGTACCTTGACCAAACGAATGATGCAGAAGTTCTTCTTTTTGGGGCTACTTTCACAAACAATTATCAGAATTGAGTCCCGAAATTATGTGTTGTACTGTGTTAGGAATTTTATTTTAAAGTTTTATTAGCATGACTTGTGCAATAGTTTGATAGAAGTTCTTTTAAAAGCTTTGGCAATGTCCAAAAAAAATATGGACATTGCCAAATTGTGATGTTACACTTCTTTATATCCTTGTAAACAACGTCAATACGGCACGTGTTGAATGACTTCTGATAAAGTCCTGTAGAAATCACATGTCTTGAATTTCAGGTCCGATACTAATTTTGTTCACGTCAAAAACATTAGCTGCCAAAAAATAACTAATAGATAGGATTTTGCCAAGATTAGTTCATGTGAAATAATAACCATGCACACTATTTCCTAGGAAAATCAAAAACATTTGTGGAGAGTTGGGTGTGCCGGGATAGTGATGCAAAAAAGTTGGACTCATATTCTAATGAAAAGCCGGCCCAGGCTTTATAGAAAAAAAGTAATTATATAGAGAGGGCGATTTAACACTTTTAATTTGAATCGGTTGAAAAAAAATATATTGATAATTTTTTCAAATATATGGGAAAGTGTTTTTTGTGTCACCAAGTGTCACACTAAGAAATACAGAATACTTTAAATATTTAGTACACAAAACACTAATATAATACAGGGTCTTCCATTTAGGACATAACAATTTTATATATTAATAAAACACGGAATTTTTAAGATATAGAATTCAAATTTATTCCAGGTGTAGTGCAAATGTTACATTTTAAGAAAAAAAAATTCGATTTCGATCAAATTACCACCACAAGCCCGTGTACTGTGATCTATTCTTTGAAACCAATTTTCCACCACTCTTGCAAATTTGCGTTGAATGTTGTTTCTGAGCTCGTCCAAAGTTGTTGACTTGTTGGCATAGACCGATGACTTAAAGTGGTCCTTTAAAATTAAATCCAATGGCGTTAAATCGCATGAACGAGGTAACCATTCGACCGAACCATTTCTCGAGATAGTACTCGTACGTTCACCGAATTTGCCTTTCAGTAAATCGATTGTAACGCGTGCTGTGTGGCTTGTTGATACCACATATCGGCGATGTCAACTCGTCTAATTCTGGCAAAAAATAATTTTCTGACATGGCACGATAGCGCTCTCCATTGTCGGTAAATTGACGATTGTTTTTATCAACGAAAAAACACGGCCTAATCACATTTCGGGCAAGAAAACCACACAGTATTTTTTTGCGGATAAAATTGTGTCTCTTGAAGCACATGTGTGTTTATTGCTGTCCAATAACGCATATTTTGTTTATTAACAAAACCACACAGCCAGAACTGAGCTTCAGCGATTATTTTTCGACGAAATTCTGGATTTTCGGGAAACTTTCCAATCTGAGAAGTTTTTGCTTTTCAAATGACCAAGTGGCTTTAGTTCTTGAGTCAGTTTGATCTTATAAGGATAAAGGCCGAAATCTTTTTGCAAAATACGCCACAGTGTGGTTTGAGAGATGTCCAATTCCTAAGAACGACGTGGAATCGACTGATTTGGATCATTTTAAATGGATACACTTACGGCTGCAATATTTTCGTCGCTTTGAACATTTGGACTCAAATTTATCCACTACAGCGCTCCTAGCCTGTCTGGTGGGACAATTTTTACGACCGTAAATATTAAAGTTGCGACCACCGACTCAGAATTTCGGTAGTAATTTTGTAATGATTTCCAAACGTTGCTCGTACCATGGTGAAAATGTTGACTTTAACTAACGTTTTGACACTGAAAGATCATTAAAAATGTTTGAGGGTGCGTTGACATAAAAATACGAAATTGTTATGTCCCTATTGGAAAACCCTGTATTTAACAAAAATTACATTTAAAGCAAAGAAACGCTGTCGTTTGTCCGTCTAACTTTTTGTTTTCAACTGATTTTTGTCTTTACGGGAAAGGTTGAACATTATCATTTATTAATGGAACTCCATCCGATGCGTTTTCGCATCGCCCGATGGGGTTAAAGCTTGCAGATATAGAACTTTACCGAAAAATCGTGCTCATTTTCATCTCGGTGGCTATGTCAATAATAAACTGCCGCTGGGGGGTTCACAGAACCCACACGTGACTATTGAGAAGCCAATGCATTAACAATGAGTTGATGTAGATTTTGGGCTGGCGTCATCATTGGGCCATTTTTGTTCGAATATGAGCAAGGAGCCTCCGTTGCCGCGCCAAACTCAACGAAATTTTGTTTCCAAATATTCAAGAGAATGACATGAACGACGTTTGGTTTCAACAAGACGGGCCACATTTCACGCAGCCAACGAAACCATCGATTTGGTACGCCTTGTTTTTAAAAATCGAATAATGAGCCAAAATTATGATGTCAATTGGCCGCCTCGGAGCTGCGATTTGAGCCCTTTGGATTATTTCTTGTGGGAAGCCATTAAGGACCGATATTACTCAAAGCATCCAAAGACAATTGAAGCGTTGAAACATAAAATCAAAGTTGCCACTGAAGATTTTCGACCTGAAACGAACGAAAATGTACTGAAAAATTAGATTGATCGGATGAGGTACTGCCGAGCCAGTTGTGGTAGTCATCTGAATGATATTGGGTTCCTTTATTAAATGACAAAGTTCATTTTTTTAATAAAAAAAAATATTTTAAAAAATAATCAGTACTTCTTTAAAAGCCGATCCAAGTTTAAAATTTTTAATGGCCCACTCTACACCAAAGTCCGTGATAACTTCAGACCATTCTCAAAATTTAAAAAAGTTCAACAAGTTGTGACATAAACAGTTTGAATTTTAAGAGAAAATTAAATAAAAGTCCACTTTTTGCTTTATAAGAAAATTCAAATGTCTGTATCTCTGTCTTCAAATGTTTGTATGGGCACATTTATGGTACAATGAAGAAGGTAGTATAATGCAATCAGCTGATTAACCTTGTTTTTTGTACCATGGGCACATTTCTTCCGGGGTAATGCAGCCAGTTTATTACATTCCAAAATTATGTACTGTTTAGTTGTGCCGAAATTGTCAGTTATACATTTTTTTTTAATTTTTTTATAATTGGAGAGATTTGATAAAAGAAAAAAATTCCACACCTTTTTATCTCTATGACTTGCGCGTTTATTCTGTCTGTGTTATTTATTAGTTGTTTTGCGATAATTTTTTGCACTGCCATTGCCATAGCAAATAATAATAAAATGCAGGGCCTTCATGTTCAAGTGTCTTTTTTAAATGCAAATTTAACACACATTTTACGTGGAATTTTTTTAATATACGAGTAAGTTAATATCGGCACGTATAATGTAGGGGCCGCCGTGCTAAGATGGTCTTACAAATCTAGGTAAGAACATCTAAAAATGTTTCAGTGGCGGATTTCCACCTCGCAAATGCCATTGAAAAAAAACCATAAGACAACTTCAGTTCGGCAAACTTCGTATCTTAAGTTTGCCATGTAGTGGCTGTAAACGTCGCCCAACTAACATATTTTGATTTTCCTTGTATTGGCTATATGTAAATTCGAAATTCTCCTCTTCAAGTGAATTCTATCTCGACCCTCTTATACAGGGTGGGCGATTTAAATTTAAGAAGAAAGTACTGATCATTTTTTCAAATTTCTGATTTTATTGTGAAGTTTGAACTTTGTAATTTAATAATGGACCCAATATCATTCATATGGCTACCACAACTAGCTCGGCAGTACCTCATCCGATCAACCCAATTTTTAGTACATTATTTTCGATTGTTTCGGGTCGAATCTCTTCAATGGCAACTTCGATTTCATGTTTCGATTGTCTCTGGATGCTTTGCGTAACATTTATCCTTACTGGCTTCTCTCAGAAAATAATCCAAATGGCTCAAATCACAGCTCATAAGCGGCCAATTTTTAATTTTATTTAAAATGTGAAATCGCTACCCTATAAATTATATTAAATCGCCCACCCTATATTCCATTCAATTAAAATCGAATTACGGAAAACCGTAGTTCTTATTGCTTAACTCGACTGTGAGTGATCGAAAACGAATACTTAGTAGAGGCATAAATACTGTCACACCCGTTTTATGCTGTAAAAAAAAAGTAATGAATGTTTTTGGACCAAATATTTTTTAATATATTTATTGATGTATATTGTATTCAAAGAAATCTACTAATTCGAAATGTCCGCCTTTTGCCTTTACACACGCCTTAAGTCGCACTGGCCAATCGTCAATAGCTGCACAAACCTCGTCCATTAGAAAATTGCCCACAGCTCGAACCAAAGCAGTCTTAAGAGATCCAATGTTGGGGTATCTTTTGTGACAATTCATGTCCTCTAATACCGTCCACAATTTGTAATCCAATGGGTTCAAATCTGTACTGCCTGAGGGTTATTCTTCAGAGGAAATGAACGCTAGCAAATTGTTTCGAAGCCAGGCCTGGGACGTTTTAGCCTTATGGGTGGGCGCAGAATCCTGCTGGAAAGTCCATGGCTGGTTTTGGAACAGGGAATTGTTAAGAGGTTTCACAACGGTTTCTTGGTAAACTTTGGCCGATGTTTTGACTCCTTGTTTGCAGAAATGCAGGTCAGTGACCTCATCGTAAGAGACACCCCACCAAACCATGACTGAAGCTGGATGATGCCCCTTTTCCACCCTTGGGATTAGTTTAGATGCTTCCTTAGATGACCGCGCATACACTCTATCATTTTGCTTGTTAAATTTTTCGTGAATGGTAAAAAATTTTTCATCGGTGAACAAAATTTTTCTGTGCAAGTTATCAGCGTGCTTCACCAAAACACGTTTGAATTTTTAAATTCTATTTATTTTAGAAGCAGCTGTCAATAAATGCCTGGTACGTCGTTTGAAAGCCCCAAGTCCCAAGTTTTTTTTAATGATTCGACTCATGGACTTTTGCGTGATATTAATCTCACGGGCCATGATTTTCTGTTTTCGGAACGGATTTCTGTGAATTCTTGATTTAACGGCTTTGTTGACATGCTGTGTTCGAACAGAGCGTGGGCGGCTCGACCGGTGGCGGTCTTTTACATCTCCAGTCTCCTCAAACAGTTTTATGCATCGGTAGACGAACATGCGGCTAATCCCTAGTGGCCGGAGCGTTTTAAAAATATCGTTTTTTTCATTTCACACTTAAAAAGCGCTATTACAGCGATACGGTTCTCATTATCTGACCACTCCATGATAAAAGTTGAAACAATTTTAAAATCCTGTTACAGACTAACGCTATTGAGGTTATCTTTCAAAACCCATATGACACTAACGGGGTATGTTCAGTTCTACTATTGAAATGAGTGTGTTCAATGTTGTAACAGTATTTATATCCACTAAGTAGAATGTCAATACAGAAAAAAATGATTGTAATTTTTGATTTTTTTTTTTGAAAATAAAGTCTATGCTAGAGTATGGTAAACATTAGAATAAATGTTCTAGAAATCATAATTGCTTAGCAGATTTTTTTTTATTGTACCACTAATAACAATTGTCTGTTGAAAACAATTGTCAGACTTTTAAAAAAATGGTTCAAAAATAGCTTGAAAACGACATTTCATATAACAATGTTTATTTTTTCGTTTTTTTCTTTTCTTAAGTTTCGTCTAAATTAACCCATGACGAAGCAACAGCTTAATATATGCACATATAACGGGTTTCTAAATTTTGAAAAGTAAAGTAATAAACTCTGTAATAATGAACTTCGAAGACATGTTCCGATTTAGTATGGACGGTTCTAATGACAGGCCATTTCTTGACATTTCCCACGACTTTTTCACAGAGATGAGGCTGATGTGGCCGCCGAACCAAACAATTGCACGTTGTGAATGGATTTGTTTCTGATGGCTTGCATGTAGATTTTCTGATTCCCAAATTCGACAATTTTGTGTATTCAAATGGAAATGCGCTTCATCGGAGATGATTTTTTTTTAAATATTTATTTACTCCACTTTGCTGCATTGAGCGACGCTTTCCATGGTCTGCAGGTACGAGGTGTTTTGTCAAAATTCGCTGCGTAGTTTTTATGTAAACCTACAAGCCGAATGATCAACCAATAATCTCAACCAATAATCTCAACCAATAATCTCAGTGTTATTTTAAGAAAGTAATGATTCTTAGCAATAGGCATATTTGAACGTGTCTAGCTCACAAAACGCCATAGGTGAAGAGTATAAAGCATCTGCATTTTATTGTTGAAACCTCCTATGGTGTAGGAGGTTTGCTAAACCCGAATTTCTGCCAAGTCTTACTGGTGGAAAGGTTTTTAATCAAGATTAGAAACAAATTTTCGAAATATAACAGGATATACTTTATTTTTACTTATTATTTACCCAGCCTTGGCTTTAGTTCAATCTTTTTTTGTTTCCCTTTACATTCCCCATTGTAGGACTATATTCCTTCAAATCCAACTTCTTCCTCCTATATCCTATATCCTTATTCCTAATTTTTTGTTTTGTGTAACTTCTCCTCCCTCTATCTTTCTCTTTTACACAATATTTCTGAAGTTTATGTTTCACCTCTTTTTTCTTTTTTACTTTTCTTTAATGATATCTTTTTAGGAATTTTCAGCTAAACAATATACTGTGAGTAGCTAAGGAATCTCGCTAATATACAGAAGAGAGGTCCCGTCCCACTCAAACACCCACCCACCCATTAAAGAAAATAAAGGCTTCACATTCTTTTCTTTCTCTAATACGAATTTTGTTGCTTCTTTTTTACAATAGAAAATCAAATAATACCGAGAAAAATGATTAAGAGTTTAGTTGTGAAATAATTATGTTTGACTACTGTGTTTAATGTTTAATGAACAAGGATTTTTTTTGATTAATTTTGGATTTAGTTTTTTCCCCCTATTTCCCCTGGATTTTTAATAGCGTTTTTTGTTTGCATGACTTATGTGATTGCCACAGTTTTTTTACTCAGTGTATTTCTACTCTAAGTATGTATGTATGGATTTGTATATTTGTTTTTCTCTCTATGGAATATTTTCTTTTCAAGATACATAACACATTTCAAAGCACCACTTTGCACTTTGTATTGCATTCCCTCTTCCTCACCATTTTAAGTTTTACTCACACACGCACATATACAAAACAAAACTTGTCCAGAAATTTAAAATTTTTTTTTCAATATTATTTAAAATTTCAAATAATTTTGATTACGTTTTTAATTTATAATTTTAATTAAATTTGTTTTGTATAAAAAGGGCGTTTATCTTTTTTGTTGTTCCTAATTTTTGTTATCGTCTTCATGGTTATCATTAATCACGGTCACCAACACCGTCATGGTCATGGTCAGCGTCAGTAGTCATGTGGTCATCATTTTGAAACTGGGTTTTCAGAGTATATCCTACTTCTCATATCATATAATATTTTCATTTTAATTATTTTTATATTAAATATTGATAGCCATATTTACGTTTTGTATTTGTGTTTCTTTTCTTTTTTTTCTATTTTTATAGAGCCGTGCTCCCATTTCGGCGAAATTGGTCGCAAATATGCTATCAGTGGCCGGAGCAGATCACATTATAACTATGGATTTGCATGCTTCACAAATTCAGGTGAGTTAAAAATAGTTGTAGTTTTTTTTTAAGCAAAAAGATTTAAGTCAATTTCGGAATAAAAATTATTTTTGCACATTTGATAAAATTTTTGAAAAGTTGATTTCCAAAAAACTAGTCAAAAAAGTTTGATTTTAGATCTGTTTTCAATTGATAACATACAAAAGAAGTTTAAAACATTAGCTAATTTCTTACAAATTTTAACTTTTAAGTGTTTAAAGGGCGTCTAAGCAATTATATTAGGCGTGTTTTATTTCATAATAAAAATAAATTGATAAGGCGATAAATGTAGAATGTTTTCAAAAAACTTAAAAAAGATTTTTCTGATTGAAAATATTTAAGTTGTAAGAGCTAACCCCCTGTTTTTTTATTTCAACGTCAAATTCGTCAATAATAATTATCGTTCACTTGTTTATACATAAATCATCTCAATTAGATACATCAAAAACTATTACAAAATTTCCCAATGCAAAAGAGTGTCAAATTATTGAAAAAATATATTATATTAATACTTTTCTTACAATTCATAGTTTTATGTCTGATATTGATGAAGAACCCAATCTCATGCACATAATTTGAATTCGCCATACGGATTGAATTCGTCGATAAAACCTCTTGTTGGGTTTTTGCTTTTACATTTCTAAAAAAAGTAATTCTGGAGTTGAGAGGGTTGAGGGAAATTAAGAGAAGCCGCTAACGTTTATGTTAAAGATTTCCCAATGCAAAAGAGTAACAAATTATTAAAATAATATATATTCTATTGATAATTTTCTTACAATTAAAAGTTTTTTGTCAGATATTGATAAAAAAAACCCCAATCTCATGTACATGAACTTGACTTCGCCATAATTCGTCGATTAAAACCTCTTGTAGGTTTTTGCCTTAAAGGTCTTTCATTTCTAGAAGAAAAGGTAATTCTAAAGTTAAGCGGGTTAAGCGAAATTAAGAAAAAAAAACTTTTCCTATAGATTTAAAATGTTCAAAAAAGCAATTTTGACTTAAATATAAAAAATATTTTGTATAAATACGTCACTAAGGTTTTTGCAATAACGATTTAGAGAGGTTTAAAACGAATTTTAAATTTGCAAGATTGAAAAATAACCACTTCAGACTGAGGAAAGCTAGCAATCTTTCAGCACGTTAGGTAAATGGTACTTTATGAGCAAGGGTAATATTTTTGTATACTAAAGGTCCTTCCCGATTTCATAAATTACAGCTCCAACAGTCATAGATTACATCCGATTAAGGCCAAATCTTTCATAGAGCGTAACGAGCGACCACTACCCATCTTTGGTGAACATTTGCACCTATCGGTTTATGATTTGGAAGAGCCCATAACTTTAACAATTTTACTACTGTTTTAAATTTGTAATACTTACGCGCCGATTTGGTAAAATTTGAATAAAATTGGCGCCTACGAACACTTTAAAAATTTTTAACAAACAAAATAATTTTTTTAGATCATAGTACGTATTCTCTTTCATATGATTAATATTTGTTTAAATCGGCTCAAAATTATTTTTTTGTCTATTTTACGCTCCCCCTTACCAAACAAAAAAATGGTAGCACTCATTTAAACGACTAAAAGAATCTTTTTACAAAGTTCTCAAACTGACCCATAGGCAAAAAATCGCGAAATCAACTAGTGTTGTCCGTCTTAGAAGGACGGACAATACTCCATCTTAGAGAAATTTCACGGAAATGTCTACCAGGTGGCCTAAATGAAATCTTTTAAAAAAATTACATAATTTTTTTTTATAATTTCCTGATTGCAGTATCGTTTTTTGACTTTTTCCAAGATGTCCAATTGATATTTTCGACATGGCTCATAACACGACTTCTGAAACTAGCGTGCTAAAAACTGTAACGGAAGATCGTCCAAGTCTGTAACGGAAGATCGTCCAAGTCTGTAACGGAAGATCGTCCAAGTCCATGTCTTAAATCTCAGGGGACAACCAATTGTTTTGTCATGCCTCTATATCGCACTCCGTTAGCCGATTTGAAATGACCAGCTGCATTTTCAAAGAAAAAGCGGTCCAATAATGCTTATGATCCAAATTCCGACCGAACTCTAACTCTGAAATGAAAAGAAAATTTATTAAAAAAAAATATTTGTCCATTTCGAGCTGCTTTGAGCGAGCTGGAAAGTGATAACAAAACGAATTGCCGTTTGCCTTCGCTTTTTTATTTTTTTTCCGTTTGCCTTCGCTTGTTTAATCAATTGAACTTTGGAAGCGAATAATGTGAAAAAATCACATCAAGCTGGTGCGTAAAATGTTAAGATCAACTGCGAGTCGAATTTCTAGGACTGAGTCGCACACTCGGTTTCGCTGCCTCGTTCTGGCCAGTACGCTCCGTACAAAGACTTAGTATAATTTTATGGGCAATTATGTATGGAATACAATATCAGATAAATGTCCGCCTCTGTTAGCCTCACAAATTCGATCCCTTTGAGCACATTTTTCATTACATTTAGCACGGCGTCGAATTGAGGTTGATGAATTGTTTTGAATATTTTCTTAAGCAGCAGTAATGTTTTCAGCCGATCTTGCAGTACGTTGTGGTCCATGCTTGGGCCTGTCAGCTACAGACCCTCTTTCTTCAAAATCTTTCACTACACAATAAAAAGTGTGTTTTTTTGGCACGTTGTTTCTACCAAATATTTCACGAAACTTTCTCATCGTCACAGTAATCGATGATTGATTTTGATAAAATCTTTAACGATTTATCGAATATTTTTCCATAATAAATTTGCCACGTCTCTAATTCACGACTGACAAATATGAGATGTCAAGACTAATGTTTACCAAAATGGCGGCAAAACAAAGTAGTATACCTTCCCGGCGGACACCCTGTATAAATATAAGAAGAAGACTTGGAGAATAAGTTGTCATTATTTCCCAATGTTCTACTAAGATATGATAAAGACTTTCTTTCAATATTTCCAGCCGGAAAGTGCTGCCACTGTCGAAATAACACAAGATTCACAAAAAGAACATTATATACACCAGCCGGTAGAAATTGTAAACAAAAATATAAAAAATTAAACTTATTAAACATTTCAGTAGAATTTAAAGAAACTGTCATACCGACCCTCATACGCAGCAGTCAACAAACCTATCGAAAACAGGTAGTTCCATTTACACGTGCTAATTGATATTGTCCAAAGTGTGATAATAAATTTAATATATTTGCAAGCAGTTTAAGTTCATAATTTTATTTCTAAATATATATGTTTGTATGTATATCGTTTACATTACAATCACCCTGATTATGTAAGGCGTAGTTGTGTCGTATTTTAGACGTTTTTTAAAAATGGTATTATGTATGGCGAAAACGACAAAAATACGACTCTGAAATAAAATCTATTACAAATATTGGTATTATGTATGTCGTAATAAAATGTCAAATTGGGCATTTATTGGCGTTTAAGTTTTTGTGCCCGACAGCTCTGTCGACAGACTGTTTCATAATATTAAAAAAACTTTAATTATTGTTTTACCCTGTGTTTTTTCAATCTGTTACAAAATCTTTGCTGTCGAAAATTTTACATAATACCAAAAAATTTAAAAAACGACTACGACTACGCCTGCTGTCGGAAAACGACTACGCCTTACATAATCAGGGTGAATATTTTTTTTGATAAATATTTCTAGTAGTTGACGCATTATAGTTTTTCATTCGAAATCGATTTCGTTTCATTGACGACGTCATTATTTTGAGCTACTGCGAAAAAGGGTCTTAATGTCTCGTTTTAATGATATTAAGTTATATGTTCATTTGCCCGCTAATCGTCCAGCTCATAGTGGCATTCCAGTCAAATTAATGTTATTTTGTTAATTGAATTTGGATGTCTGACCGACGATAAGGTGGTTCCCTTGAGGTCGTCGAATTGCTACCTGTATAATGGATGAATCAAGCCTTTACGTGTTGTCAGCAATAGATCAATAATTTTCGTGTATTTTTTTGTCTTCTATCGAAATAATTTAATCCTCATTTGGCCTCGTTAAAACAATTGAATGTCGACCATTTGTTGGGGTTGTTTGTGGGGCCATGGTAACTAATACAATGTCGTGTAGCGTATACATTTTAATCGAAAGACAGGTGGTGGCGTTTCTAAGTTTTCATGATATTGGTAACAGTAAATTTATCCACTAAACTGTATCCAACTAAACTAAAATGTTTCTTTTTCGAATATGTAAAAAATGTATGTCAAGTTAGTACCGATATTATGAATATTTAATTTTTGGTCCCAACGTGATTGTTTCGAGCCACTCAACTAGTACCATATACTATGTGGCTTTAAATATCTTTTCCACTTAAGTCCCATTAGTTGAAGTGACTGTTGAAATCTCCCATTCGTCTGATTAACAGAATTGGTATAAAAAAACACTCGAACATTTTGTAATCTTTCATATTTGAAACATTTGAAATCGAAGTATCCATTATTGGTTGTGTTTTATTTGGCAAGCGAATAAAATCAGCTTAAGATCCCGCTAAGCCAAAACTTTCAAATTGTTATCAAAAAACGTTTTAATAGGTTTTATTACGAAAAATATGTTAGATATACCCGTCAAAAATTATTTTTTCGTTTATCTCGTACATTTGTCCTATTTAAAATCTATGTATCTATTATTGGGTGTGTTTTACTTGATAAGTGACTATTGAAACCACGTCAGGTCAAAAGAAAAATTCGTCTAATTGGTAACAAAACACTCGAACATTTTGTATTCAGTCATATTTATTGGGCGTGTTTTATTTGACAAGCGGGAAAGTCAGCTTAAGATCCCGCTAAGGCAAAACTTTCAAATCAGTTATATTTTGTTTTTTACATATTTACATTTTGTTTTTTACATAAGTTTTTTTTGTCTTGTACATTTATCCTAATTAAACTACTAAGATAATAGAATAATAAAATTTTTTGATGACGGTTTAAAATTGTAGGTTTAGCAGCATTTTAAGCGGATTTTATGACGCTATTTTATGATATTTGCAGCCGGAATACTGTTGGTCAATTTGTCGGGACTCTGCTGGTCCACATAAACAAAAGCATACAATTTTCATAAAAACATCTAAATAAACAAAATAAAAAATTGAAAATTCACACATTCTATTTTCACATTTATATTATTTAACTTATGAAAACCCCTTTTTTTGCAGTGTAAAATATATTACATTTACTCTAATCTAGAAATTTTGGTGTGTTACGTAAAATGTAGGTAGCCAACAATTTTTTTTTTCAAAAAATGTTGATGGAAATTCCAAAGAATATTGAAAGATATATTTTTGAAAGAATATTATTTGCATCCCTTTTCTTTGCAGGGCCAAAACAAAAATATCCCCAGGGCTCCTCTTTCATATGACACCAATCATCGTAGGATAAACAGAAGCATTTTAAAATAAAGTTTGAAACTTAAAAGTCCTTTAAAAAGGTAACTTGATGACTTAGTAATGAAAAACTGTAAATGCACGTGATCCCCGCCTTCAGGCGTATAACGTCCGTTTCAAGTGTAACGACTTTTTTTTTTTAAAAAAATTTGTTGTACGGTGTTATGATTTGTGCTGATGTTGGTAACATCTACTTATAAAACAAAAATCTAAAAAATGCATTAGGCGCTTGGAGCCGGCGTTGAACGGTAGGTCCCAGTCAGTAAGTATAAGAATTAGATCGTGCATAGCTTACTGCTTCGAGAAAAGTTTCTCCTTATCGTTTTATGGGGTGTTATAGGACTTAGGAAAAGAGATGGACCACATGATTATTGTGCCGATCGACTTAGAATTCGTATCTGATTCAATTAAGTGATGTCCGCTCGACTCTACAGTCAACGTTTTTATATGTATACTACTAGCTGACCAGGTCCGTACCCGTAGCTTTTACCTTTTTTAATGATAACATTCGAAAAATACTTGACTCGATAATATATTACTTAATTTCATGGTTTAAATAAGCAAATTGTTTCGCGCAAAGCTTGGTGAAAAACCAAATTTAGTGTTCTTTCCGCCCGGAGCTACAATGAAAAGTACCGATGGTTTACCGACTCCAAAAATTCTCTATTCTGTGCCCATCGCTAATTTTGCAGGGATTTTATAAAATTTTTCGTTCTTTTGAAATATGCCTTTAAAAGTTTTCTTTCTCTATAGACGCTATCATGTCGAATCATGATTTGTTTCTAAAATCCTATAGCAAAAAGAACTAAAAATTTTCGTCAGACATTTTAAGTGGAAAAGAATCTAGCCAAATCGGTCCAGCCGTTCTCAAACGATAAAGAAACATAGAATTATTTTTTTATTTTTATAAAGAGTTATTTTTTAGAGTTTGGGAACTTTCAATGATGACTAGACGGAAATATTAGGCGTGTTCTCTTGGTACTCGTTTATTAAACGAGTAAGTGTTCACTTAGACGACAACTTCAAAACTCGACGTGAATTTTTTGATATTTCTTTGTATACAAAAACTTATTAGCTTTATGTGTCATAAACCGAATTTGTAAGTTGTAGAAAAAAAAGTTATTCAAGAAATACTATACGCTAGTAATAACCGAGCTCGCTTGACTCGCTTAAGGTTATTCTTGAATAACTTTCTTTCGAAAAATTGTTTGTATTTATATTAAACGGGTCGTAACGAAAATTGTCTATAGTTTTCTCCAGACAAAATCATTTCTATATTTTTGTACAATGCTGTGATGTTATCGCGTAAGCGACCTCCCAAGCAAGTTACCACTAGAACACGGCCATTGTAAGAATGAAATATTTCTTATTACAATCGGTTAGATAATTTCGTGACATTTGTTTTTAAATATGATATTCGACATGTATATATTTAAGCGTTTTATATGGAGTTCAAGATATTAGCCGTGTTCTTTTGAGGTTACTAGCTTAATAACCTAGTAACTAGAAGATTTAAAAAAAATTGAGAATAATCACCCTGATTATGTAAGGCGTAGTCGTTTTCCGACAGCAGGCGTAGTCGTAGTCGTTTTTTAAATTTTTTGGTATTATGTAAAATTTTCGACAGCAAAGATTTTGTAACAGATTGAAAAAACACAGGGTAAAACAATAATTAAAGTTTTTTTAATATTATGAAACAGTCTGTCGACAGAGCTGTCGGGCACAAAAACTTAAACGCCAATAAATGCCCAATTTGACATTTTATTACGACATACATAATACCAATATTTGTAATAGATTTTATTTCAGAGTCGTATTTTTGTCGTTTTCGCCATACATAATACCATTTTTAAAAAACGTCTAAAATACGACACAACTACGCCTTACATAATCAGGGTGAATATGGCATCATTGATTCTATTTGAATACACCATAGAGAATTTAACAACAATAGGGCTCATCGTTGTATTCGCCAAAAGCATAAAATAAAAATCTATATACTTATATAATTAAATAATCAATTAAATATAATTAATAAAAAAAATATTACACTTTTGCTTCATAAAAATGTGTAAAATTGCTTTGAGTTGATTTGGAGTTTAACCCAATACGAATTCGTCGAAGAGACCACTTCTTGTTTGATTACTTTTTTGTGTACATAACTTTAAACTCAATTTTTTTTTATAAAGCAGGGTGTGTCATGTTTGACTTTTCGTAAGATTTTTTTTTTTTGGAAAAATATGTGTGCAATCTCGCAACTCGTTTTTTTTAGCGACAAGAGGCCAACTCGCTTGCTAACCGAATAACTTCCATACAAATGCTAGTTTTGTAACCTAGAGAGAACAAAGCTTTTATCACATAAGAGATCCCAATCTCAGTTCCAACCTTAACATGTTAATAATTTATTTTACACACTTGTAACATTTTAATAAAAATTTGTTTAAGCCAAAAGTATGGTCTCGAGTAATTTTTTTTCATCCTTGAGGCGCCACTAGTGTTACTGTTGTAGGTGGTTCCGGTATATGCGAATTTGTTTGTCCCCTGATCCTTTGGGGTATGCAACTTTGGGCATTGCTGCAAGTATTGTTAGAATCCTAAAATAAATGAAAGACAATTTAATGATTTTCAGTCAAAACTATATTTTAAAATATATAAAACTAAATAGAATTGATGTAGAATCCTTTAAACAGTTATATTCTTTTTGGAGCAATACTCATTGTTGGGGTTCGCTTTGAATGTATTAACATTTTGCCCCGTTAGAAGTGGACCACTTCCAGAATGCTGCGAATTATGTTGTCTTAATAAACTTCTCACCGAAACTTTGGCCAATTGAGCGCACAGCTCTTCGATTCGCTCCGCTTTCAGCTGTATGACATTCTCCAAATGTGTTATCTTTTGCTGAGCTCCCGCAATGAAATTGTCCTTGGCATTGGACTCCCTTAACACCTGTTCATAGATGGAGTATAGTATCATTTTCTGCGGTACTTGAACGAGAGCATCACCGATTTTCTTAGTCACCGGTATCGTTACGATTTCATCATTTTCCGTCCACAATTGTTCCTGTTCATCTTCCCGCTGATTACCCTTAATCTGTTGCTCTCGATCCAGGAGCATTATGTCCAAGAGCAATGTCTCTATAGCTCCCGGCACACCCTTGGCCAGGTTTTCGAGCATGTTTTTGTTTTGCAGCAATCCCAGCTTACCTAATACTTTGAAGTTTAACGTTTCCCAATTGTTAAGCTTTAGTTGGGTGTTATTTCGCGGTGGATAGTTGTGCATGTCGATGAGCTTTGGATAAAGTTTCTTTAGAATATTCGCTACTGGTATGGCATCGGAAAAGTCGCGATGCAAGTTTTTGTATGCCACTCCCTGTAGCTGTAGCCACTCTTTGAGCTCATTAAGCTCCTCGTTGGATAGTTTCTTTGGCATTGCTCAGAAATTCTTTTTAATTTTCCCCAAAAAAAATCTTCCAAATCTCTGTATAAATGAAATAAAAGTAATTTGTTGTAGAGTACGAAGTATTTAGTTTTGACTGACTTTAAAATCAAAAAAATCATATTTTTTTAGTTTTGAAAAGTATTTGAGCATGGTACAATAAGCAAGGTATAGACACTAGTCCCACAACAGCACACATATATGTGGTATTGAGAGGCCGTCTTACACCAACGGCGAAACGTGAGTTTACCAAACGGAGATGTGTTAGCTTTAACATCGCTGACCCACTTTTGCTGTCCCTTTGACAAACAACAACAAACCCGATTTTGTTTGCTTGTGGAGTAATTCAATCTTTCAAAAACAACAAAAAAAAGTTTGCTAGACTTTCAAAGTGACTTGAACGATAATGCCAGAAATAAATTTTGTGCAAAATAATTGTGAATTTAAGTACATAAAAAACTTACACAATTGTCATTGTGAAATTTCAAATCTAAAAAATAAAAAACCAAAAAAATTAAATCAGCTATTAGCATAACTTTACCTTCTTTATTGTACCATGGTTATTTTTAGTCTCCGAGTGAAATATTAGGTAATCTGTATTTAGTTTATTATCAAAAGATTGACCGGAATTTTTCTTCCTGATTATTTTTTTAATAACCAACACCCAGGGTATGCCCCCTAGACATGATTTTCAAAAACAGTGCGTAAAAATCGATGGTTGCGTTAGCTTTGTGGCTCCGTCTGTTGAAACCAAATGTCGTCCATGTCATTCACTTGAATTTTTGGAAACAAAAAGTTGTTAATCTTGGCGCGGTTACACACACCGTTGATGAAAACGGCGGCTCCTTGCTCATTTGCTATGAAAATGGCCCAATAATACCGCTAGCCGAAAATCTACACTAGTGCTCGTTGTGGATGTATTGGCTTCTCAATAGTCACGTGTGGGTTCTCTGACCCCGTATGTTTATTGACATAGCCACCGTAATGAAAATAAACTTCATCTGAAAATACGATTTTTCGGTAAATTTCTTCATCTCCCGCCAAACAATCTTCAGCCCATCAGACGAATCGAAAACGCATCGGATGGTGTTCCATTATTAAAAGAAAAAGTCCAATCTTGCCAATAAAACAAAAAAATTTAAATGAACCCCCTATGTGATCTTTTGAAGGACCGGCAATCAGGCTTCCGTCGACTTTTAGACTATTACATAAAAGACGAGTTTGTAGAATGAAAAAGTCGGGTATGGTCGGCCAAACTAAAGCGCATCATAAATTTACGCAAAACGCATTGTTTGGATAACAATTAAAAATATGGTCTTATTTAAAGTTAAAATAAAATGTCGAAAAAGTCGACAAGAAAAAGTCGATTTTTTTTAAATAAATAGTTTTAACAGTGTTGTCGACCTGTACTTTAAGTGTCCCAAGAAGAGCGCAATTTTTAAATGACTGATGCAGCAATTGAATTGTTTCTCTGGCTGTATGACATGTGGCGCCGTCTTGTTGGAACCACATGCCCTCCACAATCATTTCTTCAATTCTAGGCAAGAAAAAACTGGTTATCATTTCACGATACCAAACACCATTGACTGTTTGCGCTTGACCTGCCTCATTTTCATAAAAAAAAGGTCCAATGATTCCTCCAGCCCAAAAACCACACCACACACTGACACGTTGAGGATGCATTTGCTTCTCGTGAATCACTCGAGGATTTTCCGCACGCCAAATGCGACAATTCTGCCTATTGACGAAGCCATCAAGATGAAAATGGGCCTCGTCACTGAAGATGATTTTATCGGCAAAATCAGCATTTTCATGTTGTCTCTCCAATACCCAATTAACGAACTCCCTTCGCTGTCCATGGTCAGCTGGCTTCAGTTCCTGAGTCAATTGAATTTTGTATGCATGAAGATGCAAATCTTTCGTCAAAATTCGCTGCAAAGTGGATTTGGAGACACCAATTTGCTGAGCTCGGTGTCGAATTGAGGTGGATGGAGTTTGAGCGACATCATCACGTACAGCTGCGACATTTTCGGTCGATCGACCTGGTCGATGGCGCGTTGTTGTCTTTACATCACCAACAGACCCAGTTTCGGCAAATTTATCCATTAATCTCTTTACAGTTGACTCTTTTGGAGCATTATTGTGACCCCAAATTGATCGCAATTTGCGAACTGTAGCCGCAAAACTTTCACCATTTTGGTAAAACAATTTCACAATGAGAATGCGTTGTTCATTCGTGTAGCGCTCCATTTTTACTAACCTCGTACCTTCTACTAACAAACAATAACAATTGTTCAAATGTCAAACAATGACACTTCGAATGTTGCCAGATTTAAAAATTGCGTTCTTCTTGGGACACCCTCTATAAATACAGCCGAAAATCGGTCTATGAAATCATACTTGAATTTTGAATCGATCGGTATAATAAGCACTTTGTCTTACTACACTGTACCTCAGTATGGTGAAGGATATAAAGAGAATACAATATACTAGTTTTAGTGAATCTAAGAAATATATAGAACTTTCTATCAGTTCAGGCTGGTAAAATGTATTACATACGTATACATATTTATATAATTATAAAATTTTATTTTCACATAAAATTTAATAATTAATTATTTATTTGTTTTTCAGGGTTTCTTTGATATTCCGGTAGACAATCTGTATGCTGAACCAGCTGTTTTGAAATGGATCAAAGAAAACATTCCAGAATGGAAGAATTCTATTATTGTGTCACCAGATGCCGGTGGTGCTAAACGGTAAGTCCACGTTTGATTTCAGAAATATAGGAAATATTCACACTGTAATATTACCACTCTCGCTAAAACCTCTTCCCTATAGTTAATGAAACCCGGATAGGATTCTTAATTAAGAACTACCTTTTCTATCTATTTCACTAAAGCTGTTAAAATTTATTCTCGTAGAAATTCACCTGGTCTGTCAGTGGACATGCTATTTATACGTGTTTTCAGATTTTTGCAAATTTGTTCAACTCGTCTGGTGGTCAAGGTCAAGGTGATCCTTTATTTGTGACGCAAAAACGTTTCCACGAGATGCAGTTAGAATAATAAGCCAATTTTTACGTGGATACAGCTTTGGAGTTCGTCCAGGGCTCTTTTTAGCTCCGCAATTTTATCTTAATTGCACAAAATGATTAACCACATTTAAAGACCTGCCAATTTTTGTTGCAATTGTGCAGTGGTGCAGTGCAGTGGCACAGGTAGTGCTTACACGTTTCGTCATTCTCCCCGCACGCTCTACAGACGATGTTGTGTGCTATTTCCATCATATTTAGATGCATCTGTATGCCTGGTGTGTCCTGTAAAGAAACGCTTACTTACTTTTTTTAATATTGCTCAAGTTCTACAATGTTTAAGTCCCATCCTCGCCCGGGAAATCCAACACGACCTTCGTTGTTCCACCCCCCCCCCCCCCAACTATTATTCAAAATTATAAATTAAATACTTAATATTTTAATGCTATATTTTATTTAATTTCAATATTAATTTTTATTTTCATTTTCCTTTCACTTCTAGTGTGACTTCCATTGCTGATCGCTTGAATGTAGAATTCGCTTTGATTCACAAAGAACGCAAGAAGGCCAACGAGGTGGCCTCCATGGTACTTGTGGGCGATGTTAAAGATAAAATTGCCATCCTGGTCGATGATATGGCCGATACATGCGGTACAATTGTGCATGCTGCCGATCGTTTAGTGGAAGCAGGTGCTACAAAGGTAATAACGAATATAACGACCTCAAAAATATGTCTTATTTAATACGAGACGTATATGAGAGAAGTTTCCCCTGGTCCATAACGGGATGTTGTGCATAATTTTTTCATATTTCTGGTTTAATTGGAAAAGTTTGAACTTTGTCATTTAATAATTAGGCTTCTTATGTCGATTAGATTCTTTTGTCGATTCATAGGAAACTTCAGAGCTTTTGACCCTGGAAAAGGGTGGTCACTAGTTAGGCCTCTTTTGTCGATTAGACGCTTAGTTTAGGAGATATCGACGATTTAAGCTTTCAAAGGAAATTTCAACTTTTTTGACCACGGAAAAGGGTAGTCACGAATTAGACCTCTTTTGTCGATTAGACTCTTAGTTAAGGAGATATTGACGATTTAAATTTTTTTAAGAAATTCCAACTTTTTGACCCTGGAAAAGGGTGGTCACGAATTAGGCTTGTTCTTTGGTGGATGGTGCTCCATTATAATGGAGCACCGTCCGATGCGGTGGCTATGTCAGTAAGCTAAATTGCCGCTTAAGGGGTTTAGAGAACCCACACTTGACTATTGAGAAGCCAGTACATCCACCACGAGTCTTTGGTAGGGATTTTGCGCTGGCGGCATCATTGGGCCATTTTTTTCGCAAGTGAGCATGGAGCCGCGCAATTCTCAAGGAATTTTTGTTTCTAAAAATTCAAGAGCATTATAATGACGCCATTTGGTTTCAACAGTACGGGGCCACATGTCACACAGCCAACGCAACATTCGATAATTCACACACTCTTCTTGAAAATCGAATAATCAGCCGAAATTGTGATGTCAATTGGCCGCCTCAGAGCGAATCATTTGTGGTAGCCATATGTGATATTGTGTTTCATTATTAAATAACAAAGTTCAACCTTTCAAAAAAATACAGAAATTTGAAAAATGTATCTGTGGCAGCGCATACAGAAAGGGAACTAAGGGTAAAAAAATCAATTTTCATTTTTTTTTTGATGTGGACAATCGAATGAGACCCATGATCCCATGTCCCAAAAGTGTTTCCTTCCAGAGATATGCGCGTTTTATGAAAGAGAAGTCAACGATTCAAAGCGCAAATAGAAAGGGACTTAATCTTTAAATGGCTCTACTGATTAAAACTGGTTTTTAACCTTATTTTTTTTTACAGTCGATTCAAATTTAAAATTTTAAATCACCCATCCTGTATGTCTGCATGGTATGGATGGTTAAAATGATTAATTGTGACTTAATTATCCCCTACATTTTACGAAAGAAATTAGAAGCACGCCACAGGCTGCCCTAGGCATAATCCTGCATTTGGAAACAATTGCAGAACAAGAGGTGCATTAAGACTCAGAGTCAAGTCTGAACGGACAGATAACCTAACATCGGTGCTTGGCTTCACGAAAATGCCAGCTGTTCTTTTCCCTGATAGTGTGGTGTGAGGTTTAGGAGAACCACTCCAAGGTATCTCAATTTATTCCGATGGGTTTCAGATGGAGAAAGAAAACGCAGTTGGTTTTTAAATAAAAGATTTCATATCCACATCGCTTAGATCATAGTTGTTGTGTCTTGCAATTACTAATTAAGTTCCTCAACGTCCCATTAAGAAACAAGGAAAAGCTGACCGACACCTACTGATTAACGCCAGCTCCAAAAGGCTAATGCATTTAAGAGAGATGTTTTAGAAAAGTTACCGGTATTGACGAGGAAAAATTATTAAATATTCTTACCCGGAGTAGAACCTAGGATTACATGTATGTTAGTCGTGCACACTTACCAACACAACACAACGATCCGACCCAAGTTTCAGTGACAGTTTAACCTTTAAATAACCCTTTGATGGCTGTAAACTAAGGCCTGGTTAAATCCTAACTAACATCTGCAAAATGACACTAAGCTCCTTTACAAACCGGAATATTAGACTCCTTTGGGTCCTTGGAAAAAAACAGTTATGTTGAAGGAAACATTGTAGCAGATGTACTGTTCACGTCTTGTTTCGTCTAGGATGCTAATAACGTTGCAAAATCGACTTTGTACAAATGACCTCCAGTGGGATTAACCAAGATTTTGAAAATCGAAGCCCCGTAGAATTTAGTATGATAAGGTTACATCTCCGACAGTGCTTTACCTCTCTAAAATTCCTGCATCTGAAAACGGCGTTGACATTTTTATCGTAAGCTGATGACTGAACAATTCTAGCATTAGGACTAAAAGAGATGGCTTATGCTATAAAATCAACCATCATTTCACTGCGAGCACGCTCATTCTCAGAGTGGAATATAAAAATATCCGCCTCCAAATCATCAGCAACTCTATTCACTGCATGAACCGCAAAGATGCGGTTGTCTTTTAATGTAAAAGTCGATGATGTCAACATCCCGACTACCAACTATCCGAAAATCCTTGGGGTTACATTGGGCATCCCCTTTCAAGCCTTTGCAAATGCTACAGCTATCTGCAATAAGTTGAAAAGTAGCAACAAGGTCCTCAAGTCAATAGCCGGCCGTACTTGAGGAGCTGAGACATAGAAACCTTGTTGACCTTATACAAAGCGATCTGTCGGTCTGTAGCGAACTATGCAGCGTCGGTGTGGTCATCTAACGTGAATACGACGCAGGAAAAGAAAAATTCAAACCTACCAGAATGGCGTCCTAAAACCTTAAGAGGGCGTCTGAGGACCATCGAGAAGAGACGAAGGTCCCTACCGTGCATAAACAAAATCTCTTGTTGTCCAAGCAGTATCTGCTTGGTCCTTTTCGCAGTAGTCATTCTCAGCACCATTTTTGAACGGAATGCCTCTGTCCAGCAGACAAGGCCAACGATGATGAAGTCGAAGCGGCAGTGTCCGGCTATAGCGTGAATGTAGTGTCTGGAAAACACACCCCGGAGATTTCAACAGAGGAAAACCCATTTTTTGTGCCCCCAGACAAATTTTAAGGGGACTATATCAAAAAATAAGCCTATATGATTCAAGTCGGCCCAAAATTTAATTGAAATCGGAATTAAATGAATGATCTAGAGCGGTTGTACGTTATATCGGAAGAGATCGTTGAACTGAGGCTTTATCTAATCGTGGACCGGTATGACCCATTTGTATATGAGCGGATTACTGATCGATCGTAATGAACTGTAACTAATTTCATCAATATTGGCCGTTTGGAGCTAAAGGCATAAAATCGGTTGAAGATATGTGTGGGAGTTATATCCTAATTTTAACCGATTTTCATTAAATTCAAAAGCCTTTATCCAAAGAATTAACTTTAGCAAATTTCACGAAGATCGGACAACATTGTGACCTTAGTTTGAAAACAATCTTAAAAAAAGACAGCGGGTGGACGGACAGACAGATATCGTAAAATCGAATTAACTTGCGATTCTGAGTCGAGCGGCACACTTAAATGTGGGTCTAGCTTAAACATTTTTGATATTTACGTATTTCGTACTTGAATATTATGGACTTTCTTTGCTTTTAGGCGAAAACTCAACAGCACAAAACCGGGTAAACCGACACGTCGGGTTTTAGCTATTTTGAGAAACCGACTGTCGGGTTTGGACATAAAAGTAGAATGAGTTTCATGAATTTTGGCATTGGACACGTCATTCCGAGATTAAATCTCAAATATGATTCCACATTTACTTATAGATTCGTTATTAAATTTGCCAAAAAGAGGCGTTTTTTTTGTTTTTAAGCTTGAATCACATTTACCTAAACGCGTCTTCTATTTCTTACAGGTTTATGCCATTTTGACTCATGGTATCTTTTCGGGACCAGCGATTTCACGCATCAACAATGCATGCTTTGAGGCTGTGGTTGTCACAAATACTATACCTCAAGATGGTCACATGAGAGATTGTCCCAAAATACAGGTGAGTTCTTGGAAATCTTGTCAAGTAACAAAAAAAATATTAAATGTATGATTTGTTATAAATATTTTCAGTGTATTGATGTCTCCATGATGTTTGCCGAAGCCGTCAGAAGAACACACAACGGCGAAAGTGTTTCTTATCTCTTCTCAAATGTTCCATATTAAGAAATACTATTTTTATATTCAAATGTTTCATATATATACATTTTTTTAAAACAAACATTATTTTTTATAATTTTTATCACAATACTTTATATATTGCCTCTTCAATACTTTTTTTTGTTATATCTTGATACTCTTTCGTACACAACAAAAACAACAAACACCAATATTTTTTAAAACATTTTTTTTGGTTACAAACAAAAAAATAGAAAACTTCAGTTTTATTTGCCATTATCGTTATACGAGCATATATTTTTTCGAAATGAAATATTTTTTTTAAAAAATATGATATTTTTTTCTATTAAATGAAATGTTTACTTCTTGTTCTTTTTTTTATTATTATTCTAATTCATATTTTGCCATGCCACAAAGCAAGAAAAAAGATTTGAAAACGAACAATATTTGAATCAACCAAATTTGTAGTAGACAGATAACACTCACCTACCACACATCCTATCGAGTCAAATCCCACATTATCCCACTATATTTGTTTGATATTTTATTATCATCATTATAATTATTGCAATTTTGTCAAATCAGAGCACTATTTTTGAACCAATATTTATATACCCTATGCATATAATTATGATCAATATTTTGAGAACTTATTTTTTTTTATAAATGTACGACAAAATTCTTACATATTTTACATAGTAGCAACAACTCTTCTATGCGAAAATAACTAAATAAATTTGAACAGCATCAAAAAGTATAGAAATAAATCAATGTAAACAAAAAAAATGAGAAAAGAAGAAAACAACAATATTTGTTATAGTTAAGTCTTCATTATTAACGTATAGTTCAAGTAAAGAAAATAAGAAAAAAGAAAGAAAATACAATTGAAAAAATAAAAGCTAAAATAGTTAAAATAATGAATAACAATAAAAAATACAAAGCAAAAGCAAAAAACACGTAAAAAATAAATATAAGAGAAAAACCACTAAAACAACAAAAAAAAAATTGTCCATAGTTTATTTAAAAAAAAAGTTGTACTAGGTTCAAAGTATAGACCCTCTGGAGCTATTTTTTAAACGGTGCCGCACTTTCTAAATTTCAAAACACTCGGTCTTTTGTTGTTCAACGTGTGTTGGTTTTTATGAAATTATATTTTTCGATTAACCGGGAAATTTATTACCACTGTGTTTGTCGAATTGTCTCTTTAAGCCAAAGACGATAAATTCATCATCATCTAAACGTAAATTTTTCCTACATGGAGCAAAAACGCCTACATTTTTTTCAATTAATTAAAACCCAACATACCAAGATTTCAGCGACTTTTCCAACTTTCCTCGTAGTTATATGAAAAGCAACACTGCTCCCATGAAGTACCATCTGTTAAAAGACTGCTGTCAAATTTTGCGAGAGTTCCATCATTTAGTTTGTATTCAACAGCTGTTTAAAACATACAACCCCGTGGATTTTTTTAAAAAAAAATTGTTAAACTCAAACCAAAGAAAAGTTTGATAAATACTAAGGGGACTCTGCACCATCGAATTCAATGGTAAAAAGTGGTTTACTGACTCGTTGTGGTCGCACAAGTACAGATGACGCTGAACGAATTGAGGTCATACACCCGAAAATGTCGAAAAAATCCACGATATTGTGTTGGCCAATCGAAGAGTCAAAGTGCGTGAGATTGGAAGTGTGGTTTCGATTTTACATGGTCAGTTGGGTTTAAGAAAGCTGTCTGCAACTTGATTGCCGCGATTACCATAATGCACCAGCACACGTGTGCAGTCTCAATGGCAAAGTTGCGTAAATTGGTTTACGAATTTGTACCTTATCCACCATGTTCTCCGGATTTAGCCCCCAGTGACTATGTCCTATTTCCAATCCTAATGAAATGGCTCGTTGGAAAGAGATTTAGCTCCAACGATGACATTATTGATCAAACAAATGCCTATTTAATGGACATCCTATTTTTTTGGAAGCGATACAAAAATTGGAGAAACGTTGGCTAGAAGGAGGGCTGCTATATATATTTCTGGCCTAATAAAGAAAATGCGAATATTTATCATCAAAAATGGTTTTATTGTTTTTCAAAGTTTTCTCCACCGTACCATACGTTTCAAGGTACATAATAATATTTTAAGTTGCATATAAAAATTTATTTAAGTTCATTGTGAAAATATGTTTTTAGAAGTGAAGAAGCATTAAAAGAATCATCAGGCAGTCTGTGGCTAGTTTTATTTACAAACTGCCCAGTAGTAGAAAATTTTTTCGCTTTCCACTGATGTTGACTTTCTTCCACTTGCTTCATAAATCTTAAAATCCTTTATAATTAAATTTTTACGTTATCAAATTTAATTCTGAGCAACATTTTTTTTGCGTTTGTTATAGTATCACTTTAATATCATTAAATGATCTCTAACATTTTGAATCATATGGCAGCATAAGCACAACAAAAGTTTGTTTACAAACAAAAAAGGCAAAGCAAATTGTGGAGAACGAATTTTGTTATATCGTATAGATTCCTGTTTTGTTAACATTTTATTGACAAATCATGTCTTCTAAAATTTGTTCATAGGCATTTCTTATTCGCCGGGGACATTCAAATTCGTCCATTCTGGCTTTGTAGCAAGCCAACAGCATTAACGTCTCGTTTCTGGTACAAAATTTTCGTTTAGTCACTCTTAATATAATATAGCTACCTCAAAATTTTACCAATAAACACTTTCGCTTACCGTTTTTGCATAATTGTAAATTATGGAAATTATTTTGTAGCACTCTTTCTATTTTCTTTTATTCTGTATCTATTGCAAAAAACATGTTTTTGATTTTGCTATACAAGCCGGGTTGTTTTTTGTTAAAAAAAATAGGTCAGGTAACTCTAACTCGTTTCGTTACCGAGTAACAGCCAACTCGCTTGCTTGTTTAGTAACCTTAAAAGAACACGACTATTGTAGTCCAGCTTCATCATGCTTGGCAATTTGTCGGTCATAGAGTTTTATACAAAATATAAGAAAGATAGAATTTAATATATGACTTGTAGACGTACATGCTCTAAGCTCGGTGGAAGTTCGTATAAAGACTATTCCAAAGCAGGATCCGATATTTTAATAAAGTTTGTACTTAGCTATGGGCCGTATGGGATCATTTTTCATTCCCGGGAAATTCATTTCTATTACCACATTTATGACATAAGCAAGTGGAATTCGATGGTGAAAATGTTAGAAAAGTTTTTACGATTAAAATTTTTTTTTAAAGCTCTTATTGATTTAGAAGTCTGACTTCCTAAAGGTATCCTTACAATGTATCAATACAGTATTAAAACAGAATTGATACATTGTGTAGTTACTTTTCTATTACGTTGCATAATAAAATTTTGCAACACTGAAATCGTTTAGGAACATTTTTTTAACTCAATAAACAAGAAAAAATTCTAACTTATCTTCCTGTGTCGCCTTTGTGTTATGTGTTGCACTCGCTTTGCATGTACTTTTATGTGGATGCCTTTGTTGCTTTTCCTTGCGTATTAACTACAACAGTGTTGCAAAAGGGATTAAAATACAGTTAAAATATTCATGGTTGCATTTACGAACATGCTGCAGTGTGTTACTACAAAGCAACATGCGTTTACGAAGTCAGCCGAACAAATTGAGCTTTGAATGAAAGATAATGTAAACATACTAATAGCTCAATTAAATATTTTAAAACCAATAATTTATATATAAATAATTATATTTCAAAACCAAATATTTATTAGTCGCGGATGCAATACTAACATCTTTATTTCACAAATTTCTCATTTGTACACCTTTAGAGGATTTTTTTAGCTTTAAAGAAACAAATCGAAGACTGGCGAGATAAGCGTCTTTATACTTTCCTAAAGCATCTTTAAGATCCAACAATACTTAAACATAATGATAAAAAATTATTTCAATACAATGAACTATTTTCATTTTTAAAGAAGACAGCGGAGTCGACGAAATTTCAGATTTGGACGAAATATCGAAAAATATATTAGTGGCATTTCTACAGTTACCTGAAAAGAACACGACTATTGTGAGCCTTACCAAGCCACACAAGATGGGCGATTTAAGATTTATCGGGAAAACGAAAAACAGAGTTGACTAAAAATCATTTTGAGAATACTGTTTGTTTTTGTATTAAAAGAGTGCACATTTAGTTTTTCTGTGTTTTAATTTTTACTTTCTAGCGTTCTAGTTATTGCGTATAAACGAATGAGGAAAATAAACCCCCAGGAACTTGGGCTTTACTGAGTGCTATTCTACATTATTGCAAAGAAGAAACACATCGCCCAACTTGTATAATTTATCGTCTTTGGTTTGTGCTATGTGTCAAAGACGATAAATTGTACAAGATGGCCGACTAGAGATTGGCGAGAAATCGATAAACAGAGTTGAGTTAAAAATTATTTTGGGAATGCTGTTTTTTTTTGTTTAAAGTTTAAAGAGTACGAATTTAGTGTTTTCTGTGTCTCTTGTGTTTCAATTTGGAATTTTTGAGTTTTTGCGATTGTGATCAAACGAAATTAAATAAAAACCGAACATTTGTGCCTTAGTGAGTGCTGTTTATCTATGATTTTGCAAAGAAGTCTTTGGTAACATGTGCTGTCCTTGAATTTCACAAGAGGGCAAGCTGCTGCAGCACCTAGGTAAGAAAGAAAGCTTCCATAAATCTTTATGAGTGTGGCAATGTAATCCATAACACGATGTCTGTTATTAACGGTATTGTTAACCATACACTTACTGAACAGGCGCGCATGTCGACACAGATCGTTTTATTAAAAGTAAGTTATAAGACAGTTCCAATTAACCTAGATACAATGTGTAATAGACAATTAGCAGATTGGCTGTGATTTCTGTAGTAGGGATACCTAATGCGGCCCATACAATTTCATTTTGCCTTAAGACAATGGCTCATTTTCATGATTCCGTTAGAGCAGACAAGAGATAATGTGCATTTTTTATTGTGCCCATCAAGACAGGACAACGTCTGAAGCGAAGTTCTTCAATGAGACTAAAGGCCCATTTAGTCTCGACGGTTGACGGTTGACGGTAGATTCTGCAACCTGCAGAAGTCTACCGTCGTCAACCGTCAAACTGTAGTTATCTCCCTCTAACACAAGCAAAATGCAACCCTCAACTGAAATAGCTGATTGCCTACCGTCAACCGTCCACCGTCAACCGTCGAGACTAAATGGGCCTTAAAGGTCCAATTAGTCTTGACGGTGGACGGTTGATTCTGCAACCTGCAGCAGTCTACCGTCGTCAACCGTCAAACTGTAGTTGTCTCCCTTTAACACAAGCAAAATGCAACCCCCAACTGAAATAGATGATTGCCTACCGTCAACCGTCAAGACTGAATGGTCCTTAAGTTGACACCAGCGACTACTTTAGAAACCGTAAGACTGAAAAGAAGTCCATAAAGTATCTTCCTTTCACATTTCGTTTTCTACCGAACAGACGGGGAGCTAGCCGACCTTGCAGATATTGGTATTGTAGATATTAGGACATAGGAAAAAACTTTTCAGTCTTTCCAATTTATTGATCATCTTCTTTTTAGTTTAAGTTAGTCATAAGTTTTGTTAGTGTTAGTAGTATCAGAATGAACTGTTGAGATTTAGTGAGTCAATCCCTGGATATATCAATTTGTATATTTCTGAAAAAGTTCTGCAAACATAAATCTTTTTATTTGTTAAAATTTCTACCCTTAGTCGGAGTCGGGTACATCTTTGTGACTCCTGCTACGACTCTGCGAGGATTTTCGAAACTCCAACTTCACAGCCCAGGTTTGGCCGAAATCGTTCTTTCAACGGTCATGACTAGATCGTCTTAGAATATAACGACGATCAAAAATACTTAGTAGGGACATAAATACTGTTACAACATTGAACATACCCATTTCAATAGTAGAACTGAACATACCCCATTAATGTCATATGGGTTTTGAAAGCTAACCTCAATAGCGTTAGTCTGTAGCGGGATTTTAAAATTGTTTCAACTTTCATCATGGAGTGGTCAGATAATGAGAACCGTATCGCTGTTATAGCGCTTTTCAAGTGTGAAATGAAAAAAAGCTATATTTCCAAACCGCTCCGGCCACTAGATATTAGCCGCATGTTCGTCTACCGATGCATAAAACTGTTTGAGGAGGATGTAAAAGACTGCCACCGGTCGGGTCGCCCACGCTCTGTTCGAACACCGCATGTCATCAAAGCCGTTAAATCAAGAATTCACAGAAATCCGCTCCGAAAACAGAAAATCATGGACCGTGAGATGAATATCACACAAAATTCCATGAGTCGAATCATTAAAAAAGACTTGGGGCTTTCAAACGACGTACCGGACATTTGTTGACTGCAGCTTTAAAAAAATAGTATTGAAAAATGCAAACGTCTTTTGGTGAAGCACGCTGATAACTTGCACAGAAAAATTTTGTTCACCGATAAAAAAAAATGTTTACCGTTCAGAAAAAATTTAACAAGCAAAATGATAGAGTGTATGCGCGGTCATCTAAGGAAGCATCTGAACTGATTTCAAGGGTGGAAATGGGTCATCGCCCAGCTTCAGTCATGGTTTGGTGGGGTGTCTTACGATGGGGTCACTGACCTGCATTTCTGCGAACAAGGAGTGAAAACATCGGCCAAAATTTACCAAGAAACCGTTTTGGAAGCTGTTGTGAAGCCTCTTAACAATTCCCTATTCCAAAACCAGACATGGACTTTCCAGCAGGATACTGCCCCAGCCCATAAGGCTAAAACGTCCCAGGCCTGGCTTCGAAACAATTTGCCAGAGTTCATTTCCTCTGAAGGATGGCCTCGTCAAAAATGACGCCTAATCGTCCTTTTCAGTTTAAAGCATCATATTATCTCTACATAAATACGAGGCATATCAATAATTCCGTGACTTTTCGAAATTTCCTCGTGGTTATATGAAATGCAACACTGCTCCCATCAAGTACCATCTGTTAATAGACTACTGTCAAACTTTGAAAGAGTTCCGTCATTTAGTTTGTGTTCAAAACATACAAACTCGTGGATTTTGTTAATAATAGAAAAAAGTACATTTCGAGTGCTCATCAAACATTATTTTTTTGCGAAAAAAAATCAATCAAATTAAGGAAAAGCTTGATAATGCTATGGGGACTCTGCACCATCGATTTCAATGATAAAAAAAGAGGTTTGCTGACTTTCGTTGTGGTTGCACAATTACAAATGACGCTGAACGTTCTGGACGGCCTGTTGAGGTCAATACACCCGAAAATGTCGAAAAATCCACGATATGGTGTTGGCCGATCGAAGAGTAAAAGTGCGTGAAATTGCTGCTGTTATACGTAATTCACATGTCAGTGTGGTTGGGTTTAAGAAGGCTCACTGCAAGTTGTCTTCCGCGTTTTCTCTCAATTGACCATAAACGAAATCGTGTGACAACTTTAAAGGATTGTTTGCGTTTGTTTAACCACAAGCAGCAGTCTAAACAATGGGTTTTCCCCGGTGAACCGGCTCCGAAGAAGGCCAAGGTGATTTGTCGGCCATGAGGTGATGGCAACAGCTTTTTGGAATGCACGAAGGATAATCAACATCGATTAGCTTCAAAAGGGAAAACAATAAACTGCGAATATTATGCCAACTTATTTGACCGATTTAACGAGGGCTTAAAAAAACGACACGATTTGGCCAAGAAAAAAAGTTATTTTTCATCAAGATAATGTACGGGTGCATACATGTGCAGTCTCAATTGCCAAATTGCATGAATTGGATTGGATTTAGCTGAAATAAATTTTAAAAAACCAAGAATTACAATTCCCTTAATCTGTTCATATATTATTTTTATTTTAAAAAAAAAATTAAAAAAAAAAAATTTTTTTTCTTCATGCGCTTATTTTTAACTTGGAAACTATTACTTGTAAAGGAAAATAATATATGAACAGATTAAGGGAATTGTAATTCTTGGTTTTTTAAAATTTATTTCAGCTAAATCGGACGAGTGGTTCTCAAGTTATGTCAAACAAAAGAGCCAAAAACGTGACAAATTCCCCTATACGATACTTACTAACTTCAAATCGATATATCTCGATTCCTAGATGAGACCCAGCGAAACGCTGGAACACGTATGACTTTTTTTTTACCAATATAACTTTCCCCGGTGGTTTCATTCCAAACCGATCACTGACCCTTACCATTTGTCGCAGAGTGTTATTATTGTTTTATGTGGTATGGCCGCAAAACGAGTACAAACTAAGAATTTTGTAAAACAAGAAGAATATTTAATATAAAGATTTTTCCATTAAGGACATGACAATTTTATATAAAGGGTGATCCATCTAGAGGTATTTTTTTCACAAGAATATAAAAATTCAAATCAAGTGTGGAATCTTTATTGGTAATTTAAAAGGACATTTTATGGTATATATTTTTGAAAATATTTACCTTCAAATTTTGGCAACTGTATTATGCGAATGAGCGTTCGGTCAGAAACGGGAAGATCCGCTGTTTTCGACCAAAATTTTGTTTAGTGACAAGGCCCATTTCTGGCTCAACGGCAAAGTCAACAAACAAAATTGCCGCATTTGGGCTGAATAGCAACTTAAAAAAGTTCAAGAGATGCCATTATTCCCAGAGAAACCCACGGTTTGGTGCGGTTTTCGGGTTGATGGAGACATCGGTGCATATTTTTTTAAAATTGATGCTTGCCGAACGTAACCGTGAAAGGTGCTCGCTATCGCGCCATGATATCGATCTTTATCCTGAAATTGAAGCCCGTAATCTTGACGACACTTGTTTTCAACATGACGGTGCCACTTGCCATACAACTGCTCAAACAATGGATCTATTGAGAGGTCATTTCGAAAAGCAGCTAATTTCACGTTTTGAACAGGTGAGTTGGCCTGCTAGATCGAGTGATATCACACCTTTAGACATTTTTCTTTGGTGTTACGTAGTCCAAATTCTATGCTGACAGACCACCTACGATTCAGATTTTGGAAGCCAACATTACGCCAGTCATTAATGCCATACCGGTCGAAATGCTCGAACGAGTCATCCAAAATTGGACCCTCAGAATGGAAACCCTGAGGCGTAGTTGCGGCCAACATTTTTTCAAAAAATAAATGCCATAAAATGTCCTTTCCAATAACCAATAAAGACTCCACACTTGATTTGAATTTTTATTTTATTAATATACTTAATAGTGACATAAATACTGTTACACACGTTTTATGCTGTAAAATATAAAGTACTGAATGTTTTTGGACCAAATATTTTTTTAATATATTTATTGATGTATAGTGTATCCAAAAATGATCTACTTATTCGAGATGTCCGCCTTTTGCCTTTACACACGCCTTAAGTCGCACTGGCCAATGGTCAATAGCTGCACGAACCTCGTCCATTGGAAAATTGGCCACAGCCTCGAACCAAAGCAGTCTTTTGAGATCCAATGTTGGGGTATCTTTTGTGACAAACCTTGTCCTCTAAAACCGTCCACAATTTGTAATCCAATGGGTTCAAATCTGGACTGCCTGAGGGTCATTCTTCAGAGGAAATGAACGCTGGCAAATTGTTTCGAAGCCAGGCCTCTGACGTTTTAGCCTTATGGGCCGGCGCAGTATTCTGCTAGAAAGTCCATGGCTGGTTTTGGCAGAAATGCAGGACAGTGACCCCATCGTAAGAGACACCCCACCAAACCATGACTGAAACTGGGTGATGACCCTTTTCCACCCTCGTGATCAGTTCAGATGCTTCCTTATATGACCGCGCATACACTCCATCATTTTGCTTGTTAAGTTTTTCATCGGTGAACGAATTTTTTCTGTGCAAGTGCTTCACGAAAAGGCGTTTGCATTTTTCAATTCTATTTCTTTAAAGCTGTAGTCAATAAATGTCCTGTACGTCGTTTGAAAGCTCCAAGTCCCAAGCCTTTTTTAATGATTCGACTCATGGAATTTTGCATGATATTCATCTCATGGGCTATGATTTTCGGATTTCGGAGCGGATTTCTGTGAATTCTTGAACGGCTTTGATGACATGTGGTGTTCGAACAGAGCGAGGGTGGCCCGATCGGTGGCGGTCTTTTACATCTCCAGTCTCCGCAAATAGTTTTATGCATGGGTAGACGAACATGCGGCTAATCCCTAGTGGCCGGAGCGTTTTGAAAATATCGCTTTTTTTCATTTCACACTTGAAAAGCGCTATTACAGCGATACGGTTCTCATTATCTGACCACTCCATGATGAAAGTTGAGACAATTTTAAAATCCCGTTACAGACTAACGCTATTGAGGTTAGCTTTCAAAATCCATATGACATTAACGGGGTATGTTAAGTTCTAAAAATGGGTGTGTTCAATGTTGTAACAGTATTTATGTCCCTACTAAGTAGATGAATCACCCTATATTAATAAAAGACAGAATATTTAAGATATAGATTTCAAATTTATTCCAAGTGTAGTGCAAATGTTACATTTTATTAATGCAATTCAATTTCGGTCATATAACCACCACAAGCCCATGTAAAGTACAGCGACCTATTCTTTATACCCATTTTTCCACCACTCTTGCACACATTTCAACCGGAACGTTGGCAATTTCGCGTTGGATGTTGTCTCTAAGCTTGTCTAAAGTTGTTGGCTTGTTGGCATAGACCAATGACTTGACGTGGCCCTTATAAAAAGAAGTCCAATGGAATTTGTCTACGAAAAAATACGGCCCATTCACACACACCTCCGGCATTCAAACCACACCACACCGTCATTTCTCGCAAATGCAATTGTGTCTCTTGAAACACATGTGGGTTTGTTGCTGTTAATAACGCATATTTTGTGTATTGACCAAACCACTCAGCAAGAAATTAGCTTAATCGCTCAACCTGTCGGGTGGGACGATTAAGGTCAAAAATTGGAGTAAGCGCTCTTAAAGTTGCGACCACCGACTCAGAATTTCGGTAGTAATTTTTAAATGATATTCAAACGTTGCTCGAAAGTGAACTTTACGATGTTGAAATGTTGACTTCGACTAACGCAAAAATCACATGGTTTCAAAAACTAATACATTTTTTGTGCGACACTCGTTTGAACGCATGAGCTAAAAAAGATAGGCTGCTATATATGTATCTGGCCATACACATAGTGCTGCCTGGCGCCATCTGACATTTCTATTGGAAAGCTTGACATTTTTTAGCATAAACGTACTCAGAACGTTTTGACGTACGACCATCACTTGTGTTGTTGAAAGTGACTTAAAAAAATCAATTTGGCAAAAAAATGGAATTAACTCGTGGACATTTTCGTGCGATCATTTTTCACAACTTTCGACGTGGATTATCACGGCAAGAGTGCATCGATGAATTTAAATCTTTGTATGGCGATGAAGGACCATCCTATAGCACTGTTAAAAAATGGTTTAATGAATTCAATTGTGGCCGACGCTCGCTCAAAGACGAAGGTCGTCCAAAAACGGCCGTTGTGCCAGCGAACATTGATGCCGTGTGTAAACTGATAATGCAAGATCGTAATGTAACATACCGTGAGTCAGAGTCATCCTTGGGCATTTCTTCCACCAGCATACATTCGATATTGCATGAACACCTGGCCGAAAATGGTTTGTTCTTGTTGGATCCCGCACAATTTGACAATCGCTCCAAAGAAGGCTCGTGTCTGTTGGTGCAAAGAAATTTTGAAAAAATTCTATCGCGATAAGACTTATAATATCGTCACAGGTGACGAATCATGGATCTATGCGTATGAGACCGAAACAAAACAGCAATCGACCGTGTGGGTCTTCGAAGACGAGCCAAATCCAACGAAAGTTGTTTGTGGATGAAGCACTTCGAAGCAAATGGTCGCCTGTTTCTTGGGCAAAACTGGTCATGTGGCGACTGTTCCGATTGAGCAACGTAGGACGGCCAGTTCTGGGTGGTACATCACAATTTGTTTGCCTGAAGTCTTCAGAGAAATTCGAAAAACAAACAAGACGAATCATTGTGCACCAAGACAATGCGAGCTCTCACACATCGACTCAAAACAGCGCCTTTTTGACTGGCCAAAACGTCGAATTGATGGATCATCCGCCGTACAAGCCTGACTTTGGCATCCAATGACTTCTTTTTAATCCCGCACATCAAGAAAAAAATGCGAGCTCAACGATTTTCGTCGCCAGAAGATGCTGTTAAAGCGTTCAAAAACCATGTTTTTGGAGGTGTCTCAATCGGAGTGGCAAAAGTGCTTCGACAATGCAAAAGTGTATAAATTATGCAAAGGTGTATAAATTATGCTGGAGAATACTTTGAAAAACAATTAAACCATTTTCGATGACAAATATTCGCATTTTCATTATTAGGCCAAAAATATATATATCAGCCCTCGTACTTCCTTTTTTTTAAATTAAAAAAACTAACAGTTACGTTAAAAAAAAACAATAGATAATATTTAATATCACCGAAATAGACAAAAAGTCGTCTGAGCTCAAACGATTGTGTACCACTGTATAGCAACGTCATACTAAAATATTTTCGAATTGCCCATTTTTTTTTATAAAAAACGTTTTTATTCACTCTTTTTTCTTTCTTTTCAACAGGTGTTTTAACAAATATTCTCCCTCCAAACTACAATTTGTATCTTAATTTTTTTATTTTTCGTTTAACTTAATGTGAAGTGATTTTATATTTAATTTTTTTAAAGAAATATGCAATAACTACAATAGATAATAATAATACCATTAAACGCTCTTGTGCTTGTCCAGTGATCGATCAATACTCATAATCATTGCCCTCGGCCTGTTCGGCGTCATCTGTGCCGACTTCCTCGAAATCACGTTCAAGTGCGGCCAAATCTTCGCGGGCCTCAGTGAATTCACCCTCTTCCATGCCCTCGCCCACATACCAATGGACGAAGGCTCGCTTCTTGAACATCAAATCGAATTTATAGCAGAGATTGCTAAAGGCCACGGCAATGGCCGTTGTATTCGATAACATGCAGACAGCTCGAGACGTCGGAGCCAGATCTCCGTCGGGCACAAAAGCGGGCTTCTCGTAGTTAATGCCGATTTTGAAACCGGTTGGACACCAGTCGACAAATTGAATGTGTCGCTTCGACTTGATGGCTGAGACGGCGGCATTCACATCCTTGGGCACCACATCGCCACGATACAACATACAGCAGGCCATGTATTTACCGGCGCGGGGATCACATTTCACCATCATGTTGCCCGATTCGAAGCATGCGTTGGTCAGCGAAGTGATGGCGTGTTGTTCATGGGAGGCTCGCGAGGCCGACATCAGCGGTGCATACGCCACCAGAGGGAAGTGAATACGCGGGAAGGGTACTAAATTCGTTTGGAATTCATTGAGGTCGACATTCATAGAACCGCTGAAACGTAGCGAGGCCGTTGTGGAGCTCACAATCTGGGCGATGAGACGATTCAGATTGCGATAGTCTGGACGATCTACATTCAAACTATTTTTACAGATTTCATAGATGGCTTCATTGTCGACCATGAAGACGCAGTCTGAATGTTCCAATGTAGAGTGGGTGGTAAGCAAAGCATTATATGGCTCCACAACCGCCGTGGACACCTTGGGCGATGGATAGACAGCAAAGTCTAGCTTACATTTTTTGCTGAACTCCATGGACAGGCGTTCCATGAGCAAAGAGGTGAACCCCGAACCAGTACCACCACCCAGACTATGGAATATCAAGAAACCTTGCAGACCATCGCACTGTTCGGCTATCTTTTGTATACGTGTGGTAACATTATCGATTACCTCCTTGCCAATTGAGTAATGACCACGGGCATAGTTGTTGGCGGCATCCTCTTTGCCAGATATTAATTGCTCCGGATGGTAGAGCCCTCGCATGGGTCCATTGCGTACATCATCGATTACTGTCGGCTCCAAATCAACAAATATTGATCTGGGCACTTGCTTGCCCGAACCGGTTTCTGAGAAGAAGGTACGAGCGTCATTAGTACAGTTCGATTGACCCTCTGAGCCCACAACACCGGCAGAACAGCCACTGGCTAACATTTCCTCTTTGGTCTTGGCCGAGCCATCATGATTGATGCCATGTTCCAGCAGATAGAGTTCCCAACAGGCGTTGCCGATTTGAATACCACCTTGACCGATTTGAATGGAGATTACTTCACGCTGAAAAGACATACAAAATGGTATAAGTCAATATTGTATAAAATGCCATCAAACTACTTTGAAAATCTGCATGGCCAATAACGTAGCCAGACTCTGATCGTATGTACTTTTTAAGTTTTCAATATTTAAAATTGTTATGTGCTAAGAGACACTGTTATTAGACCTTTTTGATAATAGTATAAATACGAAAAAGTCTACTTTGCCACCTCATTTGGGGGCTCGGCACTTTAAGCTTCTATTGAGATTTAAAAAAATGCCACCTAATCTCGGTACACGGCACTTTAAGCTTATTTGGAGATTAACGACTGTCATTGATCTTTAGTATAATAGGTGGAACGAAATCAAAAACTTCGTAAAAATACGAGTATACTATATTTCGACCCATTATTTTTTACATAATTAATCAGTGGTGTTTTGACCCTGGGGTCAAAAGCTAAGGCTCGATACAAAAACGGCACTAATAAAGACAGTCTTGAACAAATAGTGTCAATTTTATTTCTATAGGATACATCCGTGTTGTCACTTTCAGTACCTTTTGGGCCTTTTTTAAATTACGCCCAAATTTCCATGTCAAGTTTTGTAAACTGTTGACTATGTCTAGAACCATTCGATATTTCCTGCAACTTAACAAAAGAAATCTCATAGCCTTTACTATACTAGAATCTAGGGTATACGTACTAAATTTGTCATTCCGCTTGCAACACCTCGATATATTGACCGAAACCCTATAAAGTATCCACATTATTAATCTTCTACACTATTGATGGCTCTCGATGTGGTGGAGTCTCTTTAGAGGTGGCAAGAGTGAGTTGTATTTTCGTGGGCAATTGTGTGAAGAAAACTTGAAAAGTAAGGTTTACAACAGTAGTTCTCATTCGTTTGGGGAGAGTCTGGCCTTATAGAGTTTGGTTTTACTTTCACCAATTGCAGCAAAGCTTTCTGAAGAGGGTTGTCACGGACCCGAAATCATGATAAAAGCAGTGTGCAGCCACGAAAATCAATGTCACTTTGCCATTTTGTTAAAAACTTGTCTTCTATTTAATTATAGAGGAATACAAGAGGTCTTGAGCCGGTTAATCCCTGTTCAATTATTAATCTTCCTAAAATTCTAAGACGATCTATTCAGGTCCGTCTTAGCAGCTGTTGAAAGCACCATAACTAGGACTCTGAACTATGTTTTATAGTCTCAAGCTGTTTAGGATTAAAAATGGACAAAATCGACATAGAGGGAAAAGGATTCCTTTACGGGTCTAAAATAAACTATCAAAAAAATTATATTTTTCAATTTTGTTCAAGATTTTTTCATTATTTTTGGACGATTTTCTGGGATTAGGAGAATCATTTCACTTTTCAAAATTGTTACAATGTTTAGCTCGTTTGTTTTATTTCGGTCTGTTGCTTTTACACATTGAACAGGGATTAAACCGGCTCAAGACCTCTTGCTTCTATATTTAAATAGAAGACAAGTTTTTAACAAAATGGCAAAGTGACATTGATTTTCGTGGCTGCACACTACTTTTATCATGATTTCGGGTCCGTGACAACCCTCTTCAGAAAGCCTTGCTGCAATTGTTGAAAGTAAAACCGAACTCTATAGTTTCGCGTGGTGAAAACTAGAAAGTCCTAACTTGCTTAGAAGTGCACTAAAAATGTAGAGAAAGAAGAGCACAAATGAAAGAAAAACAGAATTTTATTGAAAATCCAGAATCAAGATAATAAATGAAATTGAAAATTTTAAAAACAGAATTGAACGCTGCCACCTTTCATAGGCCGGGTCATATATAAATCAATTTTTAAGGTCTGCTTAAAATGCGGACTAGTGCGTTATAATTACAACAAGCGGCTAACTGTAAACATAGACTTAAACTCAAAGTAAAGCTGATTTAACTAAAAATTCCAAAATGAATTAATTTGTATGATTTAACTAAGATTGAGGTTTAGATTTGTGGTTACCCAAAAATTACCCTTGTAGTACTAAGAAACAAAATAGGATTTATTTTATAAATACGATTGAGATGGGGGGTCGGACTGTTGGGTCCAAAAAGGGTCGATTTTATTTCGGACCGATTTATTTTTCAAATATTATTGAGGTAAGGTCTCTGACTCATGGACGGTAAAGATGATTTTTTTTGTATTTTTTCTTTGCAAATTCAGTGTTAAATATATAAAGGGTGTCCCAAGAAGAACGCAATTTTTAAATCTGGCAACATTCTAAGTGTCATTGTTTGACATTTGAACAATTGTTATTGTTTGTTAGTAGAAGGTACGAGGTTAGTAAAAATGGAGCGCTACACGAATGAACAACGCATTCTCATTGTGAAATTGTTTTACCAAAATGGTGAAAGTTTTGCGGCTACAGTTCGCAAATTGCGATCAATTTGGGGTCACAATAATGCTCCAAAAGAGTCAACTGTAAAGAGATTAATGGATAAATTTGCCGAAACTGGGTCTGTTAGTGACAACAACGCGCCATCGACCAGGTCGATCGACCGAAAATGTCGCAGCTGTACGTGATGATGTCGCTCAAACTCCATCCACCTCAATTCGACACCGAGCTCAGCAAATTGGTGTCTCCAAATCCACTTTGCAGCGAATTTTGACGAAAGATTTGCATCTTCATGCATACAAAATTCAATTGACTCAGGCCAGCTGACCATGGACAGCGAAGGGAGTTCGTTAATTGGGTATTGGAGAGACAACATGAAAATGCTGATTTTGCCGATAAAATCATCTTCAGTGACGAGGCCCATTTTCATCTTGATGGCTTCGTCAATAGGCAGAATTGTCGCATTTGGGGTGCGGAAAATCCTCGAGTGATTCACGAGAAGCAAATGCATCCTCAACGTGTCACTGTGTGGTGTGGTTTTTGGGCTGGAGGAATCATTGGACCTTTTTTTTATGAAAATGAGGCAGGTCAAGCGCAAACAGTCAATGGTGTTTGGTATCGTGAAATGATAACCAGTTTTTTCTTGCCTAGAATTGAAGAAATGAATGTGGAGGGCATGTGGTTCCAACAAGACGGCGCCACATGTCATACAGCCAGAGAAACAATTCAATTGCTGCATCAGTCATTTAAAAATTGCGCTCTTCTTGGGACACCCTTTATATGTGGTACAAAACAATGGAGTTCAAAAAATAATTTTAAGTTATAGTATCTCTGATATATTTTTGTTCTTTTATTTTTATAATTTAGTATACATTCTATGCAAGCTTTGTAAAAAAGTAATACTGATCTGGAAATAAATTCTAATATTAAGAATATCGGTTGATAATATCCTGTACCATATAATTATTTCTATACCTGTATATTCTAATCTCTTTATTATTCAAATAGAAATGTGCTTTCAGGATTTTTCGAGGACGTATGGATTCTAGGTCGTTTTAATTAAAACAAGTGACCAATTAAAAATAAAAGCACATGAGTTCTCAAATTGAAGCAAATTTCACTACGAGTTGACATATGGATTTACACTAATGAACCACAAGGGCTCAAAAGAACGTCCGTTGTAGTCATCGGGCTAATAATATTAAATTTAACAAAAGCATCTAATTTTAAATGTCGTCATTTTCGTCATTTAATTGCAGCAACTTTCATTGAGCATACTTAAAGATTTAACGAAAATAGTCCCTGTCCCACGTCCGTCATATGGACCACCATAAATATGACAATTGTTTTTTTTCCATTCTAATAGCTCACTTATGGTGGAAGGTATATTAACTCAGCCAGTCCGATATATATGACGGTTGTTCTCGTTGTTTTTTAATGTTAAAATATTTATTATTAAATAGTATATATTTTTTTTATTAAAAAAAATATTGAATTTTTAAGTTTAATGACATCTTAATTTTTTATTAAAATTTTAGTCGGCTGCAAAAGGTTTTGGTCGGTTTTTAGAACATTTTTTGTCGAAAATTTTGGTAGAAGTTATGGTCACATGAACAGCTGATTATAATTTTTTCATGTTAAAACGTTATGGCAGTATTTTGATTGTCACTTATTGTTGACAGCTGTTGTTTGTTTACATTCTTAATGCCAGTTCTACAAATTACAAATGGAATTAAATAGTTTTGAAACTGAATTATTATTGCTTAAACTGGACTGGTATGTTTAGACCATCAGTAATTAGAAATTTTGATATTGTGCACATCTACAACTATGGTTTTTGCACATAAAATATAAAAATACTCGTATTAGAAAGACAACTAAAATATATAAAATTATTTTATTAATTGTTATGCCGCGCACTCTTGAATCTAGTTTAGTTACAACTCTCGGACGAACACTTAATATGCACCATCGATAGAATTCTATGCAGAAAATGTAAGTAAAAAAATCGGCGATCTCCCATAGCTTCCGAAATATGGGCCTCGAAAGTGCAGACGTATAATTCAGATAATAAGCCATATCTGTGAAACTTTTCCTTATTCATTAAGCAATGTGGGTATCGTTAGGAAGCTCATTGCAACGCCACACCATTCAAGTGATATATAAGTATAACCCATTAAGAAGCGGCAGCAACATTTTTATTTACTTCACGATTTTTTACAAAAAATGCCTCATAACAGGATAAATGCTTATTTTTAGTATGCATTTTCGCTCTAGCTTTGTAGCCAACATATTAACCTTTCATTAACCTTTACCCTTATAGAACCGGAGATAATACCGTTAAAAAAAATGAAAAAATCGCGATTTTTTAAAAAAAAAATTGAGATACTTTAAACAACTTTGTTAAAAAAAATGAAAAATTATTTTAAAAAATTATCGCGAGATGTTTTCAAATATTTTTTCGCCTGCGATGCCCTTTATCGATATCACAATCCATTTTCTTAAAAAAATTAATCATTTTTAACCCCTTCATTTAAAAAAAAAAAAATTATTTGAAAAAATGCGCGGAAGAATTTCTATGATCAGTATTATCAATTTTTTCAAAACTGCAAATTTTTCGAAAAAAAAAATGAAACTAAAGAGCCCATATCTCCGGCATTTAAAGGATTAAATTCCAAAACAAAGTTTCAAATGTAAGCTTATTGTTTTGGCAATAAACTAGTAGGAAGTCGACGAAATCGAATCAAATTTTGACCTATTTTTCACAGAAACTCTGATCAAAAATATACAAAATAACCCCCCAGCCCACAAATGGTTAAATGATCCATAAAAGGGCCGTTTGATAGGTATTTCATATGCTCTTCAACGACTAGATCCGGTTCCAAATGTCGCAGATATATCCAGTAGAAAATCCGTAACTTTGAAAATAAGTGTTTTTTTTTAACTTATTCGTCTTTAATGCCCTTCGGGGCCATATTTTTTTTGACAATTGTTCCTAAACTATGTTTGTTCCGTTGCATTTAAAACATTTGTTGTTGGGCAAATGACTATTCCTTCTATTGCTGTAACATGCCTAGGGTAGAAAGTTTTGCAGTAATTTTGTAGATATTAGCATTATTGTTTATTTAGAGTTTATACACATTTTTTACCTATCTATCTGCAAAAAATACAAATACGGGCCACCCTAGTTCACACTTATCGAGTCTCTTTCTACATGATCTTAAGAAGGTAACGTTTCTTTTGGAATGTTCCATCTGCGGTTCTTTAAAAAAAACATATTTATGAAAAAGAAAACCACCCCAAGTTTAAGAGCAAAAATTGGCGTACAAAATACACGATATCGGTTCAAATGACAACACACAAACATTCTCATGTAGGAGAGGGTTAATATAAATGCTAATTAATAAATTCACTTTAGTATTCACAGTTATTAATTACAACACTGTAAGTATTTGCACCATCATCCATCAAAACTTGGTACACATTTGTTCGAAAGAAAACGAACGATAATTTTAAAAATGTATGTCGATAACAAAAAAAACTTGAATTTCTCAATTCTCTTAAGAAGCATTTGTTGTATGACGGCTTAAATATTTATAGTAGACAAAGAAATGCATAAATGCATTTTTTAAACTCCTCCCTTGGTTGCGTTCCGCGCTTTGTTCGATCTTGCGTTTTACATTTTGCGCCTCTGTTCGCTTTATTATAACCTCAAATGTCCTTTCCTCTTTCTTGAATCTTGTGCAAATTTACTTTTTCGAATTCACTCTTGTACTTACCATGTTGTGGTTTTTGCTTCAGAAGATCCTTGCGATTAGCGTTGAAAATTAGAAAACAGATTTCAAACTTTCCCTATTATTTCTTTATGGCGTAAACAATTTGAATTAAATTTCCACACCGCAGTCTTTTTATTTTACAATTTCTTTTGCTTGGCAAAAATTCAAGAAATAAAGGGAGACAAAGAGAAGGAAATTCGCAAGCACCCGTCGTCGTCGTGTGTCGTGGTATGCAGATCAGCGCCGAACAGCAGCAATGGTGGTTGATGGACGATGACTGTGATGATGATGACGTTTAGTACTTCTTGTTTGCCTCTTTTTCTTGCCTACACGGTTGCTTCTGAGCACAAGAGCTGGTGGTGGTGGCTGTGTACTAAAAAAGTCCTGTTATCTTTCGAATGCCATGAAGTAGTGGTGGTTGGTTTGCGAGCATTCTATTACAATTTGCATGATCATGGCAGCTGATGGCTCGATTCGGTGTGCAATGTTGCCAGTAAGCAATAATTCAAGCATTTTCTTTTGGTTTTATGAAAATTTATTTGATTTTATTAATAATACTACTGGTTACAGAAGTACATACATACATTTGTGCTTTGCTGTTGTAATACTTTTTTTTTTAGTTTATGCTACTTTTACAAAACGGTTTCCTTTTTGGAATTAAACGTTTTTTAAGGCTTCAAAGATGATTGATTGACTGCGAGTTCTTCTAATTCAATAAATAAAGCCTTATATCTTGAGCAATGGAAAATGTTTTTGTATTGAAAATAAAAAAAAAACACAACTTACACTGGTCTACAATAATACATATAGGGTGCTCGTTTGAAAGCAAAGTTGCAAAATGTAAAACAACGGCATTAAAAGGGATGGGATTTTTAGGCTTTTAAATTTGTTTTATAAAATCGAAAAATATGCCATTAAGTATGCATAAAAAATTTAAAAAAAAAATTAAAAATATACACAAAAATTTTTGTGTTTTGCTGAGATTAATTAATAATTAAAATCATTACGTTAAGGGGTTTTATTATTTGGGTTTATTAATAGAAAAAGCAAAAAAAAATGTTAAATGTATGTAGGTGATTGAAGTCTCATTGATTAATTGTTGATCAAAAAAGTAAGCCGTAATTAATTTGGTCTCAAAAAGTTGACAATTTCAGTTAGAAGTTTTACATTTGTCTCTACACGGAAAAGTTGCGGTGAATAAGTAGAAAGAAACAGGCGTTGTTCGTTTTCAAACAAGTTATTTAATTCATATTTATTTGAATATCCTCGTCAATTTTTTGTGCAAATGTCTTCATTTTTGGTGCAGGTGACTAAATAAATTCTTCAATACTAGTTATAAACATCCCAGCAACAGCTGCCACGTTTTCGTTTTAGTTGAGAACCACCAAACAAAAACTGCTAAAAAGAATTTACCAAACTGCTAAAAGGAATTTGCCACATATACTTCTTATAGGAGCGAAAATTTTCATTTTTCGTTTCGTGTAGTGCAGTGTAGAACGTAACAGCCTTTATTCAATTTCAAATAAATATTTTTTTTTTAATATATTTATAGGAATACCCTCGAAAATGGCTTCACAACATTTTCTGTTTAAAAAAGCTTTAAAACTTTGCGAATGTCAAATATTCCTTGACTAAAGCCTAGTATTTACCTAAAACGAAATTTTCGCTTTGGAGTTTTGCATTTATCTCTACAAGAAAAAGCTAAAAAAACTGCTCTGTAGAAGAAGAAACCCTTTCTCATTTTCATTTAGATACTCTCAAAACTGACATCACAACAATTGCCATTTTTTTTTGTGAAATGTCAAATATTTCTTGACCAAACATTTGTCAGAAATTTATTTATCCTTTGCAGATCGTGAAAAAGTCTACACTGCTCTTATAAACATCCCTGTAACAGCTACAAATTTCGCTACCTTTTCGTATCAGCGGAGTACCACCAAATGAAGATATGTAAACGAAATTTAAGCTTGTATTCACCTTAAACAAATTTTTCGCCTATGAATTACATTTATCTCTACAAGGAAAAACTGTTGTGTAGAGCAGTGTAGAAAAAGCAGCCGTTATTTATTTCTACATAAATTTTTAAATCACATTCATAACCTCAAAAAAGCCTTCACAATACTTGTTAATTTTTTTTTTGCAAATGTCAAAAATTTCTTGACCAAACAATTATCAGAACATTACTTTTCGTTTGCATTTCGTAAAAAATCTACACTAATTTTTATAACCTTCAAGAGTTGCAAATTCCGCCACTTTTTCGTTTTAGCTGAGTACCACCAAAGGAAAATAGCTAAAAGAAATTTACCAATTGTAAATTTCGCTTTCTTTGCTGCATGTTTTTTTTTAATTAGTCAACGGGAGCGAAAATTTCGTTTTAGATTAATACTAGGCGCAAATTTCGCTTGCTTTGCTACATGAATATCGCATAAGAGTGAAAATTTCGTTTTAGAAAAAACTAGGCTTGGAGTCTATATCTATTCACGGAAAATTTCGTTTAAGGCTTTCGTACTAGGCTTTAAGTGCTAATTATAATAGATTTTTTGACAAAATGCTACAAATCCCCAATGAATATAACAATACATCAACTACGAGCAAATTTTTAGATTTCTGTTAACAAACTCCTCCTTTAGACAAAACCAACTAATCTTTATGTAAAATGATCTCCTGAATCCGAATTTAGTGTCCATCAAGCATAGTTTTCGAAATATTGTGAAAATTAATTTTTTTTTAGACTTTTTCATTAATTTCCTAAAACTTCGGCAACTCTTATCCGATTCACTGAAAATAGTCAATATTAATTGGTAAGAAATGCATCTTTCCTATAAATGATAAATTATCAATCAAAATTTTGTTTTTTACACATCCGTTTGCAAGCTGTGTAAAATTTTTGTAGACCAGTGTTATTGTCATCATATTAAGATGTAAACATATGGAGCCCTAACTGCGAAAAAGACATAAGCGCCAAAAAGAAAATTTTACAGGATAGGATTTCTTTTCGTTTTTTCTCTAGTTCATCTGGGGGATTTCGAGTCAATTAATTTTTTCAATAACTTTGTAAATATAAATATTTAAGTTTTAATATTTTGGTATACTTTTCTATCGAATATAATAAAAAAGCGAGTTTCGATTAAATGACACTTACATCTTTTTGGCGGCAACGACTCGTTATATAAAAAATAGTCGATTAGTAACAATGAATTCAAACTAAAATTAGCAGGTAAAAAGAAATGAAATAAATAAAACGTGATTCTGAACAGAGGATGATTACAACTGTGGTCAAGTGATCGATTGTAAAAAATTGTTTATGATGATTTGTTGTTTGACCTTTTTATTATAAGTAGAGGGGGTTTTTTGTCGAAGCTAAAAACCCTTCCCTATTTAAAGAATTAACCACATATTAATAAAACTTACAAAAGGGCTATCACACATATTTATAAAGAAAATTTCCATTTTAAACATTCAGTAAATTTGCATGAATGTGGTCCTTATTTATTAATTATTTCGATACTTCCGACTCTGATATGAATAAACAACAGACAAGAGTAGAGATTCGTGATATTTTTTAAATTAAGACAAGGCCTCTAAGTGAAACTAGAATTTCCTTTTTTACAAATATTTAATAATCGTGTTACATTTGGCGTTACCACGGTTTAAGGGGTTCCCCGGGGTCTTGACATTTACTTTCCTTAATATTCTATTAAGAAACAAAGGGGCAAAATCTCAAATTTAGCGAGTTGTGCATAGTGTGTACAAAAAAACCGGCTACAGTAAGCAACGGATATAAGAACATCTTTTATAAGAAAAAAACACATATAAGAAATTTTGGCATAACACCGTGCATACGAGGGTTACTTTATATATTTCTGGCCTAGGCAACACTAAGTGTTGCCTGGCGTCATCTAACATTTCCATTGGGAAGTTTGACATTTGTTAGCATAAACGTACTCAAAACGTTTTGACGTACGACCATCATTTGTGTTGTTTACAGTGATTTGAAAAAATCAATTTCGCAAAAAAAAAAAATGGAATTTACTCGTGAACATTTTCGTGCGATTTTTCACAACTTTCGACGTGGATTATCACGACAAGATTGCATCGATGAACTTAAATCTTTTTATGGCGATAAAGCACCATCCTATAGCACTGTGAAAAACTGGTTTAATGAATTCAATCGTGTCCGTCGCTAGCTCAAAGACGAAAGTCGCCCAAAAACATTCGTGTGCCAGAGAATATTGATGCCGTGCATGAACTGATAATGCTAGATCGTCATGTGGCACACCGTGAGTTAGAGTCATCCTTGGGAATTTCTTCCACCAGCATACATTCGATATTGCATGAACATCTGGCCGTAAAAAAGGCTTGTTCTCGAAGTACATCACAAAATTCGCTTAGTGATGTTTGTGAGATGTTGAATTGGTGGGCATGACGACGAGTCGAGGTTGAAGGATCTTCTATCGTAAACAACGTCAATTTTTTCCGCAGAACGAACTGGGCGAGCACTGATGTTTTCAGATTTCCTGCAGACCCGGTTTGCTGAAATTGCGCATAATTCTCCCGATTGCGGACACATTTTGTCGATTATGCTGACCAAAAAAAGAATCACAAAGTCCAAAAAATGCATTTTTATTTTCGTAAAAGGCTTCAACAATCTTAATGCGCTCTTCAATTTTGTACCTCTCCAGGGTTGAATTTGCCATACACTGAAAAAAAGAAATGTCAAATAAAGTTGGCCAAAAAACTTGGCCGCAAAATTTGACAATCGTTTAAAACAAGTCTTGTGTCGATTGCTGCAAAGAAATTTTAAAAAAATACGATAGCGGTGCTTCAAAGGACATTTATAAGATCGTCACAGGTGACGAATCATGGATCTATGCGTATGAGCTTGCAACAAAACAGCAATCGACCGTGTGAGTCTTCAAAGACGAGCCAAATCTAACGAAAGTTGTTCGTGGAAGAAGCACTTCGAATCAAATGGTCGCCTGTGTCTTCAGCAAAACTGTTCCGCTTGAGCAACGTAGGACGGTCAATTCTGAGTGGTACACTACAATTTGTTTGCCTGAATTCGAAAAACGAAAAAGAGCAGACGAATCATTGTGTCATTGTGCGAGCTCTCACACATCGGCTCAAACAAGCGTCTTTTTGACCGGCCAAAACTTCGAATTGCTGGGTCACCCGCCGTACAGCCCTGATTTGGCACCCAATGGCTTATTTTTATTCCCGCACATTAATAACAAATGCGAGGTGTCTCAATCGGAGTGGAAAAAGTGCCTCGACAATTGGTTTGAGCGCATGTAAAAGTGTATAAATCATGCTGGAGAATACTTTGAAAAACAATAAAACCATTTCTGATGATAAATATTAGTATTTTCATTATTAGGCCAGAAATCTTTATAGCAGCCCTCTTATATGAAAAAAAAACTTGTTACATTTCTTGATTTTCTTGTATCCGTTATCTACTGTATTTTAGAATGACGGTAATAAGTTCAATCGAAAAAGTTTTTCGAAACCCCGGCTATCGGTTAGATTTTTAATTGCTTATAAGAAAATAAAACTTGTTGCATTTCTTGACTTTCTTATATCCGTTATTTACTGCATTTTAGAATGACGGTAATAAGTTCAATCGAAAATGTTTTTCGAAAACCCGGCTATCGCTTATGATTTTCTCGCATGACTGATGAAACCGTTTTTTTTTGTATAATAAACACAAGTAAGTTTCAGTCCGCTGTGACCACTTAGATATTTCTTCTTTTTTTGATGTGGACAACATCTGAGCATCGAATGAGATCGATCCAATGCCCTAAAAGTGTTCTCTCCCAGAGATATGCGCGTATTATGAAAGTGAAGTCGACGATTCTAAGCGCAAATAGAAAGGGACCTAATCTTTAAAATGACTCTCCTAAACAACACTTTTCATCAATTTTTCAGTTTTTTTTTGTGGACAACATCTGAGCATCGAATGAGATCGATCCCATGCCCCAAAAGTGTTCCCCCCCAGAGATATGCGCGTTTTATGAAAGTGAAGTCGACGATTCTAACCGCAAATAGAAAGGGACCTAATCTTTAAAATGGCTCTCCTGAACAAAACTGGTTTTTAACCTTAGGTCCCTTTCTATATTGCGAGTATAATATACTGACTTTTAAGCCAGTTCATATTAATTATATTTAAGATGTACACGAAAATAAGTTACTGAAATTTACTAAAGTCAGCGCCTGAGCTACTACCTGTATCGGAATATCACGCTGAGAAACCTCGATTGTAAAGGGCGGTCCAATCATAATGCACGAAGTTAATTGTGAGTCACACCTTAACGTCAAGTTTTCAGTGTTTGACAAATTCAACCCTGGAGAGGTACACAATTGAAGAGCGCGTTAAGATTGTTGAAGCCTTTTACGAAAATGGGCGTTCAAATCAAAATGCATTTTTTGGACTTTGTGATTTTTTTTGGTCAGCATAATCGACAAAATGTGTCCGCAATCGGAAAAATTATGCGCAAATTTCAGCAAACCGGGTCTGTAGGAAATGTGAAAACGCCTCGCCTAGTTTGTTCTTCAAAAAAACAGTGACGTTGTTCACGATAGAAGATCCTTCAACCTCGACTTGTCGTCATGCCCAACAATTCAACATCTCACAAACATCACTAAGCGAATTTTGAATAATATTTGAACTAACATTCTAACAAGATTCAATTGACTTAAGAGCTGAAGCCTACTGAATGAGAAGCCTACCGAGTGATTGTTAAAAAGCCGATGCATCCATAAAGAGTGACTGTTTGGTGCGGTTTATGGATGGGTGGCATCACCGGGCCGTACTTCTTCGAAACTGTGTTCGGCCAAGCAGTTACCGCGAATGAAGTCCGTTTTCATCTCGCGATAGAAAACGGAATATCTTGTGACCAGAAATCGAGGATAATTGAACCTGGAAGATATGTGGTTCCAGCAGCATTGCACCACTCGCCTTACATCTAACGAAACAATGGCTCTTTTGCACGAAAAATTCAATGGCCGTGTTATCTCACGTCCTGGCGATGTTAATTGGCCGCCACGATCATGTGATTTGACACACCGTTGGACTTAATTTTTTTGGGTGATATTTAAAAGAAAAAGTGCAGGTCAATTAGCCAAAAACAATTCAAGAGATAAAGGCTGAGATAATTCGTTACATTTACGACATTGAACCTCCATTACGCCTCAGATTCATTGCAAATATAGACCATCGGATAGAGGTATGCCAACGAAGACGTAGCGAGCATTTGGCGATATTTTGTTTCACAAATTATTGTCATAGATCCATCTATCATAATAAAAAATAATAATTTATAACTTATTATTTCTATTGCGTTTTAGTTGAACCACCTCATAGAAATAATAAACATGGTTCTTTATCTCAGCCTTTAAATTAACACCGAATGCATCAAGCCTTTTTATGACTAAATATTGAATATTACCGGCAGTGCTCGCAATTTTAGTTTGTTTTCATATCCAGCCACCTGGCCACCTAGCTATGCAGGGCATAACTTTATACCTTCTGGCCGGGACCTACTATTAGAAGGCGTATCCGGGTTTTCCCTGGCTTAAAGCTAGGGTTACTTCAAGAAACCCCTGAAAACATCCGATTCCCACGTCAATTTTATATTGAGTTTAACGAAAAGACCGATGAACGAAAGCAAGGAAATTTATTGAAGCCTAAGGCAATATATCTGAAGAACGCAATGCGTTTTTTTTTGACTAAAACTGAACTTATACAGGATAGGCCAAAAATAACCATGGGGTTTAAAAATTTATTAACTTTTTCGTTTACACATTTTTTCAGATTAAATAAGTACGAGTATACTTAGTAGGGACATAAATACTGTTACAACATTGAACACACCCATTTCAATAGTAGAACTGAACATACCCCGTTAATGTCATATGGATTTTGAAAGCTAACCTCAATAGCGTTAGTCGGTAACGGGATTTTAAAATTGTTTCAACTTTCATCATGGAGTGGTCAGATAATGAGAACCGTATCGCTGTAATAGCGCTTTTCAAGTGTGAAATGAAAAAAGCGATATGTTCAAAACGCTCCGGCCACTAGGGATTAGCCGTATTTTCGTCTACCGATGCATAAAACTGTTTGAGGTGACTGGAGATGTAAAAACCGCCACCGGTCGGGCCGCCCACGCTCTGTTCGAACACCGCATGTCATCAAAGCCGTTAAATCAAGAATCATGAGTCGAATCATTAAAAAAGACTTGGGGTTTTCAAACGACGTACCGGATATTTATTGACTGTAGCTTTAAAAAAAAAAATAGGATTGAAAAATGCAAACGTCTTTTGGTGAACCACGCTGATAACTTGCACAGAAAAATTTTGTTCACCGATGAAAAAATGTTTACCGTTCAGAACAAATTTAACAAGCAAAATGATAGAGTGTATGCGCGGTCATCTAAGGAAGCATCGGAACTGATTCCAAGGGTGGAAAAGGGTCATCACCCAGCTTCAGTCATGGTTTGGTGGGGTGTCTCTTACGATGGGTTCACTGACCTGCATTTCTGTGACCAAGGAGTCAAAACATCGGTCAACGTTTACCAAGAAACCGCTTTGGAAGCTGTTGTGAAGCCTCCTAACAATTTCCTGTTCCAAAACCAGCCATGGACTTTCCAGCAGGATTCTGCGCCGGCCCATAAGTCAAAAACGTCCCAGGCCTGGCTTCGAAACAATTTGCCAGCGTTCATTTCCTCTGAAGAATGGCCCTCGGGCAGTCCAGATTTGAATTGGACTGCCATTGGATTACAAATTGTGGACGGTTTTAGAGGACAAGGTTTGTCACAAAAGATACCCCAACATTGGATCTCTTAAGACTGCTTTGGTTCGAGCTGTGGCCAATTTTCCAATGGACGAGGTTCGTGCAGCTATTGACGATCGGCCAGTGCGACTTAAGGCGTGTGTAAAGGCAAAAGGCGGACATTTCGAATAAGTAGATTCTTTTTGGATACAATATACGAGGGCGGTTCGGAAACTTCCTAGCCTAGCACAAAAAAACGCGGTATAAACAGAAAAAAGTTAAGTGTTTTGGAAACTTCCATCTCTGCTACGAACACATGTTAAATTTTGTCCCGATAAATTTTGATCTGGCAACTCCTTCATGTAGAAACAGGTGTTCACAAAAGACGCATCCGCGATTTTTTTACAATGGAAAAATTAGAAATGCGTGGTGTCATTAAATATTTACATAAAAAAGGTTTATCGGGACAAGAAATTCATAATGATATGGTGAATGTGTTAGGTGAAAGTGCTCCTTCATATGCAACAGTAAAAAATTGGGTTGCTGAATTTAAACGTGGTCGTACAAGCATTGAAGATGAACCACGTAGTGGACGTCCAAAAACAGCAACAACAACAGAAATTGTAGCCAAAGTGCATGATATGGTATTAAATGATCGACGAATAGAAGTGCGTGAAATAGCTAATATCATGGGCGTCTCAAATGATCGAGTCCATTTAATTTTGCATGAAGAACTACAGATGAAAAAGCTTTCTGCAAGATGGGTGCCGCACTTGTTAACAGTCGACCAAAAATGCATAAGAATGAACATTTCTCAAGCTTGTTTGGATCGTTTTCAGCGAAATAAAATGGATTTTAAGCGTCGTTTCGTAACTGTTGATGAGACATGGATCCACCACTATACTCCAGAGACAAAAGAACAATCCAAACAATGGACTGAAGCTGGAGGAAGTGCCCCAAAGAAGGCAAAAACAATTCAATCGGCTGTTAAGGTTATGGCAACGGTTTTTTGGGACTTTAAAGGTATTTTATTGATTGACTATCTGCAAAAGGGTAAAACAATAAATTCAGAGTACTATTGCAACCTTTTAGATCAATTAAATGTACAAATTCAAGAAAAACGTCCTGGCTTACAACACAAAAAAATAATTTTTCATCAAGACAACGCACCAGCGCACAAGAGTTTTTAACAATGGCTAAAATCAACGAATTAAAGTACGAGTTGCTTGACCACCCACCTTATTCTTCTGATTTAGCTACCAGTGACTTTTACCTGTTCCCAAATCTAAAAAAATTCCTTGCTGGCAAGCGTTTTACCTCAAATGAAGATGCAATTACAGTTGTAAACCACTATTTTGAAGACCTTGAGGAAAACTATTTTAATCAAGGGATAGAATTGCTAGATAAGCGTTGGACTAAGTGTATTGAAGTTTCAGGTGATTATATTGAAAAATAAAAATATTTTTGAAAAACTAACTATTCTCTTTCATTGATAGGCTAAGAACTTTCCGAACCGCACTCGTACATCAATAAATATATTAAAAAAAAATTTGGATCAAAAACATTCAGTACTTCTTATTTTACAGCATAAAACGTGTGTAACAGTATTTACGTCCCTACTAAGTAAATAATACTTGGAGAATAAATAATGGAGAGCTTCACATTTGTACAAAGAACCAGAATAATAGAATTTTATTATTTAAATCAGCGATCAATTATTTTAACGTAAACGCATGAGTGATGAAGCTTATTTCCATTTGAATGACTTTGTTAATAAGCAGAACTGTAGGTTCTGGGGTTCTGAAAATCCAAGAGACATTCATCAACGCCAATTGCATCCCATTAGGTCACATCTACGAATATCATTGAGCCTGACTTCTTCGAGAATGAAGATGCTGTAAAAAGATGGAAGTGTTTTTACGTCGTGCTCTTGAAAACAAACCTGAGATGTGGTTACAGCAGGACGGAGCCACTGCCCGGGACACAATGGCACGAATTTTTTCCAGAAATTCGAAAATTATTTGGCCAGCGCTATCGCCAGATTTGTCAGCACCCGACTATTTTCTTTGGAGTTATTTGAAGGAGCGAGTATATGTGAACAAGCCCTTCAACTAAAGGCCAACATTGTTGCAGAAATTCGAACGCAACAGCCACAAATTTGGAAGATGTCATGGAAAGTTCGAACGAACCCATCAATGCGAAGCTAATACGGGGGTCATTTAAGTGACATTATTTTTGATACTTCGAGTAAAAAAAAATCCATTTTGTATGTTATATAATCTGAGAAAATAACTAAAAAAATTAATAAACGAAAAAGTTATTAAAGTTTTTAACCTATTGGTAACTTTTGGGCCACCCCGTACCATTATACTTATTTCAGCAGGATTTATTCGTTTCCGTTAATGGAAAATGCACAAAGTTCCGTCGAGGTCGGTTTATATTTGAGACCTCCTCTTTGAAAACAACAATAGATAGAATGGAATACGGAAGGACTTCACTCAATGGATATGGAATGATTTTGAATCGATCGGTTTAATAACCATGGGGTCATTTTCATTTCGTCATTGGTTTTAAAATCACCAGAACTAAATTATAATATCCTGTACCACAGTTTAGTGTAAGATGCAATAAACTAAAAAGTAAATGAATTTTCAATTTAAAAAGCAATGTTGAATTTTTTCCAAAAAATATTCGAAAGTACAGGGTGTCCGCCGGGAAGGTATACTACTTTGTTTGTTTATAATTCCTGCCGTATGGGTTTTTAGATACCCAAGAAAGAGTTGATGCATAAATAATTTTAGCGTGGGCCAGGTAAGCGATATCGCGGTATTTTTTTTTATAGAAAAGAGGAAAGATTGGGATAAATTAAATTTTTTTCTTTCAACTTCTATGGTCTTTTGGACACAAATTTCCAAATTTCAAAAAAAATCGTACGAGCCGATCTATGGGCAGGCAGTAACGGGTTTAATGAAAAGGAATCGATCTTACTTATACGAGGGCGACAGCAAAACTAACTGACCTGGCACATTTTCTGTTTTACTAGCAACTTTATTTTTAAAAGCAATCTTTTATAAGCCATCTGTCAAAATTTCCGAAATATTTAATGATTATTTTCTTTTTTACAGGTGATTAAAGTAAACAAGTTTTATAATTTTTGAAAAAAATGGAAAATAAAGAGTTTCGTGCGGTAATTAAACACTTTTATATGAAAGGTTATACGCCACAATTAATGAAAGATGAATTGGATTCTGTTCATGGTGATAATGCACCATCATACTCCACCGTGAAATCCTGGGTTCAACAATTTAAAATGGGTCGTTCAAGTACGGAAGATGAACAACGCTCTGGAAGACCGAAAAATGCTACTACTATTGAACACTTTAGAAAAATATTTAATGAAGTGACTAAAGATAGACGAATAAAGCTCAGAGAACTTGCTGATATTGTTAAAATACACGTCCGTTGGACCAATTCCGAGGAGCTTTAAGCGATTTATCAGCGTTATCCAATAGAGTTCTTGCGCCGATTCATAACTGTTGATGAAACATGGATCCATCACTACATCCCAGAATGCAAAGAACAGTCAAAACAATGGATAGAAGCTGGTAAAAGTGGTCCCAAGAAGGCGAAAACTGTTAAGTCAGCAGGAAAAGTAATGGCCGCAGTATTCTGGGATGCAAGGGGTATAATATTTAACGATTATCTTGAGAAAGGAAAAACTATAAATAGTGAATATTATTGTGCATTATTGGATCGGTTGAGTGAAGAAATCAAGATAAAACGACCACATTTAGAAAAAAAAGTTCTTTTTCAGCAAGAAAATGCTCCTTCACACACTGCATTTTTAACTCAACAAAAACTGGCCGAATAACGATTTGAAATTGCTCCGCATCCACCATATATTCCAGATTTATCTCCTTCTGATTATTTCTTGTTTTTAAATTAAAAAAAATTTTCGGTGGCAAAAAATTTTCGTCCAATAGCGAGGTTATTGCTGAAACTGAGGCATATTTTGAAGGTCTTGAAAAATCTTATTTTTCGGATGGAATTAAAAATCTTGAAAAACGTTTGATGAAGTGTATTGAGTTGGAAGGAGATTATGTTGAAAAATAAATAATAATGATTCCAAAAAACGCTTCTTTTTATGTTAGGCCAGTTACTTTTGCGGTCGCCCTCGTATATTGATAAATGTTTTATTTAATGTCGGCAATTATGTATGCAATAGAACAATATCAGCTAAATGTCCGCCTCTGTTAGCCTCACAAATGTGAGCCCTTCTGAGCACATTTTTCATTACATTCTCACACATTTCACGTGGTTTTTTTTTATTAATTTCATCACAAATATTTTGTTTGAGTTGCTCAAGCGTTTCTGGTTTGTTTGCATAAACCTTGCTTTTCAGATATCTCCACAAAAAGAAGTCCGGAGCAGTCAAATCAGGCGACCGTGGAGGCCAATCATCATCACCATGTCTTGAAATAACTTGTTGTGGAAAGAGGTCTCGCAGTAATTCCATTGTAATCCCGATGTGGCACCGTCTTGTTGATATCACATGTTAATCAAGGCCAAAGCATGCAGTTTTGGCGTTAAAAAAATCATATCACGATACGTATCGCTCCCCATTGACGCCGTTTTCATTTTCATAGAAGTAAGGTCCAATGATTTCTCCTGACTAAATTGCACACCACACCCACTTTTAAGGGATGCAAAGGTGACTGATGAATAATTTGATTTGTTTTCCATTGCAAAGAACCGACTATTCTGTTTATTCACATATCTATTCAAATGAAAACGTGCCTCCTCACTTATGATTTTTCCATGAAAATCGGGCTTGTCATGGGCGAACTGTAACATCCTATTGGCATATGTACGGCGGCGTAAATGGTCTCGTGGAAGAAGCTCTTGTGTCAACTGAATCTTAAATGGAAACAAATGAAAATCCTTGTGCAAAATTGTTGCCAAAGTTGTTCTTTGAAGCTCCTAAGCACGGCGTCGAATTGACGTGATGGATTGTTTTGAACACTTTCTTGAGCAGCAGTTGTTGTTGTAACAACAATATATTTATTTTGAAGTCTTGTTCGTCCATGGGGGATCTGCTTCGATATCCAGTTGGAGGAAACGCGCCATTTGAACTGAATGCGTCCACAGACACCTGGGGGTCAGCTGAGTGGGCTTGGCCGAACAATTGAAGAGGTACAGCACATCATGTGGTCCCTGATGGCAGGCGGGACAGTTGTCCGGAACGTTAGCATCAATTCGTGCCCAGTAAGAATAGAGGCGGCTGCACCAGCCTTTGTTTCTTAAATCGCAGCGACCTTAATGTTACTCCGACTCATAAATTCTATTACATCACGGAATTTGTTGCGTAGGCCATTGCAATTAAATTGCAAAATTGATGCACTGTCAGAAGTGGCAATAGCAATCTGTGGTGTAAGATGCGGGGGAGTCTCGTAGTAAAAATGTAGACGGCGATGATAACACCAAATCCAGAGACCCACTGCTAACTTCGTTGATACAGCATGAGGCAACAAAGTCCGCTTCGCTATACTCCCTGATAGGGTTCAGACCTGAATAGCTCCTGAAGTGCACCCACTCCATGCAACGATTACACCTTACAGACGTAGCACGATGGTGTATACGATTCTGACAAACCGAGCAGATCCAAGGTCCGGGGTTTTGTTCGATCCCGGCTCGCACCAGTAGTATTCGGAGCAGGCATTCCGTGAAGTGCTGCTCCCACGATGAAGAAATGGACGAACAAACAACACATATTGTTGAGGTGACTACCCCTGGCCTAAGAGTGTTTGTTTAGGGTCAATCCGGTACATAGAACCGGCAGTCGCGGGATTAAACAGCAGCAGCATTGAGCAACAGAAAGGTTTTCAGCCGATCTTGCAGTATGTTGTGGTCCATGCTTAGGCCTATCAGCTACAGAGCCGCTTTCTTCGAAATCATTGACTGACACTATAAATAGTGCGTTCTGTTGGCTCGTTGTTTCTCCCAAAACTTTCACGTAACTTTCTCATCGTCACAGTAATCGATGATTGATTTCGATAAAATGTTTTAACGATTAAAACACGTTGGTTTATCAAATATTTTTTTAGATAATAAATTTGCCACGTCTCTACTTCATGACTGCCAAATATGAACTGTCAAGACTAATGTTAACCAAAATGGCGACAAAACAATGTAGTATACCTTCCCGGCGGACACCCTGTAGTTCCTTTAGTGTAGGAACAATTCCGTAGTTTGTTTATTTAAATTTTAGATAGAATGTAACTTTTAAACCGATATGCAAAGGTATTGCAAAAATATTTTTTGCTATAAAACTGGTAAACATATAAATTCGGTTCCAAAGAACCTTTAGAAAGAAAGTTATACGGTAAAGGCCAGGATGTTTTTGTTTAATATTTCGGTTTGATATTTTTCTAAGTTAAAGGAATATTCGTACTGATTATGCGTTAAGCGGGAATTTATTGCACGCAGTTTTAAAATTGCTTTAAAACCATAATTTGTACGAAAATTGTCACTTCTCATGGTGCAATAAAGAAGGTAGAGTTATGCTAAAAGCTGATTTTCAATTTTTAACCCGTAGTAATTTAAATTGACAATTTTGAAATTTTACAATGGCGTTTGTTGAAGTTTGTAAAGGAAAAATTCTTTATCCAACATTCACAAAAATGTATTTTTGGCATTCTAGCGAACTATTTTCTTTGTTGTTGGGCTAATGACTATACCTTGATTTTTGTACCATGTCACTTCTTTTATTTCTTTCGTCATCGAAATAAATATGCCCGTTAAATTTACGAGCCAAATAGATCGAGTAAAATTAAGTGGAAAATAATTTTAATCATGACAAAGTGTTTATGAAATATTGCAAGGCTTTAATGGCAAATAAAATAAACTCTTAAAAGCAAAAAACAGCAAGAAATAAAGCAAAAGTAAGCTTTTAAAAATAATATCATAAATTTGTTTATTTTCCGGCAAAACAGCCCTTCTAATCATTTAAGTAAAACATAAAAAAAAACTATACACGAATGCATAAAACTTTGTACATAAAATTATACAAATCGGCAAATAAAACATATGAACGAGTAAAATAAAAACACATCCAATCAAAAAAACGATCCATTGTATACACAAAAAATGTACACAAATCAGAGGTACAAAACCAGAAAAATAAAACAAATTAAACAAAAAACTAGATTAGACTCATTTTGTAAATTGTTCACCTAAGATAGAAAATCTATTCGATCTCTCATTCGCATGGGCCGTCTAATCTTCTTTACGCACCCCAGGCGGCAGCGTCACATCAAAAACAATTGGCGGATTCTTGGGTAAATAATTGATATCGCACGTTGAAGCATTCACATAGATTACACGGCCATCGGAGGTTATGCCATAGCCCTCATGTATATGGCCGAACACATGGTATTTGGGCTTAACCCTCTGCTGTACGGTCGTCAGGAGTTCGACACAACCGGCGCGAACTCCCGAACAGCAGAGATCACCATGGCCCACGGGCGGTGTATGGGTTAGCAGTATATCGATATCTGCGGGAATTTTATTCCATTTCTCTAGACAGGCCAAACCGCGACGTACATTAAAGGCCCATTTGCAGAATTCCGGCTGCCAGGGGCTGCCGAAGATGCGTATGCCCCATATCTCCAGCAGTTCGTCTTCAATATATGTACAATTTGTAAGAACATCGCGGATGTTGGGCGTTTGAACCGCATCGGCGATGTCTTCTTTGGCATTACCTAGAGTGGGCAGGTCATCGAGTATGGACAAGCCGGTGTGTTTGGTTCTGAAACGAAAAACGAGAAGGACATTATAAATCGTTATTAAATACAGAATGTCTAATTCATAAAAAATTATGGAATGTTTTAAATTCAAGTTATTTTTTATTAAACTGCTATAAGCATGGTAAAATAAACAAGGTACAGTCCCTAGCCCAACAATAACAAAAATTGTTCGCTTGATTTTCAAAGTCACTTGAAAGAGAATGCCAAAAATGCATTTTTGTGAATGTTTGATACAGAAATTTTACTATAAAAAACTTCAGCAAACGACATTGCCAAATTTTAAAATTCACAATTTAAATTACAACGAGAAAAAATTTAAATCAGCTGTTAGAATAACTCTACCTTCTATGGTAAAATAAACAAGGTATAGTCATTAGCCCAAAAACAACAAAAATACTTTAGATCGCTAGATTGTCAAAGTCACTTGAAAGACGCCGAGGAGCGATGGTACAGTGCCAGTAAGTCCAGGTTTAACTCTGCGTACGCATATCTAACATTTTTACAGCGGCGGGGTCTTCACCTCGTAAATGCTGGCGATTTTACAAGTAAGAGATTTATCTCTTAACCATATAGAAGTTTCTCTAAAAATGCAGTGGTCATTTGGAGCCATCGTTAAAAAATAGTTTCCAGTAAGTGATTATAAGAGTTACATCTGGCACAGTTCACTGACTTGAGAGAAGTTTGCCCTTGTTCCTTATTGGGAATGTTGGGGTGTCGTCTACTCCAACTTGTTGAGGAGGGCCAATCTCGGGATACCTGCTGTTGCACTCCTGGACTGCACTGCTCACTGGTGTACAATGGGATCGGCTGTAGAACCTTTCCACGTCGCTGTTGTTCCTGGTGATACCGCACTGGCTGTTGATCGGTTGTAGCGCCTTCTTCACGTTGTTCCTGTCTGCTGTCCCTCGTATAAGTATGAACACACGGGTTTGTTGTATAAAGTAGTTCACACTTTTATTCTCCTTCAACACTTAACTGAAGTTATTAGGTCGAGCTCGCACACACAAGTGTTTGAGCATTGCAAAATTATCTATTGCCTATCCCTCTGTCGTTCAAGTTGACGAAACTGATTGAGAGGGAGAGGCTGGCAGAGAGACACGTTCGCGAGTAAACGGACCTTTTAATAAAAGGGTTTTGGCAACGCACTCTTTGCGGGGGTGGGCCACTGCAGGCCCGTTTGAACGCGAACATGCCGCCCGCCTTGCACCAACTGTGCAACAATAAAAAAAGGGATACTTAAAGGTAAAGGTACAAAGGTTGAATTCATGGTACATCTTTAAAGATAATATTAAAATTAGTTCAGGTTTTTTACATACTTAAAAACTAGTAGTAGGGCCAGATATATAATTTATTGGCCTAACGCAGCTACTCAGCATCCTTGTCTACCGGCATCGTTCCAAAGAATGCCCAGCCGAAGATGGTTTGTTGGGCGAAGGGCATCCTTTCGGCTTCTCGGGGGAGACCGCAGTAGATTGCTCCCGCAACGTCTGCTCCAAGTACGACATAACAAGGGTACGGAATGTGAAACCCATGGTCAGCAAGAACTTCGTTTGCGTACCGCTCGCGTATGGCGCCTGGTTTCACTTTTGATCCGGGACAAATTGGGGCTGGCAAGATGCGACGGGTAAGTCTAGTGGTGACGGTACGACCATCGCTTCGCATGGACGAAAGCTGGACACGGAGTTGTTCAGTGCATCTGTCCCAGGCGAGAGGAAATGTGTCTGATGGTGTGTAGTAGCTGATAGGGCTATTCGGGTCCAATAGCACACGGATGTGCGCCCGCATCTGTGGTTCAGCGTTGCATCGCATTACAGCCCAAGCTGTCATCTGCACCCAAGGAGTCTCGGCAAAGTTTGGCAGGTGCATCAGAGTGTGGTGACTGCCCCAGCAGCGGTAGCATCCGGATTTACTTTTGCATTGGGCCAACTGGTGAGACAGACCCAAACAGTTCTTGCATGCCGAGTGCTCCTTGATGACGTCGCGTTTGACGATTGGCGATAGGGCCAAAAATTTGCGGCACTTCCGGAAACCATGTCGAGAGTCACACAGGGGGCATTTATATTCTTCCAGGAAATCCATGGCTGTGGAGAAGATAAAAGATATTAATAGGCCGCAAATGGGATGCTTTCCTACGAGGCATATGCTGGTTGTTATAAGTTGATAAGGATGGGGTTTAGTGAGATCTGGGAAGCAAAACTAGTTTGTGAATGGGCAGAGTGATGACGCCAGACTGGGTTTTAAGATCGACAACCCTAACCCTGTTATCTTGACCTTGGTATAGCTTTATCACACGCCCTAATCTCCAATCGCTGTTACAAACGGCTTCCTGGCGTAGCACAACCAAGTCGTTTAGTTGCAGGTCTTCGTGTGGTATCTTCCACTTAGTTCTCTTATGGAGCTCAGTCAGGTACTCTAGCTTCCATCGTCTGCTGAATTCCTGCTGGACAATTTTGACCTTTCTCCAACGATTTAAAAGTGCTGTTTTTGACGGGATTTCCTCGGGTTCGGCCGGTGTTAACATAGTGGAGCCAATGAGGAAGTGACCTGGTGTAAGTGCCGATAGGTCGTCTGGGCTGTCAGACAGAGGGGTCAATGGTCGAGAATTGAGACAGCTCTCAATACAGGCAAGGATCGTGGCGAACTCCTCAAACGTGTGTCGCACCTGACCAGACATTTTTTTAAGATGCGTTTTACAACTTTTCACGCCCGCTTCCCACAATCCCCCCATATGGGGAGCGGCTGCAGGGATAAAGTGCCATTCAAGCCGCTGAAGACCATATTTGGTAATCGCTTCATCTTTAAGCTCGGAGATAATTTTGGCAAGACTAGACTTTAACTCACGGGCAGCTCCAACGAAATTCCGACCATTGTCAGAATATATTCTGCTGGGACAACCTCGACGGGAGACAAACCTCGACAGAGCGGCTAAAAAGGCGGCGGTTGACAGATCGCTAACGGGCTCTAAGTGGATGGCCTTCGTTGCGAAGCAGACAAAAAGGCAGACGTATCCTTTTGTCAAGCGGCAGCCGCGTCCATGGAATGTCTTAAAGTCGAACGGGCCAGCGAAATCGACGCCAGTATTCGTAAAGGGCCTGCTCAGACTTGTTCTTTCGGCCGGAAGAGCTCCCATTAGTTGAACTTGGCGAAGTTTGCGGGACAATACGCATTCCTTGCAATGATTAATGCGCGTTTTTATCAGCTTTTTTGCTCTTATGATCCAGCACTCCAGTCGGACAGTGACATGAGTGAGTTGAATACCTCCGTGCAGGGTGATTTTATGGATAAAGTCAACGTACAAACGAGCAAACGTGCTCTGGTAGGCTATGATAACCGGGTGTCTCTCGTTGTACGAAAGGGCCAGAGTGGAACCAAGACGACCATTTGCTCGAATTAAGCTATCTTTATCGATAAATGGAGTCAGGGCGAGAAGCGCGCTGCCAGAGGGCAATTTCTGTTTTGTCTCTAGATAAGAATACTCGCTCGAAAAGTAGATTCGCTGCGACATGGCCATCAGCTGATAGCGAGTGAAAAGAAGTTCTTCTGCCGACAAACGGAGGGCTTTGGGGTGAAAGCCTTTCTTAAGAGTCATATGAGTCCGGTTAAAAAAGCGGAAAATATAGGCTACAACGTGTATTGCTCGGGACAGACAAGAGAACCGTTCCAAAATGTCTTCAAGGGGGGCTGATCTAGTTACATGAACCTTTACTGGCTTGGCTTCAAGCGACGTATCGGGAACTTGAATATTTAAGGGCCAACACTGACGTTCTTTTTGGAGCCATGAGGGGCCGTTCCACCAAAGCTCCGTCCCCTTTAGGTCTAAAGGGGTCAGCCCCCGGGTTGCTAGATCAGCCGGGTTTTCATGGGTACCAACGTGCTGCCAGGGGCCGCACAACTTCTCCTGTATAATTGAAACTCTATTCGCTACAAACGTGGTCCAGTTGTGCGATGGTTTTTTGAGCCAAGCTAAAACTATTGTCGAATCAGACCATGGACAAATTGTGCTCTTTTGAACCTTGAATTGGGGTAAAATCGCGTGCGCTAAGTTTGCTAACAACAGCGCACCACAAAGCTCTAACCTCGGCACCGACATTTTCTTAATCGGCGCAACTTTTGACTTTGAGACAAGAAGTTTAGCATGTATTTTCCCTTCTACTTCAACTCTTACATAAATTACCGCTGCGTACGCCATTTCTGAAGAGTCACAGAATCCATGGAACTCTATCATACAATTTGGCGAATACTGCACCCACCGGGGAATTTTTATTCGCTCAATTTCTTTATAATTCATAATGAACTCTTTCCATTTGAGCAGGGTTAACGGTTTTACTGGTTCATCCCATCCAGTATCTTCAAGCCACATATTTTGCATTAAGACTTTAGCCGTAACTATTACGGGAGAGAGCCAACCCAGCGGGTCAAACAGTCTAGCTATTACTGATAACACTTCTCTTTTAGTGAACCAGTCTTTGTCTTTAATTTTTTCCACCACGAAGTAAAACGAGTCGGTGGCAGCGTTCCACCTTATTCCTAATGTCTTGGCGGAGCTTTTTTCGTCGAAGTTTAAAAATTCTTCATGGAACAGATGATCTCGGGGCAAATCTTTTAGAATGTCCTTATCATTTGCCGTCCATTTTCTGAGCTGGAAACCAGCGGAAGCTAGTATTGCTATTAATTGTTCCCGTGCGTCTACACTCTCCGAGATAGAATGCGAGCCTACCAAGGCGTCATCGACATACATGTTTTCTTTCAATATTTTTGACCCAATAGGAAACCGCTTCTCCTCATCTGCTGCCAACTGCAGCAAAGTCCTTAGGGCCAAAAAGGGAGCGCAATTGACCCCAAAGGTCACTGTTTTCAGTTGATAATCTACCACCTCTTCGTCAGGTGAAGATCTAAATAATATCCTTTGATAAGGAATATGTTTTGGGTTGGCAAGTATTTGTCTATACATTTTCGTGATATCAGCGTTAAACACGAATCTGTAAAAACGCCAGTTCAGTATCAACGAAATAATGTCCTTTTGTAAGACTGGGCCAATGTATAATGCGTCGTTGAGACTTTTCCCGTTTGAGCCTGAACAAGACGCGTTAAATACTACCCTTAACTTGGTTGTGGTGCTCTCTGGTTTAAAGACACCATGATGAGGCAAGTAGAAACAATTTTCTGAACTCTTTACCGTGGGATCAACTTTTTCCATATGACCCAGGGCTAAATATTCTTTTATAACATCATCATACATTATTTTGTATTCTGGCTTGCGCGCCAACGACTTTTCGTTTCTAAGAAATTGACTGAGTGCAATGTATCGATTCGACCCATTTGTCGAGTTTGGCAAGCTTACTGGGCGAAAAGGCAATTCTACCATGTACCTTCCGTCAGCAGTGCGCACCGTGGTGGACTGATAGATTTGCTCACAAATTCTATCTTCCTCTGAGATATCAGATTTCTTCGGAACCTCTTCTATCTCCCAAAACTTTGATAATTGCTCATTTATTGAAACTCTTGTGCAATGAGATACTCGAACCATTTGTCGCGAGGTCATGCTGTTCGTTGGGCCAGTTACAATCCATCCAAAGACTGTCTCCTGGGCCACAAGCGAGCCAAGAATTCCGTGTTCTATTCCATTGAGAAGAATTGAGGGATACACATTCCCTCCTAGAAGTATATCAATTGGGCCACTTTGATAAAAACATGGATCCGCTAATTTTAGCTTTGGAAGACGATCCACTACTACGTTCTCAAACGAATGTGTGGGCACATTACCCGTCACGTCTCGCACTACTAATGCGTCAGTTTCCATAGTGAAACTTGGATTTATCAAAGAGCCAATTGTAAATAAAGCTATTTTTGAACATTTCGTCAAATGTTCCCCACCAAGTCCAGTGATATCAGCCGAGACAGGTTGCGTGGGTAGCCTTAATATCTTTTGTATTCGTGATGATATAAAGGTATCATCAGAACAAGGATCAATAAGTGCTCTAATTTTATGTGACTGGCCATCTTTTAGAATATTAATCCATGCTGTAGCTAGCATTGTTTTGTTTGACACTGTAGTGTGATGTGTCTGCACATTCGAGGACGTCGAATGCACTTCAGTGGACTGTATATTGTTGTAACTGGGGGTCAAAACTTTGCTCGTTGTTGCTATCACAGCATTATTATTCGGGTTGGTCCGAGGCTTTCTGTGCAACAGTGTATGATGCGTTTTCTTGCATTCTAAACAAGTTTTCTTGCTAGGACAATCTACCCTTTTATGGCCTTGAGCCAAACAGTTTAAGCAGCGCTTTTCTCTATTCACCACCGATAATCTGCTTTCATGGCTCATACTTATGAATTTGGGGCATGTCCGCAAAGCGTGAGAAGCTTTACATAAACTGCATTTCGTATCATCTACCTTTGTATGATGTACTTTAAAACGATTCGATTTGTCGAAACTATTGTTGTGCTTTGCTCGAGGGACAGCTTCGTTAGAGCCAATAATATCTGACACGCTTTCTAAAGCTTGGAATCTCTCTGTCAAGAATTTGTTTAGTTCTTCCCATTTTGGAAGTTCGTTCTTTTTATTAATAGACTGTTCCCAGAGAGATAGAGTAAGTTTCGGTAACTTTGAGGAACATTGAAAAACAAATATTGGATCCCATGATCCGATATCTATGGAATGGAGCTTAAGGACGGAGATACAATTCGTAATATCTCGTTGGAGCTTTTTAAGACTACTTGCAGACTCGTGTGTGCACTGAGACAAATTAAAGAGAGTACACAGCTGACTATTGATGAGAATTCGCTTATTCTCATATTGATTTTTCAAGTTTGTCCACGCAATATCAAAGCCCTCTGCTGTTAAAGGGATATTTTTATTTATTTCTCTCGCTTCCCCACTTGTTTTTTGAAAAAGATGGTATAATTTCTCGACAGGGCTAAGTTTTTTATTATTAATATAAATTGCGGTGAACAAGTCCCTGAAGCTGGGCCAAGTCACATAATCCCCGTGAAAAACTTCCGTGTCGCACGGAGGAACAGAAATAGATGAACCTACTCTTTGATTTGTAGCGACTAAAGTACATTTCGATTTTTCCTTCCATTCGCCGATTATTGTCATACAGCTCATGTACTTAGCATGTACCTCACTTTTCTTGCCTTTTATCGTAGCCTTATCCTGCTTACTACAATCAGGGTCAGAACAGCAGTTTTTATAACTTTCTTTCCAGCCCATCCATAAATCGTGAACTTCTTGCCTCTCAGCCTCTATAGTTGTCTCGTTGTATTTTGTAGCGTCGGTCTCTCTCATCTGTTTTTCATATGTAATGATCTCCTCACATTGAACTAGAAAATCTTCCAATAACCCCATTTTGTAGTAAATTTTTAAATAAGATGAATACTTATATGTTGGAACAACACTTAAAGTTGAAGAGCCACTTAAAAATCGCAATTGCAAATATTTATTATACGCCTGCAGGTATTCGGGACAAAAATGTAGTAACTTTTATTCCACGATTTCCAAATTGTTGCTAGTATAATAGTTTTGTCCAAATTTGTTAGATGAGACAGTGATCCCTTAGTCGCGAGACAAAATGCATTCAATTTTTAAATTGAAATGTTAAAATAATTTCCGAAAAAATCACAAAAAGGCGTTCCAAATTAAACTGATGTTGAAGGGACAAACGATTCTCGTTACTCCATGCAAAAAATTATCTTATTAAATTGTTTATTATCCTTTCAGATCCAAAAAATTTCTCAGACAGTTGTGGGATACCGTAAACGATAATATAATGCAGAGCGAAGATATTGAGGAGATAAGCGATAATTTTTTTTTGATATTCTTATATTTGAAGATTCCAAAAAAATTACGTTTTGGCCCACTATGCACAATGTATTTTGAACGATATTAGCTTAAGTTCACAGGGAGTTGGTCCACCTGACCAAGAGACAACTTGTAATTATATTTAATATTTTCTCCAAAAAATCAAAATAATCAGTTTATTTGCTTCGCCCCACTGTGCAACGTTAGCTCCAAATTATTGTTCAAAGTGCCTCGTCATTCTCGAGTTGTAATACCTATGAAATTTTAATATTTCATAATTTATAATTTCCGCAAAATTTATGCTCTAAGCCACTGTGCCGTTCAATTCGCACTTGTACCAAATCAAACCACTGTGTCTGATAGTTGAAAAATTCTGAGCGAGCAAAAAAACCACCACCAAATGTACTTGAGGCAACTGTGTCTCTCTTGTGTGTATGACGTCACGCACAACCACATCTAATCAATCTGTTCGGAGCAGAGACAAAAGGGCTACCGTTTGATCTTCTAATTAGATCATAGGCAAATAAGGGAATGTTCGTTAACACTCTCTTTGACCATACGCTGCTTCTCTGCTTCTAAATTGACGTAGAACACAAGCAGAGCTAAAGGGTACACAAGCTGAGACAAAAAAGGGCTGCGACTTCAATGTTGTGTGTGAATATGTGTCGTTGAAAATAAAACTGCCGGTTCTTTGCAAAAACAATTCTTATGCATATGTCAGGTACTCGAAGGGAATGATGAAGCAAGTCGAAATCCCAAGAGTTTGAAACAAATATGCAAAAAAAGAATTGTGACTGGCTTTCTGGTAACGGTACAAAATGTGTGTGTACCCTACAGGATGAAATATGCCACTTATCGAACCATTGAGCTTTTTTTACGCAATTATTTTTCACACATCACACAACAACACACTCGAAGGGACAATTAAAATTTATTTTTCCAACTTTTCACTTAGGGACAGCATATGTTCGGGAGGGCCACACTTTATAAATCCATGCGTACGTACCTTTTGTGCTGGAACAAACTTTTCTTCTAGGTCGCTGGTTATCTTCCGCGGTCGTTAGGACCAAATGTTGGGGTGTCGTCTACTCCAACTTGTTGAGGAGGGCCAATCTCGGGATACCTGCTGTTGCACTCCTGGACTGCACTGCTCACTGGTGTACAATGGGATCGGCTGTAGAACCTTTCCACGTCGCTGTTGTTCCTGGTGATACCGCACTGGCTGTTGATCGGTTGTAGCGCCTTCTTCACGTTGTTCCTGTCTGCTGTCCCTCGTATAAGTATGAACACACGGGTTTGTTGTATAAAGTAGTTCACACTTTTATTCTCCTTCAACACTTAACTGAAGTTATTAGGTCGAGCTCGCACACACAAGTGTTTGAGCATTGCAAAATTATCTATTGCCTATCCCTCTGTCGTTCAAGTTGACGAAACTGATTGAGAGGGAGAGGCTGGCAGAGAGACACGTTCGCGAGTAAACGGACCTTTTAATAAAAGGGTTTTGGCAACGCACTCTTTGCGGGGGTGGGCCACTGCAGGCCCGTTTGAACGCGAACAGGGAAGTTGTGGGATTTATTTAAATTAAGTGAAGACGAAATAAACAGGTCCATAATGAGAATGTTGTTTGAATCTGTTATTTGGTGGATCAACAAAAACTAAAAAACGGACTCAATCGTTCACTAATGAGTGAGTGAAAGTTAAGGTTGGTGAATATTGGTTAACGATAGTAAAATTTAGATATTTATCAGCAATGCGCTGTTTTTGTCTTTGAGGCTAATTGTTTTGCTTTTTAATAAATATGAACTGGTTCGTTAATTTCTGTTCCTCCAACACATCCCCTTCACGTGCTTACGGCTCATCATACTGGCCTAAAGATATTGTAGTCTTGATCTCGCGAAACCTGGGTATTGGCAAAGCAAGCAACTGTTTTTCAATTTTATTTTATAAAATTTTTATAATTTCAACCTTCCCAAGAAGGTTGAACTTTGTCATTTAATAATGGAACAACATCCGATGCGTTTTCGCTTCGCCCAATGGCCGTGTTTTCAGATGAAGCTCATTTTTAACTCGGTGGCTATTTTAATAAGCAAAATTGCCGCATATGCGGTTCAAAGAACCCACACGTGATTATTGATTATTCACTTATGGACATCCCGGGCCCTCAACACATTGTGGAATTTATGCTCCAGAGTGTTGACAATTGGGTGAAAGTAGAAATGCACACAGCAATAGTGCTTAAGGAATTACGAAGGACGGAACGCATTCGAAACGCGGAATCAAGATCCAACGATGAAACGACGATAGCTTAAATGCTAACCAGCCCCCGCGAAGTAATACCTTACGGCAGTCCCGCGGGGAGAGTGGTTGAAGTGTGGGGGGTGTGGTTTAGTACGTAGGCGCCAGAGATGGCGAATCGTGCATGCTTGTAGTGCGGGCTACTTGTATCGATGAAGATTCCACACCTCCATATTTATACGATCAACGGTGGATGGTATACTGAATTTGTCATTCCGTTTGAAACACCACGAAATATTGATCGGAGACCCTAAAATATTTTTATTACTGAATGCCGTAAAATCCTTGTCCATTCCATCCTTGATTCCACACCTCCGGTTCGTAACAAAAAAACACATGATTATTGAGAAGCCAATGCACCCATAACGAGTCACTGCTTGGTGTGGATTTTGGGCTGGCGGCATCACCGCGCTGGACATGGCTGACGTTTGGTTTCAACAGGACGAGGCCACATTTCACACAACCATCTATACTTTATGCACTGTTTTGGAAAATCGAGTAATCAGCCGAAATTGTGATGTCGATTGGCAGCCTCGGAGCTGTGATTTGAGCCGTTTGGATTATTTTCTGTGGGAAGCCATTAAGGATAAATGTTACGCAAAGCATCCATAGACAATTGAAGCATTGAAACATGAAATCAAAGTTGCCATTGGAGAGATTCGATCAGAAGCAATTGAAAATGTACTGGAAAATTGGGTTGATCGAATGAGGAATTGCCGAGCCAGTTGTGGTAGTTATATGAATATGTATTGTGTTCCATTTTTATATGGCCAAGTTCAACCTTTCCAACAAAACCAGAAATTTAAAAAATTATTAGTACATTTTTTTACAACCGATTCAAATGAACTTGCCCTTTATATCGACTTTTTACTTCTCGAAATTTTCGTTACATTAACATATTTATACGATTCCGTTTGTAACACCACGAAATATAATTCGGAGACCCTAAAAAATATGTATTTTACTGAATGCCGTAAAATTTCAAAGCGATCTTGCCATGTCCATCATTGTGTTTTTTAAAAGCACGATTCCGGACGAACGAATCAAGCTAGGATTCTGTTTTGGATTAAATGGGCAAAATAAACCCAGTAAAAAAATTTTCCGTTTAATAGAATTATTAATCCTCGAAAAAAGTACTTGTTTTTGGCCATTTGCTTAACAAATCACGGACTTATGGAATCTAAAAAAAGTATACTTTTTTGGATATTTGCTTTACAAATCATAATTTTTTGTGAACGAAAATTGTTTAAAAAATTATTGCGATGCCCCTATTTCTTCTAGGAAAGAATAGTGTTGGACGTTTTGGCTAATGTGGCCAAAAAACGGACCGCATGGTCAATATTAAAAATATAGGTTCTTAAAATTTTGCTACGAAGCCATAAATATATGCATTTTTTTGGCTGAGGTAAGGCTGGGACGAATGTCATGGACCAATAAAAAAGATACTAGATGTGTAAAAAAGCAAATTGTAAGCAGACTTTTGGATAGTCCAAGGGTCTTTCAATGTAGTAATCATTGCCAAAGACTACTGAAGAAAAGCCTTGGCGAGTTTTTGAAAGAGAAACAACAAAAAGGTCTCGAACCAGAATAAAACTATTCAAGTCATAATAATGATAAGAGACCGATTTATTGTAAACAAAACAAAAACATAATTTATACAGATTTTTAAAATCATGACACATTGGAATTTGTAAGAAAGTGTAATTATTTTTTGTCACCCAATGGTCCGGATTCTCGGCAATAAAGTCCGTCGCCCAAATTTAGCCAAATTTCTTAAATAAGTTTATGTTTGGCTCCGTGGTAACTTTTAATTCTTAATAAATAACACATTATAAGGTTATCAAGACGTTGTTTGACCCTTAATCATTATTGTTAAATAATTGGATCCAAATTGGCCCAGTATTAGATGCTGGTCTAACATAATTTACACGAAATTTGATCAACAAGAAATTTTCCTGGTCTTCTCACCTCGAATACTTAAAAACTTCTTTACAACCGCGTGTCAATTTAATTAAATGCCTTGCTTCCAAAAACAGTAACTCTCACCCAAACATTATTCTAAATGCGGTCCGAAGCCTTATTCTATCAAAGTTGGACTACGGACTAGTTAAATATGGTAAAGCACCAAAGTCCCAACTCCTAAAACTCAATACCGTATACTACACCTCTATCAGAATTGCTCTGGGTGCCCTAAAGTCAACTCCAATAACAAACTTATTATCTGAGTCCGGTTATCATAAATTGCAACAAATTACAAAACTTATTTCAAAATTATTTTTCCCTCTTCTATATGTCTAGCACTTAAACGTGCTAGAGAGATGAATATTGACACAAAACCACAAAAAGCTTATTTCCCCTCAGAGCCTCCATGGAAGCTTAATACCGACATATTTATAGATGATTTGCTGTGTCTTCCAAAAAATTTTACACCCAATGCATCCTTTATATCCATATTCAGCGAAGTATCTGCGATACACAAATCTAAACATTGGAACATACTGTACACCGACGGATCAAAAACGGACACATCCACTTCAATGGCTATTATCAACGAACATCTAAAAACCGACTTTCTTGCTATCCTTGATCAAAATACTTCTATTTTTACAGCAGAATCGTCAGCTATTTACTACGCTCTCAAAAAATACAAAAAAATTCGAGGAAAATTCAAAATATGCTCAGACTCAAAATCCGCTGTAACAGCTATACAAAACATAAAAAACAATAACATTATTATAGATAAGAGACACATTAATAAAATACCATACGAAATTTAAGTTTATGTGGATTCCTAGCCACATCGGTATATTCGGAAACACCCTAGCCGATGAAGCAGCAAAGTACGCTGCAAACGCACCCGTAATCCATTACATGACTCCAAACGTCAGCGATATAAACAAAACCATATTAACCCGCCTAAAACAAATCGAAATCGACGAGTGGTCTAACTACCAACACTACTACAAATCCATCAATCCAAACAAAATCCCACCAATATATCCTCAAGCTGATTCAAGCAACACCTAAATAAATTGATCAGACTAAGATTAGGACATATTATGTTAACTCACCGACACCTCTTTAATCGCTTAGATGCAACAGATTGTCCACTGTGCAACGCAGATAACATAAATATACATCATATAATCTTCGACTGCAGATCCGTGATTGATGCCCAATTCACTCTTTTTGGTAAACGATGTCTACCAGAACTGCTACGCAACATTAACATTGAAAAAATAAGTGCAGTACTAAATATTTTTAAACATTGTAATATATACCATCTAATATAAACTCAATCTATATTTAAAAATAGTTTAGGTCGAAAACCTCAGTTGTTAGTACCTCATAAAACTATATTTATTCTCATAATTCATTATGATTATAAATCTTGTAAATAAATAAATCAATAAATCAGAATAGACCTTTGTACTGGACTGGTAACCGTTCGATCGTTATGAACTGCGCCATATGTAGCTTCTAGAGCTAAAGGTATAAAACCGGTTGGACATGTGGGGGCTATATCTTAAATTAAACCAATTTCCTTTATTTCAATAACGTCTGTTCCTGGTAAAAGTTTAGGTTTGCCAAATTTCCTGAATATCGGACAAAAGTGGGAACTGTAGTTTGATTACAAGCGTTTAATCGAATCAGCTCCTGATTTTGAGTCGATTGGTAAACTAAAGGTGGGTCTGGCTCAAATTGTTTTGGTACCCAGCAAACCAAACCTTCAGAATTCGGCAAAATGTTTCGATATCCTACCGCGTTCGTAACTAAAAACAAATGAGAGGTTTGACAAAAATTCTAAACTACTTCTCTGAAAAAAAAAATTCTCAGACAAATTGAACAGAATTCTTAATGATTTCGGTAAGAATTCTCGATAGAGTTCAGATATTGTTCACAATTGTCTGATATCAGACATTGTCGGCAAATTTGGTTTACTGGGTAGTTACAAACATTTGCCATGGAACTAACTTATAATACTCTGTAACACAGAGTAGTGCAGGGTATAAATATTCGTTAAGCTGTCAACGGGCACAAAGGTCTATCACGACTTTTTAAATTTTTGCAATAAAAAGTCGACTAAACGACTTTTAGAACCCTAATTCGGAGTCGCATGTCGGCAAGTGACTATCCATCAGTCTTTGCATTTCTTCGCTTGTGGCTATCTGGAAGTGGGTATCCATCAGAAGTCTATCAGTCCCATTTGCCTCTACCTGTATTTTCGAGTATTGGTTTTAGATAGGAGTTTTATTAATTCTGAAACTTCCTTTACGCTGTATATCTATTCTCAAAACAGCCTCCAGTAGCTACGTTTCATTCATTTATTCAAAAGCGAACTGATTTTCCCAGTTATCATATCTGCTTTGTCATCCAGGTTTTTTACTTAGCTTATTTTCGGACCTGCATTTAATAACTATCCTCAGAGGACCGTGTCAGAGATTCCCTGAGTTTAAAATCTTCATCGTCAATCTCTTCTTGTGTCTATCTAAGTTCCATTTGCCTCGACCTGCGTTTTCCGCTGAGTGTTGGTTTTAAATAAGAGTTTTATAATTTCTGAAACTTCGTTTGCGCTATATATCTCTTCTTAAAAAGTCTCCAGTAGCTACGTTTCGTGTTTCTTATGGTTTTGTTATATTCACTAAGTCGAATTCATTTATCTATTCAAAAGCCTACGCTGTAATTTGTGCAGATGTCGTATCCGCCTTGTCATCCAGGTTTTTACTTGGCTTATTTTCTGACCTGCATTTAAGAACTCTCCCCAGAGGACCGTGTCTAAAATTCCGTGAGTTTAAAGACTTCATCGTCAATCTCTGCTGGTTCTTTGGGGGTGCCACAGGGTTCTAGGTTAGACGTAAGGTACTTTAACCAGTTAGTTTTTGCCTGTACTGCTTAGGAGGCGGTCTCAAAAGGGTTATCATTATGCTGCAGTGGAAATGAAAACGTATCTGAGAATTTTCCTCTTGCCTCTTAATGGGGTGTTAAGCGACATAAGTAAGATTTGAAGGAACTTGACAGAACAAGCTGATTTGTCCAGATGTCGTATAGGGTTCTCTCGTAGCTTGCATTGCTTAGGATTAGGTTACAAAAGCGTTTATACTATGCAGTAATGGAAACGAATACGAGTCTGAGAAGTTTTCCATGAAGGAACTAAAAAACAGATCAAGTATTCCAGCTTCTAATAGTTCCTTCTAATGAAAACTTCCATGAAATGATTTCCCTTCCTATTCAAATCTATCAGATGATTAAGAAGTTAATCATTTGGAAAAATATAAGAATATGTTTGAAAATACCCTAACCACCAAGCTTGACTCACCTTTCTGCACCAGATTTATTTTGAAATGGGTGAGTGAATGTCTCATCGAAGCTCAACTCATGATTGCCCGCAATGACAATTTTATGCTTGTGCGGCAAGGTGTCAATCCATTGATTAAATTCAATCACCTCCTCCAGACGACCACATTTGGTAAAGTCGCCAGCATGTATGAAAATATCACCATCCGGAATATCAAATTTAATGTAGTTGGTCAAAGAATGCGTGTCACTCATGCAGACCACACGGGCCTTATTGAAGGGTACAGCCGTTTCAGGTGGTTTCATGGTAACCTTAATAACACGTTGCGTCTTTGAGATCTCTTTCCACGCCGCAGTGGGATTATCGGTTAAAGGATGAATGGGTATATCCATGGTGCGCCTGTAGGGACATGAAAGTAGAAAAAGAAGAAGAAATTAACAACTGTTCCTTGGAAAACTTATATAAACTACTTGATGTGGTGACTCCAAGAACACACTCTTTGCACTGGCAATATCTGGTTAATTAAACAGAGTATTTGTTTCCGTTCTCTATTAGTAGCTCATATTGTTGTAGTGGGGTTTTATACTTTTTTCAGATATAAAAATAAAAGCAAAAATCCGAGTGGCTGCTTTGTTGTGTTGCGAATTAAGAGTACAGAGAATGACGTAGTGTTGGTGTTATCGGTGATGTTGCCACATTGATCAGAAGAGAAGCTTAGTCATAACTGAGGAAAATAACTATCCTTATCATCGGCGGTTTAGACGTGTGGTTTTCAAGATTTAAAACGCATTTAATTTAAGAATTAATTCAAGAATTTACTTTTTTTTTATAAAGATAAGGGTTTGCCATCATGTTTTAAAAATGATTTCGGGCAAGTGACCGCCGCGGCAGGCTCAAATAATTTCCAGACCCAATTTCCGAACACTTTTTGCTTTTGGTGCCGTATGTCAGACTTAACGCGCCGAATAGTCTCTTCCATGGCGTCAATCGTGCGGGCTTATCTTCGTAGACAAGAGACTTCACATAACCCCCCCCCCAAAAAAAGTCCAGCGGTGTTAAATCGCACGATTGTGGAGGTCACGCCAGAGGACCACGACGCGAAATAGTGCGCTCACCAAAAGTTTCCTTCAATAGATTGTTACGTTGGATGTATGGCAGGTAGCGCAGTCTTGTTGTAACCAAAGGTCGTCCACATCAACATCCTCCAATTCAGGTACGAAAAAGTCATTAATCATGGCTCTATAGCGTTCCCCATTGACTGTAACATTATTGTCGGCTTCATTTTTGAAGAAATATGAAACAATGATTCACTCTGCCCATAGAATACTCCAAACAGTGACTTTTGGAGGATGTAACAACGTCTCAACGATGGCTTTTGGATTTACATTACTCTAAACGCGACATTTTTGGTTATTAACATACCCATTTAACCAAAAGTGAGCTTTATCGCCGAGCAAAATGTTCTTGTAAAAGTCAAGATCGGTGGCCATCTCATTTTGGTCCTATTTCCAACGATTTGCAAACGTTGTTCCGGAGTAAGTCTGTTTATTATGAAATGGCAAATGAAACTGAGCATACATCAAGTGATAGCTGTCAAAAAGACCAACTCTGAAAAAGGGTGGCCAGATTGAAAACCACACGTCTCAAAAAACACCCTTTTGCCATAAGTATGTGTTTGTATACAAAAGTAGTCCTTTCACATCGCTATCTAAAATGCAAAAGGCAAAATGGTCAATATTTTTATTTTATAGGAGAAAAATGTTTTAGTAAAATGGAAAAGTGCAGTTGACAGGGCGTTATCCAGTGACTCGGGTCATCCTAATGATGACTATCACTGGAATAAAGATTATAAGTAATTCAAAAAAACTAAACGTTTTTGCAAAAAGTGCAATTTTTACAGTGGAATTGACCCACATTAATTTTGCATGCTTTTAATTCTTGTATGAATCAGATCTATTTAAGAATACGGGTTCTATTGGGACTGTTATGGCCTTGTAATCCCCTATTTCGGTTCTTGAGGTCCCCCTAGAACCACACCCGTGTTTTCGATACGATACTGCCCACTTATATAGAAATTGGTGGCATCTTTTTTAAAGCCTTGGATCCGACCGCCCTTATTCTCATCAGCAGCGTTTTAGTCGGACCGTTTATTGCACTAGCAAAAATTTCACATCAAATTAAATGTTTCTCTTTACATAGACCAGGCAATGTTTTCGCATTCGAAGCTATAATCGTGTGTTGTCAAATAAAACAAAATAAATGATTTTTTTTAATATCCTTTTTTTTTATTGGGATACAAATCAAATAAAAATGTTAATTGGTTTCCAATTTTATTTTATTTGCTCAAAATTACAGTGGAAATAAAGCTTTAATGTGAATGTACTTTCGACTGGCGCGTAGAAGGCACAACTGTCGCTGCGTTTATGTCTTGTCGTGTCGCTTCGGTCAGAACGCTACTTAATATAAATATGAATAAATATAAGTTTGTTTTATTTCGGTCTTTCGCTTAAATAGGGATTAATCGGCTCAAGACCTCTTGTTTTTAAATTTTCATTGACGACACGTTTTTTACAAAATGGCAAGTTGACATTGATATTCGTGGCTGCACACTGTGACGACCTTCGTCAGAAAGCTTCCCAGAAATTGTTGAATATCTTTTTGTTGAATTTAAGTTTTAGTTTGACGTTTCAACTATTAAAATTAAAACCCCTCAATTGCCTTGTTTACAATTAGCAATTTGCCAGATATACTAAAGTATTCCCAAATTAAAATAACACGAAAGTTACTTAGCTGCAAACAAGGTTTATTTGTCACTTAATGGGAAACTAAATAAAATACGCTTAAAATTATTATGTACGTAATTTCGTACGAAATTCTATTACAATTTGAATGGAATTTGTCAAACAAAATAAGCTACAATCGAAATTATATTATTTCGTTTAAAAGTAAGCTACAACTGTCAAAGCAACAGTTCTGGGATTACCCAAAAAGCACCTACTGTAAAGGTTATATAAGCCAATTTTACAAACAAATATATCTAACGATCTGGCATACCAGTCAAACAGTAGTTCGATAACAACAACATCTCTGGTAGTGTCATCGATGGCAATAGCAAACATGTGTTCCGCGAGAGAGCGAAAAAGTCATATGATAGAGAAATAAACAAAATCGTGCATACACTTGTTTATGTTTAATTTACTAACTTTTTTACATATAATAATACATTTACGCTACATAGGTACAAACTAAATTTAAATAATTATCCTTGCCTACTTTATGGTGTATCTTTTCCCGTTTGTTACGAATCACAAGTTGTCAAAACCAACCGGCTTCCGGCTTTTTTCTGGGAACAATGTTTGTTTACGTTTTTCTTGTTTATTTTGTTTAATTCTCTAATGAAAGTGTCAAACATTAAAACGAAATGCCAGACAAAGCAAACGACAATCAAACGGGAATATGAGAAAATAAAAAAACTGAAGAGAATGAAGTCAACTGCAGTCGGAAAACTTAGTCGACGCAGATAGTTGACTGCGGTAGACAACGGCGAAACATATTTTTGGGCCAGATCCAAATTAAAAATAATAGACCTAATCGAAATGCGTTTTTATTTATTATACGGAATTCGAATACATGTATGAAATCCAATGGAATTATATTTTTATTGGATTTTAGCTGTCTATTTCCATACATATTGTAATAGATTTCAATACAAATTCCTCTATGTATGCGAATGAGGTAAAGGGTGGTTTAACTAAAACACACGAGGCTAATTGTAAATAAAACAAAAAGTTTTTAGAGAATTATATCAATATTTTTTCTTATGATAAAAGGACCAATGACAATCATGTGTGAAACACCGAGGTGAAGAACCATTGTTTCGTTTAGTGTATGGCAAATGACACCATCCAGTTGGACCCACATATCGTCCAAGTATCGCAGACAGCTTTCTTAAACCCAAATGGTCATGTAAAATCGAAACCACATAGCCATATGAAATGCGTATGGCATATCGTGGACTTTTTCGACATTTTCAGCGTCATTTGTACTTGTGCGACCACAACAAAAATCAGTAAACCACTTTTTTTTACCATTGAAATCGATGGTGCAGAGTCCCCATTGTCTTTCTCAAGCTTTTCCTTGGTTTTATTGACGGTTTTTTGCCGCAAAAAGTAATGTTTAATCAGCACTCGAATTCACTTTTTTCAATTTATTACAAAAAACCACGAGGTTGTATGTTTTGAACAGCTGTTAAACACCAACTAAACTCTCTCAAAATTTGACAGTAGTCTATTAACAGTTGGACCCCATAGTATTTATCAAGCTTTTTCATGGTTTTATAGACGGTTTTTTCCGCAAAAAATAATTTTCAAAGAGCGCTTAAAATTCAATTTTTAATAAATCCACGAGGGTGTATATTTTAAACAGCTGTTTAACACAAACTAAATGACGGAACCTTCTCAAAATTTGACAGTAGTTTATTAATCGTATATATAAAAAATGTATGTATTTTTGTAACTATAAATTTCCTTTATTTACTTATATAATGCAAGATCGTCATGTGACATACCGTGAGCTGTAGGCATCCTTGGGCATTTCTTCCACCACCATACATTGGATATTGCATGAACACCTGGCCGTAAAAAGTTTTGTCCTCGTTGGATCCCGCACAATTTGACAATCGATCAAAAAAATCCTCGTGTCGATTGGTGCTAAAAATTTTTAAAAAATATGACCGCGTTGCTTCAAAAGACGTTTATAAAATCGTCACAGGTGACGAATCATAAATCTATGCGTATAAGCCCGAAACAAAACAGCGATCGACCGTGTGGATCTTCGAAGACGAGCCAAATACGACGAAAGGTGTTCGTGGAAGAAGCACTTCTAAGCAAATGGTCGCCTGTTTTTTCGGCAAAATTGGTCATGAGGCGGCTGTTCCGCTTGAGCAGCGTAGGACGGTCAGTTCTGAGTAGTACGCCTCAATTTGTTTGCCTGAGGTCTTCGAAGAAATTCGAAAAATGAATAAGAGAAGACGAATCATTGTGACAATGCGAGCTCTCACACATCGGTTCAAACCAGCGGCTTTTTGACCGGCCAAAACGTCGAACGTCCGCCGCACAGCCCTGGCACCCAATGACTTCCTTTTATTCCCACACATAAAAAAATGCGTGGTCAACAATTTTCGTCGCCAGAAGATGCTGTTGAACGTTCAAAAACCATGTTTTGGAGGTGTCTCAATCGGAGTGAAAAAAGTGTTTCGACAATTGGTTTGAGCGCATGCAAAAGTGTATAAATGCTGGAGAATACGTTGAAAAACAATTAAACCATTGTTGATGATAAATATTCGCATTTGCATTATTAGGCCAGAAATATATATAGCAGCCATCGTATCATCCAACATTTACAAAAATGTATTTCAAGTGACTGACAATTTTTCGAACTATTTTTGTTGTTGTTGGGCCAATGATTTTACCTTGTATCATATTGTATCATGGTGGCACCTTTACAATAAAAAAATAAAATGAAAAACAAAAAAACCCATAAATGTGTGCATTTAAATTCGAAAAAAGCCCTAAAATTCATTTATTACTTGTATTGAAAACGTTCTCTTACAACGACTTTTTCGATACATCAGTTTGACGCCGACGATTACCAATCTGCAAGCGGCGACGGCTCGACGTTGTTGTGTTACAAGAACGACTTTGTTTTCTAGTTGAGATGTGTGCAATTTTGTTGTGTGCAGTTTTTTAATTGTGGGATTGTGAAAAAATAAAATTGAAAATTAATTAAATTAATCTGAATTAACAAGCAAATCGAGTAAATATTTTCCTACACATAAAAGCAAACTATAAAATAATTAAGGAAAGTTATTATAAAAAACCAAACAAATTCTCGTGCAGAATACGAAGAAAAAAAAGAAGAAAAACATGGATATATTGGACGATGAAAGCCAGACAACAGATGAAAAAACTGGTAAGTCTTCCTCCTCTAAAACGAAACTTGGAAATGTCGATAAACAGGCCTTCAAGCCACTAATTGAAATTTAAAGTGTTCCATCTGCCGTCTGGAACTCGGAAGGTATTTCCTCGGACGTCATTCTAAAGGAATGCAACAAGATTTGCATTTTGATTGCAAAGGGGGGCGTTGTTATTTTTTCGCTGTTCCCGTTCACTGGTTTCGTTGGTGATTGTGTTGTGTTGTCTGTTGCGCCTCATTTTGTCGAAAGCCGCCGTCTGCACTAGCACCTAGAACAATCCAAGGCATCAATCATCATGCATTGACCCCATTTGTCTTTGTGCGTCTGCTTCGGTTGTTATGTGATGTTGAGATTTCCTTTCCCCACATTAATGTCAATTAATACAATCCTCAATATGTATGTACATACATATGTAGTCAAGGAATACCAGCAATATTCTTGGAATTTGTTGATTAGTGGTTGACCTGTCTGTCTGCCCCTCCTTGGTCTGATGGCATGATTCACAAGCGTATGGCACTGCGGAGGCTATGTGTATGTCACCATTATCGGCAACAATTTTGACGAATGTAAACACAAAGAAACAGGAAAGGAATGCATTACTTAATGCATACTAACTACTCTTGTCCGTGAGCGTTAGGCTCGGTATTGAAGGATTAATTGAAATGTCTTTTCTATTGTAAGTGATGTTTTATTGACGGTGAGAACTTCCAATAAGTTGTTTGATTTCAATTAGAAAAATTCCAATTAGAAATAGAGTATCCTCAATCACGATTGGAAACTGCCTATTTCCCTAGTTCATGACTTTCGGTCCTTTTTGTTGTTAATTTAGTGTTTTAAGGGCAATAAGTCGCCATTCACGCTAGGCAACTTTACTTGCCGCAACTTTTAGTTTGTGGGAGAGAGAGGTAAGGAGAATCCATACCTCACTCTTACCACTCAGCCTAGTGTGAATGGGTTCTAATGGTATACAGTATTTTAAATAAACAATGTATAGGGTGATCCATCTAGAGGTTTTTTTTCAGAATAAAAAAAATATAAAAATTCAAATTAAGTGTGGAATCTTTATTGGTAATTTGAAAGGACATTTTATGGCATTTATTTTTTGAAAATAATTTCCTTCAAATGTTGGCAACTGTATTATGGAAATGAGCGTTCGGTGAGAAGCGGGAAGATTCGCCGTTTTCGACCAAAATCTTGTTCAGCGATTAGGCCCATTTCTGGCTCAAGGGCAAAGTCAATAAACAAAATTGCCGCATTTGGGCTGAAAAGCAACAAGAAGTGGTTCAAAAGGTGCCATTATACCCAGAGAAAACCACGGTTTGGTGCGGTTTATAAGCTGGTGGAATCATCAGTGCATATTTTTTAAAAAATGATGCTCGCTTCGCGCCATGATATCGATCTTTATGCTACCTGAAATTAAAGCCCGTAATCTTGACGACACTTGGTTTCAACAGGACGGTGCCACTTGACCACAGCTGCTCAAACAATGGATCTATTTAGAGGTCATTTCGAAAAGCATCTAATTTCGAGCATCAATGGTTTCTGGAAAAGTGTCCGAAGTTGGACGTCCTTCACGAAGTTCATCCTGAAGCGAACGGCGTCCGAGACTGAACTCTTGGTACCAGCGATTTACAGTGGTAGTTGATGGTGCTTCATCGCCAAAAGTCGAAACAATTGATTGAAACACTCTTGCCTCGATAACCCACGCCGAAGATCCAAAAAAATCATTGCATGAAAATTTTCACGGCATAGTTCCATTTTTTGACTGAGGTGAATTTTTCAACACACTGTAAACAAAACAATTCTCCTTAAATGACAAAACGTTCTGAGTGAAGTTAAGCAAAAACGATGTCAAAGTTTCCAATGAATGTACAAGTTTGCATCTGGGAACACTAGTATTGTCAGGACCCGATATATAAATAGCAACCCTCGTAACACCTTTAAATACGACTGTAAATGCAGAAAATTACGCGTACCCTTAGAAAGGAAAGCCTGAGGAGTAGTCGCGGCCAACATTTGAAGGAAATTTTAATAATAAAAAAATAAAATAATACCATAAAATGTCCTTTTAAATTACCAATAAAGATTTCACACTTGATTTCAATTTTTATATTTTTTTTTGTTCTGAAAAAATACCTCTAGATGGATCACCATTTAGAATTATTATTGTAATTATCCTTTCTCTTATTACACTAGTTTACAGCCATTTTGGTTCAGAGTTCTAAATATTTTATTCCTTTAGATTTTCGCCTCCTAAACACGAAATTGAATTTTAAAAAATTGTCCTCTGATTAGTTTTCAAGATTGAATTTTTGGATTTTTTTTTCCAATTTTTAATGAGATGTCTATGCTTTTTGGACCATAACTCCCAAACGCCATTAACGATTTGATCAATAGTAGTCTCAAATGAAAGGAAAAAAGGTTTTTTAAAACTCGAGAAAGTCCTAACTTTATGCTCAATTTGTTTATATATTTTTCTATTATTGTTTATATATTTTTTTCGATTTAAAAACATAATTTTTGCACAAAAAATTCTATTTTAATTAAACTTTTAAAACGTCAAAACAGTTAATCTGATTTTAATACCTTGTATAGGGTGATCCATCTAGATGTATTTTTTCAGAACAAAAAAAATATAAAAATTCAAATCAAGTGAGGAATATTTATTGGTAATTTGAAAGGACATTTCATGGCATTTATTCTTTGAATTAATTTCCATCAAATGTTGGCCGCAACTACGCCTCAGGGTTTCCATACTGAGGGTCCAATTTTGGATGAATCGTTCGAGCATTTCGACCGGTATGGCTTTAATGACACGCGTAATTTTGGCTTCCAAAACCTGGCTGGTTTGTCAGCATAGACTTTGATTTTACGTAACCCTAAAGAAAAATGTCTAAAGGTGTGATATCACTCGATCTAGGCAACAAACTTACCTGTCCAAAATGTGAAATTAGCTGCTTTTCGAAATTACCTCTTAGTAGATCCATTGTTTGAGCAGCTGTAAGGCAAGTGGTACCGTCCTGTTGAAACCAAGTGTCGTCAAGATTACGGGCTTCAATTTCAGGAAGAAAAAAGCCCGATAATAAGGTGCGATAGCCAGCTCCATTCGTTCGGTTACTTTCCGGCCATCATTATTTTTGAAAAAATATGCACCGATGATTCCTTCAGCTTACAAAGCGCACCAAACCGTGATTTTTTCGGGTATACTGGCACCTTTTGAACCTCCTCTTGTTGCTCTTCAGCCCAAATGCGGTAATTTTGTTTATTGACTTTGCCGTTGAGCCAGAAATGGGCCTAATCACTGAACAAAATTTTTGTCGAAAACAGCGTTTCTCACCGAACGCTCATTTCCATAAAACAGTTGCCAACATTTGAAGGTAATTATTTTTAAAAAAATAAATGCCATAAAATGTCCTTTCAAATTACCAATATAGATTTCACACTTGATTTGAATTTTTATATTTTTTTTGTATTGTGAAAAAATACCTCTAGATGAATCACCGGTTATATGTTTTTCAAAAGTATAACGATTTAAAAATCTTGATTCTGGTTCTGTGCTACAGAATGTTCAGTTCATGAGGGACCTCTTTAGAAATTGAGCAATATATCGTCTAAGTTCCTATGTGTTTTTCTTCACATAGGACTTCAATATCCAAATCAATAATTCTAGTTAGCCCTTTATATATTGTCCATTTAAATGAGAGAAAAATTAATATTAATGGTATATGGTCCATATGGTCCAATATGGTCCAGCTCCTTAACAGTTAATTGTCATTCTATTGAACTTCTTTGTTCTACATTTTGTCGAGATCAGACAATAAATCTGCCTTTCAGAGCTTCAGGACCTAAAAACGAAAGGGACCTTTGTATGGGGTCTGTATAAAATTATGGAGCGATAATTTCTTAATTATAAAAGTTAATTCCCATGCCATGAAACTTTTTTGATTCATATTTCGTCGAGAACAGGCCATAAAGCAGTTTCTAGAGCTCCGGTATCTGAACTCGGATAGGTACTCTGTATAAAGGCGATAATTTCTTAATTATAAAAGTTAATTCCCATGCCATGAAACTTTTTTGATTCATATTTCGTCGAGAACAGGCCATAAAGCAGTTTATAGAGCTCCGGTATCTGAACTCGGATAGGTACTCTGTATAAAGGCCAAATCAAAACATTTACCGCTTTGGCCCATATTAAGTCTAAAGAGATCTTGTTCAAAAGACAGTTTCATACATACAGTCAAGGAAATAAGTCTACATACAACCTTTGATTAAGGGATTTTAGAGAATTAATAGCGATAATCAAAAGGAAGGTTATAGCAAATCTTAAGGCATTTAGAATAAAGATTTTTTGAAGAAAACATATTTATAAAAAAGGAAAACAAAGAAATTATTGGGGAAAAACATAAAAATTAGCGGGAAAAAAGTCTACATACAGCGTGGCAACTCCATATATTAAATAGAAAATGAAGAACAAAGAAAGGGAAATAAAATAAGGTATTATTTACATTTGTATCCTTGAAAATGGAAAATCGCAAAAAATACACATTCCACTTCGAAATATTGTAGTAAATCTCCGAAAGGAAAATAAGTCGTATGGAGAAATTGCTAAGACAGTTAAATAAGTTGTTCTACTGTACAGACGATCATTAGCAATTATAATAATACCAATAGTACCGAAAATAAGCCTCGATCTGGCAGACTCAAGAAGCTTTCGAGACGCGATGTTAGCAGTATTATTTAAATCCAAGATCCGAAAATAAGTGCCTCGAAATTGGCGGAACACATCGAAAAATGTTCCAACATTATTGTTACTCCACGAACAATAATAAACGTTTTACATGGCACTGGTTTTAGTAGCAGAGTAGCAGCTAAGAATCGATTACTTCGCCTAGAGTTTGCTAAAGCACATCTAGAGAAGAGTATGGATTTTTGGAAGCATGTTTTATTTACCGACGAAAGTAAATATAACATTTTCAGAAGTGATGGCCGATCCAAAGTTTGGAGAAAACCAAATACTGCACTTGACCCAAAGAACATTATACCAACAGTCAAACATGGCGGTGGCAACGTTATGGTTTGGGACGCGATTGCGTCATCTGGAGTGGGTCGTTTGATTTTTGTCGAGGGTAATATGGACCGCTATCAGTATAAAAACATATTGGAACAAAATCTGAAGGCATCTGTCGATAGCTTGGGTCTAGGAAATCAATGGGTTTTCCAACAAGATAACGACCCCAAGCATACTGCGCACGTTGTTCGAGACTGGCTTCTCTACTATGCCCCAAGACAGCTGAATTCACCACCCCAGTCACCAGACTTAAACCCAATAGAGCACATATGGGACGTTTTGGAAAAATTGGTACGAAAATATGACATTAGTAGCCGTAAAATATTAAAAAACACCCGATATTACGGAGAATTTGGTGACATCAATGCCCCGTCGTCTTCAAGCAGTTATTGATGCCCAAGGTGGACCGACGAAATACTAAAAGTTTAAATATTTTTTGTTTTTTATATAAAATTTTTAAATAATATTTATTTTTTGTGGCTGTATGTAGACTTTTTTCCTATGATTTTTTACTGTTTTTGTTTTATTGTTGTAATTATGAAAATGAATTGCTTTTTTATTTTATAAATTAACTTATTTTTTAATGCCTTAAATATGGAAATAAACTTTTTTTTATTTTCTTTACATACTCTATGAAATCCCTTAATCAAGGGTTGTATGTAGACTTTTTTCTTTGACTGTAGTTCAGCAGCCTAGGTCAATCCCATGGTACCGACTTTTATACAAAATACCTCCCAAAAGTATGATTTTTACAGATGTTGTTAGAGTCCTTTTATAGACATTCTTTTTTTCTCTGATTGGATTTGGTCTATCAGAAATCTGCAACAACTTGCAACAAGAATACATTTCTCTGTAAAGTTTGGACTTTCTAGGTTGTTTATTGTGCACGATGTGTACCAAACGAAATGCCAAAATGCGAAAACCCTATCCTATGGTGGAGGATATAATTATTTTTATACAGACAATTTGTATGTATTGCTGTGACACCCAAAATCGCGCATTACGCTCAATTTTTTTTTGTAAAAACGTGGAAAATCTTTATTCACTTAATACAGTAAGCTGTGCTCGATATAATTCGAATACTCACTGATCGAGACCTACTGTTTAATGCCAGATCCGAACGGCTTATGCATTTTATAGAGAAGTATTTTTATTTTATAAAATTATTTTTCGGCTTGAGGTCATTTATTTCATGGCTTAGAAATAAATCTCTTACTCGTAAAGTCGCCGGCATTTGCGAGGTGGAAAAGTGGTCGCTGAAAAAGTGTTAGATATTCTCACCTCGCCGTGCACACTTCCTTCACACCACGGCAGTCCAGCAATATAAAGAGTGGTCCAACTAAAACGCACGAAGTTAATTGTAAATAAGGCAAACAGTTTTCAGACTTTTTTTTATTATGATAGAAGGATCTACGACAATTATGTGTGAAAGAAAAATTAGGACAAATGCTCGACACGGCTCCGGCATTGATTTTCAATTTCAATTATCAATGACTGAGACCCAATGGATTTTAAATGTAGTTGATGTGCATAATTATCCTATCCTTTACCTCTTGAATTGTTCTTGGCTTTCTTTTAAATATCTTCAAACAAAGAAGTTCAACGTGTCAAATTATATGATCGTGGTGGCCCATTAACACAGCCTCGTGGAGAGATAACGCGTCCATTTAATTTCTTACGCAAAAGAGCCACTGTTTCGTTGGCTCTTTTGCCAACGTGGTTCCCACGCCATTTTGTTGGAACCATATATCGTCCAGGTCCATAGCCTCACTTTCTGGCCACAAGAAGTCAGTTATTTATTTATTTATTTATTTAGATATATTTTACAAATAAATTTATAAAATACATATTTTCAGAGGCGCGGGGTTACAGAGACCATATGCGCCCGCCGTAGCAAAATTAATATTAAATTATATTATCTTGAACTAAGTTATCAAGATAATCAATCTGGTTTATATGATGAACTCCAGACTAGACTTCATTGATATTGTGGATATTAAGACTATTGTTGATTTTTGACAGCATCAGGTTGGTAGTGCAGTCCAATATATTTTCAAGAGGTTCATCCAGTTTAGAATGAATACATTCAGTCAGGATATGGGTTATTGATAAAGTGACGTCACAGAAGGTACATTTAGATGAACTTGTTCTTGTTTAATAATGTCGAGTATTGAAAATTGCCTTTCCGACTCTTAAACGTGCTAGAGTGATGCATTGTTTTCTGGAACACGTATTATTATATTTGGGTCTGCGGTGTCCTGGGTTGTGTTGTCGTAAGACTGAAGTAGATCGATGCCAATCTGTCACGATTGAGCCAAGTTCTGCAGCTTTGAACTGGTTTTTGATAACTGAAGGAGAACAAGGTATCTCGGTAACATCGTGTAGGTGAATAGCGTCTTTAGCTGCCTGATCTGCAAATTCGTTGCCCGGTATGCCGATGTGAGATGGAATCCACATTATTCCAAATGAGACACTCTGGTCATATTCAGAAATAATGTTCGATTTAAAACTAATATTCTGTTTCTAAATTGTTTTTAAAGCACTCAGACTGTCCGTACAAATTAAGGGCTTAAGATTCAAGCCAGCTGCATAGTCCAATGCAAATCTTATGGCTGCAACTTCAGCCAAAAATATTCCAGAGTTATCAGGTAGTCGAAGAAGTCAGTTATAATCTCGCGATTGCGACAACTGTTCACAGTAATTCCTTTTTGCAGAAGCACCGCCCGATTAAGGAGCCAGCCAAACAGTCACCCTTTATGGATGCATCGGTTTTCAACAATCACTCGTGGATGCCCGTATACCCAAATGCTTGTTAACGAATCCACTGAGATGAAAGTGTGCCTCGTCGCTGAAGATGATTTTCTTTGTAAAGACAACAATCACTTTTGTCTGCTAAACTAGTCATTCAGCGTATTGACGACGCTTGAAATGTTTAAAAGGCTTCAGCTCTTGAGTCAGTTGAACCTTGGTAAGCGTGTAAATTCAAATCTTTATGTAAAATTCGCATCAGTGATGTTTGTGAGATGATCAATTGTTGGGCACGACGAGAGTCGAGGTTCACGGCTCTTCTGACACACTATGTTTTCCGCAAAACGAACTGGGCGAGCATGTATAGGTTTTTTCGAATTTCCTACAGACCCGCTTTCCTGAAATTTGCGCATTATGCAATTTGGCCGATTATGCTGACCAAAAAAATCACGAAGTGCACGGCATGCATTTTAATTTGAACTACAATTTTTGTAAAAGGCTTTAACAATCCTAACGCGCTGCTCACATGCGTCTCTCTATGGTTGAATTTGTCAAACACTGAAGTAAAGAAATCTAAAATTAAGTTGGGCAAAAACTTATTTATTTTTCATTAACCTAAAATGAAAAAAACAGTGTAATAAGTTCAAAACTAAGTGAATACTGCTGCCTTATTTTTTCCTGTGAATTTTTTAATTCTCCTTAAGTTTACGAGGGCGGTTCGGAAAGTTCTTAGCCTATCAATGAAAGAGAATAGTTAGTTTTTCAAAAATATTTTTATTTTTCAATAAAATCTTCTGAAACTTCAATACACTTAGTCCAACGCTTACCTAGCAATTCTATGCCTTGATTAAAATAGTTTTCCTCGAGGTCTTCAAAATAGAGGTTTACAACTTTAATTGCATCTTCATTTGAGGTAAAACGCTTGCCAGCAAGGAATTTTTTTTAGATTTTTTGGAACAGGTAAAAGTCACTGGGAGCTAAATCAGGTGAAAAAGGTGGGTGTTCAAGCAACTCGTACTTTAATTCGTTGATTTTAGCCATTGTTAAAACACTCTTGTGTGCTGATATTTTTTTGTTTGTAAGCCAGGACGTTTTTCCCGAATTTGTACATTAAATTGATCTAAAAGGTTGCAATAGTACTCTGAATTTATTGTTTTACCCTTTTGCAGATAGTCAATCAATAAAATACCTTTGAAGTCCCAAAAAACCGTTGCCATAACCTTACCAGCCGATTGAATTGTTTTTGCCTTCTTTGGGGCTCTTCCTCCAGCTTCAGTCCATTGTTTGGATTGTTCTTTTGTCTCTGGAGTATAGCGGTGGATCCATGTCTCATCAACAGTTATGAAACGACGCTTAAAAGCCATTTTATTTCGCTGAAAACGATCCAAACAAGCTTGAGAAATGTTCATACTTATGCGTTTTTGGTCGACTGTTAACAAGTGCGGCACCCATCTTGCAGAAAGCTTTTTCATCTGTAGTTCTTCGTGCAAAATTAAATGGACTCGATCATTTGAGATGCCCATGATATTAGCTATTTCACGCACTTTTATTCGTCGATCATTTAATACCATATCATGCACTTTGGCTACAATTTCTGTTGTTGTTGCTGTTTTTGGACGTCCACTACGTGATCGCGAACACACGCGCCCGAAAAACTGTGTAGAATCCTTTTTTCTACGTCACGTGGCTTAAACGCTCTTATACGTGATCTTTAAAACAGTCAATATCAATCGCGGACGAACACTCAAAAAGACTGTGTAGAATCCTTTATTCTACGTCACGTGGCTTAAATGCTCTCATACGTGATCCTTAAAACAGTCAACGCGAAAAACCTACATAACCTTAATTACGTAGTCCACTCTGCTATTCTAGAGTTATCCGTTATACATACATGACTAGAGTTCTTCACTCTACATAATATCGCGAACACTCTGTAAATGACTGTAAGGGTCCTCTGGACCTTTATCACGAGGTTTAAGCCAAACCAGGTTTAAAATTCTCAGACATGTGATCCATACCAGTTATATACTATTTTGACCAAATTAATTAAAATTCCTGCCAATTAGCAGAGATCCACATTACAAGAAATCCATACTAGGATTCATTATTGAATTATACTTAAGATTCGTATACTTATTGTTAGGCTCCTTTGGATCAGATTCAATAATTCAAATAAAGCTTATATAAAAAAAACTACGTGGTTCATCTTCAATGCTTGTACGACCACGTTTAAATTCAGCAACCCAATTTTTTACTGTTGCATATGAAGGAGCACTTTCACCTAACACAATGATATGGTCATTATGAATTTCTTATCCCGATAAACCTTTTTTATGTAAATATTTAATGACACCACGCATTTCTAATTTGTCCATTGTAAGAAAATCGCGGATGCGTCTTTTGTGAACACCTGTTTCTATATGAAGGAGTTGCCAGATCGAAACAGATCGAAGTTTCCAAAACACTTAACTTTTTTCTGTTTATACCGCTCTTTTTGTGCTAGGCTAAGAAGATTCCGAACCGCCCTCGTATTTTAATAATAAATAACCTTACCTATAAGTTTTAAAATGATTCGTCTATATTCTAAATATGTTGACACCCCAAGTAAGAATATGGCAAACATGAACTCGATTTTGCTTGCCAGTGTAAATTTCAGTATTGCTACCAAAATTGGAAAAGTCGCTTCATTTGATGAGTTTGAAAAAGTCGCACATAAAGTCGCAGGCTCTTAAAAAGTTGGCAAATTGCGTCTTTATCGTCGCCCAACGGTAACACTGGTCCCAATCTCACTCTCTGTCTCTCTTGGTGTTGCTTGGTCGGTAAATCGGTTTACGGTCGATTTGCGCAAATTCTCCTTTCAACACTAATTTCTGAATGCACCCAAACAAAACAAAACAAAACGATACAAAAGGAAAAACAACAAATTTCATTCATAAAATCCTATAGATAACGTTTAAGTAAAAAGACGGAAAACAAAAACCCAGAAAGAATGGGCAAAAACAAAGCAACGTATCAAAACAAAACCTTGATAATGGCCCTGAAGTGCTGGTGGTGGTGGTGGGGCCAGTAATAAAAGGCAAAACAAAACAAACGAAAAACAGCAACTACAACGACTAACTACTGGCATCACTCCAAAATAAAGAAGAATTCGAGAAAAAAGGCAAGTGGCAAACATATTGTAGAACCAACAAACATATTCTCAATCTCAAACTCACGCGGCGGTGGTCAGAGGCAGACTAGAAAAGGGGGGGAAAAGTAGAGAACTACGATGACTAAAACGACAACAACAACAAAGCAGCTAGCAGAACGACGTTAGCTCTAAAGGCACTTGGACAGCAGTCAAATGCCAAAGCAACTCAGTCAGTCGCTCTTCTCGATTTGGTTAAACTCGTTGTCGTGTCCGTCGTCGTTGTGAAGTCCCCCGTTTACGCTTGTTTTAAGAAATTGTTTTAAACTTTCGATGCTCTAAAGTCAGTGTTTGAGCCGCCTATAGAGCCGTTATTTCTCGGTTTTTGTTTAGAAAATTTCAGAAAAAAACGTCAACAAACCGTGACAAAATACTGGAAACCTAATGTCGCGAATAAAACATCGTTGAAGTTGTAAAATCTGTTTGAATAATCGAAATTTGCTTAAAGAATCAAAATCTGTTTTATGATTTGAAATCAGTGTAAAATATAAAAATCTGTTTCGAATATCAAAATCTGTTTCCAGAATCACAGTGGCTTGAAAAGTATGAGTCAATTTTATCAAGTTTTTTGTCGTTTTTGTTTTGTTTTATTTTTTAAAGCAGCGACTGCAACTTTTCTATCATCCGATCCCAAGAGTTGCATAATATTTTTAAAATTGCGTACGGTCATTGCTCGATCCGACCGATCTTTGCTCTAAACATCTGTCGCTGTCATCCACTTGTTTGTTTTGTTTTTGTTGTTTCACTGTGGATTTGATCACCATCACCGTAGACGGTGGGAACTGAGCAAACAAAACGTCAGCGGGGGAAACGTCAGCGAATCGCGCGCATTTCTCTAGCAGAGTAATTAACTTCCAACCGGCCGTCCGTCCGTCCGCCCATCGGTCGGTTCAAACCATTTCGTGATCCATGCCTCATTAACTGGTGCTGGGTGTGTTTGTGTCTCAGCTGTTTGGTTTATTTAACCGCAATTGTTATTAATAACGAGCGTTTAAAAAGCTTTTAATGTTATTATTTTTACAACATTAGCCCTCCACCTCTTGGTCTTGCCTATTATCGTCGACATCATTACAATATTCTTTTTCAGTTTGTCAAAGTGTTTTCTTTGGGCAACTCTTTTTTTTTCTTTTTCTCTTCCCTTTTCTATTTGATTCGTCTGGCGTGATGTAATATTTGCCTAAACTCTTCTATTTTGTTGTTGTTGTTGTTGTTGTTGTTGTTGTTGTTGTTGTTGTTGTTATTTAAATATTTGCCATTAGTGTAAATGTTGTTGTATTTGTATCTTTAATACTCGTATAAGTTCATTGTGATTTATGTTGGAAATGTCCACCTATCTCCCACTGCCTTCTCTCTCCTTACGGCACAAGTCGTTTTCACACTTGCAGACGTACACAGTATGAAGCCAAAATGTTGGGGAAGATAACAGGGTTAAGAGTTTATGTGATAAATAACGGGTGATCAATCTACAGGTTGGGCCAAAAATTGCCATAGGGCTAAAAACTTTAATAACTTTTTCGTTTATTGATTTTTTTTTACTTTTTTCTCAGATTATAAAGGGTGTCCCAAGAAGAACGCAATTTTTAAATCTGGCAACATTCGAAGTGTCATTGTTTGACATTTGAACAATTGTTATTGTTTGTTAGTAGAAGGTACGAGGTTAGTAAAAATGGAGCGCTACACGAAAGGGAGTTCGTTAATTGGGTATTGGTGAGACAACATGAAAATGCTGATTTTGCCGATAAAATCATCTTCAGTGACGAGGCCCATTTTCATCTTGATGGCTTCGTCAATAGGCAGAATTGTCGCATTTGGGGTGCGGAAAATCCTCGAGTGATTCACGAGAAGCAAATGCATCCTCAATGTATCACTGTGTGGTGTGGTTTTTGGGCTGGAGGAATCATTGGACCTTTTTTTTATGAAAATGAGGCAGGTCAAGCGCAAACAGTCAATGGTGTTTGGTATCGTGAAATGATAACCAGTTTTTTCTTGCCTAGAATTGAAGAAATGAATGTGGAGGGCATGTGGTTCCAACAAGACGGCGCCACATGTCATACAGCCAGAGAAACAATTCAATTGCTGCATCAGTCATTTCCCGGTCGTGTTATTTCGCGTTTTGTAGATCAGAATTGGCCGTCTAGATCGTGCGATTTAACACCATTAGATTTTTTTCTTTGGGGTTTTTTGAAGTCGATGGTTTACGCGAATAAGCCGACGACGACTCAAGCCTCCGCAGCATTCATGCAAAACGGTCATTGAAAATTTCATTGAAAGATCGCGTGCATGCCAGCAAAGCTGCGGCGGCCATCTGCACGATATATTGTTCCATACAAAACCTCATTCTGTCTACTTTACGATATAATGAAGTTTCACGATTTTTTCTTAAATATCTGTGTTTTATTTAAAATTTAAAAATTGCGCTCTTCTTAGGACACCCTTTATAATATACAAAATGGAATTTTTCTTACACTAACTGTGATAAATAATGCCACTTTAATGGCACCCGTTTTCAGCTGTGCAATGATGGGTTCGTTTTAGAGCATTTTCCATAACATCTTTCAAAATTTGTGGCTGTAACTTTCGAATTTCTGCAACAATGTTGGCCTTTAGTTGAAGGATTGTCTCGGGCTTCTTAACATACGAGGGCGGTTCGGAAAGTTCTTAGCCTATCAATGAAAGAGAATAGTTAGTTTTTCAAAAATAATTTTATTTTTCAATATAATCTACTGAAACTTCAATACACTTAGTCCAACGCTTATCTAGCTTGATTAAGATAGTTTTCCTCAAGGTCTTCAAAATAGTGGTTTACAACTGTAATTGCATCTTCATTTGAGGTAAAACGCTTGCCAGCAAGGATTTTTTTTTAGATTTGGGAACAGGTAAAAGTCACTGGGAACTAAATCAGGAGAATAAGGTGGGTGGTCAAGCAACTCGTACTTTAATTCGTTGATTTTAGCCATTGTTAAAACACTCTTGTGCGCTGGTGCGTTGTCTGGATGAAAAATTATTTTTTTGTGTTGTAAGCCAGGACTTTTTTCTTGAATTTGATCTAAAAGGTTGCAATAGTACTCTGAATTTATTGTTTTACCCTTTTGCAGATAGTCAATCAATAAAATACCTTTGAAGTCCCAAAAAAACCGTTGCCATAACCTTACCAGCCGATTGAATTGTTTTTGCCTTCTTTGGGACACTTCCTCCAGCTTTAGTCCATTGTTTGGATTGTTCTTTTGTCTCTGGAGTATAGTGGTTGATCCATGTCTCATCAACAGTTATGAAACGACGCTTAAAATCCATTTTATTTCGCTAAAAACGATCCAAACAAGCTTGAGAAATGTTCATTCTTATGCGTTTTTGGTCGACTGTTAACAAGTGCGGCACCCATCTTGCAGAAAGCTTTTTCATCTGTAGTTCTTCATGCAAAATTAAATGGACTCGATCAGTTGAGATGCCCATGATATTAGTTTTTATATTTCAACTAGTCTCCGTTTTGAGGGACCTATACCCACTGTGCGTTTATTGATGTGTTCCGTGTGATATTTTTGTACCATTTCCCCTCCCTCTCTCTCTCTTTCACTCTCTCTCTCTCTCTTACGACTACGTACTAGCGTATTTTATAGTTTGGTTGACGTCTTTGCGATTTCTTTTGTTGATAGTTGTTTTTAGGGTTTTGCTACGTCTCGTTTTGTGTAAACTCAAAGTGTTTTCAAAACCATTAAACGCGATGTTTGTGTTTTTTTCAAACACTTGCTACATCACACTTGCCGTATGGTCCGTAGCTTGGTCGTACCGGCGCACAGTGGCGACATTTGAGGTTTTTCGTTGCAAAAATTAGGTTTTATTTATTTATTTATTTAGATATACACTCTATCATTTTGTTAAATTTTTTCTGAACGGTAAACATTTTTTCATCGGTGAATAAAATTTTTCTGTGCAAGTTATCAGCGTGCTTCACCAAAATACGTTTGCACTTTTCAATCCTTTTTTTAAAGCTGCAGTCAATAAATGTCCGGTACGTCGTTTAAAAGTCCCAAGTCTTTTTTAATGATTCGACTCATGGACTTTTGCGTGATATTTATCTCTCGGGCCATGATTTTCTGTTTTCGGAGCGGATTTCTGTGAATTCTTGATTAAACGGCTTTGATGACATGCGGTGTTCGAACAGAGCGTGGGCGGCCCCAGCGTTTTGAAAATATCGCTTTTTTTCATTTCACACTTGAAAAGCGCTATTACAGCGATACGGTTCTCATTATCTGACCACTCCATGATGAAAGTTGAAACAATTTCAAAATTCCGCTACAGACTAACGCTATTGAGGTTAGCTTTTAAAACCCACATAACATGAACGGGGTATGTTCAGTTCTACTATTATAATGGGTGTGTTCAATGTTGTAACAGTATCTATGTCCCTACTAATTTCAGGTTTAAACTTAAGTTCGGAGGTAATAAACTATAAAATTTTCAATTAAAAACCAACGCTTTCTTTTCTTCGCCGAAGGAATTTAGACCTGAAAAATACTTAGTGTGGCCCCAAAATATATCGAAATGAAATTGGACCCCAAAATGCAAACATAGGCCCCAAAATGTTTATGAAATTATGCCCCAACGAATTTTTGGGGTCTATTATCGTACAAACAATATAAATTAGGCCCCAAAAATATGAAATTAGACCCCAAAAAACTATAAAATTTCGTGTTGCTGTTTTCCATAAATTTTTTTGGGGCCTAATTTAATTTTCACTTTAGGATGTATCTTCGTTGGGACCTAATGACATACCGCCCTTCTGAGCTTTTTTGCAAATCAGGCATGACAACGTTAAGGTTTTTCCTGTCAGTTTGTTTAGAACTTTTTAATTTATTGTTTTTAAATATTGATTTACCTGTAGAAGCAAAAAGCAAATATAAAATTTTTTAATTATTATGCATAGCAATATGTCAAAAAAAGTGCTTTTCCAATTTAAGGATATATGTACCAAATTATATGTACTGATTTGGGGATACATTCGGCTATCTGAAATGCTCATTAGGGTGGCCCTCAATTACATGATATGTAAATTATAGGGTATTCTTGTTGTCATTGATTTTTCAACTGATTACGAATTTTTTCCTGTAATTTTATTAATATCCGCAAAACTGGATTTTTTTAATTTTTTACAATAAACTGGGTTAGTAGCCTTTCATTTAAGATGAATATATCATTCGTACACTGAGAGAAAAAAAATTATTATAATAATAAGTGGTAAAGGTAGATTTACGACTTTTTCATTTAAAATGGCACAAAAACGGCTAAAGATTTTTGGCCAAAATTTTCTATTTCTCGTTTAGAACCTTAAAATCTTAAATTCTACCAAGGAGCTTCGCAGTACAATGTTTCGTTTGGAAAAAAAATTGAAAAAACTTGAAGAAAAATGGAAAAAATCCAAAATTTTTAGCTTTTTTACCTTCCTCAACTCATAACGTCCAAACTAAGCTTTGTGACGTGAAGCGCCTTGGTGGAATTTTAGATACTGAAGTTTTTTCGAAGTATGTGCAATTTTGGACAAAAATCTTTAGCCGTACTTGTGCCATTTAAAAAACAATTGACCCTCTTTCTTGCAAATTTCACAATTTCAATGAAAATTAAGAAAGTACTCGTTTATTATACATGGAATAATGAGAAAGGTAAAGTCACTAGTACTCTTTGATACAACTCTACTTGGTTTACTCTTTGATAAGATGATGAAGATGATAAGATTGAAAAATATAGAAAGAAATCAACAAATAAAAAAACGACGATCAGATAGATAGTAAAATTCTGTTTCAAAATATAGATCAGATAGATGAACCTATTGAAATGTGTGACTTACTAACACAATTATCAGACATCGAGTTACAAAGTCACAGAATAAAAATTCTTAAAAAACAAATAAAAATTTTGAGAAGCAAATATTACAAATATCATGGAGAAAAAATATGGCAAACAAAAACTATTGATTTGGAGGCTGAACTTAAAGAAAAGTTAAAAAATTTACATTCCTATACTGAATTTTAACCATTTAAATAACAAAAAAAAATTCTTTAAAAAAGCACTCAAAAATTTGCAGATTATATTTCTTTATAGAATTGAATAATGTAAAATAAAGAGTGCAATTTTTATTTGCCTATTTTTCAGTATAAAAAAATCGTTGATGTATTTCACTTAAATATAAACATTTTACTATTATTGACCATTCTATAACCTGCAATCATTTCTTTTAAGCCCACGAAAATGGTTAAACTGTGTTATATTTTGAAATACAACTAATTTTTAAAAAAAAAGTCCGTCTACTTTTAAACACTTTGGTCTATATTTTTCGTACTTTACTCCCGATTTTTATCACTGATACCTCTGTGGACGCGTTCTGAGCTAAGCTTGTTTTATATTTCAAAAAATGTTGCAAAATGTTGCCGCAAGATGGCGCGATTTACATGTTTATTAAAAAAGTATAAAAATGTACCGTTATTTGAGATTTTTCACAGTTGACACATTCAACAAAAATTATGATCTAAGATTTTTAGACAAAATTGCAGAACATTGTCAAATGAAATTTTCAGGTTTTAAGGGTCAAATAAGCGATTATCGTGAGTAACCTATAAATAACGGTACTTTTGCAGAAAAGCCAAGTTTGAAAAACTTGTGGAATAAAAATTGGTTCTGAGCCCCCAAAGAATCATATTCAACAATAAAAAGAATCTTTTTCGAAAAAGGCGTTTTTGACATATTGCTAATTATGCATTTAATAAAACCATCAATTAATAGAACCAAGTATTCGTGATATTACACCTGACATCGTACCAAATTCTTGGGTGTTTCTGAAAACCGAAAATCGGTCAAATTTGAACGGTTATATCTTCTAAACTCAAACACTCCGATATTGTTAGGGGTTGCATATTTGAACTCGCTGCAAAATTTCCCCTAAGATGAATTTATTCAAAATATCGTAGATTTTAGTTTTTGTAACCTCGTTTGCTATACGGTCCCCACTGTGCGATGGTAATACTAGAAGACTTGAACTTGAACATGAGACAAGACAATAATAACAACAACAACAACAACCACTTAGGGCAATACAACTTAATTTTTATGGGCTTTAAAAACAATCATTGTTTGTTGGCTGTTTGCTTCTGATTGTAGTTGTTGCTGTTATCGCGCTGTTTGATCTTTATTTAACACTCGGCTGCCAATTGAATGTGTGATGGAAGGTACAAAACAAAACGAAACTAAAAACAGTTTCCATACAAATTACCTAAGATATGGTAATTCTGTTTTGGGTTTACGTTTGTAGCTTCGCAATAAACCCACAAAGCGGAAAAAGAAATTTGGGCTGTAGGTGCAAACGAAACACAGAATCGAAAGGCATTCTTTCGTTTGAAGGTCACACTGATGGACCTTCAACTTTCAAAAGGATTGTGTAAGTTTCTGCAGCGAAAAAAAGCTTACATTTTTGGCGTTGTTGTTGTCTTTGAACGCCACTCTTCGACACGCTGAAGAACGTCATCATACTGAGCACTGCCAATGTTTGGCCACAAGATTCGGATTAATTTGGGAAAAACGCTTTCCAGTCCAATTGTAAATAATAGCCTATGGGTCAGCTCCTTCTTAAATGGGGAAAACACAAGTGGGAGTTTTTTTTAATATTCACATTTTTTTTTAATATTCAAAACAAAACAAAACATGTATAGGGTGGGCCTTTTAAAATATTAAATTCGGACCAGCTGTAAAAAAAATACTGATATTTTTTTTTTAAATTTTTGTTTTATTGGTAAGGTTGAAATTTCTAATGTTAAATCGCCCACCCTGTAAATGCACGAGGGCAAATCAATAATTCCGTGACTTTTCAAACTTTCCTTATAGTTATATGAAGTGCAACACTTCCCCAATTAAGTACCATATGTGACGCGTAAAATAGAAAGGGACCTAAGGTTAAAAACCAGTTTTGTTCAGGAGAGCCATTTAAAAGATTAGGTCCCTTTCTATTTGCGCTTAGAGTCGGCGACTTTTCATAAAACGCGCATATCTCTGGGAGGGAACTCTTTTGGGGCATGGGATCGGTCTCATTCGATGCTCAGATGTTGTCCACATCAAAAAAAAAGTGAAAAGTTGATGAAAAGTTTTGTTCAGGAGAGCCATTTTAAAGATAAGGTCCCTTTCTATTTGCGCTTAGAATCGTCGAATTCACTTTCATAAAACGCGCATATCTCTGGGAGGGAACACTTTTGGGGCATGGGATCGGTCTCATTGTTGTCCACAGATGTTGTCCACATTAAAAAAAGAAAAAAACGAAAATTGATTTAATTTACCCGTAGGTCCCTTTTTCTATGCGCTGTCACATATGTTAAAGACTACTGTACAATTTTGAGAATTCCGTCATTTAGTTTGTGTTTAACAGCTGTTCAAAGCAAACGACCTCTTGGATTTTGTTAAAAAAGTGAATTTCGAGTGAAGATTATTTTTCAAGAAACATTATTTTTTGCTGTAAAAAAACGTCAATGAAACCAAGGAAAAGGTTGATAAATACTATGGGGAAGCTGCACCATCAATTTAAATCTTAAAAATTTGGTTTAACGACTTTTTGGACGGCCAATTTAGGTCAATACACCCGAAAATGTCGAAAAAACCACGATTTGGTGTTGGCCGATCGAAGAGTAAAACTGCGTGAGATTGTTGATGCTAAACGCATTTTATATGGCACTGTGGTTCGATTTTTCATGATCAGTTGGGTTAAAGAATGCTGTCTGCAAGTTGGTTGCCGCGTTTGCTCTCAATCTACCATACTAGTAAACGTAATCGTATGATAACTTCAAAGGATTGTTTGGGGCTGTTTAACCGCAATTCGAATGAGTTTTTGCTGTGTTTTGTAACTGTGGACGAAACATGGATCCATTACAACACTTCGAAGACCAAGCAACAGTCTAAACAATGGGTTTCTCCGGGTGAACCGGCCCCGAAGGAGGCTAAGGTGACTTTGTCGGCCACTAAGGTGTTGGCAACAATTTTTTTGGGATGCACGCGGGATAATCCACATGGATTACTTTCAGAAGGGAAAAACAATAAACGGCGAATATTATGCCAACTTATTGGACCGATTTAACGCGGATTTAAAAACTGGCAAAATTGCATGAATTGGGTTACGAATTGATACCTCATACGCCATATCCCCGGGATTTAGCCCCAGTGATTATATCCAATTACCAAACCCAAAGAAATTGCTCGGTGGAAAGAGATTCAGCTGCAACGATGAAATTATTGATCAAACAAATGTTTATTTAATGGACCTCGAAAAATCCTATGTTTTGGAAGGAATACTAAAATTGAAGAAAAGTTGCAAAAAGTGTATTGAGCTAAAAGGAGATTTTGTTAAAAAATATTTTTGCAAAAAAACTAGGTTTTATTCGAAAAGTCACGGAATTACTGATATGCCCTCGTATGTACGAAACTAAGAAGTTAAAAAGTCGCCAAGATCTCCCAGGAAAATCTTATATACTCTCCACCATGGATTATAAAATAATAATCACACGCAGAGATAAAACATGGTTACTATATGGTCACGGCAATAATAATATGTTCTCCGCATTAAAAGTAAGTTTGTCGCAACCATAGTATTGTTTACTGAATTTATTGTTGACAATAGTATGATTGCCGCAATATTAATATTGTTAAAATGTAACAATAGTATTATTGTCAAATTAAAAAATGATGGTTGTAGCAACAATATAAAGGGTGTCCTAAGAGGAGCGCAATTTTTAAATTTTAAATAAAACAGATATTTAAGAAAAAATCGTGAAACTTTATTATATCGTAAAGTAGACAGAATGAGGTTATGTATGGAACAATATATCGTGCAGATGGCCGCCGCGGCTTTGCTGGCATGCACGCGATCTTTTAATGAAATTTTCAATGACCGTTTTGCATGAATGCTGCGGTATTTCATTAATGCAGCGTCCAATTTCGTCTTTTAAGGCTTGAGTCGTCGTCGGCTTATTCGCGTAAACCATCGACTTCAAAAAACCCCAAAGAAAAAAATCTAATGGTGTTAAATCGCACGATCTAGACGGCCAATTCTGATCTCCAAAACGCGAAATAACACGACCGGGAAATGACTGATGCAGCAATTGAATTGTTTCTCTGGCTGTATGACATGTGGCGCCGTCTTGTTGGAACCACATGCCCTCCACATTCATTTCTTCAAAACTGGTTATCATTTCACGATACCAAACACCATTGACTGTTTGCGCTTGACCTGCCTCATTTTCATAAAAAAAGGTCCAATGATTCCTCCAGCCCAAAAACCACACCACACAGTGACACGTTGAGGATGCATTTGCTTCTCGTGAATCACTCGAGGATTTTCCGCACCCCAAATGCGACAATTCTGCCTATTGACGAAGCCATCATGATGAAAATGGGCCTCGTCACTGAAGATGATTTTATCGGCAATATCAGCATTTTCATGTTGTCTCTCCAATACCCAATTAACGAACTCCATTTTTACTAACCTCGTACCTTCTACTAACAAACAATAACAATTGTTCAAATGTCAAACAATGACACTTCGAATGTTGCCAGATTAAAAAATTGCGTTCTTCTTGGGACACCCTTTAAATATGTTTAGTGGGACAAAAGTATTGTTTTTTGGGTTTTATGTAAACAATGATATGATTACGGCAATCATACTGTATGCTTATAATTCTTCTTCATTTGAATATGCTTTTAAGAACAATGTTATTGTTACGGATCGAATGCAATAAAAGTACTTTTTATAAGGGAATTAAAATTTTTCAAATAAAATGCTTTGGCTTTGTTTAAATGAAAATTTTTAATAAAAACGCTTATGTTTTTTTAAGTGGTTTTTTTACTGTTAAATAAATCACTTCTATTATTTTGAATATAATGTATTTTTAAATAATTTTCATAATTCAAATCTATTGTTGACAACTTAACCCAATTCTAATAAATAATATTGGGGATCATAATATATTTACTATGGTTGTAGGGATCATAGCATGGTTACGTGTGAATCATACTATGGTTGTGAGGATCATACTAAGGTTGTGTGTGAAACATACTATGGTTGTAAGGGTCATACTATTGTTGTGGATATCATAGTATGGTTGAGTGTGAATCATACTATGGTTGTAGAGATCATAGTATGGTTATGTGTGAATCATACTATTGTTGTGAGGATCAAAGTATGGTTGTGAGGATTATAGTATGGTTGTATTTGAATCATACTATTATTGTGCGGATCATAATATTGTTGTACCACAACCATGCACCCAACAATAGTATTAGCCTCTTCGAATATTGTCACCGTAACCATACATTTTTTCTGCGTGCAGTATTAAATGTATGGCATGTACACTGCCGCTCATATGAAAAGCTCTCCCATAAGAATTTTTTTTGAGTTTGTAACGGTATGTTCTCTGTTTATAAAATATTAGCTAAACCTGACTCGCTTTGCAGGTCCCCAATTAGCCTTTGTTGCTGTATCAGCTCTATACGAGTATATATATTGTCACCGCAACCATACTTTTTTTCTGCGTGCAGTATTAAATGTATGGCATCTACACTGCTGCTCATATGAAAAGCTCTCCCATAAGTATTTTTTTGAATTTGTCTGTAACGGTATGTTCTCTTTTTATAAAATATTAGCTGAACCAGGCCCGCTTTGCAGGTCCCCAATTAGCCTTTGTTGCTGTATCAGCTCTATACGAGTAGTGTCGGAATGTCGGAGTAACTACCAAAAAAAAGCTAGACCTATCTTTAAGTGTACAGATCGAACCCGATTTACCAGTTAATACGATATAACGATATATGTCTGCCCGTCCCTCTGTCCGTCTGCTATCTATCTGAAACTAGTTTTTAAACTACAATTCGCTATTTTTGTCCGATCTTCATGAAATTTGACCGAAGTAAGTTTTTTGCACAAAGGCTGTGGAATTGTATGAAAGTCGGTTAAAATTATGCTTCAACACATATACGAGGGCGGTTCGGAAACTTCTTAGCCTAGCACAAAAAGCGCGGTATAAACAGAAAAAAGTTAAGTGCTTTGGAAACTTCCATCTCTGCTATGAACACATGTTAAATTTTGTTTCGATCTGGCAACTCCTTCATATAGAAACAGGTGTTCACAAAAGACGCTTCCGCGATTTTTTTACAACGGAAAAATTAGAAATGCGTGGTGTCATTAAATATTTACATAAAAAAGGTTTATCGGAACAAGAAATTCATAATGATATGGTGAATGTGTTAGGTGAAAGTGCTCCTTCATATGCAACAGTAAAAAATTGGGTTGCTGAATTTAAACGTGGTCGTACAAGCATTGAAGATGAACCACGTAGTGGACGTCCAAAAACAGCAACATCAACAGAAATTGTAGCCAAAGTGCATGATATGGCATTAAATGATCGACGAATAAAAGTGCGTGAAATAGCTAATATCATGGGCATCTCAAATGATCGAGTCCATTTAATTTTGCATGAAGAACTACAGATGAAAAAGCTTTCTGCAAGATGGGTGCCGGACTTGTTAACAGCCGACTAAAAACGCATAAGAATGAACATTTCTCAAGCTTGTTTGGATCGTTTTCAGCGAAATAAATTGGATTTTAAGCGTCGTTAAGCGTCGGACTGAAGCTGGAGGAAGTGCCCCAAAGAAGGCAAAAACAATTCAATCGGCTGGTAAGGTTATGGCAACGGTTTTTTGGGACTTCAAAGGTATTTTATTGATTGACTATCTGCAAAAGGGTAAAACAATAAATTCAGAGTACTTTTGCAACCTTTTAGATCAATTAAATGTACAAATTCGAGAAAAACGTCCTGGCTTACAACACAAAAAAATAATTTTTCATCAAGACAACGCACCAGCGCACAAGAGTGTTTTAACAATGGCTAAAATCAACGAATTAAAGTACGAGTTGCTTGACCACCCACCTTATTCTCCTGATTTAGCTCCCAGTGACTTTTACCTGTTCCCAAATCTAAAAAAATTCCTTGCTGGCAAGCGTTTTACCTCAAATGAAGATGCAATTACAGTTGTAAACCACTATTTTGAAGACCTTGAGGAAAACTATTTTTATCAAGGGATAGAATTGCTAGATAAGCGTTGGACTAAGTGTTTTGAAGTTTCAGGAGATTATATTGATAAATAAAAATATTTTCGAAAAACTAACTATTCTCTTTCATTGATAGGCTAAGAACTTTCCGAACCGCCCTCGTATATGTATTTAGCTCTTAAAGCCACATCCAAAATTGATGAAATTGGTTGCAGTTTATTTCGATCGATCAGAAATTAGCTTAGATAAAAATGGGTCTTACTGGTCCAAGTTTTGTAATAGTCCCAGTGCAAAGATTTCTCCCGCTATAACAAACAACCGATCTTAAATAGTCATAAAAATTCCGATTTCAATCAAACTTGGTGAGGTATATTACACAATCAACCTATCTTGCACCGGTTTAAATTATATAACGTATGCGGAATGAAATCGCAACAAAAAATTTTTTTTTTTCTTTTTAACAAAAACAAACATTTTATTTCAATTTTTTTTTAAGATAATACATTGTTGTACTAGTTTAATGTAAAAAAATAGTTGGTCCCATTCGAGCTGCTTTGCGGCAATTTTGAGGAACTTTTTCCATGTTTTGAAGCTCCTTTCGAATTTTTTGAATCAAATTTTTGGTAGTTTTGGATCTGAAGTTATTTGCATATACTTTTTGTTTTAAATTTGCCCAAAAATCCTCATTTGGGCGTAATTGGGGTACATTGGGTGGATTTTCTTCTTTACATACATATGGAATTTGAGGGGTGTCCATGGCTTCCAATGTTTTCTTGGCGTAATGACTTGATGCTCAGTCGGGCCAGAAGATTACATTTAAGTTTCTATGCTTCTTATTCATAATTTCTTCAACTTTTGGTAAGCAGAAAATAATATATATTTCAGAATTGACGGCCAAACCGGACCCAAAAAAAACTGGTTCTGACATTCCATGCTGACTAATTGCAAGCCAAAATAAAACTTTTTTAAGAAATTTTGAATGCTCCACATACTTTATTTTATCGTCTACGTGTATTTTTCCTTAAAAAAAATGTTTTCCTTGCCATTCGTTTCCATCCAATGTGAAATATGACTCATCGTCCATGATGCATACAATGTCGCTCTTGGCTTTGAATGTATTTTTGACCAAACTTCTAAGTCGAGACTTTTGGGTAACTTCTTGAGCTTCTGACGCTTTTGCCTTATTTTTTCTGGACTTTCTCTCAATTCCCATATCACTCAGATACTTTTTCACTGTTTTTTCGTCACATTGGAACTTTTTCCCAAGCTCCCTATAGGATTTAGCGACTTTACCATCGGTAATTTTTCGAAGTCGGCTTCTTATAGAAGAGACGTTCAAACTACACTTTTTTGCTGAACCTCGTTTTCTTTCTGTTGTTTGTCTTTTCTCATATATCGCCAGTGTTCTATATACCGAACTTCGATTTTCTCCCTGCTCTACAAAATGAGAAACGATATCGGATTTCTTCCAAGCAGGATGATGGTCGAAAAAATTACAAATGGTTTTTCGACGTTGTTCTTCTTTTGACGGTACTTTGTTTACATTTTTAATTTTGCTTTGTACCCAGCGTTGTAAAATTTGTTGCGATTTCATTCCGCAAACGTTTGGCTTATTTTATATTTATAAAAACTGTCTGAGAGCCCAAACAAAGGCTTGCCATATAAAAAATAATTCACTCCCACAACGTCTTGTGGAAAAAACATGTAAGAACAGCATCATTTTTTATTGTGAATACCCCTAGTATTTTTCCTAAATGACAATATGTCCACGTGTGTGGTTTAGCAGTCACTTGCTAGTTCTAAATTAGGGGCAATCTACATTTGAGCAGTTTGTGTGTTCAATGTCGCCGTATGACTTCTCGGTAGAATATGCCACATTCAAGGTTTCTTTCTATCTGCCACATCTGCAAATATTTACTTTCTTGTTTTTTTTTGTTGAAGGTTGCTTCGTCGGCAATGAAATACACCGCAAGGATGTTGCCACAAAAGGTTGGCACACGTTTGCTCACGTAGTTGGCTCCAATGAAATGGTGGAGTATTTTATGGCCCCATCTGTGTTCAAACGACGAAAGGTGACTCAAAATGTATTAGTCCCATTGTAAAAAAAAAGAAGTAAACTTTGTTTTTTTTGGAGATAGAATTTAATAGTGCCCGTCCCTCAAAAAACTAACATACGAGGGCTGCTATATAAATTTCTGGCCGAATAATGAAAATGCCAATATTTATCATCAATAATGGTTTTATTGTTTTTCAAAGTATTCTCCAGCATGATTTTTTAACAAAAAAAAAACAAGAAAGTAAATATTTGCAGATGTGGCAGATAGAAAGAAACCTTGAATGTGGCATATTCTACCGAGAAGTCATACGGCGACATTGAGCACTTTTGCATACGCTCAAACCAATTGTCGAAGCACTTTTTCCACTCCGATTGAGACACCTTCAAAACAAGGTTTTTCAACGCTCCAACAGCATTTTCTGGCGACGAAAATCGTTGACCACGCATTTTTTTTCTTGATGTGCGTAAAATAAAAAGAAGTCATTGGGTGTCGAGTCGGGGCTGTACGGCGGATGACCCATCAAAATTCGACGTTTTGGCCGGTCAAAAAAGCGCTGGTTTGAGCCGATGTGTGAGAGCTCGCATTGTCATGGTGCACAATGATTCGTCTTCTCTTGTTCGTTTTTCGAATATCTCCGAAGACTTCAGGCAAACAAATTGTGGTGTACCATTTAGAATTGAGCGTCCTACGTTGCTCAAGCGAAAAAGTCGCCACATGACCTGTTTTGCCGAACAAACAGGCGACCATTTGCTTTGAAGTGCTTCTTCCACGAACAACTTTCGTTGGATTTGGCTCGTCTTCGAAGACCCACACGGTCGATTGCTGTTTTGTTTCGGGCTCTTACGCATAGAACCATGATTCGTCACCTGTGACCATCTTATAAACGTCTTTTGAAGCACCGCAATCGTATTTTTTCAAATTTCTTTGCACCAATCGACACGAGCCTTTTTTTGCGCGGTTGTCAACTTGTGCCGGATCCAACGAGAACAAACATTTTTAAAGGCCAGGTGTTCATGCAATATCGAATGTATGCTGGTGGAAGAAATGCCCAAGGATGCCTCTATCTCACGGTATGTCACATGACGATCTTGCCTTATCAGTTCACGCACGGCATCAATGTTCTCTGGCACAACGGCCGTTTTTAGACTATCTTCACGACCTACGTCTTTGAGCGTGCTATAGGATGGTGCTTCATCGCCATACAAAGATTAAAGTTCATCTACGCACTCTTGTGGTGATAATCCACGTCGAAAGTTGTGAAAAGTGATCGCACGAAAATGTCCACAAGTTAATTCCATTTTTTTGCCAAATTGATTTTTTCAAGTCACTGTAAACAACACAAATGATGGTCGTACGTCAAAACGTTCTGAATACGTTTATGCTAAAAAATGTCAAACTTTCCAATGGAAATGTCCGATGGCGCCAGGCAACACTGAGTGTTGCCCAGGCCAGAAATATATAAAGAAACCCTTGTACCATATACTCGTACCTTCGGTGCTTATTTTTCTCATTTGGGTTAATTTTATCGGAGCTTTTCGTCATCAAAAAAATGACAACACTGAGCACACGGCCATAAACCTAAAACAAGATTCTCTAGCCGTCTACTACACAACCAGTAGTGACGGTGACAAAAGCTTGAACATGTCCTGCATCTTTGGCAATAAACAAGCATCGAATGAAATAACGGCCGGGGAGCTAATTGAAAAACATGTGCCACTCCAAATCTTTGGCAACTAATTAAGCAAACAAATGAGAATAAATCAACGACACATGTGTCCAGCTCACAAATTGGCCAACTGATTGGACGCAGGAGTCGATTACACATTTTAACATGAACTAACTACGCGCTCACCCCCAATTCCTGGATAATCATCATACGCCACCGTGGACACCACTCGTGCGGCAAATATTCAGGCAACATCGAGGCAAATTAATTTTTATTAATCATAGGTCACGTACGCTACGCACAATGGGCCTAAGATAACACAATGGGCAACAAGGACGAATCACTCAAAAAGTCTGTGCGACTGCATGTGAATATGTTACTCTTCTTCTACAGCTGGGCTCACATGTGTGTGTGTGTGAGTCTGGGGTTTCGTTTTTTGTTCCACCCAAAAACAAAGTTGCCTTTTGCCAGCCAATAAAAAGAAATTAGTTCGATATCATTATAATGCGGTCTGTAATGAGTCAAACAGCAACGATTTGTCTTAACTGCTTTGACGTTTTTCGGTTTTTTTTTGTTCCAAACCACTAGACGGAACGAAACGTAGCGAAACCAACTCCCCAAAACCAAAACAGGCGCGCCACAGAATACATCTTGGAAACAAGCCCACATAGCCTAAGATGGAGTGGAGTGTAGAGGGCTCGTGAGAGAGTGTGTAGTCGTTGTACCCAGCAAACATATGGAGTCCGATATGAGTCCGATTGGACTCATAATTCGGAGTGTGAGCGCTCATTATGAGTTCTTTTAGGAGTCCAATTTGAGTGTGTTTCCATTCTTGCGATGGTCGTCATATATGAGTCCGAATTCATGTACCATATGAGCCTCTTTTAGGAGTCATATATGACTCATATTTTAGAGAAAATAAGAGCTCCTATAATATATCTGTTTCTTTTATAGTAAAACAACAGAAAATAATAGCAAGAACATAAATTATTTTTAATACTAAACAAAGAAAGTAAAATTCAGTTTTTATTCAATTTTTGGTAAAAAAAACAAAAATTTAAAAATTATATAAAAATATTCCTTTTTTTAAAAAATACTTAAAAAACTAATTAGATTCCTTGTTTTGAGTTTTCTTATTTCTATATTTAACTCGGTCTCGCGCTGTTTGAAACCACTTTATTGTTATTTTCTTAAAATCCACCTCATTGCCAAATTTTCGAGAAAACGCTTCTATAACAATAATAAAAAGTGAATTAAGATCACCAAACCGCATTTAAAAAGTATTACCCTTAAAAGCACTTGTTATGGCCATATTTTGAAGGGAAATTTTGCCTTCAACATCTATCCATGATATTTCGCAGGCCAACTCGTCGGTGACCAAGCGCTTCCAAATATGTCTAGATATTTATATTAAATTATATTTTTATTCACTAACCACACTGATTTTTAGAAAAATAAAGCTAGTTAATATTTTTGATGGTAAAAACTATTCTTTACACTTCAACAGTTGCACTTATACTGAATTTTTGTTCATCGATGAACGCAGGTGTTCGTTGGTCGTTGAATTCGGGGAAACACAAGTAACGGCATTTCCAAAATACAATACACTCCGCTTCACTTGAATAGGTAATACATTTTTAGAAAACCCCAGACCATCACACCCCCTTTGCGGCTATAATGGCGACACAAAAAACGTTCCTTTTTTCTAAAATCGTGATAATAATAGTTGAAATCATCAGGGCCATCAAAATTAAATTTATTTTCATCAGAGAATACCACTAAAGTTATAGGCCTTTCTTTGTATAAAAAATGTATTACCTATTCAACTGAAGCGGAGTGTAATTGCAAGAGATGATGACTCATAACTCTGAGCCTCATATTTCCTACATTGTTTCCACTCATTTCGGACTCATTTCGGACTCATAACTCTGAGCCTCAAATTTCCGTCATATTTAATACTCATTTTGGACTCATAATTCTGAGCCTCATATTTCCTACATTGTTTCCACTCATTTCGGACTCATAACTCTGAGCCTCAAATTTCTGTCATATTTTATACTCATTTCGGACTCATAATTCTGAGCCTCACATTTCCTACATTCTTTACACGCATTTCGGACTCATAACTCGGATCCTCATATTCCCGTCATAATTTATACTCATTTCGGACTCATAATTCTGAGCCGTCCGAAAATGTTTGCTGGGTAGTTGTCGCAATAAATTCCCTGAGTGATGGTGTCATAAAAACACACACACACACTCTCACACAGATTCCGACAATGTCGACAACACATGCACAGTAGTTCAAAACTGCTAACGAGAAGGACAAAGTGGGGAAAGACTGCACAGAAGGCAACCAGGCTCATACTGTGGCAACAAGTTTCACCAAAGCCCTTGCTCAAAAAATCCTTTTCTCTCAACATCATCCTTTTAACGCTCTTGCGAACGTGTTTCCCCAGATCAGTGAGAGTAGCGGATAGCTTATAGGCTCCCATCCGGGACATTCTACTTATATGTTTTTCAGACGTGTGCTTTTCAAGAAGAAATAAAACGCATATACTTTAATGTTATGGCCAAGAATTTAGCTTTATTCTTAAGATAAGGGTTTGCTATTAAGTTTTAAAAATGATTTCCTGCAAATGGCCGCCGCGGCTGGCTCGAATAATTTCCAGCTGATAGGCCAAATTTTCGAACTTTTCCACAATTTTTGCAGCACTTTGGGTGTTCTTATAGCAACAACCAATACATGTATAAATTCAGTTGCAATAATCATCCTACTTATAATAAGTTAGGGTTACCGATATTTTCCCTCGTCAACCTCCCAACCTGTCAGCTCCCACTACAAAAAATTGCCGTGTAACCAATAAACATTCGGTTGTACTTATGGAATACTCGAGTTGCACGTAACCTCAAACGCTCGGTTGGCAAAAAATTCGGTTGTGGCAATGAATCTGTTCTCTTGGTGCACATTAGGCGCAACGTTCAGAACCTAGGCCTTTTTAAAGGTATTTAGCACGTTTAGCTGGTTTTTGTCATCAACATATACATATAAATAAATTTCAGGATTATATTTTAATTCGTTTGACCGCTATCGGGCTTTCAACTACACGCAGAGAAGAGATATGGTTACTAAAGGGTGTCCCAAGAAGAGCGCAATTTTTAAATGACTGATGCAGCAATTGAATTGTTTCTCTGGCTGTATGACATGTGGCGCCGTCTTGTTGGAACCACATGCCCTCCACATTCATTTCTTCAATTCTAGGCAAGAAAAAAACTGGTTATCATTTCACGATACCAAACACCATTGACTGTTTGCGCTTGACCTGCCTCATTTTCATAAAAAAAAGGTCCAATGATTCCTCCAGCCCAAAAACCACACCACACAGCGACACGTTGAGGATGCATTTGCTTCTCGTGAATCACTCGAGGATTTTCCGCACCCCAAATGCGACAATTCTGCCTATTGACGAAGCCATCAAGATGAAAATGGGCCTCGTCACTGAAGATGATTTTATCGGCAAAATCAGCATTTGCATGTTGTCTCTCCAATACCCAATTAACGAACTCCCTTCGCTGTCCATGGTCAGCTGGCTTCAGTTCCTGAGTCAATTGAATTTTGTATGCATGAAGATGCAAATCTTTCGTCAAAATTCGCTGCAAAGTGGATTTGGAGACATCAATTTGCTGAGCTCGGTGTCGAGTTGAGGTGGATGGAGTTTGGCGACATCATCACGTACAGCTGCGACATTTTCGGTCGATCGACCTGGTCTTTGGCGCATTGTTGTCTTTACATCACTAACAGACCCAGTTTCGGCAAATTTATCCATTAATCTCTTTACAGTTGACTCTTTTGGAGCATTATTGTGATCCTAAATTGATCGCAATTTGCGAACTGTAGCCGCAAAACTTTCACCATTTTGGTAAAACAATTTCACAATGAGCATGCGTTGTTCATTCGTGTAGCGCTCCATTTTTACTAACCTCGTACCTTCTACTAACAAACAATAACAATTGTTCAAATGTCAAACAATGACACTTCGAATGTTGCCAGATTTAAAAATTGCGTTCTTCTTGGGACACCTTTTATATGGTCGCGACAACAATAATAAAGTGTAATACAGAGAATTATCTTAATATGGTTTATAGTAATAAAAGGATCTATGACAATTAGGTGGGGAACAAAACGGCTTCGGTGGCATACCTCTATCCGATGGTAAAAAAGAAAAAAAAATATGGTTGCAGCAACCATATACGAGGGCGACCGCAAAAGTAACTGGCCTAACATAAAAAGAACCGTTTTTTTGGAATTATTATTATTTATTTTTCAACATAATCTCCTTCCAACTCAATACACTTCATCAAACGTTTTTCAAGTTTTTTAATTCCAACCGAAAAATAGGAATTTTCAAGACCTTCAAAATATGCCTCAGTTTCAGCAATAACCTCGCTATTGGACGAAAATTTTTTGCCACCGAGAATTTTTTTTTAAATTTGGAAACAAGAAATAATCAGAAGGAGCTAAATCTGGACTATATGGTGGATGCGGAGCAATTTCAAATCGTAATTCGGCCAGTTTTTGTTGAGTTAAAAATGCAGTGTGTGATGAAAAATTATCTTGATGAAAAATAACTTTTTTTTTCTAAATGCGGTCGTTTTATCTTGATTTCTTCACTCAACCGATCCAATAATGCACAATAATATTTACTTTTTATAGTTTTTCCTTTCTCAAGATAATCAATAAATATTATACCCCTTGCATCCCAAAATACTGTGGCCATTACTTTTCCTGCTGACTTAACAGTTTTCGCCTTCTTGGGACCAATTTTACCAGCTTCTATCCATTGTTTTGACTGTTCTTTGCATTCTGGGATGTAGTGATGGATCCATGTTTCATCAACAGTTATGAATTGGCGCAAGAACTCTATTGGATTACGCTGATAAATCGCTAAAAGCTCCTCGGACGATTTTTTAGGGCAAAGTCAACAAACGCGGCACCCATCTTGCGGATAGCTTTTTCATGTGGAGTTCATCATGTAAAATACTCCAAACTTGTTTTTCGTGTATTCTAACAATATCAGCAAGTTTTCTGAGCTTTATTCGTCTATCTTTAGTCACTTCATTAAATATTTTTCTAATGTTTTCAATAGTAGTAGCAGTTTTCGGTCTTCCAGAGCGTTGTTCATCTTCCGTACTTGAACGAGCCATTTTAAATTGTTGAACCCAGGATTTCACGGTGGAGTATGATGGTGCATTATCACCATGAACAGAATCCAATTCATCTTTGAATAATTGTGGCGTATAACCTTTCATATAAAAGTGTTTAATTACCGCACGAAACTCTTTATTTTCCATTTTTCAAAAATTATAAAACTTGTTTACTTCAATCACCTGTAACAAAGAAAATAATCATTAAATATTTCGGAAATTTTGACGGATGGCTTATAAAAGATTGCTTTTAAAAAACAAAAAAAGTTGCTAGTAAAACAGAAAATGTGCCAGGCCAGTTAGTTTTGCGGTCGCCCTCGTATATCCGCCTTTAGCTTTGATAGTTCGATCGATTCTTTCAAGAAAAAGAGTTGCAGGATGCACTGTGATTTTAAGGAAGTCGTGTCCATTCTTGATGAAGGGCTTTCTTTAATGCATCAAAACTGGTGTATTTTTCTGTTAGAACCTTGGAGTCCAAAATACCCCAAATACAGAAATCCAGAAGGTTAGCATCCGGTGAATTTGAAGGCCACTGTTCAGCCGATATGAAGTGAGAAACGTTGTTTTTTAACCAGTCCTGATTCAAGCGTGTCTTATGCGAGTGTGTAGAGTCCTGTTTTAAAAGTATGGGGTGATTTATGTAAAGGTATTTTTTCAAAACTAAAAAATAATACAAATCAAGTATGGAATCTTTATTCTTCATTCGAAAGGACATTTTATGGCATTTATTTTTTGAATATAATTTCCTTCTAATGTTGGCCGCAACTACATCTCAGGCGGTCCATTCTGAGGGTCCAATTTCGGATGACTCGTTCGAGCATTTCGACCGGTATGGCGTTAATGACACGCGTAATGTTGGCTTCCAAAGCCTGAATTGTAGCTGGTATGTCAGCATAGACTTTGGACTTTACGTAGCCTCCACACAAAAAGTCTAAACGTATGATATCAGACGATCTAGGTGGCCAACGCACCGGACCAAAACGTAAAAGAAGCTGCTCTTCAAAATGACCTCTCAATAGATCTATTGTTGGAGCAGCTGTATGGCAAGTGTTAAAGTCCTGTGGAAAGCAAAGGCTTCGATTTCAGGTAGCAAAAAGTCCGATATTACGTAGCGATAGCGAGCAGTTACGTTCGGGCCATCATCATTTTTGAAAAAATATGGAACGGTGAATCCACCAGCCCATAAGCCGCACTAAACCGTCGTTTTCTCTGGGTTTAAGGCACCCTGTGATCCTCTTCTTGTTGCTCTTAAGTTCAATTTTGTTTATTGACGTTGCCGTTGATCTAGAAATATTTCGGTCGAAAACTGCGGACCATCTTCGAGCTTTTGAAGAGCCCAAACACTGAAACGGCTAAGCGCAGGAAGATCGTAAGGCTTTAATGAAATGGCAAACAATACTGAAAAAAACAAAGTTTAACACAACTCACGCGTAATATGTGAAAAAAACCCTATTGAAAAAATTACCTCTAGATGGATCACCCTATACAAGGCCTATTGCCGAAATGTTTCTGTGACTAGGGTTAAGTGCAAGTTATAAGACCTATTCACGGTACACAGTTGCATTCACTTTAACACCAGGTTCCAGAAATACGAGTGGAGGGCTTCCCTCTGAGGTTACTGCGGCCTAAACCATGACGCGAGAAGAAACTTAAGTTCTAGTTTTTTTTTTTTTTTAAATAACCAACACTCAGGGGATGCCCCCTATACATGCGGTGCATTGCGTTGGCGAGTGGAAAGTAAAGGATCGGAGGGGGGAAAGAGGGAGTAATGTTTGTTGACGCTTGCCTTGAACTTCTGGATGTCGCAATTAGTGGGAAATAAATTTGCCGGTAGTCGATTCCACATACGGACTGTACGAGCGAAAAACGAATTTGATCTGTAGTGTATAGTGCGGTCAACTGGCCAATCGATAACAAACGGGTGTGAATTCCTAGAAAGTCGCGTATCCCTGCCGAACATCCTCACGTCAGGAATAAGGCGACGGATGTCTGATGAACACACACCATGAAAGTAACGATAGAACAGCGTCACGCAACCCACATTCCGACGATGATCAAGGGAAACAATAGAGTTGGATACCCTACTGTCACCTATCAGCACCATCGCTCTCCTTTGAACACGGTCAAGTAGCTCCAAGGATGATTTTGGAGCACCTGCCCATATATGGGAGTTGTATTCCATCTTTGGCCTGATGTAAGTTGTATAGATATTGAAAAGATCAGAAGGAGTGAAATATTTCTTGCTCCGCTTTAAAAAGCCTATGCACTTGAGTGCTTCTTTCGACACTTCGAATACATGTCTCGCCCAACGAGCGTCACATTGTATTTTCATGCCCAGAACATCAAGAGCTTCTGATTGTTCAATATCCGTACCATCGATAGAAATTGACGATATTGTTGGGTCAGCGAATCGCTTGTGAGACAACAAGCAACACTGTGTCTTACGCGCATTAAAATCTACTCTATTCACTCGACCCCATTCGGAAATGGCCAGTAAATCCCGGCCAAGTGTCTCATCCATAATTCGCCTTTTGTCTTCAATATCTTGAAGACTCGGCCTACGGTCGAATGAATATGAATGACATAGGTTACTGTCATCCGCAAAGGAGTAGATTGGATTCACGGTCTGACCCAACAGATCATCAATGAAAATTAAAAATAAAGAGGGAGAAAGGACAGAGCCCTGTGGTACTCCTGCAGTAAGCCTATGTTTGTTGGATGAGAACCCATCTACAACAACTCTTATAGTGCGATCTCTAAGAAAGCTCGATATAAAACGAGCGAAAGTATCACCGACGCCAAAAGCCATCAGCTTTGACAAGAGTGCACCGTGCCAGACTCTATCAAAGGCCTTGGAGATATCCAGAGCCACAACCTTACTCTCACCAAACTGGTGGATAGACCGACTCCAGCGCTCCGTCAAGAAAGCCATCAGGTCTCCCGTAGAGCGATTTCTACGGAAGCCATACTGTCGATCACTAAGCAAGCAGTTGGACTCTAGATACCTTACAAGATGGTGGTTAACCATGATCTCTATTACCTTAGAGAGCGCGGAGCAAATCGCGATTGGCCGATAATTTGCTGGATTATTGGCTTCACCCTTTTTAGGGATGGGTTGGACGTTCGCAACCTTCCAACACACTGGGAAGACTCCCGCACGATAAGCAAGGTTGAAGAGGTTGCGCAATGGACGGGCTAGCTTCGAGGAGCACTTACACAGGACAAGTGCCGAAATACCATCCGGGCCCGGGGACTTATTTACGTCGAGATTCGCAAGAACCCTTTTAACCCCACGTGTTCGAAAAAATATCTGAGGCATGGAACTAGATACGTTTTCGATCACGGGGAGTGGTTGATTGCTTTCCGGCAAGGAAGAATTTCCTGCGAACATTTCAGCCAATAGGTTAGCTTTATCAACCGTCTTTAACAAGAGTTGGGATAGATGATGAATTATCCTTTACTCTTCTTACAAACGACCAAAAGCTCTTACTTCCCCTGGAGAAAGCAAGAACCATTGTGCGTAGACGTTGTTCGTGTAGAAATTTTTCACGCCTAAGCACTCTGGCACACGAAGTTCTTGCCTGTTTCCGCAGCAGTTCAGTATTGGCGTTTTTGTTCAGGCGCCAATTTCTGAACGCGTCCTCTTTAGATCTGACAGCATCCCTGCATGCCTGGTTAAACCAACCGTTTTTGGCTGGTTTAGCCGACATAACTTTATTTGGAATAAATGTCTTCATTCCAAATAAAATTATATTTTGGATCATTTCAGCAGCAGCATTTACGTCGTTGTCGAGAAAGCACAGTTTCCAATTAAAATGCTGAAAAAAGTGGTTGAGCTCAGCCCAACGTGCCTTTTCGTAGATAAAAACTGTTCGCTTTGGGGCTGGTTTCGAAGTGACACGAAGGGCGGAATACGAAAAGGATGCTGAAACAATGCAGTGATCAGAATTACCAAGAGGTGGAAGGACATTAACTTCGTACTTTTCAGGGTGTGAAGTTAAGCAAAGGTCAAGAATATTGTGATGGTGCCCTTCTACACACGGAATATGTGTCGGTTCATCCACTAGTTGCGTCAAGTCATTTTGCGCGGCGAAGAGCTCGGCGTATTGGCCCTCCGGAGTTGTTTGGCTCGAATGCGAAAGCCAGGCGGAATTGTGGACATTGAAATCACCAGCAACGACGATTTCACTGTCCGGATAACTCTCCAGAACTTTCGTTATAGAATCGGAAAGGGCGTCGAAGCCGTTAAGGGAAGCCTTCCTTTCCGAGTTTGGGCTTCTGTATATAAACCCGAAATGAAGTACGTGTGTTCCAATCCTGAACTTAACCCAAAGGGAGTTAAATTTTGGATCTTGTGAGCATAAGTGTTGCTGGCTCTGAAACACTATATCGTTACGTACATATACCACAAGTCCTCTGTGAGAAATAAAAAGAGGTAGGGTGTGATACCCAGGGACGTAAAAATCCTGTGGATCAGAATCCTCACGCACCTGGGTCTCACAAAGAGCTAGAACATCAGGCCTATGGTAATGAATGTGGGAGAACACAGCGAAAAAATTCGTACGCAGGCCACGTATGTTGGCGAAATGTATGTTGCCCGCTGGCGTGCAAGCGTTTTATCTTCTTTGCTCTTTGCAATCGATAAAGTTTTGCCTAGGCTTCACACCAAGCTTCTTTTTTTTTTTTAAAATAGCGAACGCTTTGATCAGATACTGCAAGATCTGATGCGGTCAATTTCCTTAGACGCTGCCTGGGATTTCTTCCAACTCTTGCCTTCACCTTTCGAACTATTTCTGACGAAGGTGCTGTTTTTTTTTAGCCGACGCCATGCCTTTTTTTGACACTACCGGTCTCTTTGTAACGTTTTATGGTCCGATACACGAACATTTTATTAATACGAGTATTTACATTTTGTAGTTCTTGGATTATCGCTGGATACGATTTTCCAGCTAAATAAAGCGATATCACACTGTACCGCTTGAATTCCGTGTCATATAAAATTAATTTCTCAAAATTTAAACACGTGTGCTTTGCTTATCTTTTAAACAATGTAGGTGATTGCACTCATAGCTTGCCAGATATGACAAGTTCGCAATGGTAACACTTCAATCCCCGTACCCTGTACCTACTTTCTAGGAAACGACAAATTTAGTATAACATCTTCCCCTCGGTGGGACGTATAACTATTATTATTACTAACTGTTTCCACATTAGCTATTGAAAACCAAATTATCATGCTTCGGCTTAGAAACACTGTGCGACACATAATGTCCCATTTTGGCTACACGTACTTTCCACGGAGTGTTGTAATGATGAACTGCTGAATACGTTTCACTCTTTCCCGCCCTCCTGCTTTCCCATTAAAGTTTCTTTTTTTCTTGTTTTTTTGGTTCTTTTTTTGGAACCCAACTCTACGGAAAGAAAACTTAATGGAAACAAAACTAAGAAGAGGATGGAAACAAAAACAACAAAAAATTTCGTTGACATGCAAAAGTGTGTTTAGTTTTCGGTTGGCTTTTTGTCGAAAGACTGTTTTTTTCGTTTTCGAATGAAACAAAGTCGTTGTTCGCATTTTCCATGAGCTGGAAATGTTTGTGATGCGGTTTTCCGGTCGTATCGCTGTATGAATACGAGGTTAGTTAAATAAGTTCATGGCACAATAAACAAGGTATAGTCACTACCCTCTTCTACTCGGGGAGCACCAATACGACGCAATACTCTCCTTTCGCCTTGTCGCTCTATGGTAGCTCAATAAAAAGACGGTTAATATAACTTGCGCAACACTTCGGTTCTGTAACCTAAAGATCATCTTTTGATTCAGGGTTACAGAGCGGTATGACCGTTGTCCACAATTTACTTAATCCGGAACTCAAGTTGCAGTGCTTTAAGTGATCCAGCCATTTGTTCAGCTTTTATTCGTTGACCAAACTGCAGATCCCAGACTAACTGCATATGTGACGCGCAAACTAGAAAGGGACCTAAGGTTAAAAACCAGTTTTGTTCAGGAGAGCCATTTTAAAGAATAGGTCCCTTTCTATTTGCGCTTAGAATCGTCGACTTCGCTTTCATAAAACGCGCATATCTCTGGGAGGGAACACTTTTGGGGCATGGGATCGGTCTCATTCGATGCTCAGATGTTGTCCACATCAAAAAAAGAAGAAAAAATGAAAATTGATTTTTTTTACCCCTTAGGTCCTTTTCTCTATGCGCTGTTACATATGATTTTATGTAGTTAGTTTTAAAGCCATTTGGTCCATGTATTATGGGAAGTAATTTTTTGGGCCCCCAGACAATATAATAAGCCTATATGACTCAAATCGGTCCAAAATTACCAAGTTTAATTGAAATCTAAATTAAAATGAGATCGAAACAAAATACATTTTTATGAGGGTTATATAGCTGTTATGTATATTTTTGACCTAATAATGAAAATGCGAATATTTATCTTTAAAAATGGTTTTATAGTTTTTCAAAGCATTCTCCAGCATGATTTATACACTTTTGCATGCGCTCAAACCAATTGTCGAAGCACTTTTTCCACTCCGATTGAGACCCCTCCAAAACATGGTATTTGAACGCTTCAACTGCATCTTCTGGTGACGAAAATCGTTGACCACGCATTTTTTTCTTGATGGGTGGGAATAAAAAGAAGTCATTGGGTGCCAAGTCAGGGCTGTACAGCGGATGCCCCATCAATTCGACGTTTTAGCCGGTCAAAATGGCGCTGGTTTGAGCCGATGTGTGAGAGCTCGCATTGTCATGGTGCACAATGATTCGTCTTCTCTTGTTCGTTGTTCGAATTTCTTCAAAGACTTCAGGAAAACAAATTGTGGTGTACCACTCAGAATTGAGCGTCCTACGTTGCTCAAGCGAAACAGTCGCCACATAAGCAGTTTTGCCGAAGAAGTGCTTCTTCCACTAACAACTTTCGTTCGATTTGGCTCGTCTTTAAAGACCCACACGGTCGATTGCTGTTTTGTTTTGGGCTCATACGCATAGATCCATGATTCGTTACCTGTGACGATCTTATAAACGTCTTTTGAAGCACCGCGATCGTATTTTTTCAAAGTTTTCTTTGCACCAATCGACACGAGACTCTTTTTGAGCGATTGTCAAGTTGTGCGGGATCCGACGAGAACAAGCCTTTTTTTACGGCCAGGTGTTCATGCAATATCGAATGTATGCTGGTGGAAGAAATGCACAAGGACTCCTGTAGCTCACGGTATGTTACATGACGATCTTGCATTATCAGTTCACGCACGGCATCAATGTTGTCTGGCACAACGGCCGTTTTTGGACGACCTTCACTTAAAAACTTGAACCCATCCGCTTCATTTTCAAAATTGTTTGTCTTGTGGAAAGTAATGCCTCAAACCAGGACCCCACATTAGTATAGGAACCGTATAAAAACGTGGACCAGGCCATTCATATTTCAACGATGTTTATTCTGTAACTATGAATTCCACTTTCGCCGCAGCAGCAGTGAATAGTATCCACGAAGTTGGTTTCTAACTAGGGATGTAACGAAAGTGGGTTTAGCGAAGGCGAATGCGATAGCGAGTATTGAAATATATTTGTTGCGAAAGCGAATGTACAAAACGAATATTTAAATATACATTCTAGTCAATGGGAATGCGAATATTCTAAACTTAATTTGAGCGAATGCGAATAAAAAAGCGAATATTTATTTCTTGATTTTGAAGTTCATTTTATATGAAATAATAGGAATGAACATAAAAAAATAATTGTTTGTAGGTTCCCAGACACACTTTCATATTAAACGGTGACTTTGTACAAATTTAAGAAAAACTAAAACATTTTGAAATATAATTAACAAAATATTTAGTACTAAATCCTTAACTTAAATATATGTTTGCAAATGCAAATATTCCTAAATTGGGTTTTGCGAATGTGAATGTTCAATATGATGTGAAAAGTTCTCATTTGCATGCGAATATTTGTTATTACCCTAATTTTAAAACACCCCTATTATTTACAGTTGCCTTTAGTAAAACATTAAATTTTCTTGCGATTTAAATATTCGGTTGGATTGCTTTACACATTTATTTTAAAAACGCCAAGTTGTTAGTACGAGTAAATGCCCTAGATTGGCAACACTGACGGGTTGTTCTCTCCAGCGCGGCCTTTTGGCATTAATCATATGTCTTTGTTTTGTTGCTGCTTTGCTTTTGTTTTACCCTCTATCATAGGATTGAGGGTATATTCACTTTGTCGTTCCGTTTGCAACACATCTATACAATGGTCGAAGACTCCCTAAAGTATTTATATTTTGAAGCTTCGTAAAATTCTAAGACGATTAAGCCATGTCAATATATCTGTCCGTCCGCCTGTCTGCCCGCCTGCCTGCCAGTGGAAAGCAAACAGCAGATCGCAGTATTGAACCTAGGAGAAATTTAAAATTTTGCAGAAACATGTGTTGATGGACTGAAACGGTTGGTATTTAAAATGGGCCAGATCGATCAAGAGGTAAACATTTTCCCCTCTCAAGAACTGGGTCAACCTCAACAATCCTGAACTTAAAAACACAATACCTTATGAACTATTAGAGTTATGACGACGATATTGTGAACGTATGATGTTGGCATCGACCGAAAAACATCTTGGAATAAAGTGGGCGGTGCCACGCCTACATTCAATAATATCATTTATGGCCAAACTATTAGACCGATCGTAATAACATTTTAACAGAATAATACGAGGGTTGCTACATATATATCTGGCCTAGGCAACACTAAGTGTTGTATCAATGACTAGGTAATTATTGTAGACTATATTATAAAACAAATTGGACAAGGGGTATGGCACCCATACAAGCCTGAACCTAAACAGACAATATTTCATTAAACAATATTACGATGATATTTGGAACATAAGATGTTGGCATGGATCAAAACAGCGGGCGGCGGCACGACACCTTTTACTCGTATGACCATACTAACAGACCGATCGTTATAAAATCTTAACAGGATGAAGCCAATGACTAGGCAACTATTCCAGACTATGCTAGGGTTAAATTGAACAAGGGGGCGTGGTCCAGCCCACTCAAACCTGATCTTGAAAAAACAACATCTCATGTATTAGAGATATGATTATTGGAACATATATTTGAAATATGTTGATCTCGGTTACTGCTTGGCCGACCTCATTGTCAAAGAAGTACGGCCAGATCACGCCGCCAGCTTATAAACCACTCCAAAACAGTTACTCTTTGTCGATGCACTGGCTTTTCAACAAACACTCGTAGATACTCATTTACCCAAATGCGTCAAATCTGCTTGTTAACGAATCAACTGTGGACACATTTGGTCGATAATACTGACCGAAAAATCCCGAAGTGCCCGAAATGCATTTTGATTTGAAAGCCCATTTTCGTAAAAGGCTTCAGCAATCTTAACGCGCTACTTAATTGTGTACCTCTTAAGTTTGAAATGTGTCCAATTAAGTTGGGTGAAAAACTTTATGGTGAGACTCACAATGTACATCGTGCATTATGGTTGGACCACCCTTTATAACGGGTTACAGATTACGCGTGACTTGAGTTAAACTTAATTTTTCTTCTTCTCAGTATTGTTTGCTATTTCATCATGAAAGCCTTACACCGCGAAAACCACGGTTTGGTGCGGCTTTTGGGCTGATTGAATCATCGGTCCATATTTTTTCAAAATTGATGATAGCCGGAACGTAACGGCGAGTGGTGCTCGCTATCGCGCCATAATATCAAACCTTTTTCAACCTGGCCGTAATCTTGGCTACATTTGGTTTCAACAGGATGGTGCCAGCTGCTCAAACAATGGATCTCTTGAGAGGTGATTTCGAAGAGTAGTTATTTTCACGTTTTGTACCGGTGAGTTGGACTGCTAGATCGTGAGACCGTGAGATTTTTTTTGTTTCTTTGGAGCTATATAAAGTCCAAAGTCTATGCTGAAAGGTAAGCTACACTTCCGGTTTTGAAAGGCAACATTACGCGTGTCATTAACGCCATGCCGGTCGAAATGCTCGAACAAGTCTTCCTAAATTGGACCCTCAGGATAGACACCCTGAGGCGTAGTTGCGGCCAACAATTCAAGGAAATTATATTTAAAAAATAAATGGTATAAAGTGTCCTTTCGAATGAACAATAAAGAGTCCACACTTGATTTGAATTTCTGTATATTATTTTTTATTTAAAAAAAATACCTCTAGATTAATCACCCGTTATATATGTTTGAAAGATTAATGATTTTAATACTTAAAGTATTACACAAACTGATAAAAAAGAGGCCGGTGCCATGCCCACTTGACAAAATGTTCATATTAGACTGAAATCCATGATGGAGGGTATTTAAGCTTCGGCACGGCCGCACTTAATTTGTCCACTTGGTTCATTCTCTTTGCTTTTTGTTGTTAAACAAATTACAAATTGTTATTATGTCGGTAAAAATAATTTGTTTTTCGTACAACTTCGGTTGAGTTCGCGCTCTTTTGCAGCTCTTCGTCGTCGTAGTCGTTCGTGTTTTAATCGTTTATTTATTTTTTGGTTTTTGATAGTTTTTTCTTCTTCTGAGAGGTGGGGGAAGAAATTTCTTTTAGCGTTTCGTCACTCTCTGGTAGTTTTTGGATGTTTTCTTTCTAACGATTTTTTTTATTTGGGGGAAAAAAAAGCTTTGTTTTTTTTTATTTCTTTGGTTTTATTTTATTTTAGCTTCTTGTTGCTGGCATGGTTGTTGTTGTCTTGAGAGCATTTTTTTTCTCTTGGCTAGATATATTTTAGACTTGTCGTCATCGCATATGCAGACGGCCAGAAAGAAAGACAGAGGGAGGGGGACGGTCGGACGTAGGAGCGAACAACTGAGAAGTGTACATATGTTTTCTATTTGAACCGAGTGAAACAAACACTCAGCAATAATTTACAATGTGTTTTGGTTTTTGTTTTCATTCTTGTTGTTGCTGGCGTTTTGTTTCTTTTTTCGCTTAAACATTGAAATTTGATTTGTATTCATTAGATTGTATTTTTTTTTGTTTTCTTCTGTGTTTGTCGTACTCTTTTTTTTGGTCTGCCTCGGCTTCTCTGTTTAGCCGCAACAGTTTGTGATTAGCGTTTGTACAATTCATACCGATTTGCATGTGTCATAAATACAGAGCGAGCAAAAAATTAAAAGAAATCTAAAAAAAAATAAAATAAATATAAAAAAAATACGCGGAACGAAATAGAATATAATGTGAAGTATATATTTACGTAAATTTAAATTATTTACAAATACATTATCTACACAAATTACTATAGTAATAATTACTATAGAAAAACGAAATGATTTAATAAATCGCCTGTGTTATAACGACTGACATAAAAATAAAATTCTAAAAATTACGTGTAAATAGAAAAGAGTGTAAAAGATATTTAAATTAATAACAAAAATTAAATTTATTACGTATTGAAACAAACAAACACACAAAATATTGAAAACAAATCGTCAAAAAGTAAATGCGAATTAAATCATTAACAAAAATCTGTTCAAAAAATTTACAAAAACTAAACAAATCACAAAAGAAAACCAGAAAAAAATATTCAAATAAATCTTGCATTCTAACGGCAAAAATAGAAAAAAAAGAGAAAAAAGGGCCAAGAAGTAAGTGCGAATTAAATCATTAAGAAAAATCTGTTCAAAAAATTTACAAAAACTAAACAAATCACAAAAGAAAACTAGAAAAAAATATTCAAATAAATCTTGCTTTCTAACGACAAAAATAAAAAAAGAGAAAAATTCTTAAAAAGTGAAAAGTTTTCTTTCTTGAGAAAAATCGCCAAAAAGGAAAAGTGTGAATTTAAAAAAAAAACATAAATACGTACAATTTTAGAATCGAAACCAATTATAACATTTATAAAAACAACTAATAATTTAAAACAACTTAATTGACTTTTATACGACAGAAAGTGCAGAAAAAAAACAAATATTACCAAAAAAAGTTGTTTAAATAATTAACAAAAACTAAGCAAATCACAAGAGAAAAGAAATATTGAAATAAATTTTGCTTTCTTACGACAGAAATAAGAAAAGGGAAAATTTTTAATAAGTGAAAATTTTTCATTCTTCAGAAAAATTGCCAATAAATCTTGCTTTCTAACGACAAAAATAAAAAAGTGAAAAAAGGGTCAAAAAGTAAGTGCGAATTAAATCATTAAGAAAAATCTGTTAAAATTTACAAAAAACTAAACAAATCACAAAAGAAAACCAGAAAAAAATATTCAAATAAATCTTGCTTTCAAACGACAAAAATAAAAAAGAAAAAAAAAATTTAAAAAATTAAAATTTTTCTTTCTTCAGAAAAATCGCCAAAAGGGAAAAGTGGAAATTTAAAAAAAAAAAAATATGTACAATTTTAGAATCGAACCCAATTATAACAGTTATAAAAAACTAAAAAATTTAAACAACTAAATCGACTGTTATTACGACAGAAAGTGCAGAAAAACACAAATATTACTAAAAAATGTTTTAATAATTGAACAGGGGTTAAACCGGCTCAAGACCTCTTGCTTCTATATTTAAATAGAAGACAAGTTTTTAACAAAATGGCAGAGTGACATTGATTTTTGTGGCTGCACACTACTTTTATCATGATTTCGGGTCCGTGACAACCCTCTTCAGAAAGCCTTGCTGCAATTGTTTTAATAATTAACAAAAACTTAGCAAATCACAAGAGAAAAGAAATATTGAAATAACACAAATAAAAAAAGGGAAAATTCTTAAAAATTGAAAATTTTTCTTTCTTAATAAAAATTGCCAAAAAGGAAAGGGAATTTAAAAAAAAAGAATAAAAAAATTTAGATTAGAATACAATAAAATCATGTTTAGGGAATAAAAGTGACAAATTTTAACAACGAACAGGGGAAATTCAAATAATTCGAGTGTTATTACGATAAAAAGTGCAGAAAAAAAGAAATATCACTAAAAAACAGTTTAAATAAATTAAAAAAATTTAACAAATCACAAAGCAATAAGTAAATTTTCCTTCTCGTACATACACATGTGGACAGAAAAATAGGTCTGCATTTTTTTATTTTAAAAATTGCATTGTCTTTGTATTTCAATGTGTTTTATTTAATACTTCAGAATAGCTTATTGAGCTAATATACATTATGCATTTAAAATGTACTTAGTAGGGACATAAATACTGTAACACACGTTTTATGCTGCAAAATAAAAAGTACTGAATGTTTTTTGACCAAATATTTTTTAATATATTTATTGATGTATATTGTATCCAAAAAAAAATCTACTTGTCCGCCTTTTGCCTTTACACACGCCTTAAGTCCCACTCGCCAATTGTCAATAGCTGCACAAACCTCGTCCATTGGAAAATTTTCCCCAGCTCGAACCAAAGCAGTCTTAAGAGATCCAATGTTGGAGTATTTTTTGTGACAAACCTTGTCCTCTAAAACCGTCCACAATTTGTAATCCAATGGGTTCAAATCTGGTCTGCCTAAGGGCCATTCTTCAGAGGAAATGAACGCTGGTAAATTGTTTCGCACCCAGGCCTGGGACGTTTTAGCCTTATGGGCCGGCGCATAATCGTGCTGGAAAGTCCATGGCTGGTTTCGGAACAGGGAATTGTTAAGAGGATTTACAATAGCTTCCAAAACGGTTTCTTGGTAAACTTTGGCTGATGTTTTGACTACTTGTTCGCAGAAATGCAGGTCAGTGACTCCATCGTAAGAGACACCCCACCAAACCATGACTGAAGATGGTTGATGACCCTTTTCCACCCTTGGGATCAGTTCAGATGCTTCTTAGATGACCGCGCATACACTCGGAAAAACATTTTTCATCGGTGAACAAAATTTTTCTGTGCAAGTTATAGCGTGCTTCAACAAAAGACATTTACATTTTTCAATCCTATTATTTTTAAAGCTGCAATCAATAAATGTCCGGTACGTCGTTTGAAAGTCCCAAGTCTTTTTTAATAATTCGACTCATGGACTTTTGCTTGATATTCATCTCACGGGCCATGATTTTCTGTTTTCGGAGCGGATTTCTGTGAATTCTAGATTTAACGGCTTTGATGACATGCGGTGTTCGAACAGAGCGTGGGCGGACCGACCGGTGGCGGTCTTTTACATCTACAGTCTCCTCAAACAGTTTTATGCATCGGTAGACGAACATGCGGCTAATCCCTAGTGGCGGGAGCGTTTTGAAAATATCGCTTTTTTCATTTCACACCTGAAAAGCGCTACTACAGCGATACGGTTCTTATTATCTGACCACTCCATGATGAAATTTGAAAATCCCGTTACAGACTAACGCTATTGAGGTTAGCTTTCAAAACCCATATGTGACAGCGCATAGAGAAAGGGAACTAGGGGTAAAAAAATCAATTTTCATTTTTTTTTGATGTGGACAACATCTGAGCATCGAATGAGACCGATCCCATGCCCCAAAAGTGTTCCCTCCCAGAGATATGCGCGTTTTATAAAAGTGATGGTACACCAAAGATACACGTATTTAAATCTTTAAAATGGCTCTCCTGAACAAAACTGGTTTTTAACCATAGGTCCCATTCTATTTTGCGCGTCACATATGATAATTATGTGTGAAAGAAAATATCGGTTAAATGCTCGTCATGGCTTCGGTGGCATACTTTACTCAGATGGTCCATATTTTCAATGACTTTGAGGCATCATGAAAGTTCAATGTCTTTAATATGCCGAAGTATCTCTTGAATTGTTTTTGGCTTATTGATGTAAATTTTTTCTTATAAATCTTCCCAAAGAAAGAAGTCCAACGGTGTCAAATCACATAAGCGTGGTGGTTAATTAACATTGCCACAACCTAAGATACCACGGTCATTGAACTTCTAGGGCAAAAGGTCCATTGTTGCTTTGTGGCAATTGGCACCATCCTGGTAGGACCACATATCGTCCAGGTCCATATCCTTAATTTCTGGTCACTAGAAATCTCTTATGCGTTAAAATGATGAAATTAGTTGAATATTCGAAGTACAACGGGACAGAAGTTAAACAATTATTTAGATTGATTACTGATTACCCCTGATGATGAACGACGAAGTCAGTTCGAAATATTGGGTTATTAAAAATTAAATAAATTATAAACACCAACATCTGTTTTTTGCTTATGACCTCAAGCCTAACAATAACTGAAAAATAGACAACAAAAGGTCAACTATACAAATACTAGTAAATCGAAATTTTCATATAAACGTGATCTAAGAATTGAAACGAAAAAAATTATTCTCAATAATTGCTTGCAAAATCTTCTTTATTCTGAAAAATCGTCAAAACGGAAGATTGAGAATTTCAAAAAAGTAAAACATAAAATTTTGTAAAACGAATCTAATAAAAACCCATTTTAGCAAATAATTTAAATATTTAAACAATTAACACAGGGACAAACCTGTATTGTAATTATTCGCCTCTAATTACACAGAAAAGAAATCTTTAAAAATTACCTGTAATAAAAATTACACAAACAAATTAATTAAATCATACAGAAAAAAAAACAAATATTAAATCAAATAGTTTATGCTAACAACAAAAACAAAGTAGAAAGGAAACTTTACAAAAAAATTCAGCGTAATTTTTTTTCTTGAGAAAATCGCCGCAATAAGAAAAAGTGTTAATTTAAGAATAGAACCATTTATTGGAATTATTCAAAAATTTAACCAAAATACTAAGGAATTAACGAACATTATAATCAATTATCGGTTATTTATACAAAAGAAGTAAAAAAGAAAATTGTTAACAATTAATTGAACATTTTTCTGCTTCTAAAAACCAAATTCGATACAAAACAACTGCAGAACTATTTGCGTAGTTCCATAGTTCCCTTCAGAATATTATTAATTTGGAAATTAATCGCCTAAACAAAAAAGTGCATATTAAATAACAATCTGAGAATTAAATCAGACAAAAATCGTTAAATTATAAATCAAACAAACTGCAAAAATTAAAAGATAAACTTTTAAAAGAAAATCATAAGTTAAAAAAAAAATTAGACCGAGAAAAATCGTCAATATTTCATACAATAAGAAAAAATCGCAAAAACTAGTAGATAATTTACGAAAAAAATCACATATTACAAAAGCAGTGCAAAACACTTAAATCTTTAGTCTGTTATAACGACAATAACAAACAAATTTTTTTTTTATAAAAATAAAATTTTTCTTTGTTCGGGAAAAATCGACACAACGACAAAAAGTGCTTATTTCAATAAAGTATGAAAATTATTAAATATGAAAAAAAATCTGCACATGATTTTCTATACTCTATACTCTAATATTGTATGTGCAGAGTATAGAATAGATCGTTTATTCTAACAAAAGAATTAAAAAAGCAAATTGTTAACAATTAATTGAACATTTTTCTTCTTTCTAAAAACTAAATTCGATACAAAACAACTGCAGAACCATTTGCGTAGTTCCAAAGTTCCCTTCAGAATATTATTAATTTGAAAATTAATCGCCTAAACAAAAAAGTGCATATTAAATAATAATTTGAGAATTAAATCAGACAGAAATCGTAAAATTATAAATCAAAGAAACTGCAAAAATTAAAAGATAAACTATTAAAAGAAAATCATAAGTTAAAAAAAAAATTAGATCGAGAAAAATCGTCAATATTTCATACAATAAGAAAAAATCGCAAAAACTAGTAGATAATTTACGAAAAAAATCACATATTACAAAAGCAGTGCAAAACACTTAAATCTTTAGTCTGTTATAACGACAATAACAAACACATTTTTTTTTTATAAAAATAAAATTTTTCTTTGTTCGGGAAAAATCGACACAACGACAAAAAGTGCTTATTTAAAAAAAGTATGAAAATTATTAAATATGAAAAAAAATCTGCGCATGATTTTCTATACTCTGCACATAATATTGTATGTGCAGAGTATAGAATAGATCGTTTATTCTAACAAAAGAATTAAAAAAGAAAATTGTTAACAATTAATTGAACATTTTTCTTCTTTCTAAAAACTAAATTCGATACAAAACAACTGCAGAACCATTCGAGTAGTTCCAAAGTTCCCTTCAGAATATTATTAATTTGAAAATGAATCGCCTGAACAAAAAAGTGCATATTAAATAACAATTTGAGAATTAAATCAGACAAATATCTATAAATTATAAATCAAACAAACTGAAAAAATTTAAAGACAACCTATAAAAAGATGATCATAACTCAAAAAAATTTAGACCGAGAAAAATCGTCAATATTTCATACAATAAAAAAAAATCGCAAAAACTAGTAGATAATTTACGAAAAAAATCACATATTACAAAAGCAGTGCAAAACACTTAAATCTTTAGTCTGTTATAACGACAATAACAAACACATTTTTTTTTTATAAAAATAAAATTTTTCTTTGTTCGGGAAAAATCGACACAACGACAAAAAGTGCTTATTTAAAAAAAGTATGAAAATTATTAAATATGAAAAAAAATCTGCGCATGATTTTCTATACTCTGCACATAATATTGTATGTGCAGAGTATAGAATAGATCGTTTATTCTAACAAAAGAATTAAAAAAGAAAATTGTTAACAATTAATTGAACATTTTTCTTCCTTCTAAAAACCAAATTCGATACAAAACAACTGCAGAACCATTCGCGTAGTTCCAAAGTTCCCTTCAGAATATTATTAATTTGAAAATTAATCGCCTAAACAAAAAAGTGCATATTAAAAAACAATCTGAGAATTAAATCAGACAAAAATCGTTAAATTATAAATCAAACAAACTGCAAAAATTAAAAGATAAACTATTAAAAGAAAATCATAAGTTAAAAAAAAAATTAGACCGAGAAAAATCGTCAATATTTCATACAATAAGAAAAAATCGCAAAAACTAGTAGATAATTTACGAAAAAAATCACATATTACAAAAGCAATGCAAAACACTTAAATCTTTAGTCTGTTATAACGACAATAACAAACAATTTTTTTTTTATAAAAATGAAATTTTTCTTTGTTCGGGAAAATCGACACAACGACAAAAAGTGCTTATTTAAAAAAAAGTATGAAAATTATTAAATATGAAAAAAAATCTGCGCATGATTTTCTATACTCTGCACATAATATTGTATGTGCAGAGTATAGAATAGATCGTTTATTCTAATAAAAGAGTTAAAAAAAAAATTGTTAACAATTAATTGAACATTTTTCTTCCTTCTAAAAACCAAATTCGATACAAAACAACTGCAGAACCATTCGAGTAGTTCCAAAGTTCCCTTCAGAATATTATTAATTTGAAAATTAATCGCCGGAACAAAAAAGTGCATATTAAATAAATTTGAGAATTAATTCAGACAAAAATCTGTAAATTATAAATCGAACAAACTGCAAAAATTAAAAGACAAACTATAAAAAGAAGATTATAACTCAAAAAAATTTAGACCGAGAAAAATCATCAATATTTCATACAAAAAAAAATCGCAAAAACTAGTAAACAATTTACGAAAAAAAATCACATATTACAAAAGCAAAACCAAGCACTTAAATCTATAGTCTGTTATGACGACAATAACACACAAACAAAAATTTATAAAAATATAATTTTTCTTTGTACGGGAAAAATCGACACAACGACAAAAAGTGCTTATTTAAAAAAAAAAGTATGAAAATTGTTAAGTTTTTAATAATAAAAGTGCGATTAAAAAAAATCAGAATAAAAAATCTGCGCATTATTTTCTATACTCTGCACATAATATTGTAAAAATAAATACCAAACCATATACCAATAGTAAAAGTGTTAAAAAGGATAAGTGAAGAAATCAAAAAAAAAATGCTTAAATCACAATTTCAAAATCTACTCGGAAATCAATTATGGAAATATAAACAAATAAGCGCTTAAATCACAACCAAAAAAATCTACTCAGCTCTATACTACGAGTATAATGATATGATGATATAAATAAATACCAAACCATATCCCAATAATAAAAGTGTGGAAAGGATGAGTGAAGAAAACAAAAAAAGTGTTTAAATCACAATTTCAAAATCTACTCAGAAATCAATCAAGGGGAAATAAACAAATACGAGCTTAAATCACAACCAAAAAAAATCCACTTAGTAATCAATCAATCTAAATGCAATCGTTAAACAAAATTCAAGCAAAATGTTACTTATGACACTTATCTACTACAGATGTGTGCTTTAAAGTAGCAGAGCCAATACAGGACAGAGTGCTAGGTTTAACTAACATTCGCGGCTATCGATAGACGACTAAAATTTTTTTTTTCATTTAGACGACTAAAAAATGTATAATTTTAATAGAAAATGTTAGATATTAATTTTTAATTTTGAGACTTTTAAGCGAAAAAGATTGTCATTAATACTTCCTTAGCTTACCGAGTATTTCCATCTTTTCTTAATACTTTTTGCCTTAACAGATCACAACTGAAATAAATTGTTATCAAAATTAATGTATATTTAAATAGTCCCATTTGCTGAAATATCCAAGAGATAGAACCCAAAACTATGTAACATATCTTATGTAAGACGTAATTTTAATATTAGGATTAATAAATATTTTAAATTGAATTGAACTCACCGAGTATAAAAACTCTAGTGCACCGATTTATAAGGACAAATCAACCATTAAAACTCAAAGAATTTGGCAGATACGAAAGCTGCTATATACATTACTGGCCTAATAATGAAAATTCGAATATTTAACATCAACAATGGTTGTATTGTTTTTCAAAGTATTCTCCAGCCTGATTTATACACTTTTGTATGCGCTCAAACCAATTGTCGAAGCACTTTTTACACTCCGATTGAGACACCTCCAAAACATGGTTTTTGAACGCTTCAACAGCGTTTTCTGGCGACGAAAATCATTGACCATGCATTTTTTCTTGATGTGCGGGAATAAAAAGAAGTCTTTGGTCCGGGCTGTACGGCGGATGACCCATAATTCGACGTTTTGGTCGGTCAAAAATGCGCTGGTTTGAGCCGATGTGTGAGAGCTCGCATTGTCATGGTAAACAATGATTCATCATCTCTTGTTCGCTTTTCGAATTTCTCCGATTACTTCAGGCAAACAAATTGTGGTGTACCACTCAGAACTGACCGCCCTATGTTGCTCAAGCAGGACAGTCGCCACATGACCACTTTTGCCGAAGAAACAGTCGACCATTTGCTTCGCAGTGCTTCTTCCACGAACAACTTTCGTTGGATTTGGCTCGTCTTCGAAGACCCACACGGTCGATTGCTGTTTTGTTTCGGGCTCAGAGGCATAGATCCATGATTCGTCACCTGTGACGATCTTATAAACGACTTTTAAAGCACAGCTCGTGATTTTTCAAAATTTTTTTTGCATCAATCGACACAAGCCTTTTTTTTGAGCGATTGTGCGGGATCCAACGAGAACAAACCTTTTTTACGACCAGGTGTTCATGCAATATCAAATGTATGCTCGTGGAAGAAATGCCCAAGGATGCCTCTATCTCACGGTATGTCACATGACATTCTTGCAGTATAAGTTCACGCACTGCCGTTTTTGGACTACCTTCGTCTTCGAGCGAGCGTCGGCCACGATTGAATTCATGAAACCAGTTTTTCACAGTGCAACAGGATGGTGCTTCATCGCTATACAAAGATTTAAGTTCATCGCTGCACTCTTGTCGTGATAATCCACGTCGAAAGTTGTGAAAATGATCGCACGAAAATGTTCACGAGTTAATTCCATTTTTTGCGAAATTGATTTTTTCAAGTCACTGTAAAAACACAAATGATGGTGGTACGTCAAAACGTTCTGAGTACGATTGTGCTAAAAAAATGTCAAACTTTCCAATGGAAATGTGAAGGCAGGTGGAGCCAGGCAACACTTAGTGTTGCATTGGCCAGAAATATATATAGCAACCCTCGTACGAGCCTTTTGCTTTCTAATTTGAGTACTCGCTTGAAGCTCGATACCCTTTTTTTCAGCCTTAATTAATTGCTTTAATATCTTATTCATAAAAGGGCTTTAGTGTTGTAGAACTTTAAATTGAACTAAAATAATAAGACTTAATAATTTTAAACTCAAGATTGACTTTATTAGAACGATAATCTTAGGCCAGAAGTTGCTAGAATATCATTTTAGAAATGTGACCACAGCGACCACGGCTATGACGCTTTCTAAAGTTCAATTTCTAAACACTTTTTCAAGCAAAAAGATTGTGTTTAACTGGGGTTAAGCTTACGGTGTGTGTGTAAGTGCAAGGATATACTCGTATAAGTGCACAAACGAAAATTAAGGAAAACATATTTTCCAAACACTGTGCAACGGTCCTTTGTGGTGCGAGATCAAACAACTCCAGGCGCCACAGATTCAATTCGATTTTGCTTTTGGGTCATGATTTTTTGTAGCCCCTTTGAATTAAAGTCCTTCCACTCCACCTGCCCCTATTCATATCCGATTATATCTGCAATCAAGCCAGGTAAAATTAGTCCATACCGGTCCTTGTATTTCTTTAATTCTCATTTTGCGACCCTGCCGATTTTGGGATCCTGCCACTCCATCATCAAAATTTTTCTGTTCATCTTTATAAAGGGTGTCCCAAGAAGAGCGCAATTTTTAAATTTTAAATAAAACACAGATATTTAAGAAAAAATCGTGAAACTTTATTATATCGTAAAGTAGACAGAATGAGGTTATGTATGGAACAATATATCGTGCAGATGGCCGCCGCGGCTTTGCTGGCATGCACGCGATCTTTTAACGAAATTTTCAATGACCGTTTTGCATGAATGCTGCGGTATTTCATTAATGCAGCGTCCAATTTCGTCTTTTAAGGCTTGAGTCGTCGTCGGCTTATTCGCGTAAACCATCGACTTCAAAAAACCCCAAAGAAAAAAATCTAATGGTGTTAAATCGCACGATCTAGACGGCCAATTCTGATCTCCAAAAAGCGAAATAACACGACCGGGAAATGACTGATGCAGCAATTGAATTGTTTCTCTGGCTGTATGACATGTGGCGCCGTCTTTTTGGAACCACATGCCCTCCACATTCATTTCTTCAATTCTAGGCAAGAAAAAACTGGTTATCATTTCACGATACCAAACACCATTGACTGTTTGCGCTTGACCTGCCTCATTTTCATAAAAAAAGGTCCAATGATTCCTCCAGCCCAAAAACCACACCACACAGTGACACGTTGAGGATGCATTTGCTTCTCGTGAATCACTCGAGGATTTTCCGCACCCCAAATGCGACAATTCTGCCTATTGACGAAGCCATCAAGATGAAAATGGGCCTCGTCACTGAAGATGATTTTATCGGCAAAATCAGCATTTTCATGTTGTCTCTCCAATACCCAATTAACGAACTCCCTTTCGTGTAGCGCTCCATTTTTACTAACCTCGTACCTTCTACTAACAAACAATAACAATTGTTCAAATGTCAAACAATGACACTTCGAATGTTGCCAGATTTCTTGGGACACCCTTTATAATTTAGAATAGGACGGTATGTGAGTTATATGAGCAACTCTACGAGTATCAACCATATATCCTACTAATAGAATAAATATCAAAAAATTTGGCAGATACTAGTCTCTTGCTTTCTAATTTTAGTACCCACTTGAAGCTCGATATTCTCTATGTGTGTTGTGTTGTAGAGCTTAAACGTGATACAAAATAATGAGACTTAGTAGTTTTAAACTTAAGATTGACTTTTAGTAGAACTATAATCTTAGGCCACTAGTGCCTTGTAAGCATTAAAGAGGCAATGGTTCGCACAATATTGTGTTTAATAGGCTGTTTCCACTACGGTCGCGTCCACGTCCGCGTCCACGATTTATCGATAATTTTTAATGGTGTTTCCATTGTGTTTTGCGTCCACGTTTGCGTTCAAACAGCTGTTTGTGTTTATTTGTTTCTTTAGGGGTGCGAAAAATTTTAATATTTTTGTGTTGTGACATTATCATGGAGTTAAATGGTATTGCGCCTAATGGAAATTCCGCGCCAGTCACTCCCAGCTTCTCCCCCATCTCTTTGTGTATGTGGGTGTTTTTGCGAGCATCCCTCAGGCCATCAATATTTTCCTCCCAGAGGTCCAACAGATATAGTGTTGATACTGCGGTCCATTCCGTCTTTTTGAAATCTAAAATAATTGAAAAAATTAATATTATTTAAACAAAAGCAAAAATATTAACTTACCTCCTGTTTTTTGCATTTTGGATGTTTATATTTATAATGATTAACAGCTGTTTTCATAGGGATGTGCAATTTGCGATATTGCCATTGATAGGTATGGGTGGGTTTCGACTGCAAAATAATCGAATTTATAGTAAACGCGACTTATCGATAAACGCGTCCAATATGAACGCGACTTTTTCCCATACCTAACTGCCTATGTTTTTTGTATAGGCTGTAACGCGCGTTCGTTGATTTTTGGACGCGGACGTGGACGCGACCGTAGTGGAAACAGCCTATAACTGAAGCCTTAATGTTGATCCTTGGTTCGATCAATAAAATCCCTTAATCTCAGAGAAAATAATTAAGAAGCCTTAAAATTCTAATAAAAAAAACGTGTTTACCTAATATTTCCAAAAATGTTTAAATCTTTGAGTGCTTTCCTTATTAAGCGTTAAAATTCTGAAGAAAAAACGTGTTTACCTAATATTTCCAAAAATGTTTAAATCTTTGAGTGCTTTTCTTTTGGAAAAACATATTCTTATGTCAGCATTCCATTAAACTGACGCACGCAATAATTTCCCATCCGGAGTCTCTGACACTTGCCGTTCGTATTTTTCGACCCCACAAATCTTGCAAAACTGTTCTTCTGACGAGCCTTATTAGTTTTTTCTCACCGGAGTTTGCCAACTTCGGAGCGGTCCTACGCTACTTCTATTGCGGCTAGAGGTTTTGAAAAGTTCCTGAAAAAAATTCATCTCGGTCAAAAAACGGAATTAAATCGTACAAATTTTTGAGCGATTATTTTATACGATTTTCGCCGCGGATTATCGAGACAAGAGTGTCTTAATCAACTTGTGAAGCCCATCAAAAACCACTGTAAATCGCTGGGAGCAAGGGTTCAGTCTCGGACGCCGTTCGCTTCAGGATAAATTTCGTAAAGGTGGTCACAAACTTTGGCAGTTTTTCCGGAAACCATCAATAATGTGCCTGAAATGATAAAACATCTGACATACCATGAGATTACGGCATTCTTGGGCATTACTATTGCTATAGCATTGTCATTTGGCTGTAAAAGCATTTGCATCCCAAATTATCTGACGAATGCTCAGGGACTGGCTCGTGTCTATCTATTAATGCAAAGAAGTTTTTAAAAAATACAACCCCGGCACCTCAACTCCATTGTACAGGGGACGAATCATGGATCTATACTGTGAGCCTAAAACAGCAATGGACCGTATGGGCCTTTCAAGACGAGCCAAAATCCAACAAAAGTTGTTCGTGGAAGAAGCACATCGATGTAAATGACCGCGTTTTATTTCGGTATAACCGTTCATGTGGCCACAGTGCCTTTAGTGGATCCACATTTTTTGACGCCTAAAAACAGCTGTTGAAGTGTTGAGGACCACGTTTTAAAGGCGTCTCAATCGGAGTAGAAACACTTCTTTATTTCCGATTCCATATGATCTCTCACCAATAACGGAAGTGGATGCAAAAAATTAAAGCATTTCATCTTGTATAAATAACGATTATAATTAAAAACTGTAAATATTTTTAAAGAAAAACTACATTTGTCACATTCTGCGGCGGCTTGTTTCAAGCCGTCACGAGCCGTCAAAACGGTCGGCAACGGCGGCTGAAAAAAAATCGCCAAAACCCGCCGAAGCCGGCTTGAAGTCGACCGGCGCAATGCCATGGTTTCATATAATACAAAGCTGTTTTCCGATTTCAGAACCTGCGGATCTAGAGGCTCACATATAACATCCGATACTGACCAGATTTGGCATAGAACATTATGAGCGACCAAACATCAACTCTGGTAAAATTGGACCTTTTCAGCTTATCTTTTTGAATTCTCTCACACACTGGTATGAGGTCATGTCGCTCTAGAGATCACAAATTCAATCGGATATTGCTTAAATTTAGTCGGCTAGGTTATAAGCTACCAATACTACTCCACCATATTGGCGGATCTTTTCCTATATATCCCATACAAATGTCTTACCCGATTTCAGAATCTGTAGCTCTAGAAGCCACATCTTCCGTTAAGTACGAGGGCGGTTTGGAATCTTTTTCGCTTAGCACAAAAAGCGCGGTATAAACAGAAACAAGTTAAGTGTTTTGGAAACTGCTATCTCTGCTATGAACACATGTTAAATTTTGTTTCGATCTGGCAACTCCTTCATATAGAAACAGGTGTTCACAAAAGACGCATCCGCGATTTTTTCACAATGGAAAAATTAGAAATGCGTGGTGTCATTAAATATTTACATAAAAAAGGTTTATCGGGACAAGAAATTCATAATGATATGGGGAATGTCTTAGGTGGAAGTGCTCCTTCATATGCAACAGTAAAAAATTGGGTTGCTGAATTTAAACGTGGTCGTACAAGCATTGAAGATGAACCACGTAGTGGACGTCCAAAAACAGCAACAACAACAGAAATTGTAGCCAAAGTGCATGATATGGTATTAAATGATCGACGAATAAAAGTGCGTGAAATAGCTAATATCATGGGCATCTCAAATGATCGAGTCCATTTAATTTTGCACGAAGAACTACAGATGAAAAAGCTTTCTGCAAGATGGGTGCCGCACTTGTTAACAGTCGACCAAAAACGCATAAGAATGAACATTTCTCAAGCTTGTTTGGATCGTTTTCAGCAAAATAAAATGGATTTTAAGCGTCGTTTCATAACTGTTGATGAGACATGGATCCACCACTATACTCCAGAGACAAAAGAACAATCCAAACAATGGACTGAAGCTGGAGGAAGTGCCCCAAAGAAGGCAAAAACAATTCAATCGGCTGGTAAGGTTATGGCAACGGTTTTTTGGGACTTCAAAGGTATTTTATTGATTGACTATCTGCAAAAGGGTAAAACAATAAATTCAGAGCACTATTGCAACCTTTTAAAACAATTAAATGTACAAATTCGAGAAAAACGTCCTGGCTTACAACACAAAGAAATAATTTTTCATCAAGACAACGCACCAGCGCACAAGAGTGTTTTAACAATGGCTAAAATCAACGAATTAAAGTACGAGTTGCTTGACCACCCACCTTATTCTCCTGATTTAGCTCCCAGTGACTTTTACCTAATCCCAAATTTAAAAAAAATCCTTGCTGGCAAGCGTTTTACCTCAAATGAAGATGCAATTACAGTTGTAAACCACTATTTTGAAGACCTTGAGGAAAACTATTTTAATCAAGGGATAGAATTGCTAGATAAGCGTTGGACTAAGTGTATTGAAGTTTCAGGAGATTATATTGAAAAATAAAAATATTTTGGAAAAAATAACTATTCTCTTTCATTGATATGCTAAAAACTTTCCGAACCGCCCTCGTATGACCTTCACTTATCTTTGGTAGAATTCGGTTCATATCGAGCCATATTTTCGTATATCCCCCATACAAAGATCCTACCCTAAACCCATCCATCGGTCTATATTTTTGTATATCCCCTATACAAAGATCCTGCCCGATTTCAGAACCAGTCTGTTGAAAGCCCTATAGCGTTCAAACGAATCAGCCTGGGAGTCTTTAACTTTCTTCATGATGGTAGCTTATGTTCATAGGCTCTTTTGGAATTGTTAATGGGCGAAATCGTCCCAGAGGAAAAAAGTTTCCCTTTAAAGGACTAAAGGTGTCTCGGCAAAAAATACTCCATTTTAAGGTGTTCATTATTTTCTTTTATAATTTTTTGTGAACGGACAATGGTTAAAAGTGATATTTTCCGTTTAGTGTTAGGACGCACTAAATACCTTTAAAAAGGGTATGGTTGCTGGACTTTTCCCGCATGGTCAAACCTGGCGATTTATAGTCAATATGGATTCTTAAATTAAGCAAGTTTTTCTACCAATTCAAATACAGGGTGGCCCAAATGAGACCTAGTGAGGTTAAACACGTATAACTCTTGTAATAACGGTTTTTTTAAATGATTTTTTTTATATGTTAAATGCATTTCATGGAAATTTAACGTGACTATGTGTGAAATATGACATCAGACAAATGACCACCATTTTGCTCGATACAGGCATTGGCTCTTTTTAGTGCATTTTGCATTACACGGCCTAATGTTTCTGGTTGCAGGCGCCGTATTTAGTCTCGAATATTCTGCTTGAGCTGTCCAAGTGTCGGTGGTTTGTTAACATACACTTTATCTTTTAAATATCCCCATAAAAAAATCGGGCGCAAATAAATCTGGTGAAAGAGGAGGCCAAGGGAAATCTGAATTTTTTGAAATTCAAGCATAGTTTGCCTAGCAGTGGCTCTATCTTGTTGAAACCCCAAATTAGGATGTTGCTCCACTATTGGCCGCAAAAAGTTGTCGATCATTGTTCTGTAAGAAGTCCCGGAGACTGTTTCTGGCGTTTCATCAGTTGAGACAGATGGATCATTTGAAACACTCTGCTGCTCAGCTTCCACGTTCTCTTCCGTGCGAATATTTCGATGAGAACCTCTTCCTGGACGGTCGGCAACTGAACCCAGTTCCTCGAAACGGCAAACTAAACTTGTAATCATGCAAGATGTGGGCGCTGATCTTATGTTAAAAAAACGGCGATAATTTCGCTGCGTCAGAACAATTGATCGTTGAGAAGAATAATAAAAATCGATCATTTTAATGCGTTGTTGTGGACTGTACGTATTCATTTGAAATTTCCAAGAGTTCAGTTATAATCTGCAAAAAGAAAAAATAAATTATGTTAAGAAATAAAAAAAAGTTATTTGTGTTTTCACATCAGCTGGTCTTATTTGGGCCACCCGTTACAAAAGAGTAATTCATTCACGAGTGGGCAAATTTTAAAACCGTACGAAGGCGGCCGCAAAAGTAACTGACCTAACATAAATATAACCGTTTTTTTGGAATTATTATTATTAATTTTTTCAACATAATCTCCTTCCAACTCAATACACTTCATCAAACGTTTTTCAAGTTTTTTAATTCCATCCGAAAAATAAGATTTTTCAAGACCTTCAAAATATGCCTCAGTTTCAGCAATAACCTCGCTATTGGACGAACATTTTTTGCCACCGGGAATTTTTTTTAAATTTGGAAACAAGATATAATCAGAAGGAGCTAAATCTGGACTAAATGGTGGATGCGGAGCAATTTCAAATCGTAATTCGGCTAGTTTTTGTTGAGTTAAAAATGCAGTGTGTGAAGGAGCATTATATTGATAAAAAAGAACTTTTTCTTTTCTTAATGCGGTCGTTTTATCTTTATTTCTTCACTCAAAAGATCCAATAATGCACAATAATATTCACTATTTATAGTTTTTCCTTTCTCAAGAAAAACAATAAATATTATAACCCTTGCATCCCAAAATACTGTGGCCATTACTTTTCCTGCTGACTTAACAGTTTTCGCCTTCTTGGGACCACTTTTACCAGCTTCTATCCATTGTTTTGACTGTTCTTTGCATTCTGGGATGTAGTGATGGATCCATGTTTCATCAACTGTTATGAATCGGCGCAAGAACTCTATTGGATTACACTGATAAATCGCTAAAAGCTCCTGGGAATTGGTCCAACGGATGATTTTTTGAGGCAAAGTCAACAAACGCGGCACCCATCTTGCGGATAGCTTTTTCATGTGGAGTTCATCATGTAAAATACTCCAAACTTGTTTCTCGTGTATTTTAACAATATCAGCAAGTTCACTGAGCTTTATTCGTCTATCTTTAGTCACTTCATTAAATAGTTTTCTAATGTTTTCAATAGTAGCAGCAGTTTTCGGTCTTCCAGAGCGTTGTTCATCTTCCGTACTTGAACGACCCATTTTAAATTGTTGAACCCAGGATTTCACGGTGGAGTATGATGGTGCATTATCACCATAAACAGAATCCAATTCATCTTTGATTAATTGTGGCGTATAACCTTTCATATAAAAGTGTTTAATTACCGCACGAAACTCTTTATTTTCCATTTTTCAAAAATTATAAAACTTGTTTACTTCAATCACCTGTAACAAAGAAAATAATCTTTAAATATTTCGGAAATTTTGACAGATGGCTTATAAAAGATTGCTTTAAAAAAAAAAAAAGTTGCTAGTAAACCAGAAAATGTGCCAGACCAGTTAGTTTTGCGGTCGCCCTCGTATTCCTTGGACCATTTCATGAAAATATGTCCAGCGACGACCATGCCCTAAAATGCAAGGGGACAAAATGTTAGCGGTTTGAAAATTTTCAGATTTGTGATCGGAGGTACTAGGCAAAAATTGCTATGTTCTGAACGAGTAGTCGGATTATTTTCTCTCTTAGAAGATTGATCCTACCTTACCTTTCCAAAATTACCTAACCAAAGCCCAGAGGCTCTTTCGTTCCCAAGTTATGACTATTTGACTGAAATGCAAAATTGTTTTTTGCTGTTAATTTGCAGATACAAATAAAAGTGTGCTGTTATTTTCCTGCCAAAATTTTTTTTTTGCTTTTCAGTCAAATAGTCGTAACTTTGGGAAAAAAACTCCAAAAATCAGAATTTAGCAGTTTTACTCTAGTACCCTCCGACTACCAATCCGAAAATTTACAAACCAGTGCCTTTTCGCTCCTTGTATTTTAGGGCATGAATATTTATTTACGTGATATGATCCAAGAAATACCCTGGTGAAATTTGTCCAGTCGTGAATGAATCACCCGGTAGATTAAAGTTTAAGCTGAGATTAGGGATGGATGCAAGGCTCAAAGGGGCCCAAATGGACATTTTTTTGCGCTTTAATAGCGTGGTGAGGGTATAAAAAGTTCGGCCTGTCTGAACTTTATGTTTCTCCTTGTTTTACTTCTTTTTGATGTTTTGTGTTGTGCTCTTTGAATGCACACCGCTGTTCAGACGTCCAACCTCATGGTGTTGTCATTTTCGCTTCGCAGCGTTTGCAAATATTCAAAATAACGCTGAGTTCATATTCTAGTACAATAACAACAACACGAACAATGTGCGTTTATACATAGAAATTAAAAAATTAAACAAAAAAACAACATCGGCATCATCATCATCGAGTTCGTTTGAAAAACAAAAATAAATAAAAATTCAAATAAGCGCCTTTTCTTTCGGCGTAGAAGGCTGGGGGTGCGCTGGTCAAAGCGGCAATAATTCCGACACACAACACATCATCGTCTTGCAATTAGCAAGCACGATCAATAAATACAGTCGAGTATTAGTGAACATTGCGTTTAACCCAATTTGAGGAGATATGCTATACCAACAAAAAAAAAATAAGCAAAATTAAGAGGAAAAGTTAAAAGTAAAAAAAAAATCTTCTAAAATCGAAATCAAAAATAAATTTTATTTGATTAATAAAAAATAGCAAACCTCAATAATTTTTAAAGTAAAAGGTCACGTTTTTTAAAATTCGATTTTCAATTCAATTTGTTGTGTTTTTGTTTGTATTCATCTAAACATTTCGTGATGACCGCTTAAGTACCTCAACATCAGCCCATCGTCCGCCTCTAATCTTTATCAGTCAAACTGTGATTTAATCTGGTCTCAAATTGTGGACTTTCATTGTTTGTTGGTTTGTTTTTTCTGCTTTGCTTCTGCAAATATTTACCATTGATTTGTCATAAAACTCACAATTCAATAAAAATGCTTGATGATATCGATAATACCCCAGCCCACAACTAACACGCCAATCTTATCCGTTTTGAAATATATATTTTTAACAATTCCACAAAAGATTTTCGAGTGATTTATTTGTAGTCGTTTTTAATCGCACACACTGTTTTGATATTGAATTTTCTCTTTGTACTTTTTGTTTTGTTAAATGAAGAATTATTGAAATGTTATAAAGTTTGAATGTTTGCAATAGGGTGGGTCGATTTAGCAATATACCACCGATTTTTCTAGACCTTTTGGCGTGAGGAAAAAAAGTTCCACTACGACGTATCAAAAAATCATTTTCGAGAAGCCCAAATTAATTTTTTTTTTGACTTTTTTTCAACTTTTATTTTTAATGTTTTTTAGTACACACAGAATGTTCGTGGTTGCGAGTACACATGTTTTTTTTTTTACCGTTTGAAAGCATTTGTCGTCTAAACCAAGAAACTTACATTTCAAGGGGATTTCGAATTATTTTTTCGTCGTAAACAACGATTTTGTTGTGACTAGACCAGATAAAATATTACAGGGTTTATATGTTGATGCTGAAATTAACAATTTTATGTTACAACAGCAAACTACGAGGGCGGTTCGGAAACTTCTTAGCCTAGCACAAAAAGCGCGGTATAAACAGAAAAAAGTTAAGAGTTTTGGAAACTTCCCTTCTCTGCTATGAATACATGTTAAATGTTTCGATCTGGCAACTCCTTCATATAGAAACAGTTGTTCACAAAAGACGCATCCGCGATTTTTTTACAATGGACAAATTAGAAATGCGTGGTGTCATTAAATATTTACATAAAAAGGGTTTATCGGGACAAGAAATTCATAATGATATGGTGAATGTGTTAGGTGAAAGTGCTCCTTCATATGCAACAGTAAAAAATTGGGTTGCTGAATTTAAACGTGGTCGTACAGGCATTGAAGATGAACCACGTAGTGGACGTCCAAAAACAGCAACAACAACAGAAATTGTAGCCAAAGTGCATGATATGGTATTAAATGATCGACGAATAAAAGTGCGTGAAATAGCTAATATCATGGGCATCTCAAATGATCGAGTCCATTTAATTTTGCATGAAGAACTACAGATGAAAAAGCTTTCTGCAAGATGGGTGCCGCACTTGTTAACAGTCGACCAAAAACGCATAAGAATGAACATTTCTCAAGCTTGTTTGGATCGTTTTCAGCGAAATAAAATGGATTTTAAGCGTCGTTTCATAACTGTTGATGAGACATGGATCCACCACAATACTCCAGAGACAAAAGAACAATCCAAACAATGGACTGAAGCTGGAGGAAGTGCCCCAAAGAAGGCAAAAACATTTCAATCGGCTGGTAAGGTTATGGCAACGGTTTTTTGGGACTTCAAGGGTATTTTATTGATTGACTTTCTGCAAAAGGGTAAAACAATAAATTCAGAGTACCATTGCAACCTTTTAGATCAATTAAATGTACAAATTCGAGAAAAACGTCCTGGCTTACAACACAAAAAAATAATTTTTCATCAAGACAACGCACCAGCGCACAAGAGTGTTTTAACAATGGCTAAAATCAACGAATTAAAGTACGAGTTGCTTGACCACCCACCTTATTCTCCTGATTTAGCTCCCAGTGACTTTTACCTGTTCCCAAATCTAAAAAAATTCCTTGCTGGCAAGCGTTTTACCTCAAATGAAGATGCAATTACAGTTGTAAACCACTATTTTGAAGACCATGAGGAAAACTATTTTAATCAAGGGATAGAATTGCTAGATAAGCGTTGGACTAAGTGTATTGAAGTTTCAGGAGATTATATTGAAAAATAAAAATATTTTTGAAAAACTAACTATTCTCTTTCATTGATAGGCTAAGAACTTTCCGAACCGCCCTCGTAAACATAGTTTGGTCACTACAAAGAACTAATCTGTTGTCACCACCAATTATTGGTACAAATGTAACATGTACGCCACACTTGGTTGGTTGCCATAACCGCCCGTTGTCGCAACCCATACTGTGTTATTGGCTGAGAATGCCGTGATTAGGTTGTATCAACCATCAATTAATATCTTGAACCATGTTACCATCGATACTGTGGAATATTGGTTATTGCAACGGAAAGCCGGTTTATCTAACCGAATTTTTTGTAGTTCGGACCGATTTCCAACTGCTTTTTTCTCTGAGTGTAGGTAATACAAAAATTTTAAATATTACCATTCCAAGGTGGCATACAATACATACAAATATACATTGCCACATACAATACAATATGACATATGATCACTTGAGAATAGAAATACGTCTGAGAAATTTTTGTCCTTAGAAATCGGCCCACCCTAGTGTGCAGTCTCAACAGTGTTTCGAGTCAGTTTGTGTTTATTTAATTCGATTTGCTATGAATATATTTTGTTCAATTCAAAAGAATTTCAGCAAAAGCATACCGAAAACGTTTATTATTCTAAATAATTACTCGAATTAATAAAACAAACGCTGCTTAATCATAATCAAAGAGTTTTTTTTTAAACAAAGAAACGCAAATAGAATTTCAATATCAAACACTAACAATTAAAACTAGGGGACTAAAGTGTCCAAAAAAACCTGGTTTTTTAGAAAACCGGCAATTCGGTTTTTTTTAAACTGTGTATTGTCGGTTTTTTAAAGTAAAAAACCGATGAATTCTCCTTACCTTTCTCTCCCACAAACTGAGAGTAGCGGCAAGTAAAGTTGCCTAGTGTGGGGCTAATCGACATGCTAGTTTTAGCCTTTTGCCGAAGAATAGAAATTATTTTCCGAATCAGAAGTAAAGTAAGAGGGGGCCCTGAAACAGTTCTAAAATTACGCAGATTTTAATATATAAATTTTTTATATTTAAATTTTTGTTTTTGGGAGCCATATGCCCATGTTGGAACTGGTCGGATCAAATTTATTCAAACTGTTAAAATTATTTTTTTTTTATACAGGGTGTCCGTCGGAAAGGTATACTACTTTGTTTGTTTATAATTTTTGATTTAATAAAAGATAATGGATCTTACTTTATATAGTTATTTTAAAGCCATGTATCCATATATCTGGTGATCAATCTACAGGTATTATTTTCAAAATAAAAATACAAAAATTCAAATCTAGTGTGCGTGCAATCTTTTTTGTTCATTCGAAAGGACATTTTACGCCATTTATTTTTTGAATATAATTTCCTTCTAATGTTGGCTTTAACTACGCCTCAGGGTGTCCATTCTCAGGGTCCAATTTTGGATGACTTGTTCGAGCATTTCGACCGGTATGGCTTTAATGACACGCGTCATGTTGGCTTCCAAAACCTAAATCGTAGCAGGTTAGTCAGCATAGACTTTATACTTTACTTAGCCCCAAAGAAAAATGTCTTAAGGTGTGATATCGCTCGATCTAGGCGGCCAATTCACCTGTCCAAAACGTGAATAAGCTGCTTTTCAAAGCGACCTCTGGTTTGAGCAGCTGCATGACAAGGTTTGAGCAGCTGCATGCCAAGTGTGCCCGTCCTGTTGAAATCAAATGTCGTCATGATTACGGCCTTCAATTAAAGATAGCAAAAAGTCCGCTAACATGCCGCCATAGCGAACACCATTCACGGTTACGTTCCGGCTATCATAATTTTTGAAAATATATACATCGATGATTCCATCGCACCAAACCATGGTTTTCTCGGGGTATACTTGTAATGGCACCTCTTGAATCATTTCTGGTTGCTATTCAACCCAAATAAGGCAATTTTGTTTATTGACTTTGCGGTTGAGGCAGAAATGGGCCTCATCACTGAACAACATTTTGATCGAATACAGCGGATCTACTTCGAACTTTTGAATAACCCAAACACAGAATGTCGCAGAGACATCGTTAGGCTTCAATTCCTAAAATGGCAAACAATACTAAAACAAAAAAAAAGTTTAACACAACTCACGCGTAATCTGTGAAAAAATCTTATTGAAAAAAATACCTCTAGACTGATCTCCCGTTATAAGGGGTGTTTTTTATTGGGGTATAGAACTTTAAGTTGGCATCACTTTTTTAACTGGCGGCCATTTTGTCAGCTGTCAAGTGATTAATATTTAGTTTGGTTTGCCATTTCATCATAAACAGGTTGACAAAAGAACAACGCTTGCAAATCGTGCAAATTTATTTCGAAAGTAATGGTTCAGTTCGCGAAGTTCACCGCAAGCTCCGTCCATTTTATGGTCGACATAATCGTCCATCAGAGCAATTAATTCGGTTAACCATGGATCGGTTAACATGGACCATTGGATTATTTTCTTTGGGGATATGTGAAGTCGCTCGTCTACGCCAACAAACCAGAAACACGTTAGGGGACTTGGAAGCCAACATTCGTGGCGTTATTGCCAACATACGGCCCCATATGCTCGAAAAAGTGGTTGAAAATTGGACCTGTAGAATTGGCTTTATTCGAGCCAGCCGCGGCGGCCACATGCCCGAAATCATATTTAAACATTAATGGCATAAAATTATCCTTCCAATAAAGCCAAATTGATGGACATTAAAACGATTTTCTTGTGTTTTATTTCAATTCGAAGTTCTATACCTCAATAAAAAACACCCTTTACTTATATACAGGGTGACTGATGAATATTGCTACATTAAGAAACTCAAATAACTTTTTTTCAGTGTATGGAATTCATCATTTTTTCAATTGATGAAAAGACAGTTAAACTTGTTTCCGTCCTCTTTCACTTTTTGAAGCATGCTCTGGCAAAATTCCTAGTGAATCGGAAAGTCTGGTGCGTTCAGTTTGTGGCCCATTTGAATTTCATATGGAAATAAGTCCAAATCTTTGTGCTTAATTGACTGCAATGACTGTCTGCTGCTTGTACCCATTTGAACAGCTAAAATGGTTATTAAAAGTTTTTTTTTTAAATTTGACGTACCACAATTGATTGAAATCGGAATTAAAATAGATGTTCAAGATCTATTTATTGGGAGAGGTCTTTGCAAAGGAGCTACGAGGGTTGCTATTTATATTTCGGGTCCGGCAATAAAAAACACAAATATTTATCATTGGAAATGGTTTTATTGTTTTTCAAATTATTCTTCTTTCGCCCATTTTCATTAAAGGCTTCATGCGAAACGAAGACTTAAGCGAAACGGAATTGGTGGAAATGATATTGCGCGGTGAAGATTGCTCTACGCACAGTTCGAAGACTATACGCAAAGGGTAATTCTCATTAATAAAAATGAGTCTCCCTTATAAGTCATTTGATTTGTGGCCGAAGTAATCGTTGCCAAAGACTGCTGAAGAAAAACCTTGGCGGGTTTAGAAACAGCTGTACAGTCTGCCTGGCAACCGTAGCAAATACTTTTCACCAATTTCTTCTTTTTAGGTTGATTCTGAAAAAGAAACAACATAAAGGTCTCGAACTAGAATAAAAAACTGCTCAAGTCATAATAATGATAAAAGACCGAATAAATAACAAAAAAAGAAAAAAGCTTCAAGAATCTTAACGCTCTACTTAATTGTGTACCTCTCAATGGTTGAATTTTTTAAGCACTGAAACAAAGAGAAATCTGAGTATTTTTTTTAAGATAAACTGTCTCTTTACGTTCTTTAAAAAAAGAATAATTTGTTTAATTAAATTTAATAAAGACATTATGGTTGGACCAGCATTTACAATTATCCAACAGATCATCTAAAATAAAATCAGAAAGTTTTTTTAACAGAAACTGTATCTTTTCCTCGTTTAAAAAAATAATTTGTTTAATAAAAATTGATGAAAAAGGTTTGTTCAGGAGGGAAACCAAAATCGACACAGTGGCGAATTGAACCTTTTTTTTATAAACTACAAAATTAGACCGATATGAATGTATATATTTATATTTTTATCAAATCTGTAGCCAAGACTTTAAGCATTCATTTGAGGTAGTTGGTGTCACATTAACCCTTAAGTTTAGCCGGCAATATTTAGGTTTAAAATTCCACTTTACTTCACTTAAATAATATTTTACGATCAGCCTTTTCTTAACATTTTTCGACACCTTAAACCCAAAATTAAAGTTTTTTTTGACACGCTTTGTCAGTTTGTTGCAGAAAATCGTTTCATTTGCGTATGCAAACTTCATTATTTATTCGAAAGTAAAGCCAAGTTTTAAATAAACCTGCTTATAATTCAAATATCAGAAAAAAATTTAAATAGTTAAATATAAAAATTTAATGGAAAGAAGTTTATGTCCATTGGTCCAGTTAACAAATGCTTGTGGTACCGGCAACCGAATTCAGTTCTTAAAGCCAACAATATAAAACAATAACCACTACATGTACACATTCAGTTCGGGTTTATATGCTTAGATTCATGATTCGTCACCAGTGACAATGTTACTTAGTAGGGACATAAATACTGTTACACACGTTTTATGCTGTAAAATAAAAAGTACTGAATGTTTTTGGACCAAATATTGTTTAATATATTTATTGCTGTAATTTGTATCCAAAAAGAATCTACTTATTCGAAATGTCCGCCTTTTGCCTTTACACACGCCTTAAGTCGCACTGGCCAATCGCCAATAGCTGCAAGAACCTCGTCCATTAGAAAATTGGCCACAGCTCGAACCGAAGCAGTCTTAAGAGATCCAATATTGGGGTATCTTTTGTGACAAACCGTGTCCTCTAAAACCGTCCACAATTTGTAATCCAATGGGTTCAAATCTGGACTGCCTGAGGGCCATTCATCAGAGGAAATGAACGCTGGAAAATTGTTTCGAAGCCAGGCCTGGGACGTTTTAGCATTATGGGCCAGCGCAGAATCCTGCTGGAAAGTCCATGGCTGGTTTTAGAACAGGGAATTGTTAAGAGACTTCACAACAGCTTTCAACACGGTTTCTTGGTAAACTTTGGCCAATGTTTTGACTCCTTGTTCGCAGAAATGCAGGTCAGTGACCCCATCGTAAGAGACACCCCACCAAACCATGACTGAAGCTGGGTGATGACCCTTTTCCACCTTTGGGATCAGTTCAGATGCTTCTTTAAATGACCGCGCATACAGTCTATATTTTTGCTTGTGAAATTTTTCCTGAACTGTAAAATTTTTTTTCATCGGTGAACAAAATTTTTTTACCAAAAGACGTTTGCATTTTTCAATCCTATTTTTTTTTAAAGCTGCAGTCAATGAAGGTCCGGTACGTCGTGTGAAAGCCCCAAGTCCCAAGTCTTTTTTAATGATTCGACACGTGGACTTTTGCGTGATATTCATCTCACGGGCCAAGATTTTCTGTTTTCGGAGCGGATTTCTGTGAATTCTTGATTTAACGGCTTTGATGACATGCGGTGTTCGAACAGAGCGTGGGCGGCCCGACCGGGGGCGATCTATTACATCTACAGTCTCCTCAAACAGTTTTATGCATCGGTAGACGAACATGCGGCTAATCCCTAGTGGCCGGAGCGTTTTGAAAATATCGTTTTTTTCATTTCACACTTGAAAAGCGCGATTACAGCGAAACGGTTCTCATTATCCGATCACTCCATGATGAAAGTTGAAACAATTTTAAAATCCCGTTACAGACTAACGCTATTGAGGTTAGCTTTCAAACCCCATATGACATTAACGGGGTGTGTTCAGTTCTACTATTGAAATGGGTGTGTTCAATGCTGTAACAGTACTTATGTCCCTACTAAGTAGTTAGGGTTACCGATACATTGTCTTTTCAACCGATATGTGCATGGATAGTATGTGCAACCACCAACATTCGGTTGGCAAAAAGTTCGGTTATAGCAACAAACATATTCTTTGAATGTATATATTTTCAAATCGTTAAATATAAAAATTTAATAAAAAAAAGTTTATTTCGGTCAGATCAGGATAAATAATACTTAATCATAAGTTGGTCCAGTTAACAAAAGCTCATGGTTTTGACAACCGAATTTAAAGAGTACTTACAGCCAATACTCTATAACAACCACCAATACTAGTACAAATTCAGTTCCAATAATACTTTAAAAAAGTTAAGGTTACCGATACTTTGTCTCTTTAACCGATACTATCAGTTCTCACTACTGAAAATATAAAAATTTAATAAAAAAAAGTTTATTTCGGTCAGATCAGGATAAATAATACTTAATCATAAGTTGGTCCAGTTAACAAAATCTCATGGTTATGACCACCGAATTCAAAGAGTACTTACAGCCAATACTCTATAACAACAACCAATACTTGTACAAATTCAGTTCCAATAATCATCTCAAAAAGTTAAGGTTACCGCTACTTTGTCTCTTTAACCGATACTATCAGTTCTCAATACTGAAAAATGCCGTGTACCCAATCACAATTCGGTTGTAGCGATAAAGTACATGGATAGTACGTGCAACCACCAACATTTGTTTGGAAAAAATGTGCCTCACAACAAATTGTGACAACAAATCTGTTTTCTGTGTAGGTTCAACAAAGTTTCCCGGTTTGAAGTACCGACTAACTTTAGCTCCACTGTTTGCAACAGATAGAAAAAGACGAAAAAATTGCCATAAAAAATTAATGGGCTTTGATTGAGAGCCACAAAAAAAAATCATTTTGAAAAAATAAAATTATTTCAAATCAAACAACAAAAATTCCCACCCACAATAACAACAACGAACACGGCAACAGCATCACAAACGACATCGAAGACAAAAAGAGCAACAACAACAACCGTCAGAGCAACAACAACAACAGCGCCGACAGTCCACCACCGAGATCCAATTGTCAGACGTGCGAATATTTCACAAATTTATGCGACTTTTTAATGTTATGGAATTTTCAATGGACACAAAAGAAAGCAAAAGGTGCGTGGCGTTTCCTTTTTTTATTTTTTGCTTCCTGTGATCATTGTCAGCGTCTCTGACTGTCCGCCTGCGCTGACAGCCATACCACCACACCACTCTCCTCACCCACTATCATTGATCACGGATTGAACCCCGTATGCCATATCAAACATTCTGGCGGTGTATTTTTTTTTGTTTGTTTTTGTTGCTGTTTGTTTTCCTTATAAAATGTCAATTTGTCACAACATTTCCACTAAATTAGCCCGACCACCTTTACCTCCCCCACACACCCTATGTGTCCTTTGTCCTTTGTGTTCCAGTTTGTATCCGTCCTTCTGTCTTTATACGATTCATTTGTTTTTTTTTATCTCTGTTTTGTGTTTTTATGTTTTGTTCCCTGTCATTTCTGTGTGTGTTTGTTTGTATCAATATTTCAATATCAATATTTTCGAAACTTATCGTCTTCGCCAATAGCAACAACAACAACAACCAAGTGGCAGAATAAATACCCAACCAAACCGTTGAAATATTTTCAAGTTCATTGTCTACCAATAGAGCCGACGAAAGTGTGTCTGTGTGTGTTTATTTTTAAGGTTTGAGGTTTCCATATCTATAGACCCATATACAGGGTGATCCAAATTCAAGTTCCTTTTTTTACAACTTCTTAAAAAATAAACAACAATTATATTTTTTAGGCCTATTATTTGTTTACTTGAATGTGGGAACACTCCCAATGTTTAGCCAGCACAATTTCATTTATGTGGCCGCCTCGGCTAGCTTCGCAGTAGTGCCTCCTGACAGCCCAATTTTTCAAAACCCAGGTGACGGTTTCCGACTCTATATCACGAATAAATGGCTTGCTTAAAATTCGCCTTTTGTGCCAACATTGTAAATAAACTAATCACATAAAATCGGTGCTTTAAGTCATCCCATAATAAAGGCTATCGGCGTCAAGTCGCAGCTCCGTGGTTGAAAAAAAAAACAATATTTTGGAAAAACTTCTTCATGTTCTTTATCGTACATTCATAAAATTTCACACAGCTGTTGATAAGGTGCATTTGAGTTTATAGAAACATTTAAAGACCTCTGGCCCTAATAGGTGTCACGTAGTACGCCTTCGAAGTTGGCAGCCTCAGTTGTGAAAAAAATATTACAAGCTCGCCAGAACCGCAGTTTTTAGCCGATTTCTACATTTGACTTTTTGGAAATCGCTAGTTATTACCTAGAACCAATTTGTCTACATATTCTTTTAGTAAATCCTAGACGAAGAGCTATGTGCAACCGAAAAAAAAACAATTTTCCCCAATATTTAATTAATATTTTTCTGGTATCGCCTTAGCAGTACAGCCAACTGATCTACAGGGTGGCTGATTAATATTGCTACATTAAGAAACTCAACTAACTTTTTTTTTACAGTGTATGAAATTTATTTTTCTCAATCATTCATGTCGAAGCTCATTCAATTTTTATTAAATATGGCTTAAATAGTTTGAAAAATAATGGAATTTAACTGCCCCCCTGCTCGTTGAGGCATGTACGGCATCTTACCAAAAAGTTGTTCATTACTTCTTGGAAAGTTGAGACAAGAATTGCCGCAATTGTTTTTCGAATAGATTGCTTTAGTTCATTCAAATTTGTTGATTTTGCTTTGTAGACTTCCTGTTTGCAATAAACCCACAACAACAAAAAATCAGATGCAGTAAGGTCAGGCGACCTGGTGGGCCAACGGAATTTGGAGTTTCTGGATATCAGCTTATTGGCAAATTTTCGTCGTAATTCTGTCATAACAGGCCGGGGAGTTGCACCATCTTGCTGAAACCACACAGAGTTGAAAGAAATTCTCATTCGGCGTAACTCTGGATAGAAAAACTCTCTCAACATGCTCAAGTTACGGTATCTGGTAAACGTAACGGTGCGATCGTTTTCTTCAATGAAGTAGGGCCCGACAATGCAGCGTGATGAAACTGGACACCACACTGTGACACGAAGTGGCTGCAATTCCGTCTTATGAAGTATCTGTGGATTGAAAGCATTTCATATTCGACAATTTTGTTTATTTCTGTGGTCGTTTAAATCGAAATGGGCCTCTACAGACATGAAAAGACAGTTCAACATGTTTTCGTCCTTTTCCACCATTTAAAGCACCTTTTAGCAAAATTCCAAGCGAATCGGGAAGCCTGCTGCGTTCAGTTTGTTGGCCATTTGAATTTTATAAGGGCATAAGTCCAAATCTTTGTGCAATTGATTGCAATGGCTGTGTGCTTATACCCATTTCAGCAGAGAAGCTTCTTATCGAAACTTTTGGATTGTTTTGTATGGCAGCAGCTACAACAGCGATTGTCTCCTTTGTCCGATTTGAAGGGTTTCGATGGTAAGGTCTTCTGTTGAAAATTTACCAGATTCATTAAATAGAAAACAACATTTTTTTGGTAGAGGCTTTTATCAGCCACCCTGTAGGTATCGTGTACTAAGCCTCTGAAGTTGGAAGCCTCGTTTGTAAAAAAAATTATAATGCTCGCCAGAACCACAGTTTTTATCCGATTTGGATAGCAACTGACTTTTTGGAAATCGCTAGTTATTAACTAGAAAAATATTTCTATATATTTTTTGTAAATCCTATAAGTATAGAGCTATGTGCAACCGAAAAAAACAACAAATTTCCCTGATCTTTAATTAGTATTTTTCTTCTATCGTCTTAGTTGTACAGCCAACAGTTCAATTACAATAAATATCATTCGGTTGGTAGGAAAAAGCCTAAAAATATGGAATATTTCGGAAAAAATTGCCGTTTTCCCGCCAAAGTCAAAAAATAGCCAGATCCAATAACAACTGTAATTCCGCCGAGCATTTCAATTATTTCATACCTTAGGTTGCCAGCTTCGGAGCCGTGCTACACAACGCCTCTTCTGGCTCGAGTGCATCTTACTTAAAGCTGTGTAAAATTTCATAGATCTTCGACAAACATAACAGAAATAAAAGCATTATTTTTAAAATTATTTTATCCACCCACTGTGCCTCTTCTAATAACACGATAGGACCTTTATGGTTCCCCGCAAAAAAAAAAACTAGTTTACGAAGTCAAATCGTGTCATCGATTTCGAAGTACGAAACATATATTTCTGTGCTAAAGGCCTTTGGGCAAAGTCCACCGAGTCAATTCAGTACAGGAATCTGATCTGGCTTTCATGGGCTTGCTCTTATCAACTTAGTCAAGGCGAGTCATATAAATTTTCAACACAAAGTAATCAGCCACATTCTGGACGACCACCTACTGGACGAAGAATTTGAGACTCATGTAAATGTGATAGTCAAAAGAAACACTATTTCGTCAGTAAATCATCCCAACATTCTTGGGGTCACTTTAGACAGTCTCTTCTCGTTCTCTGCGCACGCCACCGTTGCTAGCAACAATATGCAGAGTAGGAAAAAGGTCCTCAAGTCGTTTTCCGCCAGCACTTAAAGTGCCGATAAGAAAACCACCTTGCTCGCTACCTAAGGCCGTAGGCCGATCGTTGCTATATAATTCTGCGTGCCAGCCAGCGTGCTATGCCATTGATTCGCAATGGAAGCAGTTAAAGAGTTCTTAAAATGCCGCTCTAATGACAGCAATGGTCTGCCTCCTCATGACCTATCAGTAGGTTATGGCTTATGTCAGAGTGCGCGCTTTAAACGTTGAAGCTATGATATTTCTTACTGACTCTCGCTACGGGAACACAACATGTTGTTGTTTAAGGCTGATGTCAGAATGCGCGCTACAAGCGGTGCGATGCTAGAAACAATAAAAGTTATTGCTTTAGCAATGCTACAAGTACAAATATGTAGAGCATTACCATGAAATAAATTATTTTAAAGCCTGATTTGTTTTATACACTCACTTCTTGCTTCGATTTCACTCTGAAATCAAGCAAAGCAAACTCAGTGCTTTGTAGCGCGGTCTAGCGCAATATTATAGCATCGCTTATAGCGCACACTCTGCCATCAGTCTAAGCAGTTCCTGCTGGGAAGTCATCGAAGGGATCATCCGAATTTCCACCAGACGGATTTGCACCCTGCACCTACGTAGGTATGTCAGTAGATATATCGTAGATTTGGCGTTAAGAATATCTTTTTCCGAGATGCAGCTGTAAAAATTTCTTTTCATAAACCCACTAATTGGGCTACACTGCCTTAACTTTGAAAACAAGTTCCCATTTTTCCAACTTTGTTCTGGCGTTTTATTTCGTTCAAGTATCGTAACTCAAAATTTAAAAAGTAACCACAGGGTGGACCTCCCAGTATATGAACATATATATAAATAAAACTCGGTCAATTACTGTTTGACCACAGTCGCAAGCATAAGTTGTACAATATATCATGTGAGAACTTTTTAGATAGGATTTAAAGTCTAAACTGAATTTATAAAATTTTAATTAAATAAATACTTATACATTTTAATTAAATAATTAATAGATTATTTGATTTTTTGTTTAATTGTTAAATTAGGTAAATAAATATTTTCGGAATTGATGATGTGATTATAAAATTGAATTATAAATGATAAGCTGATCAATTCAGAATATATTTAACGATTTAATGATTTAATGATTTAATGATTTAATGATTTAATGATTTAATGATTTAATGACACTGTGCGACAGCCACAATCGGTTTGGGATGAAACCACCGGGGAAAGTTATATCGGTTATCGATTAGAGGAATTGTAATTCTTAATTTTTTCTAAATTTGTTTCAGCTAAATCGGACGAGTGGTTCTCGAATTATGTCAAACAAAAGAGCCTAAAACGTGACAAATTCCCCTATACGATACTTACTAACTTCAAATCGATATATCTCGATTCCTAGATGAGACCCAGCGAAACGCTGGAACACGTATGACTTTTTTTTTTACCAATATAACTTTCCCCGGTGGTTTCATTCCAAATCGATCACTGACCCTTACCATTTGTCGCAGAGTGTGATTTAATGATTTAATGATTTAATGATTTAATGATTTAATGATTTAATGATTTAATGATTTAATGATTTAATGATTTAATGATTTAATGATTTAATGATTTAATGATTTAATGATTTAATGATTTAATGATTTAATGATTTAATGATTTAATAATTTAATGATTTAACGATTTAATGATTTAATGATTTAACGAAAAGATATAAATAACGGGACAAAGGTACGAGTATTGTTTTTTAAGTTTTATTATGGCAATTAAACCGTGGCTCCCTTCCAAGTTTAAATATGGTTGTTAGATCAATTTTTTTACGGAACTTACTGTCACGACAAAAGTCTACCAATCATGTGTCAGATCTTATTGTGGTTATCCGGACCATACTTTAATAAAAGAAGAACGTTTTAAAATGGTTGCCACAATAATAGTATAACGCTCTTCGAATTTGTCCTCGCCAACCATATTTTCGTCTTCGTGTGCGAGAATGTTACTGCTTTCGAAAGGAACGTTGATATCTTCAATAAAAAAAATCACAGCTATTGTTCAAACCCATTTCTTCACTGCTGATTTTAACAATATTGCACCCCACTTGGTATTTCCGAACACTTTTACCCTACACTGTTTGCATTCGTGTGACAGTGGACGGCAAAGAAAGTATCCACAGCGGCTGAAGTTCGTGTGTCATTTTAAGCCACAAAAACTCAACGGCGTACTTGCGGTAAAACCAAAAAAAAACTAGGAGGGAATGGGAGTCGGACGGATTGTGGAATTGTTCACAGATAGTCTATAATTATGGACTTACCAGACAATTAATAATTAATCGCACCCATACACTCGCAACGGTAAACACTGCAATTAATTATTGATTGATGGACATTGGAGTGTATTTTAAGTGGAGCTGATGGAAATTCTTCGGCCGTTGATTTATTCGTGTGTGAAAATGACATTTTAAGGACATTTACTCTCTAAATTTGGCTAGGGCTTTGGTGAGGTCAATGTCCGTGGTCGGGGTCGTTAATTAAGTTAAAAAATCATACTAGAAGAAAAATGACTACAAGTAATGCGACAGATATTTGGGGGACATACAATATTTAAAACCTATTATTATATTTTTTTAGCTTCTTTTATAATCAGAATCAAATTATTATTAGTGCTGATTCATTTAGAATTTGTTTTTTACTTAGGTTGGTTTGTCAAACTACTATGGATCCTGGCCTGCTCAATTAATAATTTATAAGCATTTCGGTCTTGGCCGTGCTTTCTCCAGTTTTTAATACCAAGGATCTTTGCATCATCCTCCACTTGGTCTCTACACCGGAGTCTCGGTCTTCCCTGTGTGCGCTTTAAGGGGTAGTTGTCGCCTAAAGCCTTTCTCACTGGATCGTTCGTTTTCATTCGATCGACTTGTCCAAGCCAGCGAAATCGTTGTATTTCGATGCATTTAACTACATTTATGTCGGGATACCGCTCATATAGCCCAGAGGTTCGTCTGTAAAATGTACTCGGCGCCTGCGATGCTGGGGCCACAGGTTTTACGAAGGATTTTTCTCTCAAAGACTGGCAATACACTGTCTACCACTTCTGATAGCACCCCTTCCAACGGGAAAATATGCAAGGCCTTTTCCTAAGAGACCTTCTAGAAGACCTTTGTTCAGATCCAATCCTCATTTGTTAATGCCTCCCAAAATTATGCATTTCAGAAGACCTTTTTTGCACTTGAAAAATAATCCCAGACACATTATCATGTCGCTTCTCTATTAAGATCATCTAGAAGGCTTTGTAATAAATCTTATACTCAATTTTGGCGCATTCTTTAAGATGGCCTGCAAATTTTAAATGATTGAGATGCAACGAAAACTCCCGACTCCAATCTTCTCGAAGGCATGCTGTGCAGATAGTGTTTTTTTAGACGTTTCAAGAATTAATAAAGCACATATAATTTAGTCTTATGGTCAAGATTTAGCTTTATTATACGAGGGTTGCTATATATATTTCTGGTCTAGGCAACACAAAGTGTTGCCTGGCGCCATCTGACATTTCCATTGGATAGTTTGACATTTTTTAGCATAAACGTACTCAGAACGTTCTGACGTACGACCTTCATTTGTGTTGTTAACTGTGACTTAAAAAAAAATCAATTTGGCAAATGAATTCAATCGTGGCCGACGCTCGCTCAAGGACGAAGGTCGTGAAGGTCGCCCAAAATTTGTGTTGTTTACTGTGACTTAAAAAAATCAATTTGGCAAATAAATTCAATCGTGGCGGACGCTCGCTCAAGGACGAAGGTCGTGAAGGTCGCCCAACAACGGCCGTTGTGCCAGAGAACATTGATGCCGTGCGTGAACTGATAATGCAAGATCGTCATGTGACACACCGTGAGATAGAGCCCTCCTTGGGCATTTCCTCCACCAGCATACATTCGATATTGCTTGAACACCAGGCCGTAAAAAAGGTTTGTTCTCCTTGGTTGCCGCACAATTTGACAATCGCTCAAAAAGAGTCTCGTCTCGATTGGTGCAAAGAAAATTTTGAAAAAATACGATCGCGGTGCTTCTAAAGACGTTTATAAGATCGTCACAGGTAACGAATCATGGATCTATGCGTATGAGCCCGAAACAAAACAGCAATCGACCGTGTGGGTCTTCAAAGACAAGCCAAATCGAACGAAAGTTGTTCGTGGAAGAAGCACTTGGAAGCAAACGGTCGCCTGTTTCTTCGGCAAAACTGGTCATGCGGCGACTGTTCCGCTTGAGCAACGTAGGACGGTCAATTCTGAGTGGTACACCCACTTTGTTTGCTTGAAGTCTTTGGAGAAATTCGAACAACGAACAAGAGAAGACGCATCATTGTGCACCATGACAATGCGAGCTCTCACACATCGGCTCAAACCAGCGCTTTTTGACCGGCCAAAACGTTGAATTAATGGATCATCCGCCGTACAGCCCCACATTGGTACCCAATGACTTATTTTTTTCCCGCACATCAAGAAAAAAATGCGTGGTTTTTGTCGCCGGAAAATGCTGTTGAAGTGTTAAAAACCCATTCTTTGAAGGTGTCTCAATCGGAGTGGAAAAAGTGCTTCGACAATTGGTTTGAGCTCATGCAAAAGTGTATAAATCATGTTGGAGATTACTTTAAAAAACAATAAAACTATTTTTGATGATATTTTTGCATTATCATTACACTGTGCGACAGCCACAATCGGTTTGGGATGAAACCACCGGGGAAAGTTATATCGGTCAAAAAAAGGTCATACGTGTCCCAGCGTTTCGTTGGGTCTCATCTAGGAATCGAGATATATTGATTTGAAGTTAGTATGTATCGTATAGGGGAATTTGTCACGTTTTTGGCTCTTTTGTTTGACATAACTTGAGAACCACTCTTCCGATTTAGCTGAAATAAATTTTAAAAAACCAAGAATTACAATTCCCTTAATCTGTTCATATATTATTTTCCTTTACAAGTAATAGTTTCCAAGTTAAAAATAAGCGCATGAAGAAAAAATTTTTTTTTGCATCGCGTGCATCGATTTTCATGATTTATGTCTCATTTTGGTCATAGGTTATGTGACTTTACGTGAAAGTAGTAGGACTTGACACTTTTTACCGTTTTGGATTTTTTATGAATTAAAAAAAAAAAAATTTTAATTTTTAGGCAAAAATAATTTTTTTTTTCATACATTTATTTATAATTGCGAAACTGTTGCTTAAGTAGGAAAACGGTTTAACAGATTAGAGGAATTGTAATTCTTAATTTTTCTAAATTTGTTTCAGCTAAATCGGGCGAGTGGTTCTCGAGTTATGTCAAACAAAAGAGCCTAAAACGTGACAAATTCCCCTATACGATACTTACTAACTTCAAATCGATATATCTCGATTCCTAGATGAGACCCAGCGAAACGCTGGAACACGTATGACTTTTTTTTTACCAATATAACTTTCCCCGGTGGTTTCATTCCAAACCGATCACTGACCCTTACCATTTGTCGCAGAGTGTTATTAGGCCAGTAATATATATAGCAGCTCTCGTATATGCGTGGGCGCCAGTCATCTGTCGAATTTAGAGACGGGAAGTCGAAACCCCGTAGGGTTAAACAGAGAGTTCTCCAGGGTGGCCATAACTCATAGCATAAAATAACATAGACAGCAAAGGTGTTGGTAAACGAAACTAGAGGTCGTGGTTCGTCTCCTGCTAGCGCCGATTCTAATGCCAAATTTTTTAAAAGCGAGCATCTTTCCTTTGACAAGCCTAGTCATTGGATTCTATCCAATTTGGAAGTGCTTCCGGATCACAGCAAACAAATCTATTCCGCTCCTTGGATGATTTGTTTTCGCTGGGCTCTAAAAATGGCATCCATGCTATATTTTTGGCTTAGTTGTATTACTGTTAATATAAAATCCTTGAACCTCTTATGGTTGCTCTTCAGCCCAATTGCGACAATTTTGTTTATTGAAGTTGCCGTTGCGCCAGAAATGGGCCTTATCACTGAACAGAATTTTGGTCGAAAACAGCGGATCTTCCCGTTTCTCATCGAACGCTCATTTCCATAATACAGTTGCCAACGTTTGAATTAAAATTTATATTAAAAAAAAAATAAATGGCATAAAATGTCCTTTTGAATGAACAATAAAGATTCCACACTTCATTTGAATTTATGTATTTTTTTATTTTGAAAAAAATACCTCTATATTGATGACCCGATATATTCTCGTGACAAAACTAGAGGGTACAAATAATACAAAATTTACGATATAAATAAAAACTCAATAAATTGAACATGTGACAATAGAGGTGGGATAGTGTTGTATGGAGATTCTTAGTAGTAAGATTTGGGTATGACTCACCCCCTTATTTTGTGGGGTTTGGAAAAAAATGCATGGGCCAAAAAGTGGGGAAGGTGGGATCGGGGTAAGTGACAGCTCATCGAGGTCAAAGGTCGTGGGATGGGGGAAATATTCACAAAAAGCCCCACAACTACCTATGAGTCGCACCTAGAGGGGTAAAATGTATCACTGACCCCCATTAATTTTTCCCTCCCAATATTTTTTCCAAACATAACTTCCCCTTATCTTCACCCCCACAGGGGACTCCCCTACAAAAATATAATTTATTTTTAAATTTTGCTCGCACCTCTTTAACTACCCCAAAAGTGCCCCTAGAGGAGTTAAATGTAAGACCAACTCCCAATATTTCTGCAATTCCAACAGTTTCTCAGAACAAATCCAAACTCTATCTTCAACCGTTATGAGAGTCCCCATACAAATTTTTGTCATGAATACCCTCTACCGCAAACCCATATGAAAAGTCCAATGCAAAATGCACTTCCCCACCAAATAATATTTTCGATTAAATTTTCTTTTATTATTCATTGTAAATTATTTTCGTTTTTATTAAAAGTAAAAATACATGTACGAGTATTTAAAATTCGAAACATTTTATAGTTCGAAAATGTTAGTCGAATTAATTTAATTTTTTCATGTGATGGATATTTCTTCCGACTTTCGGCGACGACGGGCAAATTTATATTACTTGAGGTCGTCGCCGAAAATTTAAAAAAAAAAATAATGTTTTGTATGGGAGCCGAGCCCTCTTAGGGGTTAGTTATGTTTGAAAAAAAATATTTGGAGGGAAAAATTAATGGGAGTCGGTCATACATTTTACCCCTCTAGGTGCGACTCCTAGGTAGTTGACTTCGATGAGCTGTCACTTGCCCCGATCTCACCTCTCCCATTTTTTGGCCCATGCATTTTTTTTTCCAAACCCCACAAAATAAGTGGGTGAGCCGTATCGAAATCGAAAACTCGTGCACTATCCCACCCCTAATGTGACAATCCAAAAGAAGACCATAGACGTTGCTTTATGACTTTTATTAATTTTTTTCGCCGAACTATGTTCATTATACGAGGGCGGTTCGGAAACTTCTTAGCCTAGCACAAAAAGCGCGGTATAAACAGAAAAAAGTTAAGTGTTTTGGAAACTTCCATCTCTGCTATGAACACATGTTAAATTTTGTTTCGATCTGGCAACTCCTTCATATAGAAACAGGTGTTCACAAAAGACGCATCCGCGATTTTTTTTACAATGGAAAAATTAGAAATGCGTGGTGTCATGAAATATTTACATAAAAAACGTTTATCGGGACAAGAACTTCATAATGATATGGTGAATGTGTTAGGTGAAAGTGCTCCTTCATATGCAACAGTAAAAAATTGGGTTGCTGAATTTAAACGTGGTCGTACAAGCATTGAAGATGAACCACGTAGTGGACGTCCAAAAACAGCAACAACAACAGAAATTGTAGCCAAAGTGCATGATATGGTATTAAATGATCGACGAATAAAAGTGCGTGAAATAGCTAATATCATGGGCATCTCAAATGATCGAGTCCATTTAATTTTGCATGAAGAACTACAGATGAAAAAGCTTTCTGCAAGATGGGTGCCGCACTTGTTAACAGTCGACCAAAAACGCATAAGAATGAACATTTCTCAAGCTTGTTTGGATCGTTTTCCGCGAAATAAAATGGATTTTAAGCGTCGTTTCATAACTGTTGATGAGACATGGATCCACCACTATACTCCAGAGACAAAAGAACAATCCAAACAATGGACTGAAGCTGGAGGAAGTGCCCCAAAGAAGGCAAAAACAATTTAATCGGCTGGTAAGGTTATGGCAACGGTTTTTTGGGACTTCAAAGGTATTTTATTGATTGACTATTTGCAAAAGGGTAAAACAATAAATTCAGAGTACTGGTGCAACCTTTTAGATCAATTAAATGTACAAATTCGAGAAAAACGTCCAAAAAATAATTTTTCATCAAGACAACGCACCAGCGCACAAGAGTGTTTTAACACTGGCTAAAATCAACGAATTAAAGTACGAGTTGCTTGACCACCCACCTTATTCTCCTGATTTAGCTCCCAGTGACTTTTACCTGTTCCCAAAACTAAAAAAAATCCTTGCTGGCAAGCGTTTTACCTCAAATGAAGATGCAATTACAGTTGTAAACCACTATTTTGAAGACCTTGAGGAAAACTATTTTAATCAAGGGATAGAATTGCTAGATAAGCGTTGGACTAAGTGTATTGAAGTTTCAGGAGATTATGTTGAAAAATAAAAATATTTTTGAAAAACTAACTATTCTCTTTCATTGATAGGCTAAGAACTTTCCGAACCGCCCTCGTATATCTGATATTCAATATTAATTTCGAATTAAAATTGTTATAGTCCTGTGTATTTATTATTTTGTTTTTATATATTATTATTGTTTTATAATTACTAATGCAATATAAGTATTTGTTCTTAACATCGTCTTAAACCTTTTGCATTTGAAAACAAATCTTAATATTTTCAATTTGTTCTTTTCCTTACGCTCCGCCATCAGTGTGATATTAAATTTGAAGCAGACAACTTATTAAAACTCTAGAGTAAAATTTTAAAATCGGTTATAGTGACATGGTTAGTACAAAGCCAAGTCGTTCGTTTAACGAACTGCTACAGCTCTTCTCGAATGGAGGTATTCTGAAAATTTCTCATATCTGTGTGTAGATATTGTATGCTTTCCATTATCTATACTCGAATGCTATTTTGATAGCATATGTCGGCTATTTTCACAAACTTCTGTAGGTTATTGTCATCGTTCATATGTTGGTTTTCAGAGGTTTTGCAAGGCATTAGTCATTGTTTTATCGCTAAAATGTTGTTTCGTATGATTGTCCATATCTTTTTGTTTATCAGTTCCATAGTATCGACATTTGTAACTTTTCAATATTTCATTCATTCTGTTCACAATACCTTATCATCCGCGATTTCCCATGAAAACCTAAACAAGGAAATTATATGGAATTGAAGGAGTATCACAAAACAGGGGGGAAAGTTTCAGTCGCTGAGGCAACTGAACGCCTAAAATATATCGCCCACTTTGGAATAAGATTGTTATGACTCAAAATTCGAACTTTTAAATTAATGTGCGTTCAGATAAATTCAAATTTAACTTGCAAAGACAAGAACCTCCTGAGTTCTGCTAAGAGTTCTATTAAGAGGTTAACATATATCCCAGTGAAATAGTGAAAAATACATAATAATACATTTCTTGACGTCTTTACTATATCTTTTTATTCTGGTTCGAGACCTTTTTGTTGTTTCTTTTTCAGAATCAACGTAAAAAATTAGTGAAATGTATTGGCTACAGTTGCCAGGCAGGCTGTACAAACTTGCCAAGGTTTTCCTTCAGCAGTATTTAGCAGCGATTACTTCGGCAACAAATCAAGTGACTTATACGGAAGACTCATTTGTATTACTGAGAATTACCCTTTGCGGCTTTTAATAAATGCAAGAAACCAAAATAAAAATTAGACTTGCAGTTTAAGACGCCAAAATAAAATGTACCAAAATAAATTTCAAAATATTGACTCTTTGGGATTTTCTATCCTAAATTTATATATAGGGCAGTAGTGCGTCCGATTGACACCACATGGAACATACTGGCCGTATAACATGTATATCACAGGAAAGCCCCTGGCGAGTAATTTAAGATTCCATAATAATGCCGAAATATGGAATGTTTGGAATTTTCGTTCTAAAGGGTGTCCCAAGAAGAGCGCAATTTTTAAATTTTAAATAAAACACAGATATTTAAGAAAAAATCGTGAAACTTTATTATATCGTAAAGTAGACAGAATGAGGTTATGTATGGAACAATATATCGTGCAGATGGCCGCCGCGGCTTTGCTGGCATGCACGCGATCTTTTAATGAAATTTTCAATGACCGTTTTGCATGAATGCTGCGGTATTTCATTAATGCAGCGTCCAATTTCGTCTTTTAAGGCTTGAGTCGTCGTCGGCTTATTCGCGTAAACCATCGACTTCAAAAAACCCCAAAGAAAAAAATCTAATGGTGTTAAATCGCACGATCTAGACGGCCAATTCTGATCTCCAAAACGCGAAATAACACGACCGGGAAATGACTGATGCAGCAATTGAATTGTTTCTCTGGCTGTATGACATGTGGCGCCGTCTTGTTGGAACCACATGCCCTCCACATTCATTTCTTCAATTCTAGGCAAGAAAAAACTGGTTATCCTTTCACGATACCAAACACCATTGACTGTTTGCGCTTGACCTGCCTCATTTTCATAAAAAAAGGTCCAATGATTCCTCCAGCCCAAAAACCACACCACACAGTGACACGTTGAGGATGCATTTGCTTCTCGTGAATCACTCGAGGATTTTCCGCACCCCAAATGCGACAATTCTGCCTATTGACGAAGCCATCAAGATGAAAATGGGCCTCGTCACTGAAGATGATTTTATCGGCAAAATCAGAATTTTCATGTTGTCTCTCCAATACCCAATTAACGAACTCCCTTCGCTGTCCATGGTCAGCTGGCTTCAGTTCCTGAGTCAATTGAATTTTGTATGCATGAAGATGCAAATCTTTCGTCAAAATTCGCTGCAAAGTGGATTTGGAGACACCAATTTGCTGAGCTCGGTGTCGAATTGAGGTGGATGGAGTTTGAGCGACATCATCACGTACAGCTGCGACATTTTCGGTCGATCGACCTGGTCGATGGCGCGTTGTTGTCTTTACATCACTAACAGACCCAGTTTCGGCAAATTTATCCATTAATCTCTTTACAGTTGACTCTTTTGGAGCATTATTGTGATCCCAAATTGATCGCAATTTGCGAACTGTAGCCGCAAAACTTTCACCATTTTGGTAAAACAATTTCACAATGAGAATGCGTTGTTCATTCGTGTAGCGCTCCATTTTTACTAACCTCGTACCTTCTACTAACATACAATAACAATTGATTAAATGTCAAACAATGACACTTCGAATGTTGCCAGATTTAAAAATTGCGTTCTTCTTGGGACACCCTTTAGAATCATGCATATGGAGGGCAATAGCAAGAAAATCCCAAAAAGTCCATACTTATACCTGTCTATTATTTATTTTGATTTTTTTTCTTAAAAGACGTCAAGATATGTACGAGGGCTGCTATATATATCTGGCCTAATAATGAAAATGCAAATATTTATAATCTATAATGGTTTTATCGTTTTTCAAAGTATTCTCCAGCATAATTTATACACTTTTGCATGCGCTAAAACCAATTGTCGAAACACTTCCGACCAATCCGATTGAGACACCTCCAAAACATGGTTTTTGAACGCTTCAACAGCATCGTTGACCACTCATTTGGGTGCCAAGTCAGGGCTGTACGGCGGATGACCCACCAATTCGACGTTTTGGCCGGTCAAAAGGGTACTGGTTTGAGCCGATGTGTGAGAGCTCATGGTGTACAATGATTCGTCTTCTCTTGTTCGTTTTTCGAGTTTCTCCCAAGACTTCAGGCAAACAAATTGTGGTGTACCACTCAGAATTGACCGTCCTATGTTGCTCAAGCGGAACAGTCGCCACATGACCAGTTTTGCCGAAGGAACAAGCGACCATTTGCTTCGAAGTGCTTCATCCACGAACAACTTTCGTTGGATTTGGCTCGTCTTCGAAGACCCACACGGTCGATTGCTGTTTTGTTTCGGGCTCATACGCATAGATCCATAATTCGTCACCTGTTATCTTCTTTTGAAGCACCGCGATCGTAGTTTTCAAAAATTCTTTGCACCAATCGACACGAGCGATTGTCAAATTGTGCGGGATCCAACGAGAACAAACCTTTTTTACGGCCAGGTTTTGACCCGGGGTCTAACCTCTATCCGATGGTCCATATTTGCAATGACTCTGAAACACAGTGGAGGTTCAATGTCATTAACGTGCTGAATTATCTCATCTTTTAGCCATTGAGCGATTGTTTCGTTGGCCTGTGAGAACACATATCGTCTATGTTAATATCCTCAATATATGGCCACAAGAAGTCCATTATCATTTCGCTATAGCGAACATCATTCACAAGTCAAAATTTGGCGTTTCTTGTTCGCTTGAACCCAAAATCTGACATCAAACTTCTATAGGAGCTAAAAACATGGACCACCTACTCGGTCGATTTTTTACAAGGTTTTGTGCTGTCTACAAACTGACGCCCCAAACCAAATTTCATCGAAATCCAATACAAAATTCGCAGCTCTTTTGACGGTTACACCCAAGATCGGACGATACATTTGTATGACAGTCTTATCGAAATATAGAGCGATCCTGTCGATTTGAAGCCATATTTTTTTTGGGTATAACCTCACTAAACAGACGAACTTTATTGAAACCTGATGAAAATTTCTGCTTTAGGGTAGTTAAACCCGCAATGTATTGTATACGGGCGATGTATTTGTATGGACTCTGAATAAAAGTATAGATCGATCGTTCCGTTCGATGTTTAACTATATTTGTCCTTAGCGATTTGTGCTGGGACTATATAGAAACATAAACCAAACCCTTTGTTTTCCGGTGAAGTTTGTCCTTTGGGCGAACAAACGCCACGAACAAAATTTTATTAAAATCTGAAAAATTTGGTCACTTTTGGGGCGTTTTTATCCCAAATCATGGGGTTCTTTTGTGTGGGGGCTATACCAAATCAAGGACCAATTCTGTATCTCTTTGACGGTGTTTTTTCCATGTTGGAACAAACATCAACAACAATTTAAATTTGATATAAATCTGCTGAATATTGAAATTATTAGATCTGCTAAACTCTAAATTAGGGGTATATTTCTTTGTGTGCTACTAGATCTGAATTTGTTCCGATTTAAACTAATTTTCATAACGAACACCCATCCATAAATTAGATAATATGAAAAGTTTTGAGGAGATCAATCATGTTTTGCGGCCCACCCTATTATTATTATTATTATCATTATTATTATTATTATTATTATTATTATTATTATTATTATTATTATTATTATTATTATTATTATTATTATTATTATTATTATTATTATTATTATTATTATTATTATTATTATTATTATTATTATTATTATTATTATTATTATTATTATTATTATTATTATTATTATTATTATTATTATTATTATTATTATTATTATTATTATTATTATTATTATTATTATTATTATTATTATTATTATTATTATTATTATTATTATTATTATTATTATTATTATTATTATTATTATTATTATTATTATTATTATTATTATTATTATTATTATTATTATTATTATTATTATTATTATTATTATTATTATTATTATTATTATTATTATTATTATTATTATTATTATTATTATTATTATTATTATTATTATTATTATTATTATTATTATTATTATTATTATTATTATTATTATTATTATTATTATTATTATTATTATTATTATTATTATTATTATTATTATTATTATTATTATTATTATTATTATTATTATTATTATTATTATTATTATTATTATTATTATTATTATTATTATTATTATTATTATTATTATTATTATTATTATTATTATTATTATTATTATTATTATTATTATTATTATTATTATTATTATTATTATTATTATTATTATTATTATTATTATTATTATTATTATTATTATTATTATTATTATTATTATTATTATTATTATTATTATTATTATTATTATTATTATTATTATTATTATTATTATTATTATTATTATTATTATTATTATTATTATTATTATTATTATTATTATTATTATTATTATTATTATTATTATTATTATTATTATTATTATTATTATTATTATTATTATTATTATTATTATTATTATTATTATTATTATTATTATTATTATTATTATTATTATTATTATTATTATTATTATTATTATTATTATTATTATTATTATTATTATTATTATTATTATTATTATTATTATTATTATTATTATTATTATTATTATTATTATTATTATTATTATTATTATTATTATTATTATTATTATTATTATTATTATTATTATTATTATTATTATTATTATTATTATTATTATTATTATTATTATTATTATTATTATTATTATTATTATTATTATTATTATTATTATTATTATTATTATTATTATTATTATTATTATTATTATTATTATTATTATTATTATTATTATTATTATTATTATTATTATTATTATTATTATTATTATTATTATTATTATTATTATTATTATTATTATTATTATTATTATTATTATTATTATTATTATTATTATTATTATTATTATTATTATTATTATTATTATTATTATTATTATTATTATTATTATTATTATTATTATTATTATTATTATTATTATTATTATTATTATTATTATTATTATTATTATTATTATTATTATTATTATTATTATTATTATTATTATTATTATTATTATTATTATTATTATTATTATTATTATTATTATTATTATTATTATTATTATTATTATTATTATTATTATTATTATTATTATTATTATTATTATTATTATTATTATTTCAAAAATAGTTGGACAGACTGACTGACCACTAAACCTTTACTTTTCGGGTATCAATCAAATCCGGGAAACTTATAAAACCCGTGTATCACTGTGTGGTTAGGGCATTTAAAGTACTGATTCAGGTCTGCGGAAGTCATTAAAACCCTCGCATCACAGTGTGGTCCAAGTCTAGAACAATTTTGTGTTTGTCTTTCAATAGTCTAACATATGAGGGGCTTTAATGCCATAAATAGCTAACTCAGCTTCAAGTTTTGATGTAACTTTCTTTTGTCTAATTCTGATCATAATTTAGGATAAACATAAATTATTTTTATGGCATTAGGTCAATAATTTGTTTTTTAAAATTTGTCCAATGTTATTTTTTCGTTCAATTTATCTAAAAATTTGTCCAATGTTATTTTTTCGTTCAATTTATCTAAAGCTCATTAAAAAATTTTCGTGGTAAGGATAGCCCACTCAGACATTAATCACCTCATATAGAAGCTAACTCTCGATATGCACCCAATCTGCATACATTCTCTAGATAAAGTTAAGTGTCTATCAATCATCATATTTACAGTTGACAACATCATTACTCACCTAGTCGTATTAAGTTCTTCTTCTTTTACATCAAAACCGTATTTATCGTGAGTTATACTAGATCAGATATAAATCGTAGCTTAAGTCCATCATTCACCATTTGCTAGCTCTTCTTACTAACAAAATCCTTTTCTCTTTCTACCCTTTCTTTAGGTTTAAATGCAAACCAAAATGAAAATATAAGCTCTGGTGCTAGCTTGGGCAGTCCGACCGCCACAAATGCTCCCTCATCGCCGACGACAACTACCAGTCCCGTTGCGGGCGTAGGCTATGAAGACACACAGTCCATCAGCACAACCACGACTACGTTGCCGCCCGACAACAATGAAGTGTGCGTAACGCCACCACAACGTCACTCCTTGAATTCCAATGATTATCAGACCTCGACGCCGAAATCAACACGCAGCACAACGACAAGCAACACCAACTCAGGTGGAGTGGGTCAGACCGGTGGTGGTAACAGCAGCGGTGGGCCTGTTGGCGGTGGCTCTACATCACCCATAAGTTGTGGTGCCGTTGATACCGTAAATAATAATGCAAATATTTTGACAAACGAGGAGAGTCCCCTACCGCAAACCTTCGATAATATAGAGTGTAGTACCCTAAATGAGTCACAGCTTATAGACACTGGTGGTGGGGTTGCAGGAGGTGGAGGCGGAGTCGGCGGCACAGTTTTAGCTGGCAGTGTTGCGGTTGGCCTTGGCACCGGAGCACTTGGTGCCGTCGCCCTGGGAGGTGTCAACACTATGCCTCTGACACAAAATCAACAGATTCTCAATAACTACTCTGGACTAGCTTCGACACAGAATGGCGCCAATCGCAATTACAATCCTATTCTGATACCACAAAGACAGTCTCTTTTGCCCTGGGGCACCCACTCGAGATCGTCGATCATAAACGTCATGCCCTACACTACCAGCACAACATCGTCGGCGGTCTCGGCCCAAATGGACAATAACGATTCGAGTTCTTTGAGGCCCGGTGAAATCGTTATGCGCAATCTCTTTTCCGATTTCACTCTGCAGGCCGAAAAGAAAATTGAACTGGTCATGCTGGAGAGTGCCGACAAGCCATTGTCGAAGTTGCTGCAGCGTGGCGAGGATCAACAGTTTGACCAACTGCTTTCCGCTCTGGGCAATGTGGCCGAACATTGTCTGCCCTCGCTGCTGCACACGCTGTTGGCCTGGCATCGGCGCCAGCTGTCCGATGCGGAAATAAAAAATGATCTCAAGCGCATGGAGAAGTCGGCCAACCTCACCAAGCCCTTAAATTCACAAGAGCTGGACTTCCAGCTGCAGCGGCGCGAAACAGCTGTGGAGTTTATCTTTTGCCTGGCCCTAATCGAAATCCTTAAACAACTACCCTTTCATCCGGGCCATGAGGATTTGGTGAGGAGCATCGAAAATCTGGCCTTTAAACATTTCAAATACAAGGAGGGGCTGCAGAACAATCCGAATGCCCATAACATTCATATGATTGCCGATTTGTACGCCGAAGTTATAGGGGTTTTGGCCCAGTCACGTTTTAGTTCGGTGCGTAAACGCTTCATGAGTGAGTTGAAGGAGTTGCGGGCTAAGGAGCCCTCGCCTAATACCACACAGAGTATTATCAGTTTGTTGATGGGCATGAAATTCTTTAGGGTTAAGGTGAGTACTGCCATCTGTTGGTAGAATTATGCCCTAATTATGGTTTTCTTTTCTTTTTTCGTAGATGGTACCAATCGAAGAGTTCGAGGCTTCCTTTCAGTTTATGCATGAATGTGGCCAGTATTTTTTGGAACTTAAAGACAAAGACATCAAGCATGCTTTGGCGGGACTGTTTGTCGAGGTTCTAGTGCCAGTGGCAGCGGTAAGTATTGGGTGAATTTATTTTAAAACGAATTCGTTTGGGCTTTAACTTGTTCCACTTATTTATTTGGCTTTTGCTGTTGCAATTTCGAGTTGTAGAGGCCAATTATAGCAAGGAAGGCTATCTTGAGGGTTCCATTCTGATGTTGTATTTTTGTGATCTTTTTAAGGCTTACCCAATCCATGGTCATTTAAGCGTTCTGTTTTCACATTCAATTGGTATCTGCATGATTCATAATGTCTTTAAGCAGACTGTATTTGGGCATATAATTCTCAGTGTTCGACGGATGCGCTTACAAATTCTTGTCAGCACAACAACTGCTTTACACGTCATTACCACATTACCAACGACAGGACGGTAGAATACTGAGTGTGCTCTTTCGAAGGGAAAACAGCCCTTTGGGGCGTCTCACATCAATGACCGGCCAAAGAGATCGAGCAACCACAAACTTTTAGTAATTTAGCAAAACCCAAATGGGTTTCTTCGTAGAGAGCCCTACGCTCCATCTTCCAGGGAGGACCTTCTAAAGCTCTCTAACTTAAAACAAAATAACTGCACTAAAGGGATTGGATATTTTTCGTTATTACCATCAGTCACAGCACTGGTGATTCATCGACATAAGGACCCGAAATTCGGGCCACTTACAAAAATGTTTATCTAGTCGCTAAGAGTTGTCTTTAGGTGTTATATCTGTATGGGCCGCCTTGATGCATAATTAGTGATTATTACTATACACAAGTGAAGCCAGGGCTTAGAACATCTCAAATTTTTCAGCAAGAGGTTAATCTATTAAAAAAGAGCTTCGCTATAAAGAGTAATAACACCATTTGGTGCCGGCTTTTAATAAAAGGTCCCGGTCAGTGGATGTGAGTAAACCGTGTAAAGATTACTGTTTTGTTTCTTAATAAAGGGTGGTTTTTTAGACGAGTGATTTTCAATATGGCCTCCCGCATATCGGAAACGTGTGGGTGGTTTTTTAGACGTGTGATTTTCAATATGGCCACACTTTTTGCGGAGTTGGTCTTTTTGACAGCTGTCACATGATTTATGCTCAGTTTGGTTTGCCATTTCATAATGAATAGACTTACTCCGAAACATGGGTTGCAAATAGTGGTGAATTGGCCCAAAACGAGATGGCCACCGATCCTAATTTTCCCCCTTTTGGTTGAATGGGTACGTTAATAACCAAAATTGTCGCATGTGGAGTAATGAAAATCCACAAGCCATTGTTGAGACGCCTTTTCATCCTCAAAAAGTCACTGTTTGGTGTGCTCTATGGGCAAAGGGAATCATTGGTCCATATTTTTTCAAAAATGAAGCCGGCCATAATGTTAGAGTCGAGGGGGAACGCTATTGAGTCATGATTAAAGACTTTTTCGTGTCCGAATTGAAGGATGTTGATGTGGACAACCGGCGATACACGCCATACAGTCAACGAAACAATCAATTTATTGAAGGAAACTTTTGGTCTCTCGTCGTGGGCCTGTCTCTCGTCGTGGGCCTTTGGCTTGGCCTGCAAGACATGCGATTTAACACCGCTGGACTTTTTTTTTGTGGGGTTATGTGAAGTTGCTTTTTTACGCAGATAAGCCCGACACGATTGACGCCTTGGAAAAGAATATTCGGTGCGATATTGCTGACAAATGGCCCCAAATGCTCCAAAAAGTGGTCGAAAACTTGGCCTGGAAATTATTTGAGCAGGCCGCGGCGGCCACTTGCCCTTAATAATTTTTTAAACATAAAATGTCGGTTTTGCTAATTGTCGTTTTTGCAAACCAATGTTGGATTCATTTGGTGTCATGAAACCAAGTGTGTTTTGTCCATTTCGAATGTAAATAAAACCAATGTTCGTATCAGCTGTTGCTGATAAAACCGATAACATTGGTTTTCACGACAGCAAAACATTATTTCTTATCGTTTTCAAAACCAATAGTGACTACATTGGTTTCTATTACAGCCATAAATAGAAAACCCTAATCTTTATAATTAAGATAAACTTTAGGCCATAAAATTAAATTATATGCGTTTTTTTATCTGAAAAAAAAACCTTTAGAATTTTAAGGGAAGTAAGTAAGTTTTACTCGTTGCCATAATTTACTTTTTTTAAAAACTTTACTGTCAAATCTCTTTTTTTCCTATCAACAAAATTGTTTTGAGTTTTACAAATAATTAAATTGTCAATAGCTTCTATTTCCTGTTCTCTACATTACTTGACGTGAAGATGGACGTGTGTCGTGGACGTTATCTTCGGGGTTATGTATTTGTGTAGTGCACAACTCAGTTGCCCCGGTCAAGTCCTCTAAGATACGCGGTCATGGAAGGGTATGTGATAATTCATAATTCGCAATTTACATTCCTTCCATCCTTGCGGTGCCTTTTCCATTCAGCCCGGCGACGCAATCAATGATTCCCAAGTGTGGAAAAACATAAAGACGAATTTACATTTCGCAACGTTTCATTGAGATTTTTAATTACTCTTTGTCAGTTTTTGTAGTCTGGATAGAAAGTCGACTTAACACTTATCGAAATATTGGTTAGTTTTCTTGATCTTTGGCGGTTTTTGCAATTAGGGTAGAATGCTGGGGTTAGCTATTCGCAATCGAGATGTCTTATTGGATCATTTACAGGATTTATGTGTGCTACTATTATCCTGCTATCTGCTCATGGAGTAAATTATAGCAATTATTCGGCAACTGTGCACACTTTGGATAACAGCTCATTCATGGTACAATAAACAAGGTTTAGTCACTAGCCGAGCAACAACAACAATAGTTAGCTTGATTGTCAAAGTCTCTAGAAAGAGAATGCCAAAAATATTTTTTTTAATGTTGATACATAAGTTTGACCTTACAAATTTTAGCAATTGTCATTGTCAAATTTGAAAATTTATATTGCTTCGAGAAAAAATTGAAAATCCGCTCTTAGCATATTGTACCATGAGCTTATCTTAATATATTAGAATATCAGACAAAAGCCTACATCTTTTTTTTAAATTATTTGTTTGATTTTTTAATATTAAAAAATATATTCTTTTTCAGGCTGTCAAAAACGAAGTCAATGTTCCCTGCGTCAAGAATTTCGTTGAACTGCTCTACATGCAAACGCTGGATGCTTCCACCAAGTCCAAACATCGTTTGGCCCTATTTCCTTTGGTCACCTGCCTGCTGTGTGTGTCGCAGAAGACATTCTTCCTATCCAACTGGCATTATTTCTTGGCCATGTGCCTGAGCAATTTGAAAAATCGTGATGCGAAAATGAGTCGTGTAGCCCTGGAATCGCTGTATCGGCTATTGTGGGTCTACATGATTCGTATTAAATGTGAATCGAATTCAGCCACACACTCGCGCCTACAAAGTATTGTGAACTCCCTGTTTCCCAAGTAAGTGACATCAATTTATAGTCTTTTGAAATCGTTAATTTGTCTTTGTTTTGTTTTCATTGCAGAGGTTCCAAGGGTGTTGTTCCTCGCGACACGCCATTGAATATTTTTGTTAAGATTATACAGTTTATTGCTCAGGAACGTTTGGATTTTGCCATGCGAGAAATTGTTTATGATCTGCTGTGTGTGGGCAGACCGATTAAGGTAAGTCAAGGGGGATATTCGAAGAAATTCCCAGTTTTTTTTTTTTTACAAATTTTTCACAGCGGGATTCAACGTAGTTAAAGCAGCCGACTCTACGAGTTAGAGATTGATCTCTAAGCTACATAGGAGCTTCTCTTTTTCTTAGTACGCCAACTCAATGACAAGAAGAAATAATAGAATATTGCCGAATGTGTGAGGATGAGTTTAAATTAGCAGGTCTGCAGAAATCTTCAGGGAACCTTTTCTAGAATAAGAACATCAAAATTATTTTAAAAGATTTCCTGCTCACAGTGATTCAGAATCATATTTCTACTGACCAAAACTCTGAAACTTTTGAACCCATAGAGATATTTTAGAAAAAAAAAATTTATTCGACAGATAACTCCTTAAGCTTTTCTCCAGTTTTAATTTCTTCGCTTGTACAATTTCATGATATTTTTCTGGTCCTATGCCCTCTATAAAATCGTTAATTCTTATATCTTTTTCCTGGGCTTCCTCTGATAAATCTCCGATTGTTACTAAATGATGCTTAATGGCATTTCCTCCATGATAACGAATTTTGTGAATTGTTGCAAACACATTTCTCCATGGATATTTGGTATTTGATATTCGTAGAACCAATACGCAGTCATGCGTTTTAGTTGGACCACTTAAAAGGTTTCAGAGAATTATTTTAATAGTTTCTATTTTGGATCTATGACAATTAAAACAAAATATCTGCCAAATACTCGTCACGGCTTCGGTGGCATACATCTAACCCATGGTCCACATTTTCAACACATAATGGAGGTTCAATGTCATTAGTGTGCCGAATTATATTAACCTTCAGTCTTGTACTGCAAACCACTGCATACAGTCGTGTTTTTACTTTCTTTTGAATTTCAATTTACATTGTAGTTGCTGATTTACAGCTATCCTAAATTCTTTTCACACATACGTAATAGTTTCCAAGAACATTAAACGGTCGCGCGTTGATGATGTTGCCTCTTGTAGGCTAGAAAAAAAGAGCAAGAGAACGAAAAATGTTAACTCTCCTCCGAGAGCGGAAAATCGAAACTTCTTTCATCCTCTCCAAACAATCGATGATGACAACTCTACAGCTGATGAAGTTATCGATAAGATAAACCTGCCTCCGATAACTATTTTAAAGTGCACAGCTGAGCAAGTGCATGAGATTTGTCGAATTTTAAATATTGTCGATTATTCAATTCGAAAAATATCGATTGGATTGAAACTTTTCTGCGTCAAACAAGTTGAATACGATCTAGTTTGTGAAAAACTAACTAGTACCTTTCAACTTGAATTTTTTACTTACGCCTCCAAAAAAGACAAACCATATAAGGCAGTCTTACTGGGTCTGGATAAAATGGATCCTTCAGTTGTTAAACACCAACTCGTAGAAATGGGTTTAAAGTGTACAGACGTTAAACTTGTGACACGTACCAATGATGGTAGACCAGAACAAGTAATTTATGTTGTTTATTTTGAAAGAAGGTCTGTAACACTCAAAGAGTTACGACAAAACTATTGGTCTTTCCAACGAATAAGGATAAGATGGGAATACCAAAAACCCAATAAATCAAAGATAACCCAGTGCCATAACTGTCAAATGTATGGACACGGTGCTAATCGATGCAAAGTTAAGACCTTTTGCGCTTACTGTGCTGGAAACCACAAATCGTCGGATTGTAAGGCTACAATTCAAAAATGTGCAAACTGTAACGGGGATCACAAATCAATGTCTCCAAGCTGTCCAAGTAGATTAAACTACCTAAAAATCAGGGAACGTGCTCAACCAAAGCGATCCCCTCTTCGTCGGCAAATTAGCACGCAAAATTATAATAATAATGCCAACTTTGGCCATCATTTTCCAAACGCCTTAAATCAAAATGTTCTTCCAAACACAAGTAGCTGGGGAAATTTCCAAACTAGAGATAGTACTGAAAGCTCAGAACTTTTCTCATTTGAAGAAATTAAACATTTAACGTTTGAACTGATTACCGGCTTAAGTAAGTGTAAATCTCGTGCAGATCAGTTTGGTGTGCTGACAAACCTTGCTTGCAAGTTTTTGTACAAATGATAAATTCTATTAAGATTATATGTTGGAATGCCCGTGGTGTTCATAATAAAAAAGATGAGCTTTTTAATTTTTTAAAAACTCAAAATATTGATATCTGTCTGTTAAGCGAGACTTGGCTAAAAAACAATTTGTCAATAAATCACAAGGACTACAACTGTTACAGATGTGATCGTCAAAACACAAGAGGAGGAGGTGTTGCGATTATTGTAAAAAAAATCATCAGTCATCAGCAGATTCGGCCTAAAAACACAGCAGTGATTGAAAATGTTGGTATAAAAGTATTTGTAAACGACGACTACATAAATATTTTTTCTTGTTATTATCCTGGCGGATCTACTGGCAGCGATTCAGTAAGAAAACAAATGTTTCGATCCGATTTGAGGAAGCTTACTAACTCAGATAAATACTTACTGGGTGGAGATTTTAACTGCAGGCACAGCTACTGGGGCTGTCTAAGAAGCAATTCGTGGGGTAATATATTATACGATAAGTTACGCTCAACTGATATGCATATAATGTTTCCATCCGAAAACACTTATATTCCTGCTGATCCTAGAAGACAGCCATCTACCTTAGATTTCTTTTTGACCAACGTGCCTCAATATTTGTCGACAACCAGAACCATCAACGACCTCGGATCTGATCACCTTCCTGTTTGTATTACATTAAACATGAGGCATGAAGTGCATGAAAACTTTTTTTATGATTTCGGCAAAACAAACTGGAACAGATACGCAAACAGCATAAAAAGAAATCTACCAGCAGCTATAGAGTACTCTGCCGTATCAAATGTAAATCAAATCGATAACATGATAGATGTATTTACTGGCACTATAAAAACGGCTATTAATGAAAGTGTTCCAAATCGTAGACCAACACCTGCAAAAATAACTCTTCCAAACAATATAAAGATTTTGATCCAGCATAGAAACATATATAGGCGAAACTGGAAGCGATATAGAGATGTGTGTGATCATCGGCTGATGGTGCGGCTTAATAACGAAATTTCAAAGGAAATGATTCTTTATAGAAATTCTTCTTGGAGCAATATGCTGTCTACTCTGGATAAATCTTCGTCGCCCTTTTGGAAAATTTCCAAAGTTCTAAAAAAGAAAAGTAGTACTATACCATTCTTAAAGCAAAATGATAGATTATATTATACGCAACAAGAAAAAGCTTATTGCTTAGCTCAAAATTTTAAACTTAACCACTGTATCTCAAATAATTTAAGTAATAGTTCCACAATTGCTGAAGTGGACGAAGTAGCAAACACAATCAGATCTTCAGATCTAAGTCCACGAGATATCTTTAGCATTGACGTCAGCAAAACATCAATTTTATTAAAGGAACTGAAAAATAAAAAGTCTCCCGGCATTGACGATATTAATAACATAGTCTTGAAAAAATTACCCAAAAAGGCTGTTATCTATCTGACAAATATCGTAAACTCTTGCCTAAAACTCTGTTACTTTCCAAGGATCTGGAAAACAGCTAAAACAGTACCAATACTAAAACCAAATAAACCTGCTGAAAAGCCTTGTTCGTATAGACCAATTAGTTTGCTGAGCTCCATAAGCAAAATTCTCGAAAAAATAATAAAAGAAAGGCTAACCACATTTATAGATACCTACGATATTCTACCCTCGCAACAGTTCGGGTTCCGGAGAGAGCACAACACTTCTCAACCTCTAATAAAAATTAGAAATATTGTGCACTCAAATTTTAGGGAAGGAAATTCTACTGGTATGGTACTTCTCGACATTAAAGCAGCCTTTGACTCAGTTTGGCACAATGGTCTGATTTTCAAAATGCATCGACTAAATTTTTCACTAGGAATAATTAAAATAATACAGAGTTTCTTAACTGGCAGATCCTTTAAAGTTTTTCTCGGTTCTACCTACTCTGAACAAACTTTTATATCGGCTGGGTGCCCACAAGGGTCGTGTCTCTCACCAATATTGTATAACATCTTTACGGCCGACATACCAACACCCGCAGGCTGCATTACATCAATTTTCGCCGACGACACGTCAATACTCTGCTCAAGTATCTACTCGTTCGATATTACGAATAAACTACAAGCTGCACTGGTCGAATTACACCAATATTTTCAAAAATGGAACATCATGGCAAACCCAGACAAAACCCAAGCAATATACTTCACGAGAAAGAGAAAACCATGCTATGTGCCACAAGGCGCTCTTCGTTTTATGAATCATGACATTGTGTGGGAGAAAAATGTCAAATATTTGGGTGTCATCTTGGATCCTAGATTAAATTTTAAGGATCATGTGCCTTATGTGGTAGACAAACTTAACAAAACCACTAGAATAATGTATCCCCTTATAAATAGAAATTCTTCTCTTATCCTACAAAATAAAATGTTAATTTTTAAAGCAATATTTCAACCTATAATGTACTACTGTGCACCAGTGTGGTCGTCTATGGCACACTGTCACATTAAAAAACTACAAATTGCGCAAAATAAGATTTTAAAGATGATACTGAAGTTACCATGGCTATACTCAACCCGAGGCGTTCACACAATTGCTAATGTAGATCTTGTAAATGATAAAATTGATAAATTTTCAACAAATTTTAAAATGAGATGCCAACAATCCCATTACGCTCATGTTAATGATTTAATATCAGCATAATTTTACATCGCCTTAGACTAAAATTGCTTCAAATAGGTTTTGCAAAATTTTTCCTTCCTTATCTGTTTAATATATTACGCAAAATAGTTGCAAATTGATTGTCATTTATAATATTTGAATTACAAAGTAGAAAAGGAAGTTGTATTCCTAAACTCTTTAGTTTGTAATGTCATTTGTAAACCATTATGTCAAACAATAAATACAAATTTACAAAAATTATATTAACCTTAAGCTCCTAAATTGTTCTTGGCTTATTGACGTACACTATTTCTTTTAATATCCCCAAAGAAAGAAGTCCAACATAGTTAAATTGCATGATCTTGGTGATCAATTAACATCGCTCCGATGTGAGATAACACGGCCATCGAATTTCTCGCGCTGGAGAGCCATTGTTTTTTTTTTTGGCTGCGTGGCAAGTGACACCATTCTGTTGGAATCACATATCGTCCAGGTCCATATCCTTAATGTCTGGCCACAAGAAGTCAGTTATCAACTCGCGATAGCTACACCATTCACGGAAACTGCTTGACCGACCTCATTTTCGACTATTTTGACGCCGCCAGGCCACTCTTTTTGGATGCATCGGGTTTTTCACAATTACTCGTGGATTCTGCAATTACACTGTGGAACAAGTTCAGTTTAGCAAAAGTTAGGTCGATTCTGAGAGAGGGGGGTGAAAATATAGGCTAAATTAGAAGACCCGTATCGCGGCGTTTGTTTATGTTAGTTCGATTTTTTTTTTAGTCGACCTTCGAAATTTGCTGTCAAATGCCGATTTTGTTTCACAGTGTTATGTTAACGAATCCACTGAGGTGAAAGTGTGCCTCGTCGCTGAAGGATGATATTCTTTGTAAAGTCACTATTCACTTGTGTCTTTTCAACCAACTATTCGGCGTAATGTCGATGCATGAAACGGTCAATAGGTTTCAGCTTTTGTTTTAATTGAACCTTGTAAGGGTCTAAATTCAAATCTATATTCAAAATTCGCATTAATGATGTTCGTGAGATGTTCAATTGTTGGGCACGACGACGAGTCGAGGTTGACGGCTCTTCTGGCACACTATCGCGAAAAACATCAATTGTCGAGGTTGGCGGCTACGTTAGTTTATAAAATTACGATGAATTTAATTAATTAATGTGTAGATATTGAGATTGTTCACATCTTCTCTTAAAGCTTTGTTCAATCCGATCTATTTTTGCTTGCACTAATTCGATGTTGGAAAGTCGGTGTAGTCTTTGCGTGGAGTAAAACCATGGCAGCTTATAAATCATTTTGAGTAATTTATTTTGTGAAATCTGCAGTTTTTTGATGTGACATTTAGCTGAAGACGACCATACTGGAGCAGAGTAAAACATTATGGGTAGAAATATCGCTTTGATGTCTAATTTTCTATTTTCGATATTAAGTTCAGATTTTCTGTTTATTAGAGGGTACATCATGCGCGTGATTTTATTTATTTTATCCACTATATAAGGAATGTGGTTTTTAAAGTTGATTCTACAATCGAGTATGACTCCCAAATATTTGACAATGTTTTTCCAAACAATATCGCGGTGTGAAAAATTAAGATTATTTTGTGGAGTGTAGCAAGGTTTACGTTTCCTCGTAAAATATATTGCCTCGGTTTTTTCCGGATTTATAAGGATTCTCCATTTAATAAAGTAGTTTTGTAGAACAGTTAACGCTGACTGAAGATTACTTATGATGTTGTTCGAGTAAACATCCGAACATAAAATCGAAGTGTCATCTGCATACATAGATAAGGTACATCCAGGAATCGTAGGTATATCGGAAGTGTAGATGTTATATAAAATAGGGGAAAGGCATGATCCTTGTGGACACCCTGAAGATATGAATTTTCGCTCCGAACATATTTCCCCTAAGTAAACTTTAAACGTTCTTTCCGTTAAGAAACTTTGTATTATTTTTATCATTTCCAATGGGAAATTTAGTTTGTTTAGCTTTAAAATAAGAGCGTTATGCCAGACAGAATCAAATGCTGATTTAATATCCAACAACACCATCCCTGTGGATTTGTCATCACCAAAATTTGTATGAACCATATGTTTGATTTTTAACAGTGGATGTGATGTATTATGCTCCCTTCTAAACCCAATTTGTTGAGGAGGAAGTATATTATTTCTGTCAATAAAATTTAGCAGTTTTTCCTTAATAACCTTTTCCAGTATTTTACTTATTGAGGATAATAAACTTATGGGCCTGTATGAGAGAGGAGATTCCGCTGGCTTATTCGGCTTTAATATTGGTATAGTTTTAGAACATTTCCAAGAGTATGGGAAGTAACAGCATTTTAAACAAGAATTAAGGATAGCTGTCAGGTATTTAATTCCTTTTTTTGGGATATATTTCAGGCATTTGTTGTTTATTTTGTCCAGTCCTGGAGCCTTATTTATTCGCAATTCTTTAGGCAAGACTGCAGTTTTTTCGGATGATATTAAATAATTGTTAAGTGGTGTAATGTCCGTTGCTTTGACAAGATTTGCCATCGTATTTGCCTCAAAGATAGTGTCCGGATCACTAAGATGATTTGCAATGGTATGGTTTGTTCGAAAATGTTGAGCCAACACCTCGCTTTTTTCCAATTGTGTGTGATGTGTTGTATTATTTATAACAAGGGTTGGAACATGGTTTGTCTTCTTTCGTAATATTTTTGAGATGTTCCAAAATGGTTTGGAGGCTTTGTCTAGAGAGGACAACGTTTTATTCCACGAAATGTTTCTGAAGTTTGATAATTATAAGACATTATATTTTAAACAGATTCGTTGCCACAAGCGAATTTGTGTGCCAAACGAATGATCGAGTATTCCAGCAGTACAACCGAATGTTAGTTAGTGCTCTGTAACTTTCAGTAATCGTACGTTTCGTAGTATCAGAAGCTTCAGAAAAGAATTTTTGGATCTTAAAGTCCACATGCCGCACTTGTTTAACGAAAAATCTGTTTCCTTATATACATAAGTATACTTGAAGTTCTCTTAAGCATAAGCAGGGTCATGTCGAGGAGAAAGAGGAAAAGCAAATGAAAGATATTTACAAAACAATATTTACAAATAAGTAATAATAGGGCGGTTTTCTCTACTGGTTATGATGTAAGTTTAGATATTATTATTAATATCGGGTTACAGCAACAAAATGTTGGAAAAACGATTGGTTGCCACAACCACCAGTTATGTTAACTAAATACATTTTATGCGTTTAATTGGTATGATCGCTCAATTACACTAGATACAGGGATTTTAATTTATAATAATTTCTTTGTAATATACAAAGCTTATAAGGCGAAATAATCTATATTACATAGACATGTCAACATAAACAATAAAGGTACCAATTAGTGGGCCTTTTAACAACGAAGAAATAAGAAAAAAATGTCTTAGGAAAGAATAGATAACGCGTACTCCAAAAACTTCTGTCGAAAGACATTGTTTGAGTAGGAAAAAGATCGCAAACACATTGGAAGATGTTTCCATATTCTGGCAACTCTTACGACAAATGACTTCTCATATAAAGACGTAGCAATGCGCAGTATAAACAGTTGCAGATGCAGATTTTACAGATCTGCTAAATACAAACTCATCTCGTAACCCATTTTGGTCCAGAGTTTTAAACTTTTTCAAACAAGGTATCAGTTCAATAGTTTTGACTTTAGAGGCATTTTAAATTTTAACAAATGAATTTTTTGAGCAAAGATTACGATTTTAAATTGAAAAATAAAATAGTTAAACAATAATATAAAAATATATAAATACAATTAAATATATAAATACAATATATAAATAGCTTACAATTTGGACTTTCTCGAGCAATACAAGCCACGGTTTGTTGAAATTGGGTAAGAAATGGTAGATTTGTTTAGTGTCCGAGGAAGAATTATAGTGAGACGTGATTATACAGGGTGTCCGCCAGGAAGGTATACTACTTTGTTTTGCCGCCATTTTGGTATACATTAGTCTTGACAGTTCATATTTGGCAGTCGTGTAGTAGATACGTGGCAAATTTATTGTGGAAAAATATTCGATTAATCGTTAGAAAATTTTCACAAAAACCAATAATCGATTACTGTGACGATGAGAAAGTTACGTGAAATTTTTGGCAGAAACAACGTGCCAACAAAACGCACTATTTACCATGTAGTGAATGATTTCGAAGAAAGAGGGTCCGTAGCTGATAGGCCCAAGTATGGACCACATTTGAGAGGCTTACAGAGGCGGATAATTATCTTATATTGTATTCCATACATAATTGCCGACTTTAAATAAAACATTTATCAATATAAGATCCATTCTCTTTCATTTACTTAAAAATTATAAACAAACAAAGTAGTATGCCTTCACGACGGACACCCTGTACATGACTTTTTGCTGGGTGCTTTACAATAAACAATCGTCCATAGGCGCCCTTGCTCTACGGTTAACCCTAGGTTAGTACAGAAGTAACTAAAATGCTGAAAATCGAAAAATTTACCAGGACGTGTAATAGGTTTCCACTACGGTCGTGTCCACGTCCGCGTCAACGATTTATCGAAAATTTGTAATGGTGTTTCCATTGTGATTTGCGTCAACGTTTGCGTTCAAACAGCTGTTTGTGTTTATTTGTTTTTTTTGCGGTGCGAAAAGATTAATATTTTTGTGTTGTGACATTATCTAACTCCATGATAATGTCACAACATGATATTATTTTGCTAACCGCAGTGGAAAATAAGGATCAAATGATATTGCGCCTAATGGAAATGTGCAGTAGCAGCAGCGCTTTATGTTTATGCTGATAAACAGCTGTTTTAATAGGAATGTGCAATTTGCGGTGTTGCTATTAATAGGTATGGGTGGGTTTCGATTGCAAAAATATTCGAATTTATAGTAAACGCGACTTATCGGAAAACGCGTCCAATTTGAACGCGTCTTTTTCCCATACCTAACTGCCTATGTTTTTGCATAGGCTTTAACGCGCGTTCATTGATTTTTGGACACGGACGTGGACGCGACCGTAGTGGAAACAGCCTATTACTCCAACATTTGGTGCCCAATTTTTATAAACGATAGCTTGTTTTCCAAACCTTCCAAAACCTTCTGCTTAATTTATTAATATAATTTTATGTATTTTTTATATATTTTTTTTCAATTTATAATCGTGATTTTTGCTCAAAAAATTATTTTTTTTTTAGATTTTAAATGCCTCTACCATCAAAACTATTGAATTACAAAGTTTTAGAATAGCTAATTTGATTTTATTTGAGACCACTCTTGATCAAATCGGTACTAGCGTTTGGGAGTTATGGTCCAAAAAGCTGAGAAATCTCATAAAAAATCTCAAAAAAATCCTAAAATTCTATAAGTATCTTGAAAACTAATTAGAGGAACATTTTTTAAAATTCATTTTCGTGTTTAGGAGGCCAAAATCTACTCGTATAGAGAAAAAAATTTAGAACTCTGGACCAGGAAAAAAATCATAATTTTAAAACTAGTGTTAGTTGCGTCTACAATACGATGATCATATTTATGATCTTGAGGTATGTCGAACCGAATATTTATTACGATTATAAACATTTGGTGATTGCAACCGGAATTCTTTTTTGCAACGGAATTTTAGTAGTTCCAACCGATTTCCGACTTATTTTTTCTCTGCGTGTAGTTAATTGAATAGTATTTTTAGATATATTAATTGTAATTTGTGTCGCATCATTAAATGGAATAATTAAAGTAGTTTATGACTTAAATTGACAGCATAAATTAACGTTAAGAATAGATTCTTTTGCAACTTCTTCAAAAGTTGTCTCTTCAATGAGAACATATAATTTAAAATTATATTCCTATGTCCAATAATCTATTGAACCTTTCCGTATTAATTTAAAAATATGAAAACTATCCATTGATGGGCATTCAAAGTCAAGTTCCAAAGAGTGGCAATATCTTATATAGAATTCACTTAATGATTTGTTTTTCCACTATGAATTTTTAAAGTAAATTGGCTTTGTAGGCTTCCTGAAATCTCCGGGATCCCGGTATAAAATTTCCGCGAGAGCAGGAAACGCAAATTACAAAAATTTCCTGGAGTTTCCCGGGTAAAAATTCTACATAGGATGCAGTATACGCATCAGCATCCACAGGTCTGTCTGACAGTCGAAGTAACTTTGTGGACAAGCGTGGATTGCGCGCAAAACTAGTGGCCATTTCAATGTGTTCTCTTAATTCTGGGAACCAAATCTCATGTCAATTATGAGGGATTACTTAACGTTATTCCCATGATATTGGTGACCCCTTTTTAATTCCAATGTGTATTGTCATAACTATCGAAATGTCAAATTATGTAGGAGGAGTGGACGGTGGCTGAAAATCTACAAGGTTTTTTTTTGCTTTTAATGGAATATTATCACCCTATTAAGGATATATCCTTTAAACCATAATATATCAATTAATTTTCATCAATTAATTTTCATCACCTAATTCAATCACTTCTAATTTGTTTGATCTTTCCATTCCAGCTAATTCTCAATCCCGAACGCATGAGCATCGGCTTGAGAGCCTTCCTCGTCGTTGCCGATTCGCTGCAGCAAAAAGACGGCGAACCGCCTATGCCTCGCACTGTACCCGCTTTGCCCTCTGGCAATACGCTGCGCGTCAAGAAGACCTACATCAACAAAATGCTCACCGACGACACGGCGCGTAGCATTGGCATGTCCACGTACTTCCCCCATGTTCGGCGTGTTTTCGTTGACATTTTGCGCGCTCTCGACGTACATTACGGGCGGCCGCTCATGATGACCAACACGCAAAATCAAAACAAAGAACCCGACGAAATGTTGTCAGGTGAGCGTAAGCCACGCATTGATCTCTTTCGTACGTGTGTGGCGGCCGTGCCGCGCCTCATACCCGATACGATGACGCCGCAGGAACTGGTGGATCTGCTGTCGCGCCTCACCGTTCACATGGACGAAGAATTGCGTATGCTGACACATCAGTCGTTACAGACATTGGTCATTGATTTTCCGGATTGGCGTCAGGATGTCGTGCACGGTTACACTCAGTTTCTGGTGCGCGATGTCACCGACACCTATCCGCAACTATTGGAGAACTGTACACGCATGTTGTTCGTATTCCTCAATATATGGCGGTGTGCCATTAATGTCAACGGCAATGGTCTCTCCGGACCCAATATCCTCAAGACGCCCACAGCAGTGGCCAGCGCCAACAACGGCAATCCGGGCGGTGTCTTACAGGCCGGTGGTGTTGGTGCCGCTACCGGCGGTGCTGGCGCCATCGTGGGCAAAGATACGGCCACCAGCCAGCTATCAAGTGCCAGTAATGTTAAGAGTATTAATACAAATTCAAGTGCTACCTCCAGTATTACCTCAAGTGGCATGTCGAGCATAACACAAGCCACTGTGATTCATTTGGCTGAGGCCGGAAAGAAGAACGAGATTCCTCTGGCCACCACTTTGCATTTCGTGGAAGGCTACGCTTTGGTCTTGCTGTGCAACTATCGCCCGTACTTGCGCAAATTGGCAGCTATGATCTTGAAGGAAGTGAAGAACCTTATGAAGGCTTTGGGTATACCGGAAACGGAACCGCCACTGTTGGATGTTATCGACAAGTCTTGTGCTCAGGTAAGTGGTGTGGGCTGTTTAGAAATCTTTATGGGCTTGGAACCAAAGGATATGTCTGGACTAAGTAGAGAAGGGTTAAAGTCAGGGAATTTAAATGACAACATTGGCCGTGTTCGATTGGCTACCCGCTCAGGAGATCTCTAGCGCGATAACTTCATTTTACTGTACAAGAATATAAAAACGATTTTGTTTGTAGAAAACTATAGAAAATTTTCAGTAAAACCCGTTTGTTTTAAATAATTAACATTTGTGGGAAGAAAGTTATTCAAGAATAACCTTTAGCGAGTTTAAGCGAGCCCCGATATTATTCGCTTTAAGTGTTTCTTCAATAACTTTTTTTCTTAAAATTACAAATTATCAAATCAAACGGTTTATGATGCATAAAGCCAATCAGTTCTTGCATACAACTAAATTTTAATTCTACAAAGAAATTTCCACAAATTATCTTAGACTTTTGAACTTAACGCCTTAGCGACCTCTTACTTATTGAATAAGCGAGTACAAATCGAACACGACTATTAAATAATATCGTTTTATTTCACCAAAGTCTGTTACGGAAATATTTAACTTACATTTGCTCAGTTCATTTTGGTTCCGACCTTTTAACAAGTACTTGAAAATGCTACGCTCCAGCTCCACACTTAATTTTTGCCTCTATGGGGAATTACTTGGAACTCTTCATCGTAGGAGTTTTGGAAAATTGTACCATGAAATATGGCATCTCCTGGTCTTTAGGGCCTAAAATAGATTGGAATAGAAACAAAGATTTGTTAAATAATACGAGTTATATTCGGATGCTTTTAAAAATTTTGACGGCAATGACTGGAAATGGCACGAGGAAAAGTCGACTAATGCCGCTTCTGAGAACATAAGAAGGATTTCAACATAGTGAAGCACCAATTCCTTTAATGCCCGTCCTTGCAAAACCGACAGTGCAGATATCCGGACCAAGCTGATTGCCACCTGCAGCCTCTACAAGTGTGACGGATACAACATGCTACGTAAGGAACGTGGGTGACTTTCTTTCTGTTACACTTTTCTGTGCACTACAGACCCCTCTTGTCTGAGCTTGACTAGACACCCACGCATACATGAAATGATATTTCAATGTTTGTCACAAATTGTGGCATTCTCTCTTAGACAACGACCAGAGGGGCATAGCTTTGGCAGATCAAATTAATATCTCTACGTTCTGCACAGTGAATGAGGACGCCCCTACGAGGAATATTAGCGATTGCCATAGCTCGCCGGACATAATCATGGCATCGCCTGGCCTGATTAACAACGTCTCCTTGCAACCCGTCATCTCACTAGGATCGGACAACCTTCCCATAATTCTCATCATCAACAGACCATCCGACTTTATAATCTCTGAACGCCGTACGTATCTCAATTAAAAAGTCTGATTAGGAAGCAACCAATCGCAGCTTTAGTAATCTATCCATTCTCTCGGATGTACATAAAGTCGAGAAAAAGTTCAGGGTCATCATCAACGCAGCAGCCGCTCACCATATTCCTGCTAGTCGAATACCCATGATACGACCAAATATCCTAGCAGAGGCAGTTGGACTCGCAGATGAGCGTGACGACATTTGACGTTCCAACCCTACTGACCCTAGAATTAGGGATCTCAACTCTTAGATCAGTAGGTTGGTTAACGAATATAAGCGGAACAAATGGCTAGATCACCTGAAGCAGTCGAACTTAAGTACGGGAATTGGTAGATGGTGGACAACCGTCAAATCGCTCTCTAGCCTTGGAAGAAAGCATACTCGGTAAGCGGTCACGGTCGGCGATCACGTTCGGTGATAGAACAGCGACAGATCCGAAGAGGGGCGTGTGTTTTTTTAACCGGCTTTTTATTGAGCACCCAAATTGCGAAAAGGCGAAAGGATGAGTATTACTACCTATCCGCGCTCTCCGAATCAAAAAAGACACCACCACAATTTACCAATGTCATCCACAGCGCAAAGTCATCAAATCCTCAGAATCTCAATTCTGATGTTGAAGCACTTGGATATCCCGGAAGAAGAGTACATGATCAGAGTGTTCAATCTTTCTTTAGCCACTCACTTAGTTCCCGATGGCTGGAAAATGTGCGGAGTGATACCACTACAGAAGCCAGACAAAGACGCAAGCAAAGGATAATCGTACAGGCCGATCTCCGTGCTGTCGCCAGTAGCAAAGACGCCTGAAGCACTGCTCCTTCCCAGCCTAATCGAACACCTTCCCTGTGCTGATCATTAGCATGGGCACATTTACCAAACGTATAAGTCGCTCTCTTAACCAGAACAAACCCAACGACCTCTTGACCTCACCAAGGCCTTCGACACAGTTAATTATGTCACTCTGTTCGAGGACATTGCAGAAACACCCCTCCGCCTAGTTTAAAACGTTGGGTCGTAAACTGAAGGGTGGTCCAACCCTTATGCACGATGTTAATTGTGAGTCACACCTTAACGTCAAGTTTTTTTCCCAACTTAATTTGACATTTCTTTGATTTTCGATGCCTTTTAAGAAAATGGGCGTTTAATTCAAAAGGTATTTTCGGCACTTCGTCATGTTTTTGGTCAGCATAATCGACCAAATCTGTCCACAGTGGATTCGTTAACAAGCAGAAATGCCGCATTTGAGCAAACAGAATCCAAGAGTGATCGTTGAAAAGCCGATGCATCCTCAAAATGTGACTGTTGGCTGCAGTTTATGGGCTGGCGGCGTCATCGGGCCGTACTTTTTCGAAAATGAGGTCGACCAAGCAGTTTCCGTGAATGGTGTTCGCTATCGCGAAATGATAACGGGCTTCTTGTGGCCACAAATTGAGGATAGGGAACTGGACGATATATGGTTCCAACAGGATGGTGTCACTTGCCACACATCCAGTGAAACAATGGCTTTTATGCGTGAGAAATTCAATGGCCATGTTATATCACGTCGTGGCGATGATCACATGATCGTGATTTGACACCGTTGGACTTCTTTTTTTTTTGGGAATATTTAAAAGAAAATGTGTACGTCAATAAGCCAAGAACAATTCAAGAGGTAAAGGATAAGATAATTCGGCACATTAATGACATTGAACATTCCATATGTCTCGGGGTTATTGAAAATAGGGAACATTGGATATAGATATGCCACCGAAGCCGTGGCGAGCATTTGGCAATATATGTAACGCGCAAAATAGAAAGGGACCTAAGGTTAAAAACCAGTTTGGTTCAGGAGAGCCATTTTAAAGATTAGGTCCCTTTCTATTTGCGCTTAGAATCGTCGATTTCACTTTCATAAAACGCGCATATCTCTGAGAGGGAACACTTTTGGGGAATAAGATCGGTCTCATTCGATGCTCAGATGTCCACATCAAAAAAAAAGTGAAAAGTTGATGAAAAGTTTTGTTCAGGAGACCCATTTTAAAGGAGACCCTTTCTATTTGCGCTTAGAATCGTCGACTTCACTTTCATAAAACGCGCGTATCTTTGGGAGGGAACACTTGGGGCATGGGATCAGTCTCATTCGATGCTCAGATGTTGTCCACATCAAAAAATGAAAATTGATTTTTTTTATACCCTTAGGTCCCTTTCTCTATGCGCTGTCACATATTGTTTCACAAGTAATTGCCACAGATCATTCTACTATAATAAGACAGAAGGATTTTTGATAATTCTCTAAAAGCTTTGTGGGCTGTAGACAATAAACATCGATCATTACAAGGGTTTTATTACATTGTTCTGATGTTTGTATTACCCAAAGGAAAGTGTGATAAAACCCATTATAAGGCCGACAAATTTAAAACTGCAAGCTCTAAGCTAGGCTGTGAACTGGACACCTTTGTAAATAAGGTATAGGAAAACATTGATCGATAAAGTATAATTAAGTGCAACCGGCTTTCATTTGTGGTTTCTAGAGCTAGATGACCTAAAATCAAGGTACCTCTTGACTTTAGGTCCTGCAGCTCTTGTGTGGGAGCTATTCGAAAACAATGGCGAATAAGGTCTAATATACAAGAGGTTGTTACTAGTAGCTCCTGCCGTTCTATGCAAAGTTTCAGCCGAACCGAATTTGATATTTTGCTTCTACAGCTGCTTGTTCTGCAAAATTAATGGACCTTTAGAGATACTTGAGCCGACTTTTTATAGGACTATGCAAAGTCATTGCTTTATGCCGATAAACCAGCAACTCTGAAAGAATTGCAAGTCTATATTCAAGCTACCATTGACGCCATTCGGCCAGATTGATTGAAAAAAGGAGTTGAAAGTTAGACTGAATGGACCATCCAACCCGTAGCAACGGCGAAGACATGTCGGAAATCATATAAAAAAGTGTCATGAAATTATATACCTGGTGGTATTACAATTTTAATTCCGAATAGACCACGTCCAACACGCAGTGAAGAAAATGTAGCGGTCGTACCTGAGAGTGTACACCAAGACCGTGGAGAGTCGATTCGGCGCCGTTCGCAGCAACTCGGGCTGACGTATAGAACACTTGGCGCATTAACGTCGAGATCTAAAATTGAAAGCGTATAAAATACAGCTTGTGCAAAACTGAAGCCGCCCGACGTTCCGAAGCGACATTGCTTGAACATCTATTGAAAAGTTCCAAGAAGATCCGACGTTTTCGAGCCAACATCGGTGGAAACATCGGTCCATATTTCTTCAAAAATGATGCCGTTGAGAACGTAAGCGTCAATGGCGACCGTTATCGTGACATGTTAACCGACTATTTGATGCCTGAAATTGAAGCTCGTGATCTCGGCGACATTTCAACAAGACGGCGCCACTTTCCACACATCGCATCAATCAATAAATTTATTGAGAGAACACATCGCTGAGCAGATAATTTCACGTTTTGGGCTGGTCGATTTGCCACCAAAATCGTGTGATATCACACCGTTAGACTTTTTCCTGTGGGGATATGTAAAGTCTAAAGTTTAAGCGGACAAACCCGCTACGATTCCGGCCTTGGAGCAAAACATCACGCGTGTCATTCGCCAGTTACCAGTGGAAATGCTCGAACGAGTCATCGAAAATTGGACTGAGACGTAGCCGCGGCCAACATTTGATAGACATAATCTTCAAAAAACAAATGCCAAAGAATGTTCTTTCAAATGATAATGAACATTCGCCATTCAATTAGAATTCTCTGTTTTTTTCTTTAAAAAAGTAGGGAACCTCGAAATGGATCACGCGTTATAAGCAAACGAAATATGCCTACAAATGTAATGTCCGCAACACAAGATTAACCCATATGTATACTTAATAGCGTCTCCGATCAATATTTCCAGGTGTTGCAAACAAAGTGAGAAATTTAGTATACACTCCACCCTTCGGTTGAGATTAAAAGGAAAGTGAAAAGCAACGCAATCTTCAGATAATCATCGAATTCAAACTTTGCCCCAAACCCTCATTTAATATTTATGACATTTCATTTATTCCTACTCACCGGATACATCCTTTAACACAACCGTTTTAATTATTCAGCTCTATTGTTCGCCTCGCATTAACCTTAACCTCAAATACTTTGTGGTTTCTCATCTTTCATTTTCATTTACATTTTAAAACGTGCCTTACTAATCGAAATGATTTACATTCATCATTACAGGTCTTGGAGAAATGCTTGCCACATCTACCTCAGGCTGAAAAGACTGCCATCCTTAATGCCACACAAATTGATTTACAATGGATAGCAGAACGCTCGAGCGGTGTGTGGTTGGGCGGTCTCACCGATGGTAATTATTCATTTTACTTTCCTTACCCTGTCCATTCCGGTTCAATGGTTAATTGATTATCATTCTTTATTGTAGACAATTCCAAGTCATCGACGTCCACGCTGAATTTATCGCAGACGAGTAGCACACCGCAACAACAATTTGATCCGTGGTCGGTGTGCCTGTTTGGTTTCCTCGAAAGAGATCGCATTTTGCAAAAGTGTCCTTCGGTGGTGGCCCAAGCCTGGCCCATATGCTATGCCCGGGTGACCACACTCTACAGTGTCATTGATCCCACGTAAGTATTTAACCCAGAATTGTTTGAATTTTGTTTTTTCAATGTCTTCTCTTCTCTTTTATGCTTGCAGTCCTGTCAGTGATAATCGAGCTTCGCTGTTGCGTTCATCGGCTCCCACAAAGCGTGTGCCCACCGAAAGTCAAAAGGATCTGTATCTGCGCATATGGCGCAATCAAGTGGCCATGGCCATGCGTCTGGTGCCGCAGATATTGAGTGTGGCCATACGCTGTGCCTCGCCGGATTTGAGCCTAAGGTAAGGCTTGTTTCATGTTTTACTTTAAATTTATTTATTTTTATTTATTTATGTTTTGTTTTTTTCGACATACTCGTACATTGCATATTTTGGGTTTTATGTTTTGCGTTCTTTTCCCTCCCCTTTACCCCTCGTTTTCATTTATGCATTTTTATTTCAATGTTTGTTCTTTTTTATCATATCATAAGTATGTGCGTATAGGTGTAATACAAAAGGAGTTTAATCGGGATGTTTCATTAAAAGTACTTGTATCACATTCATTTTGTTAGTTATGTGTGTGTGAGTGTATGTGCGGTTGTGGTTTACGGCAGCCGGATGCACAGTGGGATGTTTTTCCAACATGTTTTTTAAAATATTTGAAATATGGTTTGGTAATATTTGGTATAATTCGAATGACTATTGCTAAACGGCATAGGCAAAGCGATTTCTATCCTAGGTTCTGTAGTAAGAAGGGGAATATAAGTATTCTTCTAATAAATGGGCCTCATTTAAACCCTTTAGCTTTGCCGCTGGTGACTCTAGAGCAGTGCTGCCAGACTTTTTACTTTCTGCAAAAATACTGGTCGTACGCTGTAAATGCACGTCATCGTGTGGTTTAAGTTCGTTTGCGTTTTTGCTTACTTTTTTTTATTACAAGTGAAACTTTGATTTATTCTGTATCACATACTTGTGCTCGTACCTTTTAAAAACCCGTATACAATACTTGAGAGTACAATACTACAGGGTTCGAATAGCGTTTCGTTTCGAATCCAAATAATGATTAACGATGGCTGCTATATAATTCTAGCCTAATAATAAAAATGCCAATATTTCCCATCCATAATGGTTTTATTGTTTTTCAAAGTATTATCCAGCATAGTTTATACAATTTTGCATGCGCTCAAACCAATTGTCGAAGCACTTTTTCCCCTCCGATTGAGACACCTCCAAAACAAGATTTTTGAACGCTTCAACAGCATTTTCTGGCGACGAAAATCGTTGACCACGCATTTTGTTTTCATAATATGCGGTTATAAAAAGAAGTCATTGGGTGCCAAGTCAGGGCTGTACGGCGGATGACCCATCAACTCGACACCTGGTCGATCAAAAAGGCGCTGGTGGAGCCCATAAGTGAGAGCTCGCATTGTCATGGTGCACAATGATTCGTTTTCTCTTGTTCGTTTTTCCGAATTTCTCCGAAGACTTCAGGACAACAAATTGTGGTGTACCACTCAGAATTGAACGTCCTACGTTGCTTAAGCGGAACAGTCGCCACATGACCAGTTTGCCTAAGAAACAGGCGACCATTTGCTTCGAAGTGCTTCTTCCACGAACAACTTTCGTTGGATTTGGCTCGTCTTCGAAGACCTACACGGTCGATTGCTGTTTTGTTTCGGACTCATGCGCATAGATCCATGATTCGTCACCTGTGACGATCTTATAAACGTCTTTTAAAGTACCGCGTTCGTATTTTTTCAAAATTTCTTTGCGTTTATTACCACGTGCCTTTTTTTGAGCGATTGTCAAATTGTGCGGGATCCAAAGAGAACATACCTTTTTTACGACCAGGTATTTAGGCAATATAGAATGTATGCTGGTGGAAGAAATGCCCAAGAATACCTCTATCTCAGGGTATATCACATGACGATCTTGCATTATCAGTTCACGCACGGCTTCAATGTTCTCTGGCACAACGGCCGTTTTTGGACGACCTTCACGACCTTCGTCTTGGAGCTAGCGTTGGCCACGATTAAATGCATTAAACTAGTTTTCACAGTACTATAGGATGGTGCTTCATCGCCATACAAAGATTTAAGTTCATCGTTGCACTCTTGTCGTGATAATCCACATCGAAAGATGTGAAAAATGATCGCACGAAAATGTTCACAAGTTCATTCCTTTTTTTTGCCAAATTGATTTTTTCGAGTCACTGTAAACAACACAAATTTAAGCGTTTATTAATTTAACGTTTATGCTAAAAAATGTCAAACTTTTATGTTTGATATTTTTTGTATGTGACAATGTTTATGTGTATGTATTGCATGCCACCTTGGAGTGGTAATATTTAAGAAAATAGTTTTTTTATTACCTACGACAACATTAAAAATAAAAGATAAGAAAAAGGCGAAAAATTAATATTTAGGCGTCTTAAATATTTTTGATCGTAATTTTCGTAGAGGCAAGTCTTTTCCCTGGCAAGTTGTTTCTCTAAACTTAACGAAATTATCGTCGTCATTTTACTGTCAGAACAGCAACAAGTAACCACATGATTAGAAACTTAGTCTCCCGTTATAAGGAACAGGGATCGGTGTCCGAATTCTAGGGTATTACATCAGCGTCAATTACACACCTCCAGATGTACTTTTTGGGGCGGTGCTATGGTTCATAAAGTTATCGGTTCATATTAACGGGCTCTGTATACACGCAGAGAAAAGATATGGTTACACTATGGTCACCGCAACAATAATATGTTCTCTCCAATAAAAGCATGATCGTCGCAACCATAGTTTTGTTTTTTGAATTTCATTTTGACAATAGTATGATTGCGACAATATTGCTATTGTTGAAATGTAACAATAGTATTATTGCCAAATTTAGAAATGAAAATATGGTTGTAGCAACCATATAAACATGGTTAGTGCAACAAAATTATTGTTTAAAATTTACGTTAACAAAAATATGATTACGGCAATCATACAGTATGGTTGTGACTATGAACATAACAAAACAGGTTTTGTAGAGAATACATGTATGTGTGTGCGTATGTTTTTTTGATATACAAAAAGAAACACATACACACGATACAGTGAATGGTTGCTGTCCATTAAAAAAAAATAACAATCGGAAGGTAGTTCGAGGGATTTTTATTGTGTTTACTTTGTTCGGTGAAATACTCTAATACCGACTGGTTCTCGTTTATTTAAAATTTGCCTGCACTTAATTATATAGCCATTGATCATGGTTTAATCACATTCGTTACTTGGTGTCTACGGATGGTGAAGTAGCATTCACCCCTGCTAGCAACTTAAAGTATTTTTGACCGTTGGAATATATATTTTTGTTTCTTGAATGAAATGTATAATAGAAACATGGCCTCAAATCTGGCTATGATCTAATAGTAATGCAATTTAAAATAACTTGCTTGATAAAAATCTCTATTTTTGAATAACAACATTACCTAATCCTATTAAATAATTTTGGGGATCATAGAATGGTTGCGTGCGAATCATACTATGGTTGTGAGGATCATACTATGGTTGTATGAGAAACATACTATGGTTGTGAGGATCATAATATGGTTGTGAAGATAATAGTATGGTTTAGTGTGAATCATACTATTGTGATGATCATAGTATGGTTGTGGAGATCATAGTATGGTTGAGTGTGAATCATACTATGGTTGTGGGGATCATAGTATGGTTATGTGTGAATAATACTATTGTTGTGAGGATCATAATATTGTTGTGGCACAACCATATAGCCAACAATAGTATGATCCTCTTCGAATATTGTCACCACAACCATACTTTTTTTCTGCATGTAGGACTTTATTGGAAGTGCCTCCGCAAGTTGAGATTAATCCTTACACATGGTTTCAGCAAGATGGAATTTCACAATAAAAACTGGTTTGTGATCTCTTTATTTGGGCCTCCCTGTAGTTTTGTTAAGCTTTATTGCACACGTGAATAGATCGGCCCTCATTTAAATGAAACAGAGGGTGCTTCATTTGTTGAAAGTTGTAATGAAATTTGATTTTCATCTGTACAGCTCGTAAATTCTCTACTCTTTCAATTCTGTCGGCCAGTATTTTTTATGTAAACAGGGGTTTATGTGTACTTTTATCAAACAAATCACCCAGATTCCTAGCCGAGTAGAAAACTCGAAACTTATAAAACCTTGCCGATTTTCATAGCATTGCATTGGTGGTGAAATGCCAATCATACTATCCATTTCTATAAAACGCATATGCATTTTTTCAAACATAACCCACATGTATTTTTAGTGGCCTGATCAGCCCCTTTACAACACCTTTCGTCTTATGTATAGACTCCACAGAATGTTCAAACACTTACAATGTTCTAAATTCCATCAAATTACTGGATCCTTGAAAAGGACACAGACAGATGTGCAACCCAGCAGGATAATGACCGGTGTGTTGGCTGCTTTCAATAAACATCAGCATCCAAAATGACCATCATTCCCCTTCAGCCTTTCACTGTCCTGGCTAAGCGGCTTAATGAAGTCATTGATGGTAAACATTTTCAATAGTTCTTAATTGCGAAACCACTTTCTATTGCTGTTGGTATTGGCTGTGGTGGTCTTCTTTTCTACACGTTTTTCCGCTATGGTCATTTCTTTTCATTGCATGAATTGTAACACCTTTGATTCTAGATTACCCCCACCCTGAAAATGAGGACACCACTATTATCCGTGACAACCGACGCAGTGGTCACTTCGAAAACGGCAGGATACCACCAGTGGACAATGCCAAAGTATTTCAATAAACCACGGACATTCCAGGAATTCCTGGAATGGCGCATATTCTTGCCGAACATCCTCACGTCAAAAAAAGTATGATCAGAAGATTAGACAGCATGAATGTAATGATAGATCAGCGACACGCTATTTACATTCCGACGTACTTTATGAAGACAATACAATCAAATACCTTCTATAGCCTATTAACACCATCGCTCTCCTCTGAACACGGTGAAGTAGCTCCAAGGATGATTTTGGAGCAACTGTCCATATACAAAAGTTGTATTCCATTTTTGGGCTGATGTAAGTTTTTTAGATATTGAAGAGATCAGAGGGAGTTAAGAAAACCTATGCACTTGAATGCTTCTTTTGACACTTCGAATACACGTCACGCCTAAAGAGCGTCACATTGATTATATGCTCAGAATATCAATAACAGGCGACATTATTGGGTCAGCGAACTGTTTGTAAGATAACAAGCTGCTCTGAGTCCTACAACCATTAATATTTACTCTACCCCATTCGGAAATTGCCATTTCTTGCCAAGTGTCTCATCCGTTATTCGTCTTTGTCTTTAATATTTTGCAGACTCGGCCTATGGTCGAATGAATATAAATGACAAAGGTTGTCTGACCCAAAAGATCGTCTGTAAGCATTAGAAAAAGTGTGGTAAAAAGGACAGAAACCTGCGGTACAGGTTTAAATTATTTCTTGCAGAAAAGAAAGATCTACGTGATTATTGGAATTTTCCTAAATGATGGCCCTGAAAGGTCCCAGTTAATTTGTATAGGCCAACGAAATTATTATTTTGCAACGCTATATTCTATTAAATAAGTTAAAAAGTATTATATGTGACAGCGCCTAGAGAGGTCCCTTTCATTTTCTTCATTTTTTTCTTCTTTTTTTGATGTCGACAACATCTGAGCATCGAATGAGACCGATCCCAGGCCCCAAAAGTGTTCCCCCCCAGAGATATGCGCGTTTTATGAAAGTGAAGTCGACGATTCTAAGCGCAAATAGAAAGGGACCTAATCCTTAAAATGGCTCTCCTGAACAAAATTTTTCACTTTTTTTTTGATGTGGACAACATCTGAGCTTCGTATGAGACCGATCCCATGCCCCAAAAGTGTTGCCTCCCAGAGATATGCGCGTTTTATGAAAGTGAAGTCGACGATTCTAAGCGCAAATAGAAAGGCACCTAATCTTTAAAATGGTCCTCCTGAACAAAACTGGTTTTTAACCTTAGGTCCCTTTCTATTTTGCGCGTCACATATGTTCTTTGTTTCAGCGAATTTTCGTTATTTTCGTAATGGAGTTTATTTTCGTAAAACATTTTTACATGCAATCTCAAAGATAGGAGTGACCTTCGTCCTTTTTTTAAGTGAAGAATAATAAAAAAGATGTTCTTTAACGGGAGATTTAGTATTTGTATGTTCTACAATAATGGTGTCCTTTTTTAATGAAAATGAATAAAAGCATTTAAAATGCTTTGTTTTTAGTTTCTAAATTACAACCATTATCACATTAGTAAAGATCGCCTTAAATAAAATCAGAATATCTTCAAGATGAAAATGACGTTTTCATCCTTTCTTAAAAAATAATTTAAATTTAACATTTTTTTTCAAATAAACTATAAAAGACGACCGACATAATAAACACATCTTTCGCCAAGACTTCAAACATTCATTTAAATATTTTGTGTCGCTTTACCACTTACGAGTATGAACACGCAGAGAAAAAACATGGTTACTACATGGTCATGGCAATAATAATATGTTCTCCACAACAAAAGTATGTTCGTCGCAACCATAGCATTGTTAACTGAATTTATTTTTGACAATAGTATAATTGCTGCAATATAAATATGGCTGAAATGTAACAATAGTATTATTGTCAAATTTAAAAATGAAAATATGGTTATAGCAACAATAAAAATAGGGTTGGTGCGACAAAAGTATTGTGTTTTGCGATTTATATTAACAATGATATGATTACGGCAATCATACTGTATGATTGTACTTTTTCTTCATTTAAATATGCTTTTTAGAACATATGTTATTGGTACGGATCTAATGCAATAATAGTACTTTTTTTTATCGAAATTAAAATTTTTTTAAACAAGCTGCTTTGGCTTTGTTTAACTGACATATTTTTAATAAAAACGCTTACGTTTATTTAAACTTATTTTTCCTACTGTGAAATAAATCACTCCTATTATTTTGAATTTAATGTATTTTTGAATAATTTTCATAATTCAAATCTACGAGGGCGACCGCAAAACTAACTGGCCTGGCACATTTTCTGTTTGACTAGCAACTTTTTTGTTTTTTGTTTTTTAAAAGCAATCTTTTATAAGCCATCTGTCAAAATTTCCGAAATACTTAATGATTATTTTCTTTGTTACAAGTGATTGAAGTAAACAAGTTTTATAATTTTTGAAAAATGGAAAATAAAGAGTTTCGTGCGGTAATTAAACACTTTTATATGAAAGGTTATATGCCACAATTAATCAAAGATGAATTGGATTCTGTTCATGGTGATAAGGCACCATCATACTCCACCGTGAAATCCTGGGTTCAACAATTTAAAATGGGTCGTTCAAGTACGGAAGATGAAAAACGCTCTGGAAGACCGAAAACTGCTACTACTATTGAAAACATTAGAAAAATATTTAATGAAGTTACCAAAGATAGACGAATAAAGCTCAGAGAACTTGCTGATATTGTTAAAATACACGAAAAACAAGTTTGGAGTATTTTACATGATGAACTCCACATGAAAAAGCTATCCGCAAGATGGGTGCCGCGTTTGTTGACTTTGCCCCAAAAAATCTTCCGTTGGATTAATTCCGAGGAGCTTTTAGCGATTTATCAGCGTAATCCAATAGAGTTCTTGCGCCGATTCATAGCTGTTGATGAAACATGGATCCATCACTGGATAGAAGCTGGTAAAAGTGGTCCCAAGAAGGCGAAAACGGGTCAGTCAGCAGGAAAAGTAATGGCCTCAGTATTTTGGGATGCAAGGGGTATAATATTTATTGATTATCTTGGGAAAGAAAAAACTATAAATAGTGAATATTATTGGGCATTATTGGATCGGTTGAGTGAAGAAATCAAGATAAAACGACCGCATTTAGAAAAAAAAAGTTCTTTTTCATCAAGATAATGCTCCTTCACACAGTGCATTTTTAACTCAACAAAAACTGGCCGAATTACGATTTGAAATTGCTCCGCATCCACCATTTAGTCCAGATTTAGCTCCTTCTGATTATTTCTTGTTTCCAAATTTAAACAAATTTCTCGGTGGCAAAAAATTTTCGTCCAATAGCGAGGTTATTGCTGAAACTGAGGCATATTTTGAAGGTCTTGAAAATTCTTATTTTTCGGATGGCATTAAAAAACTTGAAAAACGTTTGATGAAGTGTATTGAGTTGGAAGGAGATTATGTTGAAAAATAAATAATAATTCAAAAAAAAAAAAAACGGTTCTTTTTATGTTAGGCCAGTTACTTTTGCGGTCGCCCTCGTATTGTTGTTAACTTAAACCAATTCTAATAAAAAATTGGGCATCAAATCGATTGTCGACAACTTAAACAAATTCTAATAAATTATATTGGGGATCATAGTATAATTGTGTGTGATCATACTATGGTTGTAGGGATCATAGCATGGTTGCGTGTGAATCATACTATGGTTGTGAGGACCATACTATGGTTGTGAGGATCATACTATGGTTGTGGAGATCATAGTATGATTGAGTGTGAATCATATTATGGTTGTGGGGATCATAGTATGGTTATGTGTGAATCATACTATTGTTGTGAGGATCAAAGTATGGTTGTATTTGAATCATACTATTGTTGTGAGGACCATAATATTGTTGTAGCACAACCATATACCCAACAATAGTATTATCCTCTTCGAATATTGTCATCACAACCATACGTTTGTTCTGCGTGTAGCCGGAAAAATTTTGGTTTAAAATTTCACTTTACTGAAATAATATATCATAATCAGCTTTATCTTTAAATTTTTGGACACTAAATCCGAAATCGATTTTTGTTAATCTTAAAATTTTTGGACACTAAACCCAAAATTGTTTTTTTTTTTTTGATCCACTTTTCTAATTTGATGCAGTGAATCGTTCCACTTGTCAATAAAAAACATTATAAGATTCCAAAGTAATAACCAAGTTTTAAAAAATTGGCATACAATCCAACTAGTTAATTAGCTTTAGTCTGGCATAGCTGACATTATTATATCCTTCACTCCTGGATGTGCTTTTTAAAAAAAATGGTTTTTGATTCAAAAACCATTTTTTTAAAAGCTTAGAGTCTGTTCAAAGCTTTTAAAAAAAAGGGGCATAAAAGGTCTTTGCATCTTCTTCTCTGAATTGTGAGATTTATTTCACGTTGAACAATTTTATGAACCAGCCATAGCCTACTGACCTGGCTGATTTATTCGACAACCTTTTTTATTGCAAAATCTCCCACTGTCTTGTGAGTGCAAATCGTAGTGTTAATTGAATTAAGGAGTGCACTAAAATCGGCTTTGCTGTTGTTTCCATGACATTACAACATTTCCGTAAAAGCTTAAAAGCTTTCATTAATTTAAAGTTTTTATATTCTTTTTGGTCGCAGGAGTTCAGTTTTTGACAGTTGGTTTGTTTTGCAACGTGTCAGGTTCCATTTCATTTACGTCTGCAAAAAACGCAAGAAATAATTTAACGGAAAAAGAAATGCTGAACATGCTAAGAAACAAATGGGAAACTTTCCTCGAATCAGTAAGACAGGCACCATATTTTTACTAGGATCCTGAAATGCGCGAAATCGGACCAGGGGGGAAAAGTTTTCTTTAAGGACCTAAAGGTACCTTGGAAAAAAGTAAACCTTTTTGAGTATTTGCTTAACAAGTCACGATTTTTTTTTTGGGGATTAACAGTGATTAAAATGGGCATTGTTTGTTAAGACTCACTTGTAATCTCAGAAATGCAAACATATCTGTTGGACGTTTCGACTTACAGTGACTTACTTACATTTCAGTCAAATAGTCCTAACTTTGGAACGGTAGGACCTCAGGACTTCGTTTAGGTAATTTTGGAAAGGTAAGAGGTAGGGCTATCTTTTTAGAGATAAATTTTCAAACCGCTGTCATTTCGCCCCCTTCTATTTTCGGACATGAAATACGCTGGTGAAATTTGTCCAGTCGTGAATGAATCACTCTGTAAAAAAATAAATATTTTCGCAGTTTGGCTAAACTTGGGTGAAACCAAATTTTGCACTAAGAACACAAATTTAAATATGAACTTATTTTAAAAATCTGGGCCATTTTAGAGCTGTTCCAGGGCGCTATTACTTTACTTTTGATTAGGAAAATAATTTCTATTCTTTGGCAAAAGGCTAAAACCGACATGCCGGTTAATACGTGTTTTTTGCTTTTAAAAACTCGACAGTCGTTTTTTTTTAAACACGGTTTTACGAAATATCGGTTTTCTGAAAACCACGGCCTTTTTTGTACACTCTACTTCAGATATCTTCTCCATGTAGCTCTTGTTGCTTCGGCCTGTTGTGTTGTGTTATGGGCAGCATTCTTTAATTTTTACATTAAGTAGAAACTGGCTGCTGAACCACCAGATTTTTTTTTTATTTTTCTACTGCCTTCTTATATCGGCAAATGTGTTTTTTCGAAGCCAATAAAATAGAAAGCGAAATCAGTTTCTACTTGATGGTTATTGTGTTGGATACGACTTTCGCTACACTTGGCCTTGGCTTCTACTAGGCAATGATCCGAATCCATAACCGTCGATACCTAAATAAATGCTCATCAATCTTAAATTTCAATGTATCGAATAAATTGCATTATGGGTAAACCTCTGCCCATAGTTTGAAAATCAAATATTGTCACAGAGCGCCCCTGTTGACAATTGCAATATTTGCCTAGGATGCATCGAATGTTGTGTTTCAAATATTTTTATGGAATCTCATTATGCTTGTACAGTCTGTGCGACAAGAGGGAAATTGCAGCCGCTGAACACGGATTCTTGCTAAAGCACCAAAATCAAATGGGTTTTTTAGATTTGGATGAGGTAGGGGATCGGCAACATGTACCCTACGTAGAAGCCAACATGTACCCTATCTTCTATAGCCTTTTACAGGTTACAACTTCGTCAAGATTGCGAAAAATAGACCACCATGTGGTTGCCTATAAAAAAACTCCTCAGCTTAACCTATCCTTTTGCACCTACTGTACCTTATATGAAACGATAACATTGTTTGCTTATATACCGGCGGTGCCACCTTCCCCCTCAGCATAAACAACCAGTAAACGTAAATATATTGTCATGGTCACTGGTTGAGGAAACATTTGGGTGGGTGATACTTATCACCATTTGCTTGACCACATTTAAATTCAAATTGTGGCATTAAGGCTGCCATTATCGATGGGTCATCATTACCTGTCATTCGAAATGATTTCAAATAACTTCATGTGTACTTCTACTCGTTGTCTATGCCTTCCAATGCCGCCTGGACTAAACAAACACTCACATTAGCCATAGCCTCAATTTATTCGTATCATTTTCATCATTTGTAATTTAGATTTAAGCAAAAAATCCGCTCCAAACTCATGCCACAAATTGTAAGTCTTTCATTGTAGAGCGTAAATCTAACATGGTTTATCGTTACATTCATTTAAGCAACATTTGGTAGTGTTCGTTTAGTACAGGTTCGAACCTGCCAACGGTGCGTGTGTGTGTTTGTGTGATTAGAAATCTAATCCATTTCGAATTAGTGTACCTAGACCGGCCATCAATCAAACTCGAATTGAAATTTTATATCATATTTTCATTACTTTGTGTTTTTATTTGTGTCACTTTTGGTTTCACTTTCGCTTGTCCACCGTAAACATTTCTAGGCACTCCTTCCCAATTTCATGCAAAAATTGTATAATTAAAATAATAGCCCCGGTCCCGCCCGTGTCCCTTAAGACTGACAAAGGAAATTGGTATGCAATAAAACTCTGGGAAAATAAAAGAGCAGAATAAGTTCTGTAATATTTCTTAGAAATACTCTTTCTGCTCGATTGAGAAAAAATTATATTGAGATGTAATTCCCGAATGGCGGAAAAAATCTCTTGAAATTTCGCTCGCCCCCCCCAAGCTAAGAGATAATCTTTTATTGCAGTTTTGCTCTCAGCTGGCTAAGACTGAAATTCTACTGTCATTCCGACCTCCCATCGGTTAAGAAAACAGATTCTACTAACATGTTGCTGAGAGAAAAGATTTCTATTAATACTTCGCACTTAGATATTTCCCTAAGAGAAATATTTCCTATCAACATTTTGCGGAGAGAAATTATTCTACTTCTCGTATCACTTCGCCCTCTGATTGGCTGAGAAACAATTTCTACCGAATTTTTGCTGAGAGAAAAAATTTCTATTAAAATTTCGCTCTCAGCTCGACTGAAGGAATATTTTCAACAATTTTTCAGCTTGGCTTAGACCAGGGATCGGCACACTCATACCGCCTTACTTTGTACTTGTATGGGTGAGCTTCTGCTCTCTCTCTCTCAATGCACTGATAGAAATGTATCGGTAATATTTTCGTCAAGAAACAATACAGATTATATGCTACAATCTAAATCAAACCTTTCGTTCAGTGTAACGCCAAATATTTTGCGATAACACCACCTCATCAAACGAACGCTCAAGCGAGACTGAATGAATTTGTTTGTTTACGTTCTATATGTGAGCGCATGTAGGTGTGAGAGAGCCGCCCATGGGCGCTCTTTGCCGACCGCTGGCTTAGACTAAAATTCCACTGTTATTCCGCCCTTTATCGGCTAAGAAACCCATTACTACTAACATTTTGCTGAGAGAAAAAAACTTCTCTTAATACTTCGCTCTCAGAAATTTCGCTAAGAGAAAATTTTCCTATAAATGATAATAAATATATTATTCTTCATTTTGTCCTCTAATCGGCTGAGAAACAATATCTACCGAATTTTTGCTGAAAGAAATGATCGGATGAGAAACAATGTTTGCCAAATTTTTGCTGAGAGAAAAGATTTCTATTAAAATTTCCCTCTCAGCACGGCTGGAAGAACATTTTCTAATAAATTATCGCGTTCAGCTTGGCTAAGCAATTTTTTTTATATAAATTTCGCATTTTTTCTGACAGAAAAAACAATAGCTCTCTGCTTTGTAAAACAAAAATTTCCTTTGATATTTTGCAGAGAAGAAAATTAAATTTCCCTTTTAGCCCAATTTTTGTCTTAACTAACAGAAACATTTCAATAAAAGAGTTTCTCAGCTTGGATGAGAGCAGCACAAGCTGAGAGTAAAATTTGTATAACAAATTAAGTCAAATTCAATAAAAAAAAATTTTCACAGCTGAGCTGAGGGGATCTTTTGTTGCTGGACTGAGAGGGATATCCGTTCGGCTAATAGGGAAATTTCTAAAGGAATTCTTCTCTCACCCGGCTTTAGGCATACATTTCTATTGAAATTTAGCTCTCAGCCTGGCCGAGAAAAAAACGCGACCCATATTCATTAAAATTTCCCTAACAACAATTTTTTTTATTCTAATTTTAAATAAAATTTCATACTACACATGACTGAGAGAATAAATTCTGTTGACATTTTTTCATCTCTGCTTAGATAATTTTTTCCAGTGAAACTTCAATGGCAGAATATTTCTCTATTAACAACTTCTGCTGTAAATTTCTCTCAGTGTTTCTGAAACAATATATGCTGCTGTTACTTCTTTTCATCTTGGCTGAGAAAAGTATTTCAAGTCAAACTTCATTGGGAGAATATTTCTCTATTAAAAATTCGATCTCAGCCTGGTTGGAAAAAAAATTCTGCGGTAATTTTGTCTTAGTGTGTCTGAGAAAAGTCGCTACCGACAATTATTCTCTCATTTTTACTGAGAAAAATTTTGTTTTCAGCCCTGTAGGATTAACAATTTTTTCGGTAACTTTTTCTCAGCGTGTATGAAAAAAAATTTCGTGGATCTTTTTCTGACAGCTTTGCTAAGAGAATATCTTCCTCAGCTAACTTAGAAAAATTTAATGTAAAATCTCTGCGGCAAACTTCTTTTAATGCGAGTGTGAAAAATTTCTCTCTCAGTTTAACTGGGAAACATTTCTATCAAATAATTCTCTATCAGTTTAAGTGAAAAAAATACTCTTTCAGCCTAACTGAGAAAAATTAAAAAACAACTTCTGCTGTAAATTGTACGCAGCCTAACTGAGAAAAATTAAAAAAAAAACAACTTCTGCTGTAAATTTTACGCAGCGTGAGAAAAATGTCCATCGAAAATTTCTCTCTCAGCTTAGCCCAGAAGATCTTCCTCAGCTAATTAAAAAAAATGGAAATAGAATTTCTGCGATAGATCTTTCAGGGTGTCTGAGAAAACTTTCAATCAAAAATTTCTCTCTCAGATTAACGAAACAATCTTGTCCCACAGCTAATCTAAGAAAAATTTTAAAGCAACATTTCTGCGCTCTCTCGTGACTCTCAGCGTGACTGGTAAAAATGTCTGTCTCAGATTAAATAAAAAAAATTTAGCGCAAGAAAAATTGAACGAAATTTAGAAGAATTTCTCTCAGATTAACTAAGAAAAATTACTAGTGAAAAATTTTCTCTGAGATTAATAGAAAAAATTTCACAGCTGATATAAATTGAAAGCAAACTTTCTGCGGTAAAGGAGAGAACTTAGCGTGCCTGAGAAAAGTTTTTTTCTCTAAAATTTCTTTCTCTGCGGTATATTTATCTCCGGGAGTCTGAGAAAACTTTTTTCTCTCTTTCTGATTAACTAAAAACATTTCTCCCTCAGCTAACTCAGAAAAATTGAAAGCCAAATTTCTGCAGAAAAGGTTAGAACTCAGCATGTCTGAAAAAATGTCCATCGAAAATTTCTCTATTAGCTTAGCTCAAATGATCTCCCTCAGCTAACTTAGAAAAATTTAAAGAAAATTAGAAGAATTTTTTCTCTGTTAGCTTAACTAATAGAAATTTCCTCCGAAATTTTTTTTTTAAGATAAACTGAAAAATTTCTCCCTCAGCTAAATAAGAAAAATGGAAAGCCAATTTTTAAGCGGTAAATTTCTCTCAGAGTGTATGAAAAAAAATTCTCATTTTTTTTTCGAAAATTTCTCTCTCACCTTAGCTCAGAAGAAATCCCTCAGCTATCTGAGGAAATTGAGCTATCTGAGGAAATTGAAATTGAAAGCGATAATTTTACACTAAATTTCTATCAGGGAACTTGTGAAAACTTTCTATCAAAAATTTCTCTCAGACTACCTGAAAAAATTTCTCTCAGCTAATTGAGAACAATTTAAATCAAAATTTTTTCGGCAAATGAGAGAACTCAGCGTGTCTAAGGAATTTTTTTCTCTCAGCTTAACTCAGAAGATATTCCTCTGCTAACTGAGAAAAATTGAAAGCGAAATTTCAGCGGTAATATTCTCTCAGAGAGTCTGAACTCTTTCGGAATTTCTCTCTCAGACTAAAGGAGAAAAATCTTTCTCTTAGCTTAAAGGAGAAAAAATTCTCCCTAAGTGGGGCTGAGAGAAGTTCTTCAATATTTAATGCGAAACGTTCTTGTTGTTTGGTATTGGACTTTCTTTTTAAACAAATTCGAATATCATCTGGGTACAACCAACGAGTGTCCTCTGTATCGAAAATGCTCATTAAACCCTCCCATTCAAACCATTTTGTTTTAATGTTTTGTATGGTTTTCACTCCACCAAATCAGACAAATCCTGTAAAAATAACATCCGAAAGTCTTTCATCCATTAAAAATCAGCCCTGCCCGTCTTCTCTCACGTCAACCAACATTTCGTGTCAATAACTTTTTTGGTTTTATTTTCGTTGTCTGTTTTCTTTTTTCTCTTGTTTTCACGTTTCTTTCAATATTTTTGTTAACTTTATTTTTAAAAATAACAATTTTTAGTTTACAAGATCAGTCGGATTCACGTTCACTATCCGATTCGTTGGACAATATACCGTCGAATGTCTTTGGACCGGAAGGAATCGTGACCCGTTTCACTCTGCCGTTATCGTATGGCCGTAAAGAGGCGCGACAGAAACGTTTGGGGTAAACTCTTTCTTGCTATTTTTAACAATTAAGAAAAAAAATAATTTAAAAACATAAAACAGTGTACACTAGTGTTTGGTTGTGGCTATCGCAAGGAAAGTCTAGATATTCGATTCCAGAATCGAGCAAACCAGTGAAGCAACGTTCCACGCTTGTAGTCAAAGCAACCTAAAAAACAAAACAAAAAAAACTGAATGATAACCCGTTTATGAAGTTTTGCAGTTACAAGTAGAATTTATGAGAGAATTTGTTGTTGCTTTTTTGTGTTCTCTATATTTTATTTTTTTAATTATTTTTTTCATAAGTGCGTTTGTTGTGAGCTGCTCTAGTCTTTTTTTTTTGGTTTTATTTTATTAAAATATCCACGAGTAGTTTGTTTTTCTGGTTCTTTGCATATTTCATTTTGAAACTTTCCGAGTGAAATGCTTTTATAATTGTGCGCTATTTTTTTGTATCTGCTCATTCCTTTTATGTACGTTTTTATGAACAGTTTTTAAGATTTGTCTATGCTCCGTGATGATGGGTGTCTCATGTGCTAGTGAGATGTAATCCTGTATGCCCCAATTCACTTGAATTCGAAATACTTTAATATTTTTGTGATATATTTGTATTTATTTAAATAATTCAACAATCAAAGTTTAATAACAAACTACAGGGTGGCCGTTCATTGTTGCTACATAAACTTTACTAGCCTTTAAAATAGCTGGAAGGGTTTTTTGAAATTTAAATTTGCCACTTTTTGGAAATAAGTAGGATAATTTGTTATAGTAAAAAATATGAACAAAGTTGGAAAAAAATCTCCATTGCAATTTATATTTCGGGTCCGGCAATAAAAACACATTTTTTTTCAAAATATTCTCCTTTAAGATCAATACACTTTTGCATGCGCACAAACCAATTATCGAAGCACTTTTTCCACATCGATTGAGACACCTCCAAAACATGATTTTTGAACTCTCCAACAGCTGCTTCGGGTGATGAGAAATGTTGACCACGCATTTTTTTCTTGATGCTAGGGAATAAGAAGAAGTCATTGGATGCCAAATCAGGGCTGTACGGTGGATGGCCCATCAATTCGACTTCTTGAGTGGTCAAATAGCTCATCGTTTCAGCTGATGTGTGAGAGCTCCCATTGTCGTGATGCAAAATGATCCGTCTTCTCTTATTACCCTTCCTCATTTCTTCGAACATTGTTGGCAAACAGATGGTTGTAGACCACTCAGAATTGACCAACCTACGTTCCAGTACAGGCCGGTTATACCGAAAAAACTAAATCATTTGCTTCGATGTACTTCTTCCACGAAAAACTTTTGTTGGATTTGGCTCGTCTTGAAAGACCCATACGGTCGATTGCTGTTTTGTTGCGGACTCATAAGCATAGATCCACGATTCGTTACCTGTGACGATCTTAAAAACGTCTTATGAAGCACCGCGATCGTATTTTTGCAAATGTTTTTTTTGCACCAATCGACACGAGCCTTTTTTTGAGCGCTATTCAAGTTGTACGGGATCAAACGAGAACAAAAATTTTTTAGGTCCGGTTTTCATGCAATATTAGTGTATGCAATATTAGTATATGCATAGATCCATGATTCGTCACCTATGACAATGTTACACACTGTCTTTGAGCTACCGCAGTTATACTTTTTCACTAATACTCTTTGCACTAACCCATACGAGTATTTGTCAACTTATGTGGGATCCAACGGGAACAAATTTTTTTCACGGCCATATGAACAAGCTATATCTTATTACAGCTTGTCATACTAATGCCCAAGGATGCCTCAATTACGGTATGTCACATGTCGGTCTTGCTTAATCAGTTCACGCACAGCATCGATGGTTTTTGGCAAAGTGACCCAAATTGGACGTCCTTCACGAAATTCATCCTGTAGCGAACGGCGATTAACAGTGATTTTTGATGGTGCTTCATCGCCAAAAGTCGAAACAAGTTGATTTAAACAAACACTCTTGCCGAAAATCGTAAAAAATCACCGCACGAAAATGTTTAAGGTATAATTCCAATTTTTTGACTGAGATGAATTTTTCAACACACTGTAAACAGAACAATTCGCCCTCAAATTACAAAACGTTCTGAGCGAAGTTATGCTAAAAAATGTCAAAGTTTCCAATGAAAGCTCCAGTTTGCATCTGGGAACGCTAGTATTGTCAGGACCCGAAATATAAATAGTAATCCTCGTAAATTATGTACAGAAATAATGTTTAAAAATTCAAAAGGATCGGTGCAATAGTTCTGAAGTTATAAGTGGCATCGGCATTGAAAACGTGAGTTATAGGAAAAACGCTTCCAAGATTTAAATAATTTTGAGTCATGGCATTAGGCGCTGTTCCTGAAACTCTTGTATCTTCGCTAGTTTAGCTTCGATTGATCTCAAATTCTCCATTAGGTAAATCAAATGAAAGAAATAGTTTGAAATCGTTACTAGGGATGTAACGAAAGTGCGTTGAGCGTATGCGAATTTTGAAATATATTTGTTGCGGAAGCGAATATTAAAATACATACTTAGTAGGGACATAAATACTGTTACAGCATTGAACACACCCATTTCAATAGTAGAACTGAACATACCCCGTTAATGTCATTTGGGGCTTGAAAGCTAACCTCAATAGCGTTAGTCTGTAACGGGATTTTAAAATTGTTTCAACGTTCATCATGGAGTGGTGAGATAATGAGAACCGTATCGCTTTAATAGCGCTTCTCAAGTGTCAAATGAAAAAAAAACGATATTTTCAAAACGCTCCGGCCACTAGGGATTAGCCGCATGTTCGTCTACCGATGCATAAAACTGTTTGAGGAGACTGGAGATGTAAAAGACCGCCACCGGTCGGGCCGCCCACGCTCTGTTCGAACACCGCATGCCATCAAAACCGTTAAATCAAGAATTCACAGAAATCCGCTCCGAAAACAGAAAATCATGGCCCGTGAGATGAATATCACGCAAAAGTCCATGAGTCGAATCATTAAAAAAGACTTGGGACTTGGGGCTTTCAAACGACGTACCGGACATTTATTGACTGCAGCTTTAAAAAAATAGGATTGAAAAACGCAACCGTCTTTTGGTGAAGCACACTGAAAACTTGCACAGAAAAATCTCGATTAAAAAATTGTTACTGTTCAGGAAAAATTTAACAAGCAAAATGATAGAGTGTATGCGCGGTCATCTAAGGAAGCATCTGAACTGATCCCAAGGGTGGAAAAGGGGCAACACCCAGCTTCAGTCATGGTTTGGTGGGGTATCTCTTACGATGGGGTCACTGAACTGCATTTCTGCGCACAAGGAGCCAAAACATCGACCAAAGTTTACCAAGAAACCGTTTTGGAAGCTGTTGTGAAGCTTCTTAACAATTCCCTGTTCCAAAACCAGCCATGGACTTTCCAGCAGGATTCTGCGCCGACCCATAAGGCTAAAACATTTCAGGCCTGGCTTCGAAACAATTTGCCAGCGTTCATCTGCTCTGAAGAATGGCCCTCAGGCAGTCCAGATTTGAACCCATTGGATTTACAAATTGTGGACGGTTTTAGAGGACAAGTTTTGTCGCAAAAGATACCCCAACATTGGATCTCTTAAGACTGCTTTGGTTCGAGCTGTGACCAATTTTCCAATGGACGAGGTTCGTGCAGCTATTGACGATTGGCCAGTGCGACGTAAAGGCAAAAGGCGGACATTTCGAATAATTAGATTCTTTTTGGATACAGTAGACATCAATAAATATAATGAAAAATATTTGGTCCAAAAACATTCAGTATTTTTTATTTTACACCATAAAACGTGTGTAACAATATTTATGTCCCTACTAAGTTTCTACCCAGTAAACCAAATTTGCCGACAATGTCTGATATCAGACAATTCCTGAACTCTATCGAGAATTCTTACCGAAATCGTTACAAATTCTGTTCGATTTGTCTAAGGATTTTTTATTTATTATTTTAAGAAATATCTGAACAAATTCGGCCCGAAATCTGTTAGACTTGTCTGTGGGATTTTTATTATTGTTTTGTTCAGACTTCTCTTATCGAACTCGCAACGAATTCTGAACTGAACTATTTCGTTTAAAATTTTTGTTATTTGCTTCATATTCTTGAGACATGTCGGAACTTATTCTGAACGAACTCTTAACTGTTTGTCTGAGGTATTTTTAGATTTCAAATTCAAATTCTGAACGTTTGGTTAGCTTAGCTGTGCGAGGGATTTTTATTGTGTTCGGAGGAAAACTCTACTGCCGGCAGTTCTCGTTAAATGCACAACTGGTTGCCCTTAAGTGTATAGCCACTCAACATAGTTACAACGCAATTATTGCTTGCAGACACCCCTGCTTGTAACTAAAAGTCTTTCCGAACGTTTTTTGAAAATGTTTTCCAACTTTTTTTTCTAGAACAACAGTATTTTCTTCTTTTTGATTGTTTACATTCAGAATTTACCATGACATAAGCTCAGAATTCGTTCAGAATTCGGTGCGTAATGTCGGTAAAAACATCAGAATTTAATAAGACTTAATGCCAGAATTCTGACCGAAGTCGTTCAGAATTAGTTCAGAATTCGATACGACAATTCGAAATTTCCTTTCGAATTTCCCAAGACTACAGTTCAGAATTCGGTCAGAAATCGGCTCGAAATGTCTGCAAAAACATCAGTACTCCCTCAGAGAAGTAGTTCAGAATTCGTGTCAACCCTCTCATATGTTTTTCGTTACGAACTCGCTAAGAATTCTGATCCGAAATCGGAACATTTTGCCGATTATCGTACAGAATTCTGACCGAATTCTGACGGTTTGGTTTGCTGGGTATCTAGTCACAATATATTTCTGTGTCAGTATACTCTGGATTATACAGGGTGTCCGCCGGGAAGGTATACTACTTTGTTTTGTCGCCATTTTGGTAAACATTAGTCATGACATTTCATATTTGGCAGTCGTGAAGTAGAGACGAGGCAAATTTATTATGGAAAAATATTCGATAAACCAACGTGTTTTAATCGTTAAAATATTTTTATCAAAATCAGTCATCGATTACTGTGAAGACGAAAAAGTTACGTCAAATTTTGGGATAAACAACTGCCAACAAAACGCACTATTTATCGTGTAGTGAATGATTTCGACGAGAGAGGGTCTATAGCTGATAGGTCTGTAGCTGATAGGACCCGTACTGCAAGATCGGCTGAAAACATTACTGCTGCTCAAGAAAGTGTTCAGAACAATTTATCAGCCTCAATTCGACGTCGTGCTGAATGTAATGAAAAAAGTGCCCCAAAGGGCTCGCATTTGTGAGGCTAACAGAGGCGGACATTTATCTGATATTGTATTCCATACATAACACAGTACGACAAAATCAATGTTTTTGAGTACACATGAGAAATGTTAACAGAATATGAAAATAGGCTTAAAATAAAGAAATACGTGTCTCGGCGTTTTGCTGTAGCACGTAAGAATTTTGAGAAAATCGATTTTAAAGATTCGAAGGACCGTGGAGGTTCACTTGTAACGTAGTACTATTATAAAAAGTTCTATAAAAATAGAATGGATGAACCGATTTAAGTGCTTGAGCCAGTTTTGAAAAGGGAATTAAATTTGGATTTGTTTTTATTAAAAAAAAACATTTTTTTCCGCTAGATGGCGCTTTTATTTTCATGTAAAATTAAAAAATATCCAAAAATGTAATGTAATTCACAAGTGCGTGTAGTAAGGAAAGCTGAACGTATTGCAATGGAAAAAAAACATTCATACGTGAGAGAGAGAGAAGGAGGAAAATGAGAGAAGACTGCAATTAGTGACAAAGTAAAAAGGTTGGTCGTTGGCTTAGAACGTTAAGGCGCAGATAAGAAGTAATGACAATCTTCGAAACAATCGACCGCCATATGGTTCAAATCCCAGACGACTTGTTTTAATTTTTTCTAATTGCAGAAACCCCGATCTGTAAGCTCGTTGAAATTGAATAATAATATTTTTAGTTTGATCTGGCTCGGAGCCTCGAATCGCTGAATCAAGCAATTCCCGGCCAGCGAAAAAGATTCTACTTTAGTTATTGGATTTCAAATCAACAACATTGTATTTTTAATGAATTTCGTACATTTTTTTTTGGATATTTTTTAATTTTACATGAAAATTAAAGCGCCATCTAGCGGAAAATTTTTTTCCAAATTTAATTCCCTTTTCAAAGCACTTAAATCGGTTCACCCATTCTGTTTTTATAGAACTTTTTATAATAGTACTACGTTACAAGTGAACCTCCACGATCCTTCGAATCTTTAAAATCGATTTTCTCAAAATTCTGACGTGCTACAGCAAATCGCCGAGACACGTATTTCTTTATTTTAAGCCTATTTTCATATTCTGTTAACATTTCTCATGTGTACCAACCACTGTCGTACTGTGTAATTGTCGACATTAAATACAACATTTGTCAATATAAACTTATAAGTAGGATCCATTCTCTTTCAATTAATCAAAAATTTTATAAACAAACAAAGTAGTATACCTTCCCGGCGGACACCCTAAAGAAGAGCTTAGCGATATTTTCGCATTCATCTCGGGTTATAGATATTTAGTTCCAAATTTCTACCTAATAATTATATAGCTTGGATTTCTTTTGCATTGCAGTTCAGACTAAAACTGGATGGTGTCCTTACATCAGTGTACAATTTAGACTTATTAGACTTTTTTGTGAAGGCATCGTTATTTTACAATCCGATAGAGTTTATGACGCGTGACAGTAATTGTTCGAGGGACAACCTCTCTTGATCTCTCTTCTGTGGTACGTATTTGAAAAGTCCTTTTGTATCTATCTGATCATTTTCATACTGCCTTGTTGTTAGACCTTTAACCCCTGCCTTGTTCTTTGATCTTTGGACTATTTCACATGCATTGGTCCATACTTTTATTATGCTGGTCATAAAATACAAGTACAGGCACCATCCCCTCAAAGCCACTAAGTGCAAGTCGGTATGAAGTGGAGACTACCTCCGGGGAATTTTCAATTTGTTTTGTACTTATTTGCTTTCGTTGTGTTATGGCTTCTGTTTCCTATTTCTTCATAGTTCGTATTTACTTTTATTCTCGACTTTTGTTTTGTTTGCTTAACATTTGTTGTTCACAAGGATATGGTTTCGAGTCCGAAATTAAATGAAAATCTGATTGTTGTAATTTTTGCGTTGGCTAGCCTTTTTAAATTGTTATGATATTATTAAACAAATGTACAATAGAGTGGGTCGATTTCCTAATGTTTTGGAAAAGTGGCGAGAGTCTCTTTAAAGCAAGTACGAGTATGACTTTTGGATTACTTAAAAGCCTTTTTAAGGTATCTTTTTGAATGCTCGAAGAATACATTTTTCTAGACATTTAAGTAGTGTACGAGTGCGGTTCGGAAAGTTCTTAGCCTATCAATGAAAGAGAATAGTTAGTTTTTCAAAAATATTTTAATTTTTCAATATAATCTCCTGAAACTTCAATACACTTAGTCCAACGCTTATCTAGCAATTCTATCCCTTGATTAAAATAGTTTTCCTCAAGGTCTTCAAAAGAGTGGTTTACAACTGTAATTGCATCTTCATTTGAGGTAAAACGCTTGCCAGCAAGGAATTTTTTTATATTTGGGAACAGGTAAAAGTCACTGGGAGCTAAATCAGGAGAATAAGGTGGGTGATCAAGCAACTCGTACTTTAATTCGTTGATTTTAGCCATTGTTAAAACACTCTTGTGCGCTGGTGCGTTGTCTTGATGAAAAATTATTTTTTTGTGTTGTAAGCCAGGACGTTTTTCTCGAATTTGTACATTTAATTGATCTAAAAGGTTGCAATAGTACTCTGAGTTTATTGTTTTACCCTTTTGCAGATAGTGTATCAATAAAATACCTTTGAAGTCCCAAAAAACCGTTGCCATAACCTTACCAGCCGATTGAATTGTTTTTGCCTTCTTTGGGGCACTTCCTTCCTCCAGCTTCAGTCCATTGTTTGGATTGTTCTTTTGTCTCAACAGTTATGAAACGACGCTTAAAATCCATTTTATTTCGCTGAAAACGATCCAAACAAGCTTGAGAAATGTTCATTCTTATGCGTTTTTGGTCGAATGTTAACAAGTGCGGCACCCATCTTGCAGAAAGCTTTTTCATCTGTAGTTCTTCATGCAAAATTAAATGGACTCGATCATTTGAGATGCGCATGATATTAGCTATTTCACGCACTTCTATTCGTCGATCATTTAATACCATATCATGCACTTTGGCTACAATTTCTGTTGTTGCTGTTTTTGGACGTCCACTACGTGGTTCATCTTCAATGCTTGTACGACCACGTTTAAATTCAGCAACACAATTTTTTACTGTTGCATATGAAGGAGCATTTTCACCTAACACATTCACCATATCATTATGAATTTCTTGTCCCGATAAACCTTTTTTATGTAAATATTTAATGACACAACGCATTTCTAATTTTTCCATTGTAACAAAAATCGCGGATGCGTCTTTTGTGAACATCTGTTTCTATAAGAAGGAGTTGCCAGATCGAAACAAAATTTAACATGAGTTCATAGCAGAGATGGGTGTTTCCGAAACACTTAACTTTTTTCTGTTTATACCGCGCTTTTTGTGCTAGGCTAAGAAGTTTCCGAGCCGCCCTCGTACAGTAGTTTTAAGTAGTTAAGACAATTTTTTATTGTACAGTTTCTTCGCAAGAAGTCTCAAAAATGGATTTTATTGTACAGTTCCTTCCTTTGAAATTGGATCGTAACGTGTAGTAAATCGTTGATTTTGTGTCTCTAAGAGCTATATTTTCATCATTAGTCATTTTTGAATCCGAGTTTAACTAAACAATTAAATCCATTTTGACGTTATTTAATTTTCGCTGAAAAAAATTTGCCCCCATTTCTGAAGTACTCTCAAGGGCTTGAAAACTCGTACAATTTTTTTTTAAACCTGGCATCGACCCGCCCTATTATGCAAGGTAAAAGGTAAGTCTGCTAATATGTTGATATGCTAGAACAAAGCATATCAGCAGACCTGCTTACAACGTCTATTTGCAAGTCTCTTTTGAGATGAACGAATTGTTAAAAGCAGATTACTGAGATACGAGCACATTAATTTGGCTGCCTATCGATGACGCGCCGTCAAGCAAAAATATTCCAGCCATTGTTAAAAATGTGGGAAATTTTTCAATCAAGACACAATCTTTACTTGGGTTTTTTTCGCGTTTTGTATCCTCAGGACTTCTTGCACAGATCAGTTGGAAATCGGTCTGATCTCAAAAAATATTCGGTTGGATTAACATACTTTCTTCATGATGGCTACATGGTTCGGTTAATCATGAGATGGTTGCTACAATAATATTTCGATAGTTACAGCTAACAAGTCAGCTGTACAAGGTGGGCTATTTATGATTTTAAATTTAAATCGGCTGTAATAAAAGTACTGATAATTTTTTCAAATTTCTAAAAATTTTAATTGGAAAGGTTGAACTTTGTCATTTAATAACACTCTGCGACAAATGGTAAGGGTCAGTGATCGGTTTGGAATGAAACCACCGGGGAAAGTTATATTGGTAAAAAAAAAGTCATACGTGTTCCAGCGTTTCGCTGGGTCTCATCTAGGAATCGAGATATATCGATTTGAAGTTAGTAAGTATCGTATAGGGGAATACGATACTTACGATTTAGCTGAAACAAATTTAGAAAAATTAAGAATTACAATTCCATTGAACAGGGATTAAACCGGCTCAAGACCTCTTGCTTCTATATTTAAATAGAATACAAGTTTTTAACAAAATGGCAAAGTGACATTGTTCTTAAACCGTTTTCCGTTTTCCTACTTTTCCTACAACAGTTTCGCAATTATAAATAAATGTATGAAAAAAAAAAAATATTTTTGCCTAAAAATTAAAATTTTTTTTTTTTTAATTCATAAAAAATCCAAAACGGTAAAAAGTGTCAAGTCCTATTACTTTATTACTATAAATTTATTTCAGCTAAATCGGACGAGTGGTTCTCAAGTTATGTCAAACAAAAGAGCCAAAAACGTGACAAATTCCCCTATACGATACTTACTAACTTCAAATCGATATATCTCGATTCCTAGATGAGACCCAACGAAACGCTGGGACACGTATGACCTTTTTTTGACCGATATAACTTTCCCCGGTGGTTTCATCCCAAACCGATTGTGGCTGTCGCACAGTGTAAAGGAACACCATATTATTCTGGTTTGGCAGTGCCTTATCCGATCAACCCAACTTTTCAGTACATTTTCGATTGTTTCGGGTCGAATTTTTCAATGGCAACTTCGTATTCATGTTGCAACGCTTCAATAATCTCTGTATGCTTTGCGTAACATTTATTCCTAATGACTTTTCTCAGAAAACAATCCAAAGGGGTCAAATCACAGCTCAGAGGCGGCCAATTGACATCACAATTTTGGCTGATTATTTGATTATCAAAAACAGTGGGTAAAATGTCGATGGTGGCGTTGGCTGTGTTACTTGTGGACCCGTCTTTTTAAAAACCATGTTATTTCCCTTGAATTTTTGGAAACAAAAATTCGTTGAACGTGGCGCACCGCTGAAGGTTCTGAGGCTCCTTGCTCATTTTCGAAGAAAAATGGCCCAACGATGCCGCCAGCCCAAAATCCACACCAAACAGTGACTCTTTGTGGAGGCATTAGCTTTTCAACAGTAGTCACGTGTGGGTTCTCTAAGCCCCATAAGCGGCAATATTGCTTATTGACATAGCCACCAAGATAAAAATGAGCTTCATCTAAAAACACGATTTTCCGATAAAATTGTTTATCTACTGCCAAATTGTTTATCTACTGCCCCAAGGGGCGAGCAAAACCGCATCGAATGGTGTTCCATTATTAAAAAACAAAGTTCAACCTATACAATAACACCAGAAATTTATCAATACTTTTTTTCAGCCGTTTGAAATTAAAAATATTAAATAGTTCACCCTATACTTAATTCCCAAAAGGATTCCTCTGGAAGGTCCCAGTTATTTTTTATGGGCCACTGAAATTTTTATTTTGCAACGGAGTATTGCATGCAATAAGTTTTAAAGTATTAAATATTCCTTGTTTTAGCGAATTTTCGTTATGAGATGTCTTAAATAGAATCGTATGGGGTTTATTTACGTAGAACATTTTAATAGCCTATCCCTAAGATAGGACTGTCTATTTCACCCCTTTTTCGAAAAAGTAAAGAACAGTCAAAAAATTAATCCCAAGCGGGAGTTTGAGTATTTTTATGTTCTACAAAAATGTTGTTCAATTAATTTTAGTTGGGGCGTGTCGTTTTCTTTTATGATATTCTATAAATATTTTTCAAAAATGGTCGCTGTTGGGTTAAAATGTTCTACTAAATTACTTCTATTATCATTCAAGTATAGATCATCTAAAATAGAATCAGAATTTTTGTTTTAAACTGATAAACTGTTTTTTTTTTGATCCTAAAAAAGTTTGTTTGATAAAACTAAATGAATAGGTTTTATTCAGAGTGGAAACCAAAATCGACACATAAATACATTATTTCCACCTATTTTTTTCAATAAACTGCACAATAAGACCAATATGAAAGTAATATCGATTTTCATTTAAAGAATGAAATTCGATTTCGGTTATGTGCCCACTACGAGCCCGTGTACAGCTTTCTATTCTTTGGACACAATTTTCCGCCATTCTTACACACATTTCGACCGGAACGCTGGCAATTTCGCGTTAGATGTTGTCTCTAAGCTCGTCAAAAGTTGTGGTGTTGAATCGCATAAAAGAGGTGGCCATTCGACCGGACTAAATCTCGCGAAAGCACGTCCAACGAATTTGCCTTTCAGTAAATCGCTTGTTACGCGTGCTGTGTGGTTAGTGGCAGCGTCTTTTTGAAACCACATCGGCGATGTCAAGCACATCCAGTTCTGGCCAAAAATAATTTTCTAACATGGCACGATAGTGCTCTCCATTTGCATCGACAAAAAAATATTGATGTCCTATTCACGTTTTTACTTACATCCTTAATAACTGCTGTACCTCACTTATGTTATCCATACCAACTTCTTTCATACTTAGTTCCTTACTAAGTAAACACGTACTTGCCTAATTTCTTACTTACCTATTTCCTTACTTACCTAATTCCTTACTTACCTAATTCGTATCTTACTTACCTTACGTATCTAATTCCTTACAAACTTACCTACCTTATGACCTTCTGCATTACTTACCTAATTTCTTATGTTATCCTTACTAACTTCATTTATACCTAGTCCCTTATATAGCAATTTTTTACTTGCCTTATTTCTTACTTACCTAATTCCTTACATACCTAATTCCTTACTTCCCTAATTTCTTACTTACCTAATTCCTTACTTAGCTAATTCCTAACTGACCTAGTTCCAAACTTGCCTTATTTCTTACTTATCTTATTCGTTACTTACCTAGTTCCTTACTAACTTGACTTATTCCCTACGGCCTTACTTACCTAATTTCTTATGTTATCCTTACATACTTCGTTTTTTACCTAGTTCCTTACTTACCTAATTCCTTACTTTCATCATCCCTTACTTACCCAATTCCTTACTTACCTAATTCCAAACGTATCCTACTCCTTAGAAATTTCTTACTCACCTAATTCCTTACTTACACAATTCCTTACTTACCTGATTGCAAACTTACCTCATTCCTTACTTATAAAATTCCTTACTTACCTAGTTCCTTACTTACCTAATTCCTAACTGACCTAGTTCCAAACTTGCCTTATTTCTTACTTATCTTATTCGTTACTTACCTAGTTCCTTACTAACTTGACTTATTCCCTACGGCCTTACTTACCTAATTTCTTATGTTATCCTTACATACTTCGTTTTTTACCTAGTTCCTTACTTACCTAATTCCTTACTTTCATCATTCCTCACTTACCCAATTCCTTACTTACCTAATTCCAAACGTATCCTACTCCTTAGAAATTTCTTACTCACCTAATTCCTTACTTACATAATTCCTTACCTACCTGATTGCAAACTTACCTCATTCCTTACTTATCAAATTCCTTACTTACCTAGTTCCTTACTCACTCACTTACCTTATTACCTTCTGCCTTACTACTTACCTAATTCCTTACCATCTAATTACCTGATTTCTTACTATTCGTATCTTACTTACCTAATTCCTTACTTGCTTCATTACTTACTTCCTTAATTACTTTCCCTTAGTTTAAGGCTTAATTACGACTTTATTCAGTTATTCAAGTTTAAAAAGGCGTGGTGGGTTTAGAAACAGCTGTACAGTTTTACAATTTTACTTTGATTCCGAAAGAAATCAGCAAAAGTCTTGAATCATAATAAAAACTTTCAAGTCATAAAAATTATAAAAGACCAAATAAAGGGTGTCCCAAGAAGAACGCAATTTTTAAATCTGACAACATTCGAAGTGTCATTGTTTGACATTTGAACAATTGTTATTGTTTGTTAGTAGAAGGTACGAGATTAGTAAAAATGGAGCGCTACACGAAAGGGAGTTCGTTAATTGGGTATTGGAGAGACAACATGAAAATGCTGATTTTGCTGATAAAATCATCTTCAGTGACGAGGCCCATTTTCATCTTGATGGCTTCGTCAATAGGCAGAATTGTCGCATTTGGGGTGCGGAAAATCCTCGAGTGATTCACGAGAAGCAAATGCATCCTCAACGTGTCACTGTGTGGTGTGGTTTTTGGGCTGGAGGAATCGTTGGACCTTTTTTTTATGAAAATGAGGCAGGTCAAGCGCAAACATTCAATGATGTTTGGTATCGTGAAATGATAACCAGTTTTTTTTTTGCCTAGAATTGAAGAAATGAATGTGGAGGGCATGTGGTTCCAACCAGAGAAACAATTCAATTGCTGCATCAGTCATTTCCCGGTCATGTTATTTCGTGTTTTGGAGATCAGAATTGGCCGTCTAGATCGTGCGATCTAACACCATTAGATTTTTTTCTTTGGGGTTTTTTGAAGTCGATGGTTTACGCGAATAAGCCGACGACGACTCAAGCCTTAAAAGACGAAATTGGACGCTGCATTAATGAAATACCGCAGCATTCATGCAAAACGGTCATTGAAAATTTCATTAAAAGATCGCGTGCATGCCAGCAAAGCCGCGGCGGCCATGTGCACGATATATTGTTCCATACATAACCTCATTCTGTCTACTTTACGATATAATAAAGTTTCACGATTTTTTCTTAAATATCTGTGTTTTATTTAAAATTTAAAAATTGCGCTCTTCTTTGGACACCCTTTACATGTAACAAAACATAAAAAACTATTTCATGAAAAAGTTTTATACTTTTCGTTAAATTTTTCAGACAAATTATGAACAAATTTTAATTATTTCTTTGAACGAATTTCATGTTTATTGTGAAATATTGTCATAAAATTTCTGATAAAAGTCATCAGAAATATAAAACAAGTTCATAAAAAATCTTTCATTAAATCCATAAAAATCTCGATTTTTTAATGATTAAATCGATTTTGTAATTTTTCAGATTTTTCTTTAGAATACTTTCTTTGGCAAAAAACAATAGCGCAAATTTTGTAATTTAAATAAAATATTTTGTGATTTTCACAAACATAATTTTTTCAGTGTAGGGCCCTTAGGGACCACCAGTCGTTTCGTTACATATGTCTTATTTTCTGTCAAAATTTCAGCAAATGGTTGTTGGTTTCAAATTTCAAATAGTATTGGTTTTCGTTGCTGGTCTGATTCTTATAACCCTGTAGTAGGTCTGTTTAAGGCCAGACATTCTGCCGGGCGGTTACAGGCCCACCAGAGGCCATCTAACAACAGTCTTCGCTTCGGATATTTTATTGTTTTTTTTTTGTTAAAACATTCCATCACATTCGAAAGGATAACCTTTGAGTAGACATCCATTGCTATCTTCCTCATTGTGAGGGACAGATAACCAATTGGGCGTCCCTGTTTGTTTGTATGGGCGGCAAATCCTCAGTTTTCTGTGATGATAAACGAGTACTCGTATCTGGGATTATTTGACATAATTTGAATGGAAGTTTTGCTCGCTCTTTGGATTTGTAGTCAGTGCATATGCGTGCTTTATTTTAGAATTTAATTGAATTAAGTCGTTCGTTCTGCTTATGTTGTGTCCTTGTTTTAAAATTCAATTTTGCAAAACTGAAAAAAACGAATTAAAAGCAAACTACAAAGAATGCATTCTGTTGATAATTTTTTTGTTGTTTTTTAATTTTCAATTGGCACGAATTATACCATTTTTACAACTGAAATCTTTTTTTTCAATATAAATTTTTTTCAATATTTTGTTGGTTTTCTTTTTCAATATTTTATTGTTTTCAAATTGTGAATTGACATGCGAATGGTTTGGTTTAGGTTGGTTCGATGGATGGATGAATGCATTCTTTAGTTCAATGTTCGTTTGAATTCCAACCCACACTCCGAACTTTCTTTCCTTCCTAGTTACTGATGCTTTTGACAATGCCAAAGGTTGCAAAATTTGTTAAGAGAATTTATTTTTAAATGAGAATCATTTCTGTGTTGAATCTTTGCCTGACATTTTCTTTTTGGTTTTCTTATTCTTCTGTGTGTCTTTTAGTTCTTCGCCGGACTCCCTCAATGCTGATCGTAGTGATAAGTCGGCCTTGGGAGCAGCCTCACCCCAGGCTCTGTACAAATTGGTTGTGCCTCTGCTGCGTTGTGAGGTGCCAGATGTTCGTGATGCGGCTGTGAATGCGCTGGGAATGATCAATCATGATGCTCTCAAGTAAGTATGAATAGTCTTTTAACTTAATTTATATTGGTTTTGGTAAAAGACCTCACAACTGTTTGTAAGGCTTTGACCTGAGTCCCTATAATGTGAGGAAACTGGGACCTCTGGAAATATTCTTAAGACAAACTTGGCATGCTCATTCTTTCGTTCCTTAATTGAGAGCGGCTTAATGAAATGAAGTAATTGTCTCTAGTTGTGATATCCTCACAAATTAGGGACTACAAATGGGCAAACTGGACTCTGAGGAAAAATACTATCCTTAGAAAAAACTTAAACAAACTGGCCATTAACCAATTATAAACAAATGCTTTCTTAATACCTTAACAATCCTTGTTTAAGAAAAGTTCGGGTCTGCAAATTCCACAGCTACAAACAGACAAAAAAATTAGTTGGACATCGGTTGGAACTACAATGATTCGGTTGCAGAAAAGAAATTTCGGCTGCAATCACAATTGGTATATTACAATTGTTAAGGAGGCCAAAATCTATAAGAAAAGCATATTTAGAACTCTGGTCCAGAAAAAAGCATAATTTGTAAACTGTGTTATGACTGACTTAAGGTCAATCGATTAACCAAATATTGGCTATTAAAGATCATCTATTACTTTTCCATTTTTTCCACGTAAAATACTTCAAGTACTTTAGGGTGTAAAATACTTCAAGTACTTTACTTAACAAAAGTGTAACAAAAAGATTTTTGCTCTGACTGACATTTGAAATTTTTTGTTGAAAAAGTGTGGCATCTGTTTTTTTAAATCAGTTTGGATATTTGGTATGTTGCACCAATACTACAGTTCCAATAACTAAAAATTACAGAGTACCACCTTACATTCGGTTGTATTGATAAAATACTCGAGGTTCATGTAACATCAATCATGTTCTTGGTAATGACAACCGAAATCTAAAGTAGTTAGAACCAACAATCTATAACAACAACCAATACATGTATAAATTCAGTTCCAATAGTCATCTTGCTTAGTTAGGATTATTGACACTTCATCTCTTCAACCGATACTGTCACTTCCCTCTACTGAAAATTGTCGAGTACCCAATCAACATGCAATTGTAGCGATAAAATACATGGATAGTATGTACAAGCACCAACATTCGGTTGGCAAAACTATTCGATTCTGGCAACGAATCTGTTCTCTGTGTGTACAAAAGCCGAAAAGCAGCAGGTTATCGTATTGATTGCCGTACGAGTATCTTCGAATAATAAAAGGTGACTCATTAAGAACTTTTTAACATTTAAAATTTAATACTTGAATACAGAATTCGCTGCCGGGATCTTTTTTTATGAACCTAAACACGTAGAAAAAAAGTATGGTTGGGATATCAATATTCGAAGAGCATTATCCTATTTTTGGGTATATGGTTGTGGTACAACAATAATATGATCCTCACAACAAGAATATGATTGAAATACAACCATACTATGATCTTCACAACCATACTTTGATCCTCACAACCATACTATGATCCTCACACCAATAGTATGCTACACACATAACCATACTATGATCCCCACAACCATAGTATGATTCACACTCAACCATACTATGGTCTCCACAACCATATTTTGATCCTCACACCCAAGTATGTTTTACATACAACCATAGTATTGTCCTCACAACCATTGTATGATTTACACTCAAAAATACTAGGATTTCTACAACCATAGTATGATCAAACACAATTATACTATGATTCCTAAAATTGTGTATTAGTATTGGGATACGTTGTGAACAATAGATTTGAATTATGAAAATTATTTAAAATACATTTGATTTAAAACATTTAGGAGCGATTTATTTAACAGTAGAAAAAATCAGTTTAAAAAACGTAAGCGTTTTTATTAAAAATATTTCAGTTAAACAAAGCCAAAGCAATTTGTTTGAAAAATGTTAATTTCCATATAAAAAGTACAATTATTGCATTGATCCGTAACATTAAACTTGGTAAAAATCATATTCAAATGAAGAAAAATTACAATCATACAGTATTATTGCCGTAATTATATTATTGTTATCATAAAACTCAAAAGACAAAACTTTTGTCGCACCAACCATCTTAATATTGTTGCTACAACCATATATTTATTTTTAAATTTGGCAATAATACTATTGTTACATTTCAACAATTTTAATATTGCGGCCATCATACTTTTGTCAAAATTAAATTCAACAAAACAATACTATGGTTGCGACGAACATACTTTTACTGTGGAGAACATATTATTATTGCCCTGACCATATAGTTACCCTATTTTTTCTCTGCATGTGTTTGCCACAGCTGGGGGTTATAGTAACCAACCAATTATGAAATACATGTTTCTTTAGTAGCATTGGTGGTGACAACAGATAACCTATTTGTGGTAACCAAGTCCCGTTGAGTTAACTATTGTAACTAATTATTGGTTATCCCAACATCAGAATATAATCCCTATAATAATTGACCGGTCTTTTTCCAATTGTACTCGTATTCCAGAGTTTCTAAAATTGTGTTTTTTATACTAAAACGTATACTTATTAGGGACATAAATACTGTTACAAAATTGAACACACCCATTTAAATAGTAGAACTGAACATACCCCGTAAATGTCATACGGGTTTTGAAAGCTAACCTCAATACCATTAGTCTGTAAAGGGATTTAAAAATTGTTTCAACTTTCATCATGGAGTGGTCAGATAATGAGAACCGTATCGCTGTAATAGCGCTTTTCAAGTTTCAAATGAAAAAAACGATATTTTCAAAACGCTCCGGCCACTAGGGATTAGCCGCATGTTCGTCTACCGATGCATAAAACCGTTTGAGGAGACTGGAGATGTAAAAGACCACCACCGGTCGGGCCGCCCTCGCTCTGTTCGAACACCGCATGTCATCAAAACCGTTAAATCAAGAATTCATAGAAATCCGCTCCGAAGACAGAAAACCATGGCCCGTGAGAAGAATATCACACAAAAGTCCATGAGTCGAATCATTACAAAAGTCCTGGGACTTGGGGCTTTCAAGCGACGTACCGGACATTTATTGACTGCAGCTTAAAAAAAAATTGGATTGAAAAATGCAAACGTCTTTTGGTGAAGCACGCTGATGATAACTTGCACAGAAAAATTTTGTTCACCGATGAACAAATTTTTACCGTTCAGGAAAAATTTAACAAGCTAAATGATGGAGTGCATGCGCGGTCATCTAAGGAAGCATCTGAACTGATCCCAAGGGTGGAAAAGGGTCATCACCCAGCTTCAGTCATGGTTTGGTGGGGTGTCTATTACGATGGGGTCACTGACCTGCATTTCTGCGCACAAGGAGTCAAAACATCGGCCAAAGTTTACCAAGAAACCGTTTTGGAAGCTGTTGTGAAGCCTCTTAACAATTCCCTGTTCCAACACCAGCCATGGACTTTCCAGCAGGATTCTGCGCCGGCCCATAAGGCTAAAACGTCCCAGGCATGGCTTCGAAACAATTTGTCAGCGTTTATTTCCTCTAAAGAATGGCCCTCAGGCAGTCCAGATTTGAACCCATTGGATTACAAATTGTGGACGGTTTTAGAGGACAAGGTTTGTCGCAAAAGATACCCCAACATTGGATCTCTTAAGACTGCTTTGGTTCGAGCTGTGGACAATTTTCCAATGGACAAGGTTCGTGCAGCTATTGGCGATTAGCCAGTGCGTGTGTTAAGGCGTGTGTAAGGGCAAAAGGCGGACATTTCGAATAAGTAGATTCTTTTTGGATACAATATACATCAATAAATATATTAAAAATTGTTTGGTTCAAAAACATTCAGTACTTTTTATTTTACAGCATATAACGTGTGTAACAGTATTTATGTCCCTACTAAGTAATCACCAATAATTAGTTAGCACAATAACATTTTTGTTATTGTGCTAACCCAACCTCCAGTTGTGACAACCAAATACCATTTCTGAGTTTTATTGACCAATCAATAATTTGCGTGTACAATTCTTCGAAATTCCTCTTCTGCAACCGAATCATTGCAGTTCCAACCGCTTTTCCACTTATTTGTTCACAGTGTGCAAGTACAAAAGCGTATTAAAAACTGGTGCGAAAAGCAGTAGGTTGCCATATTGGAAGTCTGAAAATCAAATTATAAAGTGTGATTCATTAAGAGCTTTTTTAAACTTTAAATTAAACACTTGAAAAAGATTTCGATGTCGGACCTTATTTATGAACCTACTCACAGAGGACAGATTTGTTGCCACAATGTTCAGTAGAGGAAACTGACAGTACCGGTTAAAGAGACAAAGAATCGGTAACCCTAACTAATTAAGATGCCTATTGGAACTGAATATTTTATGTATTCATTGTTGTAATAGATAGTTGGTTATAAGTACTCCGAGAATTCGATTGTCATCACCAAGAACATTTGTTAATTGAATCAACTGATGGTTAAATTTTATGTATTCAGTTTTTTGACCGAAATAAAAAACGTTTTAATTAAATTTTTGGATTTAAATTCTGTAATTGGAATTATGAGCAGTTATTTCGAAAACTCAGTTTTTAAATTCGAATCTTATTTAGTTGGTATGCACAAGTGGAATGATTTTGTGATGTTATGATTGGTTTAGTGAGTCATAAAATAAAATGTTGGTTTTAAAATATCAGAAGCAATTTAAAGAGAAATCTGATAGTAACATTTTATTAAAAAACCTAAGAAAACAGGAACTCAACATTTACGACCAATAGGTTAGTGTGACACAAAATACCTCAAAAGAAGGCGTTAAGTCTTTCAAGTGATAAAAAATATATTCCTTCATGCCGGTATATTTTTGTTTTAATTTTAAAGGTAATTTCCAATTATGAAAAATCCGTACTTTTTTTTCGTAAAAATAGTTTTTTGGGCTCCAGAGCCATTCAAAGTGAGCGATTTGTATCCAGAAAAAATTTATATTGTAGTTTCTTTGCGCAGCGTAGTTAAACGAAAATATTTTTCAAAGACGCATTTTTTGAACGAAATGAAATTGGCTTAAAATTTTTGAATTGTTAAGGAGTGGTTCAAATTTTGTTTTTCTAATTTTTTTTTAAATCTTATAAATATTATTTTTAATTATCTTTTTAATATTTAATTTATTTTTTTGGATGAATATGTAAAAAATTTTAAATATTTAATGGTAAATTAAAAAAACATCCAAAACTTAGAAACATTTTTGACACAATAAATAAGTTTTACTTTCGTCTATTGGAAAAAACAAAATCTTCGGCGATTTTGTCGGAATCTTTTTGATTTTCAGGTTTTTAGAGTGCCTATGGTGAATTTTTTTCCGAAAAAATCTCTAATTTTGATTCTTAAAAGCAATAAAGATGAACAATTTTGGTGATATTGATTTGCACAATATTTTAGTTTGGTCTTTCGTCTACTCGAAAAGAATGAAATCACCGTGTTAATTCTGGCCTAGTTTATATTCAGTAAAAACAAATAAAAAAATTGTTTTTACAAGAAAACCATAAAAAAAAACATAAAAACCGATAACATTTTTAAAATCGTAAATCAGCGTTTCATAATCCATTTAGAAATGAAGTTTTATTGTATTATGAAAACTCTTTCTATTTTGTGCAATGCTAGTATGGAAACGGAGCACTGTGTGTCGGTCATATTTTGACACAGTGGGATATTTTTAAAATGGTGCATACGAAGCAAAATGTCAGAAATTAGACAAAACGATTTTCTTAAAGCAGAAATAATAAGAATATTTTCGCTTTACGTTATGGTGAAAGTTAGATATTTTTACCAATATTCGGTCACAAGAACAGTATGTTGGCCTAACTGTTGGTGGCATTTCCTTCGTAACACCAATCAATTAGTTGCGTGTACAATACGATGAATATATATCTTATCTTTTGGTATTTCGAACCGAATATCCATTACGTTAATAAAGATTTGTTGATTTCAGCGGAAGTTCTTCTTCGGCTACGGACTCTTTGTAGTTCAAACCGATTTCCAACTACTTTTTTCCCTGTGTGCAGCATTAAAATCATACATGACTTACTGCCATGGATAAGGATGCTATTTCCTGACTGCCATTGAAAAAAATATGGAGAATGTACAAGAAAGAAAAATTAAATTAATTTCCAAGGCTCACCGGTAGGTTAGCACTTGCATTCTATTTTCCAAAAAACATACATTAAATGGAATTTAGGTTTGTGTGTTTCGTTTTTTCGCTTCCAAGTGAACATATTCCGGCAATTAAGCCACCACAAGTCTATCGACCGCCTTTGCTGCCGAAGAGAAAAGTGAGATGAGCTATTTTTTTTATTTTACTTATACTTTAGAAGAACGTATTAAAAATTACGCCCTTGTCTTACATAAGAATTTCCGTGTCTTGCATTGAGTTAGTACAGCTTTAACGACATGATTTGCGGGAAGTTTCATTTACGTTTCCTCCACGCAGTTCGTTTTCTTCCGTTTGTGAAAAATTCCTAAAAAGTCATTTCACATCTTCTTCTCCATCTTTTATTGGGTGGTGCGCTAATTTTAATGTTCCCCTTAAATCTAGCAGGATTTATGAGTATCTGCCTGCAGCCATGTACAAACCATGGCTTCTTTACCGTGTAAGTCATATATGGGACATTTTGTACGGGATTTTTTTTTTTTTTTTTTTTTTTTTTTTTTTTTTTTTTTTTTTTAAACCAACACTCAGGGGATGCCCCCTATACATGCGGTGCATTGCGTTGGCGAGTGGAAATTAATGGATCTGTATTGAATTCTTGTGCTCAAGCGACGGCCAACGGTGGTGCAGAATTGAGTGTGGGCCACTTAAGTTACCGCAGTGTCTTTATATGATCCTACACACCGTCATATAAAGAATTCTAAATAATCCGAAGATTATGCAAAAGAATACTCGTATATTATATGTACCCACTACATCATTTAACACAACAGCAAACAGTACATAAAGAAATCAGAAGGTGAAAATGGATTTGGATAGGCCATACACTGAGGAAATCCCCAGACAGTCCATCGAATGGAACCCGCAGGGGGGCGCCCATCACACACCTGGAGGCGGCAAATTGATTTAGAAGCAGCGAGCCTACCGACACCTGATCTGGAATGAAATAAAATACTGTTCTTTAAATAGAGTAAATTTGAACTCAATTGTAACGATCCTTTGCTCGAAAGGAATAAATATATTCTACGTCATTTATGACGGTTATATTTTTATACTATGTTATCCTTTTTCGTTTCAAGAACTAAAATGTCAGCTTTAGTTGCCATGGAAATGATTCGCAAGCAATAATAATTTTTTCTTTCGGAAAGTTCTAAAACAGAATAAAAGTCACTCATTACGAGGGCGACCGCAAAAGTAACTGGCCTAACATAAAAAGAACCGTTTCTTTTGAATTATTATTATTTATTTTTCAACATAATCTCCTTCCAACTCAATACACTTCATCAAACGTTTTTCAAGTTTTTTAATTCCATCCGAAAAATAAGATTTTTCAAGACCTTCAAAATATGCCTCAGTTTCAGCAATTACCTCGCTATTGGACGACAATTTTTTGCCACCGAGAATTTTTTTTAAATTTGGAAATAAGAAATAATCAGAAGGAGCTGAATCTGGACTATATGGTGGATGCGGAGCAATTTCAAATCGTAATTCGGCCAGTTTTTGTTGAGTTAAAAATGCAGTGTGTGAAGGAGCATTATCTTGATGAAAAAGAAGTTTTTTTTTTTCTAAATGCGTTCGTTTTATCTTGATTTCTTCACTCAACCGATCCAATAATGCACAATAATATTCACTATTTATAGTTTTTCCTTACTCAAGATAATCAATAAATATTATACCCCTTGCATCCCAAAATACTGTGGCCATTACTTTTCCTGCTGACTTAACAGTTTTCGCCTTCTTGGGACCACTTTTACCAGCTTCTATCCATTGTTTGACTGTTCTTTGCATTCTGGGATGAAGTGATGGATCTATGTTTCATCAACAGTTATGAATCGGCGCAAGAACTCTATAGGATTACGCTGATAAATCGCTAAAAGCTCCTCGGAGTTGGTCCAACGGACGATTTTTTGGGGCAAAGTCAACAAACGCGGCACCCATCTTGCGGATAGCTTTTTCATGTGGAGTTCATCATGTAAAATACTCCAAACTTGTTTTTCGTGTATTTTAACAATATCAGCAAGTTCTCTGAGCTTTATTCGTCTATCTTTAGTCACTTCATTAAATATTTTTCTAATGTTTTCAATAGTAGTAGCAGTTTTCGGTCCTTCAGAGCGTTGTTCATCTTCCGTACTTGAACGACCCATTTTAAATTGTTGAACCCAGGATTTCACGGTGGAGTATGATGGTGCATTATCACCTTGAACAGAATCCAATTTATCTTTGATTAATTGTGGCGTATGACCTTTCATATAAAAGTGTTTAATTACCGCACGAAACTCTTTATTTTCCATTTTTCAAAAATTATAAAACTTGTTTACTTCAATCACCTGTAACAAAGAAAATAATCATTAAATATTTCGGAAATTTTGACGGATGGCTTATAAAAGATTGCTTTTAAAAAACAAAAAAAAAGTTGCTAGTAAAACAGAAAATGTGACAGGCCAGTTAGTTTTGCGGTCGCCCTCGTACGTGAATAATATTTCTTAAGGATTTCATTTTAATAGTCATATTGAAAAGTCAATTTGTCGAACTGTCAACGAAGTTTTTCGGAATTTTCTAAAAATAAGGAAATGGACTGGGGCGATCTTCGGTTTCAGCTCCACAATCGGCATTTGGAGAGCCATAATTGGTAATTATGTCTTAAGCTGCCGGCGATATCAATGCACCATCTCTAGGCTTCGATTTTACGCTGTTAGACTTTTTGTGTGGGTTCTTGTGATAGACCGATGTTACGCAAACTATCCATTAACGAGTCAGGCCCTTTAGGCAAATATCAAGCAAGCCATTCGCGAGATAGAGCCACAATCCGTTACCAAGATCGTAAAAATTTTATTGACACGATGCGCTACTGCCAAGACTATAAATGAAATTATGTTTCATAATAATTAGAATTTTTGCTGTCTAATTATTCAATAATACGAGTATGGCGAAAAAATATAGGGTGATCAATCTAGTATTTCTAGGTATTTTCTCAGAATAAAAAATTACAAAAATTCAAATCAAGTGTGGAATCTTTATTGGTTATTTGAAAGCACATTTTATGGCATTTATTTTTTGAATATAATTTCCTTCAAATGTTGGTCGCAATTAGGCCTCAGGGTGTTTATTCTGATTGTCCAATTTTAGATGACTCGTTCGAGCATTTCGACCGGTGTAGCGAAATGCTCGAAAACCGTGGTTCTCGCGATGTAAGTCTTTCCTTGATGAAATGACAAAACAATACTAAAATGAAAAAATAAATAAAGTTTTTAACAATTCACGTGTAATCTGTGAAAAAACAATATTTAGAAAAAATACTCTAAATCACCCTAAATTGTTTGTTATTTTTTATACTCTTTTAAATTTTTAGAAAGAAACTCAGAGCGTCAGTTTTGGCAACTGTTTCAAAGCAAACATCGCTACAGAAAAAATGTAAAAAAAATCCGATATCACACTCAGAAAAAAAATGTTCGGTTCAAATAAAAACTTAAAATATTCAACGAAAAACTTAATTAGGTATCCTGTGAAAAAAAATTGCACAAATTAACTAAAATATTTGCACGTTGTTTATCAAAAATATTTCCGATATCAGGCGATATACAAATTTACAAAAAAATTTATGACTTTTATCGAAAATATTTTCGTTATGAGGTGATGATATTTATAAAACAAGCCGTTTATCGAATAAAAATTCGTAACAAGCGATGTAAAACTTCAACAAGTTATAAACAAATGTATAGGCAGTTTATTGAGAATACGTTGTTTATCAGGCGATGAACAAAATCGAATATGTTTTAAGGGTACGCATTTTCGCGTTTAACGAGAACTGCCGGCTGTAGAATTTTTCACCGAACACAAAAAATATCCCTCGCACTTCATGTTTTTTTTTTTAAGAAAAAGGTACAACACACAGCTGTCTTCAAGTGGTCTAAGGTATAAAAAAACGGCCGAATGGAATTTTTTATGCTCGGCGATACCTTTAAAACGCACTTTTGCGCGAAATCCTAACTGATCATGTATGAAAATGGTGACATTTTTTATATTTTCGATTTGAAGAAAAAAATGTTTTTTCAAAATTTGCTGTCTTCTACTGTCTACAATCTAATTAGACAATGTTATTAGACCCAGGTCAACTATACTTTGACTTTTCTGTCATCCTTGCTCTAATCATAGGAAGTACTCGAAAATTTGTCATTGTAATCAGTTATCGGCAAGACTTTGTAATCACCAGTTGATTGTGTGTTAAAAAATTTTTAGTTGAAGTCAACTAATATTTTCTACTATGGCTGACCACAAGTGTTCGCACGACGAGAACAGAAAAAAAGTGTGTGCCCCTTGCGGGAAGAAGATTACTTGTGGGAAAAAAAAATTAGAATACTTTTTGATAAGCGAGCGACATTTAGAAGTACTCAAGACACTAGAAGTACTCAAGACACATGTAATTTTGCTACATCTGTCTCACGGGGAGATTCAAGGGCCACGCAAAAACTATAACGGGTGCCATTCGGAGTTTAGAGACGGTAATAGATAACAGTAATGGACTAAATGGTGCATCTAAAATTGACAAACTGCCATGCAAATTAAAAATTAAACAAGAAATTAGCACCATGAATGTCTGCAAAATATGTTTCCAAGAAGTTAGGAGGGGAAAGGTACATCCCTGTGGTTCTGCATCAGCTGCTCGTGATAATTGTCAACAAATAGTGGTCAGTAAGCTGCCTCAGAAGCAGCAAGAACAAGTCGCAACGTATATTATAAACCGGAAAATAGAACCAAGAGCTAATAGCAGAACAAATGTTGACTTGGAATTGAGTACGGTGGGGTTAAAATCCAGAATTATCATCAATCCAGCCACGAGTTCACAGGTAACCTTCAGTTCTGATATGTTACACAATTTCCAAGACAATATTGGGGCCTCACAGAAGCAAATGAAACAGGTCACCAACCTCCTGCGATCGTCTGCTGGAAAAAAATCTGTGCCAGCATATTTTTCTAAACACACGTCAGACCGTTCAAAGCTATTAGAGGATGTCTACTACAATTCTATGCTCAATTTCGATATTGAAGGTTCCAAGCCGAAGGAGCAAAGACCTGTCATTTGGGCGAATGCATCAGAATTATTGGATGCCGTTGTTGAAAAGCGGAATATTATTGGCAATGTCGTAGTGAAAATTATGGCCGACGGAGGTCAAGGGTTTTTCAAGATCTGTATGACCATATTGCCTGAAGGTTACTTTTGTGATGAAAATTATGAAGTGTTGGAGAAAAAACGAAAACTCTACGCAGAAGGGGGTAGTGTGGGTGTGAAACCAAAACTGCTATGCACTGTGCCAGGCATCAAGGAATCATACGATAATGTCAAACTTTTATTTGATTTGGTTAAAATCAATGACATCTCTTTCAAATTTGTATGTGATTTCAAGCTGTTATTAATAATTAACGGGCAGCAGACAGCTACATCGTCTCATCCCTGCCCATTTTGTTTTGTCAGTCTAAAAACCTTGCGAAATTGTCAACAACTTGATGATATGCAACACGCCTCGGATTGGAACGAACAAGATTCCAATTCTGAGATAGATAATGGTGATCATCCCTTGAGATTGAAAACTTATGGAGATTTAAAAATAGATTATAGTAGGTTCCTTTCTGCTGGAAACACCAAACAATTTGCCAAAGAATACCACAGCGTAATAAATACCCCACTTTTTAGTGAGAATGACGAGCGGTTAGTCATTGAAAAATGTATAATCCCCGAACTTCACATTCTGCAGGGCTTTACAAATCACCTTTTTTGGAAAGGATTAGTGCCTTTGCTTGGTAGAGAGAAGGCACTTAGTGGCCACACGACTCACGACTCAACTCAAAGTGATTTCTAAGAATTACCATGGGGAAGTGTTTGAAGGTAATGCGTGTCGGAAATTAATAAAAAAAATGCTGATAAACTCAACGATGAAGCTATCTACGGCCATGTTGGGTATTTAAAAATTGTGCCCTTTATCCATGCTTTTAAGGAGATGAATAAACTTGTGGAGTGCTGTTTTTCCAGAGGCCCAGTTCATTCAGACGTAGAAAAAAGTGTAAGTGAAGTGCGCAAAGCATTTTTGGCGACTGGAGTTTCGGAAACATTAAAAATGCATGTACTTACAAGACATCTAACCGATTGTCTGAAATTTTTATCTGGCTTTGGACTAGGAGATTGGTCAGAGCAAGCTGGTGAATCCGTACACCGTGAATTTTTGAAATTTTGGAACAGATATAAAATAAATATTGTTAAAGATTCTGCTTACCCAGACAAGTTAAAAAAGGCAGTTGTCGCATTTTCTTCTCAACATATATGATCAATTTATGTTACAAATAAACTTTATTTATTTCAAGTACACATCGTTTGTGAAAATTATCAATTTTTTAAATGTGAAAAATACAGAAAAAATATTCTCAGTTCCAACAGTAGTTATGAGTTTTTTTTGTAGAACCATCCTCCCCCCATTTACCATTCGTACTTAAATGTGCTCTAATATCTACAAAAGAAGTTTCCGAAGTATAAACTATCTTATTTCAACCTAAATTAGATTGTAGACAGTAGAAGACAGCAAAATTTGAAAAAACATTTTTTTCTTCAAATCGAAAATATAAATAATGTCACCATTTTCATATATGATCAGGTAGGATTTCTCGCAAAAGTGCGTTTTAAAGGTATCGCCGAGCATAAAAAATTCCATTCGGCCGTTTTTAACGGCAGTTTTTTGTGAAGTTTTACATCGCCTGATACGAAATTATTTTCTAGAAATGGCTAAGTTTTTTTTTTAATATGTGCATTTTTCCATCACCTCATAAAGTAAATATTTTCGATAAATGGTATACAAATTATTTTGTAAATATGTGAATTTGTTTGTCGCTGGAAATAGCACATAATATCGACTACTACGTACGAATATTTTAGTTATAAAAACAATTTTCTTTACAGGATTCCTAATAAGTTTTTTGTTTGAATATTTGAATTTTTTAAATGAACCGAAAATATTTTTTTTCTGTGTATGCGATTTAGCTGGTCATTAAAAAAGACTAGCCGTCCTTTGACAAGCCTGTGTAAATATTCGATCAATAATGGAGGTACCTTCGGATCACAACTTTTGGATCTTTTTCACTTCTTTAGATGGTCTCTTTTTGCTAGGAAAGAACCAGCCCGACTTCATATTGGATGACATACGGGCTGTAATTACCTCTTGGGAATGAATTGTAGAGTTTTTATAAATTATGAAAATACATTAGCCTACAAGTACTTTTATATTCCATTATAAGTAAACAATTTTTTGGATTCAAAATAAAGATGCAGAAGGAATGACCTGGCATTACAAAGCAATGTAGAAAATAATTACATGGCCTTATCAAGTTTTGCCACTGCCTCTTCGCTATTCCTTTGGGGGGATCCTGATTACCCGTACCAGACTTAAGTCTTCGGCCAGACCTCGACCCAAGGATTATTCCCAGTTTTTGTTCCATACAACACGGGACTGGTAGCCCATCCCAACTACACAATTATGATTCTTGCTTTGATAGCTTTAGCCGTGGCCGTAGCAATGGGTTATCCGACGGCCAGCGCATCTTTGGAACAGCCATAGACCAATTCCGCTGGTACCATAGCGAAGCATGCTATCATCTTCCCAGATGAAGGCTCGGTGCCTTTTAAATGCCTCCTTCGATACCTTCCAAGGGGCTGCATATATAGGGTGGGTGATTTAAAATTTGAATCGGATGTAAAAAAAGAACTGATAATTTTTTTTTTAAAATTTCAAATAGTCACTTGCGAGTTTTCGGAATCCCATATGCGGCAATTTTGCCACCGAGATGAAAATATGATTCATCTGAAAAAAAAATACTTTATCTTCTGCCAAACAATCTTCAACCCATTGGGCGAAGCGTAAGCGCAGCGGATGGTGTTCCATTGTTTAATGACAAAGTTTAACCTTCCAATAAAACCAACAATTTGAAAAAAAACTATTAGTTATTTCTTATTTACAGCCGATTCAAACTTAAAATTTTAAATTACCCATCCTTTACTAGTAAAATTAGAGTAACATTTCTGGGTCTCCTGATTCTTGACAACACTTTATGTACGAATTGAAAGAAGTCGATCCAAAGACACTAATATGGATACGTCCATAGATGGCCTGGGATTTATTAAAAGGCACAACCTTTAAATCACCTACCCTATGTATGGAGCGGCTACAGTATAATCAAACAAAAACGTCTTTAGCTCAGCTGAGGAGAATCTAAACGAGACAATACTGGCGATGCTTGAGAAGTCCGCTGGCCTCTAGATACCTTACAAGCCGATAATGGCCTTTTAGAGCGTTGACCAAATTACAATTAGATCGAAAGTTGTAGAACCTAAAGCTTCATCTGTTTTGATGACTGGCCCTTCATTGGCAAACTTCCCATAAGAAGGGAAAAATCCGCGCGCAGCGAAAGGTTGCAAAGTTTGCCTTATAAACAAACAAGCGTCGAAGGGGAATCAGCTAAATTAGCAAGCAAAAACTAGCCATGGAATTGTTCACACTTGACTACGCTGCAACTGTTTTGCTTTTACGTGTTCAAAAAATGTTTAAGACATGGATTCTGATATGTTTTCGATCTGTGGAAGTAGTAGCCTGTTTTCTGGTTGCTGATTTCCGCTCATGACAATTTAATGCAAGATTTCATCGAATCAATGAAGAAATTCATTAGATCAATGAATACAAATTTTAATGCCGCAGTTGTTATCGGTGAAAAATACTTTTTGTCCGAAATTGTTTCTATTATTTATGATTTCATTAATTTAAGTTTTTTGCTGTTAGGCTTGGAATGGCTCATATACTTAAAGTAAGATTTCATGTCTATGTTCACAACGTATCAGTGGGCCGTTTTTATGTAGCCGCGGTGTTAACAACACATTTCTTTTACTTTTTTTTGGAGCAGTATTTCAATATGTACCTTTAGTCCCATCCTTGATCCACATTTTTTAACTCTTGTTTTTTCGCTTCGTTCGTTTCAGAGATTTAATGGAAGAATTGGTGGTCTACATACGTGAAGCTGTCGACCGCAAACAAGAAAATATGCGGCGACGTCGAAGGCGCGATGCTTTACGTTTGCAATTGGTGCGTGTTTTGGAGAAAATCGCCGAGAATGGCACCTTCGGGGTTAGGTAAGTTATAACCCGCTGTTGGGTTTAATGATGGTGTCATTGATAAATTCGGTAAATAATTTCTTCTGTCTTGACCTAAATTAAAAAAAAATGTAAAAGCACCCCGAATTTAAAAATATTTATGGCAAACAAAAGGCAGTATGGGGGGGGGGGGGGGGTCATGATAGAAAAGTATTTCTTCAAAAACATTTTTGTTCTCATATTTTTTTTGGTTTTATTGTAATGTATTTAATTTGACTTTTCGATACTAACAATTCTTATTCGAATCCTAAATTTTAACTCGAAAAATATGCTAGGTTGGTCGTTGTTATTGTTGTTGTAACAACAAAATATTTTGTTTTGTAAGTCCTGTTCGTCTATTGGGAATTTGCTTCGATATTAGGGTAAAGTAAACGCGACATTTGAACTAGTTGCGTGCAAAGAGACCTGGTGGTCAGAGGTGTAGCACGTTATGTGGTCCTTGATGGCAGGCGGGACAAACGTCTAAAACGTTTTTATCAATTCGCGCCCGATATGAATTGAGGCGGCTTCCTCATCCCGATCTCAGCTGCTCCAGAACCACTCGCGTCTTCTCCTCGGTTCAAATCTTTAGGGGTTGTTACTCTAGCAGTTCATTCACGCTATAGCTGGATACTGTTGCTGCTACTTCACTAGCGTGAATGTCGTTCAGTCCTAGACGATCTAAAGGTTCTCTCTTGTATCGCTGAAACTCTCACGCAAAAAAATGTATGGTTGTGGTAACAATATTCGAAGAGCATCATACTATTGTTGGTTATATGGATGTGGCACAACAATATTATGATCATCACAACAATAGTATGGTTCACACATAACCATACTATGATACCCACAACAATATTATGGTTCTCGCAACAATAGAATTATTCACACACAACCATATTATGATCCCCACAACCATATTATTATTCACACTCAACCATAGTATGATCCCCACAACCATAGTATGACTTACACACAACCATACTATAATCCCCAAAATTGTTTGTGAAGTGTTATTCAACAATAGAGATTTTTTTTAAGTTTTGTAAAAAAAAATTTAAACTCTTAATGATAGGAGTGATTTATTTAACAGTAAAAAAATCATTTATTAAAAAGATTTCATTTATACGAGTACTTATCCGTAGTTTGTTTTGAAAAAAATTAATTTACATAAAAAAGTATTATTAATGCGTAAGATTCGTAACAACAACATTGTCAAATTAAAAAAATACCATTTTTAAAACCGATGAAAACAATACTTTTGGTTCACCAACCATATTTATATTGTTGCTACAACCAAGTTTTCATTTCTAAATTTGGCAATAATACTATTGTTACATTTCAACAATATTAATATTGCCGCAATTATACTATTGTCAAAATGAAACTCAAAAAACAATACTATGGTTGCGACGACCATACTTTAATTGCAGAGAACATACTATTGTTGCCGCGACCATATAGTAACCATATCTTTTCTCTGCGTGCTCTCTCTCTCTATCCTGAACTGCCTGGGCGGAGGCATCCTGTCCATGGGATGGTGGTTGGCATAACTTCTATGAAAACAGCCAAGTATATACTGCTTAGACAACAAGAAATTGTGTCAGCGCACGGTAAGGACCTTTGTGTTCTCATGTAAAGGGTGTTTTATTTCAGGCGTTGGTTGTCAAGAATAAAAAAACGGATATAATTTAATGTTATGGTCAACACTTTAGGTTTATATAAAGATAAGGGATGGCTATTATGTTTTAAAAATGATTTTGGGCAAGTGGCCGCCGCGGCTGGCTCAAATAAATTCCAGCCGAAAGGCCAAATTTTCGACCACTTTTTGCAGCATTTGGGGCCGTATGTCAACAATAACGCACCGAATATTCTCCTCCAAGCGGCAATTGTGTAGGGCTTATCTGCGTAGACAAGCTATTTCACATAACCCCACAAAGAATAGTCCAGCGGTATTATATCTTACGATGTTGAAGGCCACACCACAGGCCCACGAATCGAGACAATGCGCTCATGAAAAGTTTCCTTCAATAAATTGAATGTTTCGTTGGCTTGTATGGCATGTAACGGCGTCTTGTTGAAACCAAAGGTCGTCCACATCAATATTCTCCAATTCAAGCACGAACAAGTCAAAAATCTTGGCTGTAACATTGACTGTGACATTATGTGCGGCTTCATTTTTGAAGAAATATGAACCAATGATTCCCTCTGCCCAAATACACCAAACAGTGACTTGTTGAGGATGTAACAGCTTCTCAACAATGTGGATTTTAAATAGTCCAAATGCGGCAATTTTGGTTATTAAGGTACCCATTTAACCAAAACAGAGCTTCATCGCCTGACTCTATCAAAGGCCTTGGAGATATCCAGAGCCACAACCTTACTCTCAAACTTGTGGAAAGACCGACTCCAACGCTCTGTTAAGAACGCCCCAAGGTCTCCCGTAGAGCGATTTCTACGGAAGTCATACTGTCGATTACACAGCAGGTCGTTGGTCTCTAAATATCTCACAAGATGGTGGTTCACCATGGTTTCCGTTACCTTGGAGAGCGCAGAGCAAATGGCAATTGGCCGATAATTTTCAGAATTATTGGCTTCACCTTTTTTGGTGATCGGCTGGAAGTTTGCATCCTACCAACACGCTGAGAAGACTCTAGCATGGTAAGCAAGGTTGAAAAGATTGCATTATGAACGGGTTGGCGTGTATGAGTATAGCACAAGCACAAGTGCCAAGAATCCTTTCAAGTGTTCGAAAACATATCTGAGGCGTGGAACTAGATACGTTTTCGATCCGGGGAGTGGATGATAACTTTCCGACAAGAAAGAATTCCAAGCAAACATTTTAGCCAATAGGTTAGCTTTATCAACAGGGTCAGTGAATTGCTGGTTGGCTTTAACAAGAATTGGGCTAGATAAAGTAAGCTCTTACCTCCTCTGGGCGAAAGGACATTTTATGGCAATTATTTTTGGAATATAATTTCCTTGAACGCCTTAGAGTGTCAAGGGTTCAATTTCGGATGACTCGTTCGAGCATTTTGACCGTAATGGCTTTAATGACCAGCGTAATAATGGCATCCAAAACCTTAATCGTAGCTGGTTTGTTAGCATTGACTCAAAGAAAAAAGTCTAAAGGTGTGATATCACACGATTTAGTCGGCCAACTCAACGGTTTGGACCGTGAAATTAGTTGCTCTTCGAGATGACCTCTTAATCGATCCATTGTTTAAGCAGCTGTATGACAAGTGGCACCGTTCTGTTCAAAACAAATGTCAAGAATACAGGCTTCAAATTCAGGTAGCAAAAGGTGTGACATCATGGGGCGATTGCGAGCACCATTCACGTTTGCGTTCCGGCCATCATCGTTTTTGAAAACATATGGACCGATGAATCCACCAGACCATAAACCGCACCAAACCGGGGTTTTCGCGGTGTAAGTCTTTCCATGATGAAATAGCAAACAATACTGAAAAGAGAGAAAATAAAGTGTAACGCCGTTTAAATTTGACAGCATCCCTGCATACCTGGTTAAACCAATTGGTTTTGGCTGGTTTTGGCGACATAAATATATTTGGTATAAATGTCTTCATTCCAAATTCAACAGTTCCTCTCTTAACTATAGTCCGCCCGCAAAAAATTATGATTTGTTGAGCAAATACTCATAAAAGTGTATTCTTTTATTAATTACCTTGAGTCCCTTCAAGGAAAACTTTTTGCCCCCTGGTCCGATTTCTTCCAGTTTAAATAGCGAACAACTAAAGACCGGAAGCTTTCGTCATACAAATTATCAGGATCCTAGGTTGATTCTTTTGATTGCTATGGTGCTTTTAACATATACTCGGACGGATGCTGAGTATATATTGGGGTGGATCGATTTAATTGTTTTGACTTAATATAATAATTTTTTTGCCACAATATAACATATGAGCGTGGCAGAATAGAAATACGACTGAGAGAATCGCAGGGAATCGAATCAGTCGTTTTTCTAATCTTATATCTATGGAATGTATATCACTTTGTAAGAGCTCGCATTGTCGTGATGCAAAAATGATCCGTCTCTTATTATTTCTTCGAACACAGTTGGCAAACCGATGGTTGTATACCACTCAAAATTGACCTCCTACGTTCCACTAAAGGCACAGTGGCAACATGGCCGGTTATACCAAAAAAAACGCAATCATTTGCTTCGATGTACTTCTTCCACGAACAACTTTTGTTGGATTTGGCTCGTCTTGAATGACTCATATGGTCGATTGCTGTTGTGTTTCGGGTTCATATGCATAGATTCATGATTCGTCGCCTGTAACAATGTTATACACTGCCTTTGAGCTACCACAGTTATACTTTTTCAACATCTCTTTGCACTAATCCATACGAGCCTTTTTTGAGCATTCTTTAAATTATGTGGGATCCAACGAGAACAATTTTTTTACGTCCAAATGAACATGCAATATCTTACTGATGCTTATCATAATAATGTCCAAAGATGTCTTAATCTCACGGCATGTCACATGTCGGTCTTGCTTTATCAGTTCACGCACGGCATCGATGATTTCTGGCAAAGTGGACCGAAGTTGGACGTCCTTCACGAAATCCATCCTGGAGCGAACGGCGTCCGAGACTGAACTCTTGGTACCAGCGACTAACAGTGGTTATTGGATGGCGCTTCATCGAAAAAAGTCGAAACAAGTTGATTTAAACACTCTTGTCTCGATAACCCACGCCGAAAATCGTAAAAAATCATCGCACGAAAATGTTCGCGGGATAATTCCATTTTTTTGACTGAGATGAATTTTTCGACACACTGTAAATAAAACAATTCGCCCTCAAATGGCAAAACGTTCTGAGTGAAGTTATGCTAAAAATGTCCAAAGTTTTCAATGGAATTTCCAGTTTGCATCTGGGAACACTAGTATTGTCAGGACCCGAAATATAAATAGTAACCCTCGTATTTAAAAAAAGTATTTTTTATTACCTACTGAAAAAACCTTAAAAATACAAGTTGAGAAAAAGTCAAAAAATTTAAAAGTATGGTATGATTTTGTCGTAGTGGAACTTTTTCCTCTTCGAAAAATCGATGGCATAATATCGACAATTTTTTGTCCTTACAAATCGGCTCACCCTAGTATTATATTTTGTAGGGTCTCCGATCAATATTTCTTGGTGTAGCAAACGGTATGACAAATTCCACTCTTCGGTGCAGGGTTACAAAAAGTATTTGCTACTGTTGACTTAACTTTCTTTTGAAAATGCACCCGATTAATTTTCCATAGTTCTGCACTCCTCGCTGTATTTTCCTGCTGATAGTTGAGGTTTCGTCCTTGTCACAGTGGGTTATTTAATATCAATTGTGAACATGTTGTTTTTAAGCAATTTAAATTTATTGTTTCGTTTGCTACTACCATTGCAATGGTATGGTGGACCACCATTCATCCCTCATCCATCCAAGCATTCGTCCGTCCGCCCGTCCGTCCACGAAAGCGTCAATTTATTTGTTCACTTTCAAGGAGAAAGGACAATTGTTTTGTCAGCTTGCCCGTTCACACATACATACATACAATAAGTAATTTCGGTATGGTTTTTTGAGAGTGTTTTTTCCTTTCTTTCTTGCTATTTTTTCAGCACTTGTGTCCTGGAACGTGATACCATGTCTTTGCATCCGACATTCGTCGAATATATCGATGGGGCCATGCAATATCTGGTGGCCGAAACGGACAAGGACAACATCAGCATACGTGAGGTCAAGGCGCACTTTTGCAACTTTATACGCAAAATGATCAAGAACTTTTCGCGTAAGTGCCGCCGCTCTGCTCCACAAATTGCACTTGGCAATTTGGGTGGAATTAAACTCTTTCTTTTTATCTTTGCGTTATTTCTTTTTTTTTTAATATCCTTGCAGTGGAGTCCTGTGCCACGCTGTTGACACGTGATTTAAAGCGCAATCTTTTCAATTTATTTGCCACTTGGTGCGGCACATTCTCGAAGCCACTGGGCATAGCCTCGCAAATTGGCCAGACGCCCGAGGAGGAGAAATTGCAATTCAGTGCTTTGCAGGTACTTGAAGGTGTTCGTGGGAAAGGGGGTCTTTTTATGATCTCCTTTATTTAATGTTTTCCCATTTATTAACCCATTTGCTTTTCCATGTCGTTGTCAGGCCATGTCAGCTCTACTGTGCTGCGGTCATGTCTTCTATACGCCCTATTTGTCGGATGATGGCATTATCTACAAATGGCTGGACA